>OX336394.1:355262666-357662666 GCA_946902985.2 Meconema thalassinum | reverse complement strand
CGGCCGTGGCCTTACAGGAAGTACCATCCCGGCATTTGCCCGAAGACGAAGTGGGAAACCACGGAAAACCACTTCGAGGATGGCTGAGGTGGGAATCGAACCCCCTCTACTCATTTGGACCACCCGAGGCTGAGTAGACCCCGTTCCAGTTCTCATACCACTTTTCAAATTTCGTGGCAGAGCCGAAAATCGAACCCAGGGCCTCCGGGACGGCAGCTAACCGTGCTGACCGCTAAGCTACGTAGGCGAAACAACTGTTACTGTAATGCTCGAAAATGGAGCAATTTGGGGATTATCCTTAAAGGGGCACGAAAATATTCAGATTTTAATTTCAATTTTGGTCGCCTCCATGGTGTAGTGGTCAGCATGCTTAGCTGCCACCACGAAAGTTCGTGGTTCGATTCCTGGCTCTGCCACGAAATTTGAAAAGTGGTCTGAGAACTGGAACGGGGCTAACTCAGCCTCGGGTGGTCCAAATGAGAAGAGGGGGTTCAATTCCCATCTCAGCCATCCTCGAAGTGGTTTTCCGTTGTTTCCCGTTTCGTCTCCGAGCAAATGCCAGGATGGTATCTACCGTAAGGCCACGGCCACCTCCTTTCATCTTCCTTGCCTATACCTCCCAATCTTCTCCTCCCTTCCTATCCCTCATGAGGCGCCTGTTCACTTTGCAGGTGAGGCCACCTGGGCGAGGTGCATGTCCCACCTCCTCAGTTGTATCACCAGAGAGGTCTTTCAGGCTCCAGGTCATTGCCCTGGTGGCGGTAATGGTGGGATCCCTCGCTGAGTCCGAGAGAAATGTCAACCTGGAGGTTCAATCCTTAAAGGGTTCCGAAATGAAAAAAACCTTCAGATTTTTCATTTCAATTTTGACGTCATATTAATCTACGGACCTTTGGCTTTCTAACAGTGCATTTATATTCTTCATGACGGGGGATGATTAGTGAGATCAATACCCCCCCCCCCCCCTCAGAGCGAAATCATTAAAAAATACCTAATTTGATAACATTTTTCTTAAAAAAACGCCAATTCTCCGATTGTTGCTAAGCGATTGGATTATGTACGTCTATAAAACAAGGAAGGAAGCTTGTAGTTTTACGTGACCGTTAGTCTTGTGATTTTGAGCCACGGAACCTTCTTTTTACGTGGAATCCGAACCACAGGACATGGCATTTCACTTCAAAAAACTCACATGCATTGATCAGGAATCGAACCCGGTCTACCTTGGTAAGAGACGAATAGCTTGACCGCTGCGCCACCGCCACAATTTATCTTTACTCGTGTAAAATATAGGCCTACCAAAACTGTTCATTTTTGAGGTTTTCTGAGGTGAAAATAAAACGTGTCAAGTGCTATCGAGATCAAACATGAAAACGGGTAGGTTTGCTTTCATTGAATGTCTTATTTTTCCCACCTCAAATAGTGAAATGCAAAAACAAAGGACCAAAATAGAAAGCAAAAAGCAAAATTCAGGAACTACACCAAAAGAAAAAACAAACACAAGAAAAAGCACAAAGCAAACAGCAAAATACAAAAACAAAATCATAAGCAGAAAACAAACACAAAACCAAAAAACACAAAGCCAGAGGCAAAATTCAAAAACAAAGGCAGAAAACAAAAAAAACGAAAGGAGCTAAATTCAAAAACACAACCAAAAGCAGAAAATAAACACAAAACCGAAAAAAACTCCAAAGCACAAAACAAAATTCAAAAATTAATCAAAAGCAAAAACAAACAAAAAACAGAAACAAAAAACCCAAAGCAAAGACAAAAGCAAAAATAAACACAACATAAAAAACAAAAGAAGCTAAATTCAAAAACAAATTCAAAAACAGAAACCAAACACCAGACCGAAAACAAAAAAAAACCAAAGCCAAAAGCAAAATTCAAAAACAAAAGCAAAAGCAGAAATAAAATACAAAACCAAAACCAAAATACACAAAGCAAAAAGCAAAATTCAAAAACAACACCATAAGCAGAAAACAAACAAAAAACCAAAAACACAAAGCAAAAAGAAAAATTCCAAAACAAAAGCAAAAGCAAACCCAAAAAAAACACACAAAGCAAAAAGAAAAATTCAAAAACGAAAGCAAAAGCAAACACAAACACTAAATAACAAAAAGCACAAAGCATAAAAAGTAGAAAACAACAAACACACAATCAAAAACGTAATTAGTTCGGATTTGAATCCGCTCATCCCCCTCCAGAAGCAAATCCTGATTACGCCACTGATACTATACCAAGTATCCGATCATCATTAAATCGAATATAACAATTATTATTATTATTAGCCCTATTTTTCTATTAATAATAATAATGCAACAAGCACGCACCTCTCTTTGCTTCTCCTATCTCTCTCTCTCCTTCAGAAGTGCTGAAGTAGCTAGGGATTTATTGCTCACCAGGCATGCTGCAACTGCTTGCATGACTCATGCAGATAAGGTGCATTTATGTATGGATAGTCGAGTCGAATCAGTATATATTCCGTGTTACTCCTAAAACAGGGATGTCCAATTATTTTTACTGTAGATTAAAAATACTATTTCACAAAGTGAAAACATTTCTGATTGTCAAAACTTGTAATTAAAACACTATTATTCTGGTTCGTGCATCAGAATTTGAATGGGAGAATTACTCTGAGTGCTCGCGAGCACCAGGTTGAGAACACTTGCCCTAGACCATGCCGTTATAAGGTAGGCTACGAGTTTTGTTTGAGGGTTACATAACATGCACTACGAATTCAGCTCAGGTACCCGTGATAGTCCCTAGGCCATGCCATATATCGGTAATGTACGAGTGAGAGTTAATAACGTGCACTACGAACTCAGCTCAGGTCCCTGTGATAGTCCCTAGGCCATGCCATAATTATATCGGATATGTTCGAGTGATAATTACATAATATGCATTACAAACTCAGCTCAGTTCCCCGTGATAGCCCCTACGCTCTGCCATTTATCGATAATGTACTGTACGAGTGAGAGGTAACATATCGTGCATTGCGAACTCAGCTCAGATTCCCGTGATAGCTTATGCCATATATCGGTAATGTTCGAGTGAGAATTACATAACATAACTCAGCTCAAGTCCCCGTGATAGCCCCTAGGCTATGCCATTTATCGGTAATGTACTGTACGAGTGAGAGTTAACATATGCACTACGAACTCAGCTCAGATTCCCGTGATAGCTTATGCCATATATCGGTAGAGTTACTAAGCTCAGGTACCAATCCACAACTCATGGGCCCTCGTAGGTTAATAAGTTGGCCTTCTAGGTCATACCATACAACCGGTAAAATACAAGTTTTGAGAGTTATATAATGTGCACTACAGACTCAGTTCAGGTCCCCATGATAGTCCTTAGGCCATGCCATATACCGGTAAGGTACGAGTTTTGAGGGTTATATAACCTGCACTATCGCACTGGTTTCACTTTCGCTGAGCCCCTGGCGGGTGCCCGCAGCTACCCGCATGACACACATCACAGCAAGTGGGTCGAGAAAGTGGCTTCCGTTCCTCACACATCAAACACATCCAATACACAATCTGGCAACCACTAGGGATCTGCAAAGACTAGTTATACTTGGCTAAAATTTTGGATCTTTTGTTAGCATAAGACTGATCTAACCTCCGCTTTTCCTCATTCCAACCATCGTAAAACTCGCATGCATTAACTGAGAATCGAACTCAGTCCTCCTTGGTGAGAGACAAGCAGTTTGACGCTTCACCAAATCAACCCCCTAAATAACACACCACCACCACTACATCAGTGTCTGAAATTGCACGATCTGGAAGTTGATAATTCACGCCAGTGGCTAAACATACAGTGGTTGTTTATGTTCCATTTGAGGGGCTTGAACATCGTGATCATGATAACTTACCCCCGGGTATTTGGGTGTGTGTATAATTTGTCTGATAACCTGTGTAGCATATTTGCTTGCATATATTGTACTTGTGTAGGACTCGAACTTCAAACCCTAGTTGTAAGGATATTTGGTCTCCGTATCTGTTAGGAATGCAGAGCATCCGTGGCTTAGGCGGCAGCGCGCCGGCCTCTCACCGCTGGGTCCGTGGTTCAAATCCCGGTCACTCCATGTGAGATCTGTGCTGGATAAAACAGAGGCAGACAGGTTTTTCTCCAGGTACTCCGGTTTTCCCTGTCACAATTTCATTCCAGCAACACTCTCCTCTATCATTTCATTTGTCATTCATTTAATCATTGTCCCAGAGGAGTGCGACAGGCTTCGGCAGCCGGCACACTTCATATCCTCACCGCTAGATGGGGGCTTCATTCATTCCATTCCTGACCCGGTCGATCCACTGGAAGCAGGCTGTGGATTTTCATTTTCATCTGTTAGGAATGCAGCCGAAATAAATTAAATACCCCAATGAACGTCGAATTGACAGGTGAATAGCTAAAGGAAGTAGGAGACTTATGTCAATTAAGGAAGCAAAATAATCAGCGATGGGTGAAGCAAAGAGGATATAGAAAGGAATCTGTTAACGTCAAATATAGATTTAGGTGTTAGGAAGTCATTTTTGAAAGCCTTTGTCTGAAGCTTGGCTGAAAGTGAAACTTGGACTGTTGGTGCAGCTGAAAAGAGGACAATTGAAGCGTTTGAAATGTGGTGTTACAGGAGAATGATGAAAATCAGATGGATAGATAGGGTTACGAATGAAGAGGCATTAAGAGCCGGCCGGAGTGGGAACGGCCGACTGCCAGCCCAGCACTTGTTGTAACATGGGTGAAAAGTTTGTGAAACGTTTTATAAAGAAACGGGACAAGGTAAAATTATTTTGTTCCTATAGCCCGCTGTAGTATTTTATACACTTTTCATCGGTGCAAAAGCATATCGAACAGGAATACAAAGATAGTTATAAAAAGTGTAGTTAAAATCACAATTCTCCATATAAAATAGAGTTCTGAACTGCAATTTTCCTAACCTCTTCAATGCCTTCAGATGATGTTGAAAACAGAAACAAACTCCACTGCAAGACAGCTTATAGTTTTCTCTATTGTGCTACTGAGTCATATTTTCAAATTAAGAACTCTGTATATGTTTAATCGTGATTTTAGAAAATGTCAGCATATTGAGTTGCTAATGCTAGCCGTGTCGAGGTGCTGGCAGTTCAGGCAGTTACCGTCAGATACCGCATCGTCGCAAAGTCATGTCCTTGAAACAGGGTGAAGTAAGACAGAGCCGGCTTCCGAGAGATGGTAATCTCATGCCAGGAAGTGATGAAATCAGCTCATGTCCAGGGGCTGTCAGTCGCTTCATTACAATCAGTGCCGGATCCAGGCTTTGCGGTGCCCTGGGCGATATGATACGGTTGGGCCCTCAACAATAGAAAATATAAAAAATATCAAATCAAATGGAAAATAGTTTTGTAATAATAATAAAATAAAGAATAGTTACAATATTTTGAATACACTACGGTACATTCTTTTAATAATATGAAAGAAACCCTTAAGTCCCCTTGAAGAAGATTATGTAAACTATGAAATATTAAAATATTACTTTGCGACTCTTTTTCTCGGATGAAGTCTTCCATCATTTCACTGAAATCTATACTTGCTAAACGGTCACGGGAGGTCATAGCTGCACTGAAAAAAGAATATGAATTATAAATTAGTTTGAAAAGTATAATTAATTAATCAATTAGACTTAGACAAAAGATGTTTGAGCAGACTCCCAAAGAGAGACAACCGGGAAAGAAGTGGAGGGAGGAGAGACAGAGGAAGCATAGTGTGTGTGTATGAGAGGTTTTTGGGGAAAAAAAGAAGGACCAGAATTAAACATGAAAATTGATTGTGTTATAACGCTCTCCTTATGGAGAATTAACGAATAAATAAATAATTAATCAATTAAATTTAAAACAATCCATGACCCCCCCCCCCCGGACCGCGGGGCCCTGGGCGGTCACCCTCCCCTAGATCCACCCCCGATTACAATCGTCTGCTTTCTAGATCATCATATTATGGTGTGTGGCCTACAGGTCTTTTGCAGTTCCAGTGTTTATTATGAGCTTTTTAGTTCTTTCTAACATGTCTGTAATATAGTATAGGCTACTTTCAAGATTATGCCATTGTTGTACTGTAAATAGAGTTGTTGTTGTTGTTGGAGGTGGTGATTCGTTTAGGAGCTTTGGGACATGGTGGTCATGTAGCCGCGTGCACTTGGGTGTGTGTATAATGTGTCTAATAACCTGTGTTATTGTGATGGTTGTATTAGGGTGTGTATTTTTATTAGGGACGGGTTTTGTATATGCGGCGGCCGTGGCCTTAAGTTAGATACCATCCCAGCATTTGCCTGAAGCATAAGTGAGGAAACAACTTCCAGGATGGCTGAAGTAACAATGTAACCCTTCTCTTCCCAGTTCTGCCTCACAAGCCTCAGTGTATCCCATTACAGCCCTCAGCTCCTAAACCTGGACCTCTGCGTTGACAGCTAAGAAGACTAGCCACTACGCCACGAGGTGGATTGTAAATAAAATGTTGCTTTGTCAGTCTAAATATGATTTAGCGACTACTGGGCTTTTGAAGTTACAGTAATTATTATATGAGTAGCAAGCAATCACTAGTTAGTAACCATCACTAAAGTGGGCCTGAATTTCATTAAATTAATTTGTTTATTTATTTATAATTATTTGTATGTTTATTTATAGTTCTTCTAACAGGTTACAACCTAATTACGAGAAATAACAATATGAATTACACTTAATATTTTTCTTACACTAATATAAAATGATACTTATAATACGTATGACTAAATATTATTCTAGTAAGTATTGCATTTGTAATTATGTTAAAAGTCACTGATAAGGAGCGTATGATATTAAGTGATTTCTCTACAAAACAAATGAACAAAAGGTGCTGTCTGATATATGGAAATGTGTGCATGTTTTTTTTCTTTTTTTTAGATATTGAATGTGTTCGATACAGGCGAATGTTTATATTACTCTGTATTGGTTCTTGGACAGTGGAATATTATACGTTTCGGTCTTATTGACCGCGAAGGAACATATAGTTCAAATTCAGATGACAAATAAGGTCTATCAAAGATGTTATCAAATTATTTAATGTAATAACCTGCCTACTTTTCTCTAAAGTCTTTAAAGAAAAAGTTCCATTAATAAATTATGCTTAGCATTTTTAAAGGAAATGTGTAGTTTATGTTATCGTCAATCTCGCGATCAATAGCCACGGGACCTCCTTTTTACGTGGAATCCGAACTACTGGACATGACGTTTCACTTCGAAAATCTCACATCATTGACCGGGAACCGAACCCGGTCCGCTGTGGTGAGAGGCCAACAGCTTGACCACACCACTGGGCCACCACATTCCCGCTTAGCATATTTAGGATATACATTTGTCCTTTTGTATTCCAAGAATATAGGGAATTTATTTTTTATCGATTCAACTCTATAGTTAGCATTCGCACATCTTGGGTTCCAAACTATTGAGCCAAATTCAAGTCAACTTCATACGAATGCATTATACTGTACAATCTTTAGCAATGTACAGGTTCCTAAAATAAAATGTGCATCTTCTTATAAATCCCAGCATTTTGAATATATCTCAAAAATTCGATCAATACGGTGAGAAAAGGATAACTTTTTTTTTCATAGTATAGCCTACCATAAACCTAGATGACTTGAGATGGGAACTACATAGGAAATGGTGGTGTTTTATATCAAAGTTTTCGTGTAAATGCAATCGGATGACACTTATAAATCGAAACAATTTGTTTTGTTCCAATTTATTGTTTCTTCATCTTTTGGAGCAGCATACAATCCCATAACGAATAAATGTATTTAAACGATTACACGACATTTGCAAATAATAATAATAATAATAATGATATGTTGGCATCCCGGAGATGGTTAATTAAGATAAGATTACAGAGGCACAAGATTCGATCCCAGGGGAACACCAGAGGGTGAATGGAGCTTTTCTCTATGATACAAAGTGTTGCGTCTTACATACTGTAAGTATGATCCGTAATAGGACATTTTCGTAAGTTGTAGGCTACGTCATGGTTAACTCTACCAATAATCTGTATATATTACATCGACTCGTTATCCTTTAATTTAAACCAGATGACTCCTGATTCGTGAAAATTGGTTATTGTTGATCATCGAGGGATGAATCCGTGTTATGAATCGTGAATAAAATGGCATGTATGCATGAATAATACATTAGGCCTATGTGTTCATGAAGTGTTTGCTCGTAAAGTTAGTTTGGGGCAAACTTAGTAGCTACCGGTACTGTTCGGTAGTTAAGAATTAGTGAAATCTTACCCGACTTGTGAATATGACTGACTTTAGTAAGTTTCCATTTCTCTGGAAATATCAAAGACTTGATCGATAAATTAAATTTAATATCAAGAGGATAAGTTAAGCCTCCGTGGCTTAGGCGGCAGCACGCCGGCCTCTCACCGCTGGGTCCGTGGTTCAAATCCCGGTCACTCCATGTGAGATCTGTGCTAGACAGAACGGAGGCAGACAGGTTTTTCTCCGGGTACTCCGGTTTTCCCTGTCAAAATGTCATTCCAGCAACACTCTCCACTATCATTTCATTTCATCTGTCATTCATTTAATCATTGCCCCAGAGGAGTGCGTCAGGCCTCGGCAGCCGGCACAGTTCATATCCTCGCCGCTAGATGGGGGCTTCATTCATTCCATTCCTGACCCGGTCGGAGACTGGAAGCAGGCTGTGGATTTTCATTTTTCATCAAGAGGATAAGCTATTTTTTTCCCGGATCGTTTTTTAACAAATATGGAAGAATAACCCTCTTGTGTCCCATATATTCATCGTAAGTATCGGAGTGAGAATGTCACTACGGGTTACCTCATAATAATTAAGATGTCAATTTCGAGATGACTTTCTAGGTTATCATGCGTTAAAATGTCATAGTTGGATCCATTTTGGCAATATACTGACGAGTAAGGCTAGGATTTTAATGTAATATCTATCATCATCATAGCAAACACTCATATCGAGTAGATTGGCCTTTCAATCCGGAAGTCTCTCATTGGTGAGTTCGGAGGTGACTATACAGCCCAATGCGGGAGGCACACGATTTGCCGCAGTGATGACAGATGGTTCCACGTGGGACATCTGCGTTCCTTCCATTTCTTCTATGTAATATTACATTAAAAAATTTGAAATATGTAACATTGATTTAATTTTTATATAAATCACATACATTACACATGATATTGCTTGTAGATTCTTCATTTTATTCATTATATTTTTTGCAAAATAAAGGATGGTACACTAATTAATTAATTAATTAAGCATGTTCATATTATAGCAAATTTAAATAAATTCCATGATTATGTATGCGTACGGAAGAGTACCAAGGGAAAAGAAACTGACGATTCTGAAGTACAGTATTATGGTATCCAGGGAAGGCTGCTACAGGCAATCAAAAGTTCCGTATTTGTGTTTATAATGAAGCTGCGGTAAGAGTTGATGCTAGGATGAGTTTCTGGTCTAAGTTGTTACAGGAATAGGCTGAAATCTTTCACCGCTACTACTGATTTTTATATAGGCTATAATATTGTCTTTTGTAGCTTTTCAGTCGGTCAACACGACTGTGCCCAATGAATGGGCGGGGTACAAGATATAAACATGTAAATACACTCCAGGAAAAAGTAACATGCATTTGTTAATTATCACAATTGCCCCATATAATTGCACCATATTTGTTCATGAATAGTGATGTGATAATCGTGGGAAACGGATCTTAGTTTTCTTTCCCTTGAGCAACTGAATTTGTAGTTTCTGGACATTTTTTGGTTGTTGATGAGGAAAAGGCAATGCGAAAGGAAGAGCTGAAGCAACTCAGTCCTGATAATAATATGCTATAGCTTATCGTTGAAGTTAATCCTGTGTGATGACTGATGAGAAATGTAATTTCAAAAAAGGTATTCTACTTTTTTTTAAATATCGCCTTTGTTAAGAATAAAAGAAAAAATAACTTGTCATGGTTACTTACAAAAACACGTAAATATAATTCTAGGAAATAAACAGCAGTTTTTCAGCATACTACTAAGTTACAGGTATACTAGGAAGTAGGCTTCCTTACGTATCTTTTCCATGTTATCGTAAACACGATGAGTTATATTTTGAAATATTCAAACAGAAGTGTTGAAAATTTACTTTTCAACTCTTTTCAGGAATTAGTCTAGTCTGAAGGATTCTTTATCACAATTAAGGTTATTATGAAGATAAAACAAAAGTTCGGTGCTTTTCAGTCGGTCAACACGAATGTACCCAAAAGATTTGTAAATTTTTCGGGATTAGGGTATAATTCAACTCTTTTGGGTACATTCGTGTTGACCGACCGAAAAGCACCAAACTTTTGTTTACTAAGGGAACACTGAAAAATGGCTTCAAACCCCATAATGTCAGTATGAAGATGTTTATGAAAGTAAATGATTGAATATACACAATCTAATTGAGCATGAGCAACAACAACGACGGCGTGAAACCTTATTGTGTTTCGGTTTCGAACTTCGCAACATAGGCAGTTTTATGTAAGGAAGGTCTGTAAGGAAATGGTAGAGCTTGAAGAATAACATTTTATTTCTTTCTGCGTTATCACATTCTGCATAACATACTGTTTTAAAGACCATCTCGTGGCGTAGCGTTCTTGTGTGTGACCCCCGGATGCAAGGCCTTAGAGAGTGGTGATGGGCCCTGGGGCTGGAGAATCCTGCACTCCCTCACCTCTATTGCCAAATTATGTAATATTAATTTATAATCCTCCTAAATAAGCAGAAACTGATAGTAATTTTAGAAATAATAATAATAATAATAATAATAATAATAATAATAATAATAGTATTAATAGAAGCCGCCGGTGGTAGAGAGTTCAACATGTGCTCCCCCCCCCCCCCTCCCCCCACATGCAAGATCCGGAAAATATTTTAATTATTATTATTAATAATAATAATAATAGTAATAAGACGGCTGAGGTGGGATTCAAACCCACGCTCTCTCGATACCAGCGTGGTACGAGGTAGTGCGTTAGTGTGTATATTTGGGATTCAGATGAGGATTGTGAAGGAGTCGGCTGCATTTGTCTGGAGTAGAAGTGATGATAATAATAATAATAATAATAATAATAATAATAATAATAATAGTAATAATAATAATGTTATTGCTTTACGTCCCTTTAAACATCTGCGGCTTTAGGAGAGGCCGGGGTTTTGGAAGTTTGCCCCAAAGGGGATCTTTAACCTGCCAGTAAATTCACTGACACGGCTCCCTCGCATTTGTGCACCTTCCAATGCCAGCTGGCTGTGCCAGGATTCGATCCTGCAATCTTGGGCACAGCAAGTAAGAACGTTACCCCTGAGCCACGCAGCCAGAGTAGAAGTGAGAAACCACGGAAAACCACTTCCAAGATGGCTGAGATGGGAATCGAAACCACATCTTTTCAGTTTTGCCTCACGGGGCATTCCAGCCCTCAGACAAGAATGAATCGAATTTCTTGTCGGCGCCGGGAATCGAACCCGAACCTCTGGGGTGACAGCCAAGAATACTAGCCGCTACAACACGAGGAAGGCCAAGGATATTTCAGTCACTTGTGAATTCCGTAATCCGTAGTTTAACTATTAGCTTATCTATAGCAAAATATTTCGGCCATTCAATTGGAAGTAGCCTATACAGACTATCACTTCGAAATTTCTGGTCGCGATATTCTTGAAGCGCATTGCCACGAGATTGCATTTCCCCAGTGTTTGGACCCCGGAGCAGTTAGAACTTTCTCGCACGCGCGACCTTGAACCACCCTCACCACAGTAATAGTAGGTAATCTGTGCTCACAGTAGGGGGTAATCCGTGCTGATACCTATGTACGGGCCATGTAACTACTAGGGGACAGCGACTACAACGAAACTAGTGGCAACGTTTTGAAATGAAAGGTGAAATAGGAACTGACTCCGGCCGCCTCTTAAGACGATTGGGAGAGGAGAGATGTTTCTGGCGACTGCTAATGAAGAGAAGAGATAGGTTGGTAAGACACGTATTAAGACACACAGGTATAGTAAACTTAGTTATGGAAGGAAGGGTCGAGGATAAGAACTGTAGGGGTAGACCAAGGTTAGAATATGTTAAACAGATTACCTCATAAAATATATAGGGTGTAGAAGCTATGTAGAGATGGAATAATTAGCTCAGGACAGGGAAGCATGGAGAGCTGCATCAAACCAGTCAAAAGACTGAAGACTCAAACAACAACAACATCTGTCAGGCTGTGGAAGGGTGACATCACGAGCGTAGATGTTGAGAGGCAAGGCGAATGCGAAATGGAATGATAATTGTGTGACTCAAGGTAACCGTGAATTAAGTAAAAGTTAATGGCAGTGGCTCCAGAAGAAAGTGAAAGTGGCTATTGATGTTCTAACGCAAATTCTTGCCTGCGAGCCAAATGTGACCTCATTCAATGCCAATCGACTGGCCTACTTATTATACAGCCGTGGATTGGAATGTGTGTATCACGCGTCTTATCGAACACTACTGTCAATAGCGCAGTCGATGTAATGTGCTGTTGTTACTGCGTGGGTCCAAGCTCTGTAAACTTGCGGGGTAAAGGGAAAGAGCAGGGAAGAGTCAGGCGAGAAGAGAAGGGCCTATCAACAACTCGCCGTGATATCTGGTATTCCTTTCTATTCCAATACTGCTAACATAGGGCCGTTGCTCAAACCACTGTGGTGCTACGAATGAGTGAGTGAGCCACCGACCAATGTATTTGGTTCTGTACTATGCACGGACCGAGAAACCTCATCACTCGTCAACACCAGTTCTCATAGTTCGCGATGCACATTCCTCTCAGGTTAACGCAGCTAAGACCCGAGCAGTACTCTACTGTGTAAGAAACCAGTCATTGATCATCACCATTATAGTCTTTGTCGCTTTCTGTGGACCGCTTTGTGGTGTAGCGGCTAGCATTCCTGGATGCCATTCCGGAAGTCCTGATCACTAGGGTTGAAATTTAATTTTATATAATAGTCTACTAGAAACCCACCCCGCCTTCGCCCAGTATCTTTAACGTTTTACCCAGCGCGAGATTAAAAGTAGCACGGACGGCATGTCCCAGACACAATTCAGAAAAGCCGAGGTGAACAGCGAAACTCCAAAATCATATACTCTTCTCTAAAGTCTTAACTCGACACGACTCGACAGTTTGAGCTGGACGAAGCTGGGGGTAATAAGCTCACTCGTTAGCTGGTGAATTCGCTCCAAAACTAGTAATTTAAATTCCCACTGAATGGAGATTGTTGGAAGAAATGAAACGTAAAAGCACTTATAGTGGGCGATGTATTAAAGATAGAGATATGCTGTCGTGGATATTTTTGAAGAACTTTTCATGCAGAACCATTCTTACAGTCATAGTATATATATATTTTGAACGGTTTACCCAGCTTTATGTTGTAAAGGCACACGGATGGCAGGTTATTCGTCGAATCGATTCACTAAAAGCATTACTGCTCGGCTTTCTTTGGTCATAAATAAATGTTGTTCAACAATAACTTTCCTCGACAAATCGTTTACAGAATGGTGAAAACTGCATCAAAATCCATCCAGTGGTCCTCGAGATTACCCGTTACACCCAATAATCGGGGACTTTGTTTTATACTATTAAGATATTTTAAATATGGTCTTGTTACAATTTAAATAACTTGTCTGGTTAGTATTACGATTCGCAGTGAATCTCGTTATTAAACATGGTAAGTCTATTCTCTGTTGTTCATTTATAGGTTTGAGTTTAACGTATGCGTATTATGCACGAGTAAATAGTACAGTGATGTAACAATACAATATATCAGAGCTTGTGCACTAGTCCTTACAATGGTTATAATTGACATTGCAGCAAAATTCGAGTAATTCCAATTACTGGAATATGTGAAAAAAAAAAAAAAACCTGAAATACATTACATTTACAATACGAATCCTGGAAGACGCTAAACAGACTGAGAACTGGTGTGAGTCGGTGCAAAAGCAATTTAATGAAGTGGGGATACTTTACTGAAGAACTTTGTAGATGTGGTGAAAGACAAGAGCCTGAGCAGCTTCTGAATTGCAGCATGTTATCAAGACCATGTGCTATGCAGGACTTGATAGAAGCCAATGACTGTGCCATTCTAACAGTTGAACAATGGAGAAATGAAATTTAGTGATATTTATATGTATATTTGTATGTGTTTTGGACTCGGATAAATAAATAAAGATATTTACATAATGATATGGGCTATTGAGAAGTTAAACAACTTGGACTTTTATAAAGAAAATAACTTCAGTGCTGCAAAAGGCACACGAACTCTCTTCCACATAACCATTCTTCATTGTGATGGGAATCTCCTCAATATATGACACGTGTCCAGGATGATAGTTTTCTGCGTGAATGATGCAGTGCTGTCAGTCAGGAAATGCTTAATGTGTTGGGTAGGTTAGTAGCCGATATTAATAAGGGATGTATCCCAACCCCTTTTTTTTTTACAATTGCCTAATTTCTTCAGCTACATCTATATATTTATCCATTATTTTATTATTATTATTCTCATTATTCCTCTTAATCTTAATCTTAGTCTAAATCTTAATCTTATTCTTAGTCTTAGACTTAGTCTTAGTCCTAGGTTTTTTAAATCATATTCGTATTTTCATTCTCATTCTTAACAGTCTGGTATATTTTAGTGATGGTCACAACTTATGGAATTTCATTAATCGATACAGCTCACTATAATAGCAAAGTTTATTCTCGTGTTTGTGGTTGCTGTAGCTTCTATCAAGGACGGCTGCTTGTCAATTTCTGTTCATTTTAATTGATGCAAGCTCCCGACTTAATAGACATTGCTACTAGAGAATCGTGCGGATAACAATTACGACACTCCCTGTTCCGGTCTTCGAACTCGGCACTGCTGCCATTCCTGCAATCAAAGCTGAAGAAAAGTTACAACACTCTTGTATTCAGGAATACAGATTGGTATTCGCCCTGGATGTCCGGGTTTGATTCCCGGCACTGCAAAGATATTTTAATTCTGGTCAGAGGGCTGGGTACACTCAGTCTCCTGAGGCAAAACTGAGAAGAGGAGGGTTCGATTCCCCGCTCAGCCATCCTGGATGGGGTCTTCCGTATTTTCCGACTTCAAGCAAATGCCGGGATGATTTCTAACTTTAGGCCAC
The DNA here is from genome assembly GCA_946902985.2 of Meconema thalassinum. NCBI lineage: Eukaryota > Metazoa > Arthropoda > Insecta > Orthoptera > Tettigoniidae > Meconema > Meconema thalassinum. The sequence continues at coordinate 357,647,475 of OX336394.1, read as the reverse complement.
GGCCACCTCATTCCCAATCCTATCCCCAATTTACGAATACACACACTAGTACAGCCAACACAATAACACAGGTTATCACACAAATTTTACACACGCATCCAAGTAAACGGGGCTACATGACCACGAAGTCGCAAAGCCCCTAAAATAATCAACAACAACAACTTAGTGTGGAACCTTTAGTGAATAAAGAAACAGGGAAAAACTACACTCAGGGCAGCCGCTGTCAGCGGCGGGATTCAAACCTACAATATCCTGATTGCTGCAGCTGCCCTCGCGGCCGCGGTGCATGGCTACACCATGGGTTTGTCAAATTCTACTTCTAATATATAGGTTAGAAATAAATAAGTAGGCCTAGTTAGTTGTCGTTTCTCTTTCATTTTATATTCACTATCATTAGGGGCAGATGATCTAGATGTTATGCCCGTCATAACAATCGTCATTTCCACCACCATAAGTGAGGCACACAGTTCCAAAATCCGCCTTATCCAGTTTTTAGGAAAATTGAGTTCTTCACACATCTCCATAGCTCATATGATTTAGCAACTTTATCAACAAGAAAATAGTTCCTAAACCCGCCTTATCCCATGTAAATGTAACATGAATTCAGGTGTCGTTTCCAAAACCTGCCTTATCCTGAGATGATGTTTCCAAAATCCGCCTTATCCATATATGTGGCACCAAAAGTGGAACGTATCTCAAAGAATACTCTATGGAGAAGGCGTCAGCACGACATTTATGAAGTTCTATGTACACTGTGTAAGTGTGTATTCTCTGAAACTGGTGGCAATACTGTTCCCAATTATTTCGCGACAGTTTTTTACACGCACATTAGGCTACTTATTTTCTGGATAACCATTTTTAACATATTTTATGACTTTCTATTATAATATCACTTTATGACGAAAGTTATCATTATAAAGTTTTAGTTACGTTTCCAAAATCCACCCTTATCCAACATGACAGTTCCAGAACTCTCCTTATCCTATCGTAATTTGTTAATATCTTCCTTGTATATCACGAGTTGTATGCAGATCGCATATTGAGGAATCTAGATGCAAAACTCACGTTCTCCACTTTTTCTAATTTTACAGGAACTAAAAAAAACTTCTTAAATGTATGTAACTAATGGAATCTCTAAGAGACTTTGCTTTTGTTGCAGGCTATACTTAATTACACCTTCTTGTATAAACTATGATTCATTATTTATATTAGTTTGTCTGAAAAATAGGTTTTAATTTTGGAGAATGTGACTTTTGCATCCAAGCATTGGAGACTGAGAGTTTTGTGTCTAAACAAGTTGGAGAATGTTACTTTTGACATACAAAATAAAATTACTTCAGACAAATCAATAGACAAGTTGGCCAAGTTTGTGAAAATTTAGACAAATGAAAGCAATTGCATTGTTGGAATGCACATATTATTTACTTATTATGTAGAGGTTACGAGTTGAACATACAATAATAATATTGGCTTGCAGCTGTAGAAAGTCACATGACCAGAAGCTGTCCTGTGATTGGCCAACAGGGAGAATGTGCTCTTTGCAACTAAACAGTGTGGAGAATGATAGTTTTGCATCTAAATTTAGTTTTTGGCATTTGGAAACCACTGGTTATTGTGAGTTTGGCTTTTCAGCACTAAGATAGTCGTGTGTAGTTTGGAACGAAGAATAAGAATGCCTTGCTAACTCAATTTTGAACAAGAGTGGAGGATGTGAGTTTTGCATCTAGACCCCTCAATCTCGATATAATAAACATGAATAAATACATTAATTTTACTGAAGTTGAATAAGAAACGTTTTTTTTTTCGTCTCCTGAACAATTTGTCAAAATGGATAAGGTGGATTTTGGAACCGTGCGCCTCAGTGTTGTTATCATGAGGTTCAGTGAACCCAGAAATAGCAATGCGCAACTATAGACCACAGATAGTGGCTGATCCTTTAACAGGAGGTATACATACTAACTTCAGCACATCCTTGGGTTTAAAGATTCTCCAAACCGCTCGCTGTGTTGCCTCCAGTCAGTGCTGCCACCACCGTAGGAGTACGCAAGCTCTCCTTACGTGGGTCTGCCCTATGCTCGGCGCTTCTTGTCAGCTCACGATAATGTACGATCAGCTGTTTTCAAATCCATGAGAGGAAAACCGGAAGGCTTTGTTTTTTGGTGTGCCCAAGGCCGCATGGTAATAGAGCTTTACGGAATGGACCCAATACGCACATGAAGTCCTTTAAGCTTGGGTGTCTTCCCGCTTGCGACGAGCTATAAAATTACATCGACGTGAGTCTCCCGTTAGCGACGGAATGTTGACTAATAATGACTGCTCCCAGTAGTCGATCGTTATTCTTTCTGTGTCTAACTTAGGTTCAGTCCGGTTTATATTCTGTTTGTGTCTAATTTAAGTTCAGTCCAGTTAATTATGGAGTTTATATCAACTAAGATAGGTAAACCATGCCTTATAAACGAGGGATATAGCTATAGGCGACCAAGGCGACTAAGGGACCGTGTCAACAAAGAAAAAAGAGGAAGCAAATGCAAACTTGTTACTAAAATTAATGAATTAGTTTCGTAAGTTACAAAGTTTTTGGAGGTTATGTTGTATGTATAAATGGTGGATTAAGTATGAAGACGGAAAAACATTGTAAATATGAGACGAAGCTGCAGGTTCATACATTTAATGTAGGCTATATTTATCGCTGTGTCCAAGGCCGCATGGTTATAGTGCTTTACCATACTAAAGTAGAGGGGATCTAAAAAATAGGTTGGCTCAGACAAGGAAAGCATTTCTATATGACAGAAATTTGGTTGGTTGGTTCCTTAGTTTAGGGGCTGCGACAACGCGGTCATGTAGCCCCGTGTACTTTGGGTGTGTGTAGAATCTGTCTGATAACCGGTGTTAATTGTGATGACTGTATTAGTGTGTGTATCTGCTTTTTAAATTCAAGTAAGGACTGCAACTTTGAATTTTTCAAATAGTTCCTACTTTTGTCGCCAAACGCCACCGTCAACGACTACTAGGCCAAGTTCAGAACTTAGCTACTGGACGCCACCGCAGTCTGTTCTTGGCAACGAACGTAGGAACCTAAGAGCGTTGTTTACATTCTTAAACTATACAATTTAGTTTCACACAGGTGTAATTAGTGGAACGTTCTTTAACATGCCATAAAACTATGACATGGGACCGCCGGCTTTACTTCCCCTCAGAAGGAAGGCATACTGAGGGATTCTAACGCTCCTAAAAAATCCGACGGCTTCGGCCGGGTTTGAACCCGCGATCTTGGGCATAGGAGATCAGCATGCTACCGACTACGCCACTGAAGCCGCTAGACAGAAATTTGTTAACATCAATATAGATTTAGGTATTAGAAACTCATTTTTGAAAGCGTGGCGCTCTATGGAAATGAAACTTGGAATGTTGGCGCAGTAGGAAAGAGAAGAATAGAAGCGTTCGAAATGTGGTGTTACAAGGAGAATGATCATCATCAGATGGGTAGATAGAGTAACAAATTAAGAGGTAGTTAGTTAGTTAGTTATTGTTGTTTTAAGGGGCGGGAAATGAGGAGTTATTAAGAGGTATTAAAGCGAGTTGGAGAGAAGAGATGTCTCCGACGACTGCCGATGATGAGAAGAGATAGGTTGGTAGGACACATACTAAGATAAGCAGGAATTGCAAATTTAGTTATGCAAGGTAGGTCAAGGACAAGAAATGTAGGGGTAGACCAAGGTTAGAATTAACAGATTGTTTCGGATGTAGGGTGTGGTAGCTATGTAGAGATCAAACGAGGGAGTCATGGAGCGCTGCATCCAACTAATCAAAAGATTCAAGATTCAAACAACAGCTTGTTTTCGAGAAAAGCTTTCTGGTCTTATAATTGCATTACAAATTTTACCATATATATTTTTAAAATAATTTGGTTTCTTAGAGATGCCATCTCTATCAAAAACTTTCATTATAATTAGAGTATAGAAGAAAACCCCCATTCCCAACCACAGGCTAATTTGTGGGCACATCCAATGGAGTTATCTTATCAATGTTTTTTTTTTGGAGTTTTGTAGAAAGTATACAGACGTTTTGGTTAATGAAAGAAACGATCCCAAAAATATTTCTTGCCCTTTAGCAGTGATTTTTGTACTTTTGTAAATTGTAAGAATTTGAAGCTAAGACTAGTTAATAGCTTCTGTGAGGGTTGAGATATTGCAGACCGACCTTTCACCTGTCTGTAGCACTGCATTTGGCCAACACATGGAGTAGAAGTGGGAAACCACGGAAATCCACTTCTAGGATGACAGAGGTGGGAATCGAACCCTACTCTTCTCAGTTTTTCCTCACGAGTCTGAGTGTGCCCCATTCCAGACCTCAGAACAGATTTTTTTTGGCATAGCCGGATATCGAACCCGGACCTAAGACATCTTATTTTAAAGTCTCGGGGTAACTACCCTATCCTCAACACGAATAATTACAATAACACACACTAATATAGTCAACATAGAAACATCAATTATATTATATTAGACAAATTGAATACACACAAAAGTACACGGGGCTGAAGACTCAAGCCTCTAAATCGAACTAACAACTAGAGCCCTGCGCGGATGAACAAAACGTTACACGCATCCGCACGGTTGTTATCCGCATCTGCCCCGCATCCATACGACTGTTATCCGCATCCGAACGACTTTTATCCACATCCGATCAACTTTTATCCACATCCGCTCAACTTTCTTCTGCATCCGTACGTTCGTTTTCCGAATCTGCTGGCATTACAATAATATTTTTATTATTATGGTGTTTGAAGGCATTTTTCAGTGTTGCCTTAGTAAACAAGAGTTAGATGCAATCCTGTCGACCGACTGAAAAACATCAATATTTTGTTCTAATATTTTTAATTAGATAAAATATTAAAGCAACACATTTTGACATTTGAGGAAGCTATGTGCCATATACAGGGTCTTTCATTATAAAGTAAGAACGCCAAGCGGCGGGTTTGTTATCCGCTAGTGTGGTGGCCTTGACCGAGCTTGTGGCGAGCCGTGGCCCCCTGCTCTAAGCGTGTGTACAATCCTCTATGAAATATTACCTTATAAAAGTTGCTGGAAGTGTCGTCCTTCCTGGGTTATACAGGCATTGTATCTGGTAACCACATTTTGGCTGACGCGAGTGAGTCATGCCACTGTATTTTTTCTAATTTTTTGTTTTGTGTTTTTTATTGAGCACTGAACCAGTAGTGTCAAAGTTATTTACAATTACGTGAATCTGTGCTAGTGAAGGTGGCACTTCATCAGGAAATTGCTGAACAAATGCATCACGTACCCGCCGAGCCGAATCGTAATTAAAATACATTTTACATACAAAAATACGATGTTGCAATGATAACTGTCTCAACATGTTAGCAGCTGAGGTTCAGACAGGCGACTGACAACACCTGCACGCTTATTGCAAGGTCAAGTTTGTACTATACTACAGCAGGGGGCCGTGGCGCGTCACAAGCTCGGCCAAGCCGGCTTCAGCAGCGAATGACAAAACTGCCGCTCGCCGTTCTTACTTTATATGAAAGACCCTGTACTATGTTTAAAATGAATGTTATACAGCCAGACTCGCAACCGTATTCAGTTAATGTTAGTGTTAATTGTGCTTTATAACATAACTTGAATGAGATTAGCGTAAATCATCATCTTACATTTTTGTCCTAAAAAAGAAAACATAACTGAAGAATATGATATGTTATAATCATCTGACCGAGTCTTAGTAATGTTATTCACCTAGTTCGGATTGCATTCTAAAAACTATCCACAAATTTACTCCAACATTATCCGCAGCTTATCCGCTATCCTCACAGCCAGGCAAACTATATCCGCATAGTGACAAATTTTGCGGATAACCGCGGGTTTATCCTCGGATATCCGCATCCACGCAGTGCTTTACTAACAACACCTAGCGGGAAGCAATGGAGAACTAGTTCCAGGATATCTGAGATCATCTCAGTTTTGCCTCACGAGGCTGAGTGTAACCCATTCTGTTCCATCCCTCTTAGTAGGGTCAGGAATCAAACCTAGAACCATTGGGGCCAGCGCAGCGTCTCAATATGTACAGTTCCCTCAGACTACAGAGGAGTTTCCAAGCCATTGCCTCGTGGTGTTTTAATTAGCGGGTTTCACACAGCTGTTAGATCGGCGAGGCGCAATACTGGTCGTAATTAGTCAAACTACTGCTGAGAAGACGGAAACTTTCAGATAACCTCTGACCAGAGAGTAAAAACATTCCCACCCATGACTTCTTAGTTGCCAATAACATTCATATTAGTAGTATAACACTCGTAACCACGGCTTGGTATTAGGGCATTTAGGCGGCAAATCTAAACGGAAGTCTTCGAGTACCCAATATGTAAATAATGGAATGTTTTCTGAGTAATATTTACAGCTAATTATTTTAAGTTACCCAAGAGTGAAATCTTGAATTACTGAACTAAGGAAGCCATGTCTCCTTTATTTATAAAGCATATGAATTGGCCACGGTAGCTAAGAGCGCTAACGCGGTACATCAAAGTATCAAAGCTACTACGTCACGCTGACCGTCAACCAGTTTCTGTGTTTGTGCTACTATCTCTCTGCAATTGTCGACCGGTGTTACTACGAGTGTACGAGTGTTGTTTCCAAAGTACATCGAGTTCTTCTCTCTGTCATGCCGCCGCCGCCATCTTCTAAGCGCACGGTTACCCGGTCGTCTCGGCTCTCGGAATCTGACTCTTCACCGGACCGTGATATGGAATCCGAGCAGATCAAGGTGGCCCGTAAGGCTAACACGCCTCCAGCAGGTGAACGTTCTAAGAAACCTTGTGTTTCTGCCACTTCTTCTGGCGATACCTCTACTACCACCACTGCTGCTTCCACTGCTGCTTCCGAGGCTGCCTACGGGATACGTCCCCTGACGCTTCACACCTCATTGTCAGGGTCGAATACTGCACTTGACTATCAACTTCCGTCGCCTGTGGACCCCGAGCCGTACATGCCGGCCACTCTACCTCGCCGTACCTACGCCGAAGCTGCTAAGAATCCAGCATTACACCCCACCGTCCGCAACCGCAGCGTCCTCACCCCTTCCCTTCTTCCTCCCCCTACTTTCTTCGTCGTCCGTCTTACCCGGCTAATGCCGGAACACAATCATCCACAAGCCATCCACCAGGTCCTCAGCAGGTTCATTCCCGATTTATCCTCCTACCGCCTGGAGATCCAAAAAACTAAAGACGGCCACAACCTGAAGACTGTCAAACCGCTCTACAGCATTCTGGTCAACTCCATCGGCCTGGCACAACTATCACCTTCGTGCCGGGCACAGAACATCACCACGGCTCAACCACCGACCCGCGCCGCCCCGCCATCCCGTCCGGCTTCCATCTTGTCGGCGGTGATCTTCGGGGTGGATCGAAGCTACTCTCCGGACGAGGTTGCCGCCCAGCTCCAGCTGGCCGGCCTGGATGTCTACAAGGTGCTCCGGATACAGAACGCTCACGGCCCCGCCACCCTGGTGCGGGTCCTATCGAAGAACGTGTCCACCATCGACGCCTTGCTGCGAGATGGTGCTTCTATCTACTGCAAACGACACCGTGTAGAGCCGTCCCGGACACCAGCCCCGCAGCGGGCCCGTTGTGATCGTTGCCAGAAGTACGACCATCCGCTGGGAACTCTCTGCCCTAACGACCAGGTATGTGGAGTCTGTGCTCAGGATCACCCCACTGCCAGGTGCACAAATCGGGCTACCCCGAAATGTGCTACCTGCAGTGAGGCTCACCCTGCCTTCGCGTACCGGTGCAAAGGCAAGCCTCTCCCCGATCCCGCCCGCCCTGAACAGATTGTCCCCGTTATCTCGCAAGATCTCCCTACCCCTCTGCCCTCTTCCCCCCTCCCTGCCCCCAGCACGGAGAACGTTGTCAGGTTCATGACAATGGCTCTCCAAAACATCCTTCCTTTCGCCCGTCCTTTTGTCCTTCACCAACTCCAACTCGCTGCCCGCCTTACCCTCAACACTCACTTTGACCTTTCCTATAGCGGGAACAAAATGCACTTTGCATTTTTTCCGCTAAGCACTCTCCCTTACCTGTAAAATGCCCAATGTGTCACTTTATTTTGTAAACATCCGCTCCCTTTCCCATAACCGTGGCTTGTTGGACATCTCCCTTTCCCACCATGCCCCAGACATTGTTATCCTAAATGAAACCTTTCTTAAGCCTTCCTCTTTAGTCCCTCCCTTTCCCGATTTCCAACTTTTCCGTGCCGACCGTCCCTCCCTTCGCCAGGGTGGCGTTGCCGTTGCTGTTCGCAACTCCATCCCCACCCGTCAACACTTCTATCCGTTCCCTACCAGCTTTTCCGAATACCTCATTCTCGACCTCCTCTTTCCCACCAAAACTTTCACTCTCATTACAATGTATCTCCCGCCCCGCTCTCCTCCTCCCTTGGACTTCCTACGCTATCTCGACTCCACTTTTCCCAACTACTTCTTTGCCGCCGACATCAATATCCATTCCTATAACGTGACCCAGCACAATCAATTTCAGGACTTTCTGTCCATTAGTCGGGGCATCTCCCTCCCTTTCCCCTCGCCCACCCTCCCTGACACCCAAACCACTCCCGATTTCATGATGCTTACTCCTACACTTGCCGCTCAGGCTACTGTTACCATGCTCCCCACCATCGGTAGTAATCATCTTCCTGCTCTTATTACCCTTCACCGCTATCTCTCTGCTCCCTTCCAGCCTCCGCCTCGCCCACCCCCTACTCGCCAATATTCTCAAACCGACTGGCCTGCTTACCGTACCACTTTGACGCATCTGCTGACTCCCTTCCCCTTTTCTCCCCCAACCTCTCAACCTGCTCTCTCCCAGCTCATCAACAAAGTGGAACAAGCCCTCATTACCTCTGACCTTCAACATGTTCCTCGTCGCTCTTATCACCCCTCCAAACCTCCTATTCCCCCTCGCGCCCTTCGTCTCCTTCGTACCGCCCATGATCTATACCGCGCTTACTCCCGCACCCGTGATCCCGCCACCCTCCTAGAACATCGAAAAACCCTCCGCCATGCGCGCTCGTTCATCAAGGCTATTCGTCGTAAACATTGGAATGACGCCTGTACCGATCTCTCCCGTACCTCCGATCCCAGCCTCTTTTGGAAACATTTTAACCGTCTTGCCAAACCGACCAAATCCCACCCTTCCTATCCCATCCTCCGCAATGGCTCCCCCCTTACCTCTGACCAAGATAAAGCCGATACCTTCGCCTCCCACTATTCTCTTATTTTTTCTCCTACCATCGCCCCTCACCTTCACCACCCAGATGAACCTACCATCACCACCATTACCGATCCCCTCTCCCCCTCCCTCGCCGCCTCCTTCACCCATCTTCCAACCACCGATTACGCACATCCTCTCAATGCACCCATTACTCCTCACGAAATCCGGAATCTCCTCAAACACCGTCGTACAACTGCTCCCGGGGGTGACGGTATTACCTACCGCCACCTCCGCGAGGCTCCAGACATCCTTTTTCTTTATCTTTCCTGCATCTACACTACAATCCTCTACACCGGCCATTTTCCCCACCATTGGGGAAATGCCAACATTCTTCTCTTTCTCAAGCCTTCCAAACTCCCCTCTGACATCAATTCCTACCGCCCCATTTCCCTCCTTCCTGTCCTCTCCAAACTCCTTGAACTTATCCTCACTAAACGTCTTTATCCTTATCTCAACTCTCTCAATCTGCTTCCCCCCCACCAAGCTGGCTTTCGCCCCTCCTTCTCTACACATGATCATCTGTTTCATATCACCGCTTCTATCGACTCCTTCTTCACTACCTCTCCCAACAATAAACATGCACTTCTCCTTTGCTTCGACGTTGAAAAGGCTTTTGACAAAGTCTGGTATCCCGGCCTCCTGTACAAGCTCCTTCATCTCCCTTTACCTACCACTTACGTCCGCTTTTTCGCCAACTTCCTTTATTACCGTACCGCCCAGATTCTCATCCATGGTACTTCCTCTCACACGTTCTCTCTTCACGCCGGCGTTCCACAAGGCAGTCCTCTCTCTCCTCTTCTCTATATTCTTTACACTTACGATCTTCCTCCCCCTTCTCCACCTCTTCGCCTTTATCAATATGCCGACGACCTTGCCATTCTCGCCCTCTTTCCTCGCTCCCATCGACTCCAATTTTATGTCCAAGCATACCTCCATACCCTTCAGACCTGGCGTAACCACTGGCATATCCAAATCAACCCCCACAAATCCCAATTTCTCCACATCAAACGCTCCCTTAAACGCCGCCGACCAACACTCCGTCTCCATCTCACCTTCAACAACGTCCCCATCCCACAACCAAATCACCTCAAATACCTCGGCCTTACCTTTCAAAATAACCTTCAATGGAACCTTCATTTCGACTCCGTCTATACACGTTCTCTCACTCGTTTCCGCATCCTCCGTCTCCTCACCTCCAAGACCTGGGGCCTTCAGCCCCAACAAATCTTCAACCTCTACAAATCCTTCATCCGTCCGGTCTTCACATACGCTTCCCTCGCCTGGCTTACCGCCCCTCCTCGTCAATATTTCCGTCTCCAAACCCTAGACCGTCACGCAGTCCGTATTGCATACCATCTCAAACTTGACACTCCCTCTGCCACTCTCACTTCCATGATCACCTTTTCTCCCGTTCTTACTCATCTTCACTCTCTTCGTTTCTCTTACCTCGTCCGCGCTCGTCGCCTCCATTTGCCCCAACCTCTTGAAGCTCTCGTTCTTTCTCCCCATGCTACTGCCATCCTCACTCTCACCCGTACTCCCGCCACCGGTCACCTCTTCCCCCCACTGTAGACTTGCCCCCAGCCCTTTTTCTCTGCACTGGTTTTTCAACAGACTCCACATGCTCTGTCGATTCGGCTGGGCGGTGTACTGTCAGCTAGTACTTTGATGCTGTAGGCACCACAAGTGCCGCCTATTGTGCTTTTCCCTTTTCTCTTTCTACTCGTTTCTCAGAATCGACTATACTAACTGTTCTTTTGTTTTTCTTACTGCTCTTTTCTGTCTCCGGAACGGCTCTACGCGTCCAGATCAGCCTAGTGCTCATCGAGTGATTTTTCCATGAATCAAAAAACTCCCCCGTGTGACGCGTGTGCTTGTTTGTGTTCTGTTCATTTATTCTCATTGTGTGTTTACATTCCTCGCTGTACAATAGACTGAACAGACAATTTGAACATTCATCTATTCTTCTGATATGTAACTGTTAGTGTCCTATTATGTACCCACAAAGCTGTATGTTCTCTGTTTTGTATTTTACTATGCTTATTCAATAAAAGGGGCGACGTAGGGTGAGGTCCGGGTGGGTGGTGCGGGGGCCTCGTCCGGGGGGGCCGGCTTGGGGGTCGCGGGTTTCCTCTGCGCCAGCTTTTCTCCCTCAAATCCTATTTTTCATATGCCTAGCATATTTTCAATTATATTTTTTCCTTTTCTCCTCCTTTTTCATTGTTCTTTGGCACAAGAGCTCCTCGTTGAGCTGGGTGCCCGCCCCTTCCCGGTCTTCCGGGAAGGGGAATGAAATAACTCCTCTTCATTCATTCATTCCAACGCGGTAGCTCGTGCCTCGCTGGCATAGGAAGAGCATTGGTTCGAATCCCATCACGGACGTCCTGAAAATGGTTTTCGTGGTTTGCCATTTTAACCACCGGGAAAATCCGGGGCAGGTCCTTTCAACAGGTCCACGGCCGACTTCAGTCTAAAATTCCGAAGTTAGTGGTCGCCTGTCACCATCCCCAATTGTATCTGCTCAGCTCCCAGACACCGTCCTAGTGACGGCCGAGGAATGATCCTTCGCAGGGTCCATGGATTAACCCGTGATAGGAATGGCTATTAAAATAAATTATAATGCACATTACGGATGATACAAAGGCACATGGTCTCGCTGTTCCGCCCTTTAAAACAACAATACCTTATTAGGTCGTCAGTGTACAAAATGTTACTGTTGTAGTTTTAATAGTTTGGTTGTTATAGATAAATATAGCCTATGCCTTTTTACTACTCTTGTCTTCGGTTTGCTTTTATCATTTCAAATGATCTTGTCGACTTCATCGTTATGCTTAGGTCTACCGTTATGCGTTACGATTACGACGTGTATGACGTCATCATGTTGTTCAGTGCATATGCACCGAGTCTGAGTTTACTCCTGGGGTCTGGCGTTATGCGAACGGAGACGGCGAGTGCGTGACGTCATGAAGCTCCCGTGCGGGAAGCGTAACTTAATGGGTAATGGAGTCTGTTGAGTCTGAGTTTACTCCTGGGATCTGCCGTTATGCGATACGGAGACGGCGAGTGCGTGACGTCATGCAGCCTCCACGCGGGAAGCCTAAGTTAAAGGGTAATGGAGTCTGTTGAGTCTGAGTTTACTCCCGGGATCTGGCGTTATGCGATACGGAGACGGCGAGTGCGTGACGTCATGCAGCCTCCACGCGGGAAGCCTAAGTTAAAGGGTAATGGAGTCTGTTGAGTCTGAGTTTACTCTTGGGGTCTGGCGTTATGCGATACGGAGACGGCGAGTGCGTGACGTCATGCAGCCTCCACGCGGGAAGCCTAAGTTAAAGGGTAATGGAGTCTGTTGAGTCTGAGTTTACTCCCGGGATCTGGCGTTATGCGAACGGAGACGGCGAGTGCGTGACGTCATGCAGCCTCCACGCGGGAAGCCTAAGTTAAAGGGTAATGGAGTCTGTTGAGTCTGAGTTTACTCTTGGGGTCTGGCGTTATGCGATACGGAGACGGCGAGTGCGTGACCTCATATAGCCCCCGCGCAGGAAGCCTAAGTTAAAGGGTAATGGAGTCTGTTGAGTCTGAGTTTACCCCTGGGGTCTGGCGTTATGCGATACGGAGACGGCGAGTGCGTGACCTCATATAGCCCCCGCGCAGGAAGCCTAAGTTAAAGGGTAATGGAGTCTGTTGAGTCTGAGTTTACCCCTGGGGTCTGGCGTTATGCGATACGGAGACGGCGAGTGCGTGACCTCATATAGCCCCCGCGCAGGAAGCCTAAGTTAAAGGGTAATGGAGTCTGTTGAGTCTGAGTTTACTCCTGGGGTCTGGCGTTATGCGATACGGAGACGGCGAGTGCGTGACCTCATATAGCCCCCGCGCAGGAAGCCTAAGTTAAAGGGTAATGGAGTCTGTTGAGTCTGAGTTTACCCCTGGGGTCTGGCGTTATGCGATACGGAGACGGCGAGTGCGTGACCTCATATAGCCCCCGCGCAGGAAGCCTAAGTTAAAGGGTAATGGAGTCTGTTGAGTCTGAGTTTACTCCTGGGGTCTGGCGTTATGCGATACGGAGACGGCGAGTGCGTGACGTCATGCAGCCTCTACGCGGGAAGCCTAAGTTAAAGGGTAATGGAGTCTGTTGAGTCTGAGTTTACCCCTGGGGTCTGGCGTTATGCGATACGGAGACGGCGAGTGCGTGACCTCATATAGCCCCCGCGCAGGAAGCCTAAGTTAAAGGGTAATGGAGTCTGTTGAGTCTGAGTTTACCCCTGGGGTCTGGCGTTATGCGATACGGAGACGGCGAGTGCGTGACCTCATATAGCCCCCGCGCAGGAAGCCTAAGTTAAAGGGTAATGGAGTCTGTTGAGTCTGAGTTTACTCCTGGGGTCTGGCGTTATGCGATACGGAGACGGCGAGTGCGTGACGTCATGCAGCCTCTACGCGGGAAGCCTAAGTTAAAGGGTAATGGAGTCTGTTGAGTCTGAGTTTACTCTTGGGGTCTGGCGTTATGCGATACGGAGACGGCGAGTGCGTGACGTCATGCAGCCTCCACGCGGGAAGCCTAAGTTAAAGGGTAATGGAGTCTGTTGAGTCTGAGTTTACTCCTGGGGTCTGGCGTTATGCGAACGGAGACGGCGAGTGCGTGACGTCATGAAGCCCCCGTGCGGGAAGCGTAAGTTAATGGGTAATGGAGTCTGTTGAGTCTGAGTTTACTCCTGGGATCTGGCGTTATGCGATACGGAGACGGCGAGTGCGTGACGTCATGCAGCAAAGTGCAAAGCCTTTCTAACATGTGTAGCATTTGTAGCATGCGTCATTTGAAATTATATAAAGTCTAGTCTCTCAGACTGACTGTATCTTTTAATCTAAGATACGATGCCCACATATCCCCAAGCTAGCGTAGTCTTTCTTGGTTTAATTCTCATGAACGTCGTAAATTTCCCTATTGACATCCATCTATCGATTTCTACAAGAAAACACCACCACGCACATGACATCAAAATTTATTTACTAGCCCGCATATCTTAACCGAAACACTCGATCTGGCTCTCTCTCACAATCCCCATCAATTACTCATCTACGTTGATCCGCCTATTTTGTTGTAGCTGGGTCTCGACTATGGAATTCAACTCCTGCTGATATCAGAAATTCTATAACAATAAAGACATTTAAGGCCGCATGCCGAGATTACCTGTTGATACTGCTGATTGGCCCATGGGAATGATGATGGATGGTAGGACGTATGACTGAGCTAGCATTATATTTAGGATAAATAGAAAGGTCTGTGACTTTGTGATTTTTAAATTATTATTATTATTATAATTATTATTATTCATATGCCTTATCATTAATATTAGAATTAACATAATTAATTTACTCCTTATTTATCAACATAATTGTTTATTGTATTTCAAAAATTGTTTCAAGTGTAGGCTACTGGTACCATATTGTGTAATTAAGTGTATGAGCCATGAGCCCTAACTTCGCTACTAATAAAGACATAAATAAATAAATAAATAAATAAATAAATAAATAAATAAATAAATAAATAAATAAATAAATAAATAAATAAATAAATAAATAAATAAATAAATAAATTAATTAATTAATTAATTAAGTAATTAATAATTAAATAAATAACTAATACATTAAATACATAGGATTGAATTATTGCAACTGCAGATTCTAAGGTTAATAACGCAATTTGAACAAATACTCGTATTAGTAGTCTAATGAAAGAACTGCTATGAAAATTACTAATGCAGAAGTAAATAACACAAACACTATAATATTAAAGATATTCAATCAAGTAAAAACGTAAAACCTGCCATCGACGGAAATGAACGGGTCTGGCAAATTTTTCCGTTAAACATAGGTGTCCCGTTAACCGAGGTAGGCCTATACTAAAATAATTAAACCATGGACATGCATATCGGTCACACTGAGAAAATATAAAATGACCATAATTAATATCGTATGGCCTCAGGTGTCGGGTGCAAGCTTGCATGTCGAATTTTGACGTTCCTTGGAGTGCTATGAAACTCAAGGAGGTTAGATATCTAAGCTCATTGACTCTATAGCGCTTTCTAGTAGAGAAAGGAGGAACTTTGTTGGCGGAAAAACCCGAGAATGATTTAGACACCGGATTTTATTGTTGTATTTACGTATTTCTGCTACGAATTAATACAGTACAGTACTGTCCAAGCAAAACTTACAATGGACATAAAGACAGGTTGGATGACAGCTCATTAAAGCAAGCATTGGGAAAGACTTGGGGAACAGGAACCAGGCAGACGTGTAAGTTGGAGAACAAAAAGAAGAAGGCCTATTTCCACATTCCTTGTTAGCTTCCGAATCAACTACTAAAATAGACAAGGTAGACTTTCATTGGAAATTTTCCGTTAAAATGTGTATTTTTTATTTGCGTTGTTCGCCCAGTTTCCGTTTAATGAAGGGAATTGAACACGTTTTCCACACCTAAATTCACGGGACCATAAAATACTTCTTCCGTTTTATATGAAGTCCGTGGCCTTAAGTTAGGAACCATCCCGACATTTTCTTGGAGTAAAAATTAGAAACCACGGAAAACCACTTCCAGACTGAGTTAGACAACGAACCCACCTGTTCTCAGTTTTACCTCACGAAGCTGAGTGTATCCCATTCCAGCCCTAAACTTAGAATTGAAAATTTTGGCAGACCCGGTAATCATTCACGAACCTCCAAGATGATGGCCCAGAATGCTAACCGCTACACCACGAGGTGGTTGGTCATATTAAACATACTGCACATCCAAGTGGACGGGGCTGATGAATACAATGACAAATCCCCCAAATGAAATAACAATGACGTGCCTAGAGTTAGAGATTGCTTCTAGTACTTAATATCGAGAAACAGGATGTAGGAGCGAGCATAGAAGACTACACCAAGATCAAAATATCAGTTCTTGCAGGCGGAGATAATTCCCACTCCTGCTTGTCAAGGTCAGTGGATATGCTAGTTGCTGGGCACGAACCCGGTACAGTGCCTCCCCCTCCCACGCGAGAACGAGCACTCTCACTGGCAAACATGACTCCAGACCACTCTCGCTTTCCGCTTGAAGCGAAAGTTGACAGCGAAGCAGTACAGTTCCCAGCTGTTCCATTGTCTCACACGGCTTTGTGGCTAAGTGGATAGGATGTAAAGCTTTGAACTGAAATGTCTTGGTGGGAGGTTAACGCAATGGTACAGTAGTCAAGCTGCTTGCTTCTCACTGGGTTCGATTCCCGGTCAAGACTACTTCCTGGTATCCAGCATTCTTGGCTGTTCCCCCGGAGGTCCGGGTTTGATTACCGGCTCCGCCAAGAAATTTAATTTTGGTCTGAGGGCTGGAACGGGGCACACTTAGCCGAGTGAACCAAAACTGAGAAATGGCAGTTCTATCCCCACTTAAGTCATCCTGGAGGTGGTTTTCCGTGGTTTCCCACTTCTACACCAGGCAAATGCCGGGACGTAACTTAAGGACACGGCCGCCTGATTCCCAATCCTCTCCTGAATTACAAATACACATAATAATACACTACATTCATCACAATAACACAGGTTATCCGACACAAATTCCCCACACACCAAACTACTCGGGGCTAAATGACCACGATGTCCAAGCCCCTCAAATAAAACAATAACAACAATAACAACAACGACGACGACGACGACGAATCCCGGTGAATTTCCAAGTGAAATATTATGTCCATTATGTCCTGTGGTTCGGATTCCACGTAAAACTGGATGACCCGTGGCTCATAATCGTGAGATTAACGGTCACGTTAAACTACAAACTTCCTTTTTGAAATTTTGGAAGTTTGATTCCTGGGTTTAACAATGAAAAAAAAAATGAAAAAAAAACACAGTTTCCAGTCGATCGACCGGGTCAGGGAATGGAATTAATGAAGCCCCCATCTAGCGGCGAGGATATGAACTGTGCCGGCTGCCGAAGCCTGTCGCACTCCCCTGGGGCAATTACTAAATGAATGCCAGATGAAAAGAAATGGTATGAAATGAATGGCTTAAATGAAATTGTGACAGGGAAAACCGGTGTACCCGGAGAAAAACCTGTCTGCCTCCACTTTGTCCAGCACAAATATCACATGGAGTGACCGGGATTTGAACCACGGACCCAGCGGTGAGAGGCCGGCGTGCTGCCACCTAAGACAAGGAGGCTGAACAATGAATGAAATCTAATGAATCTAATGACCCAGTAAGCTCTTCTGTTCCGCTCATCAAAAATCAGCCACGGGACAACTGACTCCATTTCTCTATGACTTGAAGTCCCTAATTGATTGGCTGACTAAGGATATTGAACAATTGGTCCAGTATGACGAGATATTGGAAAGGAAGCGGGCGGGGTTATTGGTAGCTACCGGATCAAAAGCACTTGGAGCAACTGCTTCCAGCAAAGGAGATCGTACGACAAGTAAAAGGAACACTGCCTTGAATTCTGAGGCATGTCTTGGAGGCTATCATGAAGATGTCGTTCAGTATTTTGGGCCTATTTTCAACACCGTTGTAGCACCAAAACAGCCTACATATCGCCCCCTTTTCCTTCCAATTGGACCATTGTACCTTCTAAGAAGTTAAAAGATTAAGATCGATTTATTCTAGTGCAAAATCAGGTAAAAGACAAGATGTTCAGTGAAGAAAATATAGCCTATTTTCTCTTTAATGCTTGGGTGTAGTTATATCTATTTGTTCTTTTCAAGGAATATAATTGAATATTGGTTGTAGTAGCTTATAACGTGCTATATTATACGTTGATTGATTGAATCCTCGCCTGAATTATAAATACCCACACTAATACATCCATCACAATAACACAGGTTATTACCCAAGTACACGGGGCTAAATGACCATTATGTCCAAGCATCTCAAATGAAACAACAACAACAACAACTACAACAGCTTCCTACCCAAATCCTTCCTCCCCTTAAGTGCACACACTAGTACAGACATCGCAGTGACACAGTTTATCAGACATTTTGTACACACACCGAAGTACATGGGGCTACATGGCCACGATGCCGCAATGCCCCTAAAGAACAAACAACAACAACAACAACAGCCTCTACCGTAAATGAAGGACAGCTTCATTCACTAATCCTACCTCATTTACAAGTACACACACTAGTACAGACATCGCAGTGACACAGGTTATCTACATGACCATGATACCGCAAAGCCCCTAAAGAATTAACAACAAAAACAACAACAACAACAATAGACTCTACCGCGGATCAAGGACAACGAATTTTAAACGCTGTAGTCGAGTGTTGAAATATGTAGTGTTATAAGTGTATATCATATTTTCGATTGCAAATACACACCAGTCGCCTCCGTAGCGTAGCGGTCAGCATGTTAGCTGCCGCCCCGGAGGTCCTGGGTTCGATTCCCGGCTCTGCTACGAAATTTGAAAAGTGGTATGAGGACTGAAACTGAGTCTACTCAGCCTCGGGTGGTCCAAATGAGTAGAGGGGGTTCGATTCCCACCTCAGCCATCCTCGAAGTGGTTTTCCGTGGTTTCCCACTTCGTCTTCGGGCAAATGCCGGGATGGTACCTTCTGTAAGGCCTCGGCCGCCTCCTTCCCTCTTCCTAGCCTATCCATCCCAGTCTTCCATCCCTTCCCATCCCTCATGAGGCCCCTGTTCGCTTTGCAGGTGAGGCCGCCTGGGCGAAGTGCTGATCACACCTCTCCAGTTGTATCCATCCCGACCAGATGTTCCAAGCTCCAGGACACTGCCTGCATAGGCGGTAGTGGTGAGTTCCCTCGCTGAGTCCGTGGGACCCACCAACCTAGAGGGTATCCTTACAAATGCAGTATTAATTAAATAAATATAAGATTGGTCTTTTAACAATAATTTTAAAAAAGTAGTTAGAAAATAGGAACTATTAACGGTGAGTGTAAAAATGTTAAGCTTTAAAAAATTTATCAAAATATAGGCTACACAAAATAATTTAGAAAATCAATAAAATAATTCAGTTCGGCGCTTGAGTTAAATTAGTTGAATCCTCTTCAATACTCAATTTTGAATAGGTACCAACCAGTATTACGATGACATGAATTAACCTAACAGATAGGAAAATAAAACATGTCAGATTTTTTTAATATAAATAAACGAAACATAATTAGCCAGCATATGAAACTGATAAAAATCTACTTTATATGATTTATTATCACCTACCTCGTTGTATGGGATGGAAAAATTTGGAAATACGTACAAGAAGAGGAAGAGGAATGGTGGAACGACAGAACAAAGTGAAGAGGAACCATGTTTGCCCCCACCCAGTGTGGGCTGGAAAAGGGGAAATGAAGATGATGAGTATGAACTTTAAATGGATTCGATATTGTACATATTAAGATAATTATGGCGATATTTCACTTTATCGAAAAAGGTAATAGCTCTGCACACCCGTCGTTGACGGGCTAGTAAGAAGAAAGGATGGCAGCTTACGTTGACAACTACTAGGTCATCTCCCTGTCATCGAAGAAAAGCAAGAACAGTCCTATACAGAAACATTGGGGACAGCCTTGTCCTCTAAATCACTAACAGCGGAGTAAATTACAATAAAACTATGTTCCTTGGAGAATTGTGCATACACCAGTGGCTCACGAACAGTGTGGGACGTGAGTTGGCGACCACGAGACCCTTAGATGAGTCCAGCATTGCTTCCACTTACAAGTGCTGAGATCCGCTCTGTCATATTTCCTTTCAACCTCCCTTAATCAACTCTTTTTTTCTTCCGACCATATAAGGGTATTCGAGACCTAGGGCATCTTTCAATGTCCCGCCTTAAATGGCCCTTGTGTCATTTTTCCTGATCCCTCATTCTTCATGGGGTCAGGCCTCTTAATTCAAGACCACCTTCATTTTAAGATACGAGCCACCTCTGGAGGAGGGGTGCCATTTCCTTTCCAATTTGGGTGGGTGGAAGCAGTCTTGCCTCCTGAAATCACAACATGAAGACATCACAATTACACGTTATCATAATGATTGAACACACAAACACACAAGTACAGCAGTCTACATGGGGCTGATAGCCACGATTCCCATGCCTCGGAATATAATAAAAACAACTCGTTTCGGTCTCCATAGGGTCTCCACCCACCGGGTGTCATATTACCAGGCTGTTATCTAATGCTGTTGTCGTCTTCGATTTCTGATATATGTGTCATGGGTGCGCCTATGAAGATAGGCTGCTATTGACAAATGTACCTATTGGGGTGTAATTAAGCACACGTGCCAGCATTTTCTGGTCAAGCTGTGAGGGAACTGACATTGTGAATTATGTTAAAAAGGAATGGCCTGGCATCCCACTACCGAGGAAGACATGAGGAAGTTAAGTTCAGTCCCACGTCGAGCAGAGTGACTCATTTACAAAACCATAATATCCATCAATGACATACGTAACCAAATAAATCTCACTTTTCTCCGTAAATCTCTAGCTGGCACCATTAAACTGTCCCCATGTCACCGCCTTCAGCTATCATATCGCTCAGTCCGTAAAGCACAGGGTGTCACCCTCGTTCCTCCATTCGCTAGGACAACAGATTATCAATCAGGGTACAACAATCGCTCTGCTCGACTCTGGAATGACCTGCCTCATGCAATAAAAGACCTTCCTCCACGAAACAATTTTGCCGCAAAGTGAATGCTCTAAAGGGACTAAAACCACATGTAAATTGACAGTGGCGGATCCAGTCCTTGCGGCGCCCTGAGCGATATAAGGTGGGGCCCACAACAATGGGAAATAAAAAATATCAAATCGAATGGAAAATAATTGGGTAATAATAATAATAAGATAAAGAATAGTTACACTATTTTGAATACACTACAGTACATTTCTTTAATAATATGAAAGGAACCTTTAAGTCCCCTAGAAGAAGATTATGTACCGGTAAACTATGAAATATTAAAATATAACTTGCGACTTTTATTTCCGGCTGAAGTCGTCTATTATTTCACTGAAATCTAAACTTGCTAAATGGTCAAGGGAGGTCACAGCTGCACTGAAAAAAAAAAAGATTTATAGATTAGTTTGAAAAGTATAATTAATTAATTAATATAATTTTAAAAAATCCATGGCTTGGGGCCCCCCGGAACGCGGGGCCCTGGGCGGTCACCCTCCTAGCCCTCCCTAGATCCGCCCCTGTAAATTGAATTCATTAATGTAACTTTGTATGTGAGTGGGAGTGTGTGCGTGTAGTATGTATATGCGTGCGTGTGAATGTATCTTCACTTTTATTTACGAACTAGCAGTTGTGCCCGGCTTCGCCCGGCGGATTTATTTGTTTTATGGATGATAATGAATACTACTACAGAACTGGCACATGATACTTAAACTACCAGAATATATACATATATATATATATATATATATATATATATATATAAATAACTTTTATAACTTTTTGTGGTGGTGGTGGTTGTAGTGAGGGTGATAAGCAGTACAGTATAATGGACGTAACATTTAGGTCATTTTCCCCAAATGATAATAATGATAGTAATGAATAGGAAAACGGCTATTTACTAACTACAGCACTGTAATTTCCAAACAAATTTCTAAAAATGATTAGAAAGTGGAGTAAGTGAAATAAAAGACACTGTCTACGGCCTATATCTCATTGTCTGTTAGAAATGTAGAGACCAATAGTGTCGTCTTTTGTCGCATAGAGCCGTAGGAAAATAATCAGAACACTTCGGAAAAATTCGGCTGTCCCCACCTCCTGTGGTAGCAATAGTATCATGTAAGGCCACATAGTGCTCAACGATAAGCTTCGGAATAAATTACGGTAAATTTGAAAGCACTAACGCTTATTGCAGCTGATAACCTCAATGTATTGCACCAACACCATTGCACTTATAGGCCTACACTGTTTTAAGGGGAAAAAGAAATCTGTTTGCACTAATTACTCCCCGTGACTGCAATTTATAAGCAGCGCAAGATTTAACAATTTTCGCAATTCTGCATTAGAACACTGGTAGGGGTGACGTGATGCAGCCCGAATTGCCAGTCAACAATAGACGTATTAAAATACTCTTACAGTTACACTACTACGGACATGAATGATTCTAGGGCCTTAATACAAGGTTTTCAAGTTCAGTTTGTTTGTTATTGTAAATGTAGGGAATGGAGAGCGTTGTCCAAAATATCAAGTGGACAGTGTTACCAGCAGGGTTTCAAAGTGTATGTATAATTTGGTGCAATTAGGAGGAACGGTGTAGATTTGTGATAAAGGGCCTAAATGCAGGGAATGGAGTGGTCTGTCCGAAATTTCAAGCAGACAGTGTTACTCGTCGGGTTCCAAAGTGTAAGTATGTGAAATTTGGTTCCGATCAGTGAAACGGTGTAGATTTGTGCCAAAGGGCCTAAATGCAGGGAATGGAGTGGTCTGTTCGAAATTTCATGCTGACAGTGTTACACGCAGGGTTCCAAAGGGTAAGTATACACATTTCGGTCCAGATCGATGAAACTGTGTAGATTTGTGCCACAGGGCCTAAATGCAGGGAATGGAGTGGTCTGTCTGAAATTTCATGCCGACAGTGTTCCTCCATGGGTTCCAATGGGTAAGTATACGAATTTTGGTTCAGATCGGTGAAACGGTGTAGATTTGTGCCAAAGGGCATAAATGCAGGGAATGGAGTGACCAGTCCAGAATTTCATGTAAACAGTGTTACTCGCAGAGTTCCAAAGTGTAAGTATGCACATTATGGTTCAGATCGGTGAAACGGTGTAGATTTGTGCCAAAGGGCCTAAATGCAGGGAATGGAGTGGTCTGTCCGAAATTTAACACAGCCTAAACTATTCCTCTTGAATCTGGCTATCATATAAAAAAGAATTTTTCGAATCCAACTGGTAGTTCCAGAGATTAGCGCGTTTAAACACACAAACAAACACACAAACTCTTCAGCTTTATTATATTAGTATAGATTGTATGATATAGACGTCATGTACAGCAGATTATGTGTTTATAGCAAAGCAAAGTTGTAATTTGTATACATGTAACATATCAGATTTGTATAGATTTGATGAAGGGAGATGGAGACACTGCTGTGTATGTGGGGCTTGCCCTTTCTCCAACTGTCGTCCATTGTAGGCACAATTTTTGGTAACTAATCATAATAATAATCATCTGTCGTGAAATAATGAGAAAAATTATTTTGATAATTTTGTTTATCGTATGGCTGTTAGTGCCGGGAGTGTCCGAGCACATGTTCGGCTCGCCAGAGTCTGTAGCTGCTTCAAGAGGACACCCATGTGGTGAGCTACAAGTTCCGTTCAATTTCAAGTAGTTCCAATTTCGCTGCCAGATATCAATGATACCTAGTGGTGAACGTTGGAACTTTGCTAGAGCGTTCTGACGAAATCTAACGTAACAATTTAGCTTCATACAAGGTTACTCTGTGGAAGGATCTTTTACATGCCATAACTCTATGACATGGGACCGCCGGCTTTACTTCCCCTCTGAAGGAAGGCATACTGAAGGAATTTTAACGCTCTTAAACAATCCGACGACTTCGGCCGGGTTTGAACCCGCTATCTTGGCAACAGCAGGTCAGCATGCTACCAACTACGCCACCGAAGCCGCTATTTTGATAATAATTAATAATAACAGAGAACACATACAACAAGGAAGCGATCTCAAGTAAGTCTAAACACAGACATTATCAGACAGTGATCCAACCAGTATGCCTCAATCCATCAGAATGCCTAGGATTAACAACCAGAAAAGACATCAAAGAAATCTAAAAGAAAGAAAGATAGAAAGAAAGAAAGAAGATCCTAAAAACCATCCTCGTTTCAAGAAAGGGTGCTGACACTTACCGACTGCGCAGCAACAAATAACTGTACGAAACATGCGGCAGGATATCAGACGTCGTATGAAATCGGAGGATTAAATTCTTCGGACATATCTCGAGAATGAGCGACATCAGGCTAACTTTGAAAATGTCAACCATTTTAACGAGAAAACAAGTAGTTTCGTGAAGAACTATACAACCTATATTCATATATCCTATGTATACCGGCCGCGGTGGCCGAGAGCGCTAACGCGCTACCTCGTGCCTCGCTGGCATCGGTAGAGCGTGGGTCCGAATCCCACCTCGGCCGTCCTGAAAAAGGTATTCGTGGTTTCCCATTTTCACCATCAGGCAAATGCCGGGACGGTTCCTTCAATAGGTCCACGGCCGATTTCCTTCCAATATCCCTTCCCTGACCCGTCCTGAAAAGAAAAGTACATGGCCATTGGCTACATTAATAAAATTATTATATATCCTATTTATGTTAATCGTCTCTATCAACAACAACAACAAAAAAACGAGCCTTACAGTAGTCGCATATGATGTCTAACATCTGATATGTTATTCGAATAATTCCATATTATTCATAATGTTGAATTTTGGGCTTATGCCGTGTTTTATTTTATTGCAATTCGACGCGTTTCGAAAGAAACCATGTCTTTCATCGTCAGGAATAATCTGGAATACGACAATGTTGCTAAGAGAAAGCAACGAAGAACATATAGAAGGTGCCCAAAGATGGACGCCATTATAGCCCCATGTTAGGGACAACGGAAAGCAGCAGTGAATTACTTTCTCAGGGTTCTGATAATAGGTAGCCAGGATTCACTGAGATTGTAGCCGGTGTCGCGGTTGAAATTATCTGGGTGTTTACGTATTTCAACCGCCTCCCTGATGATTCTGGGACGATATTGCTTTATACGGGCAAGAACATCCACCCCTTGGAACATGACATCATGGCCAGGTGTTAAAGCATGATCGGCAACAGCTGATTTATCAGGTTGAATGAGCCTGATACATCTATTATGTTCCTTAATGCGAGTGCATATTGTTCTCGAAGTCTGCCCGATGTAAACCTTGCCACAAGTACAGGGAACTCTGTAGATACCCGGTTGTTGCAATTTAGGCAAACTGTCCTTAGTTGGTCGCAGGAGTTGCCTAATCTTAACAGAAGTTCCAAATACAGTCCGTATGTTGTATCGACGTAGGATTTTAGCAATACGATCCGTTGTGTTATGTATGTACGGAAGGTAAGCAGTTCCTCTTACATCTCTTTTCTCAACTGACGTCCTATTATTATTTGTTGGATTCAGAACCGTAGAAATCAAAGCCTTGCTATAACCGTTGCTCTCAAAGGTGGTTCGCAGGGTGTTAATTTCTTCTTGTAAAGAAGACACTTCACAAATCCTCCTAGCCCTGGTAGTTAGAGTTGTAAGGATACCATGTTTCTGGGCAGGGTGATGGTGAGAACTTGCGTGGAGATATCTATTGGTGTGTGTTGGCTTACGAAAAACGCTGTGTCCTAAAGATCCATCCTCTTTCTTGGTGACGAGAACATCTAAAAAAGGTATTTTGCCGTCAGATTCCTTTTCCATGGTGAAACAAATAGAAGGGTGCTGGAGATTAAGGTGATCCAGGAAATGGCTAAGATTTTCCTCACCTTCCGTCCAAACAACGAACGTGTCATCCACATAACGCCACCAGATCTTCGGTTTGAAAGGAGCCGACGACAAAGCTTTCTCTTCAAAGTTCTCCATGAAGAAATTAGCCACAACAGGAGAGAGAGGACTACCCATGGCCACACCATCAGTCTGCTCATAAAAATTCCCATTCCATAGAAAGTAGGAGGAGGTCATGCAGTGATAAAAAAGTCTTGTGATGTCTTCAGGAAAAAAGCCATTAATGAGAGACATAACACCATCAATAGGTACTCTCGTAAACAGAGACACCACGTCGAGACTCACTAGAATATCACCCGGCTGAAGTGTTATAGCTTTTAACTTTTCCACGAAGTGTGTGGAATCCTTAATGTACGAAGGCGTGTTACCCAGAAGCGGCTGAAGTAGTCTACCTAAGTAAGACTTTTTTATCACTGCATGACCTCCTCCTACTTTCTATGGAATGGGAATTTTTATGAGCAGACTGATGGTGTGGCCATGGGTAGTCCTCTCTCTCCTGTTGTGGCTAATTTCTTCATGGAGAACTTTGAAGAGAAAGCTTTGTCGTCGGCTCCTTTCAAACCGAAGATCTGGTGGCGTTATGTGGATGACACGTTCGTTGTTTGGACGGAAGGTGAGGAAAATCTTAGCCATTTCCTGGATCACCTTAATCTCCAGCACCCTTCTATTTGTTTCACCATGAAAAGGAATCTGACGGCAAAATACCTTTTTTAGATGTTCTCGTCACCAAGAAAGAGGATGGATCTTTAGGACACAGCGTTTTTCGTAAGCCAACACACACCAATAGATATCTCCACGCAAGTTCTCACCATCACCCTGCCCAGAAACATGGTATCCTTACAACTCTAACTACCAGGGCTAGGAGGATTTGTGAAGTGTCTTCTTTACAAGAAGAAATTAACACCCTGCGAACCACCTTTGAGAGCAACGGTTATAGCAAGGCTTTGATTTCTACGGTTCTGAATCCAACAAATAATAATAGGACGTCAGTTGAGAAAAGAGATGTAAGAGGAACTGCTTACCTTCCGTACATACATAACACAACGGATCGTATTGCTAAAATCCTACGTCGATACAACATACGGACTGTATTTGGAACTTCTGTTAAGATTAGGCAACTCCTGCGACCAACTAAGGACAGTTTGCCTAAATTGCAACAACCGGGTATCTACAGAGTTCCCTGTACTTGTGGCAAGGTTTACATCGGGCAGACTTCGAGAACAATATGCACTCGCATTAAGGAACATAATAGATGTATCAGGCTCATTCAACCTGATAAATCAGCTGTTGCCGATCATGCTTTAACACCTGGCCATGATGTCATGTTCCAAGGGGTGGATGTTCTTGCCCGTATAAAGCAATATCGTCCCAGAATCATCAGGGAGGCGGTTGAAATACGTAAACACCCAGATAATTTCAACCGCGACACCGGCTACAATCTCAGTGAATCCTGGCTACCTATTATCAGAACCCTGAGAAAGTAATTCACTGCTGCTTTCCGTTGTCCCTAACATGGGGCTATAATGGCGTCCATCTTTGGGCACCTTCTATATGTTCTTCGTTGCTTTCTCTTAGCAACATTGTCGTATTCCAGATTATTCCTGACGATGAAAGACATGGTTTCTTTCGAAACGCGTCGAATTGCAATATAATAAAACACGGCATAAGCCCAAAATTCAACATTATGAATAATAACACGGGCCGTGAAAGTCTAAATGACAATTCCATATTACTTACTCGCATTTTATAAAGAATGAGCTCATAGTGCTACCTTGTGCCAGCAAACATGAAATGATTCTCCAATGCATCTGCAGTAGTGACATATACCTGTAACTGTATGCGGGAGCAATCCACTGCCTACTTGATGCGAGCTGCGCTTTATACCGGCCTGTTAGTGAACCCATGCCAGCTGTGTTATTGAAAATGGCCCCTTATTGCCGACATAGCGCACTGCCAAGTATAGGCGCGATTAAAAATTAGGTGTGCAGTAGGTATATTAAATGCGTTTCTCCCAGTGATATGTTTAGACCAACGAAGTTTCAATTATTGTTAGTAGTCGGTGTTAATATACGGAATTCCTACGTTGTGTGGAGTGTTGGTTGATGCGATATAGCACTCGAGGTATCGAGTGCTTACTTTAAATAAGAATACAGCAAAAGTATGAAGATTTAATAAATCGTAATTGTTTTCAGCAAATATGATATAATGAATATTTTCACACCAAAGAACGACAACTTGAATATGATTTATTGTAGGAATTTCTTTAATGGGGCCTCCAAACCTTGAGGTAAACCGTATGCGATTTACATTTCACATAGTCACATGACCTACAGTACGTCGTTGTACCGATTTCCGCCACCGTGCGCGCTCATTGTTTCCATCCCATGCACTTCCGTCTCTTTTCCAAAATCACTCCCACAAAAAAGTCCAGCTACCGAGTGCCACAAAAATATCCAGATACCGAGTGGAAAGATGTTACACATTGATTGCTGTAATACATTCGTAGATATTGAGAACCGTCTAAATATTTCGGATGGTCGCCATGTTGGGTTTTTATATATGAAGTACTTAGAGCTATGTACTATTCAATGAATATGAATGTGTAGGTGTAGTATTCAAACTTCAATCGCATGATTAGGACGCAAGATACGAAACTCAGATTTTAAAATTTCGCATCGCCGCCATGTTGGATTTGTGCTCACCAGGTTATTGAAAGTCCCATAGGTGAACTTATGTTCATAGCCTCTATCAACATACAAAATTTCAGTTTGATTGCTATCATAGATTAGTAGATATTGAGAACCTTCTAAATAATTAAGTTGGTCGCCATTTTGGACATTTATATTGTAGACCATAGAGTTATGTACTATTAGATGACGATTTTTGCGTAGATACATTATTCAAACTTTCACTTAGATCGCATGATTAATACACAAGAAATAAAAACTTAATTTTAGAATTGCACACACCCGCCATCTTGAGTTTATGTGAATAATTGGACTAAATTAGATGCCAGTGCATTACAATGTTTATAAACATTTACTGTACCATATTTCACTGCGCTCAGATGGTTAAATCACGAGAAAAGTCTATTAAAATCAGGACAAACTGGCCGCCATGTTCGTTTTGTATTTTAAAGGTTTTTAGAAGTCTCATAGCTGAACTTCTGGTGGTGCCCTTTATCACCGTACACAATTTCAGGGTGATATCAGTAGTAGTTTCAGGGATATAGAATGCCGGTGAAATATTTCGCACAGCCGCCATCTTGAGGTTTTGTAGACATTTCAACTAAATTAGATTCCAGTGCATTACAATTTGTATAAACATTTGCTGTACCGAGTTTCATTGCGTTTGAATGTTTAAATCGCGAGAAAAGTCTATTTAAAAGTATAAATTTCGCTTGGCCACTTGTAATTAACAGGTTTTTGATAGTCTCATAGGTGACCTTCTAGTAGTGCCTTTTATCACCGTACAAAGTTACAGGGTGATATCAGTAATAGTTTCTGAGATATCGAATGCCGGTTAAATAATT
The DNA here is from genome assembly GCA_946902985.2 of Meconema thalassinum. Classification (NCBI taxonomy): domain Eukaryota; kingdom Metazoa; phylum Arthropoda; class Insecta; order Orthoptera; family Tettigoniidae; genus Meconema; species Meconema thalassinum. The sequence goes on along the minus strand of OX336394.1, from coordinate 357,618,167 downwards.
CACACAGCTGCCATGTTGGATTTGTGAGTCGCAATAAAATTTGAAGGGCACGGTCGGGGTCGGCCAAAATATTACTATGGCCTTACCAAGTTTCATTGAAATCGCTCCTGCCGTTTAGAAGTTATTAGGAGGAGACACACACACAGACATTCAGAAACACACACACGGACAAAAGATGATCTCATAAGCCTATTTTTTTTTTCATAAAATGAAAATAGCCTAATAAAGGAAACTCATATGAGAAATGGTTTGTTAATACCTAAATGGATTTGCAAGAAATGAACATCCAAGACAGAGCCACATTCAGACAAAAGATACACACAACATCTGATAGGTTCCAGGAGCCTGAAACAGCGACCAAGAAGATGTGACATTGGACAGTTGAACAGAAAGACCCTGCAAACACGAATATGAAGGAATATTGGCGTCAAAGAAAAATGAAGTCATGTGGAGTTATTTACGTGGTCCGTAATAGGCCTAAATAGATTCAACAACAATAATAATAATAATAATAATAATAATAATAATAATAATAATAATAATAATAATAATAATAATAATAAATACACACATCAAAAAAAGTTTTGCATCACCTCGGTTCCCAGATCTCCGGCATATAGACGTTGACTGTGTATATTGTATCCAAGATACAGTCCCTTTGACTGTTCATAGATGTCACTAAAACTGCTCAAAGATGTAAACAACCATGCATGAGCAGGGCCTATTAGACGGAGGGGGTACGACAACCGATCAGTTCCAGTCATTCCACCAGGACGAAGGTACGCTGCTCATGTTGTCTGTAGTTCTACCATGCCTAGAAGGTCAATACCGCAGTTCGATCGCGTCCGCATTGTTACTTTGTGTCAAGAAGGGCTCTCAACAAGGGAAGTTTCCAGGCGTCTCAGAGTGAACCAAAGCGATGTTGTTCGGACATGGAGGAGGTACAGAGATACAGGAACTGTCGATGACAGGCCTCGCTCAGGCCGCCCAAGGGCTACTACTGTAGTGGATGACCGCTACTTACGGATTGCCGCTCGGAGGAACCCTGACAGCAATGCCACCATGTTGAATAATGCGTTTCGTTCAGCCACAGGACGTCGTGTTTCAACTCAAACTGAGCGCAATAGGCTGCATGATGCGCAACTTCACTCCCGACGTCCATGGCGAGGTCCAGCTTTGCAACCCCGACACCATGCAGCGCGGTACAGATGGGCCCAACAACATGCTGAATGGACCCCACGGAATTGGCATCACGTTCTCTTCACCGATGAGTGTCGCATATGCCTTCAACCAGACAATCGTCGGAGACGTGTTTGGAGGCACCCTGGTCAGGCTGAACGTCTTAGACACACTGTCCAGCGAGTGCAGCAAGGTGGTGGTTCCCTGATGTTTTGGGGTGGCATTATGTGGGGCCGACGTACGCCACTGGTGGTCATGGAAGGCTCCGAAACGGCTTTACGATACCTGAATGACATCCTCCGACCCATAGTGCAACCATATCGGCAGAATATTGGAGAGGCATTTGTCTTCATGGACGACAATTCTCGACCTCATCGTGCACATCTTGTGAATGCGTTCCTTCAAGATAACGACATCGCTCGACTACAGTGGCCAGCATGTTCGCCAGACATGAACCCTATCGAACATGCCTGGGATATGTTGAAAAGGGCTGTTTATGGACGTCTTGACCCACCAACCACTCTGAGAGATTTACGCCGAATTGTCGTTGAGGAGTGGGACAATTTGGACCAACAGTGTCTTGATGAACTTGTGGATAGTATGCCACGGCGAATACAGGCATGCATCAATGCAAGAGGACGTGCTACTGGGTATTAGAGGTAGTGGTGTGTACTGCAATCTGGACCACAAATGCTGAAAGTCTAGCTGTATGATGGTACAACATGCAATGTGTGGGTCTCATGAGCAATAAAACGAGCTGAAATGTTGTTTGTGTTGATCTCTATTCCCTTTGTATTTAACGGTTCCGGAACTCTTGGAACCGAGGTGATGCAAAACTTTTTTTGATGTGTGTAGATAGAAAAACAAGAGAATTAATCAGACAAGCATTAACTGGCACTACTTCAAAAGTTAAATTTCTCGGCGAAATATCTGAGCCTTTTGCAATTAACACTGGGGTCCGCCAAGGAGACGGATTATCTCCGTTACTGTTCAACATCGTACTTGAGAAGATAATCAGGACTTGGGAAAAGGAAACTAAGGGAATAACCCTTGGCAGACTACTCAAAGATAGAATTCATGTACATTGTTTGGCCTTTGCTGATGACATAGCAATCCTTTCTAATAACAGGCAAGAAGCAATTCATTCCATTGAGAACTTATATGAAATTGCCATCAAAACGGGACTTCAAATTTCTTATGAGAAAACTCAGAACATGGAAGGAGCCTCACGATACTTAGACGGACAACCTATGAGAACTAAATTCGGCAACATCTTTCAAGTGAACGAATTCAAATATCTGGGAGAAATTATTCAGCCCTCTGGTTTAAACCGTGAAGCAAATAAAGAGAGAATTTCCAAATTACAGAAAGCTTACTGAATCACTTGGAATAGGTATAACAAAAAATCAATATCTCGGAAAGCAAAACTTAGACATTATAATACAGTAATCAAACCGGAGGCGTTATATGCATCAGAAACCTTAATCATTGGTGGCAAATCTTTAACCAAAGAGATTGAAAAACAAGAAAGGAAAATTTTACGAAAAATTGTTGGCCCAGTTTTTATAGAGGGAATCTGGAGGAAAGAGTCATCCCAGGAAATATATCGCCAAAGTGAAAAAAGTCTCATACTTTTCGGAAAAGACGATTGAAATTTTACGGACACATTATCAGAATGAACAATGGCAGATTGACTAAAAGAATTCTCAACTCGGCCCTCTCACTAAAAACCAAGAACAGCTGGCTACGTGAAATTGAAACAGATCTCCAGGAAATCAACATTTCAGACAATATTATACAGGACAGATGCAAATTCAGAATCCTAATCGACAATCACCAATTTGAAGACAAACCCAACACCAGGGACACCGCAACTTGGACAGAAGACCGAAGAAAGGCGCTCACCGAGCGGATGAAGAGATTTTGGAAGGAAAAGAAGGCCAACACATCAGCTAAACAGGTTCAACCGTGCTCCTGAGTCGGGCATAACGATGCAAGAAGAATAATAAATATAATAATACTAATAATAAAATATTTGGATGAAGAGACCTTGTACTGAACTCTTTCAAAACACCATTACGATAACAGACGAAATTGGATAACGCAGAGCCAAATTTTACACCCACATCCACAGGATGGCCACCTCCATATTGCCCAAAAAACTACTCGGTATCATAACAAAGAGCAACTGTGGCACAGAATGGCTTAAAGAGGTACAGAGAGACTTAAAAGTAATCAGTATACAAAATTTCGAAGACCGAACTGAGTGCCAGACGAAAATCGCGAGTGTTAAGTTCGAACCAAGATCATTACGACAACCTGGAAAAAAGTGTATGGATGAGAGGAAGAGGGAAGATTCTGCGCAAATGAAGAGATTTTGGGAGGAGCGGAGGAGAGACCCCTCCAAATAACATCATGTTATGAAGTTTAATCGCTCTCCTGTAAGGGATTTTTCGCGTAAATAAATAAAAATAATAATAAAATAAATATGAGATTTACGTCCCTTGTAATTACCGTGACTTTAGGGACGTCGAGCTACCGAAATTCTATCTTCAAGGGGATGTTCAACGTGCCAATAAATCTACTGACACGGTTCTCTTGATTTGCTGCACCAAGGCGAAACCCCGCAAAAGACACAGCAAAAACTTACAAGATTTGCTCAGTTTTAGTTACTTGGCCGTGACTATAATAATGTTGTTGGCTTTACGTCCTTTTAACTACTGGCTCAACGGCAACGTTCTCGCCTGCTGTTCCCCATGTTGCAGGATCGAATCCTGGTGCAGTCTGCTGGCATTCGAGGACGCACAAATTTGAGGGAGCCGTGTCAGTAGATTTACTGGCACGTTTAAGATCGCCATCAGGGCAAAATTCCGGCGCCCTGGCGTCTCTATAAGTCGCAGTAGTTAAAAGGGACGTAAAACCAATGACATTATTGACTTTAACTATTGCGGCTTTTCAGAGACGCCGGGGTGCCAGGGATCTTAAACGTCCAGTTAATCTACTGACACGTCTTCTTTGCATTCGCGCACCCTCAAATGACAACTGACTGCGCCAGGAATCTATCCTGTAACCTTAAGTAAAGTAGGCGAGACCATTACCGCTGGCGGCTTCGGTTGCGTAGTTGGCAGCTGAGCTTCTATGCCCAAGATCGCGGGTTCAAATCCGGCCGAAGTCGTCGGATTTTTTAAGAGCGTTAAAAATCCCTCAGTATGCCTTCCTTCGGTGGGGAAGTAAAGCCGGCGGTCCCATGTCATAGATTTATGCCATGTTAAAGAACCTTCCACTAATTACACCTGTGTGAAGCTAAATTGTATACGTTAAGAATGTAAATAACACTCTTAGGTTCTACGTTCGTTGCCAAGAGCCAACTGCGGTGGCGTCTGGTAGCTAAGTTCTGAACTAGTAGTCGTTGACGGTGGCGTTTGGCAGCAAAAGTAGGAACTATTTGAAAAATTCAAAAGTCTGCAGTCCTTACTTGAATTAAAAAACAGATAACACACACTAATACAGTCATCACAATTAACACCGGTTATCAGACAGATTCTTCACACACCCAAACACGGGGCTACATGACCGCGTTGTCGCAGCCTCTAAACTTAAGAACCAACCAACATTACCGCACCACCACGCAGCCCATCGTCATGAAACCGTAGGCTCAGACATGAATTCGAAGAAAACACTCGGAGATGGCTTAAAATCAATTATACGAAAAGCACATCATTCTGACATGCGTATGTCCCAATCAAGCTGCATGGACCGTGGAGTCAGTCAACACACACGCTACCTTAACTCCGACAGGAGCGGGGATGGTCGCTTCTCTACACAGCTATTTTATGTTAATTGTTGCTTCACCCAAACTCCAGTTCTTTCTCGACGAAGGATGTGCTAACATTGATTTCTTGCTATGTACAGTCGAACCCCAATATCGTTGAGGGATGTTAGAATAAATTCGACTTATCGAAAATTCGAGTTATAAAGAAACGTATCAAAATATGTTAAATTTGTGATCTACTGGTTGCAAAATACTGTGTGTAGGATTACAACATGTAGTTGTCTAAATTTATGTAATAACAAGTAGTCTAGTTCCGTGAAGAAATAAATAGCCTATTTTCATATATCCTACTTATGTTAATTCCCTCTATCAAGGCGGCTTCGGTGGCGTAGTCGGTAGCATGCTGAGCTTCTATGCCCTAGATCGCGGGTTCAAACCCTGCTGAAGTCGTCGGATTTTTTAAGAGCGTTAAAAATCCCTCAGTATGCCTTCCTTCGGAGGGGAAGTAAAGCCGGCGGTCCCATGTCATAGATTTATGCCATGTTAAAGAACCTTCCACTAATTACTCCTGTGTGAAGCTAAATTGTATAGGTTAAGAATGTAAACAACGCTCTTAGGTTTCTACGTCCGTTGCCAAGAGCTGTCTGCGGTGACTTCTGGTAGCTACGTTCTGAACTAGTAGTCGCCGACGGCGGCGTTTGGCGGAAAAGGTGGGAACTTCTTGAAAATTGATCGTCTGCAGTGCTTACTTGAATTAAAAACAGATACACACACTAATACAGTCATCACAATTAACACCGGTTATCAGACAGATTCTACACACACCCAGAGTACACGGGGCTACATGACCGCGTTGTCGCACCCCCTAAACTTAAAAACCAACCAACCAACCAGCCAACCTGCCTCTATCAACATACAAAATTTCAGTTTGATTGCCGTAATAGATTCGTAACTATTGAGAACCGTCTAAATATTTCGGTTGGTCGCCATGTTGGATTTTCATATATGTAGTTCATAGAGTTATGTACAGTACTATTAGATGACGATTATTGCTATGTTCATTATACAATCGTTGACTTAGAAATAACACACGAAATAAAAACTTCAGTTTATAATTTCGCACAGCCCGTCTTGAGGTTATGTAAACAATTGAATAAATTAGATGTCAGAGGTTTCGAATTTGTATAAGCTTATCATCCATAAGCTATCATTTAGGGAAGAAGACTTAGATGGTTAGTCCTTTAAAACAACAAAGCAACAACAAGCTTCTATAGCTAGTATTGGGAAATATTTTGAAAGAACATTAATTCTGCCACTTCCTCTTCCGGTTCTGCATTCATGTTCTTGATTAATCGACACTATTAGACAGACATTTAAGGTTTCTATCGGAAGTGCTGGAAGAACTCCACACTCACAAACTTGATAGGTAACTTCAACGCCGTCAAGATCTTCTAAAATATATCGGCCTATTTTGCAATTCAAATTGAGTTGGGAATCTGTGATGATTACCATAACGTATGCCGGTGATTGAAGTGGCGCTGCCTTGGAATCCGACCTCCTGGACATGCTACTTTGTCAACAGATCTCAAGTATAGGCGCTATCTTGAGGATTTCGTTACTCTAACGACCCATTAACTGGGTGAAATACTGCCAGATGGATACGGAGAAGATGTCTTCTGTGGACTCGGAGTACGTACTGAGGCTCTGGATCCAAAGACCCTCCATTCCATTCCGGACTTTACCAGAAGAAAAAGAAATCTGATCTGAGGGATGGAACGGGGTACTCACAGCCTCATGAGCCAAATATCTCAGTAGAGAAGGGTTAAAGAGGTGTGTACATTATTATAATCAAATAAATATTTTAAATCAGTCAGAATATTTTATTCGAAATCATTTTATTCACCAAATGCTAACATCTTTTATCACCCTACCTAGTAATGTTTCCTCCTCTGTAGACTTATAACTTTTCCCATTAGGAATTGCTTCTGGAAATTAAAACAAGTAGTTCCGTGAAGAACTATACAGTCTTTATCCTACTCATGTTAATTGCCTCTATCAACATACAAAATTTCAGTTTGAAGGTTGTGATAGATTCGTAGATTTTGTGAACCGTCTAAATATTTCAGATGGATCGCAAGTTGGATTTTTATTTATGTACTATTACATGAAGATTATTGTGTACGTGTGGTATTCAAACTTCAATGGCATGATTAGAACACAAGAAGTAAAAACGAGATTTTAAAATTTCGCACAGATGCCATCTTGTGGTTATGAAAACAATTGATATAAATTAGATGCCAGTGGATTCACATTTGTCTAAGTATTTAACGTGCAAAGTTTCACTGCACTCGGATGGTTAAATCGCGAGAAACGTCCATTTAAATATGTATAATTCGCGTCGCCGCCATGTTGGATTTGTGCTCACCAGGTTACTGAATGTCCTATAGGTGAACTTATGTTAACAGCCTCTATGCTCATTAAAAAATTCGGTTTGATTGCTGTAAAAGATCCGTAGATATTGAGAACCGCCTAAATATTTCCGATGCTCGCCATTTTGGAATGTTATATGTATAGGCCATAGAGTCATGTACCATTAAAGGAAAATTATTGCGTAGGTTCATTTTTCAAACTTTCACTTCGATCGCTTGATTACGACACAAGGAATAAAAACTTAATTTAAAAATTTTGCATAGCCACCATTTCGAGGTTATGTAAACAATTGAACTAAATTAGATGCCAGTGCATTGCAATATGTATAATAATTTACTGTACCACATTTCACTGCGCTCAGAGAGTTAAATCACGAGAAAAGTCATTACGTTAGGATGGTTAAATCGCGAGAAAAATCTATTTAAAAGTTTCAACTTCGCTTGGCCGCCATGTTGGTTTTGTTGTTACCAGGTTTTAAAAGTCTCATAGGTGAACTTCTAGTAGTACCCTTAATCACCGTACACAATTTCAGGGTGATATCGGTAATAGTTTTGGAGATACTAAATGCTGGTGAAGTATTTCGCACACCCGCCATGTTGGATTGGTGAGACACAATAAAATGTAAAGGGCACGGTCGGTGTCGGCCAGAATGGTGCTATGATCTTACCGAGTTTCATTAAAATCGCTCCAGCAGTTTAGAAGTTATTATGGGGGCACACCCACACACACACACAAACACGCACGCACGCACACACAGACACACGGACAAAAGGTGATCTCATAAGCCTATTTTTTTCATAAAATGAAAATAGGCTAAAAATTGAGTACTCCGAGGGATACCTGATCTAGGTCGTTTTCTCTTGTTTCATTGTCTTTGGAATGTACCCTCTAAATCAGGTGATTTCAAACCATGGTCCACAAATATTTGAATAGTTCAAGAGTGGATGATCAGTAAAATGACTGTGAGTTCCTCTGCTCTAAATTTACACGAAAAGTTGAATAAGTTAATCAAAACGAAACGTGTGGCATTTTGCTTTAACAAGGCTCCTTTTTTTTAGTGAAAATTCTATAAAATTATTTTACTAGAATTTTCTTAAAACAAAATGTAATTATGACTGTTGATTACACATTTTAAATAATTATTGATGATGATGATGATAATTGTTGTTTCAAGGGGCCTAACATCTGGGTTATCTGCCCCTAATTGTTTGGGTGATAGTGAAAATGCAAACGAAATGAAACTAAGCCTAATATTAACTACAGGCTTAAAATCTAGAAGAGGAAATAAAAAACAAAAATAAGAATAAGGGAAACAACAGACAGGAGGAAAGGAAATGCCCCCAACCCTCGAAGAATGAGAATTAAGGGACTTGAAACAAAGGAGAGCTAGGAAAGGCAGATAGGAAAGGTAAAGAGGAGAGGGATCGCCCCAAAGGCAATGGAAGAAGGAGAAAAACCGGACCCAGCTCAGGAAGCCTTCGGGGTCGTCAATAAAATTCCCGAACTCACCAGACTTGAGCCCTTGAGGCTGTAGCATTATCCAGGTGGGAATACACACTCCCTGCTTCCCTGAGGGCCTTGAGCAGAAAGCAGGAGATACAATGAAACGAAAACAAGAGATCTGACCTCTCGAAGAATGAGGGATCAGGAAAGCTGAGACAAGGGCCAATTAATGCGGGAAAATGAATGATTCCCTAGGTCTCGGATAGCCTAATACCGTCGGGGCCGGAAATCAACAAGAATTGACCAAGGGAGGTCGACAGGAAAGATAATAGAGAGGAGCCCGGCAAAGTAAGTGGAAGCAATGCTGGACTCAGCTGGTGTCCCGTAGTCGCCAACCCACCTCGTAGTCTGACTGAGGCTTAGGGATATCTGTCTTTCCAGAAACAATGCACCATAACATTCCGAGCGCATTGAACAAAATAAAACAAAGCAGCGAGAGATAATATCATCATTATCATCATCATCATCATCATCATCGTCGTCATTTCCCCTTATCCAGCACCTGCCGGGTAGGGGTGTTAATGGCACTTCTCCATCTTCCTCTTCCTTTCCACCATTCCTCTTCCACGATCTTGTCCCAGTCCAGATTTCTTATTCTTATGCTGTTCTTCACTGAATCAATCCACCTTGTTCTGGGTCTTCCTCCTGCTCTCTTACCCTTGCACTTTGCCTCCAGCATCTGTCTTGGTATTCCATTCTCCTCCATCCTCTTTACACGTCCAAACCACCTTAGTTTATTCTTCTCAATAGCGAGAGATAATAACAACTTAAAAGAAAACAATTGCCCAGATACGAACAGATATGAACACTAAGTCACTTGGGCGGGCCGATATTTTCCACTATCTAGTAGTAAGGCGGTTGCTATGGCAACGGTAGTAGGGCTGTGTGGAGGAATCCCCTTCCCCGCTCCTACTCTCCACCGCAACCAGCACACGCATTATTAAGGGAGCCCCTGACAGTACATGTATATAGTACTGTATTTACCTAATCACATACCGGGTGAGTTAGCCGTGGTCGTTACGGCATGACTGCTGGCAGTCGCTCACATCCGGGAGGCGAGGAGGTTTCAATCCCCCCGCCAGCAACCTTGAAGATGGTCCTCTGTGGTTTCCCATCTTCCTTCCAGACAAATACCGGGGTTGGTCACTAACTATAGGCCACAGCCGCTACCTTCCAATTCCTCGTCCTTACATTCACACTTTCCTCCCCAGACAACACTCCACACGCGACGGTACGTGTAGCTCACCCATTGGGTGTCCGGCTCGAAGCAGCTACAAAACTGGCGAGCCGACCATGTCCTCGGACACTCCCCGGCACTAAAAACCATACGCTAAAAAATAAAAAATAAAATAATCACATAGTTTCCGTGTTTATAATAGCGTATGCCGGGCATTTGTATATTATCGTGCTTCTACGGCTTGGATGCTTCTAAAATAGTGGGAGGGGAATTCTCTGACAATTACCACGCATGTGAGAGCACTACGGCGCCCAATGATACCTAAAAGCCCTAAATTATTATTTATCTATTTAGCATATGGCTTTTAGAGCGAGGAGTGTCCGAGGACATGTTCGGCTCGCTAGAGGCTGTAGCTGCTTCGAGCGGACACCCATGGGGTGAGCTACGAGTTCCATTAAATCTCACGTACTTCCAACTTTCACTGCCAGATATCATTGATACCTAGTGGTGAACGTTGGAACTTTTGATACAGCGTTTCAACAAAATCTAACCTAGAAATTTAGCTTCACGTTGGAACTTTTGATACAGCGTTTCAACGAAATCTAACCTAGAAATTTAGCTTCACACAAGTTTAGATAGTGGACGGATCTTTTACATGCCATAAATCTATGACATGGGACCGCCGTGCTGGCTTTACTTCCCCCTCCGAAGGAAGGCATACTGAAGGATTTTAACGCTCTTAAAATATTCTACGACTTCGGCCGGGTTTGAACCCACGATCTTGGGCATAGCAGTTCAGCATGCTACCAACTACACCGCCGAATCCTAAATGACAGCTTCTTATTGGGTCCATGTGGAGTGACGAGCAAGGTTGCCATAAGAATTATTATTATTATTGCTTCTCGTTTTGAGGGATATTTCTTTTATTTTCTTGGAGTGATTTCAATATTATCGACCGCTTGTCAATGAAGTCTCCGATGACTTCATTTTCTCAGAATAAAGACTGCAAGAATAAAAGTAACTACTCGGTTTCTTCCACTTCCCACCCCACTCATTCCTAGGAAGCCCTTTGAGGTACCGGTAGTTAATATATAGCCTAAAACATTTAGATAACACCACCCTTACATAAATGTGTCAACAGTGCGAGGAAGTCCACGTTTACATGCACAATGTTGCACAGAAATTACCTTAAAACTTGTGGAAATTCTAATGACAGTGTCGAAATTGTCAAACCATGTGTCTGGCGTCTATAGTAGGCATCACATCGACGCTGATTAGTAGGGCCTGGATGTTGATGATATGTCATCTTTTTTACTGAGCTGTCTAAAACAATGCTGAAGTACATAGAAACTCCGGACGAGCCACACGTCTTCAAATATGTCACTTTTATTTTGCATCTTTTTGCATTTTTTGTGTGCTATTTTTCCATTTTAAGAGCATTTCTTTAATGTTTGGTAGATTTATTTGGTCATATTTTAGTGAAATCGGCCTTTTAAGTTTTTTTTCCCAATTTAGTCATGTCACAGCTTTATATGAGGGAGTTTCTCAGAGTTAAGAAGAAGCTAATAGCTATGAACATAAACCTTTTGTTAAGTGCTAGAAATCTATTCTGATTGACTTTTCAGTTTGAGCTTCAGATGTCATTTCTGAAATATTGGTGAGTCAAATATTATAAGATTATTTTCTCCATTTTAAGTGCATTTTTCGAATTTTTGAAATATTGGTGAGTTTATTATTATAAGATCATTTTCTCCATTTTATAGTGCGTTTTTCGATTTTTAGGTCATTTATTACAGTTATTTTTGAAAATTTTAAGTGCATTTAAAAAAAAATTACGGCATCAACATCTGGGCCCTACTGATTACTGACCACCGCAAACATTTTGAACGTTCACCTAATTACGTACTTGCTATCACTCATTGTATTGGTACCGTGTACTTCAGAAATCCAGCTGCCAAGTTCCCTTGCTACCAAGAACCAAATAAATATGAGACCGTAAACATAGCTCTGACATTTTGTACGCCCATGAGCAGTGTTGTGTGCCTACCTAGGCACTGAAACCACTCGTCTACCGAGATTAGACCCTGGGTCTACCGATAGCGTATGTGTCAGTGAAGTAAGCGTAAAGGTCTAAGTCGCTGTAGTTCAACATTTTGAAAAATGGTGGTGGTAATTGTCATTTGTTGAATGAAACTTTGAAGTCCATTTGCTTCTCGTATTGACTGGCAGTGTGGCTTCGCGGTAACGTTCTCGCCTGCCGTTCCCAAGATTGCAGGATCAAATCCCAGCGCATTCTGTTGGCATTTGAGGGTGTGTAAATGTGAGGGATACCGTGTCAGTATATTTACTGACACGTTAAAGATCCCCTTCGGGGAAAAATCTGGAACCCCGGCGACGTCTCTAAAAGCCGCAGTAGTTAAAAGGGACGTAAAACTATTATTATTATTATTATTATTATTATAGCTTGCCAAGGTGGGTGAGTGGTTATCGTGTCGGATTACCAACCCCCCCCCCCCAAGCTTGCAGGGTCGCTCCTGGCCGTGGTAAGTGATTTTTGCAAGGCGGCAAAAATTACTACACGCATGTCATACGATGTTGGCATGTTAAAGAACCCATTTGAATTCAGTAGGCCGTGTTCATAATGGCAAAAATAATCTCGGGATTTTCCGCCAACACAAAGTTCCTCATTTCTCTACTAGAAAGCGCTACAGTGTCAAGAAGCTTAGATATCTAACCTTCTTGACTTTCATAGTGCTTCAAGGAATAATTAAATTATACATCCAAACTACCCTCTGGGTGTCAAATAACAAAGCTTGCACCCGGCATCCGAGGCCATACGATATAAAATTAAATTATTATTATTATTATTGCTTCTCGTTTTGAGTGAGATTTCTTTTATATTCTTGGAGTGATTTCAATATTATCGACCGTTTATCAAACCCTGGTCCACACAATTGTGTCAATTCAGGTTTACATTGCTCACCCTCAGTCTTACAATTTCAGTTTCAAAGTTCCAATCATAGAATCTAAATTAGCTAGATATAAAGCCATTAACAATTCCCGATGAGTGGTGGAGACCTGTAGTAGCGAACTATTGTAACCGGAGGTGCTTCTAACCTGATGTTATAATTAGACACTATAAAAGGAAAGCATGCACAAGATGAAGTGGTGCAGTACCGCTACTGGCTTGAGGGCAGGGCCGGGTGGAGAACCACCTTAATAGCTGTAAGCCATGTAACACTGAGAAAGCTAGAAACTCCCGATAAACTCGGTCATCTAAAAATAGTTTTCGTTCTCAAACTAATCCATCTAGTCCCAAATATCTTTGCGTTCTCTCACTAGGTTCCCCGTAATGCTATGCTGTTTGCTTTTAAACAGATAAGACAGTACAGGTTGGCTGCTTGAGATGGTAAGGGAGAGAAAAACGCGAGCTTACTTATGTCTACTGACTGTAGGTACATATCAACGATACCGTTCGCTCCTGACCGTGGTAAGTGATTTTTGAAAGGCGACAAAAATCTCGTCACGCATGGCATACTTTGTTGGCATGTTAAAGAACCTATTTGAATTCTGCAGGCCGTGTTCATAATGGCAAAATTAATCTCGGGATTTTCTGCCAGCACAAAGTTCCTTCTTTCTCTACTAGAATGCGCTATAGTGTCAAGGAGCTTAGATATCTAACTTAGATATCTAACCTCCTTGACTTTCATGGCACTCCAAGGAACAAGAAACTTCGACATGCAAGCTGCCCTCTGGGAGTCAAATAACGAAAGCTTGCACCCGGCACCGAGGCCATACGATATTATTTTTAACGATACCGTTTCGGTGGCTGACCCGGGAACGAACATGGGCCTCCAGGGTGGTAGCTAACAATGCTAACTACTACACCACGATGTATACGTTTATGAGATAACGATCCCGAAGTGATGAACTGGATCATAACCCTCTCACTACTAATTTGTTTCGTGCTCACCTATCTTAGTCTTGTTGTATACCTGTGATCCAATTTCACTACCTTCCATTTCCTCAATATTTCTACGAAGAAAAGATTGTTTTCTTGATCAATCCATCCACCCATCCATTAATAAAACAATCAATCATTCAAACAATCAATCAATCAACCACGATAACTCCTTTTTAAATGGCAGTGTTCGAAAGGTTGGACGCGTCTGGATTTCTAATCCAATTGATATGCAATAGAGCGGATATACAACGCATACATTAAATTGCATTTGTTGGGAAAGCTGTACCAGCGGACAAATTACGTGAGGTCCTCGACCAACCCGAGGCTCTGTTTTACCAGAACTGTTCAATAAGTAGAATATTAGACATTCGTTCTTGAGAGAGTTTCTATAATGTCGTTTATTCCCATATGATGTATGAGTTAGGTTCTCAGAAGCTTTTTGGGGTTGTTAATTCTTTTTAGTTCCTTGGGACATCTTGGTCATCAGCCTCGTGTTGTTGGGTGTGTGTTGAACTTGTCCGAAAACATGTTTTGTTTTGATGATGACTGTTGTGGTGTGTGTACTGAATTAGGGACACGGATGTGGTAGGTGCCCCTGAAATTGAAGTACTGTACTATCCTGGCATTTGTATGGAGGGAGTGTAGAAAAACCTGGATAATAACCACACTCAGGATAGCAACTGCCAGCGCCGGGAATCGAACTTCTGATCTCAGGACTTGCAGCTGCTCTCACGGCCGGCTGCGGTGCACTATTTAACGAGCACGGCTACGCCGCGGGGGTTCTCAGAAGACACTCCGTTTGATAGTGACAGCGCCAATGATCTACAAGCCTTGGATTAGATTTGGCCTTAACATCAGCGCAGAAAAACTAAGTTCATGGTCTTCAGTCCTCATCAGTTCCGAGGTGTATAATTGCAACTAAATGGGCATCCTATTGATAGAAACAAAAAAACTGTATAAAGCAGGCGTTCTCAACATTTTTGAGACTGTGAAACCACCCTCATCTCATACCAAGTACCCGAGCGCCATTAAAACGAATATAATAATAATACTGATAATAATAATAATAATAATAATAATAATAATAATAAGAAGAAGAATCTCTAGGCTCCAGAAGCGCTACAGGCTAACGTGGGCCCATTATAAAAAGAAATGCATTTCGACGAAAGCCAAATTACGACATTATAAAACAGTTATTCTTCCAGAAACAACATATGTCGCTGAAACACTAGTAATCGACGGTCATTCCAAGATTAGGGAACTGGAAAAGCAGGAGCGAAACATTCTCCGGAAGATCTACGGAGCAATCAACAGAAACGGCATTTGGATGAAGAGACCTAGTACAGAGCTCTATCAAAAGACCAATACGATAACAGACGAAATTAGAAAACGTAGAGCCAAATTTTACACTCACATCCACAGGATGGCCACTTCCAGATTGCCAAAAAACTACTGGTATCATAACACAGAGTAAATGTGGCACAGAATGGCTTAAAGAGGTACTGTCAGACTTACAAGTAGTCCAGCATAGAAAAAATTGAAGATTAAACTGAGGGCCAGACGAAAATCGCGAATGTTAAGTTTGAACCAAGATCATTACGAAAACATGGGAAAAAGTGGACGGATGAGAGGAAGAGGGAGCATTCCGCGAGAATGAAGAGATATTGGGAGGAGCGGAGGAGACACCCCTCCAAATGACATCATGTTATCAAGTTTAATCGCTCTCCTATAGGGGAATTTTCGCTTAAATAAATAAATAATAATAATAAAGCAAAAGCATGCAACTCTCTTTTCATTTTCTATCTCTCTCTACCTCCCTCAGGAGTACTGAAATATCAAAGGGATTCACTGCTCACCAGGCATGCAACAACTGATTACATGACTTAGGCCGATAAGATACATTTACGTGTGGGCAGTCGAGTCGAATGGGTATCTTTCGTGGGTCTCATAAAAAAGGGATGTCCAATAATTCTTACTGTACATTAAAAATACTATTTTACATAATGTTAAAACTTGTAATGAAAACAATAACTTAATTATTACGGTTCGTGAAACAGAATTAAATTGAAGAATGGATCTCAGGGGAGCTTGTGCTTGCGAGCACTTCATAGCTCGTATGATGAGAGCACCAGATTTCATTTAAAGAGCACCAGGATGAGAACGCCTGGCGTAAAAGTGTAAGGGGAGTTCAAAAAGGTACGAAACGATACTGTGGGTACAATTTATTCGTTATTCAAAAGTAATCACTAGGGCTCAGATGTTTAGGTAAATAAATATTTTTTAAATGTAAATACATATTTTAAGCATTTTTCTATAAATACATAAATTCCTACTTTTCACTTATTAGCAAATTAAAAGACATAACATTTACATTTTTTAATATCAGCATGCTAGATCCTTCAGTTTATTGCATTTTTGTTCTATGTTACTTCAACGGGGAAGAACCTGTGAGCTATCTAATCTTCATGCAGAGCGTATGTCAGCTTGCAACACTGTGCTATTCTTAACTTGTCGCCCCGTGCCTCTCACTGTGGAAGCGGGCGATTTCCAGATAATTTTACTTCTGATGGGAGCGTTCTGTTCTCCCAACCATGTGGGAAAGCAATTAAGGCTGAGCAGTGATCTCAATTTACACAACACCTCGAGGGCAAGGAACATATTGTCGCAGTTTCGCGCCTTCAGAAGAAGTGTTTCGCGATAATCGTCGGTTATTTGCGATGGACAACCTCAAGATGTATCTCGTTGTGTATCGTAATTCTTCAGCAGTCAGTGACTCATAGAATAAATTGCATTCGTGAGTGCTGCATATTGCTTATATTACCATCAATAAACTAAATTAAAATCAAATATTTTTACTTTTTTGTCACATATTTCAGGTATTTTTAATACATAAAAATAAATATTTTCCCGATTTTTAGCACCTAAAAATCCGAGCCCTAGTAATCACCACAGGACTGTGGACAAGCGTCCCATTGCTTCACTAGCCGCAGGATTCCCTGTTCCCAGAAGTCTTGTAGTTGTGACAGGAGCCAATCATGTACAGTGTCCTTTAGTTCGTCGTCCGATCGGAAACGTTTTCTCTTGCGACGAACCATTAACAGTGGCGTGTATTGTGTGACACCCCGTAGCCTACGCAAGTCCATCAACAACAAACGGTCTGGATTACTCACGAATAGAGTGATTCTGCTCCATGATAACGCTCGCCCACACGTCTGTAACGTCACACAAGGTGTATTGGCCACGAACAAGTGGGAGCAACTTGAGCATCCGCCTTACAACCAAGACTTGTCAACCTGCGACTGCCATCTGTTTGGTCCGTTAAAAGAACATCTCAAGGGAAATCGTTTCCAATCGGACGACGAACTAAAGGACACCGTTCAGGATTGGCTCCTGTCACAACCACAAGACTTCTGGGAACTGGGAATCCTGCGGCTAGTGAAGCAATGGTACACCTGTGCACAGGCCTGTGGTGATTACTTTTGAATAACGTATAAATTGTACCCACAGTATCGTTTCGTACCTTTTCATTTGAACATGCCTCGTATCTAATAGATTAGATCATTAGTAAATCGCCCACTGAAGAAATAAAGCGGCTAAGGCAAGAAATAACCAGAACAGATCACTGTTTGGCACTGGTGATCTCGACTCAAGATACAGTATGTAAACCTACGGTTAGGAGCTATTGTCGCCCAGTTCAGTTGTATTCTGTGGAGACATAGACTATAAAAGCTTCTTCATGGTCCGCCTTTGGCGTAGTGACTAGTATTCTTGGCTGTCACCGCGGAGGGCCGGGTTCGATTCCCGGCTCTGCCAAGAGATTAAATTCTGGCCTGAGGGCTGGAACGAAGTACACTCAGCCTCGTGACGCCAAACTAAGAAGAGGTGGCTTTGATTCCTACCTCAGCCATCCTGTAAGTGGTTTTCCGTGGTTTCTCTCTTCTACATCAGGCAAATGCCGGGATGGTACCTAACATAAGACTACGGCCACTTCCCATCCATTTCCTACCTAAATTACAAATACACATGCTAGTCTTGAGATTAACCCACAAGAAAAAATCACACGGCGCTCAAACTCACGAACACATTTACCGTAAGACCTCTACTTGAGAAAATAAGTTTCCACTAGGACAATTCGATGTTTTGTTCTGTGCCTAAGTATGTTCACGGGATACGAGGTAGTATACATTACTTCACCACAAGTCTTAATTATTTCATCTAAGGTATCTTGCCAGCTGCGTACGTAATCAATGCTATGTCAGCATCCAGGTCTTCCCGACCCACGGTTTTGTAATCGGTGCATGCTAGTTATCTGGTGGTGACTCATCGCGACTCATCCGCCGCATGACCTCTGCGAGATTTCGTCATTTATTTATTTATTTATTTATTTATTTATTTATTTAGCGTATGGCTTTTAGTGCCGGGAGTGTCCAAGGACATGTTCGGCTCGCCAGGGGCTGTATGTAGCTGCTTCAATGCGAACACGCATGGGGTGAGCTGCAAGTTCCCTTCAATTTCATGTAGTTCCAACTTTCGCTACCAGATGTCAATGATACCTAGTGGTGAACGTTGGAACTTCGATAGAGCGTTCCAAAGAAATCTAACCTAGAAATTTAGCTTTACACAAGTTTAGGCTGTGGAAGGATCTTTTACATGCCATAAATGTATGACATGGGACCGCTGTCTTTACTTCTCCTCTGAAGGAAGGTATACTGAAGGATTTTAAAAACTCCGACGACTTCAGCCGGGGTTGAACCCACTATTTTGGGCACAGCAGTTCAGCATGCTACCAACTACGCCACCGAAGCCGATTGGTGGTGACTCATCGCGACTCGTCGGCTGCACGACCTCTGCATGGTTCCGTCATTTAGAGAAAGACTGCTGTAGAAACACGTAGGTGGTTCGTCATATCATTCGGTTTAATCTTTTAGCAAATAAAGCTGAAAAAAAAACTTGAACATTGTGTTTAACAGAGGTCATTGTCTAGTTAAACCAAAACATCCTAACGTTTACACAGATTACTATCCATAACCCTCAATCCTTTTAATATTTCCATTAGGCGCCAGTGTGCCATGCCTAATATGGCATATAATTGACATTTATCCTTAACATAAATCATTTTTCGATCAATTCACAAATATTGCACCATCTTTATTGCTGTTACTTAATCGTTAGTGGAACACGACGGCAAAAAGTAGCACTAGTAAAATGGAAAGCGGTGCGCGTTGGGTGCTTCTTTGCGTCCTTGACCCAGCCAGCCAGACAGGCAGAGCCGAGCATGCTTCCTGGGGGAAAGTGACGGCTTTGACATACGTGATGGATCACGTTAAAGATCTGTGAGCTGCGATTTCTAGCTCTTAATATATCACACCATAGCTGTAACCATTTATCATATGGAAACGGAAAGACGTAACATGTCCTAACATTTACACTCGAATGTTGTTGAGCTATTTATTTCTTCGGCCTGGTGACCAGTTAACAGCCACTAAGAAGATGGATGGTGGTGTAATATTAACTTGTGAACAGAGCCATCATGGGACGAAACGAGGTGTAGATAGGCCGATCATTCGTGGCGGGTCGTAAGCGCGTGCGAATTCATCTTAAAGCCCGAGTAGAGGACAGAATATGCACATGCGCTGCTGAGGGACTCATTGCGCACCTTATTTGCTTTGATCACAAAGGTATGAAGGCTCACTGTACGTGGAGTCACCACTGAGCACGTAATGTGTACCGGTCAAGAAGGAATGGCACACTTATACCACGAGCCAGTGACAAGTTCGATGTCAGAAGATGAATATTGAAGTATTAATCTCAAATTACAATAGCCGCCTTGTCATGCACTTAAAAAACGTTTAATATTTAAATTAATACGTACATGTTTCAAGATACAATGATACCCTCGTCAGCGTAGATTGAAATAATAAAATAATCTTAAAAACTATGTTAACAAATACCGAAGTGAAAATGGATATCTTTACAAAGGACACATTACAATTTAAATAAAACGAAAGGTCACAAAAACAAGAAAAATACGTAAATGAAACAAGACTAAAGTTAATATGTTGTTGTTTGTTGTTTGAGTCTTCAGTCTCTTGAATGCTTTGATGCAGCGCTCCATGCCTCCCTGTCCTGAGCTAATATTTCATCTCTACATAGCTACCACACCCTGCATCCGAGGCAATCTGTTTAACATATTCTAACCTTGGTCTACCCCTACAGTTCTTGTCCTCGACCCTTCCTTCCATAACTAAGCTTGCTATTCCTGGGTGTCTTAGTATGTGTCCTACTAACCTATCTCTTCTCTTCATTAGCAGTCGCCAGAAACATCTCTCCTCTCCCACTCGTCATAATACCTCTTCGTTTGTAACCCTATCTACCCATCTGATTTTCAACATTCTCCTGTAACACCACATTTCAAATGCTTCAATTCTCCTCTTTTCTGCTACACCAATAGTCCAAGTTTCACTTCCATAGAGCGCCACGTTCCAGACAAAGGCTTTCAAAAATGAGTTCCTAATACCTAAATCTATATTCGATTTCAACAGAGTCCTTTTTTGTAGAAATGCTTTCCTTGCCTTAGCCAACTTACTTTTTATATTCTCTTTGCTTCGTCCATCACTGGCTATTCTGCTTCCTAAGTAACAGAAGTCTCCTACTTCCTTCAGCATTTCATCTGCCAATTTGATCTCCATAGAGGTTTCTGATTTATTTCGGCAGCATTCCAGTGTTTTTGTTTTACATTTATTAATCTTCATCATGAATTCTTTCCGTAAGACGGAGTCCATACCATTCAAAAACTCATTCAAATCCTCAGGCTTGTCGGTCAAGATGACGATGTCATCAGCAAATCTCAGAGTTGAAATTATTTCTCCTTGAATCTTCACTCCCACTTTAAATTTTTCTCCAATTTCCTTCATTGCTTGTTCAATGTAAAGATTGAAAAGTATGGGTGATAAGTTGCAGCCTTGCCTTATACCTTTATGAATACCAGCTTATCTCTCATGTCCTTCAGCTCGAATGACTGCTGTCTGGTTTCTGCATAGATTGTATATCACCCTCCTAAGCCTGTACTTTATTCCAATAGATTTCAAAATGTCAAACAATTTAGTCCAATCAACGTTATCAAAAGCCTTTTCTAAGTCTACAAATGCCATGAACGTTCTCTTATCTTTCCTTATTCTACCTTCCAAAATCAGCCAAAGACTTAGTACAGCTTCCCTTGTTCCTACATTTCTCCTGAAACCAAACTGGTCTTCACCCAACTCCGTTTCTATCTGGCTTTCAATCCTCATGTAAATTATTCTAGACAGGATCTATGAAGCATGAGTAATCAAGCTGATTGTACGGTAATCTTCACATCTATCAGCTCACACTTTCTTTGGTATAGGGATGATTACATTCTTCTTGAAATCAGGGGGTACCTCACCCGTCTCATAAATCCTACACACCAAGTGAAATAACCTGATCAGACCTTCATCTCCTATGCAGCGTAGCAACTCAATCGGTATATCATCTATGCCTGGTGCTTTGTTCCTGCTTAAGTCCTCTAATGCTCTGTTAAGGTTAAGGTCTATGCATTTTATTGAAGTATTAGAAGCCATTTTTCAGTATTGCCTAAGTAATCTATTATATAATGCTTTTCAGTCGGTCAACACGAGTGTGCCCAATGATACAGTGAGGGTCATCCCTATTGAACGGGGCTTTCCACTAGCCGTGCACGGACACGTTGCAATGACTCTCCGTCAAATTTATAGCATGTGCATTGCACTTTTTACATATGCAGCTGGCAAAATACCTTAGTTGTATATATCAGAAACGAAATGTTACATTGGATCTAGCAGCAAGCGTAAAATCATGTTGGCAACGGTGTCATGTATGTGTTGCTTAGAATTAATCTGAGATATTATGAACTATTATTGTCCCAATTTCGGATAAAATCCACTTGTTCATATAGAAGTTACAGGTATTTCAAAATTGGACCCACAAGCAGGCTTAGAATCATGTTGGCAGCATCGACGTATATCAGTTAATCCAAATTAATCTAGAATGTCAGGTTCTATACGAGTGCAGAGTTTAGAGCTGTTGGCTTCCATACTTTCTGATATATTGTTATTAGAATAAAGAAAATAGGGAGAGCATTTATTAACAGTTGGCAGCCCTTCTGGCTCTCATGAGTACGCATAATCATATCTGTTATGGTACACAAAACATATAGGAAGTTTGATTGAAATCCAATTGATAGTAAAGAAGTTACATGCATTTAAATGTTGGATCTATCAACAGGCTTAGAATCGTGTTGGCAACGCTGTCATATATGGGCTCCTGAAAATTAATCTGGGATGTCATTCATTATCTCTGTGTGTGCCAATTTTGAAACAGCTCGCATGCATAACTTTTGAGATATCCAACATAGAGCTCAAATTTCAATTGTAATTTTTCAGCAGTTGGCAGCAATGATGTCATTTTCAAATATGGCTGTGAAATATTCAGGTATAGATCTTTACTCATACCAAATTTGGCTTGATATCTGGAGCCGTTTAGGAGTTGACATACAGACAGTCAGACAGACATTTGCCGGGATCGATCTCATAAGTCTACTTTTACCCCATTTTTAGCCTACTTTTCACATTTTGCATAAATGAGGAAAAAGTAGACTTATGAGATTGGGCAAATGTGTGTCTGTCTGTCTGTATGTATGTATGTCTGTCCTTCTGTCTGTCTGTATGGCTGGCTGTGTGTGTGTCCCCCCCTATCAACTCCTAAACGGCTGCAGCAATCGAAACAAAATTTGGTAGGACTAAAGATCTTTACCTCAATATCTCACGGCCATATTTGATAATGATGTCAGTGCTACCAACTGCTGAAAAATCGCGACTGAAATTTGAGCTCCATGTTGGATATCATGGAAGGTATGAATGGGAGCTATTTCAAAATTGGCACACGTATACATAATAATATTGCAGTTTAATTTCCAGGAGGCCATACATGGCAGTGTTGCCAAAATGATTATAAGCCTGCTGATAGGTCCAAATTTTAAATGCATATAACTTCTACACTATCAATTGGATTTCAACCAAATTTCGTATGTGCTATGTGTACTTAAACAGATATGACTGAGCGTATTCTTAGGAGCCACCAGGGCTGCCAACTGTTAATAAATGCTCTCAATTTTTTTAAATCCAAATACTCATATATCAGATATTATTGTTCCATTGATCTATGGCATACAAATATTTTATTAAAGAAAGCCTTCGAGTCGGTCAACACAAATCGTACCGACAGCGGTGGCTACGTTGGCTAAAGCGCAGCGTTAGGTCATGGGGCCAAGCTATATTCTGACTCGGTAGTCGCGTGGGTTCGAGCCCCACCGTCAGCCGTCCTTGAAATGGTTTTCCGTGGTTTCCCCATTTTCAACACCAGGCAAATGCTGGGACGGTACCTTCTGACAGGCCACGGCCGCTTCCTACCAATCATCTTCATCCATTCCATCTGTCATCCCGACGCGCAGGTCACCCACGGGCGTCGACTAGAAAGACCTGCACTCGTACTCTCAGGAGGCCACACGACAACAAAAACACAAATTGTGCCCAATTACATTTGGCGGGAAACAAGTATTGTTGACCGACTGGAGAGCTTTCGTTAATTAAGAGAATTAGGGAACAGTGAAAAAGCCTCCGTGGCTTAGGCGGCAGCGCGCCGGCCTCTCACCGCTGGGTCCGTGGTTCAAATCCCGGTCACTCCATGTGAGATCTGTGCTGGACAAAACGGAGGCAGACAGGTTTTTCTCCGGGTGCTCCGGTTTTCCCTGTCAACATTTCATTCCAGCAACACTCTCCACTATCATTTCATTTCATCTGTCATTCATTTAATCATTGCCCCAGAGGAGTGCGTCAGTTCCTATCCTCGCCGCTAGATGGGGGCTTCATTCATTCATTTCATTTCAGGGAACAGTGAAAATATGGTTGTGTCCTGATTGCGACTATTCCAGATTTCGGTCACCTCATTAGCAGTCCAGATTGCGGTCAGTTTCATTTTAGGGAAGAACTATAAACATTCCAGCGTCCAGATTGCGGGCACTTTTCTTGGGAGACCGGTCCTTGGTTCTTGGTTCTTCCCGACTGACTCATACCTTCCGTAAGTTTTGTGGATAACAAGGGGAACCTGATATTTCACTACCTAACCAAAGAATACAGTTCAGTGTTCAGCTGAGCACACCCCATAAAACTTCGCCTAAAAAAATCAAGTCCCCTCCCAATCTGACAGCACCTCGTAAAGCAATGATTTATAACATTTTCAGTCTTAAGAATAGAAACGTTTCAGGATCGGAATCGACGACCTTCACTTTAAACAAAATTGTTTTAACGGGAAATGTTATACTTACAGGGTATAATTTTAAATTTCTGCCCCTCCCTTCCCATTTGAGACGCGAGACACCTATTAGGTAGATTTTTTTTAGAAAGCTAACTATTGCAATGGGTCCCATGTTTCGACTTCCGGAAAATTTCGCCATATCTTCGCGTTTCACATCCCCCAGACCCCAAAACCACCGTCAGTTCAAAAGTTTATATATAATTTATGTATATATGTATATATGTATCTATATATATATATATATATATATATATATATATCAGTTTCTTGTGGACACGATAACTGCCGTAATTTTGTACCAATCACTTTTTTTACATAATATGTATCCCTATAAAATCTCGGTCGAGTTCGTTAATGGGCAAAATCGGTCAAAGGGGGTAAAAATGGGGGGCTTTTTTTCGAAAAAGTGAAATATCGCTATAACTCTCTTAATACATGAAATATCGAATCCCTTCAAAGTTCATAATATGTGTCGGATAAGTGCCAAAACTTTATGTCAAATAAGGTTTTTGATAGCACCGACCATTGACCAAAGGGGTGGGAAAAAGTGGTTTTTTCGTGAAACATTAATCATATCTCTGTTAATAGGCACAATATCAAAACCGTACAAAATGGACAATATTCCCCTAATAATTACCTAAAACGTTTGTCTGAAAGAATTTTTGATATGAGCCACTATTGCGCCAAGGGATGAGAAAAATGATTTCGGAATTATAAGAAAATGCCAAGAGCTATCAGTGGTTGACATGGCAACACTACTAAATTGATGAGGGATGAGCCATCAGACGTTGCCATGACAACGCACTTGCGCGAGATCAGAGTCAGATTTCCATCTGACAAAGTGTGAAGCGGCTTCGGTGACGTAACTGGTAGCATGCTGAACTTCTATGCCCAAGGTCGCGGGTTCAAAGCCGGCCAAAGTCGTCGGAATTTCTAAGAGCGCTAAAAATCCCTCAGTAAGCTTTCCTTTGGAGGGGAAGTTCCAACGTTCGTTGCGAGTTGCTGATTGAGGTGGCATCTAGTAGCCAAGTTCACAGGTGGGTGGCGTTGACGTTAGTATCTGGTAGCAACATTAGGACCTACTGCTTGAAATTTAGCGTCTGCATTCCTTACCTGAATTACAGAATAATACCGCCATCACAATTCACACCGTTTATCAGACAGATTCTACACTCACCCAAAGTACACGGGGTTATATGACCGCGTTGTCGCAGCCCCTAAACTGAGGAACCAACCAACATCTCTGCGGGAGATATAATTTTGCGTGAAGAAGTAACAGACCGTTACATAGTTACACATCAGTGTCGAAACCTTGCATAAGGACAGTGTGACCACAAGTATAACAAGTAGTTCCGTGAAGAACTGTACAGCCTATTTTCATATATCCTGCTCATGTTAATTGCCTCTATCAACATACAAACTTTCAGTTTAATTGCTGAAACAGATTCTTAGATATTGAGAACCGTCTAAATATTTCAGATGGTCGCCAGGTTGGATTTTTATTTTTGTACTATTATATTAAGATTATTGTGTAAGTGTGGTATTCAAATTTCAATCGCATGATTAGAACACAAGAAGTAAAAACGATATTTTAAAATTATGCACAGCAGCCATCTTGTGATTATGCAAACAATTGAAATAAATTAGATGCCAGTGGATCAACATTTGTGTAAGCATTTAACGTGCAACGTTTCACGGCACTCGGATAGTTAATTCGCGAGAAACGTCCATTTAAATATTTATACTTCGCGTCGCCGCCATGTTGGATTCGTGCTCACCAGGTTACTGAAAGTCCTATAGGTGAACATATGTTCATAGTCTCTATGAACATAAAAATTTCAGTTTGGTTGCTGTAAAAGATTCATATATATTGAGAACCGTCTAAATATTACGGAAGCTTGCCATTTAGGATTGTTATATGTATAGGCCATAGAGTTATGTACCATTCAAGGTCACTTATTGCCTAGGTTCATTATTCAAACTTTCACTTCGATCGCATGATTACGACACAAGAAATAAAAACTTAATTTTAAAATTTCGCACAGCCGCCATTTTGAGGTTATGTAAACAATTGAATTAAATTAGATGGCAGTACATTACAATCTGCAAAATCATTTACTGTACCACATTTCACTGCGCTCAGAGAGTTAACTCACGAGAAAAGTCTATTAAAATATTTAAAATTCGCTTGGTCGCCATGTTTGTTTTGTACTTTACAGGTTTATGAATTATACATAGGTAAACTTGTATCAGTACCCTTTATCACCGTACAAAATTGCAGGGTGATATCTGTAATAGTTTCGGGGATATAGAATGTCAGTGAAATATTTCGCACAGCCGCCATTTTGAGGTTATGTAAACAATTGAACTAAATTAGACTCCAGTGCATTGCAATGTGTATAAATATTTGCTGTACCAAGTTTCATTACGTTTGGATAGTTAAATCGCGAGAAAAGTCTATTTAGAAGTCTCCACTTCGCTTGGCCGCCATGTTGGTTATGTAGTAACCAGGTTTTTGAAAGTTTCATATGTGAACTTCTAGTAGTACCCTTTATCACCGTGCACAATTTCAGGGCGATATCCGTTATAGTTTCGGAGATACTGAATGCTAGTGAAATATTTCGCACAGCCGCCATGTTGGATTGGTGAGACGTAACAAAATTTGACGGGCACGGTCGACGTCGCCGGCAATAGTGCTATGAACTTACCGAGTTTCACTGAAATCGCTCCAGCCGTTTAGATTTTATTAGGGGGGACACACACACACCTCACACACACACACACACACACACACACACACACACGGACAAAAGGTGATCTCATAAGCCTATTTTTTCAAAATTGAAAATAGGCTAAAAATGGACTCCAAATGACAAGAAGGTTACCGTCCCCGTAAGACAATAAATTGTTTAAAATATGTTTAAAATGAAGAAAAACAAAGTTAATTAATCTCCAATTATAAAATACTTTCACGTGATAAATGAGGTCTGATCCTTCTACGAAAACCTGCATATTCTGCCTATTTTCGCCTATCTCCAAGTTTGTCCGGTGAAATCTACCTCCGCCTTCCGGCGTGCCGAGAGGACTTTTTTTTTTATAATAGGTAGCCTACTCTACAGTATATAGTAAAAATCTTTATTTTTATTACTTCGAAAAATTCGTCTCGTAAAAGTAATTTGTTCTGCGTTTGATTCTATATCCCAAAGAGAACTGACATATGACACGTACCTCAACATTGGCAAGAGGGGTGGAAGTGAAAGGTGAGGAAATCCCCAGGGGAGTTACAACCGGACCAATCCCCCAAGAAAAGTGACCGCAATCTGGACACCGAAAATATGGCTTATATCACTTCAACTTCTATAAATGTTGTGTTATTGTTAATATTTCTATCCCTTGGACTTCTTTTGGAGGTTGACTTGTGGACAGAAGAATTATCCTGTGTAGCATTCTGGCGATTTCAGGAAAACTGTATTTTTCCTGCTTCTGCTGCTGGGCCTACGCAGAGGAATTTTTTCCATGTGCTAAATTGCGAAACCCATTGATTGCATTGTACAAATTATAATAATTACCCAATGCCGTTTATAACAAGAAGTTCCGTGACGAACTAAAGAGCCTACTTTTCTTAAAATTTAAGATTCATGCCAATGATTAATGACGAAATTAAGTTGGTAATATCGAAATTTCTAATTAGTTCGAAATACTGTATACCTGGCATAATGTAGCCTAATAAAGCACTACATTTGGCAGCCCTGGTGACTGAATATAATCTTAGATCCATTTCTTAGGGAACAGAATACAAAATTTAGTTGAAGTCCAATGGATAGCATGGACGATACATGCAGTTAAACATTGGATCTAACAGTGCGCGTAAAATCATGTTGGCAACAATGCCATGTATGTATTGGTCAGAAATAATCTGAAATAATATGATCTATTGTTGTGCCAATTTTGAATGAAATCCATTAGTTAGTATAGAAATTACATGAATTTAAAGTTGGACGTCTCAGCAGGCTTAGAATCATGTTGGTAGCACTGACGTTTATAAGTTACTCCAAATTAATATACAATGTCAGGTACTATACGTATGCATAGTTTAAAACTGTCGGCTTGCATACTTTCTGATATATGGGTATTTGGATTAAAACAAATTGAGAGAATTAGTAACAGTTGGCAGCCCTGGTGGCTCTTAAGAATACGCTCAGTCATATCTGTTTATGTACACATAGCACATACGAAATTTAGTTGAAATCCAATTGATAGTGTAGAAGTTATGTGCATTTAAAATGTGAACCTATCAGCAGGCTTATAATCATTTTGGCAACACTGCCATGTATGGCCTCCTGGAAATTAAACTGCAATATTATTATCTATACGTGTGCCAATTTTGAAATAGCTCCGATTTATACCTTCCAAGATATCCAACATGGAGCTCAAATTTCAAATGCGATTTTTCAGCAGTTGGTAGCACTGACATCATTTTCAAATATGGCCGTGAGATATTCAAGTATAGGTCTTTACTCCTACCAAATTTTGTTTCGTTTGCTGCAGCCGTTTAGGAGTTGATAGGGACACACACACACACACACACACACACACACACAGCCAGACAGACAGACAGAAGGACAGACAGACAGACACACATTTGCCCGATCTCATAAGACTACTTTTTCCTCATTTTTGCAAAATGTGAAAAGTAGGCTTAAAATGTTGATTCTAATAATGCTGATTATAAATAACGTGCAGTTTATATTAAATGTGTTTCAATATTTATTGATTTTTACGTATTACCAGACAAGGGGGGATAGATTATTTTCGACATTCACTTAGGGGGTGGGGGATATTAAGATTGTTTACAACGTGTTACAATGGAGGGAGGGGGTTATATTGTATGGAAATTTTGCGAATGTATTTTATGGATGACGCCTACTACTACTACTACTACTACTACTACTACTTTAAAACATTTCAAACATTAACAGGAAACAAGATTTAAGAACTCACATTTTGTAATTTCTAAAACAAATAATGAATTTGGCAAAATATCACTAACTTACATGGTTCCATTTCTATTACTACCAAGCTACCATGTTCACTGCTGTACCTTGAGATTATAGCAATAACAACATACATACATACAGTACATTTTCATTTGAGACTGTATTGCCTTTCAGTGTCCAGTCTAGTCTGCAATCATCTGCTTGCGAGCAAGTCGCCTCCATGATCCCTTATTAGCAGTTAGCACTGTAGTCTCCCATGCTTCTACACCTCTCACTTTGAAATCGTTCAACATCGCCTTTTGGGTCTACCTCGGCTTCATTTACCCTCTACATCCAAAATCATTAACCTCTTAGGTAATCTCTCCTCCCACATTCTCATTACATGACTCCTCCATCTGAGTCGGCTCATATGGACAGCTTAATCTAGCGCACGGGTCGGCAACACGTTGATCGCGATCTACCGGTAGATCGCGAGTGCTTATTTAGTAGATCGCGTGAGTACTGAGAGTGCAGGAGAAAAATTATTGAATAAAATGGACAATTGTTTTTCGTAGCAGAGAAAACGTGTTCGTTCGAAACAAGTTTGTAGAACTAGTAGCAACATCTACCTTGAACCTCAGATCGTTTTTCTCGCTTTAGTTCAAACAGCCGCTACTTGCGCGCCACTTGTCTCTACACTGTTTCATTTATCTTTGTGCAATGTGTTGTATTGGTTCGGTACGTCTCTGGAGAAGGCGGTGTGTAATTTGACAGAAAGCTTCTTCCAAATTAACAGGCGGTGAGTTTCGTGCCTCGTACTGTTTATTGTGGTTACAATATTAACTTCTTTGGTGTCGTTACTGTGAGCTGCTAACTTTAGTGTTTTTATAGTGTGTGGACGAGATAGCTTGTGACTATATTTGAACGTGATCTTGTATCAAGAACATAATTGCGTACGTAGTGCAACGACACTTAACGCATAATGAGTAGCGTATTAAAAAACGTTAGGTTTATAATTTTCTTTCCGAATGGGAACATGAGTTTTTCGTAGCGGAAAGAAATGGCACATGTATTTGTTTGTTGTGTCAAGCTACAATTGCATTCGTGAAAAAGATAAACATCGAGGGACACTTCAAAACGAAGCACCCATGTGTGAATGCAGAGTTTCCTTTAAGCAGTGAAATGAGAAAAAAAAACAAGAAACTTAAAAATCAGTTAAGTGTTCAGCAAAATATGTTCACTAAACCAGTGGATAGAAGTGTTGCTGCCACCCTTGCTTCGTATCGTGTTTCGAATATATTGGTGAAACGGAGGAAACCCTAAGACGGCGAATTCACAAAAGAAGCAATTCGAGAAGCTGCTGATGAGTTGTTTTAATAATTTCAAGAACAAGTCTGAAATAGTGGCTGCCATCGAATCGCTTCAACTTTCGACAAGAACGGTCACAAGAAGAGTTGAAACAATGTCTCGTGATGTTTTCTCTCAATTGAAAACAGACTTGGAGGAGTGTTGTTATTTTTCATTGCAGTTAGACGAATCCATTGATGCAACAGGTAGGCCTACTGCATAGTTGGCAGTTTTTGTAAGGATGGTTTTTAATAACTTTACTGTCAAAGAAGAACTTTTGAAAGTTATTTCTCTGAAAGGCCATACAAGAGGAGAAGATGTATTTTTTGCTGTGAAACAACTCATCTTATCAGAGAAAATACCTATCCAAAAGGTTGTAAGCATTACCACAGAAGGAGCCCCAGCTTTAAGAGGTTCTAAAAATGGTTTTCTTGCTCTGTGCCGAAGAGATGAAAGTTTTCCCCAGTTTTTAACTTATCACTGTATTTTACACCATCAGTCTCAGTGTGGAAAGTTTTTAAATTTAAATGAAACCATAAAAACTGTTGTGAAGATAGTGAACAAAATTAGGTCTCATTCTCTTCAAAGAAGACTGTTCAAAGATTTGGCAGACGAATTGGAACTGCAATATGGAGATTTACTTCTCCATACTGAAGTACGCTGGCTCAGTAAGGGAAAAGTACTTGAACGTTTCCGCAAGGTTTTACCAGCTGTCAAACTGTTTCTGCAGGAAATAGAAGAGAATAGCCTGTTAGCTTATATTGAAGATCCTCTCTGGCTTATGCATTTTGCTTTTTAGTTGACTTCACACAAAAGCTTAACGAACTAATTTTGAAATTTCAGGGCAAGGACAAAGATATTGCTGAAATGATATCTGAAGTAAATTCTTTTACTGAAAAATTGTGTTTATGGGAGTCCTGCCTTAAGAGAGGTGAGTTAAAACACTATCCAACTCTGAAGACCCAAGTAGAAGAATGAGAGTTACCCTATGCTAGAGAATGTTATGTAAACATGATCTACACTTTGAGGGATGATTTCAAAAATCGGTTTTCAGATTTTCAAAAGATTTCTGTGGTAACCCAGTTTGTATCTTTTCCTTGGGCTAACCTTGGACTATTGAATGTATCTTCTTTCATTGAAAATGTTTTTGACGTAGATGGGGCAGCTTTTGAACTTGAAATCATATCATTACAAAATGATTTGTATCGCAAAACTATTGCGGAACCTAAAAACTGTTGGTCTTTAATTCCTCAGGAGAAATATCCTGTGATAGTTCATGTTGCACTTAAAATAGAGGCCTTGTTTGCTTCTACTTACCTGTGTGAATCACTGTTTTCAAATATGAATTTTATTAAAAATAAACACAGAACAAGGTTGACTGACGAACACCTTGACTCGTGTATTCGACTAAGTGTAACAAGTTATACACCTAATATCAAAGACATTGTTAAACGAACATCTCCTCAAGTTTCACATTGAATGTAAATTTTTGTATTTTCAGCAAATAGTGTAGATGTAATAGTTTCATTGTTAAATATAGTTGTTTCACAATATTAAAAAATAAAAAATGTAGCAATTACTATATTTTTAAAAGAAGTAGATCACTTTGATACGGTGGTATGAAACAGTAGATCGCGAAGGCTTTGTGGTTGCCTACCCCTGATCTAGCGTGTTCATTTCTAACGTAGCCTTTATCCCTTCATTACGAGAATCTTCCTGCCGTTGCTCCCCATCTATTTCTCTCAGCAATCATTTGTGATACCCTTATATCAGTTACCTCTAGCATATACCATATCAGATATCCCTAATCTTCTAATCTAGGCTCTCACTTCCATGCAGCAAGATCGATCTACTCAGCAATGCAGGGAGTATTTAGTGGCTACACGTACTTCTTTCTCTCAGAATACTGTAGATCGCAACTGAGAACTCACTGCATGGATTTCTCTACGCCTCGACTCTATTTCTTTCCACATACTACTGTACAATCCAGAGAAAACAATGAAAGGATTAAGGACACCACCTACTCTTACACGATGAAAAAGTCTATTTTTGTGGCAGCAATTTACTAAGTATTTTCTGGGTTTTTGCTAAAGATTCAGCTATGATTCTTGTCACATATAAGAAGCGGTATATTCGGAGCTGTTTTTGACCACGTAGTGCTACTTTGCTTTTATAGGATGTGTGAAATGAATACAAATTTGGACAGTTACATTTCCAAAAAAATGTTGTATAAGTTGCTTCAGGTTCGAATATCTCAGTTGTTTTTCAATCAAATATTCTCAAATTTTGTTCACATACTTGGAATGGATCATGCCAGATGAGTAACCACTTTGTTTTATTATTATTGGGACAGAATGCAAGAAAAAACATCCGAACTCTTTCTTTTTAAACTTATTCAAAAATATGTATCAATTTTTCTCTTCCCAATCCATGCCCACTATGTTTTGGAATTGAAAATATCGTAGGTTAACATTCAAGTACTACATTAGGCAAGTTAATGTAAAAAAAATTGCCCTCTATCTTAAATGGTTTCCTAGTTATTGGTACCTAAACATGAAAAATGAGTATTAACGGAAAACAGCTGGCGAAGTTAAAAGTGTATTATTCAGGGCATGGTACGCTAATTAAAAAAAAAACAATTTAAGGTAGTTGTAGACATCAAAACCCCAACAAACTATATATATTTGGATTCAGAAAATAATGAAGAATTTTATGGCGCCAAAATTAAAAAATCGATTTTTTCATCATGGAAGATTATGTGGTGTCCTTAACGAATTGGATATCGAGTAACTCCTTAAACTACTTTTTTTTAGTAAGTGGACAACCGCCTGTATATGCAATAAACTCCTATTCATAGACTGTGGCAATACAAAATTAGAAATTTATTGAACATAATTGTAAAATATGTATCTTAAGTTAAGGTTTGTAAAATAGTAATGACAATAATACAGTGCTCAAAGAAAGTTTTGCATATTGTGATTTAGTGACTTGTTTATTTTGCTATGTGTATGTAATCACATTGTACACAATATACGGTACATGCAAAGATAAACAACACACAATCTGCTCTTAAAGAGAGACAGAAACTCACAACGAATAACAAAAGCGATAACGTGGGACTGATCACACAAACATCCTTTTCATGTTGGGACATATCAATCAACGAGCTCTGAGGCATGCTTGCAGACGACGAGGCATACTGAGCACCAACGAATCCAACGTGGTTTGGGGCAGATTATCCCACTCTTGGACAGCAGATTCAAACAGTTGCTGTTTGTTGGAGGATTGAGAAATTGCAAAATTGCTCTCTTGAGCTCTTTCCATGTATGTTCAATACAGTTCATGTCCGCAGAATAGGCAGGCTACTTCATTCTCTGCATGACATGCATCTGAAGGAACTGATTGGCCACCCTAGCTCGATGGGCACGAGCATTATCATCCACTAGTGTGAAGCCCTCACCCATTGTGGCAACGAATCCAGTAACGACAGGTTCAAGGATATTGTATCTGTACACCAGGCCAGTCATGTTACCGTGGAAAGGAATTAAAGGCGTACGTCGACGAAGCATGATTCCACTCCAAAACATGACTGAACCTCCTTGCACTCATTGTTGCTATCCCTCCCTATATTATACTGTTAAGGTCCCATTCCAGTTTTGTACCGAAAATAAGGTCCCATTAACACTAATCTACACATATGGGGAACCTACAGGTTCAGCATAACCCAATGCGTAAGCGAAACTCACTCACTTGCTCTTTCAATGCCTCACAATTAAATAAATACCTTAAAGCATGTATGTTTACACGGTAACCATGGTAACAGAATCTCACAGGTCTATCTATTTCTGTAAGACGCAATGCAATTCCAATTATTACATTACTGTGAAAGTTTCCAGACGGTTCTAAGGTTATCACTGAACCAAATTAAGCTGTAAAATTAGTCAATACATACAGTATAATGCGCTTAAGGGGGTCAAGAGGCACTCTAGAATTTTTTAACGCAATTTTCACGTGTGAGTGCGGTACGAAAGGTCTTTTTCACCCGACTATAAAGGATCTCCGAAAACCACATTTAAAGGCCCTTAAATGAACAGCGTCTGTGATATTCCCAGAAAACTAACTTCGCTCTGATATACCTATGAAGGAATTACAAACCCCTAACCACTGCACCAGTAGCTGAATTGATAAAGTATGATTATTCATACCAAGGATAAATCAGTCATAGCATTCATGATTGAGATTTTGCTAAGTGTACTCTTTACACATAGAATATTCGCGGGCGAAGCCGCGACGGGTAATGCTATTATGTATTATTATTATTGACTTATTTTAATCATTTTATTTAATTATTGTTATGAGATGTTGGAATATTTTTGTGATTAATTGTTAGTGGCATGATAATATAAAGTCAAAAGCACGGCAAGGTCAGAGATTGGACGGTATAATTGTTAATGTAATTGTTTCTCAATATACAAATTTTAATTATAATTAGCACCTGCCGACAAGAGTAACAGTAAGCTTGCCAGGATCAAAAATTGTACACATTAGCTTAAATAAACGAACTGTAAACTACTACTACTGCCTACTACTCGTTCACATCGGAATCCTACCAGGATAAGCTTTTAATCAAGTGCCATTCAGTATGTTTCCAAAGTCCACAATACAAATTTTGCATGTTACATCCTGACCCTTCCTAATACTGGTAAAATCCAGACATGATTGTGTAGAGGTCCCAAGGCTATATGACCTTCTCGCATCCTCTTCCCAAACTCACCATTTACTGATCGCGATAAGCTATCGTCATTGTAGTGAAGTGTGACGTTGTAAATAACTGCGCAGCTACGACATTAATGATGCTGTATGATATAACATCACGCGTATCTGATGTGTATTTATAGCTGAGGGTTTCACGGCAAGCGTCTTCAACCCACGACCCATAGAACTGTCCCCTGTGGCTAGCGAACTCATGGGTCATTCAAATTAAAAAGAACCTGAGGAAAAATATCAAATGTGTTTATAATGGCATCTTTGAAACAAGATGTTCCGTTTTGAACTAAACTGCTCACAATCCGCATAATATGCAAGGAGCAGTGGCGTAGCCGGGGGGGGGGGGTTAGGGGTGTTACACCCCCCCATTGGAAAATCGGCATGTTGTGATTTGTGTCTGTGGTGATGTACTGTTGCCGCCTTTCGGCCCGGGTCCCCATTTGTGTCTACACACGTCTTCATGACAACGTATAACCACAGTCTACCTACAGATCGCGAAGCTTGGCTCATATTTTTCGACCGCGAGACAATAATACTCTCATGCGGCCAGCAAGAATGTCCCGAGTGCGCCATGTTGGTTTATGTTATTGTTGCTGGATTTACTGTATGTGAGCATTGTGTAAAGGTTATATCTTTAATTTAATTTAACATGTGCTTTACAAGAGGAGATGTGTAGTTCAATAAACAGATCTAATATTAGAAGCAATATTTCAGTGTTGCTAAGTAACCTATATGATCGCTTTTCAATCGGTCAACACGAGTGTACGGTACCCAATTAGATTAGGTGGGCAGTGACAATTTATCTCCTAATGCCTGAAATAAAAAAATACATGAATCGTTTATAGGCCTACACTTAATAAAACACTTGTCACATAAGGGGGGGTTGTATGAGAAGCGTTTTATTAAATGTATTAATAATTATTGTATTATGAATTACACAGGAAAATTAATTGTTACTCCTCGCCCAATGTAATTGGGTGTATTCGTGTTGAACGACTGGGAAGTCAGACTCTTCAAATAGCAAGATGACACCCGAGTTTCCAAAGGACCCTAAAAGGTAAGATTTGATCTATGAATTTTAGGCTAGTATTATAAAGCTATTCAAGGGGAGCGTGATGGTGCAGTGGCTTAGCTGCTCGTCAATCACCCGGACGACCGGAGTTCCAATCCCGGTGACAGTGGGGTGTAATTTTCGCCTGAAAAATTACGTGGCGTCAGGAAGGGGATTCGGCCTTAAATCTCCGGCCAAAACCAAAATGAGCCTGATTGGCTCCGGCGACCCCAATTAATTGGGATAAGCAGTAGAAAGTATTATAAAGCTTTTCAATCAAACAACGGAACTACTGTCGACCAAACTATTATGTGCACTCGAGTTTGAAGGTTGTTTGTGAAGTAACCAATAGACCTACATAAAATCCAATACCATCAACATTTTCGTCGTTCTATTTTAACGTTAGTTCATGTAGGTTTGGATTTTTTAATTTATATTTTAATATTTTTTATCGCAGTTGGAACTCAAAAAGTGCACGTTTTTAAGCGTGTTTCAACCATGCGTCACATTTAAGAATTATTATCTCAAAAGCCCGTCATCAGATCGAATCCAAATTTTAACACAATATACATTGGAATGTTGTATAACTGGTTCATTAATTTCAGAAGTTTGTGTGTCCAAGAAACAAAGTTGTTATCATTGTTGTAAGGTAACTTTTTCTCGGCTCGGGGTGATTGGAAAATGTAGTTCTTGGTTGCGTTGTAATCGTTATACATCAAAAAGTTATGCTGTATGACTGTGAAATACGTAAATTAATTCACTTATTTTATATCGGTTTGTATTTGTACGAGGAAATAACACATGGTTCACCAGCTAGCCGCTCCGTGAAAAGCTGTACAGCGTTGCTGAGATGGAGCTTATCATTTCCGAGCGAGACGCGCCATGATGCGTGTGGGCAACATTTCGGCAACGCTGTACTGTTTTCCCGGAGCGGCTAGCTGGTGAACCATGTGTTATTTCCTCGTGCAAATACAAACCGATATAAAATAAGTGAATTAATTTACATATTTCACAGTCATACAGCATAACTTTTTGATGTATAACGATTACAACGCAACCAAGAACTACATTTTCCAACCACCCCGAGCCGAGAAAAAGTTACATTACAACAGTGATAACAACTTTGTTTCTTGGACACACAAAATTGTGAAATTGATAAACCAGTTACACAACATTCCAATGTATATTGTGTTAAAATTTGGATTCGATCTGATGATGAGTTTTTCAGATAATAATTCTTAAATGTGACGCATTGTTGAAACACGCTTAAAAACGTGCACTTTTTGTGTTCCAACTGCGATAAAAAATATTAAAATATAAATTAAAAATTCCAAACCTACATGAACTAACGTAAAATAGAACGACAAAAATGATGATGTTATTGGATTTTATGTAGGTCTA
Organism: Meconema thalassinum; assembly: GCA_946902985.2. NCBI lineage: Eukaryota > Metazoa > Arthropoda > Insecta > Orthoptera > Tettigoniidae > Meconema > Meconema thalassinum. Next base: position 357,580,232 of record OX336394.1, on the reverse strand, counting down.
TTGGTTACTTCACAAACAACCTTCAAACTCGAGTGCACATAATACTTTGGTCGACAGTAGGTCTTTAACTGGTTATAAATCAATAATAATGTTATTGGTTTTAGGTTCCGTTTAACTACTGAGGCTTTTAGAGACACCGGGGTGCCGGAATTTTGCCCTAAAGGGGATTTTAACGTGCAAATAAATCTACAGACAAGGTTCCCTCTTAAATGCCAGCTGACAGCGCCGGGATTAGATCATGCAACCTTGGGGTCAGCAGGCGAGAACGTTACCGTTCAGCCACGGAGCCAGTCGGTTATAAATCAGAAGCATGTCTCGGTAGGGTATCTATGCATGGCTTTGGTGGCGTAGTCGGTAGCATGCTGAACTGCTATGTCCAAGATTGCGACTTCAAACCCAGTCGAAGTCGTCGGGTCCATGTCATAGATTTATGGCACGTAAAATAATTTACAACTACAATTGGTATTGTGTAGCCAAAATGTGTAGGCTATTGGGTTAGACACGCTCTATCAAGTTCAAACGTTCGCCGTTGGGTTTCAGTGACAGTGGCGTCTGGTAGCTTAAGTTGGATTTACTTGACATTGAAATTGGGGAACCTACAGGCGTTCATGTGAAATGCCCCGCTATGGCCATTGGCTGCAAATCAAATATAAATATCTATGCAATTTGAAAATTAAGACATACGGTAGGATAAGTAAACGTAAAAGATGTCATCTCAAACACGTGCCGACATTTTAATTTTCAGATGTAGAAAATGGCTTTTAGGTAGATTTCAATAGAAAGCTAACTATTGCAATGGGTCCCATGTTTCGAATTCCTGAAAATTTCGACATATCTTCGCGTTTCACATCCCACAGACCCCAAAACCACCGTCAGTTCAAAACTTTATATATAATTTATGTATGTATATATATATATGTAGCCTATATCAGTTTCTTGTGGACACGATAACTGCCGTAATTTTGCACCAATCACTTTGACTTTTTTACCGAATATGTATACCTATAAATCTCGGTCGAGTTCGTTACTGGGCTAAATCGGTCGAAGGGGGTGAAAATGGGGGGCTTTTTTTTCCGAAAAAGTGAAATATTGCTATAACTCTCTTAATATATGAAATATCGAATCCGTTCAACGTTCATACTATGTGTCGGATAAAGCCCAAACATTTATGTTTGAAGAGTTTTTTATAGCACCAACCATTGACCAAAGGGGTAGGAAAAAGTGGGATTTTCGGGAAACATTAATCATATCTCTCTTAATAGGCACAATATCAAAACCGTACAAAATGGACAATATTCCCCTAATAATTACCTAAAACTTTTGTCTGAAAGAATTTTTGATATGACCCACCATTACGCCAAGGGATGAGAAAAATGATTTCGGAATTGTAAGAAAATGCCAAGAGCTATCAGAGGTTGCCATGGCAACACTACTAAATTGATGAGGGATGAGCCATCAGACGTTGCCATGACAACGCACTTGCACGAGATCAGATTCAGTATTTCCATCTGACTAACCCGGCCCCGTGGTGTTGGGGTAGCGTGCCTGCCTCTCACACGGAGGCCCCGGGTTCGATCCCCGGCTCCGTCAGGGATTTTAAACCTGACGTGAGGGTTGGAACGGGGTGCACTCAGCCTCGTGAGGACAATTGAGTAGGTGTCTGACAGTGAGACAGCACCGCGATCACGAATACCAAGATTAACGGCCGAGGGGACCCGACGCGCTGATCACGCGTCACCCCAATATCTGCAGGCCAAATGGCTGGGCAGCGGTCGCTTGGTCGGCCTTAGCCCATCAAGGGCTGGATGGTGCCAGGGGTTGACTTTGACATCTGACTAAGTGGGAAGCGGCTTCGGTGACGTAACTGGTAGCATGCAGAATGTCTATGCCCAAGGTCGCCGTTTCAAAGCCGGCCGAAGTCGTCGGATTTTCTAAGAGCGCTAAAATCCCTCAGTATGCTTTCCTTTGGAGGGGAAGTTCCAACGTTCGTTACGAGTTGCTGGATGGGGTGGCATCTAGTAGCCAAGTTCACAGCTAGGTGTCATTGACGGTAGTACCTCGTAGCAACATTAGGAACTACTGCTTGAAATTGACCGTCTGCAGTCCTTACCTGAATTACAGACTAATACAGCCATTACAATTCACATCGTTTATCAGACAGATTCTACACTCACCCAAAGTACACGGGGTTAGATGACCGCGTTGTCGCAGCCCCTAAACTGAGGAACCAACCAGAGGTAGATTTCATTAGAAAGCTAACTATTGCAATGGGTACCATGTTTCGACTTCCGGAAAATTTCGACATATCTTCGCGTTTCACATCCCCCAGACCCCAAAACCACCGTCAGTTCAAAAGTATATATATAATTTATGTATGTATGTATATATATATATATATATATATATATATATATATATATACAAGCTGTACCCGGCATGCGTTGCAATGCCAATCAAATTAAGTGTAGACATTGTAATTTTGTTTCTTGAGGTGCTTTTGGATACACAATATTTTCTTCAATTTCCGTTTACTGCCTCTAAGCTATCGTAAAATGGATTTACTAATTTGGAAATATTTGTGGGAGCGTACGCAACAACTCACCAAAGTTTCATCGCAATCGGATAAATTGTATATGAACGCAGAAGGAACTTTGTTGAAACGCTTCGCGCGTCGTCACTCATTTGTTGCATCTACTCGTGCGCTACCTATTGTAAAATGTATTTACTAAGTCGAAAACCTTCCTTGGCGTACACACAACAAATCATCAATGTTTCATCGCAATCGGACGAATGGCATATGCACGCATACGGGATTTTGTTTAAACGATTCGCGCGCCGTCACTCATTTGTTGAATCAACTCGTGCGCTACCTATTGTACAATGCATTTACTAATTCAGACCCCCTTACCTGTAGTGTGCACAACAACTCACCCTAGTTTCATCACAATCGGAGGAATTGTATATGAACGCAGATAGAACTTTGTTGAAACGATTCGCGCGCCGTCACTCATTTGTTGAAACTACTCGTGTGCTTCCTGTTATACAATGGACTTACTAAATTAGAAACGTTCCCTGCAATGTACACAATAATTTACTCAAGTTTCATCGCATTCGGATGAATGGTATATGAACACATAAGGGATTTTATTTACACGATTTGAGCGCCGTCACACATTTGTTTAATCTACCCGTGCGCTACCTATTGTACAATGGATTCAATAAGTCAAAAACCTTCCCAGCTGTGTGCACAAAAAACTCACCCTAGTTTCATCGCAATTGGATGAATTGTATATGAACGCATACGGGACTTGGCTGAAACGCTTCGGGCGTCGTCACCCATTTGTTGAATCTACTCGCGCGCTATCAATTTTAAAATGGATTTACTAAGCCAGAATCCTTCCATGGAGTGTACACAACATTTCACCCAAGTTTCATCGCTATCGGACGTATGGTATATGAATGTATACGGGACTTTGTTAACGCTTTGCGTGTCGTCATTCATTTGTTGAATCTACTCGTGTGCCATCTACTGTGAAATGAATTTACTAACTTAGAAAGCTTCACATAACTGTACACAACGTCTCACCCAAGTTTCATCGCTATCGGACGAATGGTATATGAACACATACGAGACTTTGTTGAAATGCTTCGCGCGTCGTCGTTCATTTGTTGAATCTACTCCTGCGCTACCTATTGAAAAATGGATTTACTAAGCCAGAAACCAGCCTTGGAGTGTACTCAACTTTCACCCAAGTTTCAGTGCAATCGGATGAGTGGTATATGAACGCTTTGGAGACATACCCACAGACAGACAGACAAACTATCACGTAACATTGATTTTAGCCTACTTTCGATTTTTCAAAAAATGAAAGTAGACTTATGAGATCATTACAGTGCGAAAAAAAGTGTGTCTGTCTGTGTGTGTGTATATGTGTGTGTGTGTGAGTCTGTGTGTGTGTGTGTGTGTGTATGTGTGTACTCTGAATGTCTGCCCCCCCCCCCTATCAATTCGGACACGGTGAGCGCAAATTGAACGAAATTTGGTACAAAGGTAGCACTAGCAAAGGATACCTCAGTGTCATGTTTTATATCGCCGCCATCTTGACGGAAACGTAATGGCGGCCACACAAATGTTCAAAGCTTAAATCAAATTACGACTAACCTAATCATCCGATCTCTACCAAATTTTGCAATAACATACCTTTATGGGGGCAGCATCCTTTGACCAAACTAATAGGTCATCAGCCTAATAGTTTGCGGATGGCGGCCATCTTTGTGTGAAAATCGATTGCCCCTATTAATTCAAACACGGTGAAACCGAATGGAATGAAATTTGGTACAGAGGTAGCACTAGCAAAGGGTACCCCAGTGTCATGTTTTATATCGCCGCCATCTTGACGGAAACGTAATGGCGGCCACCCAAATGTTCAAAGCTTAAATCAAATTACGACTAACCTAATCATCCGATCTCTACCAAATTTTGCAACAACATACCTTTATGAAGGGAGCATCCTTTGACAAATCTAATAGGTCATTAGCCTAATAGTTTGCGGATGGCGGTCATCTTTGTGTCAAAATCGATTACCCCTATTAATTCGAACACGGTGAAACCGAATGGAATGAAATTTGGTACAGAGGTAGCACTAGCAAAGGGCACCTCAGTGTCATGTTTTATATCGCCGCCATCTTGAAGGAGACGTAATGGCGGCCACACAAATATTCAAAGCTTAAATCAAATTACGATTAACCTAATCATCCGATCTCTACCAAATTTTGCATCGACATACCATTATGGAGGGAGCATCCTTTGACCAAACTAATAGGTCATTAGCCTAATATTTTGCGGATGGCGGCCATCTTTGTGTGAAAATCGATTCCCCCTATTAATTCGAACACGGTGAAACCGAATGGAACGAAATTTGGTACAGAGGTAGCACTAGAAAAGGCCACCTCAGTGTCATGTTTTATATCACCTCCATCTTGACGGAAACGTAATCGTGGCCACCCAAATGTTAATGGCTAAAATGTAATTATGACCAACCTAATAATCTAGTCTCTACCAAATTTTGCAACAACAAATCTTTATGTGGGAAGCATATTCTGACCAAACTGCTAGATCATCAGCCCAATAGTTTGCAGATGGTGGCCAAGTATGTGTGCAAATCGATTCCCCCTATCAATTCAAACACGGTGAAACCGAATTGAACGAAATTTGGTACAGAGGTAGCACTAGCAATAGGCACCTCAGTGTCATGTTTTATATCGCCGCCATCTTGACGGAAACGGAATGACGGCCACCCAAATGTTAAAAGCTTAAATCAAATTTCGACCATCCTAATAATTTGATCTCTACCGGATCATGCAACAACATGCCTTTTTGTGGAAAGCATCTTATGACTGACTACAAGGTCTCAGCCCAATAGTTTGCAAATAGCGGCCATGTATGTGTGCAAATCCATTCCCCAGATCAATTCAAACACGGTGAAACCAAATTGAATGATTTTTTTACAGAGGTAGCACTAGCAAAGGGCACCTCATATTCATGTTTAATATCCCTATAGCACGTTGTAGTTCAACAAGCTACTACAACCAACATTCAATTATACTCCTTGAAAAGGACAAAGAGTTATAACAATACCCATGCATTTAGGAGAAAGTAGGCTATATGTTCTTTACTGAACATCTTGTTTATATATATCTTCTATATCTATAAAAGAAAGTCGTGTTAGTTACACTATTTATAACTCAAGAACGGCTGAACCGATTTGGCTGAAAATTGGTGTGGAAGTAGCTTAGAACCAGGAGACGGTCATAGGATACTTTTTTTTATCCCATGACGTGACATAAAACGTCAAAGAGAATATATAAAATTTATCGCAAATGACAGCTAAAATAAACTCATGGAGGAATGGCAAGGCAAGTCGTTTCCAGGCAACAGTAGCTCTTGACGAGACACGGACTACTGGATGCGAGTAGCTCTCTCCACTACCGGTATAGAAAATGAGGCTCTTAACATGAAATCCCGTTAGTTAAACAACGCGTTTTTAGAGATAAGTTACTCGATGCTGGATGTATTCAATTGAATGGCAAAAACGAGGCCTGCCGCACGCACACGACCAAATAGATGATATATGTGCCGAGATTCCCGATCACGAAGCCGATCCAGACCTACATAATGTTGTAATTACAAATATGATTCATGGACCGTGTGGCGCCATCAATCCCCAATCACCTTGCATGGTCGACGGAAAGTGTTCCAAACGATATCCACGGTAATTAACGGCGGAGACCGTCACTGGCAACGATGGTTATCCACTGTATCGGCGTCGATCACCCGGTGATAACGGTCGAACTATCACAACAAAAGCGAAAAGAATGGATTTCGTTGTCGACAACAGTTGGATTGTTCCATATTCGCCACTTATTTCCAAAACGTTCAAGACACATTGCAACGTTGAGTATGGCAATTCAGTAAAGTCCATAAAATACATTTGCAAATATGTCACGAAAGGCAGCGATATGGCGGTTTTTGGCATCCGATCCTCCAATACCAACGATGAAATTGCGCGCTATCAAGTTGGTCGTTATGTGAACTGTAATGAAGCGATTTGGCGTATATTCGCATTTCCTATTCACGAACATCATCCTACTATTGTGCATTTGGCGGTGCATCTGGAGAATCGTCAACGAGTGTATTTCACGGCTTCGAATGTTGTTCAACGTGCTGAAACACCTCCAGCGACAACATTGACCAGTTTCTTTGCGATCTGCCACAGCGATCAGTTTGCACGAACTTTGCTTTAGTCGGAGATGCCATGTTATTACAATTGGAATGCTTCATCGAAGAATATTCAACGACGGAAGCAAAACGATGCGGATCCTGGTTACCCGGATGTGCGTTCTACTGATGCTCTTAGTCGTATGTATACAGTTCATCCAAAGCATGATGAATGCTTCTATTTGCGGTTGTTGCAGGTAAATGCGCGTGGGCCAATGTCATTTGAGACACTACGGACTGTTAATGGTATAATATTCCCAACATATCGTGCTGCATGTGAAGAACTCAATTTACAAGAAAACGATACCCATTGGGATACGACAATCGTTGAAGCCATTATCTCTGCATCTCTAAGTCAGATACGCACGTTACTTGCTATCATCATTTCGACATGCTTTCCATCGAACCCACCTAACCTGTGGCACAAAATACAAGGATAATATGTCAGAAGACATTTTACATCAAATTCGTGTCAGTTCCAGAAATCACGATCTTGAGATGAATGAGGAGATACATAATCGGGCTTTACTCTTGATCGAAGACATGTGTTACCTCATGTGCGGTAGTTTATTAGTCACGTTAGGAATGCCAGCGCCAAATCGTGAAATGAATTACGCATTTAATCAAGAACTGGAACGGGAACGTGAATACAGTATGATCACCAGGAATTAGATTTAGTAGTTCAATCGAATATACCCCTGTTGAATCCCCAACAAAAGGAAGTTTATGATACATTAATGAAGGCAATTGATGATGGAAATAGTGGTTTATATTTCCTCGATGCCCTTGGTGGAACTGGCAAAACATTCCTCATGTCAGTAGTTTTAGCCACTGTTCGTGCGAAATCCAACAATGCGGTTGCAGTTGCTTCTTCGGGAATAGCAGCCACATTGTTAGAAGGATGTCTTACGGCTCATTCAGCATTAAAATTGCCGTTAAATCTTCAAACAATTGAAGAACCAACATGTAATATTGCAAAAAAAATCAGCAATGGCCAAAGTTTTATCAGCATCTAAAATCATCATCTGGGGACGAAAGCACAATGGCGCATAAACGTGCATTAGAAGCACTTAACCGAACATTGACAGATCTACGCAATGACTCCAGATGTTTTGGAGGAGCAATAATTTTACTGTCTGGCGATTTCCGCAAAACACTGCCAGTAATTCCAAGATCAACGGCTGCCGACGAATTAAACGCTTGCCCCAAATCATCGAATCTATGGCGCTATGTGAAGAAACTTCAGCTGACAACAAACATGAGACTTGCATTGCTTAATGATACATCTGCTGAATATTTCTCTGAGCAATTGCTGACTATCGGTAATGGTCGAGTACCTGTCGACGAATCGAGCGGATTGATTTCATTTCCTCATAATTTCTGTAACTTTGTCTCATCGAAAGACGAAATTATCAATAAAGTATTCCCAAACATCATTACTAATTACAAAAGTAATGAATGATTGAGTGAGCGAGCTATTTTAGCGGCTAAGAATAACGATGTAGATGACCTAAACTACTTAATTCAGAATGAGATCATTGGAACAATGCATTCATTCAAATCTATTGAATGTGTAACAAATGAAGATGAAGTCACCAACTATCCAATTGAATTTTTAATCTCCTTGGATGTGCCTGGCTAACCACCGCACAATTTACGCCTAAAGGTTGGCTCCGTAGTAATCATGCTTCGAAACATAAACCAACCAAAACTGTGCAACAGTACGCGTTTGGTGGTAATTAAATTGATGAACAATGTGATTTACTCGACGATACTCAAAGGAAAATTCGAAGCTGAGGCAGTTCTCATTCCAAGGATCCCGATGATCCCAACCGATATGCCGTTTGAGTTTAAAAGACTTCAATTATCGATCCGTCTTGCATTCGCCATAACCATTAACAAATCACAAGGCCAATTCTTGAACGTTTGTGGTTTGAATCTGGAATATCCATGTTTTTCCCATGGTCAATTATATGTGGCATGTTCACGGGTCGGAAGACCATCTGCGTTGTTTGTTCTTGCGCCTGATAATAAAACAAAAAATGTCGAATATCACAAGGTACTTAACTGAAGAGTGCAACCTATGCACCAAAATACATGAACAATAAAGAATCTTTCAAATACTTAAATTTTTTATTTGTATTTCCTAATGAAAAATTGAACTTAATAAAATCGAAAATCTGCTTATTTATTGTCTCTAAGGCGGAACAGAGTTCGCCGGGTCACCTAGTAGATATATATATCAGTTTCTTGTGGACACGATAACTGCCGTAATTTTGCACCAATCACTTTTTACCGAATATGTATACCTATAAAATCTCGGTCCAGTTCGTTACTGGGCTAAATCGGTAGAAGGGGGTGAAAATGGGGGGCTTTTTTTTTTCGAAAAAGTGAAATATTGCTATAACTCTCTTAATATGTGAAATATCGAATCCGTTCAACGTTCATACTATGTGTCGGATAAAGCCCAAAAATTTATGTTTGAAGAGTTTTTTTATAGCACCAACCATTGACCAAAGGGGTGGGAAAAAGTGGGTTTTTCGGGAAACATTAATCATATCTCTCTTAATAGGCACAATATCAAAACCGTACGAAATGGACAATATTCCCCTAATAATTACCTAAAACTTTTGTCTGAAAGAATTTTTGATATGACCCACCATTATGCCAAGGGATGAGAAAAATGATTTCGGAATTATAAGAAAATGCCAAGAGCTATCAGTGGTTGCCATGGCAACACTACCAAATTGATGAGGGATGAGCCATCACACGTTGCCAAGATAACGCACTTGCACGAGATCAGATTCAGTATTTCCATCTGACTAATTGTAAGTGGGAAGCGGCTTCGGTGACGTAACTGGTAGCATGCAGAATGTCTATGCCCAAGGTCGCGGTTTCAAAGCCGGCCGAAGTCGTTGGATTTTCTAAGAGCGCTTAAATCCCTCAGTATGCTTTCCTTTGGAGGGGAAGTTCCAACGTTCGTTGCGAGTTGCTGGTTGGGGTGGCATCTAGTAGCCAAGTTCACAGCTAGGTGTCGTTGACGTAGTACCTGGTAGCAACATTAGGAACTACTGCTTGAAATTGACCGTCTGCAGTCCTTACCTGAATTAAGACTACTACAGCCATTACAATTCACACCGTTTATCAGACAGATTCTACACTCACCCAAAGTACACGGGGTTAGATGACCGCGTTGTTGCAGCCCCTAAACTGAGGAACCAACCAGAGGTAGATTTCATTAGAAAGCTAACTATTGCTATGGGTACCATGTTTCGACTTCCGGAAAATTTCGACATATCTTCGCGTTTCACATCCCCCAGACCCCAAAACCACCGTCAGTTCAAAGGTTTGTATATAATTTATGTATGTATAAGTGTATATATATATGTATATCAGTTTCTTGTGGACACGATAACTGCCGTAATATTGCACCAATCACTTTGAATTTTTTACCGAATATGTATACCTATAAACTCTCGGTCGAGTTCGTTACTGGGCTAAATCGGTCGAAGGGGGTGAAAATGGTGGGCTTTTTTTAAAGTGAAATATTGCTATAACTCTCTTAATATGTGAAATATCGAATCCGTTCAACGTTCATACTATGCGTTGGATAAAGCCCAAAAATTTTTGTTTGAAGAGTTTTTTATAGCACCAACCATTGACCAAAGGGGTGGGAAAAAGTGGGTTTTTCGGGAAACATTAATCATATCTTTCTCAATAGGCACAATATCAAAACCGTACAAAATGGACAATATTCCCCTAATAATTACCTAAAATTTTGTCTGAAAGAATTTTTGATATGACCCACCATTATGCCATGGGATGAGAAAAATGATTTCGGAATTATAAGAAAATGCCAAGAGCTATCAGTGGTTGCCATGGCAACACTACTAAATTGATGAGGGATGAGCCATCAGACGTTGCCAAGAAAACGCACTTGCACGAGATCATATTCAGAATTCCATCTGACTAAGTGTGAAGCGGCTTCGATGATGTAACTGGTGGCAAGCATGCTGAATGTCTATGCCCAAGGTCGCGAGTTCAAAGTCGGCCGAAGTCGTCGGATTTTCTAAGAGCGCTAAAAATCCCTCAGTATGCTTTCCTTTGGAGGGGAAGTTCCAACGTTCGTTGCGAGTTGCTGGTTGCGGTGGCATCTAGTAGCCAAGTTCACAGGTAGGTGTCATTGACGGTAGTACCTGGTAGCAATTAGGAACTACTGCTTGAAATTGACCGTCTGCAGTCCTTACCTGAATTACAGACTAATACAGCCATCCCTAAGTACACGGGGTTACATGACCGCATCGTCGCAGCCCCTAAACTGAGGAACCAACCAAAATCTCTGCGGGAGATATAATTTTGCGTGAAGAAGTAACAGACTGTTACATAGTTACACATCAGTGTCGAAACCTTGCATAAGGACAGTGTGACCACAAGTATAACTAGAAGTTCCGTGACGAACTAAAGAGCCTACTTTTCTTAAAATTAAAGATCCATGGCAATGATTAATCTATATGGATCTATCTAGAATAATGACAAAATTAAGTTTGTAATATCGAAATTTCGAATTATTTCGAAATACTGTATACCTGGCATAATGTAGCCAAATAGAGAACTACAGTTGGCAGCCCTGGTGACTGAATATATTCTTAGTTCCATCTCTTAAGGTACAGAATACAAAATTTGGTTGAAGTCCAATGGATAGCATGGACGTTACATGCAGTTAAACATTGGATCTAACAGCGCGCGTAAAATCATGTTGGCACCAATGACATACATGTATTGGTCAGAAATAATCTGAAATAATATGATCTATTGTTGTGTCAATTTTTAACGAAATCCATTAGTTAGTATAGAAGTTACATGCATTTTAAAATTGGACCTATCAACAGGCTTAGAATCATGTTGGCAGCACTGACGTTTATAAGTTACTCCAAATTTATCTAGAATGTCAGGTACTATACGTGTGCAAAGTTTAGAGCTGTTGACTTGGATACTTTCTGATATATTGATATTAAGAAAAACGAATAGAGACAGCATTTATTAACAGTTGGCAGCCCTGGTTGCTCCTAAGAATGCGCATAGTAATGTCTGTTACGGTACATATTGCACATAAGAAATTTGATTGAAATCCAATTGATAGTATAGAAGTTACATGTATTTAAAGTCGGACCTCTCAGCAGGCTTAGAATCATGTTGGTAGCACTGATGTATATACGTTACTCCAAATTAATATAGAATGTCAGGTACTATACGTGTGCATCGTTTAAAGCTGTCAACTTGCATACTTTCTGATATATGGGTATTTGGATTTAAAAAAATTGAGAGCATTTATTAACAGTTGGCAGCCCTGATGGCACTTAAGAATACACTGAGTCATATCTGTATATGTACGCATAGTACATACGAAATTTGGTTAAAATCCAATTGATAGTGTAGAAGTTATATGCATTTAAAATTTTGACCTATCAGCAGGCTTATAATCATTTTGGCAACACTGCCATGTACAGTATGGCCTCCTGGAAATTTAACTGCAATATTACTATCTATACGTGTGCCAATTTTGAAATAACTCCCATTCATACCTTCCAAGATATCCAACATGGAGCTCAAATTTCAATTGCGATTTTTCATCAGTTGGTAGCACTGACATCATTTTCAAATATGGCCGTGAGATATTCAGGTATAGATCTTTACTCCTACCAAATTTTGTTTTGATTGCTGCAGCTGTTTAGGAGTTGATTAGGGGGGGGAGGGGGAACACACACAGCCAGACAGACAGACAGAAGGACAGACAGACAGACAGACAGACAGACACGCATTTGGCCGATCTCATAAGTCTACTTTTTCCTCATTTTTGCAAAATGTGAAAAGTAGGCTAAAATGGACCCCAAATGACAAGAAGGTTACCGTTCCCATAAGACAATAAAATGTTTAAATTAAGCATAAAACGACGAAAAACAAAGTTAATTAAGCTCCAATTATAAAATACCTTCTCGCAATAAATGAGGTCTGATCCTTCTACGAAAATCTGCATATTTTGCCTATTTTAGCCTATCCCCAAGTTTGTCCGGTGAAATCTACCTCCGCCTTCCGGCTTGCCGAGAGGACTTTTTTAATAGTCAGAGAGCTGATTTAATGAATAAAGATGTTGTACAATAGTATAAACTTATTCTCGAATCCTTTGGAAGCAAGCCAATTTATGTTGTCAGGATAATGCTCACAAACTTAGATGTGGTACACTGTTTGTTAATTCTCTTATGCAATTTCTGGTCTCCCACATGGCTGCTGTGAATGTACGTTACACTATTGTTATTGCCGATATTTTGTAAAATTGGCATTGCATTATTTTGTCAAATTCAGGAATGAAGGGTGTCAAACCCACAGAAAAAATACGAAGTACCTACAATTGAGCCATTTAAGACCTTAAGATCTTTTTATACTTTTCGTTTCACAAATCACACTGGTATTTGTACTAATTAACTATAATGTTACTCAATTTTACGGAATAACTAGCTTTAGATATGGTTAAGAATTTGATATATTATACCCATACTATCAACCCGCCCCGGATTTGCCTAGTATCTTAAAGGGGTTACTCAGCGTAAGCTTAAAAGGCGCACGGACGGTAGGTCTCAGACGCAATTCAGAAAAGCCGAGGTGAACAGCGAAACTCCAAACATTTATAGTCTACTCTTCTCTGAAGTCTTAACTCGACACGACTCGACAGTTAATGCTGGCTGAAGCTAGGGTGATGGGCTCGCTCGCTAGCTCCTAAACTCGCTCCGAAGCTAGTGATTTAAATTTCCACTGAATGGAGATTGGTGGAAGAAATTACAACGTAAAATCACTTATAGTTGGCGATGTATTAAAGATAAAGATATGCTGTCGCGGACTTCTTTGTAGAACTTTTCATGCTGACCAATTCTTACACTCATAGTATATGGATATTCTTAATGGTTTACCCAGCGTAAGCTTAAAAGGCACATGGACGGCAGGTTTTCCTTCGACACGATTCACTGAAATCGTTACTGCTCGGCTTCCTTTGGTCATAAATGAATGTTTTCCTACAGAAACCTTCCTCGAGAAATTATCTACTGAATGGTGAAAACCGCATCAAAATCCGATCAGTGGATTTAGAGATTACCCGTTACATCCTGGAATCGTGGACTTGGTTTGATGTAGAGATGCCAGCGACTATCATTAAAATAATACATGAATTTATAACTAGTATGGACTATGAATTCTATGTAAGACTCATTAAATACGTCATACAACTGTACCTAGGGATACTTATAGAGGACTGAACTAATAAAAACAGGGCATTCTTTTTATGTTTCTTTGAATTAAAAGTGTACAGTATATCAACATTGTGGTTAATTTGCTGTAGTAGTTGGCAATTTAACGTGACTTATGTTTACAATGGAAATAATCACTCAGGTGAGTTAAAATTCAAAAAACCCTTGCAAAAGTGAAATCATCTGTTCCGCGAATAACGTGCTCAGGGCAGTTGCCAGCTTGCTGGCCGCCGCGAGCGCTAGTGTCGCTTCACCTACAAAGAGGATGCAATTTCGTATCCCCCGCGAAATAACTTATAACTTATTTCAAACTGAGACTAGCGCCAAATAATTTTGAATCCCACACAGCGGGACAATATTAGCGTTTTTTTTCTTTTCTTGGCGGGAGAGAAGTTATTTAAATTAATCTAGTTTTTATTAAAAATAACGCGCTTTAATAAAGACTTAGAACATTTTATGGGTACATTAACAATAATTTTGGGATCATTATTAACATCTTGAGCATGAGATAACCGTCAGCCGAGTTGATTCATATTACGTCAATATAATGTCCAGTAATTTCCCGAATTACGATTATCTACCAGTTACTAATGAGTGAAATTTGTCGCCTGAGTAGTGTAAGCAATTAAACCTTTTTCCGGCTGCATGTAGCATTTGTAAGGTAAGAAGGACCTTGTAAGGTGACAAATCTTCGAAAATGATACTTTAGGCATTCGGGGCTAATTGCAATTTAAAGCACAGGATCTTTATGTAAAAACTGAATAAACATAAAAATGAGTACCGGTATTGAATTACTCATAAATCAACTTGATACATCGTGAGAGGACATGCCAACTTTTGCTTAGACCTCTGTAAATAATTTCTCTTGTTGAGAGATACGTAGGCTAGTCTTCATGTTGGTAGCACAGATATATTTGAGTTTATTTTGTTCCTGTCAGGGGAACAGGAATGTTCTAGATTTACCATTGAGGAGAGACGTTTTCGTCAAAAATTAACTTAATTTTTTAAAGAATGTATTTGTTTTTGTCTTTTGAGCATATTGTATTACTCGAAAAATTCGGGATCAAAATACATGAAACTGTTCTTGTGTAATAATATCTCATAGAGAAATGGAAATACTTCTAGAGTTGTTGTTAATTCATTTGAGGGGCTTGAGGCACCTTGGTCATCTGCCCCGTGTAGTTGGGAGTGTGTTGAAGCTGTCTGGCAACCTGTATTGCTGTGATGATTGTAGTTGTGTGTGTAAATGAACCAGAGACAGGGATGGAGTAGACACTCCGGGACTTGAGCAAGGCACTATCCCGGTAATATCCTGTAGGGAGTGTGGCAAAACCCGGGGATAAACCCACTCAGGATAACCGCTGTCAGCACCGGGATTCGAACCTACGATATCCATACTTACCACCGCTGCCATCACGACCATTGTACACGTTTGACGAGCGCAGCTACGCCGCGGGACGAAATGCTTGTGGAATTTGGCTTGAGTACCTATAAACACCCCCATTGGCCGATCCTGGCTACGCTACTGGCAAGGAGTTAATCAAGAGTCGCGGTTAGGTTGATACCGACTATTACTTACAGGTGGCACCATTGAAAGCAACTAAAACATTAAAATTAAATTATGTGTTGCTGATGTTTGATTTGTTCCTTCGAACTTTTGCCAATATAGGATCAGTCCATTACAAATTACTGAAACCTATTTCAACTACAAGAACACCTACTACATCCCTGTCCCTAATACAGTTACACAAACTCTCCAGTCATCACATAAATACGCGTTATCAGAATATTGTTCTACACACACCCAAACTACCCGGGGCTGACGACCAAGCTGTCAATCCAAGTGGACTGACGAATACCAGTTAGTGAATAAGGCACCGCCACAGGTTTTGTAACTTGAAAAATTTAAAAAGAAAAGTAAACAAGTAGTTCCGTGAAGAAATATACAGCCTATTTTCATATATCCTACTTATGTTAATTGCCACTATCAACATACAACATTTCAGTTTGATTGCTGTAATGGATTCGTAGATATTGAGAACCGTCTAAATATTTCGGATGGTCGCCATGTTGGATTGTTATACCGGTATGTATAGGCCATAGAGTTATGTACCATTAAATAAATATTATTGCGTAGGTTCATTATTCAATCGTTCACTTCGATCGCATGATTACGAAATAAGAAATACAAACTTAATTTTAAAATTCGCACAGCAGCCATCTTGAGGTTATGTAAACAATAGAACTAAATTAGATACCAGTGCATTACAATGTGCATACACATTTGGTGTACCAAGTTTCATTGCGTTTGGATCATTAAATCGCGAGAAAAGTCTATTTAAAACTTTCTACTTCGTTTGGCCGCCATTTTTGTTTTGTAGTTAACAGGTTTTTGAAAGCCTCATAGATGAACTTTCAGTAGTGCCCTTTATCTCCGTTCACAATTTCAGGGTGATATCAGTAATAGTTTCGGAGATATAGAATGCCGGTGAAATATTTCGTACAGCCGCCATCTTGAGGTTATGTAAAGAATTGAGCGAAGTTAGATGTCGGTGCATTGCAATGTGTATAATCGTATACTGTACCAAGTTTCATTGCGTTTGGTTGGTTAAATCGGGAGAAACGTCTATTTAAATGTCGCAACTTCGCTTGGCCACCATGCTAGTTTTGTAGTTACCAGGTTTTCGAGGGTCACATAGGTGAACTTCTAGTAAGTACCCTTTATCACCGTAAAACTTATCAGGGGGATATCTGTAATAGTTTCGGAGATATTGAATGCTGGTGAAATATTTCGCACAGCCGCCATGTTGGATTGGTGGGACGTCCATTTGAAGAGCCCGGTCGGGGTCGGCCAAAATGGTGCTATGACCTTACCGAGTTTCATTGAAATCGCTCCAGCCGTTTAGAAGTTATTGGGACACACACACACATACGCATACAAAAGGTGATCTCATAAGCCTATTTTTTTCATAAAATGAAAATAGGCTAAACATAAGATTTAAAGAAAATGATTATGACGTAACCGACAACACTCGCGAGTGGAAGAAAATTTTCTTACTTTAATAACACTGATTTACAAAATAATATGATGTTTGTATTTTTGACTGTCTGATACGCGTATTTTCATAACTCTTAATAAAAATTCGCCTATCAGTACAAATTAAGGACCATCTATTCAATTGTACATATTTCGACCCTTCAATGGAGTCTTCTAATGAAAGACTAATAGTTAAAATAACTAGACTGTAAATAAAGAAATAAATAAATAATTTAATTAATGGGTATCCTTACACGAAAAACATTCAATTAAAAAAAAGAATGTCAAAAAATTCTGAGCAAACAGATATCAAAATGGGAATTTCCGCCAGTGGCTGTATGTGTGTGTATGTATTTATAGCAGCTTATGATTTCATTTTTTGAAGAGATTGAAAGTAGGCTAAAATGGTCGGGGGAACAAACTGGGGACAACGAGTTAAAAGAAGTGAAATGTTGAAGTAACCATTACTCTTCCCAACGACATGCACCACTTTCGATTTAATTTTGGCGTCTGTCAATACATCCTGATTTAATGGCATAGTTCTGGATAGTTTTTAGCCGGCCATTTATTCTGTAATTCAATAACCATAGCAAGAACGTCATAGGATATATGGTTGGTTATAACAAATTACACTTATTGGTACGTAATTGTACGGTCTAGTTATTCCAGTTGCTTCGAGAAGAAACTTCTTACGCCGTAACATTTGCAACAGCGATATCAGACAGTAGTGATTTGTGGTACGTAATTGCAGTGCTGCACTGGTGCAGATTATAAGTGGATCAATTGTTAAATGACATGTAAGCAGAGGGTGACCGTGGCCCCTCACCTTACCACATGGACTCTGTGAGTTGAGGACGTGCGTTGAGTAATCTCTATACAGGGTGATTCATAATTCCTATAAAAACTTCTGGGGGTTGTAGAGGAGACTAAGTAGATCACATTTTGATTAGGAACCCATATCCGGATATGTATAGTTTCGATACCAAATCAATTTGACTCTTTTGCACATCTCCCATTTCACTACAGACACGTATGCTTTACAAGAGTTGTTCCACATGGCGACCCTGCTGTTCATTACACAACGTGTACTTGCGCAGCTTGTTGTCATACACACGTCCCAAGAGACCTCATGTGTGTTCAATAATGTGCACTGCCTCCAGAACGCGTGCAACAACATCTTCTTCCGACTCGACAGGAGTCACATACTCTGGGGCAGATGACCTCGTAGTTCTTCCCCTTGAAACCTCAGTAACTAACTAGCCTCATAAACAAGGTTCTTCATGTGGCCTCACTGGAAAAAGTCGAGGGGAGTAAAATCCTGCAATCGTGGTGGCCACGAAATTGGATCACCTCGACCTATCCATATTTCCCCGAATGTTTGGTCAACATGATCGCGGACGTACTGTAAGTGCAGAGGTTGCCCTCAGCCAATGGATTTGCGTCCGTGAAGCGGGAAATGTAAAATGAAAGTGATCCTCAAACCGATATGGTATCGAAACGATAAATTTCCGGACAAGGGTTCCTATTGAAACTGTGATCTGCTTAGTCCGCTCTACAACCCCCAGAAGTTTGTAATAGGAATTATGAATCACTCTGTATATAAGACGTGATCAAAACGTTTCCGTTTGAGGGCTACCGGAAGGTCTGCAGCCAGTGGATACCCCGGGCGTTGAACGCCAAGAAAAGAACAAACACACCGAATGGCTGTTTGCCTGCAGCGCCAGATTCGTTTCAATGTTGAACGCAACACGTTCCTTGAGCTTATTGTTGTAGGCGACGAAAGCTGGTGCCACCACTGGGAACCGGAATCGAAAGCTTCGACGATGCTGTGGTGTCATCCATCGCCCCCTCGTCCCAAGAAGGTCAAGAGACAACCATCGACTGGAATGGTGATGCCCTCCCTGTTCTTCAATTATCGGGGCCCATTGCTTATTGATTTCAAGGAACCTGATATCCCCATCACTGAGGAACGGTACTGCGTAACACTGGAGACATTTCGGCGAGCAATTATGGCGAAACGTCTGGAAAAAATGCTACAAGAGGTGCTGCTGCTTCAAGATAACGCAAGGTACGCAAGCTCAAGTGGGATACACTCGAGGAACGGCTCTATAGTCCTGATCTCTCCCCATGAGATTATCACGCGTTCGGTCCCTTAAAAGAGACATTGAAGGGTCGACTATTCCTGACGGACGAAGATGTACAGCAGGTGGTTACTTCCACGCATCAGGACACGGTGTTTTACCACACGAGGATCTTCAACCTTGTGCATCAGTGGGATGAGTGCCTCAATGCTCACAGTGATTTTGCCTGATTACTAAACTGATTCGGGACTGTACTGCCGTCAAACGGAAACTTTTTGTTCACGCCTTATTTAAAGTAAGCTTTCTGACTGAACATTTTGAATTTGGAGCTAAAACTGTGCATTTATCCAGGTCGAAGGGAATAATAAGCAAATGTACCCATAGTTTAATTCTTGTCTGCTTATTACTCCATTTCTCTTCTTTGAACACCCTTCTTTGAACTTCAGGTAGACATAGGAAAAGAAACACAGTCAACTTAGTTGATAGTCAAGGTAACAAGGTATTTGAAGTTGAAGAAAAATTACAGGTTTGGGAGAACTATATACAAGAGCTTTTTAATGATGATCATCGCCCTTCCCGACCCGAAATTCCTTCAGTTGTTGGACCCATGATCACCAAGGATGAAGTGAAATATGCGATTAGGATAGCGAAAAATGGTAAGGCTCCTGGTCAAGATGACATTCCAGTGGAATTATTGAAGATCTTGGATGATGATTGCATTGTGACGCTCACTAACTTATATAACAAGATATACGACACGGGCATATTACCAGAAGACTGGCTCTTGTCCACATTTATTGCTCTTCCGAAGAAACCGATGGCTAAGTCATGTAGTGACTTCAGGACAATCAGTCTTATGAGTCATGTGCTCAATATATTTCTCAAAGTTATCCGTAATCGCATATACAGGAAATACGAGATGAATATCAGTGACACGCAGTTTGGGTTCCGCAACGGTCTAGGAACTCGTAAGGCATTATTTGTGCTTCAAGTTCTTTTCCAGAGATGCCGTGAGGTAAATCAGGATGTATATGCATGTTTTCTGGACTATGCAAAAGCCTTTGACCGTTGTCAGCATGATAAGTTGTATAATGCACTCAAGAACTCAGGAATAGATGAGAAAGACATTCGGAACATCATTAATTTATACTGGGGTCAAAAGGCTAGTATCAGAATTGATGGACATATATCGATATCAGTGGAAATAATGCGTGTTGTGAGACAAGGATGCATTATTTCACCGCTTCTTTATAATATCTATGCAGAACGGATTTTCTTTGAGGCACTTGATGGCATTCAACAAGGTATTAAGGTCAATGGTAATTATATTAATAATATACGGTACGCAGATGATACTGTATTGATTGCAAATAGTTTCGAAGGACTTAAAGAGATTGTTACTATGGTGTATCAAAAGAGTGAACAATATGGCCTTGACCTCAACATTAAGAAAACAAAATATATGATAATATCGCGAAAACCAGCATTGTCACAAGTCATTTTAGTAGATGGACATCAGATTGAGCGAGTCAAGAGTTTGGTTTATTTAGGACAGAATATTAATGAGACTTGGGATCCTTCGGTTGAAATAAGATGCCGTATAGAGAAGGCTAGATCCATCTTTATGACAATGAAACAACTACTATGCTGTCGAGATGACGCTTAAGAAAAGAATTGTGAAGTGTTATGTTGTCTCCACCCTTCTTTATAGTGTTGAAGCTTGGACCTTGTCCGTAGCTACAGAAAAGAAGATTCGAGCTTTTGAAATGTGGATATACCGGCGGATTCTTAAAATCTCGTGAACAGAACATGTGAATAATGCCGAGGTTCTTCAGCGTGTTAGCAGCCAACCTGAGCTGTTAAACACAATTAAGAAGAGGAAATTGGAATACTTGGGACAAATGATGAGGAATCCAAAATACTGTCTGCTCCAAGTTATACTTCAGGGTAAAATTGAAGGTCAGCGTGGACCGGGAAGGAGACGAATAACTTGGATGGATAATTTAAGAACGTGGTTTGGGCTGTCTTCCACGGAACTCTTCAGGATTGCACAGGATAAGAAGGTGTTAGCCATGGTGGTAGCCAACGTCCGTATCGGATAAGGTAGAAGAAGAAGAAGAAGAACACCCTCTATCTGGAATTTTCGGTGAATGGGCCTATATTACGAACGGATTGTTGGCTTACCTGAAACAGCCGTTACTATCCTTCGAAGTAATCCCCGTGGATGGTTATGCACTTCTGGGAACGACTGAACAAGTCCTGGAAACTTCTGGCATAGTCTTCTTTAGGGATAGCCTTCAGTTTGGGACGTCAAAACTGTAAATTGAAAGCAAGAGAGAAGCGTGAATTTATGCAACTTGTCTTGCAAACCTGATAGACGGGTGGCAGTGAGAAGGGTGAATTTATGCAACCTAACGTGCTTATCAGTTCGACGGGTGGCAGTGAGAAGGGTAAATGTTCCGTGGAATGGAATGGTCCTGAAAACCTCGTCACGGGTGACGAGACCTGGTGCCTGATGTACGACCTCGAAGGCAAGCGTCAAGTATGGAGTATCGGGGTCCAGGGTCGCCACAAAGCCACGAAGGGCCAGAGGTTTTCGGACATTTCGGACGTCCAACGTAATGTGACGACCCAACTGAAGGCTATCCGTCAGGAAGACTAAGCCAGGACTTGTAAAGCCGTTCTAAGAAGTGCATAACGATCCACGGGGATTACTTCGAAGGATAGTAATGGCTGTTTCAGGTAAGCCAACAATCCGTTCGTAATATAGACCCATTCACCGAACTTTTCAGACAGAGGGTGTAATTCAATATAACGCTGACGCTCATGAGCGTGCAGTTTCTTCTTCCTCTTCAACAGCTAGCTGTTTAAGTTTCGAAATGTAGCCAAGTGTATAAGGGTGGTAAGCGTGTTACAGTAACTGGCAGTAGGCCTATTCACTGTCACTCTCCTGGTGAGAAAATCTACCAGAAACACGTCCTTATGGACCCAGAAACTGTCGCCACAACTTTCTTCGCGGATAGAGTACATGCAATGGAAGTACAGAGTATTGGAATGGATAGTTATTTTTAGCCTATTTTCAATTTTGAAAAAATTGGCTTATGAGATCACCTTTTGTGCGTGCGTGTGTGTGTGTGTGTGTGTGTGTGAGAGAGGTGTGTGTGTGTCCCCCTAATAAATTTTAAACGGCTGGAGCGATTTGAATGAAACTCGGTAAGTTCATAGCAAAATTTTGGGCGACCCCGACCGTGCCCTTCAAATTTTGTTACGTCTCACCAATCCAAAATGGCGGCTGTGCGAAATATTTCACCAGCATTCAATATCTCCGAAACTATTCCCGATATCACCCTGGAATTTATTACGGTGATAAAGGAAACTACTAGAAGTTCACCTATGTGACTTTTGAAACAACTGGTAACTACAAAACCAACATGGTGGCCACGCGAATTTGCGACTTTTAAATAGACGTTTCTCGCGATTTAACCAACCAAACGCAATAAAACTTGGTACAGTATATGTTTATACACATTGTAATGCACAGACATCTAACTTCGTTCAATTGTTTACATAACCACAAGATGGCGGATGTGCGAAATATTTCACCGGCATTCTATATCTCTGAAACCATTAGCGATATCACCCTGAAATTTAGTACGGAGATAAAGGGCACTACTGGAAGCTCATCTATAAGACTTTCAAAAACTGGTTAACTACAAAACGAACATGGTGGCCAAGCGAATTTGAAAATTTTAAATAGACCTTTCTCGCGATTTAATGTTCCAAACGCAATGAAATATGGCACAGGAAATGTTTATACACATTGCAATGCACTGGTATCTAATTTAGTTCAATTGTTTACATAACCTCAAGATGGCGGCTGTGCGAATTTTAAAATTAAGTTCTTATTTCTTGTGTCGTAATCATGCGATCGAAGAGAAAGTTTGAATAATGAACATACGCAATAATTTTCCTTTAATGGTACTGCCCCCGTAAATTGAATTATACTGAGACCACGGTGGCTGTATTGGCATATGTGAATAAAGTTATGGCCGTCATAGTTGTGACGTGTATATTCATGACGTAGGCACGGATGACGCAGACTTTATGCAAGTAGGCTGGATGAGCTGAGATTCTTGGTGACGTCATGATTTTGTTCGAGAAAGATCTGAGATTTACGACGCAGTCGCAGGGAAACAAGGAATTGTGCTGAGGAAGAAGTTACGCTATTGGAGGAGAGGCTCGAACCAATGAATGATAGTTTGGAGGAAGACGGAGATTACTGAAACTACCATATTTAATTACTTTTGGAATGCAGAATTGTGGAAATCTATTTTCAGTTATGGCATTGATTTGGAATTTTGAAGAAATTAATTATGAGTTTTTGAAATTTGAAAATCCGTCAAGTATAGCCAAAGTTGGAACTTCTAGCAATGACGGAGGAACAAGCTATGGAAGGGATGGATACGCCCCTTAAGAAGTTGATAAAAGGCCTTGCACAGCAGAGAGGAGGCTCTCATGGCTCAGTTTTTTGATTCTCATATTGTCAGACTTCGAGTTCTGAAGTGAAGCAAGTCGTCATTAGCACGTGTGGCAGAGCCCACAGCATCGAACAAGCACGGAGCGTGCAGCAGTACAATTTTGCGGTTACTGAAACTAGGCGAAGTTGGAGCGCACACATAAACGAGTCTACAAGATTATCTATCAAGAGTTAGCTACTGCATTTATGCTAATTCAATTGTGCATTACAATATTGAGGCGTGTAAGAAAGTTGAACATTTTCACTATTATACTTTGGAAGATATTCGCATTTTAAGACTGCAGACAAAAGTGATTTTCTCGACACCTGAGAAGCACTTTTATAATACCACATTCTACGCTACGGCTGACCCATGTATTGCAACCGTGATACTGAAGATTACATTTGGTGATAAAACGCTACATTCTACAATGGAACAATATAATCTGGCAGTACTTTCGACTATTATTATAACGAAAGTGGAGATGGAAGACTAAAACTTTAATGCAATTGGGACATATATCAATGGAGTGAAATAGCAGCATGGAACTTCGTTAATCGTCATTCTACAAAAGCGAGCATGTAGTGAACATCCAACTACACTCATGCATCGTAATCCATCGCTGAATTACATCAAATGGCAGTGGAAATATCTTCATACTCCACAATTATGAACATTTCTGCGGAAATAATTGCAATAGACTTCATGGCGAATTTCTACCAGAACTTCAGGGAACTATCAAGAGAGGCCAGGGTGGACCCGGCTCACAAAGAAGAGTTTTGCCAGAAGGATGTCTATCGTCTACACGGAGCAGTGCAATTTCCGGAGGAGGAAGCAGTTCTATTCTCCGAGGGCGCAGGTTCCAGGTTCAAGGTCGGAGCACATCTTTACGGTGGTGAAATGGAACCATCAGCAGTCTTCTTTTGGAAATTTTCCTCTAGAACTTCAATCAACAGATAAGGTAGTCGTGAACGTTTCTTGTTTTATTTGAGCCATTTAGCGATATCTGAGCAACCATTTTCCCCATATTTTCTGTCCCATATATTTTGCCCCATATTCTTGCTTGATATTTCTGTACTCAGTACACTTTGCTGATTTATGCCTTTTTCTACGATTTATTGAGACATTATTATGTCATTGGCATATTTATATAATTTTGGATCAATTGAGACTGATATTATATATTCTTTCCAGTAATTTGCATATTTTTGTAGTCACGATTTGACTGTAAAGTTAACGATTTTCTATGGCAAATTTGAATTCAGACAGCGTGTCATTTTATTAGAGTAATTCTATTCAGTAAATTACTTTGACCAATTTTCTGTCATCCTCAAGAAAGAAGAATGATTAAAAGATTTTAGAGCGTTAAAATCTACTACTTTATCGACAATCTTGGGAATACTAGTCGTTTTATGAACATGATTGCAACATAGACATTTATCGTCAATTATGAAATACCATTGCATTATAGACAATTTTATGAAATATGAACTTTGAGTACGATTTATTGAGTACACTATAGTAATGAACATTTGATAGGAGTTTTTCTCAATTCTAGATTGGAACAATAATGTTTGCATTCCACAGTCTAATTGTATTCTATTCGACTATTTATGCAGTTTAGATGAACTTTGATTGAAGATAGTATTTTTATACTGCGATACTTTGATGATATTAATCTCAATTTTGATAGACCAGGGAGGCGTGTCTAATCGTATTTGCTATTAAATTTATTTGTGATTGGCAAATTTTTACTTCATATCGATTCATGAATGAAACCCACGAAGGTTAAATATAATAACAGTTTTCGATACAATTGATGAATATAAGAATTTTTAAAGAGGAACTATGGATGTATAATCGTTAGTTCAGTGGACGTGTAAAAGTCGCTGATGAATAATGCCCTGTATTAAGTGAAGGAGGTTCCTACAGTAATATTGATGATGTTGATGAATTTGTAAGTGGAGGTTTTTTGTGTATTGTGGAAGATTTTGATGCCATATATAATGAGATATATGATGAATTATGGGCCAATTTTGGTGCAATTTTGTGCATTTTGAGCGAGGTATTTTTCCGCTGAGTGGATGGTGCAGGTCCTTTGAAAATTATTCATGTGAAGTTACTGTTAAAATTAACAAGAGTGTTTTAAATAATTTGAGATAACGATTTTGAATGGAGGTTACCGTCACAAATAATAATAATTATTAAATCTTATTAAACCTGAATTTAAAATTTAAATATAACTAACCTTCATTGGTCGATTATATCACCACGATTTAAGTAATTATCAACCGGATAAACGTGTGGTTTAATGTATTTCTAACATAAATAATATAAATAATGTAAATAACTATGTAAATATCTTTAATAATAATTTGAAACGAACGGGATTAATAGAGGCGTGTATAAATTTTTCAATTGTCGTTTGACAATGCTATAAACAATTTAAAATGTTATAAATAATTAATGAACATTTTGTTATAAACATTAAGCGTTTTCGTTACTATACTCTAAACAACGCTAGTTCAACAATTGGATTATACAATTAAACAAGATTTGGGATTATTAGAGTTGCAACCCCACATTAACGGCACTGGCCAGCAGCACGTCGGCTTCTCGATAACCAACGCTTTGCTTACCAGAATGATACGGGTACGGGGAGCGTGGATGGGCCAACTTACCTGTATTCAGAGGTCCGGGTCACTTCCGCAGAAAAATCACCTCCAGATGACAAATCCCAACAGAAGAGCTCCAAAAGGGGTGTAAGGATGATGGAGAAGGGGACAACACACACACACAGGCTTTCGTACAAACACCCCCCAAAAACCAACGGAACTGCCGTCGGTGAAATAATGCCACAACAAAGTTTTAAAAAAAGAATAATAAAAGGTTTAATATTAAAAATTTAAAGAAGACCTTCACCATAAACTGAACATGCATCAACCAACGCAAATTTACAAGGAGGCCAGATAGCGCCTAACATGACTGTTTGCAAGGCCAAAGGAGAAGAAAAAGGCTTAGATTAAAATTAAAAAGTAAAACAGCCCAAAGGTTAAAATAAATATTACATGCATAACATACTGAGAAAGGGCTTGACAATTTGCAAAGGAATGCAATAGCGATCCGGCATGCGTAGATCCATGTTAAAATATAAACAGCACCTTCAGCAGAAACGGAAAAAGTTAAATTAACTAAATAAAACTGAAATTGGAAACAATCTATTAATTTGCATGATGGAGATAAATACAGGAACAATTACCAAAAACGCAAGGAAACGGCATGCCCGATCGAAATTACGGCAAACAATAAATGAGATTAAATTTAAACATTAGCAGAAGGAAATGAACGACGGAAAACAATTACATCTAAAAACTATTAATGCAAGTCGTTTTAAAACTGGACGGATCTTACATAGATTAAAAAAAAAAGACAATCCCAAGCTTGCCACATGAAAATAAATAATAATTTTAAACGTAAAACAAACTAATAAATGTGTCTCCAGAAGGTACAAAATAATAATAAACTTAATATATACAAGGAAACGTTATTACAACGTAAAATAAATTTTAGGCCTACAAGCCAGACAATAACAGACGATCAACATTCGTACACGGCCAAATTTGGAGCTCCCCAAAAAAAATTAGATAAATTAAATATAAAAAACGTACCTTAAAACTCCACAGCGGAGACACAATGAAAACAAAAAACTAACACGTTCCAAATAAAACAAAATATGGCACTAGATTGCCCTGAAGACGCCCGCCCAGCATATGCTTCGTTTAGATCACAAGCGAAGTTACGCGTCGAGATGCAATCACATTTCACACGTCTAAACGATGAAATTCACAACCTGAAGATCACAGGCAATTTCCAAGTAGAATTGGCATTCATATCTTCTCTTGAATATATTTATATTTCGAAGAGGATGGGGGAGGCAACCGCCCCCCCCCCCATCAGCGGAGACACCTTTCACGACCAGTCCTTCTTGTTTCCCTTAGGGACAGCTAATGGATTCCACCAAAATGGCGGAGCAACGCTCGTCATTTGCCGAACTGTCTTCATGTAAATAATATTGTCCAATCACGGAGTGACACCTCAAAACAACAATGTCATAAATAAGTTCATAATTTGGCGGTATCATGAATACCCCGGCATTTGTTTTAAGATGAAGAATGTAATTGTCTTTCAATTATGTCATGCATATAAGGAGTTTTATAAGGCGGAGCACACGCTACCTAGTGGGGAGCCAGGAACTATTTGAAATCTTTCAAAGTCCGACAGGTGCTACCATCTCGTGTTCAAAATGGGAAGCAAGTCACCAGGCGGTCGTTTCAAATGTCGAGATGTTACAATCCAAGCGTATATACATGTTTGAAAGAGTAGGGACGTGCCCTTGCACGTATCAGTCCCCCTCCCTTAAGCGTGAACACCGTTCACGAATATGCCAAGGCATAGACAGTACTCCTTAACTTGTCGATTCACCAGAGATGTTTCCCGAAGATAATGTTCACCTGTTAACTCCAATTGATGGATGAAACCGCATCGTTTTGGTTAGGAAGAATGCAGGGTCAGATTATCAGTGATGGGATAATTGATCACCTCGCAAACCACTTAGTCAACAGCATCACTGTGCCCAAAAATCCTCAGAAACGCAGTACACCAGCACCAGCAGTGCTTTCAGAGTCCGAGACACGTTAGATACATTTTCAACAAGTCCAATGTAGGTCGTTTTAGACGCAGTAGGTGGAAGCAATGTGCAAGATATGATTCGACGCGTGGGCAGCCATTTACAAAAATAAAAGTTAATCTAATTTCAAAAAGGTTTACAGAATTTACAATTTCTTACTACATTTTACAAGGAGAAACAAAGTTGAATTTAAATGAAGGAAATATTTCTGACCAAGCCCTAGATCCGTGCTTACAAAATTTCATTAACAAGTTTACCTTTTTACAGATTCGAAGTACCTTTCAAGATTACATGAGTTGGATGACTATACATTTCGAAGGAACTACGGTAGAGGAATGACCACTAAAATTCCCAAAGGGAACAGGAATACAAGGTTACCATGAGTTAGGTCTCCCACCGAGCCCAACTTACATATTAGCATCTCCTATGAAACATCAAAATTAGGTACACTTTTACAATTTACCATTACAATGGGAACTTCCCAACATTTACATTTTGTATCCCATCAGAGTTTTCAAATCCAATTAAATTCAACATTCCACAAGGATCAGAAGCTTGAAGGCTTCAATGAATTTTAGGGATACTCTACATTATACAAAATTTGTTTTACAAAATTTACGGTAGCATTTCCTCATTAGACACCTCTCCACCTCGCTTAATGTGTGATAGATGCACTCTAGAAATTTTGTTGGCCGGCCTTAAGGTTTTGAAAAAGAAAATTAATTAATCTGACATGTATGCCTCTACATAGTTAGTTCGTGACCGCACGCATTACTTGGCATGGGGACACTGAGGAATTCAAACGCAGTTACAGTAACGACAAGAACGAAGAAGAAAATGGCAGCGCAGAAAATCAAACACCAATACACACACACAAGGAACGAAATTGAGGTTCGACACCCGATGAGAATACAGCCGACATCCGCCTGGGTGAGAAAAATCCAACATAAAAAGAACTAAGTTCAACAGTACACGAGGTACAATGAGGTTTTCTCGTTCAGGTTAAAGACACCAACACGTACAACCAAAGGATGCCTAACATGGCCCAAAAATACGGTTAGATGAGAAACAAGCCGCTCTTGTCGAAAGACGAGGCTAACAGAGAACACTTACGCACCATTCCAAACGATAAAGCCGAAAAATTTAGGATTATTAATCAAAAGCAGAAAATTTTACTCAACTACAGTGGCTGATGACCGGGATTGCCATAGCATGAACTAAAACAGAAGGCCTATGTAATTTACGGTTAGCATGAGGCAACAGGTGACCCTGATTTCCAGCAACAACAGATTACTGGCTTTAAAAGTAAAACAAGCTGACTTACAGAACCTGATGACCATAATGTCCAACAGAAATTTAACCCCAGTAAATTTTGAAGACCCTATATATATTAATTAAGCCGGAAAGCACATTACATTATGGCTGTTCACGAACTGAGATCTCATATTCACAACAACATATTCATCGCACAACATACTCCAATAATAGCGATACATAATTTTTACCACCCACAAAAATAATTCACATTAATACTCAAATATGCAAGTTATGTAGTCGTAGAGATATCATATCACAAACAAATACAATTAAAAACACAATACCCTTACAATTACATTACATTACATGACACATACTTGCATTTCATCGAACAGACCTGTCCCATACCAAGCCAGTTCGGATCGTGCAAGTCCTATATACAACCTGCCCAGGGATCAAACCAAGAAAGAATCCCATACTTCTGACCTAGCTAACCCCAGACAGTAGATATCTCCACGTAAAACACTCCTACATATTCGCTTTAGTTCAAAATTACAAGGAAAGCAACTAATAAACATACGATCCTAACCTTACTTTAGCAAACAAAACAACGCCTGAATTACCCCACCCTACAAATCTAAATCAAATCTACGTTAACACATGCATACAGACATGATTTGCACAACATATACGCTTATCCCAGAACGATTGCAGTATAATGTAAGTTTAAGAACAAAAAATTACAAATCGCACACTGAAATAAAAACACCTCAAAACAAACACTTACCTTGAATGAATTTGGGAAGAATTCCTAGCCAAAAAATAGTGACATGCATGTTAAATGTGCCTTCTGGCACCACAATAGGGACATAGGGCGGGCAGATTTCCATAGGTTAGCCCTTTTAATCGGACTACACTTTGCCATAACACCAGTAGGCGTGACAGTTCCATAATAAATAATTTACGAGGACAGCATATCACCACAGAATATCATGCAAAGAAACATACAGGAACACAACAGTCTTCTTAAACACCAACACTGCCTCGACACCTGAAATTTGGACAAAAACATCATGCACAACGTAGCCCAGGACTGCAGAAGTCATCGCTTGCTTGGCTCGAGACCAGGAAGCTAATTTACAAAAATAGGCACAAAACATCAGGCTACCAGCTTCCGACGGGGCTCCAGGATGCCTTCACACGCAGCATATAGGCTATCAGAACATTAAGAAATCCCATTTCCCATGCCAAGAACACATGTCAGTCAATCACCGGGCTACTTCTTAAGTTGGAATGTTGCACACCAACAGGGTAAAATACAGGAGTAAACGCCTCGTTTAGAACAGGTTACATACAGCATTCCACTTGTACATTCAGAGGCAACCATGAAACAAAACAAACGACAAGGATTAGCTTTACACAACATTAAGTGCACCGGCCTGACAAAATCACACCAACAACTGACCCATCAGCATTAGAGGGGTCCATAAAACAGCCTGTGGGTACTGGGGAGGGGGTAGTTACGGAAGTGAACATGAGCAGGATCTGCTACCAAAATGCAACCCCACATTAACGGCACTGGCCAGCAGCACGTCGGCTTCTCGATAACCAACGCTTTGCTTACCAGAATGATACGGGTACGGGGAGCGTGGATGGGCCAACTTACCTGTATTCAGAGGTCCGGGTCACTTCCGCAGCAAAATCACCTCCAGATGACAAATCCCAACAGAAGAGCTCCAAAAGGGGTGTAAGGATGATGGAGAAGGGGACAACACACACACAGGCTATCGTACAAACACCCCCCAAAAACCAACGGAACTGCCGTCGGTGAAATAATGCCACAACAAAGTTTTAAAAAAAGAATAATAAAAGGTTTAATATTAAAAATTTAAAGAAGACCTTCACCATAAACTGAACATGCATCAACCAACGCAAATTTACAAGGAGGCCAGATAGCGCCTAACATGACTGTTTGCAAGGCCAAAGGAGAAGAAAAAGGCTTAGATTAAAATTAAAAAGTAAAACAGCCCAAAGGTTAAAATAAATATTACATGCATAACATACTGAGAAAGGGCTTGACAATTTGCAAAGGAATGCAATAGCGATCCGGCATGCGTAGATCCATGTTAAAATATAAACAGCACCTTCAGCAGAAACGGAAAAAGTTAAATTAACTAAATAAAACTGAAATTGGAAACAATCTATTAATTTGCATGATGGAGATAAATACAGGAACAATTACCAAAAACGCAAGGAAACGGCATGCCCGATCGAAATTACGGCAAACAATAAATGAGATTAAATTTAAACATTAGCAGAAGGAAATGAACGACGGAAAACAATTACATCTAAAAACTATTAATGCAAGTCGTTTTAAAACTGGACGGATCTTACATAGATTTAAAAAAAAAGACAATCCCAAGCTTGCCACATGAAAATAAATAATAATTTTAAACGTAAAACAAACTAATAAATGTGTCTCCAGAAGGTACAAAATAATAATAAACTTAATATATACAAGGAAACGTTATTACAACGTAAAAGAAATTTTAGGCCTACAAGCCAGACAATAACAGACGATCAACATTCGTACACGGCCAAATTTGGAGCTCCCAAAAAAAAAAAAAAAGATAAATTAAATAAAAAAAACGTACCTTAAAACTCCACAGCGGAGACACAATGAAAACAAAAAACTAACACGTTCCAAATAAAACAAAATATGGCACTAGATTGCCCTGAAGACGCCCGCCCAGCACATGCTTCGTTTAGATCACAAGCGAAGTTACGCGTCGAGATGCAATCACATTTCACACGTCTAAACGATGAAATTCACAACCTGAAGATCACAGGCAATTTCCAAGTAGAATTGGCATTCATATCTTCTCTTGAATATATTTATATTTCGAAGAGGATGGGGGAGGCAACCGCCCCCCCCCCCATCAGCGGAGACACCTTTCACGACCAGTCCTTCTTGTT
Organism: Meconema thalassinum; assembly: GCA_946902985.2. Taxonomy (NCBI): domain Eukaryota; kingdom Metazoa; phylum Arthropoda; class Insecta; order Orthoptera; family Tettigoniidae; genus Meconema; species Meconema thalassinum. The sequence goes on along the minus strand of OX336394.1, from coordinate 357,547,604 downwards.
TCCCTTAGGGACAGCTAATGGATTCCACCAAAATGGCGGAGCAACGCTCGTCATTTGCCGAACTGTCTTCATGTAAATAATATTGTCCAATCACGGAGTGACACCTCAAAACAACAATGTCATAAATAAGTTCATAATTTGGCGGTATCATGAATACCCCGGCATTTGTTTTAAGATGAAGAATGTAATTGTCTTTCAATTATGTCATGCATATAAGGAGTTTTATAAGGCGGAGCACACGCTACCTAGTGGGGAGCCAGGAACTATTTGAAATCTTTCAAAGTCCGACAGGTGCTACCATCTCGTGTTCAAAATGGGAAGCAAGTCACCAGGCGGTCGTTTCAAATGTCGAGATGTTACAATCCAAGCGTATATACATGTTTGAAAGAGTAGGGACGTGCCCTTGCACGTATCAAGAGTAATCCATTGATATTTGAATGGAGCATTTAAAAGATTTGCGTGATAATATTTGAGTTGAGATGTGAACATTTAAAGTGTTGAAAAGGAGCTAGGCTCTGAGGTAACTAGCTTATGCTAACATTGACTGGACAGGTGTGTCCATTTGACGATGCAAGCATGCGACATGGTGCAGGGTGTATCACAGGTGGCCAGATAACTGTATGATAGAGGCCAAAGTCATCTACATAGCAGCCTTGCGGTTATAAATAAAATGTGAAGTTCATGAACAAGGAAACAAATGCTATATGTCTCGTCCCAGCTCCCTTATCCATTCCAAAGTGCATTGTTATTATTACGTTCTTTTGAGCTATAGAAAGCTGAAATTTTGTATGAGAAGTCTACAAGTCCTACAGGAGTACATGGTTGTATTGACAATGACTTCTGATTGCCACGTATATTTTGTTGATAAATTTTGTTAAATTATTTTCTTTATGTGAAATAAATTATTGTGCAGTTTACATTTTCTTGTTTCGCGTTGGTTCATTTTAAATATTGTGGTGGAGGTTATTGTGAGGGCATACTATTAAGTAATCCAGTTGAAAACCCAGACCCGAGATTAAATTGAATAGGTAAGTAAAAGGTAAGTATGAACCCCGTATATTTTGGTGTGTTCCACAATAATTTCTTGTTAACTACTGTGCTCTAATCTCGGTAGTATCTGTCAGTGCCATTTTCATTGATGTAGCTGTGCCGGTGCGACTGATTATTGGCAATCCGATTGAGGGGGCGGATATCTGACAGCCTACTATCCGGATTATCGGGGACAGTAGGATTGGCGCCGCAATTTCGTGGGGCTCGACAAAACTGGATCACCAGGTTGAACGCCAGTAGGATTGGCGACCCTAATCCGTGGGATCGATTGGCTCGGATGGCTCGAATGCCAGTAGGATTGTTACCGCAATTTCGTGGGGCTCGAATAACATTGGATTACCAAGTTATCGATGTCAATGGGATTGTGAAGACTCAAATAAAGAGGTTGATTCTTTGTTAGATGTCTTGGCCAATTGTAGAATTTGAGAGTGTGATTATATAGGGATTAAATGTTGTGTTGTATTAGGAAAATTACACTCAGAAAAGATCAGATCTTATACAACCTGAGAGAGGTTAAATAGGCTGGAAACTTAGAAAAATCGCCTATGATCTTGGTTCTTATTTTATTTGACCGGCTTATGACATGTTTAGTCATATTAAAGATAAAATTAAACTATTTGGATTGTAAATGTAAATTATTTGTGTTAGGATATTTTAAAATGAACCAAAGAAATTTGAACATGTGCTTGAGTTAATTTCAACATAGGGTGTTTATGAAGTTAGTGATAAGCTAATTATAAGTTAGATTTAAGACAGAAAATTGCTCAAACTTATATATGGTGAAGGAGGTTCCTCAGATGTTGTTATCTTGCTCTGTGTGATGTATGTCCCTAACGCAGTCTATTATTGAAATATTATTGAGATGGCAGATGAGAGTATGAGAAAGATGTTGGAGGAGATGGAAGCTAGGAATGCTAGTCGTATGAAGCAGATGATGGAGGAGAATGCTAGTAACTTGTCTATTAGGCTGGATGAAAGTTTGAAAGCTAGCATGAATGAAAGTGTGAGGGAGATGGAAGCTAGGAATACTAGTCGAATGGAGGAGAATATGAAAATACTTCAGACCAGTTCTGCAAACTTGGAAAATAATGTGTCGCGTTTACAGACCAGTACCCAGGGAATCCAGAATGCCGTGACTGACATTCACAAGGATGTCTCAGATGTTAAAGTAGATTTATCCAATGTCCATAAAGATGTCTCAGATGTTAAGACTGATGTTTCCAAAGTACAGAAAGACCTTACTATGTTGAATCATGATGTTGCTAATGTCCGGGGTGATATTTCATGTGCTAGAGCAGAAGTAATCGTTGTTAGGAATGATGTTGCTACTGTACAAGACAAGGTAGAAGAAGTTCAAAGAGAGATTAGAAATGTTCGAACTGATGTGTCAAACGTTCAAGTAGACATAAATAATATTCATTCTGATGTTAATGATATGCAAAGCGATATCAATAAGATGCAGGTAGAAGTTAATACAGTTTTTGTAGACATTGCCAAAGTTCAAACTGATGTTAATAAGGTTAGAGAAGAAATTGAAACTTCAAAAACGCTTTGTACTCGTAACTTTAGTGCTTTAACAACTAGGTTGGTTGACGAGTCTGTTAGGACAACAGCTTCTCTAGCTGGATTAAAATATGATGTAGAGGTCATGAGGACCCAAGTCTTAGATCATAATCGTTTACTTAAGGAAGACATTGAAGTAGATATTGCTGAAATGTTAACTGCAAATGTAACGGTTTGGAAAGATGAATGGAACAGGTCAAGTGGGGAACATGTCAATCAGATTCAGGAGCGAATTGAACGAAAACTTGCCAGTACACAGGTAGATATAAATAATGAGGTAGTTCAAATTAGAAAGGATTTGAATATAAGGATGGATTCGATATCCGAAAAGCAGGTAGAGGATAGAACTCAAATAGGTCAGGACGTGCAAGCATTAAAAACCGCGTTAGAGGAACAAATTCATAAGGTTGTCTCTGATGTCAATGAAACTACGAGCAAACTTCAGAATTTGAAACTAGGAGAAGCTAGCATGTTGGAAACGTATAAAGAAGAGTTGATTAGGAAAGTTATCACGGAAATCACAGATAAGGATCCAGAAGGATTGACTTGTGAAGATAATAGAAATTACGTGAGAAGATGTAACCTCGCTACAGAAGAGAGAGATATTAGTCCTGAGGAACGTATATTCAGATTCCGGGAAGAAGAAGAGGATAGGAATATTGAACCTGAATGGAAATATCGTGATAGTGGGAAGAATTACATGGATTCATATCCAAGAAATGTGACAGTCATCCGAAACTTTGAGGACAAGCCTCAAAAATTTAGTAATACAGATAGTCTAACACCGATAGAGTATATCAGGAACCTGAAAGACTATTTTATTGAAGCCCATATTCCTAGAGAAAGAGAAATGAGAATCGTAGAAAGATTTCTAGCTGGAGGACCCCTTGAGTGGTTCAGAGCATTTCGGTACACTTTTAGTAATTTCGATGAATTTGCAGAGGCACTGATAAAACGATTCTGGTCAATAGAAGCACAAAATTCATTAAGAGCTGAGGTATACTCGAGGAAGTATTCGGGTACTCTTCCAACACGGTACGCTGATTTCTTCACGAGCCAGTTATCGCGCTTGAGATTCTTACAACCCCCATTGTCGACAGAGCAGTTGATAGATGCTATTTCACGTATGCTGCCTGTGGAGGTAAGAAGACTTATCATATCGTCAAATATCTGGGAATTGACCAGTATGGACGAACTATTGAGAAGGCTTGATTACACGAGTCCAATGCCAAATTTGGTTCAAAAAGGTCAGAGGCACGAATTCAAAGACATTAATACAGTCTACATGGATCAAGTTCAGCAAACTGATACGCCTGCTGAAGAGAAAACTGAAAATGTAGGTCCTCACAGGAACAATTATTTTCGCAACAACAGATCACAAGGTTATCGTCCATATCAGCAAAGACGAGGCTGGAATAACAATAGAGGGAACTATAATAACGGAAGAGGTAGATACTATAATAACAATGGGTACAATAGGAACTACAACAGAAATAACCAGTACCAGAATCGGAATCAGAATTCTCAAGGTCAGGTTATGACACCGGACAAGTATCAAGAGAGAGAGAAAGAAAGTCAGCAGTATTTGAAGGAATTACGAGAGAAGGAAGCTGAAAACCAGAAGAAAAGACAGGATGTAGTGATCGATCCTGGTCCTTCTACAAGCCAGCAGAATTTGGAAAACAGGAATACAGGACAGAAGAGAAAGTAGAGAGGAGAGAATGCATTGCCACACACAACCCAGAGAAGAAGAGACTTATGATTAAGGAACATAGAGGAAATATCATACAAGAGTAAGCCAATAATAATTCAATTTCGTGTTCAAGTGAATTCAGATATTTATAACAGAGTTTAAAAACAATTTACAACTGTTTTTAAAACGTGGTGAAGGGAGAATGCCCCCGTAAATTGAATTATACTGAGACCACGGTGGCTGTATTGGCATATGTGAATAAAGTTATGGCCGTCATAGTTGTGACGTGTATATTCATGACGTAGGCACGGATGACGCAGACTTTATGCAAGTAGGCTGGATGAGCTGAGATTCTTGGTGACGTCATGATTTTGTTCGAGAAAGATCTGAGATTTACGACGCAGTCGCAGGGAAACAAGGAATTGTGCTGAGGAAGAAGTTACGCTATTGGAGGAGAGGCTCGAACCAATGAATGATAGTTTGGAGGAAGACGGAGATTACTGAAACTACCATATTTAATTACTTTTGGAATGCAGAATTGTGGAAATCTATTTTCAGTTATGGCATTGATTTGGAATTTTGAAGAAATTAATTATGAGTTTTTGAAATTTGAAAATCCGTCAAGTATAGCTAAAGTTGGAACTTCTAGCAATGACGGAGGAACAAGCTATGGAAGGGATGGATACGCCCCTTAAGAAGTTGATAAAAGGCCTTGCACAGCAGAGAGGACGCTCTCATGGCTCTCATGGCTCAGTTTTTTGATTCTCATATTGTCAGACTTCGAGTTCTGAAGTGAAGCAAGTCGTCATTAGCACGTGTGGCAGAGCCCACAGCATCGAACAAGCACGGAGCGTGCAGCAGTACAATTTTACGGTTACTGAAACTAGGCGAAGTTGGAGCGCACACATAAACGAGTCTACAAGATTATCTATCAAGAGTTAGCTACTGCATTTATGCTAATTCAATTGTGCATTACAATATTGAGGCGTGTAAGAAAGTTGAACATTTTCACTATTATACTTTGGAAGATATTCGCATTTTAAGACTGCAGACAAAAGTGATATTCTCGACACCTGAGAAGCACTTTTATAATACCACATTCTACGCTACGGCTGACACATGTATTGCAACCGTGATACTGAAGATTACATTTGGGGATATAACGCTACATTCTACAATGGAACAATATAATCTGGCAGTACTTTCGACTATTATTATAACGAAAGTGGAGATGGAAGACTAGAACTTTAATGCAATTGGAACATATATCAATGGAGTGAAATAGCAGCATGGAACTTCGTTAATCGTCATTCTACAAAAGCGAGCATGTAGTGAACATCCAACTACACTCATGCATCGTAATCCATCGCTGAATTACATCAAATGGCAGTGGAAATATCTTCATACTCCACAATTATGAACATTTCTGCGGAAATAATTGCAATAGACTTCATGGCGAATTTCTACCAGAACTTCAGGGAACTATCAAGAGAGGCCAGGGTGGACCCGGCTCACAAAGAAGAGTTTTGCCAGAAGGATGTCTATCGTCTACACGGAGCAGTGCAATTTTCGGAGGAGGAAGCAGTTCTATTCTCCGAGGGCGCAGGTTCCAGGTTCGAGGTCGGAGCACATCTTTACGGTGGTGAAATGGAACCATCAGCAGTCTTCTTTTGGAAATTTTCCTCTAGAACTTCAATCAACAGATAAGGTAGTCGTGAACGTTTCTTGTTTTATTTGAGCCATTTAGCGATATCTGAGCAACCATTTTTCCCATATTTTCTGTCCCATATATTTTTTCCCATATTCTTGCTTGATATTTCTGTACTCAGTACACTTTGCTGATTTATGCCTTTTTCTACGATTTATTGAGACATTATTATGTCATTGGCATATTTATATAATTTTGGATCAATTGAGACTGATATTATATATTCTTTCCAGTAATTTGCATATTTTTGTAGTCACGATTTGACTGTAAAGCTAACGATTTTCTATGGCAAATTTGAATTCAGACAGCGTGTCATTTTATTAGAGTAATTCTATTCAGTAAATTACTTTGACCAATTTTCTGTCATCCTCAAGAAAGAAGAATGATAAAAAGATTTTAGAGCGTTAAAATCTACTACTTTATCGACGATCTTGGAAATACTAGTCGTTTTATGAACATGATTGCAACATAGACATTTATCGTCAATTATGAAATACCATTGCATTATAGACAATTTTATGAAATATGAACTTTGAGTACGATTTATTGAGTACACTATAGTAATGAACATTTGATAGGAGTTTTTCTCAATTCTAGATTGGAACAATAATGTTTGCATTCCACAGTCTAATTGTATTCTATTCGACTATTTATGCAGTTTAGATGAACTTTGATTGAAGATAGTATTTTTAGCCTATTTTCAATTTTGAAAAAATAGGCTTATGAGATCACCTTTTGTCCGTGTGTGTGTGCGTGTGTGTGTGTGTGTGTGTGTGTGTGTGTGATTCGTGTGTGTGTCCCCCCCTAATAAAATCTAAACGGCAGGAGCGATTTCAATGAAACTCGGAAAGTTCATAGCACTATTCCCGGCGACCTCGACCGTGCCCTTCAAATTTTGTTACGACTCACCAATCCAACATGGCGGCTGTGCGAAATATTTCACCAGCATCCAATATCTCCGAAACTATTACCGATATTACCCTGACATTTTCTATGGTGATAGAGGGAACTACTATAAGTTCACTTATGTGACTTTTGAAAACCTGGTAACTACAAAACCAACATGGCGGCCAAGCGAATTTGCGACTTTAAATAGACGTTTCTCGCGATTTGACCAACCAAACGCAATGAAACTTGGTACAGTATATGTTTATATACATTGCAATGCACCGACATCTAACTTCGTTCAATTGTTTACATAATCACAAGATGGCGGATGTGCGAAATATTTCACCGGCATTCTATATCTCTGAAACTATTAGCGGTATCTCCCTAAAATTTTGTACGGAGATAAAGGGCACTACTGGAAGTCCATCTATAAGATTTTCAAAAACCACTTAACTACAAAACGAACATGGCGGCCATGCGAATTTGAACATCTTAAATAGACCTTTCTCGCGATTTAATGTTCCAAGCGCACTGAAACCTGGTACAGGAAATATTTATACACATTGTAATCCACTGGTATCTAATTTAGTTCAATTGTTTACATAACCTCAAGATGGCGGCAGTGCGAATTTTAAAATTAAGTTTTTATTTCTTGTGATGTAGTCATGCGATCGAAGTGAAAGTTTGAATAATGAACCTACGCAATAATTTTCCTTTAATGGTACATGACTCTATGGCCTATACATTTAACAATCCAACATGGCGACCATCCGAAATATTTAGACGATACTGAATATCTACGAATCTATTTTAGCAATCAAACTGCATTTTTTAATGTTCATAGGGGCTATGAACTTAAGTTCACCTATAGGACTTTAAATAACCTGGTGATCACAAATCCAACATGGCGGTGACGCGAATTATAAATATTCACATGGACGTTTCTCGCAATTTAACCATCCGCGTGCAGTGAAACTTGGTACAGTAAATCTTTATCCAAATTTAATCCACTGGCATCTAATTTATTTCAATTGTTTCCATAACCACAAGATGGCAGCTGTGAATTTTTTTAAAATCTCCTTGTTTTTTCTTGTGTCCTAATTATGCGATTGAAGTTTGAATACTACACGTTCACAATAATCTGCATGTAACAGTACATAACTCTAGGACCTACATATAAAATCCAACATGGCGACCATCCGAAATATTTAGTCGCTTCTCAATATCTACGAATCTATTACAGCAATCAAACTGAAATTGTGTATGTTGATAGTGGCAATTAACGTAAGTAGGATATATGAAAATAGGCTGTATAGTTCTTCACGGAACTACTTGTTTTATACTGCGATACTTTGATGATATTAATCTCAATTTTGATAGACCAGGGAGGCGTGTCTAATCGTATTTGCTATTAAATTTATTTGTGATTGGCAAATTTTTACTTCATATCGATTCATGAATGAAACCCACGGAGGTTAAATATAATAACAGTTTTCGATACAATTGATGAATATAAGAATTTTTAAAGAGGAACTATGGATGTATAATCGTTAGTTCAGTGGACGTGTAAAAGTCGCTGATGAATAATGCCCTGTATTAAGTGAAGGAGGTTCCCACAGTAATATTGATGATGTTGATGAATTTGTAAGTGGAGGTTTTTTGTGTATTGTGGAAGATTTTGATGCCATATATAATGAGATATAATTATGATGAATTATGGGCCAATTTTGGTGCAATTTTGTGCATTTTGAGCGAGGTATTTTTCCGCTGAGTGGATGGTGCAGGTCCTTTGAAAATTATTCATGTGAAGTTACTGTTAAAATTAACAAGAGTGTTTAAATAATTTGAGATAACGATTTTGAATGGAGGTTACCGTCACAAATAATAATAATTATTAAATCTTATTAAACCTGAATTTAAAATTTAAATATAACTAACCTTCATTGGTCGATTATATCACCACGATTTAAGTTATTATCAACCGGATAAACGTGTGGTTTAATGTATTTCTAATATAAATAATATAAATAATGTAAACAAGAGTTTAGTGCTTTTCAGTCGGTCAACACGAATGTACCCAAAAGAGATGGGTTATGCCCTAATCCTGAAATAAATTACATGAGATTAATAAAACACTAGGATGACCAGTTTCGATCGTCAAGCGATCATCATCAGATCCAATACACTTAGGCTATAAAATCTATGTTTGAAATACAGGTGAAAATATTTACAATATGTACAATTATTTAGTTGCAGTATTGGTACTGCAACTAAATAATTGTACATATTGTAAATATTTTCACCTACTGCAACTAAATAATTGTACATATTGTAAATATTTTCACCTGTATTTCAAACATAGATTTTACAGCCTAAGTGTATTGGATCTGATGATGATCGCTTGACGATCGAAACTGGTCATCCTAGTGTTTTATTAATCTCATGTAATTTATTTCAGGATTAGGGCATAACCCATCTCTTTTGGGTACATTCGTGTTGACCGACTGAAAAGCACTAAACTCTTGTTTACTAAGGCAACACTGAAAATATGGCTTCAAACACCACAATAAATAATGTAAATAACTATGTAAGTATCTTTAATAATAATTTGAAACGAACGGGATTAATAGAGGCGTGTATAAATTTTTCAATTGTCGTTTGACAATGCTATAAACAATTTAAAATGTTATAAATAATTAATGAACATTTTGTTATAAACATTAAGCGTTTTCGTTATTATACTCGAAACAACGCTAGTTCAACAATTGGATTATACAATTAAACAAGATTTGGGATTATTAGAGTAATCCATTGATATTTGAATGGAGCATTTAAAAGATTTGCGTGATAATATTTGAGTTGAGATGTGAACATTTAAAGTGTTGAAAAGGAGCTAGGCTCTGAGGTAACTAGCTTATGCTAACATTGACTGGACAGGTGTGTCCATTTGACGATGCAAGCATGCGACATGGTGCAGGGTGTATCACAGGTGGCCAGATAACTGTATGATAGAGGCCAAGGTCATCTACATAGCAGCCTTGCGGTTATAAATAAAATGTGAAGTTCATGAACAAGGAAACAAATGCTATATGTCTCGTCCCAGCTCCCTTATCCATTCCAAAGTGCATTGTTATTATTACGTTCTTTTGAGCTATAGAAAGCTGAAATTTTGTATGAGAAGTCTACAAGTCCTACAGGAGGACATGGTTGTATTGACAATGACTTCTGATTGCCACGTATATTTTGTTGTTAAATTTTGTTAAATTATTTTCTTTATGTGAAATAAATTATTGTGCAGTTTAAATTTTCTTGTTTCGCGTTGGTTCATTTTAAATATTGTGGTGGAGGTTATTGTGAGGGCATACTATTAAGTAATCCAGTTGAAAACCCAGACCCGAGATTAAATTGAATAGGTAAGTAAAAGGTAAGTATGAACCCCGTATATTTTGGTGTGTTCCACAATAATTTCTTGTTAACTACTGTGCTCTAATCTCGGTAGTATCTGTCAGTGCCATTTTCATTGATATAGCTGTGCCGGTGCGACTGATTATTGGCAATCCGATTGAGGGGGCGGATATCAGACAGCCTACTATCCGGATTATCGGGGACAGTACATGACTCTATGGCCTATACATTTAACAATCCAACATGGCGACTATCAGAAATATTTAGACGGCTCTGAATATCTACGAATCTATTATAGCAATCAAACTGATTTTTTTTAAGTTCATAGGGGCTATGAACCTAAGTTCACCTATAGGACTTTAAATAACCTGGTGATCACAAATCCAACAGGGCGGCGACGCGAAGTATAAATACTCACATGGACGTTTCTCGCAATTTAACCATCCGAGTGCAGTGAAACGTGGTACAGTAAATCCTTATACGAATGTTAATCCACTGACATCTAATTTATTTCAATTGTTTCTATAACCACAAGATGGCAGCTATGCGAATTTTTTAAATCTCGTTTTTACTTCTTGTGTCCTAATCATGCCATTGAAGTTTGAATGCTACACGAACACAATAATCTTCATGTAACAGTACATAACTCTAGGACCTACATATATAAATATCCAACATGGCGACCATCCGAAATATTTAGTCGGTTCTCAATATCTACGAATCTATTACAGCAATCATACTGAAATTTTGTATGTTGATAGTGGCAATTAACATAAGTAGGATATTTGAAAATAGGCTGTATAGTTCTTCACGGAACTACTTGTTTTGAGTTATTTTAAAATTCACTGTTGATAACTTAAGACAATATTAGTCCAAAATTGCAGCCAATGGCTTTAAATATTCTAAGCGACACATTATAAATCGTTCGTATTCACCTGTACAAAGTGTACAAGTAAATTGGAACCTTTCTCACTCAATCCCTTTAAATTTCCTTCGCCCGGTTTTTCGTAACATTCAGCTGAATTCACTGGTAGTCAGTACCTTTTAAATTAAGGATACCTATGTTTTTTGAGACTACCCACCCCTTCATTGACATTTTGATATTTGTTCTTGCTTGTAGAAGTACGTCAGAATTTGTGATTTAATTATGATGTATGAAAAATGATGTTCGCCTTCGTTCTATACCTTAAAGATATCGTTGATTTAAGTAGCGACGTGAAATTGTCGTAAAGGGAGAGAAGTAGTAATTTGAGATCTTGATAGAAATAAACATTGTCATAAGCTATCATTATACCTGTTCTGGCTGACGTTTGCGTGGTAATTCAGTAACTAGTTTGTTGTTTGAACTGGCCTTATCATAGAGCAATATCCCAAGGTATACTGCCAGCTTTATTTCCACCTGACTGACTCCAACCTTGATAATTTAAGACGCTAGAGTACTTTTCTCCTCTCCTCTTGGGCTGTATGTATTCGAATATCGAATGATTTGAATTGTTCGCATAATTTGGAATATGAACTGTTGATTCGATCACATGAATTGTTCAACTATTCGAATTATTCGAATTACCAGCCTATTTGAATAGCCGAAATATTCGAATTTCCAGCCTATTTGAATAGCTGAAATATTCCAATTTCCAGCCTATTTGAATAGCCGAAATATTCTAATTTCCAGCCTATTGGAATAGCCGAATTATTCTAATTTCCAGCCTATTTGAATAGCCGAAATATTCGAATTTCCAGCCTATTTGAATAGCCGAAATATTCGAATTTGCAGCCTATTTGAATAGCCGAAATATTAGAATTTCCAACCTATTTGAATGGCCGAAATATTCGAATTTCCAACCTATTCGAATTGCAGAAATATTCGAATTTCCAACTTATTCGAACAGTCAAATTATTCGAATTTCCAACCTATTCGAACAGTCAAATTATTCGAATTTCCAACCTATTCGAACAGTCAAATTATTCGAATTTCCAACCTGTTCGAATAGTCCAATTATTTGAATTTCCAAACTATTCGAACAATCAAATTATTCGAATTTCCAACCTATTCGAACAGTCGAATTATTCCAATTTCCAACCTGTTCGAATAGTCCAATTATTTGAATTTCCAAACTATTCGAATAGTCGAATTATTCGAATTTTAAACCTATTCGAATACCGTAGTCGAACTATTCGAATTTCCAACCTGTTCAAATAGTTAAATTATTTGCATTTCCAAACTATTTGAATAGTCGAATTATTCCAATATCCAACCTATTTGAACAGTCGTATTATTCGAATTTCGTACCTGTTCAAATAGTCGAATTATTTGAATTTCCCCTGTTCGGATAGTCGAATTATTCAAATTTTCAACCTGTTGAAATAGTCGAATTATTCTAATTTCCCCTGTTCGGACAGTCAAATTATTCGAATTTTCAACATGTTCAAATAGTCGAATTATTCGAATTTCCCCCTGTTCGGATAGTCGAATTATTCGAATTTTCAACCTGTTCAAATAGTCGAATTATTCGAATTTCCCCCTGTTTGGATAGTCGAATTATTCGAATTTCCAACCTGTTCAAATAGTCGAATTATTCGAATTTCCCCCTGTTTGGATAGTCGAATTATTCGAATTTCCAACCTGTTCAAATAGTCGAATTATTCGAATTTCCCCCTGTTCGGATAGTCGAATTATTCGTATTTCCAACCTGTTCAAATAGTCGAATTATTCGAATTTTCCCCTGTTCGGATAGTCGAATTATTCGAATTTCCCCCTGTTCGGATAATCGAATCATTTGAATTTCCAAACTGTTCAAATAGTCGAATTATTCGAATTTCCCCCTGTTCGGATAGTCGAACTATTCGAATTTCCAACTTGTTCAAATAGTCGGATTATTCGAATTTCCTCCCTGTTAGAATAGTCGAATTATTCGAATTTCCAAATATTCGCATAAGTGAAATAGCTCGACTCTTCAGTCAAGAATTGAATGAATCCACGATCAAGTCGAATAGTTCAAATATTTGAATGATTATATCAAACATAGACACAAAGAGAAAAGTTTGTTGATTGTTTTAGAGGCTTTGCGACATCGTGATCATGTATCCCCGTGTACTTGGGTGTGTATAGAATTTCACTTCGATCGCATGATTACGACAAAAGAAATAAAAACTTAATTTTAAAATTTCGCACAACCGCCATCTTGAGGTTATATAAACAATTGAACTAAATTAGATGCCAGTGCATTACAATATGTATAATCATGTACTGTACCATATTTCACTGCGCTCACGTGGTTAATTTGCGAGAAAAATCTATTAAAACGTTTCAACTTCCCTTGGCCGCCATGATCATTTTGTACTTTATAGGTTTTTGAAAGTTACATAGTTAAATGTGCAGTATTGTCCTTTATCAACGTACAAAAGGTTAGGGTGATATCAGTAATAGTTTCGGAGACATAGAATGCCAGTGAAATATTTCGCATAGCCGCCAACTTGAGGTTATGTAAACAATTGAAGTAAATTAAATGCCAGTGCATTACAATGTGTATATACATTTGCTGTACCAAGTTTCATTGCATTTGAATGGTTAAATCACGAGAAAAGTCTATTTAAAAGTGGCAATTTAGCTTGGACGCCATGTTGGTTTTGTAGTTACAAGTTTTTGAAAGTTCTATAGGTGAGCGTCTTTATCACCGTACAAAATTTCAGGGTGATATCCGTAATAGTTACGGAGATATTGCATTCTGGTTAAATATGTCGATTGGTGAGACGAACTAAAATTTGAAGGGCATGGTCGGGCTCGGCCAGAATGGTGGTATGACCTTACCGAGTTTCATTGAAATCGCTCCAGCCGTTAAGAAGTTATTAGGGACACACACATCACACAGCACACATCACACACACATACACACACGGACAAAAGGTGATCTCATAAGCCTATTTTTTCATGATATGAAAATAGGCTAAAAATAGGGACACCTAATTTCTGGATGGCCCTCGTAACTGAAAGCTTCCGTTTGTCATCAATATAATATCCAATTTAACTGACTTTATAATCTCCAAGTTTTATCCTCGAGATTCATAATGATTATAAGAGAAATAAAGTAGTTACGAGGCTAGGAACGAGAGTATGGCGTGATCTATACCGTGATACAGAATCAGGTTACTGAGGCGGATGGGGTGTGGTCGCCCATAGGCCCGCCATGTCAGCCTGCAGACTGTGCACAGGGCGAGTCGTCTGAGAGGGCTTATCACCAGTGTTGCCAACTTCAGTGATAGGTCACACGATCTACCGATTTTAACATACATTTTGGGACAAATTATTGATGTGTAACATCTTTCCACTTGGTTGCTGGATATTTTTGTGGGAGTGATTTTGAAAAATGGGACGGAAGTGGATCGGGCGGATGTGTGTAAGACGCACTGCCAGTTGGATCGCCCAGAAGGGATGTGATTCAGCTGGCAGTGGTACCATGTGGAATGTTTATCACATATGGATTAATTTGTAACAGCAGAGCATCAAGAAGGCAGTGCGAGAGTAGAAATATCAAGTAGGCAGTGAAGAAAAAAAAAAGTCTGTCTCTGTTAACGTAACTTAGTTACTGGCAGGAGAGTGATGTAACAGCAGAGTATCAAGAAGGCAGTGCGAGAGTAGAAATATCAAGTAGTGAAGAAAAAAAGAGAGTCTTGGAATTGTTATGTATTATGAGAGTGTAAAAAATAAAAATATTTTTTGTGTGCTGATGAATGTCAAGGATAATAAAAACGGTAACAACTTCAAGGTAGGATAACATGTCAGATGTTACACACCATATGCGACTACTGTAGGGCTCGTATCTTTTTTATATATATATATTTAGATTTGTTTAAATGCGAGTTTGGTGACTTTTTAAATTCATTTACTGACACAATTATTTTATCTAAATGAATACCAATGGTCATTTAATACATTTATTACGCATTAAACAATAATAATTTATTAATATACAGGGTTATTCAAAATGAAGAAACAGATTTCAAAAAATTATTTCGTCGAAACTACAAAAGGTAGAACCATTATTCCAACGTTCCTGAACAGACAAAAGTTTAAAATGTAAATGTTTTTTTTTGGATGAATACACTTTTCATCTTTCCGGTACAGTTAATCGCCATATCGTTTTAATTCGGGCAAGTGAAAATCCTACGGCAATTATTGAACATGAACGAGATTTACCGAAGATAACGTCCTCTGTGCCATATCTGTAAACAAAGTTTATGGACCTTTCTTCTTCATGGAGAAATCTGTGACAGAACTATCCTATCTAGACTTGTTTCAAAACTGGTTATTCCACGTCCGACGTTCCCTGAATGACACCATTCCAGGACGTTGAATTGGAAGAGGAGGAGCAGAAGATCAACTTCATCGCCGGTGGCCTCCCATGTTTCCAGACCTCACTCCGTGTGATAAATATCTGTAGGGTTACGTAAAAGACCGTGTTTTTATTCCCCCTATGCCACACTGTTAAAAGTCTGCGACATAGAATTGTTGAAGCGGTAAATTCGATAACTAGTTAGTTAGTTAGTTAGTTAGTTATTGTTGTTTTAAGGGGCGGAACTACGAGGTCATCTGCCCCATTCGATAACTAGAGACCAGCTGATTCGTGTGTGGCAAGAAATGAACCAAGGTTTTGATATTTGTCGTGTAACACTTGGTGCTCGTATTGAATGCATAAAAAGGTGAAAATTGAACGTTTCACTTTCCAGGAACGTTGGAATTGTGTTTCTATCATTTGTAGTTTGGAAGAATAAACGTTTGAAATCGATTCCTTCTTTTTGAATAACCCTATACATTGATTAAGTAAATGTGCCAGTTTCGACCATATTATGGTATTCTTCAGCGATGCTGTTATAAAGAACTAAAGTAATTACGAGCAAAGTTTTTTTGGTAATATTTCACTTGTGGTTTCTATAAAAAATCTTATATAATAATTAAAATCAAGTCTGTAACAAATGTGGGCTTTAATTTGATGTTGATACAAGTAATTTTGCATAAATCATATATACTGTATATAGTTGGTATTGTATATTCCTATAAATTAGTCTAAATATGCCTTTAAGAATACTTTGGATTTCATCATGCCGATAATTTTATTTTTATATTCATATGCAATACTACTGTACCTTGATAAGGCCTCTTTTAGGGCCATTTGCAGAAGACAGGAGATATAAAAAAACAAGAAGGGGTGAATCAGAACAGAATGGCCAAGGGCCTATTAAGGCTTGAAAGACACCCTAGACTTCAGATACATTAATACCGTCAGGTTCGGAAAAGATCAGAGTTGACCAAGATAGGACGACAATAACGATGATAGACAGGTGCCCGGCACAAGAAAGAGGAAGCAATACCTGGCTCAGCTGGGATCCCGTGGTCACCAAACACGTCCCACTAGTTGTGTCCCCCTAGGGTGGGGGTTGTACATGCAGTTAACGATGTTAATTTTTGTACGTCCTTTTGGAATATTGCAGCTTTTAGAGACGCCGAGGTGCCGGAATTTAACCACGAAGGGGATTTTTAATGTGCCAGTAAATCCACTGACACGGCTCCCTCGCATTTGATGTTTGAATCTTTAGACTGGTTCGTTGCAGCTTTCCTTGCCACCCTCTGTCCTGAGCTAAACGTTTAATCTCTACATAGCTACCACACCTTACATCCAAGGAAATCTGTTTAACATATTCTAACATTGGTCTACCCCTAGAGTTCTGACCTCGACCCTTCCTTCCATAACTTAGTTTGCTATTCCTGGGTATCTTATTATGTGTCCTACAAACCTATCCCTTCTTTTCATTAGCAGTAGCCAGCAACATCTTTCCTCTCCCAGTCGTCTCACTACATCTTCATTTCTTACTCTACTGTATCTGCCCATCTGATCTTCATCATTCACCTGATACACCACACTTTAAATGCTTATCTTTCAGCTGCGCAAACAGTCAAAGTTTCACTTCCGTAGAGTGCTACGCGCCGGACAAAGGCTTTGAAAAGTGACTCTGTAATGCCTGTCAACAGATTTCTTTTCTGCAGAAATGCTGTCCTTGCCTGAGACATCAACTTTTTATATCCTCTTTGCTTCGTCCATCACTGGTTATTAGCCTATTTTCATTTATAAAAAAGCTTATGAGATCACCTTTTGTCCGTGTGTCTGTCTGTGTGTGCGTGTGTGATGGTGAGTGTGTACCCTCCCCCCTAATAACTTCTAAACGGCTGGAGCGATTTCAATGAAACTCAGTAAGGTCATAGCACTATACCGGACGAATCAGACCGTGCCCTTCAAATTTTGTTACGTCTCACTAATCCAACATGGCGGCTGTGCGAATTATTTCACCAGCATTCAATATCTCCTAAATTATTCCCGATATCACCCTGGAATTTTTCACGGTGATAAAGGGAACTACTAGAAGTTCACCTATGTGACTTTCGAAAACCTGGTATCTACAAAACCAACATGGCGGCCAAGCAAATTTGCGACTTTTAAATAGACGTTTCTCGCGATTTAACCAACACTGCGCAATAAAACTTGATCCAGTATATGTTTATGCACATTGTAATGCACCGACAGCTAACTTCGTTCAATTGATTACATATCCTCAAGATGGCGGCTGTACGAACTATTTCACCGGCATTCTACATCTCTGAAACTAGTAGTGGTATCACCCTGAAATTTTGTACGGAGATAAAGGGCACTAATGGAAGTTCACCTATAAGACTTTCAAAAACCGGTTTACTACGAAATGAATATGGCGGCCAAGCGAAGTTGAAAATTTTAAATAGACCTTTCTCGCGATTTAATGATCCAAACGCAATGAAACTTGGTACAGGAAATGTTTATACACATCGTAATGCACTGGTATCGAATTTAGTTCAATTGTTTACATAAACTCAAGATGGCGGCTTTGCGAATTTTTAGATTAAGTTTTTATTTCTTGTGTCGTAATTATGCGAAGTGAAAGTTTGAATAATGAACCTACGCAATAACTTTCCTTTAATGGTATATGACTATATGGCCTATACATATAACAATCCAACATGGCGACCATCCGAAATATTTAGATGGATCTCAATATCTACGAATCTATTACAGCAATCAAACTGAATTTTTAACGTTCATTGGGGCTATGAACATAAGTTCACCTATAGGACTTTCAATAACCTGGTGATCACCATTCCAACATGGCGGCGACGCGAATTATAAATATTCACATGGTCGTTTCTCGCAATTTAACCATCCAAGTGCAGTGTCACTTGGTACAGTAAATCCTTATACGAATGTTAATCCGCTAGCATCTAATTTATTTCAATAAACACAAGATGGCAGCTGTGCGAAATTTTAAAATCTCGTTTTTACTTCTTGTGTCCTAATCATGCGATTGAAGTTTGAACGCTACATGTAGGCCTACACAATAATCTTCATGTAACAGTACATAACTCTAAGACCTACATATATAAAAATCCAACATGGCGACCATCCGTAATATTTAGTCGGTTCTCAATATCTACGAATCTATTACAGCAATCAAACTGAAATTTTGTATGTTGATAGTGGCAATTAACATAAGTAGGATATATGAAAATAGGCTGTATAGTTCTTCACGGAACTACTTGTTTTTCTTCCTAAGTAGCCCTCAAATCCCAACTGACTCTGCCGGGATTCCATCCCTGAGCCTTAGTCACAGCAGGCTGTGCCACGCATCCTGCCATGTTAAATTAAGATAGATTTTTCACCTAAGCGATATGAGAATGATTGATATTTCCCCTGCCATATCCATTCATGTATCTGACAATTAGTCACTTTTCGCCAGAATTACTACGCCATGTTTACTCACATTCAAAGAAATATCGTTGGCATATTTCAATTATAGTTTCTCCAATCATAAACACGACGTTGTACAGGACTCTTACATCAAGATATAAGAGGAGTTGGCTACGTTCCAAACCACACGCACGCGTATGTAACTCCGTCCACACCTACCTACAGTAGACTATCACACCTCACAGCAGCGTAGTTGAGCGCTCCATGTACCATTGCACAGTGGGTCAAAATCAAAATCTAGGAGGACAAAATTAGTTATTTTCATAATTAAAAAATCAAAATTAATTACTTCTACAGCATTCTCATGCAATTGCCGCTCACTATTCTGGGATATAAACGCATCTTAGTGTAAATCTGTCACAACTGTTCAAGCAGTCTGAACTGGAAGGTGAATGTAAGTGGCTGTGGTTTGGTTGTCTTTGTGGTTAGTGTGATGCTTTAAAATGGAACATGCAGCAGACGGTATGATCTTTGTAACGGGTTTCAGTTATTAACGGACCTAATTGTTACGTAATTTTAGTTCTATTTGCATTATATAATATTTAACCTTTTTTTTTAAATTATATTTTCACTTAGATTTTTAGTATGCCGCGTCACTCTGCGTCACTTTCTACTTAATGTTAAAATGTAGATAAAGTCTTGTAGTTTACGCCTGTTATAAGATTTTTTGCATCTTTTTGCAACTTACTTAGTTATTTTACGTTTTAGAAGATGCCGCGCAACCAGTTCTCACACGTTTACAACGGGTTGAAGCACTGGGTTCGACGATTATGTCAAAAGTGGAACTTTGTGACTTTGTTAAAAGTAAATTATGGGTAGAAAGTTGTTATGAAGAGATAACTGAATCTTACTAACATGACCGCATCAAATTTTTGATCAAAGTGCTTCCTAACTCCTATAGTCCAATAGGTCTTTTAATGCAATGCTGCATCATGTGTCATAGGCCACATTAACTCTCTACTGCATGAATTATTAGCCTACTTTTCACATTTTGCAAAAATGAGGAAAAAGTAGACTTATGAGATCGGGCCAATGTGTGTCTGTCTGTCTGTCCTTCTCTCTGTCTGTCTGTCTGGCTGTGTGTGTGTCCCCACCTATCAACGGCTGAAGCAATCGAAACAAAATTTGGTATGAGTAAAGATCTATACCTGAATATCTCAAGGCCATATTTGAAAATGATGTCAGTGCAACCAACTAATGAAAAATCGCAATTGAAATTTGAGCTCCATGTTGGATATCATGGAAGGTATGAATGGGAGCTATTTCAAAATTGGCACACGTATAGATAATAATATTGCAGTTTAATTTCCAGGAGGCCATACATGGCAGTGTTGCCAAAATGATTATGAGCCTGCTAATAGGTCCAATTTTTAAATACATATAACTTCTGCACTATCAATTGGATTTCCACCAAACTTTGTATGTGCTATGTGTACACAAGCCGATATGAATGAGCGTATTCTTAAGAGCCACCAGGTCTGCCAACTGTTAATAAATGCTCTCAATTTTTTTAAATCCAAATACCCATATATCAGAAAGTATGCAAGCCGACAGCTTTAAACTATGCACACGTATAGTACCCGACATTCTATATTAATTTGGAGTAACTTATATACGTCAGTACTGCCACCATGATTCTAAGCCTGCTGATAGGTCCAATTTTAAAATGCATGTAACTTCTATACTAACTAATGGATTTCATTCAAAATTGACACAACAATAGATCATATTATTTCAAATTATTTCTGACCAATACATGTATGTCATTGTTGCCAACATGATTTTACGCGCGCTTTTAGATCCAATGTTTAACTGCATGTAACGTCCAAGCTATCCATTGGACTTCAACCAAATTTTGTATTCAGTACCTTAAGAGATGGAACTAAGAATATATTCAGTCACCAGGGCTGCCAACTGTAGTACTCTATTAGGCTGCATTATGCCAGGTATACAGTATTTCGAACTAATTAGAAATTTCGATATTACCAACTTAAATTCGTCATTATTCTAGATAGATCCATGTAGATTAATCATTGGCATGAATCTTAAATTGTAAGGAAAGTAGGCTCTTTAGTTCTTCACGGAACTTCTTGTTTTTCATTTGCGTTTGGTGTACAAAATTCAATATTCAATTAGCGTTTAGTGTCTTAGATTTACCTACAATTTTTAATTGGCACTAATACCTTAACACTCGTATGTGATGTGGAATGCCATAATGGAATATATATATGATCTTTTGCGATTCCTACGCTAAGCTTTTAACTCTCGAAGACCGAACATTACTGCCTACAGGCCATGGGTACGTATTGCAATGCGCTAGTATACTTGCACGACCGTAGGTCGGTAATGTCTTTGAGGTTGAGCCAAAGATACTCCAGAAGCCCGTGGTAACTGGATGGGGAGGGCCCACGGTAAATAAACGGTGGTTGGTACGCGTGGATGTTGACGGGGTGGAAGGAGTACCTTTGGTTGTCGGGCTGTTTTGTCGTATGTTATGTAAAAACAAGATGTTCAGTAAAGAACATATAGCCTACTTTCTCCTAAATGCATGGGTATTGTTATAACTCTTTGTCCTTTTCAAGGAGTATAATTGAATGTTGGTTGTAGTAGCTTGTTGAAATACAACGTGCTATAGGGATATTAAACATGAATATGAGGTGCCCTTTGCTAGTGCTACCTCTGTAAAAAATTTCATTCAATTCGGTTTCACCGTGTTTGAATTGAACTGGGGAATGGATTTGCACACATACATGGCCGCTATTTGCAAAATATTGGGCTGATGACCTTGTAGTCAGTCATAAGATGCTTTCCACAAAAAGGCATGTTGTTGCAAAATCCGGTAGAGATCAAATTATTAGGAAGGTCGAAATTTCATTTAAGCTTTTAACATTTGGGTGCCCGTCATTCCGTTTCCGTCAAGATGGCGGCGATATAAAACATGACACTGAGGTGCCTATTGCTAGTGCAACCTCTGTACCAAATTTCGTTCAATTCGGTTTCACCGTGTTTGAATTGATAGGGGGAATCGATTTGCACACATACTTGGCCACCATCTGCAAACTATTGGGCTGATGATCTAGCAGTTTGGTCTGAATATGCTTCCCACATAAAGATCTGTAGTTGCAAAATTTGGTAGAGACTAGATTATTAGGTTGGTCGTAATTACATTTTAGCCTTTAACATTTGGGTGGCCGCGATTACGTTTCCGTCAAGATGGCGGTGATATAAAACATGACACTGAGGTGGCCTTTTCTAGTGCTACCTCTGTACCAAATTTCGTTCCAT
The DNA here is from genome assembly GCA_946902985.2 of Meconema thalassinum. Taxonomy (NCBI): domain Eukaryota; kingdom Metazoa; phylum Arthropoda; class Insecta; order Orthoptera; family Tettigoniidae; genus Meconema; species Meconema thalassinum. The sequence goes on along the minus strand of OX336394.1, from coordinate 357,525,187 downwards.
TCGGTTTCACCGTGTTCGAATTAATAGGGGGAATCGATTTTCACACAAAGATGGCCACCATCCGCAACATATTAGGCTAATGACCTATTAGTTTGGTCAAAGGATGCTCCCTCCATAATGGTATGTTGATGCAAAATTTTGTAGAGATCGGATGATTAGGTTAATCGTAATTTGATTTAAGCTTTGAATATTTGTGTGGCCGCCATTAAGTTTCCGTCAAGACGGCGGCGATATAAAACATGACACTGAGGTGCCCTTTGCTAGTGCTACCTCTGTACCAAATTTCATTCCATTCGGTTTCACCGTGTTCGAATTAATAGGGGTAATCAATTTTGACACAAAGATGGCCGCCATCCGCAAACTATTAGGCTAATGACCTATTAGATTTGTCAAAGGATGCTTCCTCCATAAAGGTATGTTGTTGCAAAATTTGCTAGAGATCGGATGATTAGGTTAGTCGTAATTTGATTTAAGCTTTGAACATTTGTGTGGCCGCCATTACGTTTTCGTCAAGATGGCGGCGACATAAAAAATGTCACTGAGTGCTAGTGCTACCTTTGTACCAAATTTCGTTCAATTTTCGCTCACCGTGTTCGAATTGATAGGGGGGGACAGACATTCAGAGTCCACACACTCACACACACACACACACACACACAGACTCACACGCATACACACACAGACAGACACACTTTTTTTCGCCCTGTAGTGATCTCATAAGTCTACTTTCATTTTTTGCAAAAATCGAAAGTAGGCTAAAAACAAGGCATCACTGGTATATGTGTTTGAATGAGTGTATAATTGAATGAGCGTTGATGGTTTGCCGTAAAACTTACTCTGCCCCTACATACATAGGTGAAACGTGATATGTTGCCTTGTGGCAACACTATGCAGTAAAGGGAAATGTATTTACTCGTTTTTTTTTTGTTAGAGAAATTTCTTTTGTACGCGATTTATGTTGGCTACCCTGAAAGGCATATGGGAGCTTTGAGTTTGTTTCTTTGTTTATTTTTAAGGCGTTTGAAAGTGCGAATCGTTTATAATATTATATGAACCAGGATCCCAAGAACTGTGTTTGTGAGTTTTATACTTAGTGAGTGGGTATGTTTGAAGCTATTCTCACTTTGTGGAAGAGCCAATGTATTTGGTGGAAAATGCAACAGAAATATATATTGCAGAAAACTTTTATTGTTTAAATATTATATTTGTAATGAGCTCTACGAAAAGAACTCAGTGGGTAAAAGACACCCTTCTCTAATGGCGTACAAGGTTTGGTAAATGTAAAACGTTTAGTTTCTGAGAAAACTGGCTACAAATTATGGGTAGCGTATTTTACATTGCAAGAATAAGGTCAACTCCATCCCTTGCCATAACTGAAACATCAATTGAATACTTTAATCAGCGTTTTCAGTCTTTTTTTTCCACTTTTGAATTGAACCACTATGGACTACGAGTTAACAATCAATATCATTTTCTGTGTATTGCTCTTGTTCGTCTGCCAGCTTTGATGTCCTGCCAGTATCTCTTTAGCCCATCACTCACTGCCTTCTTCTTTTCGTCTGAAAGAGTTTCCCTCCGTTTTGTGAGTTCTGCCTCTACCTTGAAACTCCGGTAGTTCTTGATCATTAGTCTAAATTCATTCCTGTTCAGAAGTTTTCCCTCGAGAATACCGAATTCTGTAAGATCTGTTTTACATTCTTGGAACCATCCCAATTGTTTTGCCTTTGGTTTCTAGAAATTCCAAACTTTCTTAGTCAGTCGATCATTGGACATTCTGAAGATGCGCCCATACAATAACAACCTTTTCTTTAACATTGTTGACGTGACTGGTTCTACCTTTCTGTACAACTCCTCATTTGATTTCAAACGTATGTGCCCGTCAACTCATCTGTTGCCTAACATTTTTCTCAGTATTCTGTGTTCTCTTTTGACTAACTGGTCGACTAGTCCCCGTCAGTTATTATTAACTACAGTTTTCTATTTACTTCCCTCTTCCAGGAATCTCAATTAAAATTTGTACCCCCATATTTTCATCGAGTAATTACATTTCTCAAAATTGCTGATTCCTACCACCGTATTTCCTAAAATAGTGGCTAATATCTGCACCTTTTATGTGAAGTAAACAGAGGGTTATATCGCGAAATGTCCATTTGTATCCCCGGAATATATTGAAACGGAATGCGCACATTTGTGCATTCTACGAGAAATTGCATTCTTTATGCACAACCTAATAGATGGTATCTTTAACAGGTCTAGTTAAAAAGTTCACATTTACACTTTCTAATTGGTGCGTGGAATGCTTTTGTCACACATAGTTTATGATGAAAACCATTGACCGCATAACGTGTCACCATATGCCTAAGATCGTAGTTTGCCATCGTCCAATTTCTGTTTGTCATGGCATCAGTGCTCTAGAAATCTTCCCATATTGTAACATTTTTAATAAGTCGTTAAACGTGGTGATGACAATTGTAAAGGTTCTATTTAACAAACATAATAAGAATAAATAATATACACTGTGGTGTGACCTTACCTGCGATAGTATAATATAATAAGTTGTTGTTGAGCGCCAGATTCCTATTTAAGACAGTGAATCGAAATTTGTAAATATATCCTCGGCTATCAGCAGTAGAGTTCGAGACCACTTACCCGGGCCGTAGTGTAACTGAGTTGACTAACCATTCAGTACTTATTTAAGGAGTATGATTGATTTTGCCTATAGTATGTGCTAACTACAAGAAAAGTTAGTCATGAAGTTAAAGAAAATGAATTTATTATATGCACAAACAAAATATTAATAGTTACAAAAAAGAATTTAATTTACCAACTGCGGTTTAATTATTTGAAAGAAAATGAACATTTAAAATGAATTGAAAGTTAATTGAAGTTAAATTATAATAGAGACGATAGTTTTATTGAATTGTTTGCTCAACCAGTCGAAGATTCGTCATATTTAAGAAATGATCGATGATCTCGATGTTACGTCGCATATGTTTAAAAAAATGATGTGATATCTCAATTACTATGAAATATCCTCATTAAATACGTTGCCATCTGTAGAAAGACTCTTGATCAGGGATATAACCCATTATGTATTAATATAGATTCCGGCAAGACATCGTACAGTGTCAACTCTGTTTGCTCAGTTCATTAGGACCCAGAAAGCAAGGTTACCACTTCCTTCCTTCATTCCGAGCTGTAGATCAAAGAGTGTCTTGTCGAGGGTGCTGATACTAATAACTTCCTTGTCACGTGAGTCGTAAACTTCCCTCTCCACTGGTAAGCTTCCCTTTCTTCAGTGTTCATTCTCTCACGAGGGCTAATTGCATCACAACTTGTAATATTTAGCAGCGTACCTACAGTAGAAATGGCGTGTTGGTTACACCATAGTGGGTTTCTTAGCATCTCAGGAAAATGACGCAGTTTGCCGTGGTGAAATTATTACTACGTCGTTCAGTTTGTGACGCATTGGGTTGATCCTTATTGGCAATCTAGTTGCAATATATATATTACTTCGTCTCTTTACAAATAATTGTTAATAAAAATATTTCTGACTATAATAATAAAAACCGCTTACAATTATCTGATATAAAAATCATCTCATTGATGTACTAATTAATAAGAATAATAAATATGATAATTATAAATGAATAACCCTTTAAATATAACCGCTATGGGATCGAATCGTTACAATCGCCCCTAAGATAAATAATTTAAATGACATTTCACATTATTTCTCTTACCACATCCAACATAAAAAAACTATAAATATAAATATCATAACCCCCAAAAAGACAACATACAATATACTCTTCATCAATACACAAAAATATACAAGAACATACTCTTTTCACTTTACATATTTGTACGATCATTTCTCTTTCTTCCAAATGTTCATAATGTTCATTCTTCTTTATATATGTTGTAAAAAAGTATACATAAATGTATTCTTCACAAAAAATTCATATTTTAACTTTCATTCATCTCATTCTTCCAAATGTTCATAATGATCATTCTTCTTTATATATGTTGTAAAAAAATATACATAAATGTATTCTTCACAAAAAAATCATATTTTAACTTTCATTCATTTCATTCTTCCAAATGTTCATGATGTTTATTCTTCTTTATATATGTTGTAAAAAAATATACATAAATGTATTCTTCACAAAAAATTCATATTTTAACTTTCATTCATCTCATTCTTCCAAATGTTCATAATGTTTATTCTTCTTTATATGAGTATACTGTAAAAAATATATACATATAATGCCCTTCACTTTACATTCTTCGAAGTAATTACTTCGTTGCACACGCATATCACTGCACGCGATGTGGTGATACAATCAACATAATATCCCTTTCGTCTCTATAAAGGGATTACTCAAATGCAGTAAAATTTCCATAATTGAAGGAAAAAATAACTTAGCAAGATACCTAAGGCAATTCCAATTTCAGTGCATATGTCATACATGTATATATTTCCCCAAATACATAATGACATCGAAATACCTTAAAGCAGTTATTAAACAGTTCACATAAATATCCAAGTTACTACTCACCTGTCTTCGTGGCTTAATTCTTTCTTAGGCCACGGCCGCCTCCTTTCAAATTAATACTTCCTAAGTCTCCACGACTTCTTAACTTCTCATAAAACCATGATTCCTCTTTACTACTTCTCGATAACAATAACTTGAATTTTCAAAATCACAAATGAACATAAAATCTGACTTCTTGTTCACTTTATTAATTTTAACTTAGCTTCGAGATATAACTTTACTGTATCGTCATTCCTTACTTACCATAACAAAATGATTAAGACTTAGACAAAATACTACTCAATAAACCTGAATTACGTATATCACTAAACTAATTCACAAAAACACATGACAAACTCCTCGGAATAAATATTTCGTTCCACAAAATATTAATGCTCTTATACTTTAAACTTAGTCTATACATGATTTGACTTCTTGCTGAATGCCTAAAAACCCCCCTTAGTTTTCTCTCAAAACTCTTAATTAAGTACCGTGTCCTCCAAACACCACTTCCTACTTGTTCTGACCGCCTGGAGTATAGCTCACACTTGCTATACCAGAATCTCTCAAAACTCATCGTGACATCACACGTCACATACAAAAAAAAACTCCCCTATTCGTGGTATAATCCCACTTCTTCTTACTGTTACAGGTCACCTCTTACTGACCAATAACTCACTAAATTTCAGCTAAAAAATCGTACATGCTTCGACTAATTCCTTGGAATAATAACATCACACTTTGTTTTCCTAACTATTGTCTTCCTAAAATAATGACAGTGTTCCAGTTGATAGTCAATAACACCGACACTCCTAATTGGCAAATATTCTCCCATAATCACTTCATAAAGCAAGTCCTGAGTTATAACACAGTTCAGACGCTCTCTGCTCTACCAAATTAAATGCGTAACTTACACCTGCCTTTAATTGAAACTTCATTATTACCCCTTAGGTATACTCACCTTACATTACTAACTTATTCTTGTCTTCAAAAATATAAACTTCTCTTTACTAACTCCGTATGACATAAATAAAACTTAATTTCTCGTCTACTAAAAAAAATGATTTATCTTTAAAATCCTCAAAACATCGAATTATAACAAATTCCTTTCAATATTAGTAAATATTATGTCAACCTTTTAATTATTATTATTATCTTTACTTTTACCTGTGTAGGACAACAATCTACCACATAATTAATTCGTTATTAATCATCAGTAACTTTTTACTACAAAGTGGTTTAGCTCGATAACAAGCCTTGTAATGTCTTAACGTGCGTAACTGTAACAAAAACTTGGACCATATTACCTTTGTAATCTCTTATTACCTTGTGTGCATACAACCATATATACTTTAAAAAAACTCCCAACATTAACTTCACCTAGTCCCGTAGACACCATTAAAAAAAACTTTGCTCAACGGAATATACCTCGCTGACCTACTTCATCCTCCAAAAACTTCTTAAAACTTCATTTGGCATCTTACCAAAACTTAAAACCACATTGCTCAACGGCATTATACCTTCGTTGGCCTACTACTTCAAACTCACGTCCATTTACGTGAAAATACACACATACACACACACATATCTGTCACCAATTACCAGATGCCCTAATCATGTTACTACTTCCTCATTTCAACCCGATGTTGGTTAATTCATACAACGCATTACCATAACTATTCTAAACCACTTCTAAATTTCTCAAAATATATCCACTGATAACCTCGCTGTCCTAAAAATGAAACTTCTTTATTAAATCAATACTTAATTCTTCAACTCTTTCGTTTTATTACGACTGACTCATCTTATCTTCTCTCATTTTTGAATTAAATCTTTATTACCATTATATTCATAATTATGGTTGCCATAATAATTATTACTTTCTTTCGATTACTTACCTTTGTAATAACCTTCCTATTTTTTTTAAATTTAATCCTCACTTCCTCCAACTTACCTGCAGTTTAAGGACCCACATCAACTTACCTGAATCGCTAAATAGCATCACAACCTCTATCTTCCAAATTAAATGATTTTAGTCAATCTAAATCAATAAGCGTAGGCACTACGCGCCCCTTACCATCCTAACTTCACGACTGAATTAAAATTACACACAGCAGGTTTCTTATCTACCTCTGTAAAATTCTATAAAACTTCATTACTTAATATTTCAGTCATACGGAACAGTAACTATCGGTAATACCAATTCACATCACTAAGTTCTCTGGCATTTCACAGTTCTTACCACTGTCATCTTCAATTCTTTCTTTCTCTCCTTCATCCTGATTTCTTTCTCCTCTAGCAACTTGATTCTCTTCACTTTCATTTTACTTCCAAAATATCTACCTACATGTCTTCCCTTCACTTCTCCATTACTATCACTTAATGCTCTCTTTAGCCGTGGACTATTGCTTCTGCTCTTATCTATCTCTCTCCTCCTCTTAACCTGTTTACTAATTATGTTCTTCTGACTATGACTTAACGCACGCTTCTCTGCCACTAATAATTTCATATTAACTTCCTCTATCTCAGGACTAAATTCTTCCCTAGTTTGCCTATCTAATTTATCTATGATTGTCTGCATCTTAATCTCTTGGGTGCTTAGTACTTTCTTTATCTTACCTACTTCTATCCCTATCTTTACTTTCATCTTCTCTTTTTTTACTACGTTCTATAGTCTCTTCTACAGCTATCCTGCGTTCATTTGTCATCTCCGCTGACTGCTGTTTCTTACCTAAGCTACGTTCATCTAAAATCTCCTCTACTTCCAATCTGCTTTCACCTAACATTTCCCCTGACTCCAATCTACTTTCAATTACAGTCTCCTTACAGGCTGTCTTCACTGATTCTACTTCAGTATCCCCTAAAGTCTCTACCACCTCCAATCTACTTTCACCTAAAATCTCATCTACCTCCAATCTGCTTTCACCTAAAATTTCCCATGATTCCAATCTACTCTCAATTACAGTCTCCTTACAGGCTGTCTTTACTGATTCTACTTCAGTATCCCCTAAAGTCTCTACCACCTCCAATCTACTTTCACCTAAAATCTCATCTACCGCCAATCTGCTTTCACCTAAAATTTCCCATGATTCCAATCTACTCTCAATTACAGTCTCCTTACAGGCTGTCTTTACTGATTCTACTTCAGTATCCCCTAAAGTCTCTACCACCTGCCTAGTTTCCGCTTCTACCAATTTGCTAAAACTTTCACCTTGAATTGCTATTTTATCTTCAATCACAGTTACTATTCTTTCCTGAATCCTACTTTCTGTTGCTTCTAATTTCTTATCTACTGTCTTAATAATATATTTAGCCTTCATCTCTACCTCCTCCTTAATTTCACCTCTGATTTCCTGTTTCACCCCCTGAATACTCTCCTGCAGCATATCATACTTCATACTCAACCCTTCATTTACTTTAATCACACTGTCTAGTTTTACATTATTCTCTTCCAGCTTCTGATTTATTTTACTCATATCCTCTCTCATCTCTTGATTACTCTTATCTAATTTCTCACCTAAATCTCTACTCAATTCCTTCCTACTTTCCAAATTTTCTTTCTTACTCTCTTCCATATTTTGATTTAACCTACCCATATCTTCTTTCATCTCCCTACTATTTTTATTCATCTCCTGACTATTAATTCTCATCTCCCTCATAAACACAGTTAATGGATCTTCAGGAATCTCTATAGACTTTTCTTTCTCTAGACTACCACTAGTCTCAGGATGTACCTCTGTATTCGTCTCGAGATTTTCCTCTGAATTCGTGTCAGGGTTAACCTCAGGATTATTTTCAGGATTACTCTCAAGATTTACCTCCGACATCTTGGTATTATTCTCTACGCTTTCAACATCGCTACTGCTATCAACCTCCTTATAATTAATTTTCTCGACTTTATTCCTACTTCTCAACTGCCTCTGTTCCTCTTCCGACATCTCGACGTACACCGTATAAAAATTTGCCCTTCCAAAATTTCACTTCACTTCACTGTCCCCCAAAATCACTGACAATTTGCACTGAAATTATACACTCCTCTCCTAAATACCGAATGGTTTTCGTGTCCTACTTTGTGGCGCCAAATGTAACATTTTTAATAAGTCGTTAAACGTGGTGATGACAATTGTAAAGGTTCTATTTAACAAACATAATAAGAATAAATAATATACACTGTGGTGTGACCTTACCTGCGATAGTATAATATAATAAGTTGTTGTTGAGCGCCAGATTCCTATTTAAGACAGTGAATCGAAATTTGTAAATATATCCTCGGCTATCAGCAGTAGAGTTCGAGACCACTTACCCGGGCCGTAGTGTAACTGAGTTGACTAACCATTCAGTACTTATTTAAGGAGTATGATTGATTTTGCCTATAGTATGTGCTAACTACAAGAAAAGTTAGTCATGAAGTTAAAGAAAATGAATTTATTATATGCACAAACAAAATATTAATAGTTACAAAAGAGAATTGAATTTACCAACTGCGGTTTAATTATTTAAAAGAAAATGAACATTTAAAATGAATTGAAAGTTAATTGAAGTTAAATTATAATAGAGACGATAGTTTTATTGAATTGTTTGCTCACCCAGTCGAAGATTCGTCATATTTAAGAAATGATCGATGATCTCGATGTTACGTCGCATATGTTTAAAAAAATGATGTGATATCTCAATTACTATGAAATATCCTCATTAAATACGTTGCAATCTGTAGAAAGACTCTTGATCAGGGATATAACCCATTATGTACTAATATAGATTTCGGCAAGACATCGTACAGTGCCAACTCTGTTTTCTCAGTTCATTAGGACCCAGAAAGCAAGGTTACCACTTCCTTCCTTCATTCCGAGCTGTAGATCAAAGAGTGTCTTGTCGAGGGTGCTGATACTAATAACTTCCTTGTCACGTGAGTCGTAAACTTCCCTCTCCACTGGTAAGCTTCCCTTTCTTCAGTGTTCATTCTCTCACGAGGGCTAATTGCATCACAACTTGTAATATTTAGCAGCGTACCTACAGTAGAAATGGCGTGTTGGTTACACCATAGTGGGTTTCTTAGCATCTCAGGAAAATGACGCAGTTTGCCGTGGTGAAATTATTACTACGTCGTTCAGTTTGTGACGCATTGGGTTGATCCTTATTGGCAATCTAGTTGCAATATATATATTACTTCGTCTCTTTACAAATAATTGTTAATAAAAATATTTCTGACTATAATAATAAAAACCGCTTACAATTATCTGATATAAAAATCATCTCATTGATGTACTAATTAATAAGAATAATAAATATGATAATTATAAATGAATAACCCTTTAAATATAACCGCTATGGGATCGAATCGTTACAATATACTTGACCTCTTTCCATGTCTCTCCTTCATATGTTTCCCCGGAATATATGGGAAGTTTTAAACTTGCCCTTCTGGTTCCCATGTTACAGGATACACAGCTGTTTCCAGTAGCAAAGGGTGTGACTAACACAGCTTCGTCATCACTAGGGTTCGGATGCTTAAAACCAAATAAAGTACAAATATGTAAGCAAATATGCCCTATAACTAGCTGAATTTGACCTAAAAGTAGCTGATTATGACCTAAAAAATGGGGGAAATATGACCTATATATTTTAGGGATGTGTAGCAAGTATTGGAGTAGTACTAACATGACACGCGATAATACAGTAGAGCTACAATACCTACCGATCTGGACGTGAGATATTTCGGAGTTTCCTTGTTTACTAAATGCTCTGAGCTAAATTTATTTCCCAGGGTGGCGTCTTACTCGTTATGACATCCGTACAGAAGCTTTTTCTTCTAAACCTGGTATCTGCCTGTTCCAGGAATACAGAGAAAAATACATCTACTGCACCATTTGCAAATCTCATATTTGAAACCCAACAGCGATAACATGTATCTTGTCAAAATGTAAATAAAAGTACTCAAAATATAACCAAATATGACTTAATATCACCAAAATAAGCAAAATATGACATAAACCACAAAAATGGCCAGAAAAAAACGAATTTATAGGCAAAATAAAATTCCTTTAAATGAGATCAAAGACCTCTTATTTGCACTCATTTTTTACATTTCGGGAAATGTAAGCTCTGGAAATAAATATGACTTTTCCTTAACTTCCTAACCTTAGTGTAATCATCACTAATAATGAGCGAGTGACACTAATGTTTTATCCCTAAACTACCCCCCAACTAAGGGATCTAAAACACAGCGTTGCCAAATATTGCATTATTGTCCTTTAACTACCAGCTGGCGCAAAGTAAACTTAATAAGGTAAGCTCTCTGTGGATTCAATGGCGTAGTCTGTAGAATGCTGAACTGCTATGCTCAAGATCACGGCTTTACTTCCCCACCGAAGGAGAGCAGACTGAAGGATTTCAAAGTCCGACGACTTCGGCCGGGTTTGAACCCCGGATCTTCGGCATAGCAGTTCAGCATGCTACCGACTACGCCACCGAAGCCGAGTTACTACCTTTCAATCGTCTATAAATGTTATCTAGAATGTTAACGTGATTCTACATGATATGTAGAACAAGCTGCTTGTCGACACACGGAACTACATGAACGCTACCTTCTAAGTCCTTGTTGGACAAAACGAACCTTGAATGTGTCTAGCATTCTGGGGATACTCTATATTAGTGCACTAACTGCAGGAACTAGGAAGGTAAATGGCCCGAGGCTAGATATCCGTCCTTGTCTAGTTACATGCACGATTTAATCGTAACATAATTATGATACGGTGAATGTGTAGGTGGTTTCGTTTCTGTTTAGTAAGATTTAATATGAGATCACCGTCGGGATTTAAACCGAATATCCTGCATTCCCAGCAGGCATGTTAACACCACTATCCTCTACGAACAACGCATCTCTAACTTTTCATTCTTGGCTGTCACCGCGGAGGCCCGGGTTCGATTCCCGGCTCTGCCAAGAATTTTAATTCTGGTTTGAGGGCTGGAACGGGGTATACTCAGCCTCTTGAGGAAAAATTGAGGTGAGGCGGGTTCAATTCCACACAGGAATAACAGATTTAATTTTGGAAGGAAGGGTCGAGGACAAGAACTGCAGGGGTAGACCAAGGTTAGACTATGTTTAACAGATTGCCTCGAGTGTAAGTTGCGGTAGCTATGCAGAGATGAAACATTAGCTCAGGACAGGGAGGCCATGGAGTGCTGCATCACACAAGTCAAAACACTGAAGACTCAAAGAACAACAACAACAACAACAACAACAGCCATTCGTCAGAATAAACCCTCGACTACTGTAGTTAGTCGACTGCATTCAGTTGAATGACCTCAAGAAATAACTTTGCAACTAACCGTGTTGTTTGAAAAATTAGACTGAAAGTAGTCGATTCAAATGCTAGATCCTGCTTCCGTAGTCGAAACACTCGATTCGAGGTCACTGGTTTTCCTACCATTAGGACATTCTTTGTACGGTCAGATCTCAGTTTGCAGCTGAAAATCCGCATGACACGTTGCTACATATTTTCTGTTCTAATGTGTGTGATGATGGATCCTGTTCCCTTCAATTGAAAAACGAATTGATGCATTTGAAATATATCTACAGACCCTGGTCAAAATAATATTACCACTGAAGGAAACACGAGAAACTAAATTTTCTACCATATTTGCTCTTACAATTGGATATCAAAATGTTCTTTTCTCGTATATAATATAGGGAATCATTCACGAATTCGCACCGAGTGATTGGATGCGTGTGAGGTATACGGAATAAGAATTTTATAAACGACGACAGTGAGAATAGGCTGGCAATTGAGACTTAAAATTTGGTAGATGTAGGGAGTGGAAGTTTCATTTCCTTCTGACAGTTTCAAATTCACAACCATCTTTTACGGCTCCAATAACCTGATTGAACATGAATCTTCAGTGTGTTTTAAATATTTAGAACTTTTATTTAACCAAATTATTTGTAAAGATATCCATTTTATTTTATTTTATTCAAAATTAATTCTATTATTTTACATTTTACAACAATACTTATCCATTAGATTTTAAATATTTACTGTTGTAAATGTTTTTAGTTTATATTTTGATCGTTCTTAATCATTGTTTTCCAGTTTCTTCATTTCATCGTGTACACATTTTAATTAATTCTATTTCTCAACAGTTTTATTAGACTAGTTTCTTAAGGTTTGATTCGAATTTTCTGAAGAAGGCCCCATTGGTAGATCGAAACATGCAATAATTTGAATATAATTTGTAACGATTAGTGGAGCATTTTAATTAATTAGTTCTCGCTCAATCAAAATACGAGGGGCGTAATATATTGTTTTACACTTCATTTTTTTCTACCCAAATGAAGTACATTACACGTCAGTTGTTGCGTTCATCTTCTCAACATAATCTCCTTGTAACTTAATGCACTTTTCCCATTGATGTGTCAGTCTCTCCAGACCTTCCTGAAACCATTCTTCCGGAGTAATGTGTACCCATGACTTTACAGCTGTGTCCAGAGGTTTCTTCATGTTCCCGAACAGGTGATGATCACTTGGTGCCAAGTCGGGAGAGTATGGTGGCCCTGCCAGCACCGTGAATCCCATTTGATCAATGGCAGCGGTGGTCTCTCGGCTAGTGTGGGGGCGGGCATTGTCATGTTGCAGAAGCACATATTTAGACCCTTATCCTGGCCGCTTAGTTTGAATGGCATGACGTAAGCGCTTGAGGGTTGCCCCATATGCTGCACTGTTAATCGTGACCCCCAATTCCAGCCAGCCAATGAGGATGATGTCCTTTGTGTCCCAGAACACTGCCGCCATTCACTTGCCAACAGATGGCACTGTTCAACATTCCTTTGGCGGTGGACTGCAGATATGCTTCCATAGCAGGGTCGCTGTTTTGCGGATTTTGCAGAACTGTACACAGCTGTCAAGGCATGAGTACGCTTCATTAAACAAGAAGTTCCGTGAGGAACTAAAGTGTCTACTTTTCTTAAAATTTAAGATTCATGCCAATCTATATAGGCCTATCTAGAAAAATAGCGAAATTAAGTTGGTAATATTGAAATTTCTAATTAGTTCGAAATATACCTGTAGCCTAATAGAACACTACAGTTGGCAGCCCTGGTTACAGAATATATTGTTAATTCCATCTCTTAAGATACAGAATACAATATTTGGTTGAAGTCCAATAGATAGCATGGACGTTACATACAGTTAGACATTGGATCTATCAGCGCGCGTAAATCATGTTGGCAACAATGTCACGCATGCGTTGGTCAGAAATAATCTGAAATATTATGATATCTTGCTGTGCCAATTTTGGATGAAATCCATTTGTTAGTATAGAAGTTACATGCATTTGAAAATTGGACCTATCAACAGGCTTAGAGTCATGTTGGCAGCACTGACGTATATTAGTTTCTGATAATTAATCTAGAATGTTAGGTACTATACTTGTGCAAAGTTTAAAGCTGTTGGCTTACATACTTTTTGATATATTAATATTTGGGTAAAAAAATAGAGACAGCATTTATTAACAGTTGGCAGCCCTGGTAGCTCTTAAGAATAAGCATAGTCATATCTGTTATGGTACACATAGCACATAGAAAATTTGGTTGAAATCCATTTGATATTATAGAAGTTACATGTATTTAAAAATGGGTCCTATCAGCAGTCTTAGAATCATGTTGGTAGCACTGATGTACATAAGTTACTCCAAATTAATCTAGAATGCCAGGTACTATACGTGTGCATAGTTTAAAGCTGTCGGCTCGCATACTTTCTGATATATTGGTATTTGGATAAAAGAATAGAGATAACATTTATTGACAGTTGGCAGCCCTGGTGGCTCCTACGAATACGCTCAGTCATATCCGTTTATGTACACATATAACTTACAAAATTTGGTTGAAATCCAATTGATAGTATAGAAGTTATATGCATTTACAATTTGGACCTATCAGCAGGCTTAGAATCATTTTGGCAACACTGCCATGCATGGCCTCCTGGAAATTAAACTGAAATATTATTATCTATACGTGAGCCAATTTTGAAATAGCCCCCATTCATACCTTCCAAGATATCCAACATGGAGCTCAAATTTCAATTGCGATTTTTCAGCAGTTGGTAACACTGACATCATTTTCAAATATGGCCGTGAGATATTCAGGTATAGATCTTTACTCCTACCAAATTTCGTTTCGATTGCTGCAGCTGTTTAGGAGTTGATAGGGGGGGGGGGACACGCACACAGCCAGACAGACAGACAGACAGAAGGACAGACAGACAGACAGACAGACAGACAGACACACATTTGCCCGATCTCATTAGACTACTTTTTCCTCATTTTTGCAAAATGTGAAAAGTAGGCTAAAAATATCTGGAGAGACTGACACATCAATGGCAAAAGTGCATAAAGTTACGAGGAGATTATGTTGAGAAGGTGGACGTAACAACTGATGTGTAATGTAGGCCTACTTCATTTGGGTAGAAAACAAGATGTTCAGTAAAGAACATAGAGCCTACTTTCTCCTAAATGCATGGGTATTATTATAACTCTTTGTCCTTTTCAAGGAGTATAATTGAATGTTTGTTGTAGTAGCGTCTTGAAATACAACGTGCCATACGGATATTAGACATGAATATGAGGTGCCCTTTGCTAGTGCTATCTCTGAAAAAAAAAATGTCCTCTTGGCACGCCGGAAGGCGGAGGTAGATTTCACCGGACAAACTTGGGGATAGGCGAAAATAGGCAGAATATGCAGGTAGAAGGATCAGACCTCATTTATTGCGAGAAAGTATTTTATAATTGGAGCTTAATTAACTTTGTTTTTCGCCTTTTTATGCATATTTTAAACATTTTATTGTCTTATGGGGACGGTAACCTTCTTGTCATTTGGGGTCAATTTTTAGCCTATACTTGTGGTCACACTGTCCTTATGCAGGGTTTCGACACTGATGTGTAACTATGTAACGGTCTGTTACTTCTTCACGCAAAATTATATCTCCCGCAGAGGTTTTGCCTGGTTCCTCAGTTTAGGGGCTGCGACAACGTGGCCATGTTACCCCGTGTACTTTGGGTGAGTGTATAATCTGTCTGATAAACGGTGTGAATTGTGATGGCTGTATTCGTCTGTAATTCAGGTAAGGACTGCAGACGGTCAATTTCAAGCAGTAGTTCCTAATGTTGCTACCAGATACTACCGTCAACGACACCTAGCTGTGAACTTGGCTACTAGATGGCACCGCAACAAGCAACTCGCAACGAACGTTGGAACTTTCCCTCCAAAGAAAAGCATACTGAGGGATTTTTAGCGCTCTTAGAAAATCCGACGACTTCGGCCGGCTTTGAACCCGCGACCTTGGGCATAGACGTTCAGCATGCTACCAGTTACGTCACCGAGGCCGCTTCACACTTAGTCAGATGGAAATCTGAATCTGATCTCGTACAAGTGCGTTGTCATGGCAACGTCTGATGGAATTTTATTTAAGCTTTGAACATTTGGGTGGCCGCCATTACATTTCCGTCAAGATGGCGGCAGTATAAAACATGACACTGAGGTGCCCTTTCCTAGTGCTACCTCTGTACCAAATTTAGTTCAATATCGTTTCACCGTGTTTGAATTGATAGGGGGAATCGATTTGCACACATACATGGCCGCTATCTGCAAACTATTGAGCTGTTGATCTTGTAGTTTGGTCAAAATATGAACCCACATAAAGGTATGTTGTTGCAAAATTTGGTAGAGATCGAATGATTAGGTTAGTCGTAATTTGATTTAAGCTTTTAACATTTGGGTGGCCGCCATCACGTTTTCGTCAAGATGGCAGCAGTATAAAACATGACACTGATGTGCCCTTAGCTAGTGCTACCCCTTTACCACAGTTTGTTCAATTCGGTTTCACCGTGTTGGAATAGTTAGGGGGAATCGATTTGCACACATGCATGGCCGCCATCCGCATAGTATTGGACTGATTACCTTGTAGTTTGATCAAAGGAATTTTCATACATAAAGGTATAATGTTGCAAAATTTGGTAGAGATCAGATTATTAAGTTGGTCGTAATTTTATTTAAGCTTTTAACATTTGGGTGGCGGCCATTACGTTTTCGTCAAGATGGCGGCGATATAAAACATGACACTGAGGGGTACTTTGCTCGTGCTACCTCTGTACCAAATTTAGTTCAATTCGGATTCACCGTTTTTGAATTGATAGGGGGAATCGATTTGCACACATGCATGGACGCAATCTGCAAACTATTAGGCTGATGACCTTGTAGTTTAGTCAAAATACGCTCGCCATATGTTGTTGCAAAATTTGGTAGAGATCGGATGATTAGGTTAGTCGTAATTTGATTTAAGCTTTGAACATTTGGGTGGCCACCATTACGTCTTCGTCAAGATGGCGGCGATATAAAACATGACACTGAGGTGCTCTTTGCTAGTTCTACCTCTGTGCCAAATTTCGTTCAATTCGGTTTCACCGTATTCGAATTGATAGAGGGGAACAGACATTCTGAGTACACACACTCACACACACTCACACACGCACACACACTCACACAGACAGACACACAATTTTTGTCCTGTGTAGATCTGATAAGCCTACTTTCATTTTTTGCAAAAATCGAAAGTAAGCTAAAAATAAAGTGTAAAACAATATAGCACGCCCTTCGTATATTCCGCTATTACCCTCTTTGATTGACGACAAGTTCTTTCCTAAGGCATATCTGGAAATATTAAAATTCGAGGTTTAAATAAGGGAACAGGGTTAACCTTTTCTGGAAGAAGTTAAACTTATTCTAAAGGGGCGTGGAATATACGGCATACATGTGGGAATGAAGGTAATTAGTTATGTCTAACTTACCTTTAGAATTTTCCCTATAAAAAGCAACTTCAGCGAAGAGCAACTGATTAAATGAACCGGATGCGTTTCTCTCGATGAGTATAATTTGGCATCAACATGTAAAAATTACAAACAACATCCATTTTGTTTACGAACTTCCAACACAAAAGCTTCCTTGATAAAAAAAAATGCCTATAATCTTTTTACAAACCTTTTGTTCGCCGAAAACGATGAAATGAATCCATGAACATAGAAAATATACAGTGATAATATAAATTTGACCAGGGATTATATATCACCGTCTTTTGCGCTTACCTTGGATATTGAAAATGTCAAATTTCGAGGTACTTGATCGAATAAAAAAGATGATGGTAATTCTTGTTTTAAGGGACATAACATCTAGGTTATCGGCCCCGAATGTAAAAGCAAAAAGAACTTTTACATATTATAAAACACAATACCTAAGTAATGTTATACGAAGTGAAATATAACAATTATTGAAGGAAAGACAAGGTAGGCGGTCCGTTGGAAGACGCAGAAATTCATGTTTGAAAGACATCAGAAGAGAGCACAGCTGTACACCAGGAGAAGCTTTTCATACTGCACTGTCAAGATCAGAGTTGGATCGCCAACCTTCGTGAGGAGACGGCATCTCAATCATCTTATTTTATGGATTATAAGCTAAGGTATGTGGACTACTTGAGGACATTGTCAGATAACCTGTGTGGTATCAGTGTCACGGATCTTGAGATAAGACAATATAACATTTTCCTGGAGTAAATGGACACCCAGAGGAGAATTACAATTATGATATCCGTCCATTTTGTTTACCAACTTCCCACACAAAAGCGTCCTTGATCAAAAGAAAAAAATGCCTATAATCCTTTTACAAACCTTTTTCTTCGACGAAAACGATGAAATGAATCCATGAACATAGAAAATATACAGTGATAATAACCGTGCTTTGAGTTTAAACCTTTAAACTTTTATTTTATGATACCAGTACACTTATGGCTATGAAAGCAAACGCTAGGTGAAAAGGGGAATACCTAAACTTCTAGGTACATAAGCCTTTTACTTTTCTTTCGAAAACTTAGGTAGATGGCGAGCATTTAAAATCCTAACAGACGAATTTTCGTAGTGCGCAACAGGCCGATGTATTCTGCCGAGTAGTAAGCAGACTGCTATTACGTCTGTGTATAGAAGGGGGGACTCGTTCTTTGTCTCACCCCAAATAAGTGAGCTCCCATCTGTACATATATGAATTGCGTACTTTTCACAAATTATAGATACCGGTAGCGTGGAATTCAATTGCTGATATGAATACTTCCAACTCGTCAGGGTTATTATTATTATCATTATTAATAATAATATTATTATTATTATTATTGTTATCACATACATTTCACCACTTAAGTGGGACATATCAACATATCGTCGGCTTGTTTGCAAGACGGTATGGCTAATTCTCTTAAGGTGGCAGGTTGAGAAACGATCGAACAATGGAACAGGTCTCCAAGATGACGGCCTTCTGCATGGTGATATATAGACCAGGATGTATTCCCAATATTCCCAGATTGCGAGCCAACGATTTAGGGACGATGCCGTTAGAAGAAATGACTTTGGGGAAAACCACTACACTTTCCTGTCTCCACATTTGCGTATTTCCTCAGCCAAGGGCAGATATTTGGTGATCTTATCACAGCAGGTTTGTTGCAGATTATGGGAATTGGGCACTGCAATATCAATGAGGAAGGTTCTCTTCTGCACCTTGTCCACAAGAACGATATCTGGCCGGTTTGCTGGTATCGGTCCCATAACAACTTGTGACTACTATTTTCCAAAACGGCGTCAGAAACATACTGATAGTAAGGCAAAGTATTTTCAGATAATACGTGCTTTTGTGCAAGGTGTAGGTGCATTATTTTGGCCACTTGGTTGTGCCTTTTCAAGTAATCAGTACAGGAGATTGCTTGGCAGCCTCCTGTGATATGCTGAATTGTTTCCGTTTCTAGTTGGCATCTTCAGCATTTATCATTCTGAATATTTCCCTTAACTATATATGTGAGATAGTTTTTGGTGGCCACAACTTTATCCTGGATTGCAACCATGAATCCTTCAGTCTCAGTGAATAGGTCCGCATGAGTCAACCAGCTGTTCGACGCATCAATGTCGACATGTTTCTGGTTGAGATCATACGGATGACGACCGTGCAGAGCTTTCTGCGTCCACTGCTGAAGCTTGATGGCTGAACATTCCTCTTCAGTGGCTAACTGTATATCCCTTACGTGAAGAAGATCCAGCAGTGTGCACTTTTCATCTGCCTTCACAGCGGCTTGATGTATGGGAGAGTCATGTCTGTCCAGAAAATATCTCTGAAGGTTCCTCACTTGCCTTGCATGCAATTGGATAATGTCCATAAGCCCTCGTCCACCTCTTTGGCGCGGGATTGTCAATCGCTCAACAGCGGACTTAGGGTGGAGACATCTGTGCTTTGTTAAGATGGTACGTGTCCTAATTAGGATGTTCTCCAAGTCAGTCTGCGTCCATTTGATAATACCGAAAGTGTATGTCAGAGCAGGAATAGCATAGGTATTAATAGCCTTAAAGGTGTTCTTTCCATTCAACTTTGATTTTAAAATCTTGTTAAGGCGTTGATTGTAGATAGCTACGGTTCTATCTTTAATACCTTTATGATCAATTCGATTAGATTGCAGGAGACCAAGATATTAGTAGGTCTCATTACCTTCCATAGCCTTTATGAAACAACCGTCATCAAGTTGAAATGCTCGGGCCTCTAATTTTCCACGCCGAATGGTGAGGGTGCGACACTTATCTAATCCGAAGGACATTCCAATATCAGAATAAAATGAAGCAGTTATTGCAATTAGATTGTCGATGTGTTTCTCAGCGGATGCATACAGTTTAATGTCATCCATGTACATTAAATGAGAAATTTTGTATTTCACTATACCAAGGTGCTTAATTGGAAAACCACACTTTGCATTGTTCAGCAATGATGATAGCAGATTGAGCGCCAAACAGAACCATAGAGGGCTCAAGCTGTCACCCTGAAAGATACCCCTTTTGATTTGAATAAATCCCGATTCCATACAAGTGTCTCCATTTGACAATAATAAGTTGGTCCCCCAATGAGACATCATATGTTGCAGACTTATAATGATGGCAGGATCAACTTTATATATCTTCAGGGTTTGGATTAACCAGGAATGTGTCACTGAATCAAAAGCTTTCTTGTTTTCAATAAAGGTCATGTAGAGGTTACGCATCATCTTTCCTGCTTGTTCCATAGTAACTGCATCGATTACAAGTTGCTCTTTGCAACCTTGAGACTTCTTCATGCACCCCTTCTGCTCCTCAGCCAGGATGCTATGAAGATTTGTGTGTTCATAAATCTTACGTGCAATGCAAGATGTAAATATCTTATACAGAGTGCATAGACAGGTGATAGGTCGATATTTGGAAGGGTCATTGGTTCTATCACCTTTTGGCAGAAGGTATGTTTTACCTCGCATCAAGTAAGAGGGGATAAGTTGCGGATTTTGGATGAAATCTGTGTAGCAGTGGGCAAGATGCTCATGAGTGCAAGTAAAACGTTTGATCCAAAAGTTGTGGATGTTGTCTGGTCCAACCGCTTTCCAAATTTGGGTCTCCTTAACCACACGGGTCACTTCTTCAATTGATACAGAGAGTCATTTATCGTGTCAATTTCTGACATTCTTTCCTCTTCCTCCGTAATCCATTTAGCGTTGCTGTTATAATCTCCAGCATTCGACCATAGGGAAGACCAGAAGTTCTCTACCTCTTCTTTTTGCGGTGAACTGCCCATTTGTGTTCCAGGATCGTCAAGATTCCTATAGAACCGTTTCTCATTGGTAACAAATAGCTTGTTCTGTTGCTTTCGTTCGTTCGATTCTTTATATCGACGTAATCTCTGTGTCTTTGCCTCAAGTTGTTGCTTTAATGTGCCTAGGATCTCAAGGGGGCTACGGTTCGAAAGATTGTACTTTGCATGTTTACTCTTCGTATGGCTCAACATTTGAACCCATTGAACAACATTCTTACTTCTAGTGCCTGCAACATTCTGATGCATTCTTCCAATATTTACTCTCAGTTCATCAACAGACTTTCGTAAACGTATCTCCCAAGCTGGCATCTTCTTCTGTCGATCTGAGGCATATTTAGGTCGCCATAATTTACCTCCTGTCACACGTATCACAGCTATCGCTCCAGCGTAAATTGCAGTCTGAACATGGTCGAAACAATATGATTTCTGGGACAGTTGCTGAGAGAGAATGTCGTTCATTGTTACAACAGAGGTAGCAAGTTTCTTAGAGCGATGTTGGTTCGTGATCATGGGCCGCTCTATTGGATCAGTCCCTTCAAATTCTATGAGAGCCTTCTCAAATTCATCTTCAAGTTGTTTCCGCACTGGTTCTACGAGTGCTTCCGGCGATATATTTACATCTTTGTCATCTGAAGGAAGATCGGTGTGCCTTTGTTTATTGACCAGACGTGTACTCTCCTGATCTATGGATTCGTCTACAGAGTTATGAGTATTGTCGGCAGCTACGTCAACCAGTAGCAGCTTGAGCTGATGTTCTGGGATAAGTTTCTTCAAAACTATAGCACGGCGCTGATCGGCTATTCTCCGTTCTGTAACATTAACATCAGGGAATTTCTGGCAGAATTCAGTGTGCAACTTCTGTCTATATGCAGTAGTGTCAGTTTCCATATTCGTTATCTCATAATATGAACGCATGATGTACATATTCATTTCATTTGTCCATTTCATGCGCTTTCTCGGTTTGCCCGCTCTTGTGGTCTCCTGAGTATCAGAAGAAACACTAGGACCAGGTGTAGCGTTGGATGCTGTTAGGATGCCACTATCAATATCGGCTGTAACATGTTCGGGGTGTTCCCCGATCAGGGCCCGCCTGTTCAGCTCCTGATCACCACCGGCTTGTATGCTGTCACCCCCAGCGATGGCTCCAAGGGTGCCCCGACGCTCCTCGGGTAGCGACCTTTTAGTTCCACTTTTCTTATTTCTTCTCATCATGATGATGGTGTGCCTTTTATACCTACGGCCAGGATATGATTTCGACCGCCCCTAACATGGGGAACAGACGTCGTTAGCAGCCGCCCGCTGCGGGACAGACGCTGCTGCAATGAGTTTGATTTCGGGGTTTTCATCCCCTAGGCAGGTTGCCTTCACTACGGCTGAAGAGACCTACCTACCCTAAATGATTAATAGTCTAGTTAATCATTTCTTGTAAATTTCGTCGATGCTTTTGAAGCCGATATCGAATGAGTATGAGACGAGTTATCCTTAACCTGCATTGGTACTATCAGATCTTAATCGACCTCTTTGTGTTAAATATTCACGCAATTCACCAAAGTTGAGAACATGCAAGCAGTATAGAAATGCTAAAAACTCACTGTGACAGAAGGCGCTGTGCTAGTAAACTCGTAGATCCTGGATGAAAGAAGTTATATTATTATTATTATTATTATTATTATTATTATCATTATTATTATTATTATTATTATTATTATTAGAGCACTTATGATTAGTTCTTCTTTGAAGGCTCCCTTTCATTCCCAATATTTCTTGAGCAAGGTGAATATTTTTTCTATTCTCTCTTGTGAGATTAGTTTCTGATGCTTAGTAAGCTACTCATGAGTGGAGGGGATGAGAAAACTATATAACAAAATTTACAACGGCCTAGTATAACAAGGTCAGAAATTCCAGAAGAATCCAGGTCTTTTTAGACTTTCTTAATCCAAATATTTCGAGTCTTATAAATTTTAATCGGTATGATGATCTTGGTTCGTCTATTGTCGTTCATTCTTAAAAGGTACTCGTGGAACCTCAGCCCCCTACGTCACATGCCGCTGTTGGGCGTTTCTAGCTGTTAACTTTCCATCTGGGAGTATTCTGGATTCATAAATTTTCAGAACGATACATCTTCCGACATTTTCCCAGTCATCCATGGTACATTTTCTGTTCATCAACAGAGTCTCTGTTGCGTAGAAGAATTAGGGTCTGCCTACAATTATTCTAGTAGTGAATAATCTTGGCATTCTTGTAATACCAGTTTCTGTCGAAACAAAACAAAAACTTGAGGTTAGCAGCCAAGAAATAAATCTCCAGAAAGCTCCAAATTCAGAAAGAAGGAAGGGGTATGGTGGTGACAATTGACTACTCTTGACTACTTCTCCGTCCCCAGATCTCCTAATGTATCACTCTGTACCTTATTATTACCATGGTGTGATGGGTTTTATATGTGACAGCCTGATACATTTACTGACGCCAACCTCATCACGAGAGTTTTCTTTTCGTGTGGCCTCCTGGGAGGCCGAGTGCACGTCTCTCTAGTCGACGCCCGTGTGCAATCTGGGCGTCGGAATGAGAGATGAGATGAATGGATGAAAGTGGGAAAAGATGTGGAAGGAAGCGGCCGTGGCCTGTCAGAAGGTACCATCCCAGCATTTGTTTGGTTTTGAAAATGGGGAAACCACGGAAATCTATTGAAAGGACGGCCGACGGTGGGGCTCGAACCCACACATCTACCGAGTCAGCAGAGGGCTTGGCCCCATGACCTAACGCTGCGCTTTAGCGAGCGTAGCCACCGCTGTCGGCATCACAAGAGTTAATGAGGAATGTAATACATGAAACTGGTCAAGGAGTTGAGAATAGGCTCTGTGGTCTGTTAGAAGGTACCTTCCCGGCATTTTCTTTGAGTTGAAGATGGAAAGCCATTTTAAGGACAACCGGGGGCGGTGTTCAAACCAATTCCTCTTCTGAGTTCGGATATAGCCCTGCCCCATGACCTTGCACAGACGCGCGTGGCTAATCCGGTCGATTCTCAGCTCTCTTGTTCAAGATACTACACTCTGTTATTTCTAAAGAAAAGATGTGAAGGATATGGTGGGAGCTTGGAACAGCTGAGCTCCATTCCCAAGTTTTTGAATCAGCTGATCCGTATAATACTCACAAGGGAAGTATCAGGTAAGACATGTCGAAACCTATCTTGAAACTTAGTGGACGCAATCGTTGTACTATAAGAGGACAACGTGCGGAAAATCAGCCGCCAGATTGAACTGCAAGGCTCCGAAATCGCACCTGTCATCCTGGTACGCAGTCATGACGGCTGGAGGAGCTGGACATCCCTGTGGCACTCGGAGTAGTAGCGAGGCGGTGCGTATATGCTGTCTGGCGCGTGAGGCTCCTTCCTACCGGCCTTGAAAGCTTGGGTTGTCCGTTCCAACATGTACGGTACTCGCTACCTCCCATTGATTTATATGAGAGATTCGCCACGTGATTTCGGAGCCTTGCAGTTCAATCTGGCAGCTGATTTTCCGCACGTTGTCCTCTTATAGTACAAAGATTGCGTCCACAAAGTTTCAAGATAGGTTCCGACCTGTCTTACTGTACCTGATACTTCCCTTGTCAGGGATACGCTTCGGACATTCAGTCGCTACAATTATAGGTATTTTTTTTAAATCAATCGATCTTGAGTCAACGCCAAGTACATTCAAACGGAAGGCGGCTTCGGTGGCGTAGTTGGTAGAATGCTGAGCTTCTATGCCCAAGATAGCGGGTTCAAACCCGGCCAAAGCCGTCGGATTTTATAAGAGCGTTAAAAATCCCTCAGTATGCCTTCCTTCGGAGGGGAAGTAAAGCCGGCGGTCCCATGTCATAGATTTATGGCAAGTTAAAGAACCTTCCACTAATTACACCTGTGTGAAGCTAAATTGTATAGGTAAAGAATGTAAACAACGCTCTTAGGTTCCTACGTTCGTTGCCAAGAGCCGACTGCGGTGGCGTCTAGTAGCTAAGTTCTCAACTAGGCCTAGTAGTCGTTGACGGTGGCGTTTGGCGGCAAAAGTAGGAACTATTTGAAAAATTCCAAGCTGCAGCCCTTACTTGAATTACAAAACAGATACACACACTAATACAGCCATCACAATTTACACCGGCTATCAGACAGATTCTACACGCACCCAAAGTACACGGGGCTACATGACCGCGTTGTCGCAGCTCCTAAGCTGAGGAACCAACCAACCATTCTAACTGAGAAATACATAAATTACACGCCGAAGCTATGTTAACATTAATACCGATATTGAATCCAATAATTACGTCAAAGACTGCAAACATTCTACAGCTAATACTAAGTACTGTACTGTAATCTGATGAATATATGAACACTCACCGTGTAATTAGCAGGTATTATCTACTACTCTTACGCAGTGCGCTCCGCAATTTTAAGTTACAGAGATGGGAAAATAGAGTCTGGTGCCTATTAACAACTCTCCTTTTACTCTGTTTTGAAGTATAAGGAAATTGAATAATTTTATAGTTTTAGGGGAAGATTTAAATTTTTGGGAGTGACAATGAGGTGTCAGTTGCCCAAAAATATTTGCATTGGTTTGGCATTGATTTGTGCTAAGGATTTATTTTTGTGTTAATGGCACTTGCAGAGGGGAGGAGGGGGGATAAGAGCAGTTGTCCGTTTCAGCTTATGTTCGGTAAAAAATGAAACTTTTTCCCTAATTTATCAATTGGTCTCAAATTGTAAACATATAATTTGTGAGTAGTATTAAATACAATTACAAACTTACAACTCAATTGATCGTACTGTTTTTGAGAAAAATATTTTTTATTTCATTCTAAGGGTTTTTTCGAAAATCATCTTTTTTATAGAAAATTTACTTTAATGTGCTTGAAAATTTGAAGACTGTATCTCATATTATAGCCAAACAGTTTTGTGTATGTTTTTTGAATATCTTGTGTGGTGACCATTAAATTAATTTTCAAAATTTTGAATATTCTTACCGAAATAATTAAAACATATACTTATCAATATTTTCGTTTCTAAATACTTAAAAAAATGATACTCAAGACTGTTAGTAGGGGTAATCTCCAAAAATTTCATCAAATTCAGAAAATATTTACTAGGAAAAAGTTATATTTAAATGTACAATTTCACAAATTAAAGATAAACGCATTCAAAGTTACACAACACAATCGTCCGCCGATCCTTGCTCTAAAATCCACCTGGGCTGTATGTTGTTCCTTCTTTTCTCTTTCGAGCTTCCTCGGTGTGTAGGGCCATCAATCTTGATGCATGTCGTCTTCGATTTTCGAATTCTAAGCACCGTTTTGTCTTTTGTTTCCTTCGTCGCTCGTCTCTAACGTTGCTCAGTCGCTTTCTTATTGCTGACAGTGGAGCAGTCTCTGTTGATCTTGTTGCTTCTGTCTGATAGCATCCTTGATTGAACTGTGAAACAGCTTCTGTCACAGCTAGTTCTACATTTTTCTTGGATACAAATACATCCTTTGGACACTTTGTCCAGATTATACTATGTAGACACTCATTTGTTTACAAACGACTTCAAAGACCTTATGATCACAGAGCATAAATAATTACCTGCATCTCACTGGAATACCTGTAATGCTCAATAGATGGCACCAAAGTTCAGATTCACTCCTTACATTCATATCATTTTTTCAGAGCAAACAAGTAACATTATGACAGCTTTCATATGATGCCACGCCCACTCCTCAACTGCAGGCTTAATATTTAATTATATTGTTTTCTACATTTCTCTCTGGAATTTCACAAAATCCTTTTGTGCTATGAAAGCACTTAGCCTATATGAATGGACATATTTAGGCCAAAACAGAAAAACACAAAAATTCAATATTTTATTGCCAGACTATCCCCTTAAGGAAGTGAAGTTTGGTACCTGAAAATTAGGGACCAGTCTCTTTCCTGCCGATGCAGTTAGTTGTAATTTAAGACAATTCTCTCCCTCGCCATGGTTAGCCTACAGTATATTTTTGTGTGATCTTTGTTGTGTGTTATTGGTTTTAAATTTTGCAGCAGCTTTATATTTTATTTGAAAATTGAAAGACCGCTAGTGGGTTTGTTTAGTAGTGCTTAGAATGAAAAGAGAAATAGACCTATAGTAGGTTAGGCGTTGGTCGGCAATTAATATTCAAGATGAAGGAAGTCATTACAATATACAAATTATATTAAGGTAGCGCTAAACGCTCAAACAGGCTGCTCTGTGGCGATATTGTTGCTGTGTTTTACATTATCGAGCTGTATTTGATGTCAGGGGGTAACGATTGAACATTGTGACGAGAACCAATGGTTAATAAGCTACTGAACGAATGAAAACGTGCTGTGCTATCTGTCAAACTACAGTCATTAGGAACCACAGGAGGCAATTTTATATCGTTCCCGCCAAATCCGTCAGGTTCGTTCTTTCGAAATACAGGATATAGGCCTAATTCACATTTTGTCCCCGTAAGTCCCAGATTCCTGTAGTATTTTTAGCCTACTTTTCACATTTTGCAAAAATTAGGAAAAAGTAGTCTTATGAGATCGGGCAAATGTGTGTGTGTCTGTCTGTCTGTCTGTCCTTCTGTCTGTCTGTCTGTCTGTCTGTCCTTCTGTCTGGCTGTGTGTGTGTCCCCCCCCCCTATCAACTCCTAAACGGCTGCAGGCATCCAAACGAAATTTGGTAAGAGTAAAGAATATCTCACGGCCATATTTGAAAATGATGTCAGTGCTACCAACTGCTGAAAAATCGCAATTGAAATTTGAGCTCCATGTTGGATATCTTGGAAGGTATGAATGGGAGCTATTTCAAAATTGGCACACGTATAGATAATAAACTTGCAGTTTAAATTCTAGGAGCCATACATGGCAGTGTTGCCAAAATGATTCTAAGCCTGCTGATAGGTCTAATTTTAAATGCATATAACTTCTATACTATCAATTGGATTTCAACCAAATTTTGTATGTAATATGTGTACATAAACAGATATGACTGGGCGTATTCGTACGAGCCACCAGGGCTGCCAACTGTCAATAAATATTATCTCTATTCTTTTATCCAAATACCAATATATCAGAAAGTATGCAAGCCGACAGCTTTAAACTATGCACACGTATAGTACCTGACATTCTATATTAATTTGGAGTAACTTATGTACATCAGTGCTACCAACATGATTCGAAGACTGCTGATAAGACCAATTTTTAAATACATTTAACTTCTATAATATCAATTGGATTTCAACCAAATTTCCTATGTGCTATGTGTACCATATAAGATATGACTATGCTTATTCTTAAGAGCAACCAGGGCTGCCAACTGTTAATAAATGCTGTCTCTATTTTTTTACCCAAATATTAATATATCAGAAAGTATGTAAGCCAACAGCTTCAAACTTTGCACAAGTATAGTACCTAACATTCTAGATTAATTATGAGAAACTAATATACGTCAGTGCTGCCAACATGACTCTAAGCCTGTTGATAGGTCCAATTTTCAAATACATGTAACTTCTATACTAACAAATGGATTTCATCCAAAATTGGCACAGCAAGTGAACCCTTCAGAATAGCAGTGTTTATTGCAAGAATCTTAGATCAAGGGGTCGCGTTCAGTTCATATTGTGGTGTTTACGTCCGCCAAACTACGTGCTTTTCTGAGGCAAGGGTTATAGGATGAAAACTATAACTAAGAAAGAAAGGAGACAAAACGTAAGATAATAACAAGATTTAATAACTAATTTGTGCATAAAAGAATAAAACAAACAATAATAAACAAAATCCTCCCTGAATTTTCCCCTGACAGGAATATTTATCACTTTGAGGAGTCAAATGGATCTCCCCTTTTCTAATAAAATGTGGATCCAAGTTCCACTACCTTGCATGTGAATTTATGTTCGCGTGGTGACCATCTACGGGAAATGAGTACTTGGATGATCATTCGTTCACAACGGGTTAACAGCCACGGTGCTCACGAACAATCATCTCGTAAAATCAACTTTATGGATATGGGCATAACATTAATAAAAATCCTTAAATCTAACTCTGACACACATATTACAACTCTACTATTTACAGGCATCTCTCTGAGACCCTTATTAGTGTGGTGACACACTTATCCAAATGAGCTGCCACAATGGCCGGATGCTCAACAACAAGGAAAAACAGCGCCGCACGTGACTCACGGGCCACTGACATGGACAGTAAACAAAGAATAAACCAACAACAACAAACAACCTGAGTGGTTAAGATTACTTTATATTAACAAAACTGCATGTTAAGGAAACGCTTCGAAGGTAATCGTGTTTCGTAGGCAACTCCCATTTATTTAAACAATTTTACCATTGATCAGTTTCTCACATTTATATTTATTTTCAAGTAATTTGGAGCCAGTCGTGCACTCCACTAATGAGCTCTGCTTGCGAAACTCAGCCAGCCCTTGTGACAACAACTCACCCATTCCACAATACCAGTCATGTCCCCCATCCAGTGTATATAAATAGCCGACCAGCGGAACTGTTATCTCAAGGAATCAACAGCCGCTAACATCTCCTCCCACTCAACATATGGTCAAACAATAATCACATATCCATAATTGTCCTCGCAAGGATGCAATTATGAATCTGGTACCAAGCTGACAGAAATCAGTCTCTGCTGAAGTTCCCGCTTGTAATACCACAACAATATACTCACAGTACACACATCTGGGACTGACATAACACCTTTCACATGGGTCTGCTGAATTAAAGCTCGCAAACATTTAACACAATATTTAAAACCTACGATAGAGCTGAGTACTCTTCGTCACAAATTACATTGCTCCAAAGGCAATAATCACACTGAATCTGATCAATAATAATTTTCAATAACATTTAATTACCCTCCAATCTACTATATAATTAGATTAATTCAGTCCTACTTCTGAAACACGACATATCTCCGAGAGACGTTTTTTAACCGCACTTCGTAACCTAGGCGAACACGGCCGTTCACATAGATACGTTAGTTAACACAACACAAAGAAAAGAACCTTCCATTAACTACAATTGTGCGAGCTGCTTCCAAACAAAAGTGTGTCAGATCAAACTAAATATACTACAGTAAATCACACAAGCAAAGTATTTACAAAAATATGTCCCATAAACCATAAGTTAATTTAATAAATAATAAAATATTATTTGTACTCATCTCGTGTTGTAGTCACCCGTCAAAGAACATCAGATGCCATTCCTCAACTGGATGATCTTTTATCTCATAGCAGCCATCTGGACGGACTGTTGAGAATTCCACACTTCCTCTGCATTCATTGATGTCATCCTTGCGCTGATACAAAAATTAGGTTATTATACACTTTATGCCTGACTACTAAATTCGCTTGTTCAGGTACTAAATTCCCTGTCACTGTTCGTTGGCGAATTATCGACGCTACTGTCCCTATAACTATAGTACAATGACTATCCATCACTGATTTTACCACTTTTCAATGAATCTCCTGTGTCCTCGACACAAAAATACAAGTCTACGTTCGTAGACGCACAGAATAATAATAGTGTGTCCTCAACACACGGAATAAAAAGTCATGTCTCCTAGACACACGGAATGAAAGTCAATGTCTTGGCTCTTCGACACACTTATAAATGAACTGGCCCTTGGGTCTAGATGGAGGGGGATTTTATGTAAAAATTTCTCGAAGTAATTGTGATACAGGAATGAAATACATATCACTGAACTCGTAATATTGCACAGGTCAAGAATATGCCCATTAATCCTAGAATCGATCGTAGAGATTTTGTCTAGGCGATTTCCCGCGTGAATGCTAGCCACCGCGTACCCCAGCCAGAGTTGGCGCGCAAGTAGGCATTCTCTTCTCATTGGTTCTCCATTTTCTGATAATTTGGCGGTTTCTAGTAGATCTTGGCGTCTTGGGAGTGTCTATTTTCTTCATCAGCCATTCACGTTACTGCATCATATTTCTTCTAGGCGCGAATATCACAATGAACATACCAGAACCATGTCTCACCGCGCGTCGCTTCTAAAATTGAGGTAGCCACACCTGTCCCCGTGATACATCGCTCTGTTATTTCTTTTCATAGCTCAAGTACTTAGCCTTTTGTTAAACTGATTCAGGTATGTCCCTACTGTCTCCAACAAATGCTTGAGATTTCCTCATCGCTGTCTGGCTACTTTCATGATGCTGGTTGAAATATTTATTAATTGAAGAAATAAAAGTAGAATCATTTAACCAACATAGGGTAAAGGGTTCACAAGATATCATAATATTTCAGATTATTTCTGACCAACGCATGCGTGACATTGTTGCCAACATGATTTTACGCGCGCTGATAGATCCAATGTCTAACTGCATGTAACGTCCATGCTATCCATTGGACTTCAACCAAATATTGTATTCTGTACCTTAAGAGATGGAACTAACAATATATTCAGTCACCAGGGCTGTCAACAGTAGTGTTCTATTAGGCTACAGGTATATTTCGAACTAATTAGAAATTTCGATATTACCAACTTAATTTCGCTATTTTTCTAGATAGCTCTATATAGATTGGCATGAATCTTAAATTTTAAGAAAAGTAGGCTCTTTAGTTCGTCACGGAACTTCTTGTTAATAGTTCCCAATGGCAAATGTAATTGATAATGATAATGATCGCGTAGCCTCCGGAGAGGCCAAGTGCAGGTCTTTCTAGTCGACGCCCGTGGGGATGAAGTGATGATGAAGACGTCAATACACCCAGTCCCCGAGCCACGGGAACTAACCCCAGGAGATTAAAATCCCTGATGGCTCGGCCGGGAATTGAACCCGGGGCACTGCGGGCCAAAGCCTAGCTCGCTAACCATTTAGTCATGGAGCCGGACAATGTAATTGATAAGGAGCGATTTATAGCAGAGAAATCTTGGAATATCTACTTGGATTAGCTCGCTTGACTTTGGAGGTACAATGTTCCTAACAACTGCGCACAATATAAACCTCAAACTTCCTTATCACGTGTTATTTTTAAGGAAATCTAAACAAAATAAAAATGACAGCAGGTATGTTGATAAGAATACAAGATAAGGAGATAACTTCTCGGAATTTGTTCAGATTACAGGTGTAAATATAGTTCAGTTATGTGATGACACGTTCTGGCACAAAGCTTCACTCCACTGGGTTTGTGTGAGTGACCAACTTGTGGTGTAGCGGCTAGCATTCATGGCTGTCGCCCCGGGACCGAGTTTGATTCCCGGCTATGCCAAGAGATTTAATTCTAGTCTGCCGGTTGAAATGGGGTACACTCAGCCTCGTGAGACAAAACTGAGAAGAGGTGAGTTCGATTCCAACCTCAGGCATCCCGGAAGTAGTTTTCTGTGGTTTCCCATTTCTACTCACGGCAAATGCCGGGATGGTACCTTACTTAAGGCCACGGCCACCTCCGTATTAATCCTTACTTGAATTACAAATACACACATGAATACAGCCATCACAATAATACAAGTTATCAGACAAAACTGCACACACATACACCCAAGTATATGGGGCTTTTTTAGCGTATCCCTTTTAGTGCCGGGAGTGTCCGAGGACAAGTTCGGCTCGCCAGTTTTGTAGCTGATTCGAGACGGACACCCAATGGGTGAGCTACAAGTACCGTTGGGGAGGAAAATTGGGATGTAAGGACGAGAGGAGTTGGAAGGTGGCGGCAGTGGCCTATAGTTAGGGACCAACCCCGGCATTTGCCTGGAAGGAAGATGGGAATCCACAGAAAACCATCTTCAAGTTCGCCGGCAAGGGGATTCGAACCTCCTAGCCTCCCGGATGTGAGCGACTGCCAGCAGTCATGCCGTAACGACCACGGCTAACTCACCCGGTTATATGGGGCTAATTCACCACGATGTCTAAGCCTCTCTAACTTGGGTCTAATTAATGAAGGGTCAGAGAAGAGATTTTGGGAGGAAGTGAGCCGTGGACCTGTTGAAATGAACCGTCCCGGTATTTACCTAGTGGTGAAAATGGGAAACAACGAAAATCCTTTTCGGGGCGGCCGAGGTGAGATTCGAACCCACGCTCTCCCGATGCCAGCGAGGCACGAGTTAGCGTGTCAGCGCACTTGGCCAGCCTGGCAGTTCCAAACTATCAATGGAGAAAAATATTTCTGTCTCTAAACGGATATACAAAAGTTGCCAAACCGGTATTTAAGCGACTAAATTCATAACCTCTCGCTCGGCTCTAGTGCTATGTGGGCTGTACGCGACACAGTTCTGCCAGGGGCTATCGTCTTGTTTATTTGTTTAAAATCACTTTATAAACAAATATATTTCCGTTCAATTTTCAAGAAATACAAGATTTTCCGGTACTATTGGGAAGATTTGGAAGATTTTGGTACAAACCTCACCTTCTAATTCCCCCTGGTTTAGGAGTTTGAGTTTTGTGAAACATACACCTTAGCGTATTATATAATAAGATTTTCATCATATGAAAATTGCTCATTCTAACGACATGACGCTGAAGTTGGCAACACTCGCTGTACGTCACATCACTGAGCAAGTGAGTAAACGTAGAGCAAAGCTCTTTCTTACTGACTAGGACTCAACATGACGATACCTTGCCTTCTCTCTGGTTGAGTCAAGGTAGTATTTAGTGGGAGATAGTAGATCGCCTTTCTCCAGTTCGCTTCTGCCCAGCGCACCTGAGTTATGAGGCTAAACGTCGCACCAAGGACGCAGTACCGAGAGAACGTGATCGAAGATTTGGAAGCCACTTCGTGATTCCTGCGAAACTGACATTTCAAGTCTAGTTGCTCGTACTCCTCATCCAGGAAGTGGAGTACTTATGAGTATTTATGAGAGCAAATAATGTTGAAACTTTCTAAATAAACGTGTTTCAGAGTAAAACATATACAGTCCTGATTTTCACTGACGCATTTGAACAAAATGTGATTATGCACACCTATAATAGATTCAATAAATCTTGTGTGTTTTTCTTTTGACTGATTTGACGCAGCCCTCCATGGCTCTCTGTACTGAGTTAAGTGTTTCGTCTCTACATAGCTACCACACGTTACATCTGAGGCAATCTGTTTAACATATTCTAACCTTGGTCTACCCCTACACGACCCTTCCTTTCATAACTAAGCTTGTTATTCCTGGGTGTCTTAGTATGTGGCCTACCAATCTATCTCTTCTCTTCATTAGCAATCGCCAGAAACACCTCTCCTCTCCCACTCGTCTTAGAGTTCCCGGTTCCCTTAAAACAGCGGTTCCCAACCTGGGGTACGCGTACCCCTTGGTGGTACGCCAAAATATAAACGGTAATGGCAGGCGCCATGTTCCCATCGTGCCACCGCTGCACTGCTAATGTCTTGATTTGTCTATTTTTGCCGAACTAGTTGCTAGAATTAATTGGTTTTCAATAAAATCAAAATAAAAAAGTATGTTCTGTAAATGTTTATGTTCCTCAGCTAAATGTTCAAACATCTTCTTTTGGACAAGTAAATGAAAATAAAATAGAAAATTATATTTAGCATTTATTGAAATGAAATGCAAACTAACAGCAAACAAATAATACATGAAAAATATTAGTTAAACTGTATTAAAAAACATAAGTTATAAATGGTTGTAAGTTATTTTTTTTAGTAATGTACTTATTGCCCATGTCGCCTCCGTAGCGTAGTGGTCAGCATGGTTAGCTGCCGCCCCGGAGGTCCTGGGTTCGATTCCCGGCTCTGCCACGAAATTTGAAAAGTGGTACGAGGACTGGAACGGGGTCTACTCAGCCTCGGGTGGCCCAAATGAGTAGAGGTGGTTCGATTCCCCCTCAGCCATCCTCGAAGTGGTTTTCCGTGGTTTCCCACTTCGTCTTCGGGAAATGCCGGGATGGTACCTTCTTCAAGGCCACGGCCGCCTCCTTCCCTCTTCCTTGTCTATCCATCCTAACCATCCCTTACCTTCCCTGTTCGCTTTGCAGGTGAGGCCGCCTGGGCGAGGTGCCAATCTCACTTCACCAGTTGTATCACTTCCGATTCGATGTTCGCAGTGGGTAGATTATTGGCTGAGGAATAACCTAACCACCAAGGGAAGATGATTAAGAAAAGTAGGTAGGTTTCGGACTGGAGAAAAAGGATAGAAAAATGGGAGGAGAGTCCCACAAAAGTTATGAATTTAACTTTAAATGCACTTAGAGGCGGTTGCCACCACAAATCCGCTCTCTGATACCTAAAGTGGGTAAGGACCTGGTCGAAGCTGACGGGAACCGCAGCTAGGACTTGGGCGGTTTGCAAGAGAGTGGCTTTAGTATATTCCCTCTCAAGCATGCATCTGCTTACTATGGGGAAGGGTGATGGTCTGGCAAGACTGAGAGTAACAGATTTATTGTATGTCTGTTCAAAGAAATTCGTTTTTGCAAAGTAATTCGAAGAGTGCCAATAATTTGAATCAGGTTTGGTATTTCCAGTTTTCGAAGTTATAGAGTGCCTGAAAAAGCGACCAAGTGCTTCCAAGAAGGATAGTAATAAAAAATTATACCTTGGGAAGTAATTTTGGTAAGTGGACCAATGGTTGCATTTGGAAATGGCTAAGCTTTTACTCAGCAAGGAGCCGGCTAAAAGTTTAGACAAAAAGAAACACTTATCTTTTGGAAAACTAACCATAAGTTTTCGGAGAGGATCTCCACAAGCAGGTAGCTGGCGTAGCGAGCTGTGCTTGTCTTACTGGCCAGTTAGAATTAGCTATTAAAGCTAAGAGAAACTTTAACGAGATTATCACTAAGAGTTCTTGCTCAAATGCAACGAGTGGTGAAAACCCTATCAATAGATTTAATGGCATTGAGTAGGGAGAGCCAAGGAAGACAGGATCTTGCCTAACCGTTGTACTAGAAAAATGAAAAAGCGAAAAGAAACGCTTAATTTATTTAACAATTCAAAAGAAGTTGATAACTTTAACAAATATATATTTTCAATTTGTTTAACAATTTTGGGGTCACAGACCTCAGAAAACATTTGACGTTTGCTCCAGGCAATTAACAATTCTTTAGGTTTCGAACCTTATATATTTTCTAAAATCTTTGTAAGATTAAAAAAAAAACAAATGAAGTGATTAAAATTTAACAATAAATAGAGTACAAGGTGTGTACTTTAAGAAATTCCTGAGAGAATATTCTAGAAAGAGTGACAACTTCGAAAATAGCAATAAGAAAAACATGAAGAATAAGATAGAAGTTCCTACAACTTCTTATATTTAAGCTGAATTACTGTTGGTTATTATACAAATAAGGGCAGGCCACTTACTGTGAAACCTGAAGAGAAAATCAAAAGGAAGGTTCTCGACCTCCTATGTTTAAGTAGGAATCGCGAGCCAAATGGGGCAGTTTCCATTTCGTGAGACCTAGAAATAACTCACTCAAGAGTTGAAAGAATTGTTTTCCCTAATTATAAGGTAGAAACAATGTAAGCTTGAACCGTGTATAAAACACGTAGTTACGCAGAAATTAATCAATGATAAACAAGCAAGATGGAAGGGCACTTCGTTAGAGTGACACCTCATAGAAAATGATTTAGAGTTACAATTTTATTAATATGGTTTTGTTAGTAGAAGGTTTAGGAAAGATCAATTGGGATTGAGGATAAATGTTCATGGCCTTATTTAATGTAAACGGACGATCGCGACGCGGTAGAAAAGTTGAACAAGCACTAGTTTTCACTATAGTCTGTTAAATAGATGAAAAGTTCACTGTAGAAACACGAAAGTTTATGGGAAAGAAAGTTATTGCAATGATGAAAATAACTGGTTGCACTAGGTAGGCGAGAGTCTATTTCTTGAGAAAGTTGTGAATTACAATTAAATGCGCCATAGAACATTCCAACGGTGGAAGAAAATTCGCTATTGCGTAATTTATAAGGAAGATTCCTCATTTTAAATAGTATTCCCACAAGTGAGTGAAAAATACATGACGGCAAGATTTGTAGATAGAGTACAGAATCTGGAAGGTTCCAGAACAGTCCTAATAGAAAAATGGTGCCAAAGTTAATCCAACGGTGGAACGAGCTTAATATTTTATGGACAGCGGGTATTAGATAATATCCCACGTTGTGAGAAGATCTCTCATTTAAATAGCTTAAGAAAAGCTACTTTCTAGTAAGGTTGGCTTAGACAGACAAAAGCCCAACATAGCAAATCCCGCGAAGAATGATTACCGCCCCAAATAAGTAATCTCACGCTGTCTATAAAATAATCAATAAAAGCATGTGGATAATAAAATTGATGAAGATGAGGTTAAAACCTTAAGTCTGTACTTATCTTGGTTGCATGTCGAAGGTGAAGTTCCCTTTGACGGATACTTAATATGCCAACATGGCGTAGAACGTATAGAGTGCCTCTTGGTTTGAGGAGACTGGCTCTAGTTGAGCCTTGACTGACCGAGTCAACTGCCGACTTACAAGTGAGACCCACTCAGCGAAGCGCGGAGGGTCGAAGGAAGGGAAAGAGTGGGGGTAGGAGACAAAAGGAGAACATATAAGCATGACCAATATTGTAAACTTAAATTCTCTTGAGGAAATGGTCTTCAAAGAGTTGATAGCAGGCGATACTAGCACAGCATGGTGAGTGAAAAAGTAGACGAAGTTTTCTTGATCACGGAGATAATAGCTGGCAATGGCAGCGAGAACTGGTGGACAGATGGATAAGGAAGTCCTCTTGCACCAGGAAGAATTGAGGAGTTTCAGAGATTCGCTGCTAGATGACGCTAGGTGGGTCATGGAAGATATATATCTAGAACAGACTCACAATGACATAAGAGGCATGACCATCAAAGAGAAAATAGAAGATCACTGTTGGTGTTTGATAGAGAGGAAGGAATGAACAAGCAAAGAGCATTACACTTAATATTCTCTCGTACCGTGTATTCCAAGAATACACCATACTGGGAGGAGCAAACACCAACAGAGAAAAAATACGCAGTTAAACATTTAAAGGTAATGGAGCGATCAAAGACAGTGGTCTTGTGATCGGACCATTAGTGGTCAAGACTCTGACCACCCTGACTCTCCCATCTCTTCCAGGATAACACTCGGTCACTCTACCAGAAGTCAGACTAGGGGGGGAGAAACATCCCTAACCAAGACCAAGTCCCCCACTTTAACGTCGGGACTGGAAAGAAACCACTTCTGTCTCCGTAGCAAGGAAGTTAAATATTCCAAGTTCCACCTCTTCCAAAAAGAATTACGGAGGGCTTCAAGTTTACGCCAAACGATAGGTAGATTAGAATCCCTGTAAGAATTGGGAAGAGGAGGAGGGGCAGAAAGAGAAGTGCCGATAAGGAAATGACCAGGTGTAAGTGGAAGCAGGTCATCAGGGTCATTGTAAAGCGGAGTTAAAGGGCGAGTTTTAACAACACCTTCAATCAGAATGGATAGTGAATTGAATTCCTCGTAAGTCAAAATTCGATTACCTAAGACTTTTCTTGAATGACGTTTAGTGAGCTTTACGCAAGATTCCCACCTACCACCGTGATGAGGAGCGTAGGGAGGTATAAAGCGCCATTTGAAACCCTTTGAGTAGGAAAAATTAGAAATTTGTTCCATGGCAGGAGAGGAAGTGAGAGCTTTCTTCCACAGGGAAGCTGCGCCCTGAAAAGTGGAAGCGTTATCAGAGAACATCTCTGAAGGAACACCACGCCTAGCAGTGAAGCGAGAGACAGCTGATAAAAAGTAAGAAGTAGAAGCATTCGTTACTAGTTCCAAGTGGATTGCGCCAGTAACCATGCAAACAAAGAGAGAAACATAAAGCTTACCAAACAATTTGCGTTTAGCTTCAGGAGAAATTCGTTGATATTGGAACGGACCCATATAGTCCACACCAGTTAGAGCAAATGGGCGTATAGGAGAGGAGCGAAAAGAGGGCAGATCGCTCATTAATTGAGTATTGATTTTAGGTTTCGCTTTGAAACAAGGAATGCACTTGTGAATTACAGAAGAAACTTCATGAATTCCATTTATAATCCGATACTTTTCCCTTAAGAGGCAAAGCAGAGTGCGTGTACCAACATGCAGATTATGATAATGAAAGTCACGTATAATTAAGGAAGTTACGTGATGTTTGGAAGGCAAAATAACGGGATGCTTTTTGTCCTCAGAGAGCAAAGATTGCGAGAGCCTTCCACCTACCCTGAGTAACCCATGGTCATCAAGGAACGGGGCTAAAGCACGAAGACGACTGGATTTGGGAAGATCCCTTTTAGAAGAAAGCAAAGACAATTCAGAAGAAAAGGCTTCTTGCTGTGTCAGTTGTAGAACCTTAATGGTAGCGAGATTCAATTCATGATTGGTAAGGTGTGGTTTGGGGAGAAGAGGTTGGTCAACCACAAAATATTTCCATCTAAGGAGATAGGCGACGATTCGAAGTAATTTATGAAAGGAAGAATAGCGGGACAGCAAGGGATGAGAAGCGTTGGAAACAAGACACGAAGCAATAGATAGAGGTACTTTAGCGTCAGGCAAGTTGGAGTTTGTAGCTGGAGGTTTAGAAGGCCATGAAGAAGAGTCTTCGATTAACCACGAGGGCCCATGCCAGTACAACTGGGAAGCTGCCAATTGAGAGGGTAAACAACCACGAGAGATAATATCGGCTGGGTTATCAGCACTGGGCACATGCCTCCATTGACATCCAGAAGAAAGAGTTTGAATTTTGGAAACCCTGTTTGCAACAAAAGTTTGCCAGTGAGAGGGGTTCTTGGCGATCCAAGAAAGGGTGATCATGGAATCGCTCCAGAGATAGATTTGCGAGAATTCGACTTTTAATACTTCCCGTAATTTCTTAACAAGTTCTGCAGCCATGAGTGCAGCGCACAATTCAAGCCTAGGCAAAGTGATAGTTTTAAGAGGAGCGACCTTCGATTTGGCACAAACAAGGTTGGAAACTGAAGATCCATAGAATGAACCGTGATAAACTAAATATGCGCAGCAACCGTAAGCTTTTTCGGAACTGTCCGCGAACACATGAAGGAAAAAAGATGCATTAGAATGAGAGCTAATTAAATTCCTGGGAATTTCAATAAGGGAAAGATCCAGCAAATTGCTGCGAAACGAGAGCCAACGATTAAGAAAAGAAATAGGAACAGTGTCATCCCATTCACATTTGAGCGACCACAGCTCTTGCATGAAGAGTTTGGCTATAACGATAACTGGGGCAAGGAATTGAAGCGGATCAAAAATTTTTGCAATTTCAGAGAGAATTTGTCTTTTTGTGTTAGGAAGCTCTTCTGCGAGCGAAACTTTATAGATGAGAGTGTCAGTGCTAGTGCACCAATGAACTCCTAGAGTTTTTATGGATTCGGAGTTTCCACAAATTTCGACAGAAGAAGGATCTACGTCTTCGATGGGAAACTGGGCGAGAAACTCAGGGGAGTTGGAATTCCACTTATGAAGTGGGAAACCTCCATTCCTTAGCAATGCCTGAAGTTCTAAAGCACAAAAGAAGCTTCCTCCAAAGTGGGGAAGGACTGCAAATAATCGTCAACATAGAATGACGTAGTTAGTGCTTCAGAGGCTTTGGAATTAAATAAATGACCTTCTTGTGAGGCTAGCAAGTGTAGGGATCGGATAGCAAGGAAAGCAGAGGGTTTTAAGCCATAAGTAACCGTTTTTAAGCGAAATACCTTAATGGGCTTACTGATTTCATCACGCCACAAGATTCTTTGGAGATCTCGTTGTTCCGGTTGAATTAAAACTTGGCGGTGCATCTGTTTTATATCACCTATGACAGCTATGGGAAATAATCGAAAGTTTAAGAGTATAGCAGATAGATCTGATTGAATAGCAGGACCAGAGTAAAGAGTGTCGTTAAGGCTGTTGCCATTAACGTCGGGTGAAGGACCATTGAAAACAACTCGGATTTTATCTTTTACAAGGTTTTTTTTTTCCACACGGGATGATGATTTAAATAAACCGTTTCAATTGGGGGGTGCAATTCATCATCAGATTTGTTAACAACTTCCATATGATCTAAGCTTTCATACTCATCCATGAAATCAGTGTACTGCTGTTTAACAAGAGGTTCTTTCTTGAATTTGCTCTCGATAGCAAAGAGAGCTTTTCGAGCTTTAGGCTGAGAGTTAATGAGTTTGGGAGGATTATGTAATCTTGGCATTTGAACAACGAACCGGCCATCAGAAGAACGAGTGGTGGTGTTCAAAAAAAGTTGCTCACAGAATTCATTTTCTGAAGAGGTTACATTAGAAGGATCGACGCTTTCAAGCCTCCAGAACTGTTCCAGGTCAGTATTGGAGAAGTAACATTGCGATGCGGGTTGGGGAGAATAATGGGGAAGTTGACCTGTGACGATCCATCCAAAATTAGTGTCTCTGGCGACCACGTTTGAGGATAACTTGCGAACCTGTTTACGAAGGCAATTCCAGAAAACATTGGCACTAAAGAGTATGTCAATAGGGTTTTGCATGTTGAACAAAGGATCGGCTAGCCTTAAATGCGAGGGATTGTTTAACCCTGAAATATCCACGGAGTGACTTGGAGTGTCTTCTCCAATGCTATTGAGAATTAGACAATTAAGTTTAAAAAAGTTGTTTGTATGACAAATATCTCTTATGGTTAGCTTCGAGAATTGTAAAGCTTGCGATTTTGAGCTATTGATACCCGACACGTTGATAGAAGTGGGGTTTACAGGTAGGCCTAGTTTTCTAATCAAGGAATTAGACACAAAATCATGAGTTGCCGCTGAATCTAGAAGACCGCGTGCACGGACCCAGTTGCCAAAGTTATCCTGAACTTCGATTTGGACAGTAGACAACAATACTTGAGCACTGCGAATGGACTTGGCATTTTGAATATACGATGAAGCATTAGAACTGTTAGCACTATCATTTTTCGGAGAAGTAGATGCTGTCGATGACCTTGCCTGATCATGACGATGTAGCAAAGTGTGATGAGCCTTTTCACAATGGTAGCAAAGTCTTGTGGACTTGCAATTAGAAGCAGAATGCGCGGGCGCTAGGCAGTTGAAGCAATGTTTGTTTTGAGCAACTAATTTTCTTCTGTCGTCGACTGACATTTCTTTAAAGGATTTACAGAGGTATAGGGCATGGGGATCTTTACAAAGTATGCACTTTAAAGGTTCGTTTAAACTCTTGCGAGGTTCGCTTTGAATGTTTAAAACAATAGAGCTAGCAAGACGACGTTCATTAGACCTAGTTGGGTAACCAGTAGTGTTTGATTTAAATTTAGATGAGCTGGACCCGGGTTTTTGGGTATTAGACGCTAAGCGTTCGCTTTTAGGTTTGATAGACATTAATTCAAATTTGGAACTCGGGGAAGAGGGTTCACTTTGATTAGCTAGAGCGGTTAAGAGTTGGCATCTAGCGTTTATGAAAGTGACTAAATGCTCGTAAGAGTAGTCGTCTTCTTTAGAAAGTTCAATTTCCCAAGCTTTGAGGGTAGCAGCATCAACTTTAGAAACCACTAAATGTATTAGGAAAGTATCCCAATGTTCAGTAGGTTGATCTAATTGGGACAAAGCCTTAACGTGAAGTTGTGTAGTGTCAACTAGAGTACGCAAACTAGTGACGTCATTGTGCTGTGACGCAGGTAGGTTGAATAGAGCCTTCATATGGCGTTGAATACGTAACCGTAAATTTCCATATCTTTCTTTTAATAAGTTAAAGGCAATGGGGTAATTTTCGGCACGTAGAGGAAGTGCTTCGACTAACTGCAAAGCTTGACCTCGGAGGATAGATCTCAAGTAATGAAACTTGTAAATGACTTGAATGTCTTCATTGTCATGAACAAGGGAGCAAAATAATTCATAGAAAAAATCCCAAGTAGATTCATCTCCAGAGAAATGGGGTAAATCAATTTTAGGTAAAATTGGTTTGGGCTTGTGAGTACCATCACGGAAAGAAGTTTGTGGTTCGTGAAGGGAACCAAGAACAGAAGCGTCCTTTTTCTGCTCCTCTTCGAGTTGGCGTATTATTTTGAAAGCAGAACCTATGCCTTCGTAATATTGGTTTTCTACTTCGACTCGATCTTCGGTTTGATTGAGCATACAAGTTTCTATTTCAGTTTGGATGTTGCAATAATTTTCATAAGAACGTTCAAAATCCCTTACACGATGTTTCAACAAGTCTAATTGAGCTTCTGAGGGATCTTACTCTTTTATGTACTTTCTGAATCGGGTAATTTGCCCTTTATAGGATGCTCGTTTAGAAGTAAGTTTTTCATCCTTATCCTTTTCAGTGGGAGTCATGTTAAAGAAAATAGATGAAAATGTAACTCACGAAACTGTGGAACCTTGGAAATGCTGTCAAGCTGGCAGCAGCAAATAAGTTGAAAGAAAGGGACACACCACGGGAGACAGGAGCGGCCTCTTTCCCCTTCACAGGCTTTGCATGATGTAGTTATAGGTGAAAGATTCAAAGCAGATATTAATAATTTGCAAGGTATTGTCAAATGATCTTTTAAAAAGAATAGGAATAGAAAATGGACTCTCCCGGGTTTCCGGGACCAAATTTTGGGTAGATTATTGGCTGAGGAATAACCTAACCACCAAGGGAAGATGATTAAGAAAAGGAGGTAGGTTTCGGACTGGAGAAAAAGGATAGAAAAATAGGAGGAGAGTCCCACAAAAGTTATGAATTTAACTTTAAATGCACTTAGAGGCGGTTGCCACCACAAATCCGCTCTCTGATACCTAAAGTGGGTAAGGACCTGGTCGAAGCTGACGGGAACCGCAGCTAGGACTTGGGCGGTTTGCAAGAGAGTGGCTTTAGTATATTCCCTCTCAAGCATGCATCTGCTTACTATGGGGAAGGGTGATGGTCTGGCAAGACTGAGAGTAACAGATTTATTGTATGTCTGTTCAAAGAAATTCGTTTTTGCAAAGTAATTCGAAGAATGCCAATAATTTGAATCAGGTTTGGTATTTCCAGTTTTCGAAGTTATAGAG
Source organism: Meconema thalassinum (assembly GCA_946902985.2). Classification (NCBI taxonomy): domain Eukaryota; kingdom Metazoa; phylum Arthropoda; class Insecta; order Orthoptera; family Tettigoniidae; genus Meconema; species Meconema thalassinum. Next base: position 357,481,023 of record OX336394.1, on the reverse strand, counting down.
TGCCTGAAAAAGCAACCAAGTGCTTCCAAGAAGGATAGTAATAAAAAATTATACCTTGGGAAGTAATTTTGGTAAGTGGACCAATGGTTGCATTTGGAAATGGCTAAGCTTTTACTCAGCAAGGAGCCGGCTAAAAGTTTAGACAAAAAGAAACACTTATCTTTTGGAAAACTAACCATAAGTTTTCGGAGAGGAACTCCACAAGCAGGTAGCTGGCGTAGCGAGCTGTGCTTGCCTTACTGGCCAGTTAGAATTAGCTATTAAAGCTAAGAGAAACTTTAACGAGATTACCACTAAGAGTTCTTGCTCAAATGCAACGAGTGGTGAAAACCCTATCAATAGATTTAATGGCATTGAGTAGGGAGAGCCAAGGAAGACAGGATCTTGACTAACCATTGTACTAGAAAAATGAAAAAGCGAAAAGAAACGCTTAATTTATTTAACAATTCAAAAGAAGTTGATAACTTTAACAAATATATATTTTCAATTTGTTTAACAATTTTGGGGTCACAGACCTCAGAAAACATTTGACGTTTGCTCCAGGCAATTAACAATTCTTTAGGTTTCGAACCTTATATATTTTCTAAAATCATTGTAAGATTAAAAAAAACAAATGAAGTGATTAAAATTTAACAATAAATAGAGTACAAGGTGTGTACTTTAAGAAATTCCTGAGAGAATATTCTAGAAAGAGTGACAACTTTCAAAATAGCAATAAGAAAAACATGAAGAATAAGATAGAAGTTGCTACAACTTCTTATATTTAAGCTGAATTACTGTTGGTTATTATACAAATAAGGGCAGGTCACTTACTGTGAAACCTGAAGAGAAAATCAAAAGGAAGGTTCTCGACCTCCTATGTTTAAGTAGGAATCACGAGTCAAATGGGGCAGTTTCCATTTCGTGAGACCTAGAAATAACTCACTCAAGAGTTGAAAGAATTGTTTTCCCTGATTATAAGGTAGAAACAATGTAAGCTTGAACCGTGTATAAAACACGTAGTTATGCAGAAATTAATTAATGATAAACAAGCAAGTTGGAAGGGCACTTCGTTAGAGTGACACCTCATAGAAAATGATTTAGAGTTACAATTTTATTAATATGGTTTTGTTAGTAGAAGGTTTAGGAAAGATCAATTGGGATTGAGGATAAATGTTCATGGCCTTATTTAATGTAAACGGACGATCGCGACGCGGTAGAAAAGTTGAACAAGCACTAGTTTTCACTATAGTCTGTTAAATAGATGAAAACTTCACTGTAGAAACACGAAAGTTTATGGGAAAGAAAGTTATTGCAATGATGAAAATAACTGGTTGCACTAGGTAGGCGAGAGTCTATTTCTTGAGAAAGTTGTGAATTACAATTAAATGCGCCATAGAACATTCCAACGGTGGAAGAAAATTCGCTATTGCAGTAATTTATAAGGAAGATTCCTCATTTTAAATAGTATTCCCACAAGTGAGTGAAAAATACATGACGGCAAGATTTGTAGATAGAGTACAGAATCTGGAAGGTTCCTGAACAGTCCTAATAGAAAAATGGGGCCAAAGTTAATCCAACGGTGGAACGAGCTTAATATTTTATGGACAGCGGGTATTAGATAATATCCCACGTTGTGAGAAGATCTCTCATTTAAATAGCTTAAGAAAAGCTACTTTCTAGTAAGGTTGGCTTAGACAGACAAAAGCCCAACATAGCAAATCCCGCGAAGAATGATTACCGCCCCAAATAAGTAATCTCACGCTGTCTATAAAATAATCAATAAAAGCATGTGGATAATAAAATTGATGAAGATGAGGTTAAAACCTTAAGTCTGTACTTATCTTGGTTGCATGTCGAAGGTGAAGTTCCCTTTGACGGATACTTAATGTGCCAACATGGCGTAGAACGTATAGAGTGCCTCTTGGTTTGAGGAGACTGGCTCTAGTTGAGCCTTGACTGACCGAGTCAACTGCCGACTTACAAGTGAGACCCACTCAGCGAAGTGCGGAGGGTCCAAGGAAGGGAAAGAGTGGGGGTAGGAGACAAAAGGAGAACATATAAGCATGACCAATATTGTAAACTTAAATTCTCTTGAGGAAATGGTCTTCAAAGAGTTGATAGCAGGCGATACTAGCACAGCATGGTGAGTGAAAAAGTAGACGAAGATCTCTTGATCACGGAGATAATAGCTGGCGATGGCAACGAGAACTGGTGGCCAGATGGATAAGGAAGTCCTCTTGCACCAGGAAGATTTGAGGAGTTTCAGAGATTCGCTGCTAGATGACGCTAGGTGGGTCATGGAAGATATATATCTAGAACAGACTCACAATGACATAAGAGGCATGACCATCAAAGAGAAAATAGAAGATCACTGTTGGTGTTTGATAAAGAGGAAGGAATGAACAAGCAAAGAGCATTAAACTTTATATTCTCTCGTACCGTGTATTCCAAGCGTACACCACGCAGCTCTAGGACACTGCCCGTAGGGGCGGTAGTGGTGAGTTCCCTCGCTGAGTCCGTGGGTTCCACCAACCTGGAGGGTAAGCGACTAAAAAAAAACAACTTATTGCTCGAAAGATATTAGACTAATCGTTATAGAAGTTTACTTCTTAGGGGGTACTATTTTAGATAAATATCTAAAGGGGTACGGGAGGAAAATAATGTTGGGAAGCGCTGCCTTAAAACAACAATAACTAACTAACTGAATAACTAAGGATATACAAAGGACTGCAATAATAATTTCAGTATGGAAAACGGCATGTACCAAATATTACATCGGAGAGAGTGAGAACTCGTTTCACAAAACTACTGATATGACTTTGAGCAGATATTTCAATTCTGTTATTGTAAGGGAAAAGAGCACTGAACCAGGGCGTTGGTATTAAGACGTGGCCTGCCCATCCCGCCCCTGTCCAACTTTGGCCTCTTGCAGAACACAAGTAGCAAATGTCTGTCAGTCATTATCTCACCACTGACTCTGAGCAGGGCGGGGTAGGGAGTGGAGCTTCGTGCCTGAAACGTCCTCCTGATCCTACAGTGACGTAACGAGACGATACCTTATTCTCAATCAGAACCAAATATACCGTCTGGCTGAGTGCAGCTGTTAGCTAAGAGTTGGCCTTCAAACCCAAGATAGCGAGTTCGATCCTGGTTTAATTCAATTATATTTAAGGGGGGAGGTACACGTACCTTTCAGGGTAAAATATGTTTATCTTTTTAAATAATAATAATAATAATAATAATAATAATAATAATAATGATCGTGTGGCCTCCGGAGAGGCCGAGTGCAGGTCTTTCTAGTTTACGCTCGTGGGCGACCTGCGCGTATCTTTTTAAATGAATTATTTGAATGATTAAGTTAATCTATTAACTTTCATTTGGTGAAAGTGCCACTAAATGTTAGTTGCTGTCGCTTAAGTTGTCTCTTTAAACTTCAGACAACCACACCCTTGGGTAAGTTTGAAGCTCGTTTCCTGAAAACTTTCTTTTCACACAGCGTTTACATAAGAACTCAAATACTATTCAAGATATCTCAATGAACTTTTGCATGTTTGTGTATTGTACTAATATGAACACAAATGAGGAAGTCTTTAGAAGAGTGGGAGAGAGAAGATGCTTCCTTAAATATTTAAAAAGAAGAAGGAATAACCTCGTGGGCCACATGCTGCGACACAATGGACTGATTAAGCTTATAATCGAGGGAACAGTAGACGGCAAGAATTATAGAGGAAGACCCAGACTGGAGTACATGAATCAAATACTGCAAGATATGGGTTGTGGCTCATACTGTGAACTGAAGAGGAAGTCTCACGGCTGTTAACCACAGAGAGAGAGAGAGAGAGAGACCAAAATATTTTATGTATAAAGCATACTTCCCATTTAAGAGAATATTTTTAACCTAAGAAAAGTAAAGAAATACCGTATACATTTAGAGTAGGAACATGGGGAAAAAATCCTGGATGTGTATCAATTATTTTGGTGTATGTTGTAGCAGTCATTGTTACCAACAGCTCAAAAGAACATTCATGTAAATCTTTTAAATTGTGGGGAACTTATCATGTAAACGCTGTCCAACTGTACAAAAACAATTGAACGTTCGGTGGTATAATAATGCATGACTGCAAGCATATTATAATAGTACATTATCCAATGAGCCTATAATGGCAATAATTAAGACACGAGTATGTTTATAAAACGAGCGTAAGCGATTTTTAAAATTTCCATGAATGAGCTCTGATTGGCTGGAGAAACTGTATCATAATGGAAAACAGTACTTTAATGACCATCATTATGACGTATAATATTCACATTTCGACATCGTCGAACATAAAATATATTTTGTGCTTAATAATGAGTGAACTGTGATTAATAATCTTGCAAAGTTTTATTTCTTTACAACAAATAGCTTTTGAGAGATATTTTATAACTCCCTAGAAATTGTCGTGCGAAAGGTTGTATACATGCAAAAACGTCGTGTCAATGGATTTAATGGACTACATTTTGATTCCCCTCTGAAACCACAGCAGTTAAAAGGGTCGTTAAGCTCATAGCAATAACACGGTGACCCGCAAAGATATGTAGAAAATTTCATTCTTGTTAAGGCAAAAGGGCATAAGTCAAAAGCATACTAAAACATAGTTATCACAATTCCCTACCGTACAATTGCATAACCTCAGTGTTGGTATTCATTTGACTCACACCCTTTTGCTCTTACATGAGCGATTTGTGGACGTAGTGTAGCATAAGTTAACGTTCTAGCCATGACTATGATGGGGGAGCTGCAGCAAATTTAAAGATCGGTGTTTCGAATCCCGACGTTGAAATTACCCATTCTAAGTGTGATATTTTCCCTGAATTTCCCCACAATCTCTCCAAGAAATTTTTGAGAAGGAAAAGAGAAGTAGACTATATAATAATGTCGTGTGGCCTCCAAGGAGGCCAAGTGCAGTCCATTTTAGTGAACGCCCATAGGCGACCTGCGTGTTCTAATAAGGATAAAGTGGGGATGAAGATGTCACATACTCACAGTCACCGGGCCAGGGTAATTGACTCCAGGAGATTCAAATTGGCATGTGCCAGCCGGGAAACGAACATGGAATCCCTTGAGCCAAAGCCTAGCACGCTAACTAATTTGCAACAGGGCCAGACAGTAGTATTTATGAAAAATAAGTTCTATTAAGTCTTCACGGAACTACTTGTTAAGTTCTGTTTCAATTTAGATATACTCGCGGGTATGTACGAATAGAAGCGGCCTTTAAAATCCTTGCTATAATATAGTACCGGTACATAAAAATTAAGATATGTTTGAAAGCATTAACAATAGTAAGTATAATAGTAATATTAATCTCAAAACGCAAATTAGTTGGTTTATCAAAGTGAAAAAGGATCAAAGAGAAATTAAAAATAAAAATGAAGAAATTCTATTCAGGCATGCATTTCAAAATAAGATTAGAAAATTCGGAGGTTTTCAGAAAAAAAATACAAAATACATGCAAATATTTGGACAGATGCAAGAAGGAAAGAACACAGTGGAAGGATATGCTGGAAAATCTAAAATCACGAAAGGAGACAAAATCACGAGGAAGTTTTCACGACAAACTCGTGGTGTAGTGGCAAGCATTCTTGGCTGTCGCCCAGGAGGTCCGATTTTGATTCCCGGCTGGGCCAACAGAAATGTAATTCTGGTTTGAGGGCTGGAACGGGTTGCCTCATGATGGCAAAACTGAGAGGAGCAGGGTTCGATTCCCACCTCAGCCATCCTGGAAGTGGTTTTCCGTGATTTCGTAAGTTAAGGACACGGCCGTCTCCTTCCCAATCCTCACCTGAGTTACAAATACACACACTGATACAGTCAGCACAGTGACACAAGTTATCAGACATACACACACCCATACATCTGGGGCTAAATGACAACGATGGACTGTACAAGCCCCCCAACTGAAGTAACAACACGTTATTTCAATACATGGCTGAAATCGAAGAAATAATAATAATGAGAATGTTATTTATTTATTTATCGTGTCGGAAACATACAAATGTACAGTTGCTATACATCCAAGGCGCTCTGAGTGGCTGGCAGGAGATCTTCCTCTAGACAAGATGAAGGGCACAGAGGCCAATGAGGCCCCTTCTCCTCAGATTATCTCGGGCCCTTCCAACTTCTGATCGTAACCTGTTCAGGGACTTCCACACCAACCAGCTTTCGTTGTGTCCGGGTGGTAGTTCTTCAGCTACTGGCATCCAACTGCAAGGATGAGGGGTCGTCATCTTCCATAAATCCAGCCTTGCCTTCTCCGGGGAGACAGTAAGCATCTCAGATGTCCTAAGGAAGCTCTTTTGGGACCTCAGCCGTTGCTGAGGAGGATTATATCCATGCAGTGGGTGGGCGCTGTTCTCTTCCACTCTCAGCCTCTCCCTGTTGGCAGCCACCTCTCTCCTTACACAAGGTGGTGCTATTCCAACCAGGTAGTAGAGCTTATCTGTTGGGGTAGGCTTTAAGTAACCTGTTGTCAACATAAGACAATAATGACAACAATAATAACACTCATAATACTAACAATATTTTTTTGGGGGGAGGGGGGAAGAAATGGATTAGTGTCGGGCTCCTGAGTGGCAGACTACCGACTAAAACTCCCCCCAGTACTTCTGAACACTAGCCTGGAACCGTTTATCACATTACTTCAGACTAGAGTCATTTTATCTTTGCCCGTAGGGCACTCTTCCGTAGTGAATTATCTTCAATGGCGATTCCGATCTGTCTTCTTTGTTCGGAGGATATTTTCAACAAAACTTGCTACCAGCTTCCAATTTTCTTCATTTTGTGGCATCACCGCAACAATGTTGTCAGGAGATATCTCTACCTCAACGTGCTCATGAAGAGACTGTCTATTTTGGATCCACCATTCACAAGGGAAGAAGAAGAAGAAGATGTGATTATCATTCTCTAGCTCATTAACACAGTAGATACAATCTGATGAATTAAACTTCCCCATCTTCTTAAGATAAGAACAGAAGTACCCATGCTCAGTCAAGAACTGAGTAAGATAATAACCAACCTCACCATGTTTCCTCTCTGTCCAAACCTGCACCTGAGGGATCATTGTATTAGTCCACTGGCTACGGTTTCCGTTCTCCCATTTGATCTGCCAATTATGAAAGGTTTGTATCTTGCTGTTCGTCTTGCATTTTGTAAACCTACCTCAGATTTCCTCCAGTAAATGTACTTGCCTTCTTTCGTAAGAAGAGAAATTGGAATTATCCCGGCAATAACAAGAACTGCTTCTTCAGAGAATAATAATAATAATAGCCTAATAATAACAGCAATAAAACAGTTAACCATACAGATATTTATCACGGTAGTTCATTGGTAAAGCATTAGCTGCTAAAGTCAAAGAAAGGTTCTAGATTTGATTTTTGGCCCTGCAATGGTATTTTGACTCTCAGTACGTCTTTTGTACTCATTGTAGATGACACAATCAAACGGTTATAGGACATAACGTACCACGGACATAACGTACCACTTGACTGGCTGATTACCTGGGAGGAGCCAGCTAATGACCTTAAAATATTTAGGAGAGGACATAACGTACCACTTGAAAGAGTGGGAAGTATTTAGGGTGCACGAAACCCTTACCGAACGGCCACTTGCTCGGTATTGCTCAATTATTCCTGGTAATAAATACGTGGGCAATAACATAACATAAACTAATATAAAATATGATAGGATTTTGGATTCCCATCACACTTTATCCAGGCTTTGGACTGGCAAAATGTTCAAAATCAGCTGTGGTAAAGCTCTGGTCATTTTTCGTTTTCTTTACTTAGTTTTTTTTTACAATTTTTAAATTGTTTTTGTGGGTTTTATATCCTAGTGAATAGCAAGTTTGTCATGGGATGTTTCATTTTAAGTGAATAGCAAGTTCGCCATGTGAAGTTTCATTCCATGTTCTGCGAATATGAGAGAGCTCTCAAGCAAGATTTCATGTTTCCATTCTCTTCATACCGCTTCATTATTCTGTCAAGCTGTTCATCATACTTGACATAATTCTTCTTTCTCTTTGAACTTTCAATGTACAATTCGTACTTCATTCGTCGAAGTGCGCACATAAACCACCCTTATTCGTTGCACACCAACTCCATGTTACAATACTAAAATATTTAAACCGTACAGAGTGATCGCCACTGATGTTTATGTGGTAATGAACCTGTAACTGGAATGCCCGTCTGACATCAAGAGGTACGTTATGTCCTAGCGTAAATATTTGGGGATTACGGGAAAACCGTTCTTAGGTAGATAACGACCTAGGTGGTACGTTATGTCCTCGAAAATCAAGTGGTACGTTATGTCCGGACAGCCAAGAGAACCCAAGGCAAGCGAGGACCTGCAAGTTTAGGGCAAGTATTTCAACATGTTAAATTCTGGTCTCCTTGGGAATGGCTCAAATTAATTAGGAGTTGGAAATCCGTCGTGTAAGTCAACCCTTTGCTGTGAAAAATATGTTTGAGAATGACTCGTGAGGATCTTTTTTGCGTTTAAAGATCAGCATCTCAGAGAGCGGTAGCCTCAAAGGAGCGATGACGTCTCGAGGGACATCCTAATTTGCAAACAAGAGTAGGCTATAGTAGGTGTAGTTTGGAATGAGCATGACGTAGCTCCTTAGCATTCCTTGTTCCACCCGACCTGGGATCAGAGTAGCTTACCGAGGAATGACATCATGCCCAGACACATAGGCCTACTCAGCGCGACGTTCCTTGACTCTGTAACATGGTTTATTTATGAAGATCAGAACTGGAAACTGAATTCCGGTCCCCTACAGCATTTACGGGTTATCACCATACATACGATTTAGGGTTTTAAAGTATTTACCATTTTAAGAAAATGTAAGAAAATTCCCGTATTGATTAATACATATAATCTTCATCTCGTACAGTTTCCAGCCACTGGCTGGGTCTGTTTGGAACATAAGCCTCTCCATCGTCTTCTGTCTTCCCACCATCTCTCTGTCACCACCTTGGTCCAGTCTTCTCCTTTCTTTCGCACGCAGTCCTCAACAACACCCAGCCACATCTCTTAGCGTTCCTCTTGGTCATTTTCTCTCTATTATTACCTCGTGATCTTCCTGGGTATCCTCCTCCCATCCATTCGCTTAATATGCCCATACCATTTAAGCCTTGACTCCTCTATACTATCCTGTAATGCTCCCTTCTTGACTAATTGTCTGATCTTCTCATTTCTTAATCGGTCTACCTTTATCAATTAATATGATAAAATTGGTCCGGCTAGATCAAACATAAAATGCCAGCGTTTCGCCCCAGTGTGCCGTTGGGCTCGTCAGTTGGTACAGACACACCTACCAATACGCATGGCTAGCACATACTGATAAGGCCATCACAAGACACAAAATACAAGTAGTATTGACGCCAGGAGTGATGCCAATGTGCTACGGAAATCAAGCTCCCTTTCATAAAACAAAAACCTTACCTTGGCAATCCAAATAGGTTATGAATATTCCCGAATGGGAATATGATGTTATTTCCGTATGATCAGATAAATTATCAACTAATATGATGAAATTGGTCCGGCCAGCCCCAGTGTGTCTGTACCAACTGACGAGCCCAACGGCACACTGGGGCGAAACACTGGCATTTTATGTTTGATCTGGCCGGACCAATTTTATCATATTAATTGATAATTTATCTGATCAAACGGAAATAACATCATATTCCCATTCGGGAATATTCATAACCTATTGTCTAGCTTTGTCACTCCAAAACAGTTTCTCAAGAATTTAATCTCACTAGCCGGTATTCTGCTTCGCTCCCTTCCTTTCATAACCGAGGTTTCTGAGGCATACGTCAGGATTGGAGTACGACCTATATATAACCCTCTTGCTGTTTTGATAATTAATTGAAATGCTCAGCCAATCAATACGAATTATATTCAAATTAGTACATCTTTCGATATCCGATGATATTATCTTCTTCAGAGTTTATACAATCTATATATATATAACAGGAAGTTCCGTGACGACCTAAAGAGCATACTTTTCTTAAAATTTAAGATTCATGCCAACGATTAATCTATATGGATCTATCTAGAATAATGACGAAATTAAGTTGGTAATATCGAAATTTCTAAATAGTTCGAAATACTGTATACCTGGCATAATGTAGCCTAATAGATAACTACAGTTGGCAGCCCTGGTGACTGAATATATTCTTAGTTCAACCTCTTAAGGTACAGAATTCAAAATTTCGTTGAAGTCCAATGGATAGCAAGGACGTCACATGCAGTTAAACATTGGATCTAACAGCGCGCGTAAAATCATGTTGGCAAGAATGGCATACATGTATTGGTCAAAAATAATCTGAAATAATATGATCTATTGTAGTGTCAATTTTGAATGAAATCCATTAGTTAGTATAGAAAATACATGCATCTTAAAATTGGACCAATCAGCAGGCTTAGAATCATGTTGGCAGCACTGGCGAAGGCCTATATTAGTTACTCCAAATTAATCTAGAATGCCAGGTATTATACGTGTGAAAAGTTTAGAGCTATTGGCTTGCATGCTTTCAGATATATTGATATTAGGGTAACAAAAATAGAGACAGCATTTATTAACAGTTACTGGTTACTCTTAAGAATCGGCATAGTCATATCTGTTATGGTACACATAGCACACACGAAATTTGGTTGAAATCCAAATGATAGTATAGAAGTTACGTGTATTTAAAGTTGGACCTCTCAGCAGGCTTAGAATCATGTTGGTAGCACTGGCGTATATAAGTTACTCCAAATTAATATATAATGTCCGGTACTATACGTGTGCATAGTTTAAAGCTGTCGGCTTGCATACTTTCTGATATATGGGTATTTGGATAAAAAAGATGAGAGTATTTATTAACAGTTGGCAGCCCTGGAGGCTCTTAAGAATACGCTCAGTCATATCAGTTTATCTACACATAGCACATACGAAATTAGGTTGAATTCCAATTGATGGTGTAGAAGTTATATGCATTTACAATTTGAACCTATCAGCAGGCTTATAATCATTTTGGCAACACTGTCATGTATGGCCTCCTAGAATTTAAACTACAAGTTTATTATCTACACGTGTGCCAATTTTGAAATAGCTCCCATTTATACATTCCAAGATATCCAACATGGAGCTCAAATTTCAATTGCGATTTTTCAGCAGTTGGTAGCACTGACATCATTTTCAAATATGGCCGTGAGATATTCATGGGAATATCTTTACTCCTACCAAATTTTGTTTCGATTGCTGCAGCCGTTTAGGAGTTGATAGGGGGGACACACACACAGCCAGACAGACAGACAGACAGAAGGACAGACAGACAGACAAACAGAAGGACAGACAGACACACATTTGCCCGATCTCATAAGTCTACTTTTTCCTAATTTTTAGCCTATTTTCCATTTTGAAAAAATAGGCTTATGAGATCACCTTTTGTCCGTGTGTGTGAGCGTGTGTGTGCGCGCGCGCGCGCGTGTGTGTGTGTGTGTGTGTGTGAGGTGTGTGTGTGTGTCCCCCCTAATAAAATCTAAACGGCTGGAGCGATTTCAATGAAACTCGGTAAGTTCATAGCACTATTCCGGGCGACCCCGACCGTGCCCTTCAAATTTTGTTACGTCTCACCAATCCAACATGGCAGCTGTGCGAAATATTTCACCACCATTCAATGCCTCCGAAACTATTCCCGATATCACCCTGGAATTTATTACGGTGATAAAGGGAACTACTAGAAGTTCACCTATGTAACTTTTGAAAAGGTGGTAACTACAAAACTAACATGGCGGCCACGCGTATTAGCGACATTTAAATAGACGTTTCTCGCGATTTAACCAACCAAACGCAATAAAACTTGGTACAGTATATGTTTATACACAATGTAATGCACCGACATCTAACTTCGTTCAATTGTTTACATAACCACAAGATGGCGGATGTGCGAATTATTTCACCGGCATTCTATATCTCTGAAACTAATTGCGGTATCACCCTGCAATTTTGTACGGAGATAAAGGGCACTACTGGAAGTTTATCTATAAGACTTTCAAAAACCGATTAACTACAAAACGAACATGGCGACCAAGCGAATTTGAAAATTTTAAATAGACATTTCTGGCGATTTAATGTTCCAAACGCAATGATATCTGGTACAGAAAATGTCTATACCCACTGTAATGCACTGGTATCTAATTTAGTTCAATTGTTTACATAACCTCATGATGGCGGCTGTGCGAATTTCGAAAATTAAGTTTTAATTTCTTGTGTCGTAATCATGCGATCTAAGTGAAAGTTTGAATAATAAACCTACGCAATAATTTTCCTTAAATGGTACATGACTCTATGGCCTATACATTTAACAATCCAACACGGCGACCATCTGAAATATTTAGACGGCTTTGAATATCTACGAATCTATTATAGCAATCAAATTGATTTTTTTTAATGTTCATAGGGGCTATGAACTTAAGTTCACCTATAGGACTTTAAATAACCTGGTGATCACAATTCCAACATGGTGGCGACGCAAAATATAAATATTCACATGGACGTTTATCGCAATTTAAACATCCGAGTGCAGTGAAACATGGTACAGTAAATCCTTAGACGAATGTTAATCCACTGGCATCTAATTTATTTCAATTGTTTCCATAACCACAAGATGGCAGCTGTGCGAAATTTTAAAATCTCGTTTTTACTTCTTGTGTCCTAATCATGCGATTGAAGTTTGAATGCTACACGTACACTATAATGTTCATGTAACAGTACATAACTTCAGGACCTACATATATAAAATCCAACATGGCGACCATCCGAAATATTTATTCGGTTCTCAATATCTACGAATCTATTACAGCAATCAAACTGAAATTTTGTATGTTGATAGTGGCAGTTAACATAAGTAGGATGTATGAAAATAGGCGATATAATTCTTCACGGAACTACTTGTTGCAAAATGTGAAAAGTAGGCTAAAAATCAATGTACGAGATAGTATGTATGTGGGTGTGTGGGTGTGTATGTCTCCTATGCGTTCATACGACACCCATCCGATTGCGCTGAAACTTGGGTGAGATGTTGATTACTCTCCAAGGAAGGTTTCTGGCTTAGTAAATCCATTTTACAATAGGCAGCACACGAGTAGATTCAACAAATGAGCGACGACGCACGAAGCATTTCGACACAGTCCCGTATTTGTTCGTAAACCTTTCATCCGATTGCGATGAAACTTGGGTGAGAAGTTGTTTCCACTCCAGGGAAGGTTTCTAACTTAGTAAATACATTTCACAGTAGATAGCGCACGAGTAGATTCAACAAATGAGTGACGACACCCAAAACGTTTCAACGAAGTCCCGTATGCATTCATATACCATTCGTCCGATAGCTATGAAACTTGGGTTAGATGTTGTGTGCACTCCAGGAAAGGTGTCTGGCTTAGTAAATCTACTTTACAATAGGCAGCGCACGGTTAGATTCAACAAATGAGCTACGACGCGCGAAACGTTTCAACAAAGTCCCGTATGCGTTCATATACCATTCGTCCGATTGCGATTAAACTTTGGTGAGATGGTGTGTACACTCGAGGGAAAGTGTCTGGCTTAGAAAATATCTACTTTACAATAGGCAGCGCACAATAATTAGATTCAACAAATGAGCTACGACGCGCGAAGCGTTTCAAAAAAGTCCCGTATGCGTTCATATACCATTCGTCCGATAGCGATGAAACTTGGTGAGATGTTGTGTACACTCCAGGGAAGGTTTCTGGCTTAGTAAATCCATTTAACAATTGATAGCGCACGAGTAGATTTAACAAATGAGCGACGACGCGCGAAGCGTTTCAACCAAGTACTGTATGCGTTCATATACCATTCGGCCGATAGCGATGAAACTTGGTTGAGATATTGAGTACATTGTAAGGAAGGATTCTGGCTTAGTATATCCACTTTACAATTGGTAGCGCACGAGTAGATGCAACAAATGAGCGACGACGCGCGAAGCGTTTCAACTAGGTACCGTATGTGTTCATATACCATTCGTACGATAGCAATGAAACTTGGGTGAGATATTGAGTACACTCTAAGGAAGGATTCTGGCTTAGTATATCCACTTTACAATAGGTAGCGCACGAGTAGATTCAACAAATGAGCGACATCGCGCGAAGCGTTTCAACAAAGTGCCGTACGCGTTCATATAGGCCTACCATTCCTCCGATAGCGATGAAACTTGGCTGAGATGTGGTGCACAGTCCAGGGAAGGTTTTTGACTTAGAAAATCCATTGCACAATAGGTAGCGCACGAGTAGATTCAACTAATGAGCGAAGGCACGCGAATCGCTTCAACAAAGTCCCGTATGCGTTCATATAGGCCTACTATTCATCCAATTGCGATGAAACTTGGGTGAGTTGTGCACACTGCAGGGAACGTTTCTGATTTAGTAAGTCCATTGTATAATGGGTTGCGCACGAGTAGTTTCAACATATGAGTGACGGCGCACAAACCGTTTCAACAAAGTTCCATCTGCGTTCATATACCATTCATCCGATTGTGATGAAACTAGGGTGAGTTGTTGTGCACACTGCAGGGAAGGTTTCTGACTTAGTAAATCCATTGTACAATTGGTAGCGTGCGAGTTGATTCAACAAATGAGTGACGGCGCGCGAATCGTTTAAACAAAATCCCGTAAGCGTTCAAATGCCATTCATCCGATTGCGATGAATCTTTGATGATTTGTTGTGTATACACCAGGGAAGGTTTTCGACTTAGTAAATCCATTTTACAATAGGTAGCGCACTAGTTGATGCAACAAATGAGTGACGGCGCGCGAATCGTTTAAACAAAATCCCGTAAGCGTTCATATACCATTCATCCGATTGCGATTAAATTTTGGTAAGTTGTTGCGCACTCTCCCACAAATGTTTCAAAATTAGTAAATCCATTTTACGATAGCTTAGAGGCAGTTAACGGAAATTGAAGAAAAAATTGTGTATCCAAAAGCACTTCAAGAAACCAAATTACAATGCCAACACTTTCTTTGATTGGCATTGCAAAGCATGCCGGGTACAGCTTGTATTAAAATAAAATAAATTGGATATCCTTACAAATTATATGATTAAATAAAGGTTCTAATATTTGAATATAATTTTCAAAAACACACTGGAGATGCTGTTTCCAAACTGGTTAATGGAGCCGTGATGGATGTTTGTGAAGTTAATCCGAGAGAGGTGGCGCTTACTTAATGAATGTTAGAGGTGGCGCGGGGTCATTTCTGACCCCTCTCAATTATTTCTCTGTAGTAACGACAATTATTTCGTTTATGTTCGACCCTCACTATTATGTGTTAGAAAACTGTATCATAATAATGGTCATTATAACACTCTTTTTCATTATGATACAGTTTCTCCAGCCAATCAGAGCTCGTTCATTGACCAATTAGGTAACGATACCTTCACGCGTGCGCTCAAAATCCAACATGTCGGACATAAACACAACATCGAACTATAATAAATTACCGACATGGAATACGCACCGTCCATATGTTCGCGTAAATAAACTGGCGAATATGAGAAAACAAATAGCACTGTACCTTAATATCACCAACCCTACACAGCGCATTCATTGTCTTCAAACAACTCCAGTGACAATATTACTGAGGGGCGGCAGATGTCAACATATGGCATTGCAAGCACACAGAGCGCATGCGTCCAGAGATCTTGAAAGACAGAGATATAACACCCAACGCTCGCTCTGCGATCACAAAATTCTTGTGGCTGACTCTCAACAGATATTTATGAATATTTATGTTAAAACATATAATAAAGTTATAATTATCGTCGAACATAAACAGTCGTATGCAACTCGCTTATAATGGTAATTAAGACACTCGTTTTATAAAAATACTCGTGTCTTAATTATAGCCATTATAGGCTCGTTGCATAATGTACTATTATTATGGCATGAAAACATTCACTGAACTAATGAGCAAGTATATTTGTCTAAAATGAATGTCATGCACATATTATAGACGGGTATTTACACTAAACAGAAATGTTGCGGATCTGATCTATTTTTATGAAATATCTGATAATACTTACTTCAGTTTGCCTATTAACAATTTCAAAATGAGTTGTTAGACAAGTTTTAGATAATGTAAGATTCTAATTTTTCACCAATGATCCATTTTAGAGAAGTCTCTTGTTGTAGACTATTGTATTGTGGTTGTATTGCACTCCATTTTGTAACTATCTTTTCCAGTGAGGGTACACATCCGCTGAGAAAGAGGCATATCATCATCATCTCCTTCTTCATTTTCTTCTTCGTCTGCACTCTGCTCAGTATCACTTTAAGATTCTGCTATTTCTAGTACAACTTCACAATCACTGTTTTCACCTCCTAATATTTCTTCCTCTTCGACGTCTTCACACAAGCGTCATAGCTCAGACGATTCATAATGTTTTATTTTAACCCACAACTACAATCAATTCTATTTTTCTTTTTCGATCAGACAGTTACGTTCTCATGGAGTACACGTAAGACTGGAACAGCACTTCACTCTGCCAGCGGGAGTGGAGGCGCGGGGTCTTTCGGAACACTTTGCAACATGGCTCGACAAAAATACATTTGTCTCGGCCCTCATCCCTTCCACTAATAGGTTACTGCCCTCAGACAATAGACAAGGAATGTGGGGGAAAGGTATGTGGGAGGTTTAGTCTGTGGGTAGTAAAATGTAGAAATCCCAGCTTACCGAAACTGTTTGGGGTCACAAAGTCCCCCGCGCCACCTCTCCCGGGTTAATGTCGAGAGTGGAAGTCTCAATTCCATCTGTCAGTCTTTTCTACTCGCAATGCAGTTACATTATTACAAATAGCGGCGTTGAGCTGTGCACTTGACCTTTGGAGGACAGTGGTAAGAATATAGTGGTCCTTGGAGCTTGCCGGATACTTCCCTATCTGAGAACATTGACGCGCGTGACAGTAGGTTCTCACAATCAGACACAGATACACTCAGCGTGGCAAATGTTTTACGTTGCAGTAGTATACCGAGGGAGTGGGATGGAGAAGTGCCGGACTTCCTTAGCAACTAGAGTGGAGAGCGCAGAAGAAGGCGGGTGTGAGAGAGAGCGTTCTGCGCAAAGTGAGACAGAGTCAATAACTGCGAGGTCGCCAGACTTCCTCTCTTTCTCTATCTCTCTCTCTCTGCTTCTCCCTAGACTCATCACTTATTCAGCTGTTCTCTCCTGGCATTTGGCAACGCGTCACGAACTGCAATCACTTAAGAGTAACGACGAAATGTGCCTATTGGTTGGCAACTACGCCATACTTGTGTTTGTCTCATGCGCATCTATTGTGCCATCAGAAAGTATTCGTGCTCATGGCGTGCTGAAGCAAGCGATCGCTCCACGCTCTCCATGAGCGTCCCAATTTCACCTCCAGACATTCTGCCAAAGTTGCGCTTGTCTCCTTTCACTACTAGAGCCACTAGATTTCAATTCCGGATTTTATTTTATTCAGCTACGTGCAATGCAGACACAAGTACTCCCCTAACTGATGTAATTAAAACATCAAATAAACAGCGTCGGTGGCGTAGTTGGTAGTATGCTAAACTGCTGTGCCCAAGATCACGGGTTCAAACCCGGCCGAAATCGTCGGATTTTTTAAGAGCATTAAAATCCTTCAGTATGCCTTCCTTCGGAGGGAAAGTAAAGCCGGCGGTCCCATGTCATAGATTTATGGCATGTAAAAGATCCTTCCACTGATTAAAATTGCGTGAAGCTAAATTTCTAGGTTAGATTTCGGTGAAAAGCTCTAGTAAAGTTCCAACGATCACCACTAGGTGTCAGTGACATCTGGTACCGAAAGTTGGAACTACTTGAAATTGAACGGAACTTGTAGCTCACCCCATGGGTGTCCGCTTGAAGCGGCTACAGCCTCTGGCGAGCCAAACATATCCTCAGACACTCACGGCACTAAAAGCCATATGCTAAATAAATAAATAAATAAATAACAACATCAAATCATGAAGAACTCACTAGTCTTTAGACATGTTGGTCAACAGTCGCATTTACCGACTGAGACTTGAACCCGGAACCCAGCATTGAGGTCAGCGTCTAACTCCATCTGAGACACTAAGGGACCTAATTAGTAATTAGTAGGGCCTGGATGTTGATCTTTTTACTGAGCTGTCTAAAACAATGCTGAAGTACATAGAAATTCCGGATGGGCCACCCCGTCTTCAAATATGTCATTTTTATTTTGCATCTTTTTGCATTATTTGCTATTTTTCCATTTTGAGAGCATTTTTTTAAAGTTTGGTAGATTTTTGGGTCATATTTTAGAGAAATCGGACTTTTAAGTTTTTCTTTTTCAATTTAGACATGTCACAGCTTTATATGAGGGAGTTACTTCTCTCAGAGTTAAGAAGAAGCTAGTAGCTGATACAAGATAATTTAAAATATTGAAATAGAATATTTCGGTATTGCTATTAGTAGAAAAATATATATCTTGGATGCAGAAGAACGGTACCGTCGGTATACAGATGCTCTTGTTTTCGTCGCAAACCAGTTATTAGCGGAATGGAATGTTACCTGCTCTGTTAACCAAGGTTAGCTGTGGCGGCGTAGAAAGGAGAAGGGGTGTATATTCTTGTCTCAGTTCATTTTCTCCATTTTATAGTGCATTTTTCGAATTTTTGAAATATTGGTGAGTTTATTATTATAAGATCATTTTCTCCATTTTGTAGTGCATTTTTCGAATTTTTGAAATATTGGTGAGTTTATTATTATAAGATCATTTTCTCCATTTTGTAGTGCATTTTTCGAATTTTTGAAATATTGGTGAGTTTATTATTATAAGATAATTTTCTCCATTTTGTAGTGCATTTTTCGAATTTTTGAAATATTGGTGAGTTTATTATTATAAGATCATTTTCTCCATTTTGTAGTGCATTTTTCGAATTTTTGAAATATTGGTGAGTTTATTATTATAAGATCATTTTCTCCATTTTATAGTGCATTTTTCGAATTTTTGAAATATTGGTGAGTTTATTATTATAAGATCATTTTCTCCATTTTGTAGTGCATTTTTCGAATTTTTGAAATATTGGTGAGTTTATTATTATAAGATCATTTTCTCCATTTTGTAGTGCATTTTTCGAATTTTTGAATTATTGGTGAGTTTATTATTATAAGATCATTTTCTCCATTTTGTAGTGCATTTTTCGAATTTTTACGTCATTTATTACAGTCATTTTTGAAAATTTTAAATGCATTTTTTAAACTTTTTTACGGCATCAAGATCCGGACCCTAGTAATTAGCTTATTAAGAGAGTACAATGTATGTCAAACAACAGTTATCAATTATTCTAACTGCTAACAAAGATAACAACTGGGAAGAAGTAGATAGAGGCATCAAGGTCAACATCTACTGTAGTTCACAACATTAATTACAGTACACGATATAATTGGAAAGAACGCCATAAGAGGTACTTCTCCAATCACAGTCAGTTGTGAATGCTCTCTGCCCAGCACCCTATTTAATAGCACACGTGTTAACATATATGAATATAAGATACTGCCCACTCCATTTCTGAGAATGTGAAGTGTCATCAAGCAGCCAACTTCTCTACTCCTAATCACGTAAACATGGCCGTAAAAAGCGATCACGGGCTCTTATATTTTGGCTTCCATCCCTAAATTTTAACTAATCTAATTATTTTCTAGTTTTAATCTATGTTACGAGGGGTGGATGACCTTACTGTTCTGCCCCTTAAAAACTAAATATCGTCTTCCTCAAAGAAGGAATATTTAGCTAGCGTAAAGTTTTACGCAGTGCTTGATTTGTAAAAACAAGAGGTTTCGGTACTGTGGGCTACCGGGTGGTGGTGGGGTGGGGCCTTTATGGATTATTGAAATATAGAGTTTAAAAATCGACATTTTTACGGTTTTCTGAATACCTTTAAAATTAATCAGCAGACAAAATATCAATCTAATTTTGATTGCAATTTTAAATTAAATTGAGACTGCTGTAGCAACATTTTTCTTACCATAGCCGTTGGTCTATATTACATTTTAAGGTAGGCCAACTAGGCTACCATTCAAACAATGTACATAATTTTAATGTATGTTTTACTAATAAAATACATTTGGTTTGGAAATACACACATGTTCTCCTACAATATTTTATTTCTTGTTTTATAATTTTGTCTTTACAGTTTTCTGAAATAATTATTTATTTTAAAAGGTGCTGAACTCAAAAATGTTTTACCTTACAGTTTATAAAATTGTCCTAAGTTTATAAAAGTTTTCGTTGTATGTGCCATTTCTCTGTCCAACCTTGCTGTTAGTATCTGGAGCGTAGTGCCGTCCCCGAAGCAGCCAAGATTCCACGTACTTTGGTTGGTTGGTTGGTTCCTCAGTTTAGGGGCTGCGACACGCGGTCATGCAGCCACGTGCACTTTGGGTGTGTGTAGAATCTGTCTGATAACCTTGATGTACAGTCCAATCAAAGGCCAAGTTGACCTTGAGTTACAACTAACGTTCCACAGTTCTAAAAATTATGTTATATATTCCACTTTTCCCCCGATCACAGGTTTTGGTACGGCGTACCAGTGCGTACCGTCACAAATCTAGCCCTGGTTTTACGTGACCGTTAACCTCGCGATCATAGGCCACGGGACCTCCTTTTTGATTGGGATTCGAACCACCGACCAGTTGAAACATTTCCCCTCGAAAATCCCACATTCATTAACCGGGAATAGAGTCCTGTCAACTTTGGTGGGAGGCAAGCAGATTGAACGCTGCGCCATCACTCCCCAAGTACTCTTGAGGAGTGACTCTAATGAAGGCAGATGACGTCGCTGTTTCGCCCCTTAAAACAACAATAACTATAAGAACTCCAAAGAATTTGAGATATTTCTCTTGTGATGTGACCAACAAGTATGTAAGCTTCGTATGTCGTTGATTCATTCACGGGCTTTGCTACATCGTTGTTATGTAGTTCCATGTACTTGGGTGTGTGTGGAATCTGTTTGATAACCTGCGTCGTTGTGATGGCTGTAATCGTGAGTGTATTTGTCATTCGGGCTAGGATTTTGGTAGTAGGTAGACGTGATCTTAATTTAGCTACCATTCTAGCGTTCGCCTGTAGTAAAGTGGGAGACCATAGAAAACCACTTTTAGAATAGCTGAGTTAGGAATCAAACCCACTCAGTTCTGCCTCACAAGGCTGAAGTGAATTCGGTTCCTGCCCTCAGACCACGATGACAGAGACTGAAAACGAACCGGTTCCCTGGGTGGCTACCAGTAGCGACTGGTGCAGATAATCAGTTGTGTGGTGTAACTCATCCCCCCTCCAAAAAAGTAAAAAATATTTAGAAATATAATTTATAGAAGCACTCAAGAGGCTTTCCACTGAGTATTTACATATTGAAGAAACTCAACACATGTACACATTTCTCATATAAAATTAATTAAACACAATAACACCTGCATTGACAAAATATTCACGAACTCAGAAATACTTGGCGAGAGCGCGCAAAAACAAAGCTTCTCAGTGTTACCAAAGGCATTGAAATGAAAAAAAAAAAAAAAAAAAAAAAACGTAAAGCAAAATTACATGTTATTTTGCGATAGTGAAATTTACAAACCAGACATTTTATAATAACTAAACAAAATCACAATCTATTTATTTATTTATTTATTTATTTATTTATCGTATGGCTTTTAGTGCCGGGAGTGTCCGAGGGCATGTTTGGCTCGCCTGAGTCTGTAGCTGCTTCCAACAGACACCCTTAGGGTGAGCTACAAGTTCCGTTCAATTTCAAGTAGTTCCAACTTTCGCTACCAGATATCAATGATACCTAGTGGTGATCGTTGGAACTTTGATAGAGCGTTCCGACGAAATCTAACCTAACAATTTAGCTGCACACAAGTTTAGTCTGTGCAAGGATCTTTTACATGCCATAAATCTATGACATGGGACCGCCGGCTTTACTTCCCCTCCGAAGGAAGGCATACTGAAGGATTTTTAACGCTCTTAAAAAATCCGACGACTTTGGCCGGTTTTGAACCCGCATTCTTGGGCACAGCATTTCAGCATGCTACCGATCACAATATCATGCCATTTTGACAACATAAATATTTTAATTTTAATAGTTCATCGATTTACAAAATGTGCCTATAGAATAGGTAAGTTAGGAGTATTAAAAGAACAGCTGATGACTTCCTCTATTCCCCCCACCCCACCCGTTTGCTTTGAACGATTCCTTGGTCCACTCCTGTTATTCGTGTAAATAAATTACCTTCCATCTGTCCTTAAAATCTGTCAACATCATATGTACGCAAACGACCTACAGCTATATCTACATAAGAATCTGAATTTCATTCATTTGAACGTAGCTCTAATTAACAGTGACATCCATAGCCTATCTCAGTACACACTCAATACACAAGAACCTCGTTTATTCGACCCACATTAATACGGACCTCTGGCTTATCCAGATCGAAAATAATGAAAAATTATTTTTACTGGGTACAGTATTTCTTTTACGGGATCGACTCTTCTTGGATATCTTTTCCATTAAGGATAGTTAAGGAGAGGAATTGGAAGTAATTTGGCCACGGTCTATCAAAGGTACCGTTCCAGCATTCGCCTGAAAGTTTGAACTGATTTTAGTAAAACATCTTCATGATCGTGGTGCGCGCAAACATTATACAAATATAAAACAGAAAACACTTACACATTATTTTAGTGCATAAAACAGTCGTAAATGTAAGAAAAGTGTTCTTATATTTTTTGTACAGATGAAAAAAGGTATTACATCTTATGTTGTAATAATTGTAATGCTTGCCACCTCAGGTTCGTGGGGCAATATACTTGCTAATATGATATCACAAATAACAGGACACCAACTTACAAAATTTACACACAATTAATTAATAAAGGCACTCTTCCATTACCTGCATCTGTTATCCTTGCCTGGCATCCACACACACACCCAACACTAACTTGCTTCCATTCCACATCACATTTTCTAAAACAACACCTACCATTCTGTCTGGCATCAATTAACAAGAGTAATTCATTCCCATAAACATCTCCTCAATAACTTTTATTGCAACAAACTTTTTCAGAACTCCTCCAATTTTGCCTGAAACCTACTTTCAATCAACAACTGATCCCCATGGCAACCCTGCCATGTCAAGGAATCTTGACCTCACACACACAGGTCAAAGCCACCTGATACAACACCACTGAAACCTAGACCAGAGAGCATACAAGACTCTCCATGGCGGCCTACCCACGAGTGGTTATGGTTGGCAATCCGATAAAAACAAAAAAAAAAAAAAAAACAAATACTACCAATTACACAAGGAAAAAAAACCTAAAGGTGAGCCATTGTACGGTTACAATGTTAATAGATTATATATAACATGCATTGTTTGATCTCACACCTAGTCTAATCGAATGGTTGAAAAGGAAGGACTTTAAAGTTTAATTTTGTCTTATTTGTATTCTGTATTGTATCACCATACGATTAAATAAATAAATTTGTTTTTTATTTTTCTTCTTCGGATTATCCGGATTTTTGCGAATCCGGATCAGTTCCGGTCCCACTTAATCCGGATAAACGAGGTTCTTGTTGACTTAAATTCGAAAGAAAAAAAAACCACAACCCATCATCATCGGCTATACCAAATTACTCAGTTCTCTACCCGGCCCAGTGCCACCTTTACAGTTTGCATCCCAAATCATACCGTACCAATCAGCAGTAAGAAATCTTGGAGTTATTAGCCTATTTTCATTTATGAAAAAATAGGCTTATGAGATCACCTTTTGTCCGTATGTCTGTCTGTGTGTGCGTGTGTGATTCGTGTGTGATTGTGTCCCGTCCCCCCCCCCCCCTCCCAATAAAATCTAAACGGCTGGAGCGATTTCAATGAAACTCGGTAAGTTCATAGCAATCCCGACCGTGCCCTTTAAATGTTGTTACGTCTCACCAATCCAACATGGCGGCTATGCGAAATATTTCACCGGCATTTAATTACTCGGAAACTATTACCGGTATCACCCTGACATTTTGTACGGAGATAAAGGGCACTACTGGAAGTTCATCTATGAGACTTTCAGACATCGGTTAGCTACAAAACGAACATGGTGGCCATGCGAAGTTGAAAGTTTTAAATAGACTTTTCTCGCGATTTAAAGATCCTAACGCAATGAAACTTGGTACAGCAAATGTTTATACACATTGTAATGCATTGGTATCTAATTTAGCTCAATTGTTTAGATAACATCAAGATGGCGGCTGTGCGAATTTTAAAATTAAGTTTTTAATTCTTGTGTCGTAATCATGCGATCGAATTGAATGTTTGAATAATGAACCTACGCAATAACTTTCCTTTAATGGTACATGACTCTAAGGTCTATACATATAACAATCCAACATGGCGATCATCCAAAATATTTAGACGGTTCTCAATATCCACGAATCTATTACAGCAATCAAACTGAATTTTTTAATGTTCATAGGGGCTAAGAACATAAGTTCACCTATAGGACTTTCAATACCCTGGTGATCACAAATCCAACATGGCAGCGACGCGAAATATAAATATGCACATGGACGATTTTCGCAATTTAACCATTCGAGTGCTGTGAAACTGGATACAGTAAATCTTTATACAAATGTTAATCCACTGGCATCTAATTTTTTCAATTGTTTCCGTAACCACAAGATGGCAGCTGTGAGAAATTTAAAAACTCGTTTTTACTTCTTGTGTCCTAATCATGCGATTGAAGTTTGAATACTACAAGTACAAAATAATCTTCATGTATTAGTAGTCTACATAACTCTAAGATTCTCTAAAATTCCAACATGGCGACCGTCCGAAATAATCAGTCGGTTCGCAATATCTACGAATCTATTACCGCAATCAAACTGAAATTTAGTATGTTGATAGTGGCAATTAACATAAGTAGGTTATATGAAACTAGGCTTTAGTTCCTCACGGAACTACTTGTTTTTCACACGCGATTATCGTGGCAGGATCACACAAACATGATTCTGAAAAGAGTCGCATCGTCATTATATCAAATTAGATGAACATGCTACTATTTACCACAAAATGTGCGGAAGAGACTGATACAGAGTTTTATATTACCAATATTTGACTATGGATCTATTATTTCCCATGTCCTCAATAAAATATTGCAAAGAATGCAAATTGATTGCTTGCGGTTTGTTCTCAATGTACCAATAGAGTCTCATATAACTCCATTTTACGTCCAGATTGAATGGCTAAAGTTGAAAGAACGAAGGCAGTATGCCATGACTCTGACTGTGATAGACATTTTAAAATTCAATATTCCGTCTTATATTTACTGCACACTAAGTCCCATGCAGTCAGTGCATAACTGTGCGAATAGACACACTGCACAAACGCTCCAGATACCTCATCATAGAACCGTTAAATGTAAAGGTTCATTCCGTATTTCAGCTAGTAATCTCTGGAATAAATATAAATTGAATATTTAGGGGCCAATAACCTAGATGTTAGGCCCCTTAAAACAACAATTATCATCATCATCATCATAAATTGAATCAGTATTCAGGACTTACCATCAGAGCGATAAAACACTGTCTTCATGGTAATCTATCAGCTATGCAATGCTTCGGTGGCGTAGTTGGTAGCATGCTGAACTGCTGTTCCCAAGATAGCGGGTTCAAACCCGGCCGAAGTCGTCGGATTTTTAAGAGCGTTAAAATCCTTCTGTATGCCTTCCTTCGGAGGGGAAGTAAAGCCGGCGGTCCCGTGTCATAGATTTATGGCGTGTAAAAGATCCTTCCACAGACTAAACTTGTGTGGAGCTATATTTCTCGGTTTGATTTCATTGTAACGCTCTATCAAAGTTCCAACGTTCACCACTACGTATCATTGAGATCTGGTAGTGAAAGTTGGAACTACCGGTACTTGAAATTGAACGGAACTTGTAGCTCACCCTAGTGGTGTCCGCTTGAAGTAGCTACAG
Source organism: Meconema thalassinum (assembly GCA_946902985.2). Lineage (NCBI taxonomy): Eukaryota > Metazoa > Arthropoda > Insecta > Orthoptera > Tettigoniidae > Meconema > Meconema thalassinum. Next base: position 357,454,987 of record OX336394.1, on the reverse strand, counting down.
CCTCTGGCAATCCGAACATGCTCTCGGACACTCCCGGCACTAAAAACCGTACGATAAATAAATAAATAAATAAATAAATAAATAAATAAATAAGCTATGCAATTGTCATGATCAGTGTGAACATTCATAAATATGATTCATCTGTACTATTTACGAACCATGTAACTTGATACTAAAAACTTCATAAATAACTTAAATAATCTAGCTAAATTGAGCCTCCGTGGCTTAGGCGGCAGCACGCCGGCCTCTCACCGCTGAGTCCGTGGTTCAAATCCCGGTCACTCCATGTGAGATCTGTGCTGGACAGAACGGAGGCAGACAGGTTTTTCTCCGGGTACTCCGGTTTTCCCTGTCAAAATTTCATTCCAGCAACACTCTCCACTATCATTTCATTTCATCTATCATCCATTTAATCATTGCCCCAGAGGAGTGCGTCAGGCCTCGGCAGCCGGCACAGTTCATATCCTCGCCGCTAGATAGGGGCTTCATTCATTCCATTCCTGACACGGTCGGAGACTGGAAGCAGGCTGTGGATTTTTTTTTAAATCTAGCTAAATGATAGTACAGTGCAGGGAATCCTATTATTATCCAGATGTTATAACAACTACCGGTATTTTGAACTTTTATTGTGAACTGTGTATGTTAAGGTTTGATTTCTTCATTTCTTTTATTGTATAAGGTGCGTTCAAAAAGTAACGAGCCGGAGGCTGTAATGCGCAGACCAGTGACGAAATGGGCTAATTGTGGCGTGTGTAACGAGGTGTGGTTCCGACCAGAGCGTGGAAGGTAACAGCCCGTCGCTAGAGAGCACGCGTGCACGTCACGTGACGATACAAAGCGAGCAGCAGCATTCACCAATAGTCCAACGCTGCCAGTCGCATTGCAAGCAGTGACATGGAGGCGTCAAACGAAGAGCAAAGAGGTGTTGTTCGGTTTCTGACAGCGAAAGGAGTAGGTTGAACTTACATTCATCGCCGTATGTCACAAGTGTACGGCGAACACTGCATGTCCCTTGCAAGGGTCAAGGCGTGGCACAAGCGCTTCAGGGAAGGACGGGTGTCGTTAGCCGATGATGCCCTGTCTGGGGCACCCCCCTGCATTACCGATGACATCGTCCAGCTGGTTGATGCACCCATTACCCAGGACCGCCGAGTGACAGTGAACACCAGAGCCGCCGTGGTCGGATTGAGTGCCCGAAGTGTGCACATCACCATGAAGGATCGACTGCACTTGCGGAAAGTGTGTGCCCAATGGGTGCCCCACAATCTTCAACCACACCTAGAAGCATGTCGAATGGCCTACTGTCTTGGTCTTGGTTGGACGATTGATTCATGCTGCTGCTCGCTTTGTATCGTCACGTGACATGCACGCGTGCCCTTTAGCGACGGGCTGTGACCTTCCACGCTCTGGTCGGAACCACACCTCGTTACACACGCCACGATTAGTCCATGTCGTCACCGGTTTGCGCATTACAGCCTCTGGCTCGTTATATTTTGAACGCACCTTATATTTAACCGCCACAGAATGAAGAGAGCTTCATTGAGCGACTTTGTAGCCTCAGTGGCCTGGATAAGTGAAACAATAAAATCAAACCCAGATTTCAAAACTTCGCTCTAAAATGCTAACGCAGTGTCTGCCACGTTCTCTTTCCGTGTGACCAATGCTTCATCTCAGTGGTCGAATAATGAATCTTGGCTGTTGTTCCAACAGCATAACGTAAAGTTGGGCACGCATGCTCAAAAGGCCGAGTTCATGTTTGCCGGTAATCATCATCATCATCATCATCATCATCATCTTGCGCAGTTTCCAGCCACTGGCTGGGTCTGTTTGGAACATAAGCCTCTCCATCGTCTTCTGTCTTCCCACCATCTCTCCCTCACCACCTTGGTCCAGTCTTCTCCTCTCTTTCGTACGCAGTCCTCCACACCTTTCAGCCACTTATCTCGTGGCCTTCCTCTTGGTCTCTTTCCCTCTATTTTCATCTTGGGTATCTTCCTGGGTATCCTCCTCCCATCCATTCGCTTAACATGCCCATACCATTTAAGCCTTGATTCCTCTATCCAATCTTTTAATGCTCCCTCCTTGACTAATTCTCTGATCTTCTCATTTCTTAACCTGTCCACCTTTTTCACTCCAATACTGCTTCTCAAGAATTTCATCTCACTAGCCTGTATTCTGCTTCGTCCCCTTCCTTTCATAACCCAGGTCTCTGAGTCATACGTCAGGATTAGAACGTAGTACGTCCTATATATGACCCTTTTGCTGTTTTAAGGGACATCCTTACCCCATATCAGGCTCTTAACACTTTTCCTGAATAATTCTGCTTGTCTCCCCCGCTCATTTATTTCTCTGTCATTTCATCCATTTTCCTTTATCATGCTTCCCAGATACTCGAAAATTTCTACTTTCCTCAATTCGTCCCTACCAATTGTTATCCCCGTTGTGACTCTCTCCTTCTTCCTGGTTGTGATCATCAACTCGCCTTTGCTTACACTAAACCTCATCCCATCTCCGTGTAATAAAAGTAGAAATTCCCGCTGAGCTGCGATCGACACAGCCAGTGATGGACGCGGAGTGGAGCACACGACTATGAACCTCGTTGTGAGGGTAGTTGAAATGTTTCCTATTCTTTGGCTGACGCCTTTTGCTAATGCGCTATATTTCATTGTAGATAATATTATTAAAGTAAATAATTTTTAAATAAAACAATGTGCTGCGGCACTTCAGCACATAAGGTGCGGCCGCCTCTTGTGGCTGCAAAGAATGCTAGGCACTACAACACGAGGTGGACTGCAAAGTTTCAGTGAGGTCTGAGCGTTCACGTTGGTGATGTTCCCTTGTTCAAGAGAACTTATAAGGCACCTGAGCAAATGGATTTTAACTCATTTCCACTACATTCTTTGCTGTTTTAACCAAGTTAGGTGGCCTACTACTCTATGTTGGTTTTAAATGGCTAAAAATTCAACTAGAAACCAGTTGATCAGGTTCACAGATGATCAATGTAAACACTAACGTACCAACCTGCCTTGGACATGCACACTCGACTACCTTGTAGTTTCCTGTTCTGGAGTGCGTCTCGTTCCGGAATCTCCTTCAGCAGGTAACTCGTTTGTCCAGGGCTTGCTTGACTGCTTGGAGGATGCTACGTGGATCCGCAATGCTCCATGATGGTATAATGCCCGTCACCATAAATAAGTTACTAACAAAGTAATCTTACCACTTCCCCCCATCAATAAAAACTTGGTAATTTACATTAAGTTTATTAGGTTGAATCATTGATGCATATTGGGTTTTTGAAGCGCTTGTAGTTCTAATTAGTTGTATATATAATTGATATGATTAACCTGGATCTGGTTATGTTTGCTTGACGAAAGGAACATGTTATCCTTGTAAGTTATAACTAGGGCTCGGATTTTTAGGTGCTAAAAATCGGTAAGATATTTTTTTTTTATGTGTTAAAAATACCTGAAATGTGTGACAAAAAAGTAAAAATGTTTAATTATAATCTAGTTTATTAATGTGAATATAAACAATATGCAGTACTCACGAATGCAATTTATTATATATCTCACTGACTGCCGAAGCATTACAATACACAACGAGATACATCTTCAGGTTGTCCATCACAAATGACCGACGATTATCGCGAAACACTTATACTGAAGGCGCGAAACTGCGGCAATATGTTTCTTGGCCTTGAGGTGCTGTGTAACTTGAGATCGCTGTTCAGCCTTGATTGCTATCCCACATGGTTGGCAGAACAGAACGCCCCCTTCAGAAGTAAAATTATCTTTAAATTCTGCAACAGACGATAACTCGTAGTTGTTTTTACTTTAGGCATCGTAGAATTGCCTTACACTTCACAGTGACAGAAATGAACTGCATGAGAGTGACCTGGTTCTAGGTAGCTGAGGGGGGATAGGTCTAGCACGTGGCGCAATATGGCTATGTTCAAAGAAATCCCCGGCTCCACAGTGAGTGGCACGGGGCGACAATTTAAGAATAACATAGCTGCAAGCTGACGTACTGTGCCCCTCAGAGGAGTTATCAGGGTTGCCAACAGCCGAAACGACATCCCTAAGACCTCACCTGCCGGACCCATGTGCCATGAGGATCAGGTGAATTTCTTATAGGCCATAGCGGCACGAGAATCCATGAGCCAGGGGATCCGTGGTAACATGGTTGCTAAAAAGGTCATAGACAGCCCAAGGAAATACACCTCCTAAAGCTAGACTGAGAAATAAACTTCCAGGCTTAAGTAAAACATGTAGAAATATTTATTCAAAATATTCAGACACCTAGCCTAGTTCAGAGGGTTTCTATCGGCTAATCCGCAAACTAATAAATAAACAAAAATAAAAGATCAGTACCCTACCTATAAACTACTGTAAACCCTCGCGAAAGACCTATCTGACAAAGTAAAACAACAACAGCAACGCTGGGAAAATGGTACGGCAATAATCTTTAAGTCAAGTTACAAAATAAGCTAATAACGGAATTTACATTTAATAGGGTAGCAATAGCAAGTCTAAATTATGATGATACCATTTCCTCATTTACATTTATTTTTTAAATAATCTAGCTAATTCCTAACAATTAATACAAAATTTACGGCGATGACGTCCGTAAAGCAAAACAGTTAGTACAAATCTACATGACAAGCCGTCAAAAAAACAACAACAACAACAACATTAAATGCCCTCTTACAATCTAAGAATGGTAAACATGGGGTTATCATACACTTGCATAAATAACAACAAGACCATAAACAATATTATTCCTGCCTTCGCCCTGGGTTACTCTTGGTAAACCAGTGTCATCTTCGTGCATGTTAATTACGGTGGCGATTGCGTAGTAAAAACTACGTCTAACGTCGCATGAGGCTCACGCTCCACCAGCTACTGACTAAAGGTTGAGCAAGCACTCCGTCGATAAAAATTAGTGTCATCTGACCTAGATTACTTCCACAAAAGAAGTGCGCACAAGGCAAGTGTCAGCCAGCAGGCCCAAAATGCAAGAAAATCAAGGTTAAATGCTATAAATAGTTAATTATCATCAGTCCTGGCCAACGATTTAGAATCGGTCCTTCTCAGGACCAGCAACTACAACAAGTAAGACATCTTGGTTACAACTTACGGATAATGCAAATTAATATTGAAGGACTTAGTCGATCTAAATGTCAATATCTCTCCCGAATGCTCCTTGAAAACTATGTGGATGTAGCTGTTATACAGGAAACACATATAGATAATGAGGAAAATTTTAAATCAAGAGGGCGTGTTGCAGGATATGAAGTCTTAGGAGCTACTTATCACCATACTTACGGCTGTGCTACTTACATTCGCAACAATATTGAAAATGCACATCTGATTTCTATGGACACCTCACAAAATGTTCACATTATCGTGATAAAAATTGAGAACATTACAATAACGAATGTTTACAAGCCTCCTGCAGTAAACTGGTCTGCTGAAGTGATCCCAACTCTACCTCATCCTAGCATATATATCGGCGACTTCAATAGCCACCATACTATGTGGAATTACAATGAAGCTGATGAGAATGGTGAAAGACTTGCTAATTGGGTTGAATCTAACAATCTAAGTCTAGTATTTAACTCAAAGGACAAAGGGACTTTTAGATCTGCGGCCTGGAAGAAAGACTACAACCCTGACCTTTGTTTTGTTAGTCAGAACTCTAAATGTCAACCTCATGCCACAGTAAGGACAGTTCTTGGGGATTTTCCAAATAGCCAACATCGGCCAGTTTTAGTTAATGTAGGAATTCAAATACCTATAATCAGATCCATTCCAAAACCAAGATGGAACTTAAGAAAATCTAACTGGAGCAAGTTTTCCAATAAACTTGATAAAGTTATTAGGTGGATCCCCCCTGTGAGTGAAAATTATGAAAGATTTGTTGGAGCGGTATTATCAACGGCAAAAAAGTGCATGCCAAGAGGATTTCGCAAAGAGTACATTCCAGGATGGAACAAGGATTGTGAAGAACTATACCAGTCTTACATAACCACCAATGATCATGAAATTGCTACTGAATTGTTACAGAGCTTAGATAAAGCTCGCAGAGAAACCTGGGTACAAAGGACACAGAACTTAGACTTTACAAGATCAAGCAGAGAAGCGTGGAGCCTGCTGAAGAAATTGGGAGGATGCTCCCCACCTAGCCGTGATGATCCACATGTTACACCATATCAAATAGCCAGTAGAATAATTTCTTTGTCCAGGGCACCACTGCATAAGCAACATACAAGAAAGGTTAAGAATGAACTAACCAACCTCAAGCAACAGGCAGTCCACCGGTCAGAATATGCCAATGACTTCACAGTAGCTGAGATTAATACTGCGCTTAAGGATGTTAAAACAGGTAAATCGCCAGGGTTTGATGGCATTCATCCTGAATTCCTTGTCAATTGTGGGAACAAGACTCGTAAATGGCTTGCAGCTTTCTTTTCTAATATAATGATCACAGGTAAACTACCAAAAGCTTTCAAGAAAACGAAAATCATAGCTGTATTGAAACCTGGTAAGCCAAAGGATAAACCAGATAGCTATCGACCGATAGCTCTCCTAAGCTGTTGCTACAAACTTCTGGAAAGACTCATCCTTAACCGAGTTGGTTCGAATATTCATGAAGTAACACCTATTGAACAAGCAGGCTTTAGAAGCTGCACAGATCAAGTACTAAGTCTCACCACTCATATAGAAGCAGGGTTTCAACAACAACTTAAAACATCTGTTGCTTTTGTTGACCTTACAGCAGCCTATGACACGGTATGGAAGGATGGATTACTCTACAAACTGATGCGTATCATACCATGTCAAACTATGAACAAGCTTATAAACAATATGCTGTCTGAAAGATATTTCCAAGTGGTTCTTGGGACCAAAATAAGTAAGCAAAAGAAACTGAACAATGGACTCCCACAAGGTTCCGTTTTAGCTCCAGTGCTCTTTAACTTGTACACATCAGATCTCCCTTTAACGCAGTCGAGAAAATTCATTTATGCAGATGACCTGGCTTTGGCAACTCAACAAAGAACCCTTGAGAAGAGCGAACAAATTCTTTCCTCAGATCTAAGCATTATGAATGAATATTTCAAGAAATGGAGACTAACACCGAATCCTAGTAAGACTGAAGTTAGTTGTTTCCATTTAAACAACAGGTTGGCAAATACAAAGCTGAATGTCATATTTCATGAGAAAGTCCTCCATCATCAACATTTTCCAAAATATTTAGGCGTTACTCTCGATAGAACTTTGTCCTTCAAGAAGCACCTGCAGAACACTGCAGCAAAACTAAGATCACGCAATAACATCTTGCAGACGTTATGTGGAACCACATGGGGAGCTACAGCAACAACATTACGATCTTCTGCTCTAGGACTTGTCTATTCAGCTGCTGAATACTGTGCTCCGGTGTGGCTTAACAGTCCACATGTGAAGCAGATTGATGTCCAATTGAATTCGGCGATGAGGATAATATCAGGTTGCATCAGGACCACTCCTCTGTACTGGCTTTCACCTCTAAGTCATATTGCACCACCTGACTTACGCAGACAAAACTCTCTCTTGAGGGAATATCAAAAGATAATTTCCACTCCAAAGCTTCCTATTCATTGTGACATACCTACAGTAAAGATAAGTCGCTTGAAATCCCGCCGACCACCCATCCTAACAGCGGAATATCTACAATTAAATACTTTTCAGATTGACAACAAGTGGTCTGAGGTATGGAATAATTTATTCCATGAGAAATATGGAAACTTCATTGATCCTATCCAGAAACCAGCTGGCATGGAACTACCACGCCATACATGGAAATCACTCAACAGAATTCGAACGGGACATGGGGTCTGCGCAGACAGCTTATTCAAGTGGAATAAGGCTTCCTCACCTCAGTGCGACTGTGGTTTTGAAAGACAGACCATCCAACATATCGTGGAGGACTGCAGCCTTCGAGCCTATCATGGGAACCTCAAAGACTTTCATGATGCAACGCAGCCTGCTCTAGATTGGATTTCCAATTTAAATCTTACCTTGTAAATTTGAACTTTTTATCTATTGAATATGTCTCCTCATTCAAAATTTATTTTAATATTGTTCTTTTAGGCTAAGTACTAATGTATATGTTTAATGTGTTCTTTAGCTTGTAATTATGTAACCATGCCATACGCTAAATAATAATAAATATCATCAGTTTATAATAATTACGTTTTTGATTATTAGAATCATTGGTTTAGATTATCGTTGGTTTATGGCGAATAGGCTGACAATCCTGAATACCTTGGGCTCAGCAGTAGCAGTCTCGTGCGAGATCAATCTCTGCTATAAAACACCGTCAACGAGCTCTCCCGCTCGGACATAACAATAACACAGGTTATTAGTGGCTCTCGGCTCACTTAATTTACCTCTGGGTAAGGCCTGGCATGAACATCAGTTACCTCCCTACAATAACACAGTCAACAGAATCGAAGTCTGGGCACACATAAATATAGCCTCTATACAGGTGCCTCATCTAGCCTCTTAATTTCAACAAATAAACCTTAGCATAACGTGTAATCATTCGCAGATGGAGAAGAAAGATAGTCGCTTCAATAACGTTGCAAACATACGGCTCTTGCCATTCATCTCAAAGTAGCAAAACATCTGATTATTACAAAATGGTGGCCTGGACATTGACCTACATATGAGACACATCATTTAAATGTTAGTAAGCATGCTATAAGCATTGTCAAAGAGTCTGAAAAAGTATGTCTCACTGAGTGAGTGGTGCTCTAGTACATTGCATGCTGGGAACTGTTACCATCTGTCCATGATTCGAGCTAGCCTCGCTACTCACAATCATCCACACGGACAGTTTAGAAAATGAACAACACTGAAGGCGGGCAGCTTTCTTGCAGAAAGTCCTATCAGAAAACTGGTCTTGTCATCATGCCCCAGATATAATACAAAATCACATAAGCATTAGGCTTAAAATCACGCCTCAAAACTATGCACAAAGACGTGGCATGATTGTAAAAGTCAAAGAAATGAAAAATACAGATATTCCACTTAGTCTGAACCTCTTTGAAATGTGCAGATATGTCAGTTCATTACTGCTCTGTCTAATCATAACCAAAATAATAACTGTGTCGAAACACTTGACACGAAATAAACATCATAAAGGCGCAAATCTTACAATTGCTAAGTTTGCCAATGATACGGCATTCATTGCAGGGTTCGATGCTAGATTGCATTCAAAATGTAACACCCTGAATGTGTTCATAACTTGAACTGGATGGCTTTATAGCACATCAAAATGAAAATGACATTGAATTACAAAATTGATAGCTTCAGTCGGCTATCTAATGATACGAACTGTTCTGACTAATCAGTGGCGTGACAACATTTACTAGAAAGGGGTGTTATAAAAATAACACTGGCCATGACGTCTGATCGTCATCCCAAATAACTGTACACAAAATCACCCACCTAGGGTTGAACAAAACGTAGTAACAAAGACTACAGTCACGCTTAACAGGGGTAGAAATAACATCTTAGCGATGTCCATCAGAATGCACCGTGATCGAAAAGAAATTCAATCACAACGGGTGACTAACAAATCACTGAAAGTGAACTACATGGATTAATTCTGACAGTACAAAACCTACCTATGGCTTGTCAAGAAGTTCGGCTGATTCTACAATAAACTACACTAAGCTACACCACAAAAGAACCTCACAAGGAATGAATTATTCGGACTCACAAGAAAGGATGTCTACATCTCAGTCGTTCCAACGACCTGAGGGATACAATAAAGCTTTGGTCTCCGGACAAGGGTTGTCCAATCTGGGCCTCCACATAGGCTCTATCCATCTCCACGGCCTTTATTCGTCCTCGTCGTTGTCGTGATGATATGACCAGACTCCTCCCCAAAGTCGTCATTTTCCTTGGCTTAGCGGATGCTAAAGTCATGGTTCTCCCGTCATCGGCTGTAGTTCTCCGGTCCTCTCCTTCACATGATGAAGCTTAACAGCTCATCTCCACAGGTGATGCGTAACAAAGATCGTCGTACACTTGGTTATCAAGAAGTGACATTTTGAAGTACGAATTTACCACTTGAAAATACGATAAATGAGCGTAGCACAGTTGCACTGAAGCAAGCTTTAATGTTGTACTAAATTCACTGCTGCTACACGGCGGAGATGGTTTATAAATTGGCCATGCACTATTATCTGCTTCACTAACACAGATTTTACTTGCCCACAAATCACGTGGCATCGACGTTGTGTTTCACAGAAAGGAATCGCACTTGCGATTAAAGCAATATTTGTAGTTAAGAGTGTTGAAATGATTCACTCGGTTAATGATAATCTCACAGTGAATGTTATATTTTATCGCCACTTGACGATGTCGAAATACGATGTTCGAACACGTGGTTGAAAATATGGTGTTCCACAATTATAATCACTTTTCCAAAAATTCACAGTATTCGTAGCACAAGCCTTCTCCGGCTGTAATATTCACTAATATTATGTACTGTTCGTAGTTAAATAATGTGCGATGCACTAAGATTGCTTTCCTCGCCTCCAGGCGGACTATTACATCGTCTTTTAGAGGGACCTGACAAGAACAACATCCAACTTGTATGGTAAACCAAACACATGTGATAAGAGCTCAGTCCTGCGCTGCGTGAACTTGTGAATACACTACTGTCGACCAAAGTATTATGTGTACTCGAGTTTGAAGGTTGTTTGTTAAGTAACCAATAGACCTACATAAAATCCAATACCATCAACATTTTTGTCGTTCTATTTTGCGTTAGTTCATGTAGGTTTGGATTTTTTAATTTATATTTTAATATTTTTATGGCAGTTGGAACACAAAAAGTGCACGTTTTTAAGCGTGTTTCAACCATGCGTCACATTTAAGAATTATTATCTCAAAAGCCCGTCATCAGATCGAATCCAAATTTTAACACAATATACATTGGAATGTTGTATAACTGGTTTATTAATTTCACAATTTTGTGTGTCCAAGAAACAAAGATGTTATCATTGTTCTAAGGTAACTTTTTCTCGGCTCGGGGTGGTTGGAAAATGTAGTTCGTGGTTGCGTTGTAATCGTTATACATCAAAAAGTTATGCTGTATGACTGTGAAATACGTAAATCAATTCACTTCAATGCCTTTCTTTCACCCCGAGTTAAATTTGGCGCGGGTACTTTAGAGGATCTTAATATCCTCACACTTTCTTGTCTAACTTCATCAGCTTCATCTGGAGGTAAATTGTAGATGGCAGCCTCAACGGATGTGATCAACTCCTCTGTAGGAATTTTGGAGGGTGCGAGAGCAAAGTTGAGACCTCTGCTTAGTAAAGTTGTTTGATAGTTTACAGATTGTGCCCAATAAATTTATTATTATATCCATTGTAATTTGTGCACAAAATTATTGTTATTAATTTATAGTTATTTATTTCTATATATTCTATATTGTATTTTCCTAGATTCCTTTCCATTTCCTCTAGGGCATTCCAGCTATTATTATTAATCCTATTATTACTCTTATTATTCTTCTTCTTTGTTCGATTTTGGCCTACTTTGGACCACGGGAAACAATTGACTTGCTGATTAGTCCTTTTTTCTGCTCCCAGAAACTCTTCATCCTTTCACTGTGGATTCTCTTCCTTTCTTTCGACCAGTGGTTCTTGGCTCTTCTCCTTTGCTTTTCCTGGAACCCCTTGAATGCATCAATCCTACCTCGAAACACCTGTCTATTCCAGATCTCATTTGGACTGATCCCAACTTCCTCCATATCCTTCCTTATTTCATCTACCCATTTTGTAGTCGCTTTTATCTTGGTGATGTAATTAAAGATCTTCTTCGTTAGTCGACTATCGCTCATTCTCGTAAGGTGTCCATAGAACTTCAATCTTCTCTTCCGTGTGATTTTTTCTGCTTGTCCGTAGAGATCTTTGTTTCGCCTCTTCCGCCATGTACCATCATTTCTATTTTCGGGTCCTAAGATCTTCCTCAAGATTTTTCTTTCTTTCTTCTCCAGTTCCTCTAATTCACCTTTCTTGTTCAGTATTAAACATTATGAACTATACAATGCCTCAGGCTTGACAACCGTGGTATAGTGTCTTATCTTCGCTCCGTAAGATATTGTTCTTTTGTTGTACCTATTCTGTACTAATTTAAAAGCTAATTCCATCTTTCTGATCCTCCATTTGTTTCCTGCATTATCCAGTCCATTAGGCTGGATCCATTCACCAAGATATTTAAACTTATCCGCCCTCTTGATCTTCCCATATTTTGTTTCCAAGTGCTTTTCGTTATCATGTTTGTATTCCATGTATTCTCTTTTTTCATACGAAATCCTGAGTCCCTTTTTACCTGCAATTTTGTGTAATTTTTCAAGCATTATTTTAATTTCTTCTTTATCTTCAGCTGGCAAACGCAAACGCTAAGCAATCAACCTTCACACCTTGCTTCTTTGTACCTAAACATATTCCTTCTATCCCTTCTTCTCTCATGGCATTCCTCCATGTTCTCATATTTTTTTCCAGGACAACGTTAAACAGAATCGGTGAAAGCCCATCTCCTTGTCTGACTCCTGTCCGAATTTTAAAGGACTCCAAGATTTCCCCCTGAAATTTAATTTTGGAATCAGTTTCTGTTATTATTATTATTATTTAAAAAAACTAGTACAACTCATCTCTAAATTATTATTATTATTATTATTATTGATTTTTGAGTCCGATGATTCTTTCCAAGGGATAATCTGCAACATGTTTGATCCTAGTATGCTTTCCCACGGTAGTTTTAAATATATTTCTAGCTTTTGTGTGCACAATAACGCTGTTCTTACTGATCATACAAATGCATATCAACTTTGAGTAATTTTATGGCTGTAAGTAAATGAAAGCTTTGAAGCCATTTTAAATGTTGGCTAATTTACAATTAATTATGAACGTTATTGTTTCAGCCTGTCAGGTATTTTATATTTCGGAAGATCAATTTTACCATTACAATAGCAAAGGCCAAAGTAACCTAACCAAGCGTTGACTTCTCGCAAGAGAAATACAATGTTTACATTTGTTCGTCAAGGACCCTACACTGTACGGCAGAGATGGGCACAATTCGGCTCATTGAGCAGCGCTCCCGCTCCGGCAGGAGGAAGAGCCGAGTAAGCGCTCTCACCGAAGTTAACCATGTAGCTGCTTGCACAGCTTGCCGTTACAAGCAGCGTATCACAACAGCTTTATACTTGTGCCCTGTTTGTTGTGCATTAGATGATTAGATTATGGTGCTACGTACTGAACCCAACGGGGTTAGGCTGACTGGTGTCGAACGTAAATCTCAGAGATAGTTGAGCTCAGAATAGAGGTTCCAGAAAGAAACGAACACGAGATCTTTTGAGGGAGTTTAAGGTATAAAAATCCCTAGAGAAAATACATATTAAATCACTGTTGTGATATGAACTAATGCTGACATTATTTATTAATATAATGCTGGGAATATTAGTAGAATACGGCATTATTGGGCTGTATGAGGCATACAATTCTGGACTTGAGCACAGAAGTTGGAGCGCTTGACGTTTGTCTAATGACTCTGGAAAAGGGGAGTAGTTTCTTGGAGCCGTGTCACTCTATGTGACCTACTTATGTCGTCTGGAGCAGGTCAGGGGGCTAAATTATTGTCAAGTTATTCCCCGTTTCAGAATAGAGAGGCTAGTGGAGTGAGGAGATACCAGCGTAATTTAATGATTACTCGTGATTGGAGCAACGCAGTGACATGAGGTTTGCACCTATGTGAATGTTTAGCCGGGAGGCTAATTATCAAGCCATTAAACATTGAAATCGAGGCAGATTTAATGGAACGCGCAGTAACACATTAATTGGAGGTTAGCGGAAAGATCTAACTATGGTTTCGGGGATTTTTAGGGGACGCCGCGTGGGCACGCGCTGGCAAAGGCACTTAATATTAATTAATTGGCCGATCGATCCTCGAGCACGCATACAGATCTGGGATCAGCGGGGAAAAAGGAACCATATAAACGTTAATTCAAGACCAGAATCATACTGTGAGAGAAGATGACACTGCAGGGAAATTCCCGGTCTACTTTTTCTCTCCAAACGAATATAAGGGGTGGACCCAGGACAGAGGCGGTCAGTCGAACCATACTTGAGAGCGAGGAGCACGTCACCCTAGCTCAGAGAAGAAAGGCGCGGACTGTAACATTCTAAGTGCAGCAACATATAATCATGCATTAAGTCATGAATTAATAACGAGTAATGTAATCAGTCGAACCGCAGTCTAGTGCGAAGTGCGCGTTACCGAAGTCGAGAAGGGACGCGCGGACTTCAACATGGAGAGCCGTGCAGTAAGACATTTATTAATACAATTTATTAAGGACAGTCGCACCATATTTGTATAGTCGGCATTACGAGCGATTGTTATTGTGCACGTAGGAAATGTACCGTGTGATATACAAGGTAGGACAATTGAGAGTGTTAATTTGTACAAGTACAATGTACAATGGTTGAGCGCAGTATGTAAACTATTGGTTAGACAGATCATAGGATGTTGGACTGCGCAGAGATAAACTTTATTATGCGATTGGTGACATTTCATAAGAATACCAATATAATTAACGCTCAGGACGATATGCAAGCGTATTTAAGCGATATCAGGAAGTTTATCGAAGGATAGAGATTGATATACAGTTTGGGGTATCGATAGGAATCCTTAGGCAGAGAATCGAGACTTTCAATAAGGATGCGGATAGCAGCGAGGAGGAGATCTTCAACGTCTGCATTTCTGATATCTCGCCAGGAAAAGTCAACCAGTAAGAAATGTAAATAGTGAGCGTGTGATTGTAATGATGATTTGTTAAATATATGTAAAATTAATAGTGTCACAAGTGCTATAACGTGTTGTGTGAATAAGGAGGCAACAGTTTCAATATGGAAATGAAAAGTGCCGTGTGTCTTGTAAGGCAAAATTTATGTAAAATGTGTGTTATAAGTATAAGAATGCCTTGCTAATTTTGCAAATAATGGCGGGCGTTACTGGAAGAAATGCGTGGTTGGAGCCACCAGACTAGCCGATGTAAGTACCCAAAAACCATGATTTTATAGCAGTTATAGTCCACTGTATGTTGAGTGATTTCAAAATTATAAAATATGCCAATAAGAGTCAATTTTAGGAGGGAGAACCTCAAGGTATTATTGTTGTGTTGATTTTAGTAAAGTTGAGATGTTTTTGTACATCATTGAGTGGATAAATCGTTACCACTATTGTAAAATGGCAATTCAGTTACATAAAAACTTAACGTAACGAACACGGATGTTCGGTTATTAAAATGGTTACGTTGTGTCGGGTTATTGTAATTCGTGTCAGTAATAATAGTAATAATAATAATAATTATAATAAAAAGAATAAATGAATACACATCAGGGAAAATGGTTGAAGGAAAAATATATATGCTAATTGGAATATTTACCTATCCAAGCAGTAATATTATACATGAAGGGCTAAGAAAAGCAATTTAATATCAGAGTATATTATGATAATGGAAATAAATATGCAAGAATCTAGGGAATGGAAGAGTTTAATAGAGAATTGAATTTGCAGGTTGTGAATAAGCTTGTAAGAGTAATTGATAGATTTATCTCACTAATTAAAGGACGAGATCATAGCACAATAGTCACGGAGGCCAGGTAATCTATTCGACGTGTGAAATCTCGTATAGCCTAGGGCATACAGAGATATTTATTATGGCCAGAGCGTATTTTAGTGATTGACCCTAGCTCTGTGGATTGCCATGAAATGTTCCGGGTTCGAATCCTGTGGTGTATGAGAGGATAACAATGGAAACCTCTGCATGATACCTGATGTCGACCGAGAACTAGTTATTGAAATAATTCAGCTCATGAGAAGTGAATTTAATTGGCGGCAGGATGTGCCTGACCGTAGCATTTAATGAGATACCGGCTAGCCAGTTCGACCAGTGATTGATGAATCTCGTTCCTTCATATAATGAAATGGACCTGTTGAGGCCAGTTATTAATATCCTAAGGTTAGGAATAAATATTTAAACACGCCCATAACCTGTCTTGCATACAATTTTGTTGAAATCATATGGGATATATGGGTCATTGAGACTGCACTATTATATTTAAAATCTTGTTACTGCTTGGAGGTAAACAGAGAAGGGAGTAGGGAGAGACAGAGCACGTGTTTGTGACCGCTCGACTCAGTCCCATTGTATACAAGTAGCTCCGAGGGGGAGATTTTTAAACGACCTTTGAAGGTTGACATTTAGAATGGACAGACTTTGAAACCCTGTTTGTGATGAAAAGAGTCATTGTTGTATTGTATAATGAATTTGTGTGGTTTGAAACACATTGTTAATTAAGGATCGTTCTTATAACGTAATACTTGGCAAACTTATGAGTTGTTGGAAGTTGCATTTTTTTACTGACAGTGTTACTTAGCTCTAAAGGTCGACACTAGATGCCATAGGCTATGCCCACGCAAGGGTAGCATAATATACCATCCGATACAGCGGTAACGGAATTTTTGAAGTTAAAATCACATCGGCATACAGTGGAACTGTAGAAAAGGGGACTGCAGAAGGGAAATGCAGAACGGGGTACGTTTACAAAGAGTTGTGGAGTTGCAAGTAAATTTGATGTGCAACCCATAAATTGGTTAATGCGTGGTAAAGCATTTGGTGGGAAAAGAGATACAAAACACAAGTGTACGCATAATGTAAATAAAGATGTGTTGAGAGTAAACAATTAAGCTTGTGAAATGAAAGAGGTCACAACAGGTGACATAAGATTATAAGTACAGTTTATGTGTAAATTACATGTGCATCAGCGCACTCGAGAATGAATTTTGATGTCAATCTCAGGGTAAATGAATGAATAATCATCTGGATTTGCAAGGATAAAGTGTGAATATTAGTGGATTGTAGGAGTAATTTTGCTTTGTTTTGTGTTATATTGTTGGGATTGTGTTTTTGTGTGTTTGAAGCCATGATTTAGAGCTGAATTAAAGTCTTTAGAATAGAGTTGTGCTTTATCATTGTAGAGTTGATACCTTTTAGTCTCAGATCAAAAATATGCAACTGCTCAGTGGGTGGACGGTACACGCCTGAGGACTGATGCTGGCTGGAGGCAGAAGCATGTTTTCCATGGAAATTACTCACATGGGTACAGTACATAAGCTTAATTATATCCCTTTTATTAGGTTCTGTGTAGGAAACATAAATAATTACTTTGACAGCTGATAAGTAGCCTACACACTCCTTTGCCCACTACCGATAGTCCTGAAACTACAATAAGCCAACCTAACAACTTGTTTAGAACACAAGGGACGAAAACTTGCTCTAGGAGTACAGAAATAAATACATGAATAAATATGTATTCTTATAGGCTATATCTGAACTGTCATTCTGCAGATGATGAGGAGGTGTGCATATCCTTTCGCTGAAGCAGACGGTTTATATTTGGAGCGATCGATTTTGCAGTTGCAATTCGAAGAATGGCAGTGAGATGTGCGTCAGTTAGAGTGGCTCTTCGTGGAGATTTATTTGTCTTCATTAGAGAAAACAGTCTCTCACACAGATATGTTGAACCAAACATTGATAGAAGTTTGGCAGTATTTTGAGCATGTTTGGGAAATCTGTTTGCAAAAACTGTTCATAAAAATGTGCTAAGCTTGTTCGTGATTCATATTTCGCATACAGCTGTACCCATAATATAGGCCTACTCAGCCCGGTACACTGTACCTATGCTTGCGTCTTGACTGCGCATATTGCCATCTACTAGTAGTCGTTCCAGCACAAACTATTAGCGAGCAGTCAGCTGGTCCCGGCTCCTTGGCTCCGCTCGCGCACATGCAGTTGGCTCCAGGAGCTGCGCTCTTTCATTGCCCACCTATACTGTACGGCATAATGTCTGGAATTGTTTCTGAAATGGCATATTTATATTGGACTTTCAAAGTGGCTTCGTTTTTTCTCCGATTTATCACTTTTTTTAGCGCCTATTTGTTGTTTACCGGCCAATACACTTTTTCGTCGAACGGGATTTTTATAGGAGACTAGCATCTCTTCCAAAATTTCCTCGATTTCCTCCCAAAATCCTTTCCCTGACCCGTCCTGAAAAATAAAGTACATGGCCATTGGCTGCATTAATAAAATTATCTCTCCCCAAATTAACGTCATATTCGATAACACTATGGTGTCCTGCATTATCGGAGCCGCTAAGTATTAAATAGCAAATATTACTTCCATTGCCAAGATCAAGAGCATGGTTAGATTGTACTCTAAGCAAATAATCAATAAACAATTGGCTTATACTGTACAATGAAGTTCAACATGTCCAGTGTATTCAGTGTCCAGAGTCTTTCATACTGAAGTTGGTTGCTGAGGAGAATGGGATGAGTCTGATAGCAAATAATAAAATCTTTATAATTATCCCTGCCAGCAGCAATTTTTGCAATAGTTTGCAACCGCAGCTCACGATGACGTTATTCATTTTGATATAAACAGTACGAAACTGCTCTAAATAAGCAATTTCCATCACCTGTTATAGGTACAATCCTTTGGGTTTCCATGATAGTAAATTATGCAGGGGAGCATATAATCACATCGCCAACTACTGGAATGAGCATAGACTCACTTCACCAGCCATCTGAATAGAGGCAGTTTTAGAATTCTATGTCCCATACATGACAATCATCGTATTAACACAGGGAAGCCCACTCTTAAGAATGCATTCTTGGCTATCGCCCCGAAGATCCAGGTTGGATTCCCAGCTTTGCCAAGAAAATTAATTCTGGCCATAGGACTGGAACGGGGCGCACTCAGCCTTGAGAGGTAAAACTGAGGGGAATTGGGATCGATTTCAACCTCAACCATCTTGGATGTGTTTTTTGCGGTTTCACACTTCCACTCCAGGCAAATACCGGGATGGTTCCTTCTTCCTCCTTCCCAGTACCCACCTTAGTTACAGATACACACATAATTAGAGCCATCTCAATAACACAGGTTATAAGAGAGGATAATACACGCACACCAAAGTACACGGGCCTGAGTGACCACGATGTCAAAGCCCCCCAAATGAATTATTTTCACTCTCATGGCGAAAGTGATTGTGCGCACGTGCGAGTGCCTGGAATACTACATTTTCTTTAATAATTGATACAGTATATGGCAACGTAAATCGCGGAGAATTCGTTACATCACGGGAATGACAAAAGTAATATATGTTTTGACAATGTAATACCAATAGCAAGAAAGAAGAATACGGAAATAAAAATCATATCAGAGGTGGGATTCGAACTCCCTCGACGATGCAGAAAAATAATTCATAGACTGTAACACTAACTTCTGAGCCACTCAGACAATGTGAGGGAAGTACAATATTAAGTTAGGTAAACAGCATATACACTCAACTGCCAGTTTAAGTTCTTCAATACTTCTCTTATTTTCTAGTTCTATTACAATATACCTAACATAAACAATATCCCCCCCATTTTTAATTCTCATAAACAAAGATCTCAGTAAGACGCGGTGGGATCCGCCATTTATCTCGCGGAGAAAAACCATTGTGCGCAAGTGCGGGAGCGGCAAATATTACATTTTTCTTTATTTACAATTTAAAAATATACCCTAGCATATATTTTCCTTTTGAAGACACTCTGCAAATCTACAGGCCAAGAGCTTCGTCAGAATTATTTACAAAGTCAACCGGTTAAGACGCTTTCTCAATCTCGCGGTAACAAAAATCTCCTAAGTATTTTAAATATATAGATAGACTAGCAGAAGTACCCATTCTTCGAACGGTCTTCGGTATTAATAACCAGATGTTATCAATTGAGCTACTGTTGCAATGTTTAGGGACTTGAAACCTGTTTGTTGGCAAAGAAAAATGATTAGTTAAAATGGCTCTCAGACTAAATTTACCTAACGTGTTCTTCCTGGCGTGAAAATAAAATTGAAAACCTCGTAGACGAATCGCAATATACGTCACATACGAACTGACCCTAACCGTTGTGTCAAGTGCCCAACTACAGGAAGACCCCTTTTATAAATTATAAAGGCTTATGGTGCATGAAAATTCATTTTTTAGCCTCCAATGGCCCAAATTCCTAAAATCAGCAAAGACAGTCTACTATTTCAAATCAGGAATTTTTGAAAATAATGTTGCTGTTTGTAGATATAATAGACCTTCTGTAAGACATATCACACGTGTAAGTCGTGTGAAAAAAATCTAGGGTACTCCTTGAGCCCCTTAAGCGCATTGATGAATTTTACAGTTTTAGTTGGTTCCATGATAACCTTATAGCCATTTGCAACCTTTCACAGAAATGTAATAAATGGAGTAGCATTACTTATTCCAGAAATATATGGAAAGTTGGATGCCACCTCTTGAGATACTGTTGTCATGGTTAGTGGCTTGCATTCCTTCTTTAGTTTATTAAATGAAATTAGTTTTCTGGGAATATCTAAGTAACTGTTGGGTTTAGAGCCTTACAATATAGTTTTCGGGGACCCATTACGGTTCTTGAGGGGCCCCGTGTTTTGTTTCTGACACCAAGGATTTGAAAATGAGCTTTTTCTCGTCGCTGTACACCATAATAATGATAATAATTAAAAGAATAATAATAATAACAATAATAATAATAATAATATAACAATATAGGGATAGGGATATAATAGACCTTCCGTAACATACCCGCACGTATAAATCGCGTTAAAAAATTCTAGAGTACCCCTTGACCCCTTGAGCGCACTATATGTATTGATGAATATTTCAATTTAATTTGGATCCGTTATAACCTTATAGCCGTTTGCAAACCTCCACAGTAATGTAATAAATGGATTTGCATTGCGTCTTACAGACATAGATGGACCTCTGAGATTCTGTTGCCATTGTTATCGACATGCATTCCTTCATTAATTTATTAAGTGAAATAAGTTTTTTGGGAATATCTCAAAAACTGTTGGTTTTAGGGCCTTAAAATGTGATTTTCGGGGTCCTTTTAGGGCCCCCGAGTTTCGTTTCTCACATTGAGGGGCTGAAAATGAGCTTTGTCTCACCCTTCTACGCTTATTTCAGCATGTATTTTAAGGGGGTAGGCCCCCTGTTATGAGAGGTAAGGAGAAGAGTTACATCAATGATTAGTGTCGTGCCTCTGAAGGATATCTGTATCAAATTTTACGTTGATCCACTCAGCAGTTCTCGAGTTATAAGGACACAAAAAATTGTCCACAGACAGACAGACAGACAAACAAATAGACAGACAGACAGACAAAAAAAATATTTTTGCGCGCATCCATCATAAAACAGTCTGAAACGGGCAAATATCGCAAATTTCCGTGGAAATTCAGAAAAAACAGACAAACTTTCATTTTTATATATAGAGAGATAATTGACAGAGCAGATGTTCAAATACAGTTAGTCATTATAAGAAATTCCTCGCAGCTAACAATCTGCCTACGCCACTCAGTTACTTAGTGTGAAATCTAGGTGATTTACGTTAGAGCATTGAAGTTCCATTTACATTGCCATTTGGTGGCTGAGATTTAATATTTATTTAATTTTGTCTCGTTGTCACCAAATGTGATACGGGAGATCTTTAGCGAGCCCACATCGTTCGACGCAGAGTGCGCAGAATTTTATCTGTCCTCATTGGTCGAGAATCTGTTCTTGCGATCGTTGGGTGGACACTGTATTACCCATTTAACATTTGATTGCCGCTGAGCGTGGCTGCGACAGTGTTTGTTTTTTATTGTAGCAGCTTCCCCGCAGGGCGCAGCAGGGAACACAGCGATGGCAAGAGTTCATTCTGCAGCATTGCGCGTCACAGGAGCTCATGTCACCACGGACAGTTAAACGATGACTGAGGCTACTGGAGCTGAGTCATATTCTACTCGCGCAACTGTACCCAGGGGCACATATACAATTTTTTTTTTTGGGGGGGGGAATTATGAGTATTCTCAGGGGATTGTCACCGCAAAATACCCAGAAATATCAAACAATATCTTAGAGCATAGGCCTATACGAGTAACTTTGTGTGATTATTTTAGATATGATTCAAAGTTTATATAGCCTACAATTAGGCCTACTGGCAATACAAAAAAAAAGTTGTAAAATACAACACACAAATACATTTGTATACTTAATGAATTTTCTATTGTGGCCTATGTAGTATGAATGGCAAATATATAAATATTTGTCAATTTACTAAGCAGAAAGGTAAACAGTTTTTTTTACAAGTTGATAATTTATTTCTTAAAAGTACCGTACTGTGGAATTCTCGTTTTGCCTCACAAGGCTGAGTGTACCCCGTTCCAGCCCTCAGACCAGAATTGAAATTTCTTGGCAGAGCTCGAATTCGGACCTCCGGGGCGGCAGCCAAGAATGCTAGCCACTACACCACGAGATAGTCTAATTTCAATCTTAATATTGTTTATAACTTAGCCAATAAGTTAAGATTAAGGTACAACCAAATGTACAATTATTTTATGCTCTTACCAAAAGAAACACTTTCTTAATTTTTATTAGCTTTTTTCAGGGCGGGGGGTGGAGCCCCCTCAGCACCCCCCTCATATACGCCCCTGACTGTAGGCTACCTGTCAACTAAGCAGCCTGACAGCGTGACACAAGTAAACAAAGAATAGTTCCCATCTCGACCGCCGGGAATCAATTCGTGAAAGGGTAATACCACTGATGCACTGAGTTATAATTCTAGATGTAATTCTAGCACAAATAAATGAGTATTGTGCTACATGGAATTCCTTATAATGACTATACTATATTTGACCATCTGCTCTGTAAAATACAAGAAAAGGAAGAGCAGCATTTTGAAAACCACCCACGAAGCAGGCTTGAGGTCCGAAAGTGAATGATAAGAGGTGTACAAATTCGTCTCATTCCCCCGAAACTGGACTATGCCAGTAAATTGCTCTCGGCTTGCCAAAGGAACTGGATCAAAATGAACCGTATGGTAGCTGTTACATAAGGGAGGACAAATTATTTCATACTGTATCATTATTAATAATTATGATGGGCAGAAGCCAGGCAATCCTCTCTCACTCAGGAGGAACTCCTTTCTCCAAGCTCTGAACAGATACAGTGCCCTAATTCGACACTTAATCAGTTCGCTCTTGCGTAAGCATGACAAAGCAGTTTCGCTATAATTAGCTCTTATTATAGCCTACCTGATTCCATACGACATTGTGGAGTAGCAAAGTATGCCTTATTGAGATTCCTAAATCAAAGTCTCAAAATAGGTCATATACATGAGTATATTTATTAAGTACGGCTTTTCATGGAAATGTGACAGATATTGAGGGAGGTTGCCATTCTTGTCAGTTTGTTACGTATAAAATATCTTATTTATGATGGATAGTATTTTTGTAATGCATGGTTTGAGTTATTAGGAGTTCATTTTCCTTAAAGATTCGATAAGACACTCCTTTATTTTCATCCATTAGGAAATAATGCTAGAGAAAATGAGACTTTCTTTTCCCCATATCAATTAAATAGAATCATTGCTGTGGGTAATACATTTTTCCAGCCAAAAAATCCTTCCTCACCCCAGCCCACCTCGCAGTGCCGCCCTTATCATGTATTCCAATGCTTCTATATACAGTATTGGCTAGCACGCGCTCCAAGCTCTGAGCACCGCTGTTATCCAGTTAGCCTTGCAGAAGGCCATGGTTCACCTGCTAGCCGCTCCAGAAAATGCTGTACAGCGTTGCTCATATGGAGCCCATCACTACCGAGCGAGACGTGCCATGAAGCGTGATGGAGCCCACCATGGCAACGCTGTACGCATTCACCGGAGCGGCTAACTGGTGAACCATGTCATAATTCCCCATACAAATACAAACCGATATAAAATAAGTGAATTAATTTACGTATTTCACAGTCAAACAGCATAACTTTTTGATCTATAAGGATTACAACGCAACCAAGAACTACTTTTTCCAACGACCCCGAGGCGAGAAAAAGTTACTTTACAAAAATGATAACAACTTTCGTTCTTGAACACACAACATTTTGAAATTAATAAACCAGTTATACTACATTCCAGTGTATATTGTGTTAAAATTTGGATTCGATCTGATGACGGGTTTGTGAGATAATAATTCTTAAATGTGACGCATGGTTGAAACAGGCTTAAAAACGGGCACTTTTTGTGTTCCAACTGCGAAAAAATATTAAATTATAAATTACAAACTCCACTCTACATGAACTAACGTAAAATAGAACGACAAAAATGATGATGTTATTGGATTTTATGTAGGTCTACTGGTTACTTCACAAACAACCTTCAAACTCGAGTACACATAATATTTTGGTCGACAGTAGTTTATAGTGTTGCCCCTTATCACGTATTCCAAAGCCTCTGCATCTTGACTAGCACGCGCTGCAAGTTCTGAGCACCCCTGTCATCCAGGTGACCTTGCCGAAGGCCAGTATATGGGGTTTGTGCTCACTCCAGCACCACCTAGTTTATAGTGTTGCCCCTTATCACGTATTCCAAAGCCTCTGCATCTTGACTAGCACGCGCTGCAAGTTCTGAGCACCCCTGTTATCCAGGTGGCCTTGCAGAAGGCCAATCTATAGGGTTTGTGCTCACTCCAGCAACACCTGGTAGCGTGTATATAGTGTTGCCCCTAATCACGTATTCCAAAGCCTCTGTATTTTGACTAGCACGCGCTGCAAGTTCTGAGCACCCCTGTTATCCAGGTGGCCTTGCAGAAGACCAATATTTGGGGTTTGTGCTCACTCCAGCAACATCTGGTTGAGTGTATATAGTGTTGCCCTTATCATGTTTTCCAAAGCCTCTGCATCTTATCTAGCACGCGGTCCATGCTCTGAGCACCCCTGCTCTCCAGGTGGCCTTGCTGAAGACCAATATTTGGGGTTTGTGCTCACTCCAGCAACACCTGGTAGAGTGATTATAGAGCTTACACTTTCTTTCGTTCTTTCACTTGCCATAGGACGCGCCACCGGCGTATGGTTAAGCATTACCAGCTTCCGGTTTAGTAGTCAGGTAATGGAAGCAATGGGAAGTGTGTACTACAATTTTCCATGCAAGTAACTAAGCACATTATTGTTGTTAGGAGAAATAAAAGTTGTAAAATGCACCAAGAGCGAAATGATCTTCCGCTGTGAACAATGAGAAAGCTCTGCATGTGTTTATTTCTTATGTATTAATGATGCGAAATGTCGGCTACCCTTGTGCCGCTTACAACACTCGCAGTCTCTAAATGTTCCAAATTTCCCCGTCAATTTACAACAGATTATGTTTGAAATTTTTAAAAAGATCGTGACGAAGAAAGTGTTTCTCCAATTGAATGATTGTATTTAACTGTATGCACGATGTATACTCTTGGCAAGGTTGTTTTTCTCACAGAGCAACTTTACACCGTAGTAGGCACGCAGCTCTTTGTATTTAGTTTTCAGGCAACTTATTTTAAATTATTGACTAAAATATTTGTAAAGACAGACAATCCATGCCTCCATTCGAAGGTTTCGGGTTCAATAATCCATGCAAAATGAAGTTCGTTCGTTTTTGAAATTTACCTTTTCAATGATTACCGTATGGTAGCGTACCGTATTACGTAGACATTTCTTTAAAAAATTTGTCGCTTGTTGTTTGGTCTATTAACTTACGGTAATATTTTCCATACTGAAAACTAGGCACGGTTGGATTTTAATATGAAACTGAATGTGCTATCAAATATCGCTTTCTTGCAATAGGCCTAAGTAACCTACGTGGAATATGTACCGGTATGTAATTATAAAATGATTATTGGTTAAATACGTGTTAATCGATACCTAGGCTATTATAATTATAATGATTAATTAAATGTTAAAGAAGAAACAACGAGTTGTTAGTAAATATTAGGCCTACCAGTATGGCGAATAGCCTATAACTCGTTTCGTCACGTTTTAACATTTAAACGGGTCAAGTTAATGCATAATATACCAATATAACAACCGGTTAGCAAATGGTTATAATATTCTTCCATATAACATATTCAATTGGCACCAATTTAATACAATTGTAGTCTAAGATATGATACACCACTGCCGTTTGATATGTGCAGATCGCACATTTTTAACCAATCTGTTTGTTATGGTCGTTTGTGTTGCGAATTTTTACTAATTACTCTTTTAGGAGACAATTGTCTTTGGAATATTCAAGAAAGGCCAACCCTCTAGTGTTTATTTCATAAGTTGAACGCCTAAAACAAAACCGCAATTCGAAATAATAATGAAAATAATCACGGACAATTCATTGGCAATGAAAATCAAATGGAGATTCTCGGACCGGAAGTTCGCTATGCCTAAGCTCCGGTGCCATTTTAACTCGTGGAAGCTCTATAGTGTTGCCCCTTATCATGTTTTCAAAAGCCTCTGGATCTTGGCTAGCACGCGGTCCATGCTCTTAGTACCCCTGGTATCCAAGTGGCCTTGCTGAAGTCCAATATTTGGGGTTTGTGCTCACTCCAGCAACACCCGGTAGAGTGTACTGTTAGTGTTGCCCCTTATCATGTTTTCCAAAGCCTCTGCATCTTGAATAGCACGCGCTCCAGGCGCTGAGCACCCCTGTCATTCAGATGGCCTTGCAGAAGGCCAAGGTCAACTGCGCGATATTTCCGCATGACACATTCAACACTGCCTGCTTGCGAGATTGTACAGTCTAAGCTCGAACTCGCGAACAAGGAAAGGAGAAACTTCAATAAAAACAGAGTTAAGTTGTCTCTTTAATTAGCTCTTAATTGCTTACTTGTAAACCGCAGAATAAAGCCGCAATTCCAGCCATAAAGCATGTTCACAATAAGAGTAGGTCTCATTTGAATCGTGATTTGCTGTCACCATTAGATTACATCATAGCCATGGTCGTCAACGGAAATTAAGGTTGTGCACTGCTCTTGTACCGATATTAATTAAAGAGGTTGGTCTGTAAATGAAAGGCATTTTCATTATGCAATGCCTGTTTATTGACATTTTGAATGCATTTCAAAGAAATGCGTACGCAAAATTAATGTCATATTAATAATAATAATAATAATAATAATAATAATAATAATAATATCGTATGGCCTCGGGTGCCTGGTGCAAGCTTTGTTAATTGACACCCAGAGGGTAGCTTGCATGTCGAATTTCGTCGTTCCTTTGAACGCTATGAAAGTCAAGGAGGTTAGATATCTAAACTCCTTGACACTACAGCGCTTTCAAGTAGAGAATGGAGGAACTTAGTGTTGGCGGAAAATCCCGAGATTAATTTTGCCATTGAACACGGCCTACTGAATTCAAATGGGTTCTTTAACATGCCAACAACGTATGACATGAGTATCGTGATTTTTGTCGCCTTCAAAAATCACTTACCATGGCCAGGGGCGAACCTGCATCTTGGGGTTGGTAGTCCGACACTATAACCACTCACCCACCGTGGCAAGCTTTGTCATATTAATAATAATAATAGTAATTAATAATAATAATAATACTCGAAGCCTCCGTGGCTTAGGTGGCAGCACGCCGGCCTCTCACCACTGGGTCCGTGGTTCAAATCCCGGTCACTCCATGTGAGATCTGTGCTGGACAAAACGGAGGCAGACAGGTTTTTCTCCGGGTACTCCGGTTTTCCCTGTCAAAATTTCATTCCAGCAACACTCTCCACTATCATTTCATTTCATCTGTCATTCATTTAATCATTGCCCCAGAGGAGTGCGTCAGGCCTCGGCAGCCGGCACAGTTCATATCCTCGCCGCTAGATGGGGGCTTCATTCATTCCATTCCTGACCCGGTCGGAGACTGGAAGCAGGCTGTGGATTTTCATTTTCAATAATAATAATACTACAGAATCAAATTATTAAAGGGAATTACCTGGAACAGTTATAACTGTCGAATAACTGAAAATGTGACTGCAGTCGAGTTTCGAACCCGAATCTCCTGCTGATGGGCAGGCGTGTATAGTCACTTCCACCAATATGTCCACGCTATAACCAGGTCTTATTTGAAGATAACACTTCATACAGATTGCTATCCATGAGATGTATTATTAGGGGGTTTGTTTGGTGTCTACTCTACATAAACATACTGCATATCTAGGTTTTTATTTAATTGGAGATTATTCTTTGGCGTATGGCATAGAATCACATCAGTTCGTGCAAGAAAAATATACAGATTACTTATACAACTTATACATGACTGCCCTAGTTCTTTAGTTATTTTTTGACTGAGGATTTATGGCCGTACTGCAGTCTTCCTACTACTCTAAAGCTTGCCTTCAACGGACCCTTTAGTAAACGGAAACTGCGTTACGTGGAAATCAAAATACGCATTTAAACGGAAAATTTCTATGTTCTGGAATACAGTATTTAAAATTGTTTCAGGTACTCTGTGAAAGTCAACCTTGTATATAGCCCATTCAGGATTCATCAGGTCTTCCTTCTTTTGTTCTCCAACTTACACGTCAAAGTATACTGCAAATTGCCCTTCTCTTCTTCCCTTTCCCAATGCTCACTTTAATGAGCTATCAATCAACAAATGCCATTCCTTATTTCGACCCTTGTCAATCAGTTTAGAATAATTCAGTTTTTAACTGAACACTTCTCAACGAAAGTTTGATGATTATCGGTCGGTCAACAGTTATCTTGGTCACTGCTCTCACCAGGACTGCGCAAGACACCATCAGATAAGTAACATGTACAATACAACCTGTACTGACCATTTAACAACTATCACATATTCACTCTAAACAAGCAAGTTTGAGATCAATCACCTTTAAAACTTTCTTTGGCTTTTCCCAATTAATTGGGGTCGCCGGAGCCAGTTCCAGTATTTTAACAAAACATCACATAGACCACAACTAACAGATATTGACGAGTTGAATTATCTTCGGTGGCGTAGTTAGTAGCATGCTGAACTGCTGTGCCCAAGTTAGCGGGTTCAAACCCGGCCGAAGTCGTCGGATTTTTTAAGAGCGTTAAAATGCTTAAGTATGCCTTCCTTCGGAGGGGAAGTAAAGCCGGCGTTCCCATATCATAGATTTATGGCATGTAAAAGATCCTTTCACAGACTAAAATTGTGTAAAGCAAAATTGTTAGGTTAGATTTCGTCGGAACGTTCTATCAAAGTTCCAACGTTCACCACTAGGTATCATTGATATCTGGTGGCGAAATTTGGAACTACTTGAAATTGAACGGCACTTGTAGCTCACCCTAATAAGGTTGTCCGCTGGAAGCAGCTACAGACTCAGGCGAGCCGAACATGTCGTCGGACACTCCCGGCACTAAAACACCATACGATAAATAAATAGAAAAACTCATTCTGCATCTAAATAAGTGTACATATTGTAAATATTTGATCATTTCAAATGATCTTGTCGACTTCATCGTTATGCTTAGGTCTACCGTTATGCGTCACGGTTACGGCGTGTATGACGTCATCATGTTGTTCAGTGCATATGCACTGAGTCTGAGTTTACCCCTGGGGTCTGGCGTTATGCGAACGGAGACGGCGAGTGCGTGACGTCATGTAGCCCCCGCACAGGAAGCCTAAGTTAAAGGGTAATGGAGTCTGTTGAGTCTGAGTTTACTCCTGGGGTCTGGCGTTAGGCGAACGGAGACGGCGAGTGCGTGACGTCATGTAGCCCCCGCACAGGAAGCCTAAGTTAAAGGGTAATGAAGTCTGTTGGGTCTGAGGTTACTCCTGGGCCCCGGCGTTATGCGATACGGGGACGGCGAGTGCGTGACGTCATGCAGCAGAGTCCAAAGAGTCGAGCGAAGCGAGAAGCCCTCCTGAGCCTTTCTAACAGGTGTAGCATATGTAGCATGCGTCATTTGAAATGATATAAAGTCTAGTCTCTCAGACGGACTGTATCTTTTGCACCCATACTTTCTGACATAAATTGTATGTACTAACAAGGGAACGGATTGCGGTGTAAAATTCTAATCTGGTTGAAATTTAGTACACAACATTCCTACGAAGTTGTACAATGACGTAGTGAAAATCGCACGGGCCACTTTCAATTTTGAACGCCAATATTGAACGCCAAAAACCTGCCGGGCGACGGCCTGAGCGAGGAGTTAGGATTTTAATTCTTGATTTGGGCAGAGGAAGTCGTCATTGTAGATTGAAACATTTTAATTGACGTATGTTTTTAACAACTTAATAATTTTATACGCTAATCAAGAAGGTACAATAGAAGAGTGAGGGGAAAGTTTTAGGTGGGGAATGCAACGCAGCACGGCAGGTCGCTGCCTGGTGGTCTAGCGTGCTACTAGGATTCAAGGTCAGCGTTACATCTTCCCACTTCCTCGATCATGCCGTCGCCCGGCAGGTTTTCGTCGTTCAATATTGGCGTTCAAAATTTGTAAGTGGCCCGTGCAGTTTTCACTACATCATTGTACAACTTCGTAGGAATATTGTGTACTAAATTTCAACCAGATTACAATTTTACACCGTAATCCGTTCTCTTGTAAGTGTACTGGATCTGATGATGATCGCTAGACGATCGAAACTAGTCATCCAAGTGTATTTATTAATCTCATGTATTTTTTTTTCAGGATTAGGGAATAACCCATCTCTTTAGGGAAAACTCGTGTTTACCGACATTTCGGTTACTAAGGCAACACTGGAAATGGCTTCAAACACCATAATTACATCACTCACATAATTTGGCAATAATCATCATGACTTCGAAAGCAAAAGTTGTGCTTGATCTTAACACGAGAGTAAACGTGATACAGTACTGTATTAATCATCTCTTGATGAATGCAGTATATTTGCATTTGTCTGTTGGCACAGGCTAGAGTAAAATGTGGCTTTTCACCGATGTCTCAGTCTCACTCATGGCTGTGATTATATGGAAGCTACTGAGGTATGGGTGGTGCTGAGTAATGACATTTAGGGCACAGTCAGTGCCTGTGGATGCTGTGAAAGGTTCTACTCATAGGGTTAGTACTGCTGTACTGACTCAGCGAGGAAAGCAATGGCAAACTACCTCACTCCTCTTCTTGCCTAGTACGCCTCAATATAGCGCTGCCTTGGGTTTTTGTGGGTATCTACCCACATAACCTAACGGCAGCACATTTGAGGATCCAACCAGCCTTCGGGATGACTATCTAACAGAGTGTATTAATTCGTAGCAGAAATATGTAAATACACCATTGAATAAGGAATGTGCTCTATTTTATATTTACTAACAAGGGAAGTATCAGGTAATGCAGGTTGAAACCTATCTTGAAACTATGTGGACGCAATCATAGTACTATAATAATAGGATAACGCGTGGAAAATCAGCCGCCAGATTGAACTGCAAGGCTCCGAAAGCGTATCTGACATCCTGGTACTCAGTCATGATGGCTGGCGGAGCTGGACATCCCTGGCACTTGGAGTTGTCACGTGGCGGGGCGTATACGCTAGCTGATTCCCACCAGCCTTTAGTACCTGGGTGGTCAGGGCTGTCCCTTCCAACATGTACGGTACTCGCTACTTCCCATTGATTTATATGAGAGATTCGCCACATGATTTCGGAGCCTTGTAGTTCAATCTGGCAGCTGATTTTCCACACGTTGTCCTCTTATAGTACAGCGATTGCGTCCACAAAGTTTCAAGATAGGTTTCGACCTGTATTACCTGATACTTGCCTTGTCAGAGATACGCTTCGGACATTCAGTCGCTACAATTATACGTAAAACATGTTATCAATCGATCTTGAGTCGACGCCAAGTACAGCCTAATACAAAGTACTGAAAATGAAGAAAATTGGAAGCTGGCAGCAAGTTTTGTTGAAAATATCCTTCGAACATAGAAGACACATCTGGATCGCCATTGAAGATAATTCACTACGGAAGAGTGCCCTATGGGCAAAGATAAAATGGCTCTAGCCTGAAGTAATGTAATAAACGGTTCCAGGCTAGTGTTCAGAAATAATGGGGGAAGTTTAAAATGGCCACCTAGTGGTGTAGTGGCTGTAGCTGTAGTCGCGGAGGTCCAGGGTCGATCCGGGCTCAACGAAGAATTCTAGTATCCTGCTCATCGTCTCGGGATACGTGCAATAAAACTAATGTACAGGTAAATCTGGCTTCAACGTAATCGAATTAAACCGTGAACATGCATATATTGGACATTCTGGCTCTTCTCTTCATTAGCAGTCGCCAAAAAAACATCTCTCTGCTCGCCCACTCATCGTAATACCTCTTCATTTGTTACTCTATCTATCCAGCTGATCTTCATCATTCTCCTGTAACACCACATTCAAATGCTTCTATTCTCCTCTTTTCTGCTGCGCCAACAGTCCAAGTTTCACTTCCATAGAGCGCCATGCTCCAGAGAAAGGCTTTCAAAAATGACTTTATAATTCCCAAATCGATATTTAATGTCAACAGATTCATTTTCTGTAGAAATGCTTTCCTTGCCTGAGACAACCTACTTTGCTTTGCTTCGTCCATCACTGGCTATTTTGCTTCCTAAGTAGCAGAAGTCTCCTACTTCCTTTAGCTTTTCACCTGCCAATTTGACGTCCATACGGGTTTCTGGCTTACTTCAACTGCATTTCATTATTTTTAGCTTACTCTTCACATTTTGCAAAAATGAGAAAAGGTAGACTTATGAGATCGACCCGGGAAAATGTGTGTCTGTCTGTCCTTCTGTCTGGCTGGCTGGCTGGCTCCCCCTATCAACTCATAAAGGGCTGCAGCAATCGGAACCAAATTTAATATAAGTAAAGATGCATACCGGAATATCTTAAGCCCATATTTGAAAATGATCTCAGTGCTACCAACTGCTGAAAAATACGCACTAGAAATTTGAGCTCCATGTTGGATATCTTGGAAGGTATGCATGGGAGCTATTCCATAATTGGCACACATGTAGATAATACTATTTCAGTTTAATTTCCAGGAGGCCATACATGCCAGTGTTACCAAAATAATTTTAAGCCTTCTGATAGGTCCAATTTTTAAATGCATATAACTTCTACACTTACAATTGGATTTCAACCAAATTTTGTATGTTATGTGTGTACATAAACAATATGACTGAGCGTATTCTTAAGATCCACCAGGGCTGCCAACTGTTAATAATTGCTCTCTCTATTTTTTTTCCAAATACCAATATATTAGAAAGTATGCCAGCCGACAGCTTTAAACTATGCACACGTTTAGTACCTGACATTTTAGATTAATTTGGAGTAATTCAAATAAGGCAATGCTGCCAACATGGTTCTATGCCTGCTGATATGTCCAATTTTAAAATACATGTAACTTCAATACTAACAAATGGATTTAATCTAAAATTGGCACAACAAGATATATCATAACATTTCAGATTATTTCTGACCATCACACGCATGACAATGTTGCCAACATGCATTTACGCGTGCTGATAGATCCAATATCTAACTGCATGTAACGTCCATTGGACTTCACCTAAATTCTGTATTCTCCACCTCAAGAGATGGAACTAAGAATATATTCAGTCACCAGAGCTGCCAACTGTAGTTCTCTATTAGGCTACATTATACCTGGTATATTTCTAACTAATTAATCATTTCGATATTACCAACTTAATTTCGTCATTATTCTAGATAGGTTCATTTATTATACTGTAGATTAATCATTGGCATGAATCTTAATTTTAAGAAAAGTAGGCTCCTTAGTTCGTTACGGAACTTCTTGTTATCATTTCAAACGATCATGTCGACTTCATCGTTATGCTTGGGTCTAACGTTATGCGCTACGGTTACGGCGTGTATGACGTCATCATGTTGTTCAGTGCATATGCACCGAGTCTGAGTTTACTGCTGGGGTCTGCCGTTATGCGATACGGAGACGGCGAGTGCGTGACGTCAGACAGGAATACAGGGTGACTCCTAAAGAGATATACAAGACGTCAGATAAGAAAACAGGGTGACTCTTAAAGAGGTGTGCAAGATGCCAGATAAGAATACAGGGTGACTCTTAAAGAGATATGCAAGACGTTAGTTAAGAATACATGGTGACGCCTAAAGAGGTGTACATGATGCCAGACAGGAATACTGGGTGACTCCTAAATAGGTGTACAAGATGTCACACAAGAATACAGGGTGACTCCTAAAGAGATGTACAAGATGTCACACAAGAATTCAGGGTGACTTCTAAAGAGATATACAAGATGCCAGAAGAATACAGGGTGCCTCATAAAGAGGTGTGCAAGATGTCAGAGCAAAATATAGGGTGACACTTAAGGGGGTGTACAGTATGTTAGATTCAATTCAAATACAGGGTGACCCTTAAAGAGGTTTGCAAGATATCAGATTCAAACAATGAGTGACCCTTAAAGAGTTGTGAAAGATGTCAGACTCAAATACAGGGTGACCCTTAAAGATGTGCCCGCGCGGGAGGCCAAAGTTAATGGGTAATGGAGTCTGTTGAAAGAGTCCTGGGGCTTCGAGGGAAGCGAGAAGCCCTCCTGAGCCTTTCTAACATGTGGAGCATTTGTAGCATGCGTCATTTTAAATGATATAAAGTCTAGTCTCTCAGACTGACTGTATCTTTTGTTTTACATTTTTTCTTGAATTCCTTCCTCAAGACGGATTCCATACCATTTAAAAATTCTTAAAAATCCTCTGGTGAATTGACTAGGATGACAATGCCATCAGCAAATCTCAGACCTTAGATTAGTTCTCCTTGAATCTTTGCTCCTATTTTAAAATTTTCTCTTATTCCCTTCACTGCTTGTTCAATGTATAGATTGAAGAATATGGGTGATAAGTTGCGAACTTGCCTCACACCTTTCTTGAGTACTAGCTTCTCTTTCTTGTCGTTCGGCTCGAATAACTGCTGTCTGGTGTATGTACAGATTGAATATCACCTACTAATTAGGATTAGGCCTGTATTGTGTTGACCGACTGAAGAGTTGCACCTCAATGATACAGGTTATCAGACAGATTCCGCACACACACACACACACACACACACACACACACGTTTACAGACCTACATATCCACGATGTCACACAGTCCCTGTTGTTGTTGTTGTTGTTGTTGTTGTTTGAGTCTTCAGTCTTTTGACTGGTTTGATGCAGCGCTCCATGCCTCCCTGTCCTGAGCTAATCGATGCATCTCTACATAGCTACCACACCCTACATCCGAGGCAATCTGTTTAACATATTCTAACCTTGGTCTACTCCTACAGTTCTTGTCCTTGACCCTTCCTTCCATAACTAAGCTTGCTATTCCTGGGTGTCTTAGTATGTGTCCTAACAACCTATCTCTTCTCTTCATTAGCAGTCGCCAGAAACATCTCTCCTCTCCCACTAGTCTTAATACCTCTTCGTTTGTAACCCTATCTACCCATCTGACATTCATCATTCTCCTGTAACACCACATGTCAAACGCTTCAATACTCCTCTTTTCTGCTACACCAATAGTCAAGTTTCACTTCCATAGAGTGCCACGCTCCAGACAAAGGCCTTCAAAAATGACTTCTTAACACCTAAATCTCTATTCGATGTCAACAGATTCCTTTTCTGTAGAAATGCTTTCGTTGCCTGAGCTAACCAACTTTTTATATCCTCTTTGCTTCGTCCATCACTGGTTATTTTGCTTCCTAAGTAACAGAAATCTCCTACTTCCTTCAGTTTTTCACCTGCCAATTTGATGTCCATAGAGGATTCTGATTTATTTCCCTAAATGAATCAATAACAACAGCAACAACAACAACAACAACGATACAACAGTTAATGTGCAGTGCAATCTATTGTATTGTAATTCTCCCATGGAGATAATCAGTGCTGACCTTGAAACGCAGTTAAGTAGTGCGTGCGAACTTGATCCATAACCTGTCCAGTATCGCCATGTTTACTAACAACTCGCTTATCGTCATGTTATTTATTATTCTCGATAAACATGAATACGGCAATGAATGCTAGAGTATAGTAGTATGTGGTTCTCAGTGGGGTACCGTACATTGAAGTGCGGTGATATGATACCGTCTGTTATTTATCATCCAACATTCCAGGATTGCGGAAGTATGCTCAAGTCCACTGTTGCCAACCAATTTGCAATTAGTCCCTGTAATAGATGTCTGTATACAAGATGAGTTGTTCTTCATGGAATTTGTCGTGTTACTTTGGTCCGTATTGATGATGAATAAAGTTGATAAACCTTCTAACTGAATATAAGATTCTGTTCTGTCAATAACAAATGTTAAATATTAATACTTATGGGCTACCTCATGGCTTGTTTGCCATCTCTTGATGAATTTAGCACATTTGCATTTGTCTGTTGGCATAGGCTAGAGTAAAATGTGGCTTTTCACCGATGTCTCAATCTCGCTCATGGCTGTGATTACATGGAAGCTACTGAGGTATGGGTGGTGCTTAGTAATGGCATTCAGGGCACAGTCAGTGCCTGTGTTTGCTGTGAAACGTTCTACTCATAGGGTTAGTACTGTTGTTCTGACTCAGTGAGGAAAGCAACGCCGAACTTCCTCACTCCTCTTCTTGCCTAGTACGCCTCAATATAGCGCTGCCTTGGGTTTTGGTGCATATCTACTCACAAAACCTAACGTCGGTACTTTTGGAAGATCCAACCAGCCTTCGGGCTGACTACCTAACAGACTGGCCTCTTCATCAGACAAATCGAATATTATCAAATCGAAGAATACAAGCATTAACACATAAATAACAAATAAATTCCATCAAACACGCATTGGTGTTGGGAATTAAACACTTCTTTGTGGCTCTGATCTAGTCTAAGGCTCGACAATCAGTCCAATGTTCCGTCCAAGATTCATTATAAGCGTATTATAGCTGTCACTTTGACTTTTAATATATATTCTAGTAGTTATTATATCCTTAAAGATTCCCTACAAAGTATTCAGTTCTACTTATACCATTTTGAGAGTGCTAATTAAAGCCTCGTATCTTATTTCAAATATTTTAATATTTTTTTAAAGTTCAGTTCCTTTTTGCAATGGATATTTTTGTATTTTATTATTTTAAATGATCTTGTCGACTTCGTCGTTACGCTGGGGTCTGGCGTTACGTTACGGTGACGGACGGACAGATGCATTGAGGTGTGTGACGTCATAGTACCGCTCGGTGCATGTGTACCTCGACAATCTCTACTTCGTTAGTATAAGACGGGGGTGATGCTGATTCCTGCTCGTGGTGCCCCTGCATAGGTACTTGGATTATAATCTCCAGTACTGAACTGAACGTCAGCATTCCAGAAGTACCAACTCTTTGAATCACTTAAGGTCTTATGATACAAAACGGTCTTTATTAAGACCAAAACTGAACATCATATCACTAAACATCGAGGGCTTGTCAACACCTAAGGAAGAGTTACTACACCAACTCTGTCATACATATAACTGCGATATATTGTGCCTGCAGGAAACACACACAGGTGAACACCAACGTCGTCCGAAAATCCCTGGCATGAAACTCGTGGCTGAGAGGCCCCACAGACAGTACGGGAGTGCTATATTGGTGAAACCTGAGCTCCACATTTTGTCTACTGCAATCACTGACGAAGAAGACGTAGAGATAATAACGATAGAGCTTAGCAACTGCACCATATCATCAATTTATAAACCTCCAAATGTGAAATTCTCCTTCAATCCCCCAAACAATTATCACAATCAAAAGGTTCATTTTGTAATTGGAGATTTTAACAGCCATAGTAGTATGTGGGGTTACGCTAAGGATGACACTAACGGAGAAGCTGTACTAGAATGGGCAGACAATTTCCAGCTCCATCTTATCCATGACCCCAAATTACCTCCATCATTCAACAGTAGCAGATGGAAGCGAGGCACCAATCCAGATCTGATATTTGTGAGTGAAAACGTGGCTCAACAATGTGTGAAATCAATCTGTAATCCGATTCCAAACACCCAACACCGGCCCATGATGTGTCAACTCTGGGCAGCAGTTCGACCAGCAACTATTCCATTCCGAAGGAGATATAACTTAAAAAAAGCAGACTGGCTGAAGTTTAGCACAACTCTTGATATAATGATATCAGACATCCATGCAGTGCCGGAGAAATATGATGAGTTTGTCGATTCCGTGAAGAAAGCTTCCAGAGTTTCCATACCACGAGGATGTAGGTCCAGTTACATACAAGGCCTAACATCAGAAACAGCAGCCCAAATGGACAATTACTTCTCATTATTTCAAGAAGATCCTTTAAGCGAAGAAACTATTTCAGCAGGAAAATTGCTCCTTGCTTCTATTTCAGAAGCTAAGACAGATGCTTGGATACGCCTTATGGAGGAAACAGACATGTCGAGAAGCAGCCAAAAAGCTTGGAGATGGTTAAAACGACTCAGTAACGACCCAACTAAAGGACCGCTCCACGCCAATGTTTCGTCGAACCAAATTGCAAATCAACTTATCTCGAATGGAAAGACCAATCACCCTATCAGAAAAATGGAACACAGAATCCACCTAAGTGAAGACGCCAGAACTAATGACATGTCTCAACCATTTAAGCTGAGTGAGTTAGAAAAAGCAATTCAAAGCTGCAAAAACGGTAAGGCAGCAGGGCTAGATGATATTACGGTAGAGCAGATCAAACACTTCGGCACAGCTACGAAGGAATGGCTTCGGAATTTCTTTAATAGCTGCTTGGCATCCTCAAAGATTCCCAAAATATGGAGAAAAGCACGGGTGATTGCTTTTCTCAAACCTGGCAAGGAAAATTCAGATCCTAAAAATTTCAGACCAATCTCTCTACTATGCCACCTATATAAAATAATGGAAAGAATGCTACTTAACCGTTTGACGGGAGTTGTAGATGAACTGCTTATACCGCAACAGGCTGGTTTTAGACCGGGAAAGAACTGCACAGCACAGATCCTGCACCTAACCCAATGCATTGAGGACGCTTTCGAGATGAGAAAAGTCACAGGAGTGGCATTCGTGGACCTTTCCGCTGCTTATGATACCGTAAATCACCGCAACCTACTACAAAAACTGTACTGCACAACTGGCAACATTAAGGTGACGAAGATGATAGCTACTCTCCTGGAAAACCGTCGCTTCTTTGTTGAATATCAAGGACAACGGAGCAGATGGAAGAATCAAAGGAATGGCTTGCCTCAAGGTAGTGTGCTGGCTCCTATACTATTTAACATCTATACAAATGACCAACCACTACCAAAAGGCACTAAAAGCTTTATTTACGCTGATGACCTTGCACTTGTCACCCAATCTAACAGTTTTGATGAAGTAGAAATCTCTCTCACTCATGCATTAGAAGAGCTTGGAACATATTACGACCAAAACCAACTGAAACCCAATGCCTAAAAGACTCAAATATGTGCATTTCACCTGCGACACATTCAGGCATCCCGAAAACTCAAAGTGTATTGGAAGGGAAAGCTACTAAATCATTGTTTCACTCCAAGATATCTAGGAATCACCTTGGATCGTACACTGACTACAAGAAGCACTGCCAAAACATCAGGCAAAAGGTATCCGCAAGAAACAACATTCTTTGCAAGTTGACGGGAACTAATTGGGGAACCCAGCCACAAACCCTTAGAACATCAGCTTTAGCTCTGTGCTACTCTGCGGGCGAATATGCCAGTCCAGTGTGGTATAAATCAGCACACACTAAACAAGTTGACACTGCACTCAACGAAAGCTGCAGAATCATTACTGGTTGATTGAAGCCTACTCCAGTTGAGAAAGTCCACTGCTAAGCTGGTATTGCTCCTGGGGAGATACGCCGGGAGGTAGCAGCGAACAAGGAAATATTTAAGGCATCCACATCACAAACGCACCCACTATTTGGATATTGCCCCGCCCGAACTCGCCTTAAATCTAGGAAAAGCTTCCTTCGGACAACAGTCAGCCTTAAAGGCAATGCTGACACTGCTAGGGCAAGAATGTGGAAGGAAAGAACTGGTCATCTGTCCGGCTGGATGATCCCAAAAGAAAGCCTTCCTCCTGGCCATATGGAAGGTTGGGCAACATGGAAGCCGCTCAACAGACTGCGGACTGGAGTTGGAAGAACCAAGATGAACGTGCAGAAATGGGGTTTTCCGAGTGACTCTCTCCTCTGTGATTGTGGGGAACTACAGACAATCCAACATCTTTTCCAGTGCCCACTATGTCCAGCAACATGCACAATGGAAGACTTAACATTTGCCAACCCGAATGCTATTGACGTCGCCCGTTACTGGACAAAGAACATTTAATTTGGTTGCGGGCTACCTGGCAGTCAAATGTTTGTGTGTTGTATAACTGACTTGTATGTTTATGTCCTCACTTAATATTAGATCTAGAATAGTTTGTGTCTTTATTAATTATCATTATTATTTTTATTTGAATTTGATTCTCACTGTTTACCATTTGTGATATATATTTGTGATTGGTGCTCCAGATACGAATAAAGAAAGTATAAGACAAAAATCCCCGATTCTTGGATGTCACGGATAATCTCGAGAACCACTGGATGGATTTTGATGCGGGTTTCACCATTCTGTAAAGGATATCTCGAGGAAAGATTCTGTAGAAAATAATTTGAGTATGATCAAAGAAAGCCAAGCAGTAACGATTTCAGTGAAAAAGTCGAAAATAAACTTGGCGTCCGTGCGCTTCTTAAGCTTACGCAGGGCAAACCGTTAAAAAGATTTATATACTATGAGCGTAAGAATTGGTCAGCATGAAAAGTTCTACAAAAAAGTCCGCGAGAGCATATCTCTATCTTCAATACATCGCCCACTATAAGTGTTTTTAGACTGGATGGAAGGGGTAAGTCCCCGCGCGCTCTGGTGAGCGTGCGGCATTCCCCGCGCTGGACCTTGCTTTGCCCTTGGTTTGCACTTGCCCTTCGCGAGTAATCTGAAACAAGATAAGCAAGATAAGTATTATGCAGATAATTTTCTAACATGTCAAGAGTCTTTGGCTTCGAACGAAGCGAGAAGCCTCCAGCCTTTTTTTTTTAGCATTTTTCAGCATTTGTAGCATTTAAAATGATACAAAGTCTTTCAGACTGACTGTCACTTTTTTTGTTTCCGTGGCCAAACTACTGCTTTAGGATGGACGATTTATCCTTAATACATATTTCTCTCACTTTTATTTCTTCTTCTTCTTCCTCTTTCGTTTCACCCTCTTTGGGGTACGTTGAATCAATCATTTCACTGTGTGTTGTTCTTGCCTTAGTGCCAACAATCTCTTCATTTTTTTCTGTTCTTCTCTCTTCTTCCGAGATGATGGGGTTGTATTTTAGTGAAGATTTGTCTTGGAACCTTATATTTTCTTCTTTAATAATTATTTTAGCTTTTCTCTCTCTTTTATTATTAATACGGTATTCCTATTATTTCTATATTATTATGACCAAAGATGGCCAACATTAAAAACAATAGCAACAACAACAATTTGAGTGGGGGATGGGGGGGGGGGGGCACAAGATTTCGCTTGCCAACCTTCCGAAGTCAAACGCTAATGTTGGCGGAGACAAGAAGGGGAGAAGAATACCCAATGGTACGAGATTAAATGTAGAGATTCTATCCCACCCATTCAATGGGCATATTCGTGTTGACCGACTGAAGAGCGACAAATGACGAAATTAAATGCTCATGCGGTTTAACCAGGCGATGACAGGGATGCCAGCCAAGAATACTAGCCACTGGACCACAAGGTGATTAAAATTCCTCTATCGTAATGCATCCGAGAAGTGGTGTTCCTTAATTTCCAACTTCTCCTCCAGGCAAATACATGGATGGGACCTAACTTAAGGTCATGGCTGCCTTTTTTTTCCCAATC
Organism: Meconema thalassinum; assembly: GCA_946902985.2. Lineage (NCBI taxonomy): Eukaryota > Metazoa > Arthropoda > Insecta > Orthoptera > Tettigoniidae > Meconema > Meconema thalassinum. The sequence goes on along the minus strand of OX336394.1, from coordinate 357,413,174 downwards.
CCAGCCTCAATTATAAACAAGTAGTTCCGTGAAGAATTATACAGCTTATTTTCATATATCCTACTTATGTTATTTGCCACTATCAACATCCAAAATTTCAGTTTGATTTCTGCAATACATTCGTAGATATTGAGAACCGTCTAAATATTTCGGATGGTCGCCATTTTGGATTTTATATTATGTAGGTATTAGAGTTATGTACTACTAGCAGTAGTGCCCGGCTTCGCCCGGTGGATTTATTTGTTTTATGGATGATAATTAACCAGGTTTGGGAGAAATATATACAAGAGCTTTTTAATGATGATCGTCGTCCTTCCCGACCCGAAATTCCTTCAGTTGTTGGACCCATGATCACCATGGATGAAGTGAAATATGCGATTAGGATAGCGAAAAATGGTAAGGCTCCTGGTCAAGATGACATTCCAGTGGAATTATTGAAGATCTTGGATGATGATAGCATTGTGACGCTCACTAATTTATATAACAAGATATACGACACGGGCATATTACCAGAAGACTGGCTCTTGTCTACATTTATTGCTCTTCCGAAGAAACCGATGGCTAAGTCATGTAGTGACTTCAGGACAATCAGTCTTATGAGTCATGTGCTCAAGATATTTCTCAAAGTTATCCATAATCGCATATACAGGAAATGCGAGATGAATATCAGTGACACGCAGTTTGGGTTCCGCAACGGTCTAGGAACTCGTGAGGCATTATTTGCGCTTCAAGTTCTTTTCCAGAGATGCCGTGAGGTGAATCAGGATGTATATGCATGTTTTCTGGACTATGCAAAAGCCTTTGACCGTTGTCAGCATGATAAGTTGTATAATGCACTCAAGAACTCAGGAATAGGTGAGAAAGACATTCGGATCATCATTAATTTATACTGGGGTCAAAAGGCTAGTATCAGAATTGATGGACATATATCGAGATCAGTGGAAATAATGCGTGGTGTGAGACAAGGATGCATTCTTTCACCACTTCTTTATAATATCTATGCAGAACAGATTTTCTCCGAGGCACTTGATGGCATTCAACAAGGTATTAAGGTCAATGGTAATTATATTAATAATATACGGTACGCAGATGATACTGTATTGATTGCAAATAGTTTCGAAGGACTTAAAGAGATTGTTACTATGGTGTATCAAAAGAGTAAACAATATGGCCTTGACCTCAACATTAAGAAAACAAAATATATGATAATATCGCGAAAACCAGCATTGTCACAAGTCCTTTTAGTCGATGGACATCAGATTGAGCGAGTCAAGAGTTTGGTTTATTTAGGACAGAATATTAATGAGAATTGGGATCCTTCGGTTGAAATAAGATGCCGTATAGAGAAGGCTAGATCCATCTTTATGACAATGAAACAACTATTATGCTGTCGAGATCTCAGTATGACGCTTAAGAAAAGAATTGTGAAGTGTTATGTTGTCTCCACCCTTCTTTATGGTGTTGAAGCTTGGACCTTGTCCGTAGCTACAGAAAAGAAGATTCGAGCTTTTGAAATGTGGATATACCGGCGGATTCTTAAAATTTCGTGGACAGAACATGTGAGTAATGCCGAGGTTCTTCAGCGTGTGAGCAGCCAACCTGAGCTGTTAAACACAATTAAGAAGAGGAAATTGGAATACTTGGGACACATGATGAGGAATCCAAAATACCGTCTGCTCCAAGTCATACTTCAGGGTAAAATTGAAGGACGGCGTGGACCAGGAAGGAGACGAATAACTTGGATGGATAATTTAAAAACGTGGTTTGGGCTGTCTTCCACGGAACTCTTCAGGATTGCACAGGATAAGAAGGTGTTAGCCATGGTGGTAGCCAACGTCCGTATCGGATAAGGTAGAAGAAGAAGAAGAATAATGAATACTACTACAGAACTGGCACATGATACTTAAACTAACAGAAAACAATATTCTAAAAATATATCTTTTTGTGGTGGTGGTGGTGGTGGTTGTAGTGGATGTAGTGTAGGTCATTTTCCCGTAATGATAATTATGAATAGGGAAACAGCTATTTACTAACTACAACACTGACATATGTAATTCACAAACAAATTTACAAAAAAAAAATAGAAAGAGGAGTAAGTGAAATAAAAGACACTGCCTAGGGCCTATATCTCATTGGCTGTTAGAAATGTTGTTACCAATAGTGTCGTCTTTTGTCGCATAGCGCGTAGGAAAATAATCAGAACTCTATGGAAAATTTCGGCTGTCCCGTGTTACTGAGGTAGCAATAGTAGCATTTATCGCCACAAAGCGCTCAACGATACGTTTCGGAATAAATGAAGGTAAATTTGAAAGCACCAACGCTTATTGCAGCTGATAACCTCAACGTACTGTACCAACACCATTGCACTTATACAGAGGCATAATATTTTCATGATGATAACTGTTTAAAGGGGCCTAAGAAATCTTTTTGCACTAATTACCCCCCGTGACTGCAATTTATAAACAGCGCAAGATGCAACTATTTTCGCAATTCTGCACCAGAACACTGGTAGGGGTGACGTGATGCAGCCTGAACTGCCCGTCAACAATAGACTTATTAAAATACTCTTACAGTTACACTACTACGGACATGAATGGTTCTAGGGCCTTAATACGTGGTTTTCAAGTTCAATTTGTCTGTTATTCTAAATGTAGGGAATGGAGAGCGTTGTCCAAAATATCAAGTGGACAGTGTTACCAGCAGGGTCTCAAAGTGTATGTAAAATTTGATGCAATTAGGAGAAACGGTGTATATTTGTGATGAAGGGCCTAAATGCAGGGAATGGAGTGGTCTGTCCAAAATTTAAAGTGGACAGTGTCACCCGCAGGGTTCCAAAGGGTAAATATACAAAATGTGGTTCAGATTAGTGAAACGGTGTAGATTTGTGCCAAAGGACCTAAATGCAAGGAATGGAGTGGTCTGTCCGAAATTTCAAGCACACAATGTCACTCATCGGGTTCCAAAGGGTAAGTATGTAATATTTGGTTCAGATCTGTGGAACGGTGTATATTTGTGCCAAAGGGCCTAAATACAGAGAATGGAGGGCCTGTCCAAAATTTCATGCATACAGTGTTACTCGCAGGGTTCCAAAGGGAAAGTATACAAATTGCCGTTCAGATCGGTGAAACGGTGTAGATTTGAGTCAAAGGGCCCAAATGCAGGGAATGGAGTGGTCTGTCCGAAATTTCATGTAAACAGTGTTACTCGCAGGGTTCCAAAGGGTAAGGATACAACTTTTGGTTCAGATTGGTGAAAGGGTGTATTTTTTGCCAAAGGGCCTAAATGTAGGGTATGGACTTGTCTGTCATAAATTTCATGTAGGTAGTGTTACTCGCAGGGTTCCAAAGGGTAAGTATACAAATTTTGGTTCAGATCGGTGAAACGGTGTAGATTTGTGCCAAAGGGCCTAAATGCAGGGAATGGAGTTGTGTGTCCGATATTTCATGCAGACTGTGTTACTCGCAGGGATCCAAAGGGTAAGGATATAAGTTTTTGTTCTGATCGGTGAAACAGTGTAGATTTGTGCCAAAGGGCCTAAATGCAGGGAATGGAGTTGTGTGTCCGATATTTCATGCAGACTGTGTTACTCGCAGGGATCCAAAGGGTAAGGATATACGTTTTTGTTCTGATCGGTGAAACGGTGTAGATTTGTGCCAAAGGGCCTAAATGCAGGGAATGGAGTTGTCTGTCCGAAATTTCATGCAGACTGTGTTACTCGCAGGGTTCCAAAGGGTAAGTATACACATTTCGGTTCAGATCGGTGAAACGGTGTAGATTTGTGCCAAAGAGCCTAAATGCAAGGAATGGAGTGATCTGTCCGAAATTTCATGTTAACAGTGTTACTCGCAGGATTCCAAAAGGTAATTATACAAATTTTGGTTCAGATCGGGGAAAAGGTGTCGAGTTGAACCAAAGGGCCTAAATGCAGGGAATGGACTGGTCTGTCATAAATTTTACGTAGACAGTGTTACCATCAGGGTTCCAAAGAGTAAGTATACAAATGTTGGTTCAGATAGGTGAAACGGTGTACGTATCACTAACCACAACGCCAGTGCATGCGGATAGAGCTGTTCGGGAGCGCTTGTTCTACCGACTTGCTGAACAAAAATCAATCTTTAAGGGTAACTGAGAGGTGTAGCCTAATGCTACATAGCCTAAACTATTCCTCTTGAATCTGGCTACCACATAAAAAAAAAGACTTTTTCGTATCGGACTGGTAGTTCCAGAGATTAGCGCGTTTAAACACATAAACACACAAACTCTTCAGCTTTATTATATTAGTATAGATTACATGAAGATTATTGTGTAGGTGTAGTATTCAAACTTGAATCGCAAGATTAGGACACAAGAAATGAAAATCAGATTTTATGGTTATGAAAACCATTGAAATAAATTAGATGCCAGTGAATGAAAAATTTGTATAAACATTTACCGTACCAAGTTTTACTGCGCTCAGATGGTTAAATCGCGTCCATTTAAATATTTAAATTTCGCGTCGCCACCATGTTGCATAGTACTATGACCTTACCGAGTTTTATTGAAATCGCTCCAGCACACACACACATATAAGGTGCGTTCGAAAAGTAACGAGCCGGAGGCTGGAATGTGCAAACCGGTGACTACATCGACTAATCATGGCGTGTGTAACGAGGTGTGGTTCCGACCAGAGCGCGGAAGGTCACAGCCCATCGCTAGAGGGCACGTGTGCACGTCACGTGACGATACAAAGCGAGCAGCAGCATGCATCAATCGTCCTACGCTGTCAGTCGCATTGCAAACAGTGACATGGAGGCGTCAACCGAAGAGCAAAGAGGTGTTGTTCGGTTTCTGACAGCGGAAAGAGTAGGGGGAACGGACATTCATCGCCGAATGTCACAAGTGTACGGCGAACACTGCATGTCCCTTGCAAGGGTCAAGGCGTGGCAGAAGCGCTTCAGGGAAGGACGGGTGTCGTTAGCCAATTATGCCCGGTCTGGGGCTACCCCGTACATTACCGTGACAATTTCCAGCTGGTTGATTCAATCATTATCCAGGACCGCCGAGTGACAGTGAACGCCATAGCCGCCGTGGTCGCTCCACGACAATGCACGACCTCATACGGCCAACAAAGTCGCGGCACTCTTGCAGAATTTCAAATGGGAGCTTCTCGGCCACCCTCCATACAGTCCGGACCTCTCTCCCTGTGATTACGCCATATTTGGTCCCCTGAAAAGGGCTCTGCGGGGCCAACAATTCACCTCGGACGCCGACGTTCAGCTGTACGTGCGGAACTGGTTCACATCGCAGCCCAGGGAATTTTATGAGACAGCCATTCACCGCCTCGTGTCACAGTGGGAGAAGTGCCTCAACAGCCAGGGCCAATACTTCTAACATAGGCTACAGGTACTGGTTTCTGTAATTATGCCTCCGGCTCGTTACTTTTTGAACGCACTTTATACACACAAACACACACACACGGACAAAAGGTGATCTCATAAGCCTATTTTTTTTTCATAAAATGAAATTGGCTAAAAATAATACACACGCTATTACAGTCATCGCAATGACACAGTTTATCAAATAGCACACACACAAACATGAGCTATATATGGCCACGATGTAACAAAGGCCTGTAAGAAATTCAACAAATATTTTTGAGCGGATAAGTGCACAACGTTTTGAATATGATCGTACTGAGACAGCGTCACTGTTCAACTTCTGGTCTTGTGTCAGTGCCAACATTGAGCGTGCCAAACGGCAGGTGGAACTTGTTATCTCTTGCTCGAAGCAATAAATTATTCTGTTTGCTGCTAACTGCTAGTGTAAATATTATAAATGGCTTTAGAGCATTCGTCCAGAAGTTCCGACAGTCTATTTGGTTAACTTAATAATCATGAGGGTCGAGAGACAAAGCTTCTTATCTGGAATCCTGCGGCGTAGATGCACCACGGCCGCAAGTGCAGCTGCAGCAAGTCGGGAGATCGTGGTTCAAATCCTGGTGCTATCCTGAGTGAGGCTTTCCCCCGGAGTTCTCACACACTCCCTCCAGGCATATGGCAAAAGCTGGGATAGTACTTAAAGTCCCGGGGCAACTACCTCATCCCTCTCCCTAATGCTGTTACACACTCTACTACAGTCACCACAGCAATACAGGTTGTCAGACACGTTCAACACACACACACACACACAACTACACGGTGCTGATGACCAGGATGTCCCAAGCCCCTCAAATGAACTAACAGCAATTCTTTTTATCTGGAACAATTATGTTTGAACACATTTAAGTTGTGATGCAGTCAAAAGGGGAGGGTAGATAGGACAACTTACGATGGCACCAGATCAAGAGGAGTAAAATAAATAAATAAATAAATAAATAAATAAATAAATAAATAAATAAATAAATAAATAAATAAATAAGTTCATAAGTAAATAAATACATATATAAATACATAAATAAATACATAAATGCATAAATAAATACATACATAAATAAATAAATACATAAATAAATACATACATAAATACATAAATAAATACATACATAAATAAATACACAAATAAATAAATACATAAATAAATACATACATAAATAAATACACAAATAAATAAATATATAAATAAATACATAAATAAATACATAAATACATACATAAATAAATACACAAATAAATAAATACATACATAAATACATAAATAAATACATACATAAATACATAAATAAATACATAAATAAATACATACATAAATAAATATATAAATAAATACATAAATAAATAAATACATAAATACATACATAAATAAATACACAAATAAATAAATACATACATAAATACATAAATAAATACATACATAAATACATAAATAAATAAATACATAAATAAATACATACATAAATATATAAATAAATACATAAATAAATACATACATAAATAAATACATAAATAAATACATAAATACATAAATAAATACATACAAAATACATAACTATATACATAAATACATACATAAATAAATACACAAATAAATAAATACATAAATAAATACTTAAAGTACATAATTAAATAAATACATACATAAATAAATACACAAATAAATACATAAATAAATAAATACATACATGAATACATACACAAATAAATAAATAAATACATAAATAAATACACAAATAAATACGTAAATAAATAAATACATAAATAGATACATACATAAATAAATACACAAATTAATAAATACATAATTAAATACATAAATAAATACATACATAAATACATAAATAAATACATACATAAATAAATACATAAATAAATACATAAATAAATACATAAATACACAAATACATAAATAAATACATACATAAATACATAAATAAATACATACATAAATACATAAATATATACATAAATACATACATACATACATAAATAAATGCACAAATAAATAAATACATAAATACATACATAAATACATACATACATAAATACATAAATAAATAAATAAATAAATACATAAATAAATACTTAAATAAATACATAAATAAATACATAAATACATACTTAAATAAATACACAATAAATAAATACATATATAAATACATAAATAAATACATACATAAATAAATACTTACATAAATACATAAATAAATAAATAAATAAATAAATAAATAAATACATGAATAAATACACAAATAAATACGTAATTAAATGTATACATAAATAAATACATACATAAATAAATACACAAATAAATAAATACATAAATAAATACATAAATAAATACATACATTAATACATAAATAAATACATAAATAAATGCATACATAAATACATAATTACATACATACATAAATAAATACATAAATAAATACATACATAAATAAATACACAAATAAATAAATAAGTAATATGACTTTTCAGATGGGCAGCAATTATTCGGAATTGTGAAACAACGTGAATAAAATGATTGGAAGTTATTTGCACGGATTATAAGAAGAGAGAGAAAATAGAGGCTGACATGTTTCGCTCCTCAAGGGAGCATTTTCAAATTAAAAAAAGGTTAAATCTACAAGACAGCTCTACAAAACATTACCGAAGCCCACAATGTGAACCAAAAACGGACGCCGCGCTCCAACACTAACCCTCCAAGGATTTAACAGATTTTAAGTGCCATATTTATTTCTCCGCCTTGAGAATATTTCGCGGGTCCATCATTTTGGAATGGCGACACCACGGTCATGGTGGTATTAGTAAGTACAGTACCAAGTTTCCCTGAAATAGCTCCACTAACCAAACAGTTATAACGGGGACTCATATACACACATACGCACAAATAGATCGATAGATACACGGACAAAAGTTGTTACTTACTTATTTAGTTAGTGAAAATGAAAATCCACAGCCTGCTTCCAGTCGACCAACCGGGTCAGGGAATGGAACGAATGAAGCCCCCATCTAGCGGCGAGGATATGAACTGTGCCGGCTGCCGAAGCCTGTCGCACTCCCCTGGGGCAATGATTAAATTAATGGCAGATGAAATGAAATGACAGTGGAGAGTGTTGCTGGAATGAAATTGTGACAGGGAAAACCGGAGTACCCGGAGAAAAACCTGTCTGCCTCCACTTTGTCCAGCACAAATATCACATGGAGTGACCGGGATTTGAACTACGGACCCAGTGGTGAGAGGCCGGCTTGCTGCCATCTAAGCCACGGAGTATTTAGTTAGTAGTTAGTTATAATTGTTTTAAGGGAACAGCGAGGTCATCTGCCCCTAAGGACGAAAGGTGATCAGAAATGTGTGTATTAGCTTTTCAAGATTTGATTGCTGCTGAATGTAGCTGTGCCAGCGTTTGTTGTTTTGTAGTTGTTAATTCATTTAGGGGCTTTGAGACATCGTGGTGATTTATCCCCGTGTACTTGGGTGTGCGTGTGTGTGTGTGTGGTGATGATGACGATGATGATGATGATAATTGTTGTTTTAAGGGGCCTAACATCTAGGTTATTGGCCCCTGGTGTGTGTGTATAGAATTTGTCAGATAACCTGTGTTATTGTGGTGAATGTACCACTGTGTGTATTGTAATGCAGATGAGGATCGAGAATGAGGCCGCCGTGTCTCAAGTTAGAAACCATCCCGGTTGGAGTAGAAGTGGGAAACCACGGAAAACCACTTTTACAGGATGGCTGAGATGGTAATCGAACCCACCTCTTCTCAACTTTGGCTCATGAGGCTGAGTGTACCCCGCTCCAGCCCTCAGACCAGAATGAAATTTCAAGACAGAACCGGGAATCGAAACAGGTTCTCTGCGGTAACAGCCAAGAATGCTTGCCACTACGCAACAAGGCGGACTGTTTGATGTTTATTGCAGCAGGAGACTTGCCAGACGAGGAGGGGCACGCAGTGGTGACAGAGTGCACTTTGCGCATAAGTCAAGCAGCATTGTGCGAATTGTTAATTATGAATTGTGAACGGAAAAATAATGTTTCATTTAGGAATAAAGGAAATCGCGTCACAGGAGCTCATGTCACCACGGAGAGTGGCTGAGGCTACTGGAGCGGAGTCATATCCTATTCAAGCAACTGTACCTGCCAACCAAGCAGACTGACAGTGTGACACAGGTAAATAAAGACTAGTTCCAATCGCGACCGCCGGCAATCAAATCTTGAAAGGTTAATACTTCATGAGACGAAAATTGACTGAAAAGAAAGAGGATCTTGGCACATGCAATGCGGTGTTCAGCTGAGGTCCCTGGTTGTGAACACCTTGGGGGTACCAGTCTTAAGGGGCTCCGGAATACCCAAAATCTTCATCATTTTCAATATTTTGCTTATGCGCCATATTAGTCTACAAGCCTTTAGATTTCTTACGGTACATGTTTGATGCATATCTCATTTCTGAGGATACTTTCCTTATACTTCCCCACAATCGTGCGTCGTATTAGTAAAGCCACCAAAGTACATTTTTAGCCTTTTTAGCCTACTTTCGATTTTTGCAAAAAATGAAAGTAGACTTATGAGATCAACACAGGGCGAAAAAAAGTGTGTCTGTCTGTGTGTGTGTATGTGTGTGTGTGAGTCTGTGTGTGTGTGAGTCTGTGTGTCTGTGTGTGTGTGAGTGTGTGTACTCTGAATGTCTGTCCCCCGCTATCAATTCGAACACGGTGAATGCGAATTGAACGAAATTTGGTACAAAGGTAGCACTAGCAAAGGACACCTCAGTGTCATGTTTTATATCGCCGCCATCTTGACGGAAACGTAATGGCGGCCACACAAATGTTCAAAGCTTAAATCAAATTACGACTAACCTAATCATCCGATCTCTACCAAATTTTGCAACAACATACCTTTATGGGGGGAGCATCCTTTGACCAAACTAATAAGTCATCAGCGTAATAGTTTGCGGATGGCGGCCATCTTTGTGTGAAAATCGATTCCCCCTATTAATTCGAACACGGTGCAACCGAATGGAACGAAATTTGGTACAGAGGTAGTACTAATAAAAGGCACCTCAGTGTCATGTTTTATATCGCCGCCATCTTGACGGAAACGTAATGGCGGCCACACAAATGTTCAAAGCTTAAATCAAATTACGATTAACCTAATCATCCGATCTCTACCAAATTTTGCAACAACATACCTTTATAGAGGAAGCATCCTTTGACCAAATAACTAGGTCATTAGCCTAATAGTTTGCGGATGGCGGCCATCGTTGTGTGAAAATCAATTCCCCCTATTAATTCAAACACGGTGAAACCAAATGGAACGAAATTTGGTACAGAGGTAGCACTAGCAAAGGGCACCTCAGTGTCATGTTTTATATCGCCGCCATCTTGACAGAAACGTAATGGCGGCCACACGAATGTTCAAAGCTTAAATCAAATTACGATTAACCTAATCATCCGATCTCTACCAAATTTTTCAACTACATACCTTTATGGAGGGAGCATCCTTTGACCAATCTAATAGGTTATTAACCTAATAGTTTGCGGGTGGCGGCCAACTTTATGTCAAAATTGATTCCCCCTATTAATTCGAACACGGTGGAACCGAATGGAACGAAATTTGGTACAGAGGTAGCACTAGCAAAGGGCACCTCAGTGTCATGTTTTATATCGCCACCATCTTGACTGAAACGTAATTGCGGCCACACGAATGTTCAAAGCTTAAATCAAATTACGATTAACCTAATCATCCGATCTCTACCAAATTTTGCAACTACATACCTTTATGGAGGGAGCATCCTTTGACCAATCTAATAGGTCATTCGCCTAATAGTTTGCGGATGGCGGCCATCTTTGTGTCAAAATCGATTCTCCCTATTAATTCAAGCACGGTGAAACCGAATGGAACGAAATTTGGTACAGAGATAGCACTAGCAAAGGGCATCTCAGTGTCATGATTTATATCGCCGCCATATTGACAGAAACGTAATGGCGGCCACACAAATGTTCAAAGCTTAAATCAAATTACGATTAGCCTAATCATCCGATCTCTAGCAAATTTAGCAACAACATACCTTTATGGAGGGAGCATCCTTTGACCAAACTAATAGGTCATCAGCCTAATATTTTGCGGATGGCGGCCATCTTTGTGTGAAAATCGATTCCCCTTATCAATTCGAACACGGTGAAACCGAATGGAACGAAATTTGGTACAGAGGTAGCACTAGCAAAGGGCACCTCAGTGTCATGTTTTATATCACCGCTATCTTGACGGAAACGTAATCGCGGCCACCCAAATGTTAAAAGCTAAAATGTAATTACGACCAACCTAATAATCTAGTCTCTACCAAATTTTGCAACACCATATCTTTATGTGGGAAACATATTCAGACCAAACTGCAAGAACATCAGCCCAATAGTTTGCAGATGGTGGCCAAGTATGTGTGAAAATCGATTCCCCCTATCAATTCAAACACGGTGAAACCGAATTGAACGAAATTTGGTACAGAGGTAGCACTAGCAAAGGGCACCTCATATTCATGTTTAATATCCCTATAGCACGTTGTATTTCAACAAGCTACTACAACCAACATTCGATCATACTCCTTGAAAAGGACAAAGAGTTATAACAATACCCATGCATTTAGGAGAAAGTAGGCTATATGTTCTTTACTGAACATCTTGTTTAATTTATGAAAAAGTAGGCTTATGAGATCACCGTTTGTCCGTGTGTGTGCGAGTATGTGTGTGTAAGTGTGTGTGTGCATCCGTGTGTATGCCCCACCAGTAGGGGGGTAGTGGGTGTTCCAACGAGTGTCATGGCCGCCGCGTGAGTCCAAGCCAATATCTCGCAAACCGATGGTCGGATTTTAATAAACGAGGTGTCGTTGGACTCGGGTTGACGCCCTCTTTCCAATGGACCACTCATTTCAACCCCTAAATAAAACCTACCCCTACTAGGGGGTGAAATTGTAATTTTTTAGTGAAAGTCTCTTTCCAAATGTGACATGTATAAGCTGCGCTGCTAAAATGAACTTAAACGTGGTTGCTCATATAGTGCATGCGTTTTACGAGATGCCGCTATGGATGAACATTCTTGTTTTTGTTTTTTACGCATGCGCACTGGGGATTTTTGTAAGAGGGCGAGCTCTTTGAAAAAAATGATTGATAAGAAGAGGTTTTGGTGGTGAGGAGAGAATCAGATAGTCGCCTACTTTCCTACGAAGTTTGTCGATATCTCTCAAACGCAAGGTCGGATTTGGACGTGTGACGTGTCAAATCGCTTGTCTCGAAGCCCTATACATGTTATTAATAGGTTAGAGTTTTGAGAATGAGGGAAACAGGCTTTTTTGGGGTAAAACCATGATTTTAGACTTTTTCTGATATTTCACGAATGCATGGTCGGATTTGGTCCTATGACGTGTCAAATGGCTTGTCTCGAAACCCTGTGTATTTTGGTAATAGGTTAAAGTTTTTGAGAATGAGGGAAACAGAATTTTTTGTTGTAAAACCGTGATTTTAGACTTTCTGTTATATCTCACAAACCAATAACGCCAGAGACGTATACGAGGGGTCGTAGGACTCGGGGTGACGCCCCTTTCCTCTCCCCTTTTGAATATAGTATTTATGTTTAAAAAATGCGAAAGGGTCTAACGACACTTTTGTTGAAAACATTTTAGTTTTTAAAACTTTTTCTTTTAATCTTTCTAAAATGTTCATGAAGAGTGGTTGCAGATAGAGACGATACCACTGGACACGTGTTTCAACGAAGCTATTACTGGCCACGGTGGTGATATACCAATACAGTATTCGCTATTTCGATGAGACGGCGGGTCGAGGGTTCGTTTTCCGATTTTTCCTATGATGGAATACCTAATTCCTAAACCCCCTGAAGGGGGTCTTTAACGTGTAAACGATTATGAGTGACATGACAAATGATAATTCCTTGATCAGATGAAGTTAGCTTTAGATAGAACAAACAGAACTTGGTTATATGTTGCTTGAAGTGAGTATAGAAAACAAACTTGCTGGGGCAGACTGACAGGATGTGGATGTTATTTGAGCTTATTGGAATGCATTGACTTGACTTGACAACAGGGCAATGAAAAAAGCACAGAGATGCTGAGGACACTTGAAGGTCAAACGATATGGCAACTATGGTGGGAGGGGGAAGCGAGGATGATGTCGCCGATCATGTTCAATGTTCAATGAATGAATTTATATTTTGCGAAGCATTGTTCGGAGAGGGTCATGGGACGACTTGTTTTAAGGGTATTTATTTTTCCGATCTTTCTTATGGTGGTCTCATTGATTGAAATCATCCAAAACTGCTAGGGCATGGCCTTGAGATTTTATAAACTGATAATGGGATTTTGACATACAAGGTCCACTCAGAACTTGACATGATGTCATTCTTTTTATGGCTTATGAATTTCCCCAAAAAAGACCCAAAACAACAAGATCATAGACTTTTGCTTTTCTTAATATATTGCAAACCCATAATGTTAGATGTTTACTGTGAGTGACGAAACCTAGCTAGGTAAAGAAAGAATTATTGTAGGATATGTATGGTGACTGACACGTCTTTGACCATTGGAACTTGTTTTCAGATCTGAGTGTAGTACATAGGGAGTATAGGTTGTAGGCATGGCTTGACAAACGGTGCACACAAAATTCAATTTATCGATTCAAGAATTATGAGTAGACTATCATTAATTAATTGGTTAAAGAGTGTAGCTAAAAATAAAAAAGTGACTACATTAAACTAAACTGAACCAAGTCGAATCAAACCCAACTGAACCAAACCAAGCCTAAAGCAAACCAAACCTAATCAAGAACAAGCCAAGGGCTTAAGTGTAAAACTTGTGGGGGAATGCAGTCATTGGCAATGTCCAAAGAAAGGGATAACGCTCTACCTTTAGAGGGTGAGGTAAAGCTAGCGCATGGTGCTAATGCATATTTCCAAGTACATGAACCACACACACACACAACTATCCTATGCTGTTTTTATGAGTTGACTGTTAAAACTTACTCAGTGGTTACTGAGCAAGATGGTCGCTACACACAACAAGCTTTAAATACTTGAGGCTAATAATCTATACACACACACGCACTCGCTTGTTCTAAACTAAACTGTCTCGCTGGCAGTGCTCACACAGTAGGCAAATGACAAATGCTTGGCTAACCGAAATACAATCATTTTCGGTTGTCTAATGATACCAGCTAGCCATTACATGCTATAGTGGTGAGCACATGTGCCTCTTGCACTGGAGATCGTAACTCGATTTCTAGCTCTAAGGCCTAGAACGAATCAAACTAAGAAAGAATGGTATGGTGACGCAGTAGTTAAACTGTTAGCCTTTCAATAAGGTAGACTAGGGTTTGATTTTGGGTTAATATACATGTCATAAACAAACAAACAAACAAAAAAAGCGGAGATAATGTTTAAAACTGATTACACTTGTCTCTTTTCAAATTATTACTTAGATTACAAATACAAAGGTGGACTGGGTTTGATATACAGTTAATGCTGCCTATCGCATACTAGCCTGTAAGAAAGCCAAACAAGCAAAAGGCGTAGGTAGAGCAGTGGTAAAATCACTATGTGTAGAGAACTACCTAACGGTTTTATGAACTGGCAATGCTATGTCGCATAAACAGTGCAGGATACAATCCGGCAACCATAATTTTTATCTTGTGGAACAGAGAAAATGCAATTTTACCTTGATGGATAGCAAATGAGTGCAGATGAATGACCTATGCATTAGCCTACCATAGGGTTATAACCACGAGGTGGAGGTGTGACTTTTATATTTTATTGTTTAGAGACATGGCTTTTTTGTAACCAGTAGATTTAGTATTTTGTAAATATTCATTTTTGTAATTGTAAATAGTGGAAACATTTTTTTTGTAATAGTAAATGTTAAATGTATAACTAAAAGTTATTTGGGATAAGTGTGCATGTCAAGGATAAATAGCGTGGTTGTATTTGTTTTCAAAGACAGGTATGGTTGTGTGAATGTATGACTATAGATAGAATGATAGAGAGAGAGAGAGAAAGCTTGTGTGTGTGTGTGTGTGTGTGTGTGTGGGTAGCATTGATTTTTCAACCAAAGCAAACACGGCAAGGTAGGATGGTGGGGTAATTAATGTATATAGCAAATGGTAAATAGTATACTATATTTTTTAACACTTGTGTTTTTTTAATGCAGCAGTAGATAGGTGTTATTTTGTAAAACAGTCTTACCTACAGTAGTAGTAGTAGTAGTAGTAGTAGTAGTAGTAGTAGTCCTATATGTTTTTGGAAACAAACAGAAAGAGAATGCACTATTGCCATGGCCAAGCACTTCCATTAAAGTGATTTCAAGAACATTTAAATCAGCAAATGTGTGTTTTACAAAACTAAACATTCAGCATGGACTAAATCATAAACGTGTCTTCTGTGATATGGAAAAAATAGGAAATCCATGTTTCCATATCATCACAATTTAAAAACTTAAAACTGACATTTAAAAAATGTAAATGGGAAATTGGCAAATGTGTAAACAACAAAATGGAAAATTCTTGTTTCCATATCATGAAATCCAAAAACTTTAAACTGACATTTTCAAATCGTGTACATGGAAAATTGACAAATGGCAATGTGTGAAATGTGAAAATGAAAAAATATGAACAAATGGCTATCATTATTTAAAAAAAAATAAAAAACCGTCGTGTTCTATCGTTAAAGTGTGA
This sequence comes from Meconema thalassinum, assembly GCA_946902985.2. NCBI lineage: Eukaryota > Metazoa > Arthropoda > Insecta > Orthoptera > Tettigoniidae > Meconema > Meconema thalassinum. Next base: position 357,397,029 of record OX336394.1, on the reverse strand, counting down.
ATCAAACCACATCTACTTATTTGGATCACCCGAGACTGAGTAGACCTGTTTTAGTCCTAATATACTTTTAAAATTTTATGTTAAAGCTCAATTTGAACTCAAGAGCTTTAGAGTGCCAGCTAACTATTATAACCGTTACGTCACAAAGACAACTTTACACTACTCTTAATAAACAATAATAAGAAAAAGAATAATAAATGTTGATTTTTTTTTAAGGATGAACATGGTGACACCGTTTCTGTTGCACAGTCTGCTAGCTACTAGCCAGCAGCTGGGGTCTTAGAAAACGATACAGTTGACATTTTGTAATGAGATGTGACATGTTTCAAAGTACAGTATTATGGGTTGCTGCTGAGTAAAAACTAATCCTGTACAAGGAAGCAAGGGTTCGAACCCCTTACCTAACATTACTATTGCCTGAACATGGCTTGACGACACTGTATTATTATGATACTCGGTACACAAACCATAGATAGAGTGTATTGTTTAAGATCACTTTCTTTCTGAACATAGGTGGAGACTGTTGATGGTTAACAATGGCATTAATATAGTAGGACGTGGGTATAGCAATTAAGAAAAAAACAGACAATACCCATACAATATTTTTATTTATTTAATATAAGTACTTGTACAATAGTTACATTCAAAATACATTTCTTTTTTCTCTATTACTATTTAGTCCTTTTTGATTCTCTTGCATATGAAGGGTAGATAACCTTGTAGTTCAGCCCCTTAAAACAACAACAACACAACCTTTTGCATAGTCTGTGATGTTGACGACTCTTGAGATGTGGAAGATGGATTAAACATAACTTTTACAGCAGGGGTTAAATGTTGCTCAATAAACACTGCACTATTTTGAGTAGCAAAATTTTTTTCTTGTACTAGCTTTTTAGCATTGTCATGATTATTTGTTGACACCAACAGTGTTTCATCTGGTACACCACATTGATGATCACTCACACTTAAAACCTTACCATTTCTACTTTTTAGATTGCCTCGACATCTTTTTGACCTCTCTTTTGAGCATCGCCAAAATATTATTCCTTTTACATTTTGACGATTATAGTTATAAGAGTAGCCTTTATAGAGTACACGTTGTTTACCTTTGTTAGTTGTAGTAAGTTCCATAGTAGCAACTAACCTGTTAGTATGATTTGCTCACTACAAAGGTTATAACTGTTCTGATAATAAAATCATTTAGCGTTGGCTTTTATATTTAATATGTATAGTTTGAAGTGATAGCAAAAGTGAGAGCAAAATGGTAGCAGAGTGGTAGAAAATATAACATGTATTGTTAAGAAATAGTTTAAGCTGTTATGTGGATCCATTACATAATAATTTTAGCACGACGAAGCTCATTTTCTATATCCAATAGTTCTTCCTCATATTCAGTATAACCAGCCTGTTTATAGACATGCAGTTGCTGAAGCCGCCAGATTAGCTTACTTGGATTGTTCCAGTAGACAAATTTAACAAATGATTTTTTAGTTGTAAACAAAGCATTACCATTATCATTATTATCTTCATCATCAACATCATCATCATCATAACCATTATCATTATCATCATCATCATTATCATCATCATCATGATCATTATAATCCTCATCACTATTACTATATAGTCCTTTTTGATCCTTTTGCAATACCACATTTTGCACAGTCTGTGTTGCTCTTGATAATGTTGGGAGTTTTTCAGACATTGACAACTGTCCTAACACGACTTTCTGAGGAGATGATACATGCTTCTTAACAAACAATGCACTATCTTGAGCTGCAATATCTTTTTCTGGGACAAGTATTTTAGCATTTTGAAGAGTTTTTTTAAACAGCAACGATGTTTTATCTGGTACACTACATTGATGATCACTCATACTTAAGACATTGCTATTTTTACTTTTCAGCTCACCTCGACACTGTTTTGAACGATGTTTTGAACAACGCCAAATAACAGTTCCATTTTTATTGGTTCGTTTTACAATATATTTATATCCTTTATAGAATGCGTATGGCATACCATTGCTATTTGTTGATACTTCCATGTCAATTGTCAAGCATGAACTAATCTCTAGCAAAGTTCACTCGATAATATAAATAATTTCTAAACCCCAGTAGTGAATAGTCAGTTGTTTTTGATCTATGCAAGCGTAAACATGTCACATACACTGGTGATGGATACTCAAGGCTTTAAGGTCAATGAAAACAAGTACAGTATATATTTAAATAGGTGGCTATCATTGATTGCACAACACGCGGGTCACCATATCTTTTTTTTCTTTCGGACTAGTGTTTTAACATTTGAAGAGTGTTTTAAACAGCAACGATGTCTTATCAGTCACACTACATTGATGATCACTCACACTTAAGACCTCGCTATTTTTACTTTTTAACTCACTTTGACACTGTTTTGAACGATGTTTTGAACAACGCCAAATAACAGTTCCATTTTTATTGGTTCGTTTTACAATATACGTATAACCTTTATAGTATGCATATGGCTTACCATAACTATTCGTTGATACTTTCATATCAATTTTCAAGCATGAAATAATCTCCAATAAATTTCGCTCGATAATAGAAATAATAGTTTAAAGTGGGTGCGAAGGTGGGTGCAAAAGTGGGTGCAAAAGTGAGTGCAAAAGTGAGTGTAAAAGTGAGTGTAAAAGTGGGTGCAAAAGTGAGTGCAAAAGTGGGTGCGAAAGTGGGTGCGAAAGTGGGTGCAGTTTATAGTAGGCACTATTTTTACTAGAATGTGATTTGAGTAAATGTAATTTCTAAACCCAAGTAGTGAATAGTCAGTTGGTTTTGATTTATGCAAGCGTAAACATGTCTCATACACTGATGATGGATACTCAAGGCTTCTTGGTCAACAAAAACAAGTATATAGTTAAAGAGGTAGCTATTATTGATTGCACAACACTGAATCTATTTTTGAAATTTTGACAAAGGGTCTAAGTGCACTTTTGTTAATATCTCGCGAACCAATAAGACTACGGCATTGTATGAGGTATTGTTGGACTTTTTGCCGAAGACTGCTGGTAAACACTTATGTTCCCACGACCTTTTTAAAGATGGCGGCTGACCCACGAGGGGTGATTAAAACGTATTCCAAGCGACGCTTGTCGATAAGCAAACCAATAATCAAAGGGGGGTGTGACAGAGCTTGAGGCGATAACCCCTTTTGATTGATCCCTGTTGATTTGCCCCTTTGGACTGGTCCCCGTTGACCAGTCCCTCTGAACGGGTCCTTTTTGAAGGGAGTCATTTATGACGGGCCCCTGCTGACGGGTCACTGTGGACGGATCCCTGTGGACAGGTCCCTGTTGACAGGTCCTTTTGACTAATCCCTATGGACCTGTCAACAGGGACCTGTCAACAGGGACCTGTCCACAGGGATCCGTCCACAGTGACCCGTCAGCAGGGGCCCGTCATAAATGACTCCCTTCAAAAAGGACCCGTTCAGAGGGACTGGTCAACGGGGACCAGTCCAAAGGGGCAAATCAACAGGGATCAATCAAAAGGGGTTATCGCCTCAAGTTCTGTCACACCCCCCTTTGATTATTGGTTTGCTTATCGACAAGCGTCGCTTGGAATACGTTTTAATCACCCCTCGTGGGTCAGCCGCCATCTTTAAAAAGGTCGTGGGAACATAAGTGTTTACCAGCAGTCTTCGGCAAAAAGTCCAACAATACCTCATACAATGCCGTAGTCTTATTGGTTCGCGAGATATTAACAAAAGTGCACTTAGACCCTTTGTCAAAATTTCAAAAATAGATTCAGTGTTGTGCAATCAATAATATCTACCTCTTTAACTATATACTTGTTTTTGTTGACCAAGAAGCCTTGAGTATCCATCATCAGTGTATGAGACATGTTTACGCTTGCATAAATCAAAACCAACTGACTATTCACTACTTGGGTTTAGAAATTACATTTACTCAAATCACATTCTAGTAAAAATAGTGCCTACTATAAACTGCACCCACTTTCGCACCCACTTTCGCACCCACTTTTGCACTCACTTTTGCACCCACTTTTACACTCACTTTTACACTCACTTTTGCACTCACTTTTGCACCCACTTTTGCACCCACCTTCGCACCCACTTTAAACTATTATTTCTATTATCGAGCGAAATTTATTGGAGATTATTTCATGCTTGAAAATTGATATGAAAGTATCAACGAATAGTTATGGTAAGCCATATGCATACTATAAAGGTTATACGTATATTGTAAAACGAACCAATAAAAATGGAACTGTTATTTGGCGTTGTTCAAAACATCGTTCAAAACAGTGTCAAAGTGAGTTAAAAAGTAAAAATAGCGAGGTCTTAAGTGTGAGTGATCATCAATGTAGTGTGACTGATAAGACATCGTTGCTGTTTAAAACACTCTTCAAATGTTAAAACACTAGTCCGAAAGAAAAAAAAGATATGGTGACCCGCGTGTTGTGCAATCAATGATAGCCACCTATTTAAATATATACTGTACTTGTTTTCATTGACCTTAAAGCCTTGAGTATCCATCACCAGTGTATGTGACATGTTTACGCTTGCATAGATCAAAAACAACTGACTATTCACTACTGGGGTTTAGAAATTATTTATATTATCGAGTGAACTTTGCTAGAGATTAGTTCATGCTTGACAATTGACATGGAAGTATCAACAAATAGCAATGGTATGCCATACGCATTCTATAAAGGATATAAATATATTGTAAAACGAACCAATAAAAATGGAACTGTTATTTGGCGTTGTTCAAAACATCGTTCAAAACAGTGTCGAGGTGAGCTGAAAAGTAAAAATAGCAATGTCTTAAGTATGAGTGATCATCAATGTAGTGTACCAGATAAAACATCGTTGCTGTTTAAAAAAACTCTTCAAAATGCTAAAATACTTGTCCCAGAAAAAGATATTGCAGCTCAAGATAGTGCATTGTTTGTTAAGAAGCATGTATCATCTCCTCAGAAAGTCGTGTTAGGACAGTTGTCAATGTCTGAAAAACTCCCAACATTATCAAGAGCAACACAGACTGTGCAAAATGTGGTATTGCAAAAGGATCAAAAAGGACTATATAGTAATAGTGATGAGGATTATAATGATCATGATGATGATGATAATGATGATGATGATAATGATAATGGTTATGATGATGATGATGTTGATGATGAAGATAATAATGATAATGGTAATGCTTTGTTTACAACTAAAAAATCATTTGTTAAATTTGTCTACTGGAACAATCCAAGTAAGCTAATCTGGCGGCTTCAGCAACTGCATGTCTATAAACAGGCTGGTTATACTGAATATGAGGAAGAACTATTGGATATAGAAAATGAGCTTCGTCGTGCTAAAATTATTATGTAATGGATCCACATAACAGCTTAAACTATTTCTTAACAATACATGTTATATTTTCTACCACTCTGCTACCATTTTGCTCTCACTTTTGCTATCACTTCAAACTATACATATTAAATATAAAAGCCAACGCTAAATGATTTTATTATCAGAACAGTTATAACCTTTGTAGTGAGCAAATCATACTAACAGGTTAGTTGCTACTATGGAACTTACTACAACTAACAAAGGTAAACAACGTGTACTCTATAAAGGCTACTCTTATAACTATAATCGTCAAAATGTAAAAGGAATAATATTTTGGCGATGCTCAAAAGAGAGGTCAAAAAGATGTCGAGGCAATCTAAAAAGTAGAAATGGTAAGGTTTTAAGTGTGAGTGATCATCAATGTGGTGTACCAGATGAAACACTGTTGGTGTCAACAAATAATCATGACAATGCTAAAAAGCTAGTACAAGAAAAAAATTTTGCTACTCAAAATAGTGCAGTGTTTATTGAGCAACATTTAACCCCTGCTGTAAAAGTTATGTTTAATCCATCTTCCACATCTCAAGAGTCGTCAACATCACAGACTATGCAAAAGGTTGTGTTGTTGTTGTTGTTTTAAGGGGCTGAACTACAAGGTTATCTACCCTTCATATGCAAGAGAATCAAAAAGGACTAAATAGTAATAGAGAAAAAAGAAATGTATTTTGAATGTAACTATTGTACAAGTACTTATATTAAATAAATAAAAATATTGTATGGGTATTGTCTGTTTTTTTCTTAATTGCTATACCCACGTCCTACTATATTAATGCCATTGTTAACCATCAACAGTCTCCACCTATGTTCAGAAAGAAAGTGATCTTAAACAATACACTCTATCTATGGTTTGTGTACCGAGTATCATAATAATACAGTGTCGTCAAGCCATGTTCAGGCAATAGTAATGTTAGGTAAGGGGTTCGAACCCTTGCTTCCTTGTACAGGATTAGTTTTTACTCAGCAGCAACCCATAATACTGTACTTTGAAACATGTCACATCTCATTACAAAATGTCAACTGTATCGTTTTCTAAGACCCCAGCTGCTGGCTAGTAGCTAGCAGACTGTGCAACAGAAACGGTGTCACCATGTTCATCCTTAAAAAAAAATCAACATTTATTATTCTTTTTCTTATTATTGTTTATTAAGAGTAGTGTAAAGTTGTCTTTGTGACGTAACGGTTATAATAGTTAGCTGGCACTCTAAAGCTCTTGAGTTCAAATTGAGCTTTAACATAAAATTTTAAAAGTATATTAGGACTAAAACAGGTCTACTCAGTCTCGGGTGATCCAAATAAGTAGATGTGGTTTGATTCACACTTTAACGATAGAACACGACGGTTTTTTATTTTTTTTTAAATAATGATAGCCATTTGTTCATATTTTTTCATTTTCACATTTCACACATTGCCATTTGTCAATTTTCCATGTACACGATTTGAAAATGTCAGTTTAAAGTTTTTGGATTTCATGATATGGAAACAAGAATTTTCCATTTTGTTGTTTACACATTTGCCAATTTCCCATTTACATTTTTTAAATGTCAGTTTTAAGTTTTTAAATTGTGATGATATGGAAACATGGATTTCCTATTTTTTCCATATCACAGAAGACACGTTTATGATTTAGTCCATGCTGAATGTTTAGTTTTGTAAAACACACATTTGCTGATTTAAATGTTCTTGAAATCACTTTAATGGAAGTGCTTGGCCATGGCAATAGTGCATTCTCTTTCTGTTTGTTTCCAAAAACATATAGGACTACTACTACTACTACTACTACTACTACTACTACTGTAGGTAAGACTGTTTTACAAAATAACACCTATCTACTGCTGCATTAAAAAAACACAAGTGTTAAAAAATATAGTATACTATTTACCATTTGCTATATACATTAATTACCCCACCATCCTACCTTGCCGTGTTTGCTTTGGTTGAAAAATCAATGCTACCCACACACACACACACACACACACACACAAGCTTTCTCTCTCTCTCTCTATCATTCTATCTATAGTCATACATTCACACAACCATACCTGTCTTTGAAAACAAATACAACCACGCTATTTATCCTTGACATGCACACTTATCCCAAATAACTTTTAGTTATACATTTAACATTTACTATTACAAAAAAAATGTTTCCACTATTTACAATTACAAAAATGAATATTTACAAAATACTAAATCTACTGGTTACAAAAAAGCCATGTCTCTAAACAATAAAATATAAAAGTCACACCTCCACCTCGTGGTTATAACCCTATGGTAGGCTAATGCATAGGTCATTCATCTGCACTCATTTGCTATCCATCAAGGTAAAATTGCATTTTCTCTGTTCCACAAGATAAAAATTATGGTTGCCGGATTGTATCCTGCACTGTTTATGCGACATAGCATTGCCAGTTCATAAAACCGTTAGGTAGTTCTCTACACATAGTGATTTTACCACTGCTCTACCTACGCCTTTTGCTTGTTTGGCTTTCTTACAGGCTAGTATGCGATAGGCAGCATTAACTGTATATCAAACCCAGTCCACCTTTGTATTTGTAATCTAAGTAATAATTTGAAAAGAGACAAGTGTAATCAGTTTTAAACATTATCTCCGCTTTTTTTGTTTGTTTGTTTGTTTATGACATGTATATTAACCCAAAATCAAACCCTAGTCTACCTTATTGAAAGGCTAACAGTTTAACTACTGCGTCACCATACCATTCTTTCTTAGTTTGATTCGTTCTAGGCCTTAGAGCTAGAAATCGAGTTACGATCTCCAGTGCAAGAGGCACATGTGCTCACCACTATAGCATGTAATGGCTAGCTGGTATCATTAGACAACCGAAAATGATTGTATTTCGGTTAGCCAAGCATTTGTCATTTGCCTACTGTGTGAGCACTGCCAGCGAGACAGTTTAGTTTAGAACAAGCGAGTGCGTGTGTGTGTATAGATTATTAGCCTCAAGTATTTAAAGCTTGTTGTGTGTAGCGACCATCTTGCTCAGTAACCACTGAGTAAGTTTTAACAGTCAACTCATAAAAACAGCATAGGATAGTTGTGTGTGTGTGTGGTTCATGTACTTGGAAATATGCATTAGCACCATGCGCTAGCTTTACCTCACCCTCTAAAGGTAGAGCGTTATCCCTTTCTTTGGACATTGCCAATGACTGCATTCCCCCACAAGTTTTACACTTAAGCCCTTGGCTTGTTCTTGATTAGGTTTGGTTTGCTTTAGGCTTGGTTTGGTTCAGTTGGGTTTGATTCGACTTGGTTCAGTTTAGTTTAATGTAGTCACTTTTTTATTTTTAGCTACACTCTTTAACCAATTAATTAATGATAGTCTACTCATAATTCTTGAATCGATAAATTGAATTTTGTGTGCACCGTTTGTCAAGCCATGCCTACAACCTATACTCCCTATGTACTACACTCAGATCTGAAAACAAGTTCCAATGGTCAAAGACGTGTCAGTCACCATACATATATCCTACAATAATTCGTTCTTTACCTAGCTAGGTTTCGTCACTCACAGTAAACATCTAACATTATGGGTTTGCAATATATTAAGAAAAGCAAAAGTCTATGATCTTGTTGTTTTGGGTCTTTTTTGGGGAAATTCATAAGCCATAAAAAGAATGACATCATATCAAGTTCTGAGTGGACCTTGTATGTCAAAATCCCATTATCAGTTTATAAAATCTCAAGGCCATGCCCTAGCAGTTTTGGATGATTTCAATCAATGAGACCACCATAAGAAAGATCGGAAAAATAAATACCCTTAAAACAAGTCGTCCCATGACCCTCTCCGAACAATGCTTCGCAAAATATAAATTCATTCATTGAACATTGAACATGATCGGCGACATCATCCTCGCTTCCCCCTCCCACCATAGTTGCCATATCGTTTGACCTTCAAGTGTCCTCAGCATCTCTGTGCTTTTTTCATTGCCCTGTTGTCAAGTCAAGTCAATGCATTCCAATAAGCTCAAATAACATCCACATCCTGTCAGTCTGCCCCAGCAAGTTTGTTTTCTATACTCACTTCAAGCAACATATAACCAAGTTCTGTTTGTTCTATCTAAAGCTAACTTCATCTGATCAAGGAATTATCATTTGTCATGTCACTCATAATCGTTTACACGTTAAAGACCCCCTTCAGGGGGTTTAGGAATTAGGTATTCCATCATAGGAAAAATCGGAAAACGAACCCTCGACCCGCCGTCTCATCGAAATAGCGAATACTGTATTGGTATATCACCACCGTGGCCAGTAATAGCTTCGTTGAAACACGTGTCCAGTGGTATCGTCTCTATCTGCAACCACTCTTCATGAACATTTTAGAAAGATTAAAAGAAAAAGTTTTAAAAACTAAAATGTTTTCAACAAAAGTGTCGTTAGACCCTTTCGCATTTTTTAAACATAAATACTATATTCAAAAGGGGAGAGGAAAGGGGCGTCACCCCGAGTCCTACGACCCCTCGTATACGTCTCTGGCGTTATTGGTTTGTGAGATATAACAGAAAGTCTAAAATCACGGTTTTACAACAAAAAATTCTGTTTCCCTCATTCTCAAAAACTTTAACCTATTACCAAAATACACAGGGTTTCGAGACAAGCCATTTGACACGTCATAGGACCAAATCCGACCATGCATTCGTGAAATATCAGAAAAAGTCTAAAATCATGGTTTTACCCCAAAAAAGCCTGTTTCCCTCATTCTCAAAACTCTAACCTATTAATAACATGTATAGGGCTTCGAGACAAGCGATTTGACACGTCACACGTCCAAATCCGACCTTGCGTTTGAGAGATATCGACAAACTTCGTAGGAAAGTAGGCGACTATCTGATTCTCTCCTCACCACCAAAACCTCTTCTTATCAATCATTTTTTTCAAAGAGCTCGCCCTCTTACAAAAATCCCCAGTGCGCATGCGTAAAAAACAAAAACAAGAATGTTCATCCATAGCGGCATCTCGTAAAACGCATGCACTATATGAGCAACCACGTTTAAGTTCATTTTAGCAGCGCAGCTTATACATGTCACATTTGGAAAGAGACTTTCACTAAAAAATTACAATTTCACCCCCTAGTAGGGGTAGGTTTTATTTAGGGGTTGAAATGAGTGGTCCATTGGAAAGAGGGCGTCAACCCGAGTCCAACGACACCTCGTTTATTAAAATCCGACCATCGGTTTGCGAGATATTGGCTTGGACTCACGCGGCGGCCATGACACTCGTTGGAACACCCACTACCCCCCTACTCCCACCCCTAATAACATATAAACGGCTGGAGTGATATCAATGAAACTCGGTAAGATCATAGTACTATTTTGGCCAACCTCGTCCGTGCCCTTCAAATTTTATTACGTCTCACCAATCCAACATAACGGCTGTGCGAAATATTTCACCGGCATTCTATATCTCCGAAACTGTAACTCACATCACCCTAAAATTTTTTACGGTGATAAATGGAACTACTAGAAGTTCACCTATGAGATTTTAAAAAACCTTTTAACTGCAAAACGAACATGGTGGCCAAGCGAAACTGAAAAAGTTAAATAGACTTTTCTCGCGATTATACCATCTGAACGCAGTGAAACTTGGTGCAGCACATTTATATACAGATTGCAATGCACTGACATCTATCTTAGTACAATTGTTTACATAAACACAAGATGGCGGCTGTGCAAAATCTTAAAATTAAGTTTTTATTTCTTGTGTTCCTACCCTGCGATCGAAATCAACGTGTGAATAATGAACGTAATAGAATAATCTTCATCTAAAAGTACATAACTCTATGACCAACATATATTAAAATCGAACATGACGACCTTCCAAAATATTTAGATGGTTCTCAATATCTATTAATCTATGACAGCACTCAAACTTAAATTTTGTGTGTGTATAGAGGCTATAAACATAAGTCCACCTATGGGATGTACAATAACCTGGTGAGCACAAATCCAACGTGGTGGTGATTCGAAACATAAATATTCAAATTGACGTTTACCGCGATTAAATCATCCATGCGCTGTGAAACTTGGTACGGTATATGCTTGTATAAATTTTATTCCACTAGCATCTAATTCATTTAAATTATTTCCATAGCCACAAGATGGCGTCTGAGCGAAATTTTAAAACCTCCTTTTTATTTATTGTGTCCTAATCTTGCGATTGTAGTTTGAATAAAACACCTACACAATAATCTTCGTGTAATAGTACATAACTCTAAGACCTATATATAAAAATTCAACATGGTGTCCATCCGAATATTTAGACGGTTATCAATAATTACGAATCTATTACAGCAATCAAACTGAAAATTTGTATGTTGACAGAGGCAATTAATATAAGTAAGATATGTGAAAATAGGCTATTTAGTTCTTCACGGAACTACTTGTTTCTTTTTATTTCTATTATACGATAGAAACAAACAACTTTTATGAAAGAGGCTGCGTTAAAAGCAAGAGCAAAGGGACATAGATCCACATCAGAATGGATGAAGGGAATCCTATGTCCTCATTCCAATATAGCGGCCGCGCGAACTATTCCACCTGTACTAAATATCTCATTGTTCTAGAAAGCGGAAAGACCTTTGATTACAATTTCTCACTAAAATGTTTTTCTTGATATTGAGACCTTATGGTTGGAAGGGTATAATATACAATTTTTTTTATTTTTTTGGAGCTTTTCAACACACAAACCTGACATTTTTATATGTAATACCTGTATATATGAGTTACATTTTAACACGTTATTTTTTAAATTAACTCCAATTTAATTTTGCCAGAGCGAAATGTTCAGGAATGCCATTGAAATTGTACAATTTTAAAATGATTCATAAAAATTCAAAATAACATTTATTGTCTAAAAGTCTGTATCATAATAAGATGAAAGTCTTAGCAATCACCCCTGAAGGAATTCGATTAGTTCATGTTAATAGTTGCTGAGAAGAACGTAAATACAACTGAGTCCTTTAAACTCATGATACCATTCCTTCAAGTGCTTACTTGCTGTTGACTGATAATCTACGGCAAGGCAGTTTTCTGTAAACTATCCTGGTTTCGAAACTTCCTAGTGTTGAAGGAAGCGTTTTAATTCACTATCATACTATCTACACAACCGCTGGGACATTATCGGTGACAAAATTTCAACACTGGTAAACGCATCACTTTATCAGTGTTCACCTATATCACACAACGTGATGTTATATGAAACGAGGCCATGGCACTCAACAACCGATAAACAGTTTTTAATTAGGGGCATCAGTTGAAGACACGAGGAGCGTACTATATTGTTTTCCACGTTACTTTTAGCCTATTTAGGCTTATGAGATCACCTTTTGTCCGTGTGACTGTCTGTGTGTGCGTGTGTGTGCGTGTGTGTGTGTGTGTGTCGTCGACGTCGTCCGTCCCCCCAACCACCGCCCCCCCCCCTATAAAATCTAAACGGCTGGAGCGATTTCAATGAAACTCGGTAAGATCATAGCACTATTCCTGACGACCCAGACCTCACATTTTGTTACGTCTCACCAATCCAACATGGCGGCTGTGCGAAATATTTCACCAGCATTCAATATCTCCGAAACTATTACCGATATCACCCTGGAATTTTGTACGGTGATAAAGGGAAATACTGGAAGTTCATCTATGAAACTTTCAAAAACCTGTTAACTACAAAACGAACATGGCGGCCAAGCGAAGTTGAAAGATTTAAATAGACTTTTCTCGCGATTTAATAATCCAAACGCAATGAAACTAGGTACACCAAATGTTTATACAAATTGTAATGCACTGGCATCTAATTTAGTTCAATTGTTTACATAACTTCAAGAGGGCGACTGTGCGAATTTTAAAATTATGTTTTTTTTCTTATGTCATAATCATGCGATCGAAGTGAAAGTTTGAATAATGAACCTACGCAATCATTTTCCTTGAATGATACATAACCCTATGGCCTATACATATAACAATCCAACATGGCGATCATCCGAAATATTTAGACGGTTCTCAATATCTACGAATCTATTATAGGAATCAAACTGAATTTCTTTATGTTCATAGGGGCTATGGACATAAGTTCACCTATAGTACTTCCAATAACCTGGTGATCACAAATCCAACATGGCAGTGACGCGAAGTATAAATATTTAAATGCACGTTTCTCGCAATTTGACCATCCGAGTGCAGTGAAACTTGGTACAGTAAATGCTTATAAAAATGTTAATCCAATGGCATCTAATTTATTTCAATTGTTTCCATAACCACAAGATGGCAGCTGTGCGAAATTTGATACTCTCGTTTTTACTTTTCGTGTCCTAATCATGCGATTGAATTTTGAATACTACACGTACACAATAATCTTCATGTAACAGTACATAACTCTAAGACCTACATACAGTATGTAACAAGAAGTTCCGTGAAGAACTATACAGCCTACTTTTCATGCCAATGATTATTCTACAGTGTATGAACCTATCTAGAATAATGACGAAATTAAGTTGGTAATATCGAAATATCTAATTAGTTCAAAATATACCTGGTATAATGTAGCCTAATAGAGCACTACAGTTGGCAGCCCTGGTGTCTGAATATATTCTTAGTTCCACCTCTTAAGGTACAGAATACAAAATTTGGTTGAAGTCCAATGGACGTTACATGCAGTTAGACACTGGATCTATCAGCACGCGTAAAAGCATGTTGCCAACAATACCATGCGTGTGCTGGTCAGAAATAATCTGAATTATTATGATATCTTGTTGTGCCAATTTTGGATGAAATCCATTTGTTAGTATAGAAGTTACATGTATTTTAAAATTGGACATGTCAGCAGGCATATAATCATGTTGGCAGCACTGCCTTGTATTAATTACTCCAAATTAATCTAGAATGCCAGGTGCTATACGTGTGCAAAGTATAGAGCTGTTGGCTTGCATACTTTCTGATATATTGATATTAGGGTAAAAATAATATAGACACCATTTATTAACAGTTGGCAGCCCTGATTGCTCTTAACAATACTTATAGTCATATCTGTTATGGTACACATATCACATACGAAATTTGGTTGAAATCCAACTAATAGTATAGAAGTTACATGTATTTAAAAATTGGTACTATCAGCACGCTTATAATCATGTTGGTAGAACTGACGTATATAAGTTACTCCAAATTAATCTAAAATGTCAGAATATACGTGTGCATAGTTTAAAGCTGTTGGCTTGCATACTTTCTGATATATTGGTATTTGGATAAAAAAAAAATAGAGAGAGCAATTATTAACAGTTGGCAGCCCTGGTGGCTCTTAAGAATACGCTCAGTCATATCTGATTATGTACAGATATTACATACAAAATTTGGTTGAAATCCAAATAGTGAAGAAGTTATATGCATTTAAACATTGGATTTATCAGAAGGCTTAAAATTATTTGGAAACACTGTTATGGTTGGCCTCCTGGAAATTAAACTGAAGTAGTATTATCTACATGTGTGCCAATTTTGGAATAGCTCCCATGCATACCTTGCGAGATATCCAACATGGAGCTCAAATTTTTAGTGCTTTTTTCAGCAGTTGGTAGCACTGACATCATTTTCAAATATGGACGTGAGTTATTCCGGTGCACATCTTTACTCATACTAAATTTGGTTTTGATTGCTGCAGCCGTTTAGGAGTTGATAGGGGTCGGGGGGGGGGGGGGAGACACACACACAGACAGACAGAAGGACAGACAGACAGACACACATTTTCCCGGATCGGTCTCATAAGTCTACTTTTTCCTCATTTTTGCAAAATGTGAAAAGTAGGCTAAAAATCCAACACGGTGACGATCCGAAATATTAGACGCTTCTCAATATCTACGAATCTATTACAGCAATCAAACTGACATTTTGTGTGTTTATAGAGGCAATTAATATAAGTAAGATGTGTCTGATAACCGGTGTTAATTGTGATGGCTGTATTAGTGTGTGTTACCTGTCATTCAGGTAACGATTGGAGACGATCAATTTCCAGTAGTTCCTACTTTTGCTACCAAATGCTACCGTTAACGATAGCTGTGAACTTGGCTACTATATGCCACCACAACGGGCACCTGGTGGCAAATGTTGAAATTTAATGGAGCGTTAATCAAATCTAACCTACAAATTTAGCTTAACACAATTGTAGTTAGTGGAAGGTCTTTTGCCGGCCCCGTAGTATTGGGGTAGCGCGCCTGTCTCTCACCCGGAGGCCCGGGATTTGATTCGCGGCTCCGTCAGGGATTTCAGAAACTGACGTGAGGGCTGGAACGGGGTGAAATCTTCATCGTGAGGACATTTGAGTAGCTGTCCAACAGTGAGGCAGCGCCCCGGTCACGAAAACCAAGATTAACGGCCGAGGGAACCCGATGCGCTGACCACGTGTCACCCCAATATCTGCAGGCCAAATGGCTGGGCAGCGGTCATTTAGTAGGCCTAGGCCCTTCATGGGCTTTAGTGCCAGGGATTATTATTATATGGAAGGTTCTTTTACATGGTAACCTGGCTGCGTGGCTAAGCGGTAACGCTCTCGCTTGCTGGGCCCAAGGTTTCTGGTTCGTATCCTGGCGCAGTCAGGTGGCATTTGAGGGTGCGCATATCTGAGGGAGCCGTGTCACGTTAAAGATCCCCTTCCGGGAAAAATTCCGAAACCCCGACGTCTCTAAAGGCCAGAGTAATTAAAAGGGACGTAAAACCAATAACATCATTATTATTATTATCTTTTACATGCCATGAATCTATGACATGGGTCGGCCGGCTCTTAATAAAACAGACTACTTCCGCCGGGTTTGAACCCGCGATCTTGGGCATAGAAGCTCAGCATGCTACCAACTACGCCACCGAAACCGCCCCCTAACTTAAAGACACAGTGACTTCCTTTCAAACCCTAGCCTCATGATACGACATGACCACGAAGTGGGAAAACCCCTAAAGGAATGTTGTTGTTGTTGGTGAATCTCATAGGGGCTTTACGACATTATAGTCATGTAGCCCCGTGTACTTGGAAGTGTGTAGAATTTGTATAACTTGTATCACTGTGATGTTTGTACGTCTGTGTGTATTTGCAATTTAAGTAGTAATTGGATATGAAGCAGCCATGGCTTTATTAGATACCATCCTGGCATTTGCCTGAAGTAGAAGCGGGAAACCACGGAAAACCACTTCCAGGATGACTTAGATAAAGACGCTTCTTCTGAGTTTTGCCTCACGAGGCTGAGTGTAAGCCGTTCGCGTTCCAGTCCTCAGGCCAGAATTTAATTTCTTGGCAGAGCCAGGAATCGAACCTGGGCCTCTGGGGTCCCTAATTGTTGATTCGTTTAAGGGGGCTTCGGACATATTGTGTCATTAGCCTCGTGTGCTTGTTGAACTTGTCACGTAACTTGCCTTTCTGTGATGACTGTAGCTGTGTTAGGGATATGAATGAAGTGAATGTTCTGAAACCTGATATAAGGTACTATCTCGGCTTTTGTCTGGAGAGAATGTGGAGAAATGCGAAGAAAAATCATACTCTGCTGTCAGCGCCGGAATTCGAACCTCCAACCTCCGGATTTATTGCAGCTCCACATCGTGAGCATGAGAAGCTATTTATCAAGATGTTGATTGTTGTTGTTGTTTCAAAGGGCGGAACAACGAGGCCATCAGTCCCTGAACGATTTAATGCGGACGGCAGCATCGAGGTGTTGGGGTCAACGATATGCAGGTTAATACGTTACCAGGAAATACCTCATACAACCTTTAAAAGTCTTTCTATGATCTAGGGAGAGCACTTGAACCTTTGGCAGCTCGGTGTAATCAATTTACAAAGTTGATCGCCCGTGTGAAGCATAAAACTGTTTTCCATACAGAGGATGAAAAACAAGGATGTAGATTCTCTTGTGATAGTGGTTAACGTACATTTAACGACAGCTGTACCATCGTAAACAAGCTAACTCAAACGAGTCATTTATGTAGTGTTCTGTGACAACCGGTTTATTCTCGTTTTACCAGCAAAGCATCACAAAGTGATCTTTGCAAAATAGAATTGTTTAACATATAATGCGTTCTGTTTATGTGCCATAGAAATTTGGTCCACAAATATCGGTAGCTAATATCTTCTTACAATACAATCCCAAACGTTTTATCTCCGATACTAAACGTCTATTATTTGTTCTTTAATAGCTATTGTGTGTATCCTTCTCTGACCTATCCAATTAATTTCGTACTTTATGCTGACTTTGCTCGCCTACGACTGCTTGTATACTGAGCAGGTTATATACGTAAAGACTGGAAATGCCTGTTCGTTTTCGCTGTGTAGTGACCATAAAGAACTGATAATGGCTTAATAAAACGAACCTAATTCTACCTAGCATAGTAAAGCTATCATTACTTCCGCCTTGACGTGTCAGTGCTAGGCTAGAGTTTCGTTCGCTAAATCGCGACATCGCGAAAGAAACTCAATTTGCCGTGATATATGGATTTGAATGGCTGCCTGTGATTGTCTAGTGAAAGTGTTTTTCCTTCTGACCGCTAGATAACTCTAGGGTAATACTGTAACGTCAAATCGGAAGTAATGATGGCTTTGCTATAGTACTATCGACATTTCCTATTTGTTAAATTACGAATTCAAGTAGCACAGCAAACATAAACACTTAAGCAGCCTGTGTGTTATTTCCAACAGACCAAACCAACTAAACTCCGTGGCGCTACAGTGCATGAAGGGCCTAAACCTACCAAGGGAATCGCTGCCCAGCCATTTTGGCCTGCAGATTATAGGGTGACGCGTGGCCAGCGCATCGGGTACCCTCGACCACTAATCTTGGTCTCACCGGCCGCGGTGGCTGAGAGTGCTCGCTGGCAACGGGAAAGCGTGGGTTCGAATCCCACCGTGGCCGTCCTTAAAACGGTTATCATGGTTTCCCATTTTCACCACCAGGCAAATGCAGGGACGGTAACTTTCAATAGGTCCATGGCCGATTTTCTTCCAAAATCCCTTGTCTGACCAGTCCTGAAAAGAAAAGAAAACATGGCCATTGGCTGCATTAATAAAAATATTATTAATCTTGCTCTCCGCCGGGAATCAAAACTCCGACCTCTGGGGTTGGAACAGCTCACCACCACGGTCGTGGTGAGTTATTTAACACGCATGGCTAGGAAGCAGGATTCCTAGCATTTAACTTCCACGCCCGTATTGATGGCAAAAGATGGCTATCAGGTCGTGTATTACACATAAATTACATGGTATTTAGATTGAAGGTAGAAGAGAGTTAGTGTCCAAAGAGACACCACGATTGCACCCAATCTATGTTGTTCCCTACAGCTGAAAGAAATTGTATGAGAATTGAAATTAATTTTCGAGGGACCTTAGATAAAGCCGACAATGCTGATTGAAGAAGAGGAACAGGTTGAAGAGCCAAATGTCGTTTATGGGAATCAACTGTACATCCTTGGTCGACCAGTGAGTTCTCCTAGCCTAAGCCCGAATTTATATCTCACGCCTATAAAGAAAAAAAAGGTAGAAGACAAAGATTCTCCTGTCGTTCACAAAAATACAGTATGTCTAGTATAGAGTTCGGGATGGCATAGCAACACCCATCACTCGCAAATACTGGTCTATTCTAGAGAGAGTGGCTGAAGATATAGGAACGTCTATCACTCGCAAATGCTGGTCTAGTCTAGAGAGAGTGGCTGAAGATATAGGATCGTCAATCACTCACAAAGACTGGTCTAGTCTACAGAGAGAGTGGCTGAAGATATAGGGACGTCCATCATTCACAAAGGCTGGTATAGCCTACAGAGAGAGTGGCTGAAGATATAGGAACACCCATCACTCAGAAATACTGGTCTAGCCTAGAGAGAGTGACTGAAGATATAGGAACGCCCAGCACTCAGAAAGACTGGTCTAGCCGAGAAAGAGTGGCTGAAGATATAGGAACACCCATCACTCAGAAATACTGGTCTAGCCTAGAAAGAGTGGCTGAAGATATAGGAACACCCATCACTCAGAAATACTGGTCTAGCCTAGAGAGAGTGACTGAAGATATAGGAACGCCCATCACTCAGAAAGACTAGTCTAGTCTACAGAGAGAGTGGCTGAAGATATAGGAACGTCCATCACTCACAAAGACTGGCCTAGTCTAGAGAGAGTGGCTGAAGATATAGGAACTTCCATCACTCACAAAGACTGGCCTAGTCTAGAGAGAGTGACTGAAAATATAAGAACACCCTTCGCTCACAAAGACTGGCCTAGTCTAGAGAGAGTGGCTGAAGATATAGGAACGCCCATCACTCAGAAATACTGGTCTAGTCTGAAGAGAGTGGCTGAAGATATAGGAACACCCATCACTCAGAAATACTGGTCTAGCCTAGAGAGAGTGACTGAAGATATAGGAACGCCCATCACTCAGAAAGACTGGTCTAGTCTAGAGAGAGAGAGTGGCTGAGGATATAGGAACGCCCATCACTCAGAAATACTGGTCTAGCCTAGAGAGAGTGACTGACGATATAGGAACGCCCTTCACTCAGAAAGACTGGTCTAGCCTAGAGAGAGTGACTGAAGATATAGGAACGCCCATCACTCAAAAAGACTGGTCTAGTCTACAGAGTGAGTGGCCGATGATATAGGAACGCCCATCACTCAGAAATACTGGTCTAGCCTAGAGAGAGTGACTGACGATATAGGAACGCCCATCACTCAGAAAGACTGGCCTAGTCTAGAGAGAGTGGCTGAGGATATAGGAACGCCCATCACTCACAAATACTGGTCTAGCCTAGAGAGAGTGACTGAAGATATAGAAACGCCCATCACTCAGAAAGACTGGTCCAGCCTAGAGAGAGAGAGTGGCTGAGGATATAGGAACGCCCATCACTCACAAATACTGGCCTAGTCTAGAGAGAGTGGCTGAAAATATAGGAACGCCCTTCACTCACAAATACTGGTCTAGTCCAAAAAGTGTGTTTGATGACATAGCAACACCCATCACTCTGAAAGACTGGTCTAGTCCAAAAAGTGTGTTGGATGACATAACAATGCCCATCACTCACAAAGACTGGTCTAGTCTAGAAAAATATACTGAAAACAAAGACATTCCTAGTCAAGAACAAGAGGCTGAAGACGAATTATATTGCTTTGTTGACAGCTGGACTCCCCTGTTTTGATAACTTATCACCCGTTAGCTCGTTAATGAGGCTCTGTGTTAGAATGTTTACAACGGGGCAAGCGAGTTGTGAAGGACTTCGACATCCACCCACGTGCTAGGCTTGATATCCCCGCCAGCCTCGTTGAGCTTAACTTCAACAAGCCTTACTTTTAGGAGTAGGCACAAGGAAAATGAAATAAAAAAGAAATGATCAAATAATTTGCCATATTTTTATTTCATTTATTGGCTTCAGTGGCGTAGTCAGTAGCATGCTGAACTGCTATGCCCAAGATCGCGGATTCAAACCCGGCCGACGTCGTCGGATTTTAAAGAGCGTTAAAATCCTTCAGTATTTCTTCCTTCGGAGGGGAAGTAAAGCCGGCGAGCCCATGCCATAGATTTAATTTATGTTAAAGGACCTACCACTACAATTGGTATTGTGTATCCCAATTTGTATGTACTATTTGGTTAGATATGCTATTTCAAGTTCCAACGTTCGCCGTTAGGTGTCTGTGACAGTGGCATCTGGTGGCCAAATTTAAAACTGCTTGAAATTGAAATTGCTGGGAGCTTACGGGTGTTCAATTAAAATACCCAGCTATGGCCATTGGCTGCAACTTACTTTGTATATTATATAAAAACAGAAATATACCATTCTGACATTTACATTTAGTGTATTGTGGAAAATTGATGTAACTAAGAAATTCATGTAATTTATTTCTATCATAGACTATTGCACATAATTATTTTAGTAAACACCATGGAAAAGAAGAAGGTGGTATAAAAATAAACACCTCTAAACAAATAAACAAGTAGGCCTAGTTCTGTGACGAACTAAAGAGCCTACTTTTCTGAAAATTTAAGATTCATGCCAATCTATACAGACCTATCTAGAATAATGACGAAATCAAGTTAGTAATACTAACATTTCTAAGTAATGTAGTTTGAAATACACCTGAAATAGTGTAGCCTAATAGAGAACTACAGTTGGCAGGCCTGGTGACTCTGAATATATTCTTAGTTCCATCTCTTTTAGAATGCACATACAACATTTGGTTGAAGTCTAATGGATAGTTTGGACGTTACATGCTGTTGGATATTGGATTTATCAGTGCTCGTAAAATCATGTTAGCATCTATGTCATGCATGTGTGGCTCAGAATAAATCTGAAATATTACGATCTATTATAGTGCCAATTTTGGATAAGATCAATTTGTTAGTATATAAGTTACATGCATTAAAAAACTGGACCTATCAGCAGGCTTAGAATCGTGCTGGCAGCACTGATGTATATACGTTATACCAAACTAAGGTTGAATGTCAGGTACTATTCGTGTCCAAAGTTTAGAGCTGTTGGCTTGCATGCTTTCTGATATACATTTATATTATGGTTAAAGAATAGAGAGAACATTTATTAACAGTTAGCAGCCCTGGTGGCTCTTAAGAATACAAACAATCATATCTGTTATAGTACACATAATACATACGAAATTTGGTTGAAATCCAATCGATAGTATCGAAGCTATATGCATTTAAAAAGTGGACATATCAGCAGGCTAAGAAGCCTGTTGGCACCACTGTCATGTATGGGCTCCTGAAAATTATTCTGGAATGTTGTTATCTATATGAGTTCCAATTTTGGACAAGTTCGCATGCATACCTTCTGGGATATCCAACATAGAGCTCAAATTTCAATTGCAATTTTTCAGCAGTTGGTAACACTGACGTAATTTTCAAATATTTCCGTGAGATATTCAGGCACAGATCTTTACTTATACAGGGTGACACATAGGAACCGGATGTTTTTGAAATGAATAGTACTCGGTTGATTTGCGAGGAAAACTGATTTTATTGTTACCACATTTAAGAAAACGTTCTACCATTTCATTTACTATTTACCATTGTTAGGTGTGAAAGATAGTGTCACTCAGATTGCGGGCATCCGTTTGAATACAGTTTTCAAGTCGTCGCGAGAAAGCATTCATAACTCTGCCGAACACCGCTTGGGCTATCGCACGCACCTCTTCTGTAATGGCATCTTTCAGCGCCATTATTGTACGGAGTTTGTGGGCATAGACACGTTCCTTTAGGCACCCCCACAGGAAAAAATCACAACAGGATAAGTCGGGGGATCTTGGCGGCCATGGAACGTCACCATACCGCGAAATGAGGCGACCAGGGAACATGTTCCTCACAACTCTCATCGATGCGTTGGCTCCATCCTGTTGGAAGTAAACATTGCGAATGTCTATTCGGCATCTCCGCAGTTGCGGTCGCAAAAATGTTTCCACTATATGGACGTATCGGCGTGAGGTCACTGCGACTGATCTGCCGTTCTCTTCATTTAGTACATAGGTTTCATGTGCGAACACGCGGTGTTGCTCGGTCCACTGCGCCATAGCCTACCAACAATTGCGTAACTGCCACTTTTAAAATCAGCCCACCAAAACAATGCTGGCTTCAACATCCAACAATGCTTGTCGAGACTGGAGTTGCCGCTAAGTCGTAAACGCCTCCGGGGTGGCGTCCTTGCCCGAGAGGGAGAAACCGCGGCTGCTACTTCTCTTATTGGCTTAAAAAATAACTTGAAGCCTAGTCTCCTTAATTTATCTATAGGCTACCTCACCGGTAGCAGATACCCGGCCAATAGGACTAGCCTAAGTGCACCCAACGAATAAAACCTAACATCAATTGAGGAAAGTCGAGGAGGTGAGGACTCTCACGATTGACCTGGCAGGCTCCAAAGCGTAGGTGTAAGTGACATGGTATGCTATGCCGAGGAGCATTGCTACTCTCCCCTCCCTCTGCCGCTCCTCCCAGCTGAGTACAATTCATTTTAAAAACGTCCGGTGTCCGGCAGAGTTATGAATGCTTTCTCGCGACGACTTGAAAACTGTATTCAAAAGGATGGCCGCCACCTGAGTGACATTATCTTTCACACCTAACAATGGTAAATAGTAAATGAAATGGTAGTACATATTCTAAAATGTGGTAACAATAAAATAAGTTTCCCTCGCAAATCAACCGAGTACTGTTCATTTCAAAAACATTCGGTTCCTAATGTGTCACCCTGTACTTAATTTGGTTTCGATAGCTGAAGCCGTTTAGGAGTTGATAGGGAAGGGGAGGGGGCAGGGGCACACACAGACAGACACATATTTTCCACGATCGGTCTCATAAGTCTACACTTTCCTCTTTTTTGCAAAATGAGAAAAGTAGGCTAATAATTAGACCACAGCGTCCACAACTTCTAGCCGTTCTCAAGTTAAGCGTGTGAAAATTGACAGACGAAACACAGCTTTCGCTACACTCGTCATCAATCTCACTGAAGCGCGTAAGAAAACGCAAAACTCCGGGAAAATATTTAAATCAGTTTATTAATTGAAATAGTATTTTTGCGGCTTTTAGGAATTTGGGCCATTGGAGGCTAAGATACCTGAATTTTCAGGCACCACAAGCCTTTATAATTTATTAGCTGTACCCGGCATGCGTTGCAATGCCAATCAAAGAAAGTGTTGACGTTGTAACTTTGTTTGTTGAAGTGCTTTTGGATTTCCAATATGTTTTTCTTTTTCCGTTAACCACGTCTAAACTATTTTAATATAAAATCATGGGAGCGTGCTCAACAACTCACCAAAGTTTCATCGCAATGAGGAACGCATACGGGACTTTGTTGAAACGATTCGAGCGCCGTCACACATTTGTTGAATATACTCGTACGCTACGTATTGAAAAATGGATTTACTAAGTCGAAAACCTTTCCTGGAGTGTGAACAACTATTCACTAAAGTTTCAAAGCAATCGGATGAATGGTATATGAACCCATACGGGACTTTGTTTAAACGATTCGCGAGCCATCGCTCATTGGTTGAATCTACTTGTGCGATACCTATTGTAAAGTGGATTTACTACGACAGAAACCTTCCCTGAAGCGTACACAACATCTCATCCAAGTTTCATCGCTATCGGACGAATGGTATATGAACGCATACAGGACTTTGATGAAACGCTTCGCGCGTCTTCGCTCTTTGTTGAATCTACTTGTGCGCTACCTATTGTAAAATGGATTTACTAAGCCTGAAACTTTCCCTGGAGTGTACACAACAACTTACCCAAGTTAAGTCGCTATCGGACGAATGGTATATGAACGCATACGGGAATTTGTTGAAACACTTCACGCGTCGTCGCTCATTTGGTTAATCTACTTGTGCGATACCCATCGTAAAGTGGAATTAGTTATCTAGAAACCTTGCCTGAAGTGTACACTACCTCTCACCCAAGTTTCATCTCTATCGGACGAATGGTATGTGAACGCATACAGGACTTTGTTGAAACGCTTCACCCGTCGTCGCTCATTTGTTGAATCTACTCGTGCGCTACCTTTTGTTAAGTGGATTTACTAAGCCAGAAACCTTACCTGAAGTGTACAGAACATCTCACCCAAGTTTCATCGCAATGGGATGAATGGTATATGAAGGCATGCGTGACTTTCTTGAAACAAACGCACGCCATTTTGTTGAAGCTACTCGCGATCCCATCAATTGTAAATTGGATTTACTACACCTATAACTTTTCCGGGAGTGTGCACAACAACTCACCAAAATTTGATCGTAATCGGATGAATTGTATATGAATGCATCGCCAACACGCATTTGTTTAAACTACTCGCGCGCTGTCTATTATGCATTGGATTAACTATGCCTATAATGATTTCGGAAGTGTGCACAAGAACTCACCGAAATTTGATGGCAATCGGATGAATGGTTTATGAACGCATAAAAGACGAACAATAAGTATAAACTAGCTGTACCCGGCATGCGTTGCAATGCAAATCAAAGAAAGTGTTGTCGTTGAAACTTTGTTGAAGTGCTTTTGGATTCCCAATATTTTTTAGCCTATTTTCAATTTTGAAAAAAAAAATATAGGCTTATGAGATCACCTTTTGTCCGTGTGTGTGTCCATGTGTGTGTGCGTGTGTGTGTGTGTGTGTGAGAGAGAGAGAGTGTCCCCCTAATAACTTGTAAACGGCTAGAGCAACTTCAATGAAACTCGGTAAGTTCATAGCACTATTCCGGACGACCCCGACCGTGCCCTTCAAATGTTGTTACGTCTCACCAATTCAACATGGTGGCTGTGCGAAATATTTCACCAGAATTCAATATCTCCGAAACTATTACCGATATCACCCTGGAAATTTTTACAGTTATAAAGGAAACTACTAGGAGTTCACCTATGTGACTTTTGAAAACCTGGTAACTACAAAACCAACATGGCGGCCACGCGAATTTGCGACTTTTAAATAGACGTTTCTCGCGATTTAACCAACCAAACGCAATAAAACTTGGTACATTATATGATTATACACATTGTAATGCACCGAAATCTAACTTCGTTCAATTGTTTACATAACCACAAGATGACGGATGTGCGAAATATTTCACCGGCATTCTATATCTCTGAAACTAATAGCGGTATCACCCTGAAATTTAGTACGGAGTTAAAGTGCAATATGGAAGTTCATCCATAAGACTTTAAAAATCCGGTTAACTACAAAACAAACATGGGTGCCAAGCGAATTTGAAAATTTTAAATATACTTTTGCACGATATAATGTTCCAAACGCAATGAAATCTGGCACAGGAAATGTTTATACACATTGTAATGCACTGGTATCTAATTTAGTTCAATTGTTTACATAACCTCAAGATGGTGGCTGTGCGTAAGTTTTTATTTATTGTGTCGTATTCATGCGATCGAAGTGAAAACTTGACTAATGAACCTACGCAATAATTTTCCTTTAATGGTACATGACTCTATGGCCTATACATTTAACAATCCAACATGGCGACCATCCGAAATATTTAGACGATACTGAATATCTACGAATCTATTATAGCAATACAACTGTTTTTTTATGTTCATAGGGGCTATGCACTTAAGTTCTCCTATATGACTTTAAATAACCAGGCGATGACAAATCCAACATGGCGGCGACGCGAAGTATAAATATGCACATGAACGTTTCTCGCAATTTGACAATCCGAGTGCAGTGAAACTTGGTACAGTAAATCCTTATACGGATGTTAATCCACTAGCATCTAATTTATTTCAATTGTTTCCATAGCCACACGATGGCATCTGTGCGAAATTTTAATTCCTCCTTGTTATTTCTTGTGTCCTAATCATGCGATTGAAGTTTGAATGCTACACGTACACAATAATCTTCATGTAACAGTACATAACTCTAGGACCTACATATATGAAATCCAACATGGCGACCATCCGAAATATTTTGTCGGTTCTCAATATCCACGGATATATTACAGCAATCAAACTGAAATTTTGTATGTTGATAGAGGCAGTTAACATAAGTAGGATCTATGAAAATAGGCTGTATAGTTCATCACGGAACTACTTGTTTCTTTTTCCGTTAACCACCTCTAAACTATTGTAAAATTGGCTTACTATCTCAAAAAAATCATGGAAGCGTGCCCGACACCTCAACAAAGTTTCATCGCAATGAAAGGAATGGTATATGAATGCATACGGGACTTTGTTGAAACGATTCGAGCACCGTCACACATTTGCTGAATATACTCGTACGATACCTATTGTAAAATAGATGTACTAATTCGAAAACCTTCCCTGGCGTGCGCACAACAACTCTTCAAAGTTTCATCGCAATCGGATGAATGGCATATGAACGCATACGGGATTTTGTTTAAACGATTCGTGCGCCGTCACTCATTTGTTGAATCTACTTGTGCGCCACCTATTGAAAAACGGATTTACTAATCCATACACATTCGCAGGACTGTACTCAACTCACCAATGTTTTATCACAATCGGATGAATGGTATTTGAACGCATACGGGACTTGGTTGAAACGACTCACACGCTGTCACACATTAGTTGAATCTACTCGTGCGCTACCAATTGTAAAATGGATTTACTAAATCAGAAATCTTCGCGGGAATGGAAACATCATTTCACCAAATTTCATGTCAATCGCATGAATGGTATATGAACTCAAACGGATTTTTTAAACGATTTGTTGAATCTACTCGTGCGCTACCTATTGTAAAAAGGATTTACTAAGTCAGAAGCATTTCCTGGAGTGTGCACAACAATTCACCAAAGTTTCAAAGCAATCGGATGAATGGTATATGAACGCATACGGGACTTTGTTTAAACGATTCGCGTGTCGTCGCTCATTTGTTGAGTCTACTTGTGCGATACCAATTGTAAAATGGATTTACTAAGCTTGAAACTTTCCCTGGAGTGTACACAACAACTTACCCCAGTTTATTCGCTATCGGACGAATGGTATATGAACGCATATGGGACTTTGTTGAAACGCTTCGCGCGTCTCCACTCACTTGTGGAATCTACACGTGCGATACCTAGTGTAAAATGGATTTACTAAGCCTGTAACTTTCCTTGGAGTGTACACATTAACTTACCCACGTTTAGTCGCTATCGGACGAATGGTATATGAATGCATACGGGACTTTGTTGAAACACTTCACACGTCGTCGCTCATTTGTTTAATCTGCTCGTGCTATACCTAGTGTAAAATGGATTTACTAAGCCTGTAACTTTCCCTGGAGTGTACACATTAACTTACCCACGTTTAGTCGCTATCGGACGAATGGTATATGAATGCATACGGGAATTTGTTGAAACACTTCACGCGTCGTCGCTCATTTGTTTAATCTACTTGTGCGATACATATTGTAAGGTGGATTTACTAAGCCAGAAACCTTCCATGAAGGGTACACAACCTCTCACACAAGTTTCATCGCTATCGGACGAATGGTATGTGAACGCATACAGGACTTTGTTGAAACGCTTCGCCCGTCGTCGCTCATTTGTTGAATCTACTCGTGCGCTACCTATTGTTAAGTGGATTTACTAAGCTAGAAACCTTACCTGAAGTGTACAGAACATCTCACCCAAGTTTCATCGCAATGGGATGAATGGCATATGAAGGCATGCGTGACTTTCTTGAAACAAACGCACGCCATTTTGTTGAAGCTACTCGCGATCCCATCCATTGTAAATTGGATTTACTACGCCTATAACTTTTCCGGGAGTGTGCACAACAACTCACCAAAATTTGATCGTAATCGGATGAATTGTATATGAATGCATCGCCAACATGCATTTGTTTAAACTACTCGCGCGCTGTCTATTATGCATTGGATTAACTATGCCTATAATGATTTCGGAAGTGTGCACAAGAACTCACCGAAATTTGATGGCAATCGGATGAATGGTTTATGAACGCATAAAAGACGAACAATAAGTATAAACTAGCTGTACCCGGCATGCGTTGCAATGCAAATCAAAGAAAGTGTTGTCGTTGAAACTTTGTTGAAGTGCTTTTGGA
This sequence comes from Meconema thalassinum, assembly GCA_946902985.2. Taxonomy (NCBI): domain Eukaryota; kingdom Metazoa; phylum Arthropoda; class Insecta; order Orthoptera; family Tettigoniidae; genus Meconema; species Meconema thalassinum. The sequence goes on along the minus strand of OX336394.1, from coordinate 357,368,115 downwards.
TTCCCAATATTGTTTAGCCTATTTTCAATTTTGAAAAAAAAAATAGGCTTATGAGATCACCTTTTGTCCGTGTGTGTGTCCATGTGTGTGTGCGTGTGTGTGTGTGTGTGTGTGAGAGAGAGAGTGTCCCCCTAATAACTTGTAAACGGCTAGAGCAACTTCAATGAAACTCGGTAAGTTCATAGCACTATTCCGGACGACCCCGACCGTGCCCTTCAAATGTTGTTACGTCTCACCAATTCAACATGGTGGCTGTGCGAAATATTTCACCAGAATTCAATATCTCCGAAACTATTACCGATATCACCCTGGAAGTTTTTACAGTGATAAAGGAAACTACTAGAAATTCACCTATGTGACTTTTGAAAACCTGGTAACTACAAAACCAACATGGCGGCCACGCGAATTTGCGACTTTTAAATAGACGTTTCTCGCGATTTAACCAACCAAACGCAATAAAACTTGGTACATTATATGATTATACACATTGTAATGCACCGAAATCTAACTTCGTTCAATTGTTTACATAACCACAAGATGACGGATGTGCGAAATATTTCACCGGCATTCTATATCTCTGAAACTAATAGCGGTATCACCCTGAAATTTTGTACGGAGTTAAAGTGCAATATGGAAGTTCATCCAAAAGACTTTAAAAATCCGGTTAACTACAAAACGAACATGGGTGCCAAGCGAATTTGAAAATTTTAAATATACCTTTTTCACGATATAATGTTCCAAACGCAATGAAATCTGGCACAGGAAATGTTTATACACATTGTAATGCACTGGTATCTAATTTAGTTCAATTGTTTACATAACCTCAAGATGGCGGCTGTGCGTAAGTTTTTATTTATTGTGTCGTAATCATGCGATCGAAGTGAAAATTTGACTAATGAACCTACGCAATAATTTTCCTTTAATGGTACATGATTCTATGGCCTATACATTTAACAATCCAACATGGCGACCATCCGAAATATTTAGACGATACTGAATATCTACGAATCTATTATAGCAATAAAACTGTTTTTTTATGTTCATAGGGGCTATGCACTTAAGTTCACCTATATGACTTTAAATAACCTGGTGATGACAAATCCAACATGGCGGCGACGCGAAGTATAAATATGCACATGAACATTTCTCGCAATTTGACAATCCGAGTGCAGTGAAACTTGGTACAGTAAATCCTTATACGGATGTTAATCCACTAGCATCTAATTTATTTCAATTGTTTCCATAGCCACACGATGGCATCTGTGCGAAATTTTAATTCCTCCTTGTTATTTCTTGTGTCCTAATCATGCGATTGAAGTTTGAATGCTACACGTACACAATAATCTTCATGTAACAGTACATAACTCTAGGACCTACATATATGAAATCCAACATGGCGACCATCCGAAATATTTTGTCGGTTCTCAATATCCACGGATATATTACAGCAATCAAACTGAAATTTTGTATGTTGATAGAGGCAGTTAACATAAGTAGGATCCATGAAAATAGGCTGTATAGTTCATCACGGAACTACTTGTTTCTTTTTCCGTTAACCACCTCTAAACTATTGTAAAATTGACTTACTATCTCAAAAAAATCATGGAAGCGTGCCCGACACCTCAACAAAGTTTCATCGCAATGAAAGGAATGGTATATGAATGCATACGGGACTTTGTTGAAACGATTCGAGCACCGTCACACATTTGCTGAATATACTCGTACGATACCTATTGTAAAATAGATGTACTAATTCGAAAACCTTCCCTGGCGTGCGCACAACAACTCTTCAAAGTTTCATCGCAATCGGATGAATGGCATATGAACGCATACGGGATTTTGTTTAAACGATTCGTGCGCCGTCACTCATTTGTTGAATCTACTTGTGCGCCACCTATTGAAAAACGGATTTACTAATCCATACACATTCGCAGGACTGTACTCAACTCACCAATGTTTTATCACAATCGGATGAATGGTATTTGAACGCATACGGGACTTGGTTGAAACGACTCACACGCTGTCACACATTAGTTGAATCTACTCGTGCGCTACCAATTGTAAAATGGATTTACTAAATCAGAAATCTTCGCGGGAATGGAAACATCATTTCACCAAATTTCATGTCAATCGCATGAATGGTATATGAACTCAAACGGATTTTTTTAAACGATTTGTTGAATCTACTCGTGCGCTACCTATTGTAAAAAGGATTTACTAAGTCAGAAGCATTTCCTGGAGTGTGCACAACAATTCACCAAAGTTTCAAAGCAATCGGATGAATGGTATATGAACGCATACGGGACTTTGTTTAAACGATTCGCGTGTCGTCGCTCATTTGTTGAGTCTACTTGTGCGATACCAATTGTAAAATGGATTTACTAAGCTTGAAACTTTCCCTGGAGTGTACACAACAACTTACCCAAGTTTATTCGCTATCGGACGAATGGTATATGAACGCATATGGGACTTTGTTGAAACGCTTCGCGCGTCTCCACTCATTTGTGGAATCTACACGTGCGATACCTAGTGTAAAATGGATTTACTAAGCCTGTAACTTTCCCTGGAGTGTACACATTAACTTACCCACGTTTAGTCGCTATTGGACGAATGGTATATGAATGCATACGGGACTTTGTTGAAACACTTCACACGTCGTCGCTCATTTGTTTAATCTGCTCGTGCTATACCTAGTGTAAAATGGATTTACTAAGCCTGTAACTTTCCCTGGAGTGTACACATTAACTTACCCATGTTTAGTCGCTATCGGACGAATGGTATATGAATGCATACGGGAATTTGTTGAAACACTTCACGCGTCGTCGCTCATTTGTTTAATCTACTTGTGCGATACATATTGTAAGGTGGATTTACTAAGCCAGAAACCTTCCATGAAGGGTACACAAACTCTCACCCAAGTTTCATCGCTATCGGACGAATGGTATGTGAACGCATACAGGAATTTGTTGAAACGCTTCACCCGTCGTCGCTCATTTGATGAATCTACTCGTGCGCTACCTGTTGTTAAGTAGATATACTAGGCCAGAAACCTTACCTGAAGTGTACAGAACATCCAACCAAGTTTCATCGCAATGGGATGAAAGGTATATGAACGCATGTGGGACTTTATTGAAACAAACGCAGGCCATTTTGTTGATGCTACTCGCGCGCGATCTATTGTAAATTGGATTTACTACGCCTATAACTTTTCCGGGAGCGTGCACAACAACTCACCAAAAATTGATCGCAATCGGATGAATTGTATATGAACGCATCTCCAACACGCATTTGTTTAAACTACTCTCGCGCTCTCCATTGTACATTGGATTAACTATGCCTATCATGATTTTGGAAGTGTGCACAACAACTTACTAAAATTTGATGGCAATCGGATGAATGGTTTATGAACGCATAAAAGACGAACAAACGAACATCCATTTTATATAAGACTAGCTGAAGTACCCGTGCTTCGCTACGCGTCATAAATAAATTAAAATGTGAAGGTGACAGTTAAAACAGGGGATAGGCGAGGTGCTGCGCAGAGGGAGATGAAGGATGGAACATTTTTTTCCAACTACACCGCTTGGCGTTGACCGTGTTTTATGGCACAAATTTAGGTTTTACTCGCTAACTGTTTGAGATATCTTTCGGATAGAAAATGTAATTTTAAACCTCGTATATTCCATCAAACGGTTGCTATTTCTTAGTGTTCTCTTTTTATTTGAAATGGAAATATGAAAATTTGAAACCAAAGGGTGTAGTGACGTCACTAAAATGGTCGCCATGTTTAAATAGTGCAAAGTATTGAAATCAAAAGTAACCTATATGTTAACCAGGTAAATCAGCTACTTCCATGAAAATTCATGTAAATCGGACCAGTGGTACTGTACCCAATTGTCATCATGTTGAACGTGTGTTCGTATCCCAGCTAACTCACGGTCTTCCGAGGTATGGGACGTTCCTGCCCACCATACGACCACATGCTCAGGATTTGGGTCTACCAGGTAACTACTCTACATGAAAGAAACAACATTTTCCTAAAATAAAACATTTACTGATATAAAATCATGGCTATACAACAAATACAAACAAAGGATAATTTACATTTAATTCCCACAATTAAAATCAGGGTTATTTTGTGAGTCTCTTCTTAATTAGTGCTCCACTGCACTTAAATCTATTTCTAGCATCCTATCATTGATACTTTCAGACCTCTACGAGGCTCCATAGTGTTCTTTATGTGACACAATTTTACATAACAGGAGTATCACAACACAAAAGTCACATATCACATCAAATGACATTAATACTGTAATAATAAAACATTAATCCGTTTCCTACGGCATTCACATTCATTAGCATAAATTCATTATTTTATGCCTTAATTAACAAATATTGTTGTGTCGTGTGAATCATCTTCCTTCTTTTCCATCAATATGAAACGCTTAAAAAAAGTGGTACGTTTCCCTTCCAAAATGCACATGGATAGAAATGTTTATAGTTTCGCCATACAACGATTTTCTGGGTCTGTTGAAATTATTATCGTTACAAACGTGTCATGTTCTTAGAAATCATCTACCCGTCTGCATAAATTAGTATGAACTGGGCAAAGATGCACTTTAAAAAGATGCCTAACAATTTATTTGGTTCAGTGTTCCTCCTCAGAGAATAACTGGGCCAAATATTATCTGATTTCAATGATCCGACAATGTATGTGTGTTGAAACACATCATTTAATTCAATTGGCATCATCATAACAATCATATCTTAATTACATATCGAAATATCGAGATTCTTCAGTGTCCCACTATGACTCTAATTTAAAGGGACTGGCCGACCGACCTCTCCTTCCCCTAGCAGGCAATAAAATTAGTTCCAGCTGGCCGCGCAAGATGGCCGCTTGTCTCAGTGGACTACTCCCCCACCTCTCTCATCTGCTAGCAAGGTCATCTTTGTTTACAATTGCAGTACAGTGGAGTTACGCTAAATGTTGTTCTCAAGTAATTGAGTCATTCTAATTATTTAACACCTATATTTATAGTGTATTTGGCTCAACTCGGCTCCTATTAACATTCATGGCTGGGGATGGATTCTGTAATAGCCTTGCCGTTCTATGGTGAATACTAGTGGCTTTTGGACGCGCATCATAATGAGAATACTAGATTCTCACCAGCAGCTGTCTCAATAATATAAGGAAATCTGCGTTTCCTTAACGACGAACTTTGATTCTTACCTCTCAGGGCGGACCATTTTATACATGTGCTCACGGAGTCTCGAAGAGCTTCCCTCGTGGCAACTATTCCTGCAAGCGATGGATACTGACAGGCTCTGTCCAATTCGCTGCGAATAATAAAAGTATGCACAACGGCGATACTAACTCGTAGATTAGCCAACTTTTCACCTAACGTGCAAGCTATGTTAGTTTGGTCCCCGCAACTTTATTTACGTAAATCACTGGATTCTACGTTACTTCGCTCGCTCTATGCGGCTCAAACAATACTTCTCATAGATGACTCAATTATTGAGGCACTCGCGTCCCCTCTGCAATTACACTTAAGCCAAAGCTTTAAATAGCACCTAAAAACAAGTATAAATTTGCTGGCTTACATTACTTTAATGGTTCTCAAATACAATCCTAAGAATTGACCATATCAAATATTCATTCAACACTTCAGTTGACACTGAAAAACTCTCGTATCTCGCTATATTCCACGTTACTTTCTTACTGTATACAGTATCTTTATATTAGACATGACACACTTTGAACGTTATTTAGGCCAAAAATGCCTATTACTTTACTTTACTATTACCGACCCCAGTTTATTATTAATATTTATCATTTAACGTTACCGTTACATTCATCACAAACTTCGGCCTGAATGGCCATAAACAAATCACCTTCCAAGACATATTCTATTCAAGACGAGTGGTGAAAACTCGTTCAATAAGTGACTGTTACATCTTAGTCTCAAAGTGATGGATCGTTGTATGGTGAACTATTTATTTAGAATAACTTTGTAAATTGGTACTCACTTTTTCATTTTCGCTGGATGATACCAGCACCCCAGCTCCGGCCCTACCATGACGCTTGATTTAAGCCATCATGCTATATATCACACGACACTTGATTTCACATATTTCCCACATGATAATCATACTCTTATCGGTGGCTTCTCTCACTTTTACACAATACATATTAATCACAATACACATAAACACTTTTTAAATCACTATAACAAAATTTATGTACACTTTTTCACTATTTCACAGGTTGATCCTTAATCGGACTCCTCCTAACGCCTGACCTCAGAGATGCGATGAAGCTACGACATCCGCTGGTCTCCGTGAAAGTCTATCTGCGTGTACGTGCGTTCGATTCTCGTTCCCTTCAATACTGTTCATTTTATCGTCATGATTACTTGTGATGCCTCTCGGCTTCCATAACTGCAATGATCTTGACGATACTGCGTCATTTAAAAGTATGACAATACCTCCTGGTATTCAGTGTCCATAACCATCCTAAATTATTGCTACGCTGTAGCAAATTACACTTGCGTATAATAATGGATGAATATCTTCTGTAAATTAAATCTTATGCGATTCATGATTTATATTTAGAAGCTGTATGATGCTTCCATTGTTCTTCAAATATTCTACCATTTCGCGCACTTATTGGTAGCGTTTAGTTTACGTGTAGACTGCAGATGAACTCAAGACGAACTGAAGAAACAACTTGAAGACAACTACTGGCTTGGCCTGCACTGCTTCCCCTATATAAAGGTTTCTCGTAAAATGTAGTCCACAGGACACACGAGAGCGACTCCTTTCTTGAGATACTGTATTTCCCTTCAAAAAGACGTATACACCTTGTTTATCTAGATGTGGGAGTTCCATAATCACTTGCGTGCAAGCGATCGCTTCGGCCAATTAATTACAATTAATTGCCTTATTCCATCGCGTCATGACGCCACCATGGTGATACCCCTCTGGCTGGTCACCAAATCACTCCTCTCGAGCGTAGGCTCGGTGTTAACACGCTCATTTAGAGATATAGGCTTTAATTTAGGTGTAACACCACTCCTAAATTATCTATCTCAGAATATATTCACCTGGGTGTACATTTCACTCCATTTTAATGCTCTCCTTGGCTGTAATCAATTAATTTCCGTGGGCAATCATCCCCACTACAGCCTCCATCGTTGTCAAGCGGTGAATACCCGAGTCATTAATTTCGAGCTGTCTCCTAGGTCCAGACGAAAGAAGTTCCCTCGGCGCCTTGTATCTCCTCCCACTCGCTCGCTGCAATTAGTAAAACGTCAAGCTGGCCTGCTTTCACGTTTCTATACATTGAAAACTTACATATGACTGCAATTTCTGACAATTATTCCCTTAAACAGCTATGATATTCACAATCTGGCCGTGAAATCATGCTATATTATTATATGTCAGTATACAACTCATTGCTCTTCGGGTTCCCTGTAACTGTTCTCCCACAGAGATCAATGGTTCGACTCTAAGCAGAATCATGTGCCTGGTCTTCTCTGATAAGACTCGAGTTCGATGCCATTCTGCCGTGTCCTCATTGGGCACATCTTTCCCTTGCTAATCTCGGAAAATTCATTTTACAAGTGAATTTTTCGTGCCTACAGATGGCATCGACTCCATGCTTTGTTTACCTTAAGCGGTCAGTGCTCCTGGCTTTGGGATGTCTTGTTCCCCCACTCCACTATGTCTGCCGTCTCGTAAACTCTTGTTCTGCTTTCTCAGTTGTTCATTCATCTCCTCTATTTCTGCAGCGGCCTCCCTCAACTGGTCGTAAAGTTCTTTCAATAGACAGCTGCACTCACCCCTCGTTTCCACTGGGGCTGTGAACAAGTCGTTTCGCTTTCTCTATTGCTGGGCCTGCAAGCTTTTCTCAGGACTCTCTGCTTGCATACGTAATGACTCCCCGTCCATTTGGGTGTGCATTGCTTGCTCTTCCCTCGTATCATAATCCTCTGGTGGACTATATAACTTTAAATTAGCTGCGTTTACAACAACTTCTCTACCTGCTGCTTCGTCTCTGATTCGGTATGCATTATTTTGCAAGTCCCTTATAATCAGGTAGGGTCCGTGATAGCTATGCTGAATTTTTTTATATTTCCTGCTCTCTGAATCTGAACTAGCGGGTTTTTTCAATAAGACGTACTCCCCCACGAGTAGTGGTCTATGGTAGCGTTTCCTCCTATTTCTCCGCTGCCGTCTGTCTGCGTGTTTCTTGAGATACTCGAATGTTCTCTGGATCCTCAACTCACGTCCAGGATGTGCATCGACGGGTGTCCGAATGACATTATTCCATGGCCTCTCTGGTCTTCTATCAAGATGTAGGCTCACTGGCACTTCTCCTGTCGCTTCATGCACGGTATTGTTGATACAGTATTCAATAATCTCTAGTACATCGATCCATTTCCAATTCTCCGTAGAGCAGTATATCTTCATGTACTTTTGCAGTTCCCTCATTACTCTTTCAGCGGAATTCGACTCAGGGTGTCGAACTGTGGACAAAATCTGTCTTATACCCAGATTTTCCAACTCCCTGCGAAATTCTACGCTGGTAAAACAGCTCCCATGATCAGATAATATGTTCTCCGGCTGCCCTAATATAGGAATGATTCTTTCCTTCAGCCTATTAAGTACCTGTTTTGTACTGGTTTTCTGAATTGGACAGAGGACTACCATTTTAGAAAACACGTCTAGTGCAACTAGGATGTGTCTATTTCCTCTTCTAGCTCTAGGAAGCGGCCCAAAATTGTCCAATGCCAGAAGCTGACATGGCTTCTCTGGTAAGAGTGGTATAGGTTTTTGCCTCATTAAGTACGAGTTAGGCTTCACTCGTTGGCAAATATCACATGTCCTGATTGTATTCCTGACCGTATCTCTAAGTTTTGGCCAAATAAATGCTTCTTTAAGCAGGGCAACAGACTTGTCTACGCCAGGGTGACCAAAAGCTCGGTGTGCTAACCATACTAGCCTTCACTGCAATGCCGGTGGTACAACAATCCTGGGTCGAGTATGGTCTGAGTCGCTCCATTTATGTAGCATCTGGTTAAACCATAGATACTCCGCTGATAGTGCTTCGGCTTCAACATACATCGGGGTTCCTCTGATCAGCTTTCCCTCGAAGTAATTAATCATCATCCGTATCCAGGGATCTTCACGTTGAAAAACGGTGATGTTCCTCAGATCATCTAAGGTCTTCTGGTCTCTATCTTCTATCTCGATAGCTAGAGCTTCCTCTTCATCAGCTGTCGGGTATCTGCTTAGCAAGTCAGGTATGATATTGTCCTTCGCCGGGCAATACTCGATTTCCACTTGAAATTGCTGTATGTACAGGGACCACCTCGTCAGTCTTTGACTCGACAAGTCAGTTTTCAACAGGAATGTTAGGGCTTTATGGTCTGTTCTTAATATAATTCTAAAACCCTAAATTAGCTTTCGCCAATACTGTAAGGCATACAGTATCGCGAGTAATTCGATCTCCGTGACCGTATAATTCTTTTCATTAGGTTTCAACCTTCTACTTATGAATACAATGTAAGTTTTCTCCTCTGGCCTGTCCACATTTTCCTGGTATAACATCGCTCCAATGCCTATGAATGATGCGTCAGTCTGGATAATAAATTTCTGAGTGTAGTCTGGATATCCCAATTTTACATAATCTAAAAGCATCTGTTTGGATTTCACAAAGGCTTCCTCGCATTTTTCCGTCCACCGCCACCTTCCACCTTTCTTCAGTAAGTCTTGGAGTGGTGCTACGGTCTCGGTATACTTCGGGCAATGGCTTGAAAAGAATCCAATAACGCCTAGGTATTGCCTGACGTTCTTTACCTTCGTTGGTATCGGGAAATGTTTAATAATTTCCAATTTTCCCGGATTAGGCCTAACTCCTTGTGCATCTATTACGTGGCCTAGGAATTTAACTTCTCTCTGACCAAAGTTAGATTTCTTTAAATTGACCTTAAAGTTAGCCTGACTTAGGTCATACAACAGCTTGCGTAGATCTCTGACGTGTTCTTCGACTGTTTCAGATGTCAGTAGTATATCATCTACGTAGCATATGGTTGTTGCTTTTACTTCTTCAGACAGGTTCCGATCTAGCGCTCGTATCAACGCTGAACCTGCTGTTTTCAGTCCAAATGGGAGACGCACGTAAGAATATGTATGCTGGTCGAATAAAAACCCAGTTAACAAGCTTGTTTTCTCCTCCAGAGCAAGATGGTGAAAACTTGCCGTCAGGTCGAGATTTGAGAAAACCGTCTTTCCTTTGAACCTCCTGAGGACCTCCTTAATGGGCGGCACTTGGTCAAATTCTGGTATGACCTTGGAATTCAAATTTCGTAGGTCCAGGCATATCCTTACACTTCCGTCCTGTTTAGGTACAACTACCAGTGGGCTGACATAAGGTGTGGCCGTCTTCACAATGACGCCTGCCACTAGCATTTCCTGCATTGCTTCTTTGACCTTTGAATAATGTTTCTCGGCTACAGGATACGGCTTCTGTCTGAATGGTGTCCAGTCGCTGACTTGGAACGCATATTGGAAATTCTTGATCCGGCCAGGTCTCGAATCGAAGACTCCTTTGTACTCAAATAGCAGTTCCCTTAGCATTTGCTTATGCTCTGGACCAATTTTAGCCTCCTCTATCTTTTCTTCCAGGCATTCTTCAAATTTTGGTTCGAGGTCCTTTTCAAAGTCTGCGGCCAGTGTTGCCAACTCTCCTCGATGTCTTCTGTTGTCAATACTGCATCCCCAGTCATATCTCCTTATGTATGCCATACGTACTCTTCTGGTCTCGTTTCATTGTGCTTTAATGAGAGCTCTAAATCTTCCTTTCCCTCACTTGCGCGAAACATAACAATGTCTTGCGAGAGATCTATAATGACCTTATATTCTCTTATGAAATCCATGCCAACAATAATGTTAAAAGGCAGCTTATTCACAAGTAGGAAGCTCTGTGAGAATGTACAGTTCCCTATCTGCAAATCTAAAAATACTTGGTATCTGCATATCATAACTTTATCTGGTATCACACCTTTTATTTTCACGCTTGAAATAGGTATTTTCAATACGTGAATTTTACTTTGGATTTCATTATATAATGCCTGGGTTATCAAACATACCGTTGAACCTGTATCTATGAGACTTCTTATCTTCATGCCTGCGATGTTTACAATAATAATGGGTAGTTCCCTTCTCACATTGACCGTCCCTTCATCTAGGTCTTCAATAAGCTCCTCATGTTTGGCAATCCAGTTAACTACATTCACTGTATTCCATCCTGCGTTTATCTCTCTTTGGTCATTTAATTTTGGTGTTTTTTTTTCATTGCTCCATTCTTTGTGGAGTTCTTCTGTCTGTCTTCATACTGCTGAAGTTCCAGACTCTTGGCACCGTCATCATTTTTATAGATGTCGGGTGACCTTCTATTCTTAATCGCTTCATCCTAATGAACTCGCGATTGTCTCTGGTCGTCTCCACGCTCTTCCATGTATCTTAAAGATGCGTTATAGCGTTCTTCCGCCTCTTCATCGAACCCGCGACTCTGTTCTTGGGATCTCCATCCTTGGTTGTTCCCATTTCGGCCGTAATTCCTTCTGTTATCAGGCTGCTGGTCTCTTGTACCGCGCTGATTCCAGGTTTTCCTTCCTCGGTTTCCACGGTTCGATCCTCCTCGATATGCTGGCCTCCAATTCTGGTTTTCCCGTCCTTCACGTTGCCAGTCTGATTTCTCCGTTTCGGTGCTCGTAGACTTACTTTTTGTCTGCACCTTAGTCGGTTCAGTCGGTGTAGTCGTCATGTTGACTTGTTCCATGTTCCGACTTTGCCTTGTGTGCTGCGCTGTGGTGAGATCGAGTTGTCTCAGCACCTCCTCCATATCGATCGCAGTCTTGGCGTTTGCTGAGATTAATAGACGTTGTACTTCATACGATAGCTGCTTGGCTATCGCTATACACAAATCTGACTCTCTAATTCCTTCATCAAGTTCGCGGAAACGGCACAATTGACCCACAAAGAACTCTGCGTACTTCGTCGGATTATTAGTACTATAACGCTTGGAATACAAGTCCAATCTGAGGTTCTGTTGTATACTTGCGTTCCAGTACCTGCTTAAAAATGCCTGGCGAAATTCGTCAACGGTGTCGAACGTGTACCGAAAACTCCTAAACCATAAGGCACACTCGTCCTCAGTCAGTTTTTCAATCGCTCTCAACCTTCGCTCTGGTGGTACCTTCGCGTCATTCAAGTACTCAGAAACTTCTTTAAGCCAGTACTTGGGTGTCATGTTAGAATTACTCCCAGAATATTTATTTGGTTTCTCGTCACTAGCCCTTACAACAGTGACTATTTGATTTTGAACAGTATTTTCATGCGGTGTTGACATGGCAATTGGCATACCAGGCGTGGTATACGAGCTGTCACTTGGCATGGCTGCATTCTTTGGAGTGGGCTGTATTTCTATATCTGCCCATTTATTTCTCCTATTCTCGTCTATGCTTCCTTCGCTAGATCTAGAATTCCTCAACATGGATTCCTCCTGTGCGATCATTCTAGTTTCTATTTGGCTGTGCCTATTTTCTGCCCTTTCCAAACGAGCTAATACCTCTCGTTCTATTTTCTCTAGGCGATCCCGGTTTTTCTCTGCCATAGAAAATACCTTTTCCTAGTCATCCTTAAGGTTTTCTTTCAGGTGGGTAATTTCCCCCGCTAGACTTTCTCTTACCTCGGCAAGAGTTTTATCGCTGGCTTCAGTCTTCAAGCCTTCTCGAAGTTCTAATTCTTCTCGTAAGCCTGTAACTTCTTTTTGAATGTGACCCTGCATATGAGAGATTTCAGTCCTTATCTTCGTGATTTCTCCCTGGTCTTCATCCTGCCTTTTATGAATAACTGCTAGGTCGCTCTGAGTTTGTTCTAACTCTTTTTGCACCTTCCCGACCTGCCTCTTCATATTAGACATTATTTCCTTATTCTCTTGATCAGAAGTTTTTATTTCATGGATTTCCTTGCATTGGTCAAGGATATTCTGATCCTGCTTTCTTAAGGCTTCGTCTACCGCCTTGGCGTAGCCTGCCATTCGCGTATTCCATTTTACGTCGCTGTCTTCCAGCCTTTGATCCACGGTCTGAGTGAACGTATTAAATTGCTGTAGCTGACGCTTAGTATTTGCTTCATTCTGACTCTGAATGTCTTTAAGCTTCATGGACATACTGCTTAAGCTATCATTAATCTCACGCTGTGACTCTCTGCACGCTTGCAGATTATTCTCTAGTTTTAGCTCTATAGACTCAAAGCGTTTATCGTTATCAGCTTGCATCTCTGAGACCACGCTAACAATATTCTTAGTTACTTCTTGCTTAATGGACTCTTTAACGTCCTCCATTTTTCTATTGACCTCTAACTGATTAGCCTCTAATCTAGTGTTTATTTCAGTTTGATTGGCATCCAATTGAGTATTGACTGTAGCCAATCTATCTGCTATTTCGTCCTTAAATGCTTTAGCTTCTTCCTTACTCTTAGCATTAGTATCATCAAAATGTTCTCTTAACTCAGCGATACACCTGAGTACCTCCTCAGTTCCAGCCATCCTGTATTTCTTAATTTGAGATTCAGGTAGGCCGCAGCTGAACATGCTGGCGCGTTCTATTGGAAAGAAAAGGATTCCGATCTCGCGACAACAACGACATATTCCAAAGTGCCAAAACCACCTATGGAATGGCTATAGACCCACGTACCCGTCTGACAACAGTGTCTAATGTCTGAGTATCATCTAGAAAGACTCACAATCGCTCAAACAGAGTTTGAGGAAAAATACTATTATTATAGTTTTCCCCATGAAAACCATGCTATTATTATGGGGTTTTCTGAATCCCATAAGGCGTCCACGTCTCTGGGCGCCATGATAATGAAAAAGAGGAGTTTCATGCTTTGCCCCACACATTTGGGCGACATGATAATGAAAAGAGGATAGTGATATCAATGGTTTGGTCCATGGCCAGTTTGCGCAATGCCAAGATCGCTCATATTGCACTGATGCAGGCGGTTCCATAATGAATTAATACCGTCCCACGTTGCTTGGGCCATGATAATTAAAGAGTAGTTCATTCCTTGGGGTGACAAGTTACATTTACATTTAAGCATGTCTTATGGAGGATTATCAACATTTATTTTGACGTGAAGGCTTATTAACGAATGGGACGCGGCCTCTTCCTAATATATCCTAATTTCTCTGCTGTACTTGCTTCTAGCATTAATATCTTGGCCGACTTTTAGTAGTACCTGTGACTCAATCCTAGTACAGTGACATCTCCCCCATGTACCCAATTGTCATCATGAGGAACATGTGTTCGTATCCCAGCTAACTCACGGTCTTCCGAGGTATGGGACGTTCCTGCCCACCATACGACCACATGCTCAGGATTTGAGTCTACCAGGTAACTGCTCTACATGAAAGAAACAACATTTTCCTAAAATAAAACATTTACTGATATAAAATCATGGCTATACAACAAATACAATCAAAGGATAATTTACATTTAATTCCCACAATTAAAATCAGGGTTATTTTGTGAGTCTCTTCTTAATTTGTGCTACACTGCACTGAAATCTATTTCTAGCATCCTATCATTGATACTTTCAGACCTCTACGAGTCTCCATAGTGTTCTTTATGTGACACAATTTTACATAACAGGAGTATCCCAACACAAAAGTCACATATCACATCAAATGACATTAATACTGTAATAATAAAACATTAATCCGTTTCCTACGGCATTTACTTTCATTAGCATAAATTCATTATTTTATGCCTTAATTAACAAATATTGTTGTGTCGTGTGAATCATCTTCCTTCTTTTCCATCAATATGAAACGCTTAAAAAAAGTGGTACGTTTCCCTTCCAAAATACACATGGATAGAAATGTTTATAGTTTCACCATACAACGGTTTTCTGGGTCTGTCGAAATTATTATCGTTACAAACGTGTCATGTTCTTAGAAATCATCTACCCGTCTGCATAAATTAGTATGAACTGGGCAAAGATGCACTTTAAAAAGATGCCTAACAATTTATTTGGTTCAGTGTTCCTCCTCAGAGAATAACTGGGCCAAATATTATCTGATTTCAATGATCCGACAATGTATGTGTGTTGAAACACATCATTTAATTCAATTGGCATCATCATAACAATCATATCTTAATTACATATCGAAATATCGAGATTCTTCAGTGTCCCACTATGACTCTAATTTAAAGGGACTGGCCGACCGACCTCCCCTTCCCCTAGCAGGCAATAAAATTAGTTCCAGCTGGCCGCGCAAGATGGCCGCTTGTCTCAGTGGACTACTCCCCCACCTCTCTCATCTGCTAGCAAGGTCATCTTTGTTTACAATTGCAGTACAGTGGAGTTACGCTAAGTGTTGTTCTCAAGTAATTGAGTCATTCTAATTATTTAACACCTATATTTATAGTGTATTGGGCTCAACTCGGCTCCTATGAACATTCATGGCTGGGGATGGATTCTGTAATAGCCTTGCCGTTCTATGGTGAATACTAGTGGCTTTTGGACGCGCATCATAATGAGAATACTAGATTCTCACCAGCAGCTGTCTCAATAATATAAGGAAATCTGCGTTTCCTAAACGACGAACTTTGATTTTTACCTCTCAGGGCAGACCATTTTATACATGTGCTCACGGAGTCTCGAAGAGCTTCCCTCGTGGCAACTATTCCTGCAAGCGATGGATACAGACAGGCTCTGTCCAATTCGCTGCGAATAATAAAAGTATGTACAACGGCGATACTAACTCGTAGATTAGCCTGGGTAGTTTATTAGCTGAGGAATAACCCACCCACCAAGGGAAGATGATTAAGAAAAGGAAGTAGATTTTGGATTGGAGAAAAAGGATAGAAAAATAGGAGGAGAGTCCCACAAAATTAATAAGTTTAACTTTAAACACACTTAAAGGTGGTTGCCACCGAAAATCCGCTTTCGGATACCTAAAATGAGTAAGGACTTGGTCTAAGCTGACGAGAAACACAGATAGAACTTGGGCGGTTTGCAAGAGAGTGGCTTTCGTATAATCCCTCTCAAGCATATATAAAACTACTATGGGGAAGAGTGATGGTCTGGCAAGACTGAGAGGAACAAATTTACTGTATGTCTGCTCAAAGAAATTCGTTTTTGCAAAATAATTCGAAGAATGCCAATGATTTAACTCAGGTTTAGTATTTTCAATTTCCAAAATTATGGAGTTCCGGTAAAGGCGACCAAGTGTCTCTAAGAAGGTAAATGATAAAAGATTATACCTTATGGAGTAATTTTGGTAAATGAACCAATGGTTGCATTGGAAAATGGCTAAGCTTTTACTCTGCGAGGAGCCGGCTAAAAGTTTAGACAAAAAGAAACACTTGTCTTTTAGAAAACTGACCATAAGTTTTCGGAGAGGGTCTCCACAAGCAGGTAGCTGGCTTAGCGAGCTTTACTTGCCTTACTGGCCAATTAGAATTAGCTATTAAAGCTAATAGGAACTTTAGTGAGATGAAAATTAAGAGTTCTTGCTCAAATGCAACAAATGGTGAAAGCCCTATTAATGACTTTAATGGCATTGAGTAGGGGGAGCCAAGGAAGACAGGATTTTGCCTAAACTTTGTATTAGAAAATGAAAAAGCGAAAAGAAACGCTTCATTTATTTAAC
Source organism: Meconema thalassinum (assembly GCA_946902985.2). Lineage (NCBI taxonomy): Eukaryota > Metazoa > Arthropoda > Insecta > Orthoptera > Tettigoniidae > Meconema > Meconema thalassinum. The sequence continues at coordinate 357,351,383 of OX336394.1, read as the reverse complement.
AATTCAAAGAAGTTTGAGGAAATTAACAATTATGTAATATAATTTTGACAAACATAGTTCATTTAAACTTTTTTAAGAAATGGGGTCGCAGACCTCCTCACATTAAACGATTGCTCCAGGCAATTGACAATTTATGAGGTTTGAAACCTTACATGTTTCTAAAATCTTTATAAGAAAATAAAAAGACATGTGTAGTAATTAAAGTTTAAACATTTAAATTTAGTACAAAGAGTGTACTTTAAGAAATTCTTGAGAGAATGTTCTAGAGAAAGTGACAACTTCGAAAATAACAATAAGAAAAACATGAAGAATAAGATGGAAGTTTCTACAACTTCTTATATTTAAACAGAATTACTATATGAGAATTATACAAAAGAGGGCAGGTCACTTATTGTGAAACCTGAAGAAAGTTAAAAGGAAGGTTCTAGACTTCCCAAGTTTGAGCAGGAATCACTAGCCAAATGGGACAGTTTCCATTTCGTGAAACCTGAACATGACTCGCTCAAGAGTTTAAGGAATTGTTTTCCCTGATTATAGGAAAGGAACAATGTGAATTTGAATCGTGTGTCACACACGTAATTATACAGAATTTAATTAATGTTAAACTAGCAAAGTTGGAAGGGCACTTCGTGAGTGACACCTTATAGAAAAGTTACAATTTTATTAATATGGGTGGTTAGTAGAAGGTTGAGGAAAGATCATTGGGATATAGGATCAATGTTCATGGCCATATTTAATGTAAACGGACGATCGCGACGCGGTAGAAACGTGGAGCAAGCACTGGTTATCACTGTAGTCTATAAAGATGGATGCAAAGTTCACTATAGAAACACTAAAGTTTATGAGAAAGAAAGTTATTGCAATTATGGAAATAACTGATTGCACTATATAGGTGAGAGTCTATTTCTTGAGAAAGTTGTGAGTTACAATTAAATGTGCCATAGAACATGCCAGCGGTTCCAGCGGTGGAAGAAAGTTAGCTATTGAGCTTTTAATTCAGGAATGATATTCTTCAATTTTAAATAACATACTCACAAGTGAGTGAAAATTTCAAAGACAGGACTTGTAGATGAAATACCGAATCTAGAAGGTTCCAGAACGACCTTGGTAGAAAAATGGGGTTGAGAAAATCCAACGGAGGAACTAGCTTGGTGAATTATAGACAGCGGGTATTAGGTAATATCCCACGTAGCGAGAGGATTTCTCATTTGAATAGCTTAAGAAAAGCTCTTTTTTAGTAAGATTAGCTTATAAGAGCAAAAGCTTAACATGGCAAATCCCACGAAGAATGATTTTTGCCCCAAAATAAATAATTTCACACTGTCTATAAAAGTATCGATAAAAGCACGTGGAAGTTAAAACCATGAAGATGAGGTTAAAACTTTAAGATGGTACTTATCTTGATTTCATGTTGAAGGCGAAGTTTCCTTTGATGACAACTACCTTGCCAACATGGCGTAGAAGAGTGTGTGCCTCTTGGTTTGAGGAGACTAGCTCGAGAGGAGCTTTAACTGATCGAGTAAACTGCCGACTGAGAAGTGAGACCTGCTCAACGGAGCACGGAGGGTCCAAGGAAGGGGAAAAGAGTGGGGGGTAGGAGACAAAAGGAGAACATATAAACATTGCCAATGTTACAACAAAAAATGATCTTCTCTTGCTGAGCTGGTCTTCAAAGAGTTGATAACAGATGATACTAGCGCAGCATGGTGAGTAAAGAAGTAGACGTAGTCCTCTTGCTCAAGGAGAAAATAGCTGGCGATGGTAACAGGATCTGGTGGCCAAATGGATAAGTAAGTCCTCAAGCACCAGGAAGAATTGCGGAGCTTCAGAGATTCGCTGAGAGATGACGCTAGGTGGGTCACAGAAGTTATATATCTAGAACAGACTTATGAAGACATAAGAGATTTGCCCATCAAGGAGAAAACAGAAGATCACTGTTGGTGTTTGACAAAGAGGAAGGAAGAAATGAACATGCAAGGAGCAATAAAAATTGTATCTCAGGTACCGTGTATTCAAAGAATACACCATAGCCAACTTTTCACCTATCGTGCAAGCTATGCTAGTTTGGTCCCCGCAACTTTATTTACGTAAATCACTGGATTCTACGTTACTTCGCTCGCTCTATACGGCTCAAACAATACTTCTCATAGATGACTCAATTATTGAGGCACTCGCGTCCCCTCTACAATTACACTTAAGCCAAAGCTTTAAATAGCTCCTAAAAAACAAGTATAAATTTACTGGCTTACATTACTTTAATGGTTCTCAAATACAATCCTAAGAATTGACCATATCAAATATTCATTCAACACTTCAGTTGACACTGAAAAACTCTCGTATCTCGCTATATTCCACGTTACTTTCTTACTGTTTACCAAAATACAGTATCTTTATATTAGACACGACACACTTTGAACGTTATTTAGGCCAAAAATGCCTATTACTTTACTTTACTGTTACCGACCCCAGATTATTATTATTATTTATCATTTAACGTTACCGTTACATTCATCACAAACTTCGGCCTGAATGGCAATAAACAAATCACCTTCCAAGACATATTCTATTCAAGACGAGTGGTGAAAACTCGTTCAATAAGTGACTGTTACATCTTAGTCTCAAAGTGATGGATCGTTGTATGGTGAACTATTTAGTTAGAATAACATTGTAAATTGGTACTCACTTTTTCATTTTCGCTGGATGATACCAGCACCCCAGCTCCGGGCCTACCATGACGCTTGATTTAAGCCATCATGCTATATCTCACACGACACTTGATTTCACATATTTCCCACATGATAATCATACTCTTATCAGTGGCTTCTCTCACTTTTACACAATACATATTAATCACAATACACATAAACAATTTTTAAATCACTATAACAAAATTTATGTACACTTTTTCACTATTTCACAGGTTGATCCTTAATCGGACTCCTCCTAACGCCTGACCTCAGAGATGCGATGAAGCTACGACATCCGCTGGTCTCCGTGAAAGTCTATCTGCGTGTACGTGCGTTCGATTCTCGTTCCCTTCAATACTGTTCATTTTATCGTCATGATTGCTTGTGATGCCTCTCGGCTCCCATAACTGCAATGATCTTGACGATACTGCGTCATTTAAAAGTATGACAATACCTCCTGGTATTCAGTGTCCATAACCATCCTAAATTATTGCTACGCTGTAGCAAATTACACTTGCATATAATAATGGATGAATATCTTCTGTAAATTAAATCTTATACGATTCATGGTTTATATTTAGAAGCTGTAAGATGCTTCCATTGTTCTTCAAATATTCTACCTTTTCGCGCACTTATTGGTAGCGTTTAGTTTACGTGTAGACTGCAGATGAACTCAAAACGAACTGAAGATGACAACTTGAAGACAACTACTGGCTTGGCCTGCACTGCTTCCCCTATATAAAGGTTTCTCGTAAAATGTAGTCCACAGGACACATGAGAGCGACTCCTTTCTTGAGATACTGTATTTCCCTTCAAAATGACGTATACACCTTGTTTATCTAGATGTGGGAATTCCATAATCACTTGCGTGCAAGCGATCGCTTCGGCCAATTAATTACAATTAATTGCCTTATTCCATCGCGTCATGACGCCACCATGGTGATTCCCCTCTGGCTGGTCACAAAATCACTCCTCTTGAGCGTAGGCTCGGTGTTAACACGCTCATTTAGAGATATAGGCTTTAATTTAGGTGTAAAACCACTCCTAAATTATCTCTCCCAGAATATATTCACCTGGGTGTACATTTCACTCCATTTCAATGCTCCCCTTGGCTGTAATCAATTAATTTCCGTGGGCAATCATCCCCACTACAGCCTCCATCGTTGTCAAGCGGTGAATACCCGAGTCATTAATTTCGAGCTGTCTCCTCGGTCCAGACGAAAGAAGTTCCCTCGGTGCCTTGTATCTCCTCCCACTCGCTCGCTGCAATTAGTAAAACGTCAAGCTGGCCTGCTTTCACGTTTCTATACATTGAAAACGTTCATATGACTGCAATTTCTGACAATTATTCCCTTAAACAGCTATGATATTCACAATCTGGCCGTGAAATCATGCTATATTATTATATGTCAGTATACATCTCATTGCTCTTCGGGTTCCCTGTAACTGTTCCCCCTCAGAGATCAATGGTTCGACTCTAGGCCGAATCATGTGCCTGGTCTTCTCTGATAAGACCCGAGTTCGATGCCATTCTGCCGTGTCCTCATTGGGCACAGTACTTGCGTGATTGAGTAATACACAGACACACACCATCTCATTTTTAGCCTCGCTTCGCTCGCGTCATAGTCGTGTCATATTGTTATTCAATGAAATGCAGGTTTAACCGCGTTAACACCCCTCTAGAACCTGAATATCCAACAAGACGTTCCGTGAAGAACTATACAGCATACTTTTCATGACAATGATTATTCTACAGTATATGAACCTATCTAGAATAATGACGAAATTAAGTTGGTAATATCGAGATATATATTTTGTTCAAAATATACCTGGTATAATGTAGCCTAATAGAGAACTACAGTTGGCAGCCCTGGTGACTGAATATATTCTTAGTTCCACCTTGTACCCGTTCGTCCTGGGGATGCGATGACCCATCTGCTATAACATCGCATTCCTGGAGTTCCGGGACAGAGCGGAGTTAAATGAACCTCTAGTCAAATAAGGAATGTGTCGGAAATTCAGCTGAGTTATCGAAAAAGCAGTGGGTATCACGAGACAAAGTATCTCTAGGGTCGTTACGGGCTTAAGTTTAATAGAAATAATGCAAATATAAATGGGCGCCATCAACTGAATTCCTAGCAAACCACTTCCTTTCCGGATAAGCCTTACTCAAGACAAGGAAAGAAAAAGGAACATCACACCATGATCAGATCACAACTAAGATAAAAACAAATTTATTTTACTTTGATAGTCAGACAGACATTTTAAATATAACTCCTACCTGAGAGTATGGTCGAATGCCAAAGTTAAATTGTCATTGTCCAAAAATCGAACCATCTCTTTTCTAATCCAAAATTATTTCATCCACATAACAGAAAAATCTCTAAAGTTCTCTTGGGTTCTCAGGATCACTGTAGCACTATGTCTTTCGTCACTGACATTTGTGAAACCTGAGACCTAATTTCTCTTTAATTTAACATCATAAATGTGGATTTAAAAAAAATTAATCTGTCTAAACATACACATATTATAATCACATATATTAAACATCAAGTATTTTATGGCTTGCATGGCATAATTTAAATGTTGAACATGTTGGTCAAATGCTCCTAAACATTGAATAATTAATTTACACTATTTACATTGTCATTCATAATCACTTATCTGTGAATTACAGAAAATTCATGGCTCATGAGTCATCGTTATCGTCATCATCAAAATTAAACATTCCTCACATTAATTCTCACTTCAAAATTCTACATATTCCTGTCAGAATCATTAATTCATCACCATTACATCATTTAAATCTTCAACTCAAGTTGCAATTCCTTCAAATTATTTCTCAATTAAATTTATTTAATTCCATGTAAATTCATTAATCATCAGCTTCTTTAAATAATTATCACCTTCTAATTCAGTTATTCATCATCATCACAATCGTCTATTAATTTATTTCAATCAGTTTATTTTATCCAATCTTTAATTCATCCATTTATTTAATTCATTGATTTATTCCAAAATTTAATTTATCAAATTATTTAAATTTCAATCTTCTGGTTATTTAGTTTTCATTATTTCATCTAGTCATTCTGATTTTTATTTCATTAGGTCAGATCGTTAATATGCTTAATTTTCAGATTATTATTTCGTTAATTATTATTTTCAGAAAATCTTGTATTATCAACTTTATTTATTTGTTTAATTTCCTAACAAATTGTTTAATATGGTTTATAGAACGTTGTCTTACAGTTTTATTACTTCCAAGTTATATCTCGTACTTAATTTATCATGCCAAAAAATATTATTGCCTCCACGACATCACGTTGGATCTAACTATCCACAACGACATTACATTTCCTCAATACTTCAAATATCACATTTGAATACATTAATTATTCCACAAAACTCCATAAATATTCAGCACATACAGCATGAATCTCAACAAATACGCTAGACTGGGTACGACGACCTCATGTCTGCTTCAAAATACATTAGCAACGTTGCTACTATCACGTGGCAACTTCCACAAAATGCCTATCACAAACTTCACTTAACCATGTTGCATGATCTACAAAAAATATATAACTGGCTTCAAATTATCAACGCACACAATCTCCAATAACTGTAATTAATCTGATCACATCTAGACAACTTCTTAAACAATTGGAAAAATATTACTTCAGTAATTTAAGATCTGCTTTCAAATAGCATAAATTCTCTTACAATTTTCATAACTCACATCACAGAAAAACACCAATGTGCTATAATCTCTCATATCAAAATCTGCAATACTGATCTGCCTTATAATAAATCTGACCATTAATGATTAATCTTACAAGATTCAATTACTTTAAATCCTTCTCAAAGGTATCAAACACAATTATAAACTCATCAAAAGCATCAGCTATAAGAGCTGTTAAACTGAAATTACTCTCAAAAGAGTATAGCAACAAAATATTGGATTGGCAAACAAGAATTACTAAATGCAATCCTGTTGACATTTATCGTTACTTTATTTAACAAAATTTCGACTGATATGTGACTAGTAGTTCCTTGTTTGATTCACTTACAATCTCGTGTACACTCGGATGATAAAAATGAGTCCCTCAATGGCGAGTAAGATGTGTAACCACCGTACAGTCGTATAAATACGAAAGACCTCGCCCCGTCGACTTGGATGATATTGCCCTGAACGATGGGTAAGATGAGTACCACCATACAATCGTATAAATACGAAAGACCCCATTTCGTAGACTATATGAGTGAATGTACCAGATAGGAATCAACAAGTCTCTAGTTGTCATATAAAAGCGATGTTCATTCACTAAAGTGAATAACTTCTTAATATCTCCAAACAATCCAATGGAAAAAATCCCTACTGATGAATAATACACACTCGCTAGTATGCAATGAACTGACGAAGTAATTTTAGATAATCAATTGCAGATCACGAGTTCGAAATACTCGTTACACAAAAAAAAACTATTCATGAAAAATATCCTAGCTGGAAAAATGTCTAAAAGACCAAACATCTGCTTAATAAAGCCAACCAATGGTGAGAATTTCGTATAATGATGCCTGCCATATCATATGGTCACTCCATATTCTATCAAATTCGAAGTATATAAAGTCAAACCATGTCTATATAATCGTATCACTCCTATTAGAAAAATATACATGTGTGCCCAGTATTCATGAAAATAATCGTATCAGGTAGTTATAACACTTACAGTACCTTTCATAATCAGCTGTTATTAAATTTCCAAGATCGTCGATTTTCCCTACATAATGAATTTCTCGAAAGATCGTCGATTTTCCCTACATAATGAATTTCTCGAAAGATCGGCGTGAATATCATTCCATCCATGAAATGACGATTGCCTTCGAAATCCCAAGTGAATCAGCTGGTGGACCTCCTCTCGTCAGGAATCGAATCCATCGCTCTGCGGTGCCATCTTGTCTCTATCTGCGTCTACTCTGACATGTTGAACTTCGGATTACCCATAGCGGATATTGTCCAACTCCTCTCGAAAATGTTCATGGAAACAGCGGACCCCCTATTCCTCTTCGAAGTTACGCCACTGTTCCATTAAACGTTCAGTTTGAGTATTGAAAGATCAATCTCTAATAACTGTAATTACTCACTTTCGTAAAATAAAATTTTACATGAGAGTGTCCAAGTTTATTAAACACCCTGTAGTTGTCTGTATTTGGTAATTCATGAAACTGCATAAGAAATAAATTTCATTAATGCACGATCTAATGTTCATCAGTGCCTATGCTTACGACGTTCCGCTTGCTTGAAATTGTTAAAGTAACTTTGAATGCGTTATAGAAAAGCATAGTCATAAAGTTATTCATAAAAGCTGTGTTCAAACTGCGTTGAAATGTAGCTTGTAATAAAGTCTCCAACTACTTGCTGTGCTGTTCTAACATATCCCGGCCGTCTGTGATTGCTTGCTCGGCAAGTCCGCCTGGATCAATGACCTGCTTGGCGTTCGCTGCTCGGCGATGCTGAAACTGTCGCCTACACTCTGCCGTGACAGTTTTGGTACGCTACGCGACCTTCACCGTGCGTCTCGCTTGCGCTACAGAGCTCGACCCTACTTGCTCGACTGACAGAGCTCCACTGAATGTGCTGGCACTGTCTTCACTCTTATCTGCCTGGCGCAGACACGTGGTGTAGTCCCCCACCACAGTGCTCTCGCGTCACGATTTTAGTCTCGAACCCACATCATCTCGGCTATTCCGTTATAAAATAACTTAAGGGTTATCTAACATCCTTAGAATTATTTCCACATATAATGCATGTTATATATCCTCTCCTAAGATGTTTAATTCTATATTCCATACATATCTTAATAAAGCTTCACATCTCTATCCATAATTCCATCTTCTTACAGATGTCAGTGCCTCCTTGATCCTAGACCTCCTACGTCATCTTGACATTCTTCTTGACTCGATCGGTGCGCTATCTTTTCCTAATTCTTCCCAAAACCTGAACTACGGCTTAATGTCTGCTGGCGTAGCCGATAGCCTAAACTAGGTATCGGGTACATCTCTCCCGTACATCTCCTTTTTTTTATCAGGATTGAGAAAAAAATACACTCTCAGGCATTCTATATATAATACATGTACACGATAGCTCTACAATTCCCTTACTCAGCATGATGGTTCTTTCTGACTCTCAATAATGATGATTGACTTCCAATGATTAGCATCTTGATTCCGTGTTATTCTGACGTTTGTTTCTTCCTTCGCCACTCGTGCTTGCTCGATTGACATCTCTCACTGTCTCCTCGAGTGGTGCACTAGGCTGTCTATCTTCTTGCCTCGACCTCTCATATCCACGATTATCTCGTCTGTCGTTAGGATCGTTTCTTCGGCCATCCTGCCTGTCGTTCCCATTATACTGTTGACCTTGGCTCCCGTTATTTCTGCCCCGATATCTATTGTTATATCGATTCCTGTCTTGATATCTGGAATTCTGGTTATAATTTCTATATCGGCTATCTCTTGCTTCTTGATCGTATGGCCTCTCATATGGTCCTCTATATCGATCATTTCCTCGAGCGTTACGGATGTTTCCTCGATTCCCTTCGTTCCGTCGGTTTTCCCAGGAATCTCTTCTGTCCGTTTGAGCTGCATTGTCTACGACTACCGCATTCACCTCTTGCGTGTTTCTATTGTCGTTTCTGGTATTTCTAGGCGTAACTTGTGCGCTTGTATAGTCCAATCGCCGTAAAATGTCGTCATAATGCTCAAGTGTATTGGCTCCCGACGCTATTAGTGATCGATGTACCTCAATCGGTAACTGTCTCGCTATAGCTTGCAAAAGCTCTTCTTCTGGCAATGGAGGAATCAGAAACTGTAATTTAGCCAGCTGTGACGTGAAATAATTGGCATAATGCGTCGGATGTGACGTAGAATAGCGCTTTGAGTACATTTCCGCTCTTACGTTAAGTTGATCCTCGGCACTCCAAAATCTCCTCAAGAAAGCTATGGCAAATTGCTCCATGTTCGCAAAATTGCTTCTGAACGCTCTAAACCAAGTTAGCGCAGACCCATCTAAGGCGCGTTCGACTATCCTTAGCTCTCTTTCTTTGGCTACCCTATGTTCCGCCATGTAGTCTCGAATATCTCGCAGAAATTCGACTGGTGTGACTCCTGTATTTCCCGAAAACTTTCTCGGCTTGTCATCCAGATTCCTAATAATGGTGACTGGACCTGAGTATCGTTCGCTTGGACCCAACGTACTCCTATTCGAACTTGGATTATCCTGAGGGGTTGAACTGGCCCTTTCGAATGTCACATTCGGTTGCATTTGACGGTCTTCTCCCATGCTAGCCTCTTGATTACTCATACTGCGGTCTATCGCTGTTTGATTTATCAATGTTTCCCCTGATGTTATATTCTGACTGGTGAAACTGTTAAACATGGATTCTAGTTTAGTTATCCTGTCTTCTGCTAATTTCTTGACCTGAGTCTTCAACTCATCTAACGATGTAACATCCTGCGTTTTGTTACTCTCGTCTAAGTCGCTTCTTAACTTGTCAATTTTGCCTTCGCACGTGTTCTTTACTGACGCGACTTGTTCCTTTAACAGATCAACATCTGTTCTAAATAGAGTTGAATCTATCTTCATCGCTTCTTTGTTCTCCGTAAACCTTGCTTCTAAGTTTGCCATACCTGCGATTAATTTTTCATCTAACCCTTCACGTTTCTCTTTTGCTTCGGCATCGAACTCACTATACCGTTCTTCCACAATTGCACCGACTCTATTTTTGAACAAAGCTAAGTTTTCATTAACCTTTTGCTCTATATCGTCGTCTATCTTCCTAATATCTTTCTGCAATTGATTTTCTAATGATTTTAAATTAGAATTGACCTCTCCTAAGACTTCCTCTTTAATGGTCCCAATTACTGTCTTTAAATCTTTAATCTCATTACCTAGATTCGTTTCTAGACCTTTGATTTTAGTCTCGAAAGATACTTCGGTAGACCACTCTTGAATTTTGCCTACATCTGCCACTAAACCATCGATGTCGAATCTCAACTTCGATACATCTGATTTAATGTCTTTCTGTATGGACATAACGTCTGTTCTTAAAGTAAAAATATTTTCTTCTCCTCTACTTTCTAATTCAATAATATTTTTCTTAACATTTGAACATTTTCCTCTCCTTTCATGTTTACTGCAATTATGTCTAATTGTAAAGTCTTCAGCATTTCATTATTCTTTACAGTTAAGCTATTCTCTAATCTAGTTAACTTGTTTTCTAATTCAGTGTTAGTTTCTTCACTACGAGCTTGTAATTTCTCTTCCAATGATTTAAAGTTATCCTTCAAGTTAGCTTCACTAGCTTTTAAATGACTTTCAGTACTAGTCTGTAATCTAGTTTCTAATGACTTCAACTCATCTTTACTATTTGACTGTAATCTTTCTTCTAATGACTTAAAATTGTCTTCACTATTTGACTGTAATAATTTTAAATTTTCTTCATTACTAGTCTGTAGCCTAGTCTCTAATGACTTTAAACTGTCGTTCAGTTTGCCTTCGTTAATAGCCTGTAATGCTTGTACATTTTCTTTACATTTAGCTTCTAATCTAGCTTCTGAATTATTAATTTGTTCTTTAACTTCCGTTTCCATTTTAGAAATAGTTACTGCAATACCAGACATACCCGTCTGTAACTCTCCTAACACCTTAGCTAAATCTTCCGGCAACATAATTATATTTTCAATATACGTTTTATACAGAGACGTTAGACAACAACACATCACAATGTCTCAATTCCTGCATTCACTTGGGTATAGGAAAAATGTCTTATAACTAACATGATATAACTAATACGATTAACATGAACACTGGAATGGGCACACAAGTACATTGTCTGACTAAGTTTAATAAATTTTGTAACACAATTAAATGAACTTGAGATCAATCTCTCAGTAATCTAAATCTAATGTGACTCCATAGAATAAGCAAAATCGAAGCCCCACTAGTTGGATAAAGCCAATTCTCCCTCTCTCTCTGTACCCGTTCGTCCTGGGGATGCGATGACACATCTGCTATAACATCACATTCCTGGAGTTCCGGGACAGAGCGGAGTTAAATGAACCTCTAGTCAAATAAGGAATGTGTCGGAAATTCAGCTGAGTTATCGAAAAAGCAGTGGGTATCACGAGACAAAGTATCTCTAGGGTCGTTACGGGCTTAAGTTTAATAGAAATAATGCAAATATAAATGGGCGCCATCAACTGAATTCCTAGCAAACCACTTCCTTTCCGGATAAGCCTTACTCAAGACAAGGAAAGAAAAAGGAACATCACACCATCATCAGATCACAACTAAGATAAAAACAAATTTATTTTACTTTGATAGTCAGACAGACATTTTAAATATAACTCCTACCTGAGAGTATGGTCGAATGCCAAAGTTAAATTGTCATTGTCCAAAAATCGAACCATCTCTTTTCTAATCCAAAATTATTTCATCCACATAACAGAAAAATCTCTAAAGTTCTCTTGGGTTCTCAGGATCACTGTAGCACTATGTCTTTCGTCACTGACATTTGTGAAACCTGAGACCTAATTTCTCTTTAATTTAACATCATAAATGTGGATTTAAAAAAAATTAATCTGTCTAAACATACACATATTATAATCACATATATTAAACATCAAGTATTTTATGGCTTGCATGGCATAATTTAAATGTTGAACATGTTGGTCAAATGCTCCTAAACATTGAATAATTAATTTACACTATTTACATTGTCATTCATAATCACTTATCTGTGAATTACAGAAAACTCATGGCTCATGAGTCATCGTTATCGTCATCATCAAAATTAAACATTCCTCACATTAATTCTCACTTCAAAATTCTACATATTCCTGTCAGAATCATTAATTCATCACCATTACATCATTTAAATCTTCAACTCAAGTTGCAATTCCTTCAAATTATTTCTCAATTAAATTTATTTAATTCCATGTAAATTCATTAATCATCAGCTTCTTTAAATAATTATCACCTTCTAATTCAGTTATTCATCATCATCACAATCGTCTATTAATTTATTTCAATCAGTTTATTTTATCCAATCTTTAATTCATCCATTTATTTAATTCATTGATTTATTCCAAAATTTAATTTATCAAATTATTTAAATTTCAATCTTCTGGTTATTTAGTTTTCATTATTTCATCTAGTCATTCTGATTTTTATTTCATTAGGTCAGATCGTTAATATGCTTAATTTTCAGATTATTATTTCGTTAATTATTATTTTCAGAAAATCTTGTATTATCAACTTTATTTATTTGTTTAATTTCCTAACAAATTGTTTAATATGGTTTATAGAACGTTGTCTTACAGTTTTATTACTTCCAAGTTATATCTCGTACTTAATTTATCATGCCAAAAAATATTATTGCCTCCACGACATCACGTTGGATCTAACTATCCACAACGACATTACATTTCCTCAATACTTCAAATATCACATTTGAATACATTAATTATTCCACAAAACTCCATAAATATTCAGCACATACAGCATGAATCTCAACAAATACGCTAGACTGGGTACGACGACCTCATGTCTGCTTCAAAATACATTAGCAACGTTGCTACTATCACGTGGCAACTTCCACAAAATGCCTATCACAAACTTCACTTAACCATGTTGCATGATCTACAAAAAATATATAACTGGCTTCAAATTATCAACGCACACAATCTCCAATAACTGTAATTAATCTGATCACATCTAGACAACTTCTTAAACAATTGGAAAAATATTACTTCAGTAATTTAAGATCTGCTTTCAAATAGCATAAATTCTCTTACAATTTTCATAACTCACATCACAGAAAAACACCAATGTGCTATAATCTCTCATATCAAAATCTGCAATACTGATCTGCCTTATAATAAATCTGACCATTAATGATTAATCTTACAAGATTCAATTACTTTAAATCCTTCTCAAAGGTATCAAACACAATTATAAACTCATCAAAAGCATCAGCTATAAGAGCTGTTAAACTGAAATTACTCTCAAAAGAGTATAGCAACAAAATATTGGATTGGCAAACAAGAATTACTAAATGCAATCCTGTTGACATTTATCGTTACTTTATTTAACAAAATTTCGACTGATATGTGACTAGTAGTTCCTTGTTTGATTCACTTACAATCTCGTGTACACTCGGATGATAAAAATGAGTCCCTCAATGGCGAGTAAGATGTGTAACCACCGTACAGTCGTATAAATACGAAAGACCTCGCCCCGTCGACTTGGATGATATTGCCCTGAACGATGGGTAAGATGAGTACCACCATACAATCGTATAAATACGAAAGACCCCATTTCGTAGACTATATGAGTGAATGTACCAGATAGGAATCAACAAGTCTCTAGTTGTCATATAAAAGCGATGTTCATTCACTAAAGTGAATAACTTCTTAATATCTCCAAACAATCCAATGGAAAAAATCCCTACTGATGAATAATACACACTCGCTAGTATGCAATGAACTGACGAAGTAATTTTAGATAATCAATTGCAGATCACGAGTTCGAAATACTCGTTACACAAAAAAAACTATTCATGAAAAATATCCTAGCTGGAAAAATGTCTAAAAGACCAAACATCTGCTTAATAAAGCCAACCAATGGTGAGAATTTCGTATAATGATGCCTGCCATATCATATGGTCACTCCATATTCTATCAAATTCGAAGTATATAAAGTCAAACCATGTCTATATAATCGTATCACTCCTATTAGAAAAATATACATGTGTGCCCAGTATTCATGAAAATAATCGTATCAGGTAGTTATAACACTTACAGTACCTTTCATAATCAGCTGTTATTAAATTTCCAAGATCGTCGATTTTCCCTACATAATGAATTTCTCGAAAGATCGTCGATTTTCCCTACATAATGAATTTCTCGAAAGATCGGCGTGAATATCATTCCATCCATGAAATGACGATTGCCTTCGAAATCCCAAGTGAATCAGCTGGTGGACCTCCTCTCGTCAGGAATCGAATCCATCGCTCTGCGGTGCCATCTTGTCTCTATCTGCGTCTACTCTGACATGTTGAACTTCGGATTACCCATAGCGGATATTGTCCAACTCCTCTCGAAAATGTTCATGGAAACAGCGGACCCCCTATTCCTCTTCGAAGTTACGCCACTGTTCCATTAAACGTTCAGTTTGAGTATTGAAAGATCAATCTCTAATAACTGTAATTACGCACTTTCGTAAAATAAAATTTTACATGAGAGTGTCCAAGTTTATTAAACACCCTGTAGTTGTCTGTATTTGGTAATTCATGAAACTGCATAAGAAATAAATTTCATTAATGCACGATCTAATGTTCATCAGTGCCTATGCTTACGACGTTCCGCTTGCTTGAAATTGTTAAAGTAACTTTGAATGCGTTATAGAAAAGCATAGTCATAAAGTTATTCATAAAAGCTGTGTTCAAACTGCGTTGAAATGTAGCTTGTAATAAAGTCACCAACTACTTGCAGTGCTGTTCTAACATATCCCGGCCGTCTGTGATTGCTTGCTCGGCAAGTCCGCCTGGACCAATGACCTGCTTGGCGTTCGCTGCTCGGCGATGCTGAAACTGTCGCCTACACTCTGCCGTGACAGTTTCGGTACGCTACGCGACCTTCACCGTGCGTCTCGCTTGCGCTACAGAGCTCGACCCTACTTGCTCGACTGACAGAGCTCCACTGAATGTGCTGGCACTGTCTTCACTCTTATCTGCCTGGCGCAGACACGTGGTGTAGTCCCCCACCACAGTGCTCTCGCGTCACGATTTTAGTCTCGAACCCACATCATCTCGGCTATTCCGTTATAAAATAACTTAAGGGTTATCTAACTTCCTTAGAATTATTTCCACATATAATGCATGTTATATATCCTCTTCTAAGATGTTTAATTCTATATTCCATACATATGTTAATAAAGCTTCACATCTCTATCCATAATTCCATCTTCTTACAGATGTCAGTGCCTCCATGATCCTAGACCTCCTACGTCATCTTGACATTCTTCTTGACTCGATCGGTGCGCTATCTTTTCCTAATTCTTCCCAAAACCTGAACTACGGCTTAATGTCTGCTGGCGTAGCCGATAGCCTGAACTAGGTATCGGGTACAACCTCTTAAGGTACAGAATACAAAATTTGGTTGAAGTCCAATGGACGTTACATGCAGTTAGACACTGGATCTATCAGCACGCGTAAAAGCATGTTGCCAACAATACCATGCGTGTGCTGGTCAGAAATAATCTGAATGATTATGATATCTTGTTGTGCCAAGTTTGGATGAAATCCATTTGTTAGTATAGAAGTTACATGTATTTTAAAATTGGACATATCAGCAGGCATAGAATCATGTTGGCAGCACTGCCTTGTATTAATTACTCCAAATTAATCTAGAATGTCAGGTGCTATACGTTTGCAAAGTATAGAGCTGTTGGCTTGCATACTTTCTGATATATTGATATTCGGGTAAAAACAGAGAGTATTTTTTAACAGTTGTCAGCCCTGATTGCTCTTAACAATACTTATAGTCATATCTGTTATGGTACTCATAGCACACACGAAATTTGGTTGAAATCCAACTGATAGTATAGAAGTTACATGTATTAAAAAATTGGTACTATCAGCAGGCTTATAATCATGTTGGTAGAACTGACGTATATAAGCTACTCCAAATTAATCTAAAATGTCAGGTACTATACGTGTGCAGAGTTTAAAGCTGTTGGCTTGCATACTTTCTGATATATTGGTATTTGGATAAAAAAAATATAGAGAGTAATTATTAACAGTTGGCAGCCCTGGTGGCTCTTAAGCATACGCTCAGTCATATCTGTTTATGTACAAATATTACATACCAAATTTGGTTCAAATCCAATTGATAGTGTAGAAGTTATAAGCATTTAAACATTGGACCTATCAGAAGGCTTAAAATTATTTTGGCAACACTGTCATGGTTGGCCTCCTGAAAATTGAACTGAAATAGTATTGTCTACATGTGTGCCAATTTTGGAATAGCTCCCATGCATACCTTGCAAGATATCCAACATGGAGCTCAAATTTCTAGTGCATTTTTTCAGCAGTTGGTAGCACTGACATCATTTTCAAATATGGATGTGAGCTATTCCGGTGCACATCTTTACTCATACTAAATTTGGTTTTGACTGCTGCAGCCGTTTAGGAGTTGATAGGGGGGGGGACACACACACAGCCAGCCAGACAGACAGACAGAAGGACAGACAGACAGACAGACAGACACACATTTTCCCGGATCGATCTCATATGTCTACTTTTTCCTCATTTTTGCAAAATGTGAAAAGTAGGCTAAAATTCCCTCCGTAGTAGACGTTTTCGACACAAAAAACATAGCCCCAAAATATCATTCTTCTAACTTGAATAGTTTTGGTTGGTCGATGAGTGTGAACATCCAAAACTCCTTCCTTATTGGACGTTTTTCTTCCAGAATTTCACCCCTCCCATAGGCCCCTTAAATTTCATTTATGAAAAAACGGTTGAACATCTATTTATTTACTTATTTATTTCTTTTTATGCTCATGATTTCCTCCGAGTTTCAAACTCCTCGCCTATGTCTTTTAAGAGATACACGCTCCGTTAGGAATCTTTCAACCTTCACTCTTCATCCCTTTCACCTCATAATATACACTACATCGAAAAACCATTAGACATGTGTCAGCTTATTTTTAATGATTAGTATGTATGCCAAGTATCACATCCCCAAATGAAACCACTCGTGAGATATTGTTATTCAATGAAATGCACGTTTAACCCCTTAACACCTCTTTAGAACCTGAATATTCAAAACTCTTTCCTTAGTGGACGTTTTCGACATACAACGAACATATCCCCAAAATTTCATGTTTCCAATTTCAATAATTTTGGCTGGGCGATGATGAGTGAGTGAGTCAGTCAGGACATTTACTTTCATTTATTTTTGATAATTTCACCACTCCCCATGAACCCCTTAAATTGGATTTATGAAACAAACGGTCGAGCACCTATTTACTTATTTAAAGCTGTTTTCCCCCTGAGTTTGATGACTGAGTAGGTGAGTCAATCGGTTAGGACACTTTCTTTCCTGTTTTTTTTCCCCCCAGAATTTCACCCCTCACCAAGGGCCCCTTAAATTGGATTTATGAAAAAACGGTCGAACACCTAATTACTTGTATTTTAAGCTGTTTTTTTCCTCCGAATTTCAAACTTCTCGCCTATGTCGTTTCAGAGATACACGCTCCGTTAAGAATCCCTCAACCCCCAATTTTCACCCCTTTCACCTCATAATATACATCACATCGATAAACCCTTAGACACATGTCTGATTATTTTTAATGATTAGTTTATACACCGAATATCACATCCCCAAAGAAACAACTCATGAGATATCGTTATTCAATGAAATGGACGTTTACCCCCTTAACACCTCTTTAAAACCCGAATAAACAAAAATCGTTCCTTAGTTGACGTTTTCGACATACAGCGAACATATTCCCAAAATTTCATGTTTCCAACTTTAATAGTTTACGCTGGGCGTGATGAGTGAGTGAGTCAGACAGGACATTTTCTTTCAATTATTTTTACCAGAACTTCACCCCTCCCCATGGGCCCCTTAAATTGGATTGATGAAAAAATGCTTGAACACCTATTAACTTATTTTTTAAGCTGTTTTTTCCCTGAGTTTGATGAGCGAGTGAGTTAGTCAGTTAGGACACTTTCTCTCGTTTTTCCCCCCTAGAATTTTACCCCACCCCATTGGCCCCTTAAATTAATTTCAGAAAAAACGGTCGAACACCGATTTTCTTACCTTTTAATCTGATTTTTTTTCGCTGAGTTTTAAATTTCTCGCCTATGTCGTTTAAGAGATAGGCCTACACGCTCCGTTAGGAATCCTTCAACCCCCACTTTTCACCCCTTTCACCTCATAATAATACACCACATCGAAAAAATCTTAGACACATATCTGCTTATTTTTAATGATTAGTTTATATCCCGAGTATGCCATCCACAAATGAAACCACTCGTGAGATATTGTTATTCAATGAAATGCAGGTTTAACCCACTTATGACCCTTTTAGAACCTGAATATCCAAAAATCCTCCCTTAGTGTACGGTTTGGACATACAACGAACATATCCCCGCAATGCCATGTTTCCAACTACAATGTTTTTGGCTGGGCGATGATGAGTGAGTGAGTGAGTGAGTCAGGACATTTTCTTTCATTTTTTTTTCCTCTGAATTTTCCACCACCCGATGAACCCCTTCAATTTGATTGATCAAAAAAACTGTCGAAAAGCTATTTACTTACTTTAAAGCAGCCTTTTCCCCCTGAGTTTGATGAGTGAGTCAGTCAGCCAATCAGTTAGGACACTTTCTTTCCTGTTCCTCCCCCTATCCCAGAATTTCACCCCTCCCCATGGGCCCCTTAAATTGGCTTTAATGAAAAAAAAAACGGTCAAACACATATTTACATAATTTTTATGCTATTTTTTTTCGCCGAGTTTCAAACTCCTCGCCTATGTCGTTTAAGAGATACACGCTCCGTTAGGAATCTTTCAATCCCCAATTTTCACCACTTTCACCTCATAATATACACCTCATCGAAAAACCATCAGACACGTGTCTTCTTACTTTTTAATGATGAGTTTATATGCCGTGTATCACATCCCCCGACGAAACCAATCGTGAGATATTGATATTCAATGAAATGCAGGTTTATCCCCAGTTAAGACCCCTTTAGAACCTGAATATCCGAAAATCCTCCCTTAGTAGACGGTTTTGACATTCAATGAACATATCCCCAAACTGTCAAATTTCTAGCTTCAATAATTTTGGCTGGGCGATGATGAGTGAGAGAGTGAGTGAGTGAGTCAGGACATTTTCTTTCAATTTTCTTTTTTCAAAATTTCACCCCTCCACATGAACCCCTTAAATTTGATTTATGAAAAAATCTGTCGAACAGCTATTTACTTACTTTAAAGCAGTTTTTTCCCCTGAGTTTGATGAGTGAGTCAGTCAGTCAATCAGTTAGGACACTTTATTTCCTGTTCCCCCCCCCCCCAGAAATTCACCCCTCCCCATGGGCCCCTTAAATTGGATTTATGTAAAAACGGTCAAACACATATTTACTTCTTTTTTATGTTGATTTTTTTTCCCGCTGAGTTTCAAACTCTTCGCCTATGTCGTTTAAGAAATACACGCTCCGTTAGGAATCTTTCAATCCCCAATTTTCACCCCCTTTCACCTCATAATATACACCACATCGAAAAACCCTCAAACTCGTTTCTTCTTATGATGAGTTTATGTACCAAGTATCACATCCCCCAATGAAACCAATCGGGAGATATTGCTATTCAATGAAATGCAGGTCTCCCCCCTTAACACCCCTTTAGAACCTGAATATACAAAAATCCTCTCTTAGTGGGCATTTGTGGCCCTTGTAGGAGCAGCATACCAAACTTGATTCCAATCCGTTCGGTGGTTTCTGAGGTTTCTTGATGAATGAATGAGTGAGTGAGTGAGTGGTATTTGACAAATATATAGTAGAAGATAGTGTCAAGTCTTTGTTATGCTAAACTCGGTTGACAGTGCTGTGTGAGTAGGTGAGTAACTAACGGAATTTCAAGTAAAAATGCTCATTTTCTATACCGATAGTGCAGAGCGCAACTGGCATCCAGACGGTCGTGTCTCGACTTGAGCTATGTTGCCATGGAAACTATCTATCTTGCCATTCCTTCATGAGTATATTTTATGATTTGATTAGCCTGTGCTTGAGTGCAAAAGGGCCGAAATCAGAAGAATGAGAAAGACTATCGAAAATTCATGTAGCCAGCGGTTCCTTCTGGGTCCTAAACTATGTGTATGCAAAATTTGGTTAAGATTGGTGGAACGGTGTAGATTTGTATACGGAACCAACCCACCCACCCATATACATACATACATACAGACTTTCACTTTTATATATAAGATATATAATATATAATATTGAACCCTTTATCCTCTGTTGGATAAATGATTCTATGTTTTATTTCTTCAATTAATAAATATTTCCACCAGCATCATGAAAGTAGCCAGACGGAGATGAGGAAATTTCAAGCATTTGTTGGAGACAGCGGGGACATACCTGAAGCAGTTTGACAAAAGGCTAAATACTTTAGCTGTGAAAGGAAATAGCCTAGCGATGTGTCAGAAGGACAGGTGTTGGCCACCTCAAGATAGAAGCGACGCGCAGTGAGACATGGTTCTGGTATGTTCATTGTAATATTCGCGCCTAGAAGAAATATGATGCAGTAACGTGAGTGGCTGATGGAGATAATAGACACTCCTACGACGCCAAGATCTGCGAAAAACCGCCAAGTTACAGAAAATGTGGAACCAATGAGAAATAAATGCCTACGAGCGCGGCAAGACCAGCTTGGGTACGCGGTGACTAGCATTCACGCGGGAAATCGCCTAGACAAAATCTCTACGATCGATTCTAGGATTAATGGGCATATTCTTGACCTGTGCAATGTTACGAGTTCAGTGATATTTATTTCATTCCTGTACCACCATTATTTCGAGAAATATTTGTATAATTTCCCCCCCCCCCCCCCCATCAAGACCTAGGGCCAGTTCATTTATAAGTGGCGTGAAAAGCCAAGACAAGGACTATTACTCTGTGCGTCGACGGACGTAGACTTTTTACTTGTGTTCGTCTGAGGACGGAACGTATTACATTTGTGTGTCGAAGACACAAGTTTATTATTAATTTTGTGCGTCTAAGGACGTAGGCTGTTATACCTTTGCGTGTCATGAGGACATAGAAGTTATTGTAAATGTGTTAAATTCAGTGATAGATAGTCACAGTACTATATTTTGTAGGGGCAGTATCGTCGATAATTCGCCAACAAACTGTTACGGGGAAAGTAGTACCTGGAACGGCGAATTTAGTAGTCAGATATCAAGTGTATATTAATCTAACTTTCTGAATCAGCACGAGAGATGACATCGATTACCATAGAAGAAGTTTGGAATTCTCAACACTCCGTCCAGATGGCTGAGATGAGATAAGAAGCATTCAATTGGGAGATGGCAGCTGATGTTCTTTGACGGGTGACTGAACGAGAGATGAGTACAATATAATATTCTTTATTATTTGATAAATTAACTTATGGTTTATGGGACATATTTTTGTAAATACTTTGCTTGTTTGATTAACGTAGTAGTTTAGTTTTGGTCTGACACACCTTTTGCATGGAAACAGCTCGCATATGTTATTAGTGGAAGGTTCTTGTTTTTGTTTGTTGTTTTAACTAACGTAGCTATGTGAACGGCCGTGTTTGCATATGTTACGCAATGCGGTTAAAAACGTCTCTCGGAGATATGTTGTGTTTCAGAAGTAGGACTGAGTTAATATAATGATATAGTAGATTGGAGGGTAATTAAATTGTTTAAGGTTTATTATTGATCAGATTCAATGAGATTATTGCCTTTGGAGCAATGTAATTTGTGACGAAGAGCAATCAGCTCTATCGTAGGTTGTAATTTTTTTTTAAAATGTTTGCGAGCATCTATTCAGCAGACCTGTGTGAAAATCGTCATGTCATTCCCAGAGGTGTGATTGTGTGTATTTTGTGGTCATTACAAGCGGGATTTTCAGCTTAGACTGATTTCTGTCAGCTTGGTGCCAGATCCATATTGTAACCTTGCGAGGGCAATTGTGGATATTTTGATTATTGTCTGACCATATGTTGAGGTGGTTGAGATTTTTGTTGCTGTTGGTTCCTTGAGATAACGGCACAGCTGGTCAGTTATTTATATACACTGGAGTTGGGACATGACGAGTATTGAAGAGGGGGAGATGTTTCACAAGGCGGTCTGAACGTTGCAAGCAAGGTCATTAGTGAGGAGCGCTTATTGACTACGTAATTACTTGAAATACAGAATAAGAACTGATCAATGGTAAAAATTGTTTAAATAAATGGGAGTTGCCTACGAATCACGATAATCTCCGAAGCGTTACCTTAACATGCAGTTTTGTTCATATAAAGTAAACTTAGCCGGTCAGGCTTTTGTTGTTGTTGGTTTAGTCCATGTTTATTTTCCATATCAGTGACCCGTGAAGTCACGTGCAATGATGTCTTTCCTTGTGTGTTTATTGAGCAATTGGCCAGGTTGGCAGCTCAGCTTGTTAAGTGCGTCATCGCACTAATGAGGGTCTCAGGGAGATTCCTGTAAATAGTAGATTTGTAGTATGGGTGTCAGCATTAGATTTTAAGGGTTTTTATTAATGTCATGCCCATATCCATAAACGTTGATTTACGCGATGATTGTTCGTGAGCACCGTGGCTGTTAACCCGTTGTAAACGAACAGTCATCCAAGTACTCATTTCTCGTAGTTAGTCATCACGCGTACATAAAATTCAAATGCAAGGTAGTGGAACATGGATCCACATTTTTATAAAGGGGGAGATCCGTCTGACTCCTCAACATTGATAGATGTTCCTGTCATGGGAAAATTCAGGGAGGATATTTCTATTATTGTTGTTTATTTTCTTTTTATGCACAATTAGTCATTAAATCATGTTATTATTTTACGTCTTGTCTCCTTACTTTCTTAATTATAGTTTTAATCCTATGACCCTTGCCTCAGTAAAGCATGTTGTTTGGCGGACGTAAACATCACACTATGAACTGAGCGCGACCCCTTGATCAAGATTCTTGCACATAAACACTGCTATTCTGAAGGGTTCATAGGGATAAAACTGGCGCGGCCAAGCGTGGGGCCATTCACTGTGGTGTAACGGCGGAGAAATAACACATATCAATATTGGCGTATTTGAGTAAAACTGACATGCCGCAAGTGCAGGCAGGTATGACAGTATTTAATCACTGGAAAGTGATATTTTATTAAAAGTAATTGAGGCTAAGTGGATACCGCCAAATGTGTGAAATATAAATTAAAATCAGGAGTTTGCAAAGTAAAATACGGTTCACGTTTTTGTCTATTGAATTAAAGTAAAAGGTAATATATGTGATACCGGGCGCCCAATGATTAAAGTTAAAACTAGATTTGTTTAGAAAGTCAAACTCATGAAAATATTAGGAGGCTGTAGCCTAAAATGGCAATTAATACTCTGTTAATTAGTCAGTGTTAATATCAGATCAGGATAACAATTTAATGACTAAATATGTGCTTGGGTTTAAAATTAAATTGAGTAAAACTAGAACTACTCAGAGATGCAATCGACTAGTGGGATTAAATGTAAAAATAAATGAACTGAGTAGGGTAAAGAAATTAAATGTGCATTGGATTGTATGTATGTGTCAAGGGGCATTGCTTTATGCCATTTCCCTAATGTCTCATATAAATTGTATAACATGGCATCGGTGGAACAGATTCAAGAAATCATTGAGAGTGCAGCTAGGAGAACACGGGAATTGTTGGACACTAAATTGGCGGAACAGAGTCAATCATTAAACACTAGTATGTTAGAACAAAGTGAAGCAATAAACAATACTATGTTAGAACAAAGTGAGTCTATAAACAAAT
This sequence comes from Meconema thalassinum, assembly GCA_946902985.2. NCBI lineage: Eukaryota > Metazoa > Arthropoda > Insecta > Orthoptera > Tettigoniidae > Meconema > Meconema thalassinum. The sequence goes on along the minus strand of OX336394.1, from coordinate 357,327,078 downwards.
TATCTGAACAAAGTGAATCATTGCGGACACAATTAAACAATAGTAGGCTAGAACAAAGTGAGTCTATAAACAAATTATCCGAGCAGAGTGAATCACTGAAAACTAAACTAGCTAAACAAAGTGAATCATTGCGGACACAATTAAATACCAGTAGGATGGAACAAAATGAATATCAGGCGGAACAAGCTAGGTTATTAAAAAGTGAAATTAATGACACTATCAATTCACAGTTAGAGACGCTAACCGCAGAGATGAAAGATCATACTAATCAACAGATGGTATTACTGGCCCTAGATGTGAGTAAAAATAATGAAAAGCAATTAGATCAGATTAAGAAAATGGAAAGTATTTTTGATCAAAAACTTAGCATTCTGGATGAAACGGTGTTAGCTAAATTAGAGCAAATTGAAATAGCATGTACTATGAATACAAGCGAGGTCAAGATAGCTCAGGATAAATTGGAAGGACGATTTAAGGAGATGGAGAAAAGCGGCAGGGTCATTCAACAACAATTATCAGCAGTAGATGAAAACATATCCGGCATAATTAAAGATATGGACCGTCTCGAAATAAAATCAGCGGAACAATGGAAAAGCCTAGAAGCGGATCAGGAGCAATTAAAGAGTACCTTAGACGACACTAAAAGCCAGATTGAAGAGAAAGTAAGCACGATTAAAGAGCAGATAAGAAAAGATTGGGAAAAAAAATGAATTTCGATTCTAAAGAGGAAAGATCCACCATTCTTAAGACAGTAGGCGAAAATCACACTCGTATTCAAGCATTAGAGCAAGAAATGAAGAGCAAGCTTAAAGAACAGACGGACAGGATCATTAAAGCCGAACTGAGGTCATTAGAGCAATCGTCGATATTTAAAACGGGAGCGTTGAAAGACAAGCAGGACGACTCAAATAGCCCAGAGGGTACTAGCATAGCAGGAAGTCAGACTCAGGCGGAGAGCCCATTAACAACAAACACGGAAGGGTTTCGCAAGAATATAGAAAGGAGTTCAACACCACAAGACGGTCATCAGCCCACACAACTTATTCAGGTAATTCGCTCAAACGATAACAAACCGCAGAAGTACACGGAAAATTCAGGGGTGACGCCTAAAGCTTTTTTCAAAGAGATTGAAGACCATTACAATGACACTGGGGTACCTGAAGCACGTAGATTGAGGATGATGGGGAGATTTTTATCAGGAAATGTCCTTACATGGTTTTTAAGCTTCAAATATACATTTGGAACCATGTCAGATTTTAGATTAGCGTTTCTGCGCAAGTACTGGTCGCCAGCAATACAACAGAGTCTAAGGATGGAGCTTTACTCTAGAAAATACCAAACAACCCAGCAAACGAAATATTCAGATTTCTTTAACATGCAAATGCTAAAATTTCGCGACCTTGATTACCCTTTAAATGAAGCAGATCTGGTGATGACAATAGCGAGGCAATTACCAGTCAACGTGCAGCAAGTACTAGTCGCAGCGAACGTTAGTACGGCCTTACATGCAGAGCAGATATTACGTCAGATCGATGAGACTACATCTCATAGTCATTATAGAGGAGGAAGACAGCTGGAATTAGTCAATACCACAGAGGTCATAAAACCAAAACAGGCAAACACCAAAACGCAGGGTACTAATACAAGCACCTCCACACCTAGGCGAAACCAGGAGGAAGGAGAAAGCAGACCATACCAGCGTAACGAAAATAACTATAACAATAGATCATACCAAGGCAACAATAGATATCAACAGAGAGAATATCAGCAATGGCGTGAAAATCGAAGGAATGACAGGCCTTATGGAAGATACGGTGATTACAATGCCAATCAAAGATGGAAAGGAAGGAGAGGTCAAAATCAAGGAGAGCCACGTAATTATCGAAATGACTGGGATGATAGGCACGCTCAATCGCAAAATTACCTAGAGGAGTTACACGCTAGCCAAGGTGGAGAGCTTGGAAGATGGGAAAAGGCCATTGGGAACATGAAGAATCCTGACACACATACTGAGGAAGCTGGAAGTCTACTGAGACAAGAGGAATATCAAGGGCATAAGCGACAGAATGATGAGGGGAGTCGAAATGGAGCTAAAAAAAATGCTAAATTTGGATAAAGAAGACAGTCTACAAACGCAAGAGTCGGAAGTTGAAGAAGGATGGATAGTAGCGAACATACAAGAATGGATTGCTTTGCCAGAAGACTGCCTGGAGGAGACGGTGAAACCACGGAACGATGAAATTAGGCAATTACCCATTATATACGCGAGGATTGGCGGAATTAAGATAAGATGTTTATTGGATACGGGATCACAGATCAGTCTGGTATCGGAGGCCTTGGTTCGAGAGTAGGGACGGAGTCAGAATATTCCTGTAATTCCTGTACCACAGCTCAAAGTGAGGGGTGTTATTCCTGAACGCACCGTCACTTGTAAACGTCAGGCATACTTAGAGCTGAACATATTGGAACATACTTTTGGGCAAACATTCATTATCATGGAAAAGATGAATTTCAATATAATTCTTGGTGCAAATTTTATTTGTGACTATATATACATACATATAAAACATATTGTTGTCTGGTATTTTTGGGTGAGGGAATTCAGTGTTGAATACTTCACTAAAATACTCTCGCCAACGGTGCAGAATCATCTTGCTATCGTGAAGTCGTCGACCATTCTTATCCTTCACATACATATAGTGTTCTATATCCTGACCTGCTCTACACCGTGCTCGGGCTAGTCGGTAGATAAATTTGTCTCCGTCTTTAGTTGTCAGTTGATCATATAAATGTTTGTAGTGATCTACTTTAGCCTCAGCAACTGCTCTTTTTGCCTACTTCTTGGTGGCTTTGTATTTCAGAAGATTCTCCTCAGTCGGTGTTGTTCGCAACTGTTTAAAAGCTGCTTTTTTTTCATGCACCATTTCCTGTACCTTGTCTGTCCACAACCACGTCTGTTTGTCAATTCTACGTGTGCCGGGCTGTGTTACACCAAGCTCAGATTGAGCTATACTAGTTACGCAGTTGTTGAATGATGCCCAAGTATAATCCGTATTTACAGAATCAACTGGAGGGAACACAATCTTCTCACTGAATGCCACTTTATGGTCTTGTAGCTTCCACCATTTGATTTTGGCATGACCTTTCACATAGGGTTTTCTTATGTAACCTTTCATTCTAAGATCGGTAACTAGCAGTTTATGTTGAGGGGCTAAACATTCAGATGGTATGACCTTAGTGTCTATGACAATTGGGAAATCTCTCCTACGAAGTAGTACATAGTCAATCTGAGTATTGTGCCCTCCGCTAGTGTAGGTGATCAAGTGTGATTTGCGTTTCTTAAAGAAGGTGTTAGTGATAATTCGATCATTTGCTTCGGCAAATTCAAGGATCCTGTTCCCGTCTTCATTTCTGAGATCATAGCCAAAATTTCCATGGCATTCATACCCCTCGCTGGTACTGCCAACATGTCCATTAAGATCTCCACAAAGTAGAAATAGGTCTTCTTCATTGCTGAAAGGAAGCTGCATTACCAGGTGGATCACGAGGGGGAGAGTCCATACCACTGCAGCGAATGTGGCAAAGGGTTTGCGTCCAAGTCTGGTATGTACGGCCACAGACAGCTCCACACGGGTTCTGGAGTCTCCAAGTGCGAGTACTGTGGCAAGGAGTTCACGGTGAGACATACATTAACATGAATAGACTCTAGTGTTGCTTAGTAGTATAATGGACGTAACATCTAGGTCATTTGCCCCTTTGATGAGGATGATAATGAAGACGACTACTACTGAACGGATATATCAAACTTACAAACTAATTATCGGTATAGTACAGTCGACTGATTAAGGTGAACTGTACTTAATTACATAAATTCGGGTTTAATAAAAATTTAATAATATTATTATTATTATTACTGTAAATATTGTCAATTCAAATAACAGTACAGTACGTATGTAGTTAGTTTTAGTTGTAAGTAGGTAGTTAGTTTGTCTATTAGATATATGTCGTTGTTCTATTAGACTGTGGTGTGTGTGTGTGTCTGGTAGCAGTTGCATTGTTTATTAGTTCTAGTTCATTGTTTCAGTAGACTGTGATGTGTGAGGGTGCATGTGAGTGTGCCTGGTGACAGACTGTTTTAGTGGTAGTATTTGTTGTTGGTGGAACTTTAGTATTTTGTCGTTAGTAGAATTTTGGTATTTAATTGTTAGTACGGTAGAAGGTTAGTATTTTTGTTTAGTAGAATTGCTCTTTACTTATTCTGAAAGGGAGTAGCAGCCTTTCAGAATAAATCAATTCTTCACTAGTCTTATAGACGGTTAAGATATTGATAATATAAGCCAAATAATGGCTACACTGCGTCCTGCTGCACGGCTGAAAGCAACGGGAAACTACAGCCGTATGCTATTCCCGAGGATATGCACCTCTCTATGCATAATTACATGTGATGATGGCCTCCTCCCTTGTAAAATTTCAATCCGGAGGTAAACTAGTCCCCCGTTCGGATCTCCGGGTGGGGACTACTCGAGAGGGGGTTAACATCACAGAAGTGACAAAGAGGAAATCTGACATTCTGCGGATCGGAGCGTGGAATGTTAGAAGTCTGCTAGGAAGTGGAAGGTTAGAAAACTTAGAAAGGGAAATGGATAGGTTGAGGTTGGATTTGGTTGGGATTAGTGAAATGCGCTGGCAGGAAGAACAGGACTTTTGGTCAGGAGACTATAGGGTCATTAGCACTAAATCAAACAATGGCCAAGCAGGGGTTGGCCTCATATTGAGTAGGAAACTTGGACAGCGGGTGGAATATTATGAACAATATAGTGAACGGATTATTGTAGCAAAAATCAATACTAAACCTACCTGCACCACAGTGGTACAAGTCTATATGCCTACCAGTCAAGCTGATGATGAGGATGTTGAAAAGGTCTACGAAGAAATAGACGAAATTCTGAGGTATATCAAGGGTAATGAAAATGTTATAGTAATGGGAGATTGGAATGCTGTGGTAGGAAAAGGGAGAGAAGGGAAAATAGTAGGAGATTTCGGATTAGGTGAAAGGAATGATCGAGGAAGCAGGTTGGTAGAATTCTGCACCGAGCATGAGTTGGTCATAGCTAACACCTTATTCAATAACCACAATAGAAGAATATACACATGGATGAGACCAGGAGATACAGGGCGTTACCAAATCGACTTCATTATGGTCAAGCAGAGGTTTCGAAACCAGATTTTGGATTGTAAAGCATATCCTGGTGCTGACATAAACTCTGACCACAATCTGGTCGTAATGAAATGCAGATTAAAGTTGAAGAAACTGAAGAAAAGTCAAAAGCCAAAAAGGTGGGCAATAGACAGACTTAAAGAGAAGGATGTAAACGAAAGATTCAAAAATAGTATAAAGGAAGGACTAATGAAAAACCCTAAACAAACTTCAATTGCAGACGAATGGGCACTTTTGAAGAATGAAATAACAAAATCCGCAGAAGAAAACATTGGTAGGAAAGAAAGAATAGGTAGAAAACCGTGGATCACTCAGGATATACTAGAATTGATGGATGAAAGGCGGAAACACAAGAATGTAAGAGATGAGAAGGGGAAAGCAGAATACAGACGTCTGAGAAATGAGGTTAACAAGAAGTGTAAGGAAGCGAAAGAAGAATGGTTGAAAGAGAAATGTGCAGGTATAGAAAATTGTCTGAAATTAGGTAAAGTAGACACAGCTTATCGAAGGATTAAGAATACTTTTGGGGAAAAGAAGACTAAGTGCTGTAATATTAAGGACACAAATGGAAAACCTCTAACAGATAGGGAAGAAAAGGTTGAGAGATGGAAAGCTTACATAGAGAGTTTGTATAAGGGAATGGAGATTGAGAATCATATAATGGAAAGAGAGGAGGAAATTGATGAGGATGCGAAAGGAGATTTAATATTGAGATCAGAATTTGATAGAGCTTTGGAAGACTTAAGCAGGAACAAAGCACCAGGCATAGATGATATACCGATTGAGTTGCTACGCTGCATAGGAGATGAAGGTCTGATCAGGTTATTTCACTTGGTGTGTAGGATTTATGAGACAGGTGAGGTACCCCCTGATTTCAAGAAGAATGTAATCATCCCTATACCAAAGAAAGTGGGAGCTGACAGATGTGAAGATTACCGTACAATCAGCTTGATTACTCATGCTTCAAAGATCCTGTCTAGGATAATTTACAAGAGGATTGAAAGCCAGATAGAAACGGAGTTGGGTGAAGACCAGTTTGGTTTCAGGAGGAATGTAGGAACAAGGGAAGCTGTACTAAGTCTTAGGCTGATTTTGGAAGGTAGAATAAGGAAAGATAAGAGAACGTTCATGGCTTTTGTAGACTTAGAAAAGGCTTTTGATAACGTTGATTGGACTAAATTGTTTGACATTTTGAAATCGATTGGAATAAAGTACAGGGATAGGAGGGTGATATACAATCTATACAGAAACCAGACAGCAGTCATTCGAGTTGAAGGACATGAGAGAGAAGCTGGTATTCAGAAAGGTGTAAGGCAAGGCTGCAACTTATCACCCATACTTTTCAATCTTTACATTGAACAAGCAATGAAGGAAATTAGAGAAAAATTTAAATTGGGAGTGAAGATTCAAGGAGAAATAATTTCAACTCTGAGATTTGCTGATGACATAGTCATCTTGGCCGACAAGCCTGAGGATTTGAATGAGTTTTTGAATGGTATGGACTCCGTCTTACAGAATGAATACATGATGAAAATTAATAAATTTAAAACAAAAATACTGGAATGCAGCCGAAATAAATCAGAAACTTCTATGGAGATCAAATTGGCAGGTGAAAAGCTGAAGGAAGTAGAAGACTTCTGTTACTTAGGAAGTAGAATAACCAGTGATGGACGAAGCAAAGAGGATATAAAAAGTAGGTTGGCTCAGGCAAAGAAAGCTTTTCTACAAAAAAGGAATCTGCTGACATCGAATATAGATTTAGGTATTAGGAAGTCATTTTTGAAAGCCTTTGTCTGGAGCGTGGCGCTCTATGGAAGTGAAACTTGGACTATTGGTGCAGCAGAAAAGAGGAGAATAGAAGCATTTGAAATGTGGTGTTACAGGAGAATGATGAAGATCAGATGGGTAGATAGGGTTACAAACATAGAGGTATTAAGACGAGTGGGAGAGGAGAGATGTTTCTGGCGACTGCTAATGAAGAGAAGAGATAGGTTGGTAGGACACATACTAAGACACCCAGGAATAGCAAGCTTAGTTATGGAAGGAAGGGTCGAGGACAAGAACTGTAGGGGTAGACCAAGGTTAGAATATGTTAAACAGATTGCCTCAGATGTAGGGTGTGGTAGTTATGTAGAGATGAAACGATTAGCTCAGGACAGGGAGGCATGGAGAGCTGCATCAAACCAGTCAAAAGACTGAAGACTCAAACAACAACATCAAGCAGTGATAGATTTGCACAAGAATACAGTCAGTTTTAGAGAGTATGATCAGCTGAAGAATGTGGAATTGCATATGGATGAAATCACTACCGGAAGAGATGTAAATTCTTGGGCATTGGAAGCAATATCAGAAGAGACGGAAGAGGAGATACGAAAGGCAGAAGATAACATCATAGAAGGGGCTGTTGTGGAACTAGATGAGGAGATTGAATCCCAGGAGATATGGTCTTTATTAACAGAAGGAGATAACAGTGATGCACAATTTGAAGAGTTACTACAGGAGCGGCTCAATGACATTCAACTTGGAGGTGAACACAGAAAACAGTTGGAAGAGATTTTAAGGAAGCACAAAGCAGTATTTGATACAGTACCTGGGAAAATATTAAATTTCAAATATTCTATGCCAGTCGAGGACTGGTCACCTTTCAAAAGCAGGTTGTACCCAATTCCTGAAAAATATCGTGGTCAAGTTAAGGTCATTATAGATGAGATGTTACAAGCTGGAGTGATAAGGAAGACACCTACACCTTATCTAAATGCGATTTTGGCAGTCACAAAACCAAATGGATCTATTAGACTTTGTTTAGATGCCAGAAATCTCAACATGAGACTCATTTTTCCTGAATATGACAGAGCGCCAATTATCAGAGACGTACTAAAAGGCTTTAAAAACAAGAGCATTTATTCATCAGTCGATTTGACGTCCAGTTTCCACCATCTTGAATTGGATGAGAAGTCACAGCTTCTAACTGGCTTCTTATTCGATAACCAGACGTTTTGCTTCGTCCGAATGCCCTTTGGAGTCAAAACAGCGGGCTGTGCTTTAATCCGAGCCCTGGACCGGAATCTAACCGAGGAAGTTAAGGAGATGACGGTACGCTACATTGACGACATTCTGCTGGCATCCGACAACATTGAAACTCACATGGAGAATTTAGATAAAGTATTGGGCAACCTGAATGCATCGAATTTCAAAGTAAATCTGAAGAAATCGCATTTCTTCAAGAGCGAGATCTTATATTTGGGTCACGTCATTGACAAGGAGGGAGTGAAGCCAAATCCAGCTAAGATCGAAGCGATAAAGAATTTCCCTTCACCAACGAGAGTCAAGCACATTCGGGCTTTCTTAGGCGTAACGGGATTCTTTAAAGAAAACTGTCCAGGTTATACGGAGACTGTAGCTCCCATGCAGGAAATGTTAAAAAAAATGGTTATGGAATGCGGAGTGTGAGAAGGCATTCCAAGCAACAAAACAGCTATTGGAAAACTGCATTAAATTAGGATATCCAGATTTCAAGCACACATTTATAATCCAAGCGGATGCTTCACAAATTGGTATAGGTGCTATGCTCTACCAAGAAGATCCAGCTAACCTGCAACATAAAACATATTTGGCATTTGTCAGCCGAAAATTGCGTAAGCACGAGCGCAATTATACTGTAACCGAGCTGGAAATGTTGGCCATCCTTCATGCGCTTCAACAATGGAAACGAATAATCTATGGTTACCCCATTGTTGTCAGGACTGATCACAAGGCACTAACATTCTTGTTTACGACGTCGATGGCAAGCGAACGTGTGACACGTTGGTCTATATATATTCAGCAGTTTAGCATTGAGATTGAACATTGCCCAGAAAAGATGAACGTGATTCCGGATGCACTCAGCAGGAACCCAGAGCCTGATAATGAAGAAACAGCGACGGTACAACACTTGGAGTTAACACCGAAGGACCGGGAATTCTTGGAGGAATTACGTGAAATACAGCGAGAACAGGAAGCGGAACCATGGATGATGCTATTAATTCGATACTTCAAAAAGCAGCTACTTACAGGAACACCTGCATTTCGAGAAGCAAAAGCCAAAGAAGGAAGATATGTTTATGTCAACAATTTGCTGCACAAATGGGTAGATAATGACCACACCAAGTTACGCATATTAGTACCTGCATCATTACAGCGAGGACTGACATGGCATACGCACGAAAGTTACGGTCACGTGGGCGTAGACAAGTGCGAATTGACAATAGGAGAGACATTTACATGGCCACGTATGAGAACAACTATATGTGACGTCATTACAACTTGTGATCCGTGTCAGAGGACAAAGCCCAATAACTATTTAATGAGGCAGTATCCTAGACCATTGCTACCTCAGAAACCATGCGAGCTACTGGCCCTGGACTGTTTCGGTCCAATTCCGAAAGGAAGGCGAGGTTGCCGTCACTTGCTAGTGTGCATTGATGTATTTTCTAAGTTCGTAGTACTATGCCCTATTCAGAAAACTACATCGAAGCAAGTACTCAGTCGTATTCGAAATAGAGTTATTCCAATCCTTGGAAAACCAGAATTTATATTGTCAGATCATGGCAGTTATTTTACAAGCGCCGAATTCAAGAAAGGTATGGAAGACATGGGTATAAAACACGTTTTAAGCAGTATCCGACATGCCCAAGCAAATCCAAGTGAGAGAGCAATTAAATGTGTAACATCATACTTGAGAATCTTCATTCCCAATGAACACCATAAATGGGTAGATAAAATTAAGTACGTAGAGACATGCATGAATTCTACCAGGCACGAGTCAACAGGACAAATCCCTATGGTCCTACACAAGAACGAGTATCCAGTGAGAACGTGGAAAAGCATCATTAACTGTCCACAAGATCCCATGATAGCACCTGACCTGCGAATTGAGAGAACGAGAGCCTACATGAGAAAACAAGAAGACCGCAGATTACGGCGAGTAAGAAATAAGAGGTTTCACAGTGATCTTGAAATCAACCAGCTCGTTTTGGTGAAACGACCCGCTACATCGGACCCAGAGAAGAAGATCTTCAGTAAATTCTGCGAAAAGTTCATAGGACCCTATTCTATCGTAAGAAACCTTGGAAATAATGCTTACAGAGTGAAAGAGTTGAGCACAGGAACAATGTCAGTCTACAATGCAGCCAACTTAAAAAAGTATCGAAGAAGCGATCCATGAGAGCGCCGAAATAACAATGCAGTTTGAATATATGGACGTCCTACTATCAACAAAGTGAACGGGGAGCAGTTGAGTACGGCACGTGAAGGAGGAAGTAGAGTTGGTGTTGACAAACATTAACGAGACGAGCAGAGTGTTGCCTCAGGCATCAGCGGGTCATGCAAGCAGACTGAGAGGGGAGATACAAGCAGGAAATGAAAACGAGTAAATGCCATTCAAGACAAGAGCGGCTAGACCAAGTAATAGAAAAGGGGTGATTCTGAAATAAAACAATTTGGCCTACGGAAGTCTTTTAAGATTGTCGACTTTATTCCTAAGTTCGAAATTTTGTGAGTGGGAGAGTTGTGAACCCTTTATCCTCTGTTGGATAAATGATTCTATGTTTTATTTCTTCAATTAATAAATATTTCCACCAGCATCATGAAAGTAGCCAGACGGAGATGAGGAAATTTCAAGCATTTGTTGGAGACAGCGGGGACATACCTGAAGCAGTTTGACAAAAGGCTAAATACTTTAGCTGTGAAAGGAAATAGCCTAGCGATGTGTCAGAAGGACAGGTGTTGGCCACCTCAAGATAGAAGCGACGCGCAGTGAGACATGGTTCTGGTATGTTCATTGTAATATTCGCGCCTAGAAGAAATATGATGCAGTAACGTGAGTGGCTGATGAAGATAATAGACACTCCTACGACGCCAAGATCTGCGAAAAACCGCCAAGTTACAGAAAATGTGGAACCAATGAGAAATAAATGCCTACGAGCGCGGCAAGACCAGCTTGGGTACGCGGTGACTAGCATTCACGCGGGAAATCGCCTAGACAAAATCTCTACGATCGGTTCTAGGATTAATGGGCATATTCTTGACCTGTGCAATGTTACGAGTTCAGTGATATTTATTTCATTCCTGTACCACCATTATTTCGAGAAATATTTGTATAATTTCCCCCCCCCCCATCAAGACCTAGGGCCAGTTCATTTATAAGTGGCGTGAAAAGCCAAGTCGACGGACGTAGACTTTTTACTTGTGTTCGTCTGAGGACGGAACGTATTACATTTGTGTGTCGAAGACACAAGTTTATTATTAATTTTGTGCGTCTAAGGACGTAGGCTGTTATACCTTTGCGTGTCATGAGGACATAGAAGTTATTGTAAATGTGTTAAATTCAGTGATAGATAGTCACAGTACTATATTTTGTAGGGGCAGTATCGTCGATAATTCGCCAACAAACTGTTACGGGGAAAGTAGTACCTGGAACGGCGAATTTAGTAGTCAGATATCAAGTGTATATTAATCTAACTTTCTGAATCAGCACGAGAGATGACATCGATTACCATAGAAGAAGTTTGGAATTCTCAACACTCCGTCCAGATGGCTGAGATGAGATAAGAAGCATTCAATTGGGAGATGGCAGCTGATGTTCTTTGACGGGTGACTGAACGAGAGATGAGTACAATATAATATTCTTTATTATTTGATAAATTAACTTATGGTTTATGGGACATATTTTTGTAAATACTTTGCTTGTTTGATTAACGTAGTAGTTTAGTTTTGGTCTGACACACCTTTTGCATGGAAACAGCTCGCATATGTTATTAGTGGAAGGTTCTTGTTTTTGTTTGTTGTTTTAACTAACGTAGCTATGTGAACGGCCGTGTTTGCATATGTTACGCAATGCGGTTAAAAACGTCTCTCGGAGATATGTTGTGTTTCAGAAGTAGGACTGAGTTAATATAATGATATAGTAGATTGGAGGGTAATTAAATTGTTTAAGGTTTATTATTGATCAGATTCAATGAGATTATTGCCTTTGGAGCAATGTAATTTGTGACGAAGAGCAATCAGCTCTATCGTAGGTTGTAATTTTTTTTAAAATGTTTGCGAGCATCTATTCAGCAGACCTGTGTGAAAATCGTCATGTCATTCCCAGAGGTGTGATTGTGTGTATTTTGTGGTCATTACAAGCGGGATTTTCAGCTTAGACTGATTTCTGTCAGCTTGGTGCCAGATCCATATTGTAACCTTGCGAGGGCAATTGTGGATATTTTGATTATTGTCTGACCATATGTTGAGGTGGTTGAGATTTTTGTTGCTGTTGGTTCCTTGAGATAACGGCACAGCTGGTCAGTTATTTATATACACTGGAGTTGGGACATGACGAGTATTGAAGAGGGGGAGATGTTTCACAAGGCGGTCTGAACGTTGCAAGCAAGGTCATTAGTGAGGAGCGCTTATTGACTACGTAATTACTTGAAATACAGAATAAGAACTGATCAATGGTAAAAATTGTTTAAATAAATGGGAGTTGCCTACGAATCACGATAATCTCCGAAGCGTTACCTTAACATGCAGTTTTGTTCATATAAAGTAAACTTAGCCGGTCAGGCTTTTGTTGTTGTTGGTTTAGTCCATGTTTATTTTCCATATCAGTGACCCGTGAAGTCACGTGCAATGATGTCTTTCCTTGTGTGTTTATTGAGCAATTGGCCAGGTTGGCAGCTCAGCTTGTTAAGTGCGTCATCGCACTAATGAGGGTCTCAGGGAGATTCCTGTAAATAGTAGATTTGTAGTATGGGTGTCAGCATTAGATTTTAAGGGTTTTTATTAATGTCATGCCCATATCCATAAACGTTGATTTACGCGATGATTGTTCGTGAGCACCGTGGCTGTTAACCCGTTGTAAACGAACAGTCATCCAAGTACTCATTTCTCGTAGTTAGTCATCACGCGTACATAAAATTCAAATGCAAGGTAGTGGAACATGGATCCACATTTTTATAAAGGGGGAGATCCGTCTGACTCCTCAACATTGATAGATGTTCCTGTCATGGGAAAATTCAGGGAGGATATTTCTATTATTGTTGTTTATTTTCTTTTTATGCACAATTAGTCATTAAATCATGTTATTATTTTACGTCTTGTCTCCTTACTTTCTTAATTATAGTTTTAATCCTATGACCCTTGCCTCGGTAAAGCATGTTGTTTGGCGGACGTAAACATCACACTATGAACTGAGCGCGACCCCTTGATCAAGATTCTTGCACATAAACACTGCTATTCTGAAGGGTTCAATATATATAGGGATATAGGGATATAGGGATAAGATATATAAGATTAAACGGATCTTCCTGTTGATAAGGACTTAACACAACGGTAAGGGACTGTTTTTATGTGACGTGTATTGCGTTTCGTCTACGAGGTTTTCAATTTTATTTTCACGCCAGGAAGTACACGTTAGGTGAATTTCGTTTGAGAGTACATTTTAAGTAATCATTTCTTTTATCGACAAACGGATTTATCGTGAGGATGATTTGGTTGATACTGTGTGGTTGATATATCCATATTTGGAGATATGGGTGACATGTTGTAGTAAATGGATTTGTCTGTCTTTCTGTGTATCTTTATGTACGCCTGTAACTCGTGTTTGGATACTTGGAGTATCGTAAAATTAGGTATGGTATTGTGATGGTTATTATCTCCTGATGGGAGTGAATCAGCACCACAACAAGTTCCACAGTTGGACAACTATAAGTAATGGTCATTCACCTGAAATACTGTGGTGAAACCACTATAGATATTTATACCTGATGGGCACCATCGTGTCCAATTACCATTAGGACATCGAAATATACCTATAATCAGACTTACCATTATTTACCTCAGCTATATAGACTCTTTAACTCAGCTCGTGGGGAAACATCCAGCTTCCAACCAAATGATATGTACTAAGAGAGGACAGGTTCGGTATTATAGCTAATTCTATCTACAAGAATTGAACACGGAAACTGAATTTAATGAGATTGAATTTAGTTATAATAAAAAGATAACTTTTAAAACACATGCTAATGGAAGACGTAGACTTTACTATTAGCGTGGGGGCTAAATCAAGACGAAGCGGAGACATGTTACTTTAACTTATTGCAGAATTAAAATGAATTTACAGTTACTTTGTCCAAAGAAAGATTGATTAATTTGGAAAGAAAAACAGAGAGATAAGTCATATTGTCATCTACGCTCACCAGTGCTGACTTCATGGTAGGTTATGCTCCACCTCGAGCTTATATGTTGTCTTCTGTACGAGATCGCCATCATCTTCTTGAAAATTCTTGATATGTAAAATTATAGCGTTGCGTGAGATGAAGTACTAGCTTCAAGAATCCCATTTATGACAACAGCCATTGTTATCATCAATATGCGTGAACGAGATATGTCCCCAGCAAACTGCAACTGTAATAGTTTATGAGCTCAGGGATGCTCAAAAGTAGACTAGACTGACCATCAACATAATAATCGAGTCTAATTAAAGAAAAATAATCAAATTGAGTGACTCTCCGTCCCCGGGTTGAGTCTTTTAAAACTTCTTGAATACCCTCTCTCCTGCACCCATCACACGTGGTCGTAGGCCAATCTCTTCTTGCGATGCCGACCCCAAGTCTCCCACTCCATCAAATTGGGTTGTCGTCAACGTTCTGATTTGCTCAGGGGTAGCGTGCATCCGATTCTAGGAATTGCAGGTCTTATAGCCAAATAAGGATATGCTGTACGTCGAAAGCCTTGTTTCCCTTGTCCTCAGTAAGCTTGACCTCACATGAACCAAGTTCGTGGAAAAGCGCCTCAGAGAGGCGTCAGTTCTCGTCTGCTCCAATTCTGTTGATATCGTCGAGAATAACTTGAGTTGCAACATCTACGCTGCCTCGCTAAATGACTTAAATCTCTGTTCCAGCTCAATTTGGCCCTCGCGTTAATTTTATAGTACTCGTATATCGAAAATCTTCCATTAGCTCCAATTGAATATAAACATAATAAAATACCCTCTCCTTCCATATAAATTGATATCAAAAATAATTACAATAAAAAGTTAAAATTAAAATTACGTGTGTGGTTATTATGTATCCTAACGTTCATGTAGGTTGATTAAAATATCGTATCAGCGCATCAACTATGGAAATATCTCAGTATCCATGAGAGTCAATACACCAATCATTTATAAATCTCTTCACCGTACTTTCCATAGAAGGTTGGGTATAGGGAAAAACTTTTCAAATTACATGCTAAAATAGGCGAAATATAAATATTATCCTAAAAGAACGACCAAACCATATGTTGCGCTTATCAATGTGAGAGACAAATTTCCGGAAACCACAGTTTAAGACCATTAAATTAACAGTGTCTGTGATATTCCCAGAAAACTAACTTTGCTCTGATAAACTTCTGAAGGAATGCCAAACCGCTAACCATTGCAACAGTAGCTCAATTGATAACGTCTGGTTATTAATACCGAAGACCGGTCGAAGATTGGGTACTTCTGCTAGTTTATAAAAACCAAGCTAGTAAAACTCAGCAATTATTCTAGGTTTGTGCCGGCACAAACCTAGAAGAATTGCTGAGTTTTAATTCACCGGCCGTGAAAGCCAATATACCACCAAGCTAGTAAGTTATATATTTAAGTGTGTCTTTGGTTCCTTATAACAAATTTTTTAACCAATCTTTTGTCATTCGCTTGGCTGCTCTTTTGAATTTCAATAAAGTATTGGAAGAATACCGAGGTATTTTACTGTTCGTATAGCTTAGGTGGAACATACCATGTTACACAGGGCTCTGGTAATTAGGTTGCCAGAAGAGCAATTATATTTTAGAAATATGTCTGGACGCAATGTTGTTTTCGTGCGTATTACATTAGTGGGATGATCCTCGATTTACATTATTTATGGCAATCGCTTCGTTTCCAGGATATTTGTACGAAGGTGGAGCAAAAAGTAAGTTGCACTAACGCGCTGCAGCAGCGCGCTGTGTGTCGCAAACGTGGGCACAGTGGAGAAAGGGATAGACACTGTCAACACGTCTGTTAGGCAGGTCGCTGTGGTGTCTCGTCTTGTATGGTGTGAATAGCGGCCAAATGCAAAGGCGCGTCGACTGGACGTTCTCTCCAAATATGAGGTGCGTGCGACAATCCGATTCCTATGGGCCAAAAGGAAGAATTGCACGGACATTCATCGTGAAATTAGTGCTGTACATGGTTATGGCGACAGTGTTCTTTGACATGAAGGGTTTTCTGCACGTGGAATTCTTGCCGAAAGGAACGACGATCAACGCGGCGTCGTATTGTCAAACGTTGCACCGCTTGGGTAAAGCGATTAAAGAGAAGCGCTGGGGGAAATTGAGCGCCGGTGTGATTTTGTTGCACGATAACGCAACACCTCACAAGGCCCGCCAAACGAGCGAACTGCTGCAGCGTTTCAAGTGGGAGGTCTGGCAACATCCACCCAACAGTCTTGACCTAGCGCCATGTGACTTTCATCTGTTCGGTAAGCTCAAAACGGAGCTCGGTGGTCGACGTTTCCAGACCGGTGAAGAGGTGAAGGCCGCTGTCTCCGTGTGGTTGCAGAACGCTGGATGAACTTTCTATTGCATCCGGCATCGACAAGTTGGTTGTGCGTTCGCAGAAATGTTTGGAGTCTCTTGGAAACTATGTGGAAAAGTGCCGTTACATTGTATGTCGTTATAGGCGTGTTTGAGTTGTATAGGTGGTGTAATAAATGACCATAACTGGGAAGTGCAACTTATTTTTAGCCTACTTTTCACATTTTGCAAAAATGAGGATAAAGTAGACTTATGAGATCAATCCGGGAAAATGTATGTCTGTCTGTCTATCTGTCCTTCTGTCTGTCTGTCTGGCTGTGTGCCCCCCCAATCAACTCCTAAACGGGTGCAGCAATCGAAACCAAATTTAGTATGAGTAAAGATGTATACCGGAATATCTCAAGCCCATATTTGAAAATTATGTCAGTGCTACCAACTGCTGAAAAATCGCACTAGAAATTTGAGCTCAATGTTGGATATCATGGAAGATATGCATGGGAGCTATTCCAAAATTGGCACACTTGTAGATAATACTATTTCAGTTTAATGCCCAGGAGGCCATACATGACAGCGTTGCCAAATTATTTTAAGCCTTCTGATAGGTCCAATTTTTAATGCATATAACTTCTACACTATTAATTGAATTTCAACCAAATTTTGTATGTAATATGTGTACATAAACAGATATGACTGAGTGTATTCTTAAGAACCACCAGGGCTGCCAACTGTTAATAATTGCTCTCTCTATTTTCTTCATCCAAATACCAATATATCTGAAAGTATGCAAGCCGACAGCTTTAAAATATGCACACGTATAGTACCTGACATTTTAGATTAATTTGGAGTAACTTATATACTTCAGTTCTACCAACATGATTCTAAGCCTGCTGATAGGACCAATTTTAAAATACATGTAACTTCTATACTATCAGTTGGATTTCAACCAAATTTCGTATGTGCTATGTGTAACATAAAGATTTGACTATAAGTATTCTAAAGAGCAATCAGGGCTGCCAACTGTTAATAAATGCTGTCTATATTATTTTACCCTAATATAAATATATCAGAAAGTATGCAAGCCAACAGCTCTATACTTTGCACACGTATAGCACCTGACACTCTAGATGATTTGGAGTCATTAATATAAGTCAGTGCTGCCAACATGATTCTATACTTGCTGATAGGTTCAATTTTAAAATACATGTAACTTCTATACTAACAAATGGATTTAATCCAAAATTGGCACAACAAGATATCATAATATTTCCGATTATTTCTAACCAGCACACGCATGACATTGTTGCCAACATGTTTTTACGCGTGCTGATAGATCCAATGTCTAACTGCATGTAACGTCCATTGGACTTCAAGCAAATTTTGTATTCTGTATCTTAAGAGATGGAACTATGAATATATTCAGTCACCAGGGCTGCCAACTGTAGTGCGAACTAATTAGACATTCCGATATTACCAACTTAATTTCGTCATTATTCTAGATAGGTTCATATACTGTAAAATAATCATTGGCATGAAAAGTAGGCTCTTTAGTTCGTCACGGAACTTCTTGTTTGACCTGCCCTCGTATTTATTACAGGTGATACATTTTGTACCTCTGCAATTATATGGTTAGTGGCAATTATCAAAAAGCGATAAGTACATTCAAGGCTATCAAATTGTAATAAAATAGGCCCATAAAGTCAAGTTATTTTGGGGATAGACAAAGGTCGTTTTCATATTCTTCTTCTCCTTCTTCGATCTTTTTGGGCCATCTATGGACCACGGTGCTTGCGGTTTAGCTGTACTTGTTGACTGCCACTTTTGGTGTTCTTGGTGGATTGCTTGGCGGATACTTTCATTAAACGTTTATAATTATACGCCAAATCAATACATAAACACTATATATTTTATATACTGGTACATGTTTCGACCTACAATGGGGTCATTCTCAGCCAAAAAAAATAAAAAATACGAGCCTTACAGTAGTCGCATATGATGTGTAACATCTGACATGTTATCCTACTCGTATACTACACAGCTTGGACATTCTTAAAATGTTAATTTACACTCCATTTTCATACTGGTACTATGATGAATGTATAGATCGAATTGGAGATATGCTACTGTCACATTTGTGGCGCAGCGGTCAAGCTGTTAGTCTCTCACCAAGGTAGACCGGGTTTGATTCCCTGTCAATACATGTGAGATTTTCGAATTGAAATGCCATGTCCTGTGGTTCGCATTCCACGTAAAAGGGAGGTACCGTGGATCATGATCGTGAGATTAACGGACACGCAAAACTACAAGCTTCATTCCTTCCTTTTACATTAATAATTCATAATAACAAAGTGATACACAACGTCGACAGTACTCTCAAATACTGTGAGCACATTCATCAGTAACTATAACATTCATTATTCTCAAGGCTCTCATACAGTTCGTCGTAAACAATCAAAACATGGCTTCCTACAATCATGAAATGACCTAGTCTCACATATGATGAAAATACAGCTTTTATTCCACCCATATAACAACATTCTGTTATGCATTTAATATTTGACTACTCACCCACAGCTTGACAATAATGCCGCTTACTTAAATGTAAATTTGTCGTCTTTGTCCTACCCCATGTGATATTCAACCTTGAACGTGAAGCTTCATAAACTGCTCAATGACAAATGAAAGTCGGTGAAACATTTGCCACTGTGCTCGTCAAACCAGTGTCTGCTAAATGCACTGCCTTCTGTATTGCCATAACATTCTCGCGCTACAGAACACACACTGCCTTGTTTCCAATACACACATTTTCAATTGTACATCCATCTGGCAGTGCGTCTTCACTTCCGCCCGATTCACTTCCGTCCCATTTTTCTGGCAGTGCGTCTTCACTTCTGTCCGATCCACTTCCGTTCGATCCACTTCCGCCCGATTCACTTCCGTCCCCAATTTTCAAAATCACTCCCACAAAACTATCCAGCAACCGAGCGGAAATATGTTACACATCAAAAAATCAATTAAGAATTGAAAACTAAAATAAAAAAAGGAAGGAAGATTGTAGTTTAACGTGACCGTGAATCTAGTGATTATGAGCCACGGGACCTCCTTTTTACGTGGAATGCGAACCACAGGACATGGCATATGTGACTGAAATCTAAATTAAAATGAAAAATTAATGATAATAATTGTAATAAATAAAATATAGTAATAAAATGGATATCCTTACAAATGTAGTATTAATTAATTAAATATAAGATTGGTCTTTTAACAATAATTTTAAAAAAGTAGTTAGAAAATAAGAACTATTAACAGTGAGTGTAAAAATGTTAAACTTTAAAAAAATTATCAAAATATACACAAAATAATTTAGAAAATCAATAAAATAATTCAGTTCGGCGCTTGAGTTAAATAAGTTGAATCCTCTTCAATACGGAGTTTGGTTAGTTGGTTGGTTCTTAAGTTTAGGGGTTGCAACAACGCGGTCATGTAGCCCCGTGTACTTTGGGTGTGTGTAGAATCTGTCTGATAACCGGTGTTAATTGTGATGACTGTAATAGTGTGTGTTATCTGTTTTTTAATTTAATTTAAATACTGCAACTTAGAATTTTTCAAATAGCTCCTACTTTTGCCGCCAAGCGCCAATGACTAATAGGCCAAGTTCAGAACTTAACTACTAGACGCCATTGCAGTCGGCTCTTGGCAACGAACGTAGAAACCTAAGAGCGTTGTTTACATTCTTAACCTATCCAATTTAGCAATACACAGGTGCAATTAGTGAAAGGTTCTTTAACATGCCACAAATCTATGACATGTGACCGCCGGCTTTACTTCCCCTCCAAAGGAAGGCATACTGAGGGATTTTTAACGCTCTTAAAAAATCCGACGGCTTCGGCTGGGTTTGAACCCGCTGTCTTGGGCATAGAAGCTCAGCATGCTACCGACTACGCCACCGAAGCCGCTCAATACGGAGTTTATTAACAATTTTGAATAGGTGCCAACCAGTATTACGATGAAATGAATTACCCTCGTTGTATGGGATGGAGAAATTCGGAAATTCGTACAATAATTTGAGTTGAGATGCCCAATGTGACAATTCTAATAATTATCCAAAACGTTTAGAAGAAAAAAACTGGATTCTTGAAATGGAATTAAGGTATCAGATGTTCCTCTTTAAATTTTCCAAACAGTGTTAGGTTATGTTTTTTCTGCTTTAATGCAACTGTAGTATTGAAAATTCTCCCGTAGTATGTAATGCATACATTTCATGCTGAAATCTTGAGCTTTTCTGTTGGACCAGTATTCTTTCATTTTCTTGGTGAACTCTATCTTACGTTCCTCGAACCAATTTTCTGGACGCGTTGTGGTGAACTTCTGTAATGGATGTGAGAAAACATCTGGTTTCATCTGTCAGACGGTAATGACTCCAGTCATTTATTGTGTCTTGCTGAATATTAAGTTCAGCAAAATCCCTCTCAACTTGTTTGATCCACAAGGACCCAGTGGCTTTACCCTAATTGGCTACTTTGAAGATCTTATAAGACTGCCTGTGGTGGTCCATTCTGTACAGATGGCCGCAGAAAGCCAGGCGTATCCTTATGAAGGAATCTCTGTGGTTTTCCTGGTGTTTCTAGAGTTCACAATTCGGTTCGTACGATCGCCTTCCGTCTGGTGGGGATGAAAGAGTATCCTTCACATTATAAATATCCATCTAGAAACTAAATAAGAATTTTGACTTTATTTTTCCAAAGTGTGGCAGACTTATCATGCAGATTTCAAGTCTTGCTGACACCATTTAAACTGAAAGCATTCTCTATTGACTGCACTGGCTGATAACAAGATGTCGATTGGCGAGCAAAGCAATTATTGATCCCGTTTACAAAAGAGATATCGCCAATCTTTCCCTAGGTTATTGGGTTGAGAGGTTAAAAGAGTGCCCGTCTTTATCGGTTAAAACGTGAATGACTACACACCAAACAGCTGTAATTATGTTATCTCTTTTATGGTTAACTAGACTGATTAACTTTCGAGGTCTCAAGTACAATTACACTAAACAAAATACAATCTTCTCAAGGGCCTTGGACTAATTTATAGGTTTTAGACTTAAAAAACAGATATGAACAGATATGGTCTGCAGGCCATTATATTACTTGCTTCCAACACGCTCTTTCTTGTAAAAAAAACAAGTAGTTCCGTGAAGAACTATACAGCCTATTTTCATATATCCCACTTATGTTAATTGCCACTATCAACATACACAATTTCTGTTTGATTGCTGTCATAGATTCGTAGATATTGAGAACCGACTAAATATTTCGGATGGTCGCCATGTTGGATTTTATATATGTAGGTCCTAGAGTTATGTACTGTTACATGCAGATTATTGTGAACGTGTAGCATTCAAACTTCAATCGCATAATTAGGACACAAGAAAAAACAAGGAGATTTAAAAAATTTTCACAGCTGCCATCTTGAAGTTATGGAAACAATTGAAATAAATTAGATGCCAGTGGATTAACATTCGGATAAAGATTTACTGTACCAAGTTTCACTGCACGCGGATGGTTAAATTGCGAGAAACGTCCATGTGAATATTTATAATTCGCGTCACCGCCATGTTGGATTTGTGATCACCAGGTTATTTAAAGTCCTATAGGTGAACTTAAGTTCATAGCCCCTATGAACATTAAAAAATGTAGTTTGATTGCTAAAATAGATTCGTAGATATTCAGTATCGTCTAAATATTTCGGATGGTCGCCATGTTGGATTGTTAAATGTATAGGCCATAGAGTCATGTACCATTAAAGGAAAATTATTGCGTAGCTTCATTATTCAAACTTTCACTTCGATCGCATGACTACATCACAAGAAATAAAAACTTAATTTTAAAATTCGCACTGCCGCCATCTTGAGGTTATGTAAACAATTGAACTAAATTAGATACCAGTGGATTACAATGTGTATAAATATTTCCTGTACCAGGTTTCAGTGCGCTTGGAACATTAAATCGCGAGAAAGGTCTATTTAAAATGTTCAAATTCGCTTGGCCGCCATGTTCGTTTTGTAGTTAACCGGTTTTTGAAAATCTTATAGATGGACTTCCAGTAGTGCCCTTTATCTCCGTACAAAATTTTAGGGAGATACCGCTAATAGTTTCACAGATATTGAATGCCGGTGAAATATTTCGCACATCCGCCATCTTGTGATTATGTAAACAATTGAACGAAGTTAGATGTCGGTGCATTACAATGTACATAAACATATACTGTACCAAGTTTCATTGCGTTTGGTTGGTCAAATCGCGAGAAACGTCTATTTAAAAGTCGCAAATTCGCTTGGCCGCCATGTTCGTTTTGTAGTTACCAGGTTTTCAAATGTCACATAAGTGAACTTATAGTAGTTCCCTCTATCACCATAGAAAATGTCAGGGTAATATCGGTAATAGTTTCGGAGATATTGAATGCTGGTGAAATATTTCGCACAGCCGCCATGTTGGATTGGTGAGTCGTAACAAAATTTGAAGGGCACGGTCGAGGTCGCCGGGAATAGTGCTATGAACTTTCCGAGTTTAATTGAAATCGCTCCTGCCGTTTAGATTTTATTAGGGGGGGGGGGACACACACACGAATCACACACACACACACGCACACACACACGGACAAAAGGTGATCTCATAAGCCTATTTTTTCAAAATTGAAAATAGGCTAACAAGTAGTTCCGTGAAGAACTATACAGCCTAATTTCATATATCATACTGTACTTATGTTAACTGCCTCTATCTACATACAAAATTTCAGGTTGAATGCTGTAATAGATTCGTAGATATTGAGTACCGACTAAATATTTCGGATGGTCGCCATGTTGGATTTTATATATCTAGGTCCTAGAGTTATGTTCTGTTACATGAAGATTATTGTGTACGTGTAGCATTCAAACTTCAATCGCATGATTAGGACACAAGAACTAACAAGGATATTTTTAAAATTTCTCACAGCTGCCATCCTGTGGTTATGGAAACAATTGAAATAAATTAGACGCCAGTGGATTAACATTCGTATAAGGATTTACTGTACCAAGTTTCAATAGTTAAATTGCGAGAAACGTAAATGGGAATATTTATACTTCGCGTCACCGCCATGTTGGATTTGTGATCACCAGGTTATTTAAAGTCCTATAGGTGAACTTATGTTCATAGCCCCTATGAACATTTAAAAAAATCAGTTTGATTGTTATAATAGATTCGTAGATATTCAGAGCCGTCTAAATATTTTGGATGGTCGCCATGTTGGATTGTTAAATGTATAGGCCATAGAGTCATGTACCATTAAAGGAAAATTATTGCGTAGGTTCATTATTCAAACTTTCACTTCGATCGCATGATTACGACACAAGTAGTTCCGTGAAGAACTATACAGCCTATTTTCATATATCCTACTTATGTTAATTGCCAGTATTTAACATACACAATTTCAGTTTGATTGCTGTAATAGATTCGTAGATATTGAGAACCGACTAAATATTTCGGATGGTCGCCATGTTGGATTTTATATATGTAGGTCCTAGAGTTATGTACTGTTACATGCATATTATTGTGAACGTGTAGTATTCAAACTTCAATCGCATAATTAGGACACAAGAAAAAACAAGGAGATTTTAAAATTTTGCACAGCTGCCATCTTGAAGTTATGGAAACAATTGAAATAAATTAGATGCCAGTGGATTAACATTCGTGTAAGGATTTACAGTACCAAGTATCACCGCATGCGGATGGTTAAATTGCGAGAAAGGTCCATGTGAATATTTATAATTCGCGTCACCGCCTTGTTGGATTTGTGATCACCAGGCTATTTAAAGTCCTATAGGTGAACTTAAGTTCATAGCCCCTGGTGCATTCTTGGAATACACGGTACCAGATATTAAAATTTTGAATGCTTTTGCATGTTCTTTCCTTCCTCTTTGTCAAACACCAACAGTGATCTTCTGTTTTCTCTGAGGGGTTCAGGTCGCTTATATCTTTTATAAGTCTGTTCCAGATATATATTCCATGACCCACCTAACGTCATATAGCAGCGAATATCTGAAGCTCTTCAAATCTTCCTCACGCAAGAGGAATTCCTTCTCCATCTGGCTACCAGATTTTACTGCCATCGCCAGCTGTTATCTCCATGAGCAAGAGAGCTGCGTCTACTCTTTTACTCACCATGCTGCGCTGGTATCATCTGTTGTCAACTCTTTGAAGACCGGCTCAGCAAGAGATCAATTTTTTGTTTTAAAGTTGGCAATGTTTATATGTTTTCCTTTTGTCTCCTATCCCCCACTCTTTTCCCCTGCCTTGGTCCCTCCGTGCTCCGTTGAGCAGGTCTCACTTCTCAGTCGGCAGTTGACTCGATCAGTTAAAGCTCCTCTCGAGCTAGCTTCCTCAAACCAAGAGGCACACACTCTTCTACGCCATGTTGGCTAGGTAGTCATCAACGGAAACTTCGACTTCAACATGAAATCAAGATAAGTACCATTTAAAAGTTTTAACCTCATCTTCATGGTTTTAACTTCCAAGTGCTTTTAATGATATTTTACAGACAGTGTGAAATTATTTACTTTGGGGCAAAAATCATTCTTCGTGGGATTTGCCATGTTGAGCTTTTGCTTGTATAAGCCAACCTTACTAAAAAAGAGCTTTTCTTAAGCTATTCAAATGAGAAATCCTCTCGCTACGTGGGATATTATCTAATACCCGCTGTCTATAATTATAAAGCTAGTTCCTCCGTTGGATTTTCTCAACCCCATTTTTCTGCTAAGGTCGTTCTGGAACCTTCGAGATCTTGTACTCTATCTGCGAGTCTTGCCGTCAAGTATTTTTCACGCACTTGTGAAAATACTAGTTAAAATTAGGAATCTTCCTTAAAATTACTGCAATAGCGAACTTTCTTCCCCCGTTGGAACATTCTATGGCGCATTTAATTGTAAATCACAACTTTTTCAAGAAATAGACTCTCACCTATATAGTGCAATCAGTTATTTCCATAATTGCAATAACTTTCTTTCTCATAAACTTCAGTGTTTCTATAGTGAACTTTGCATCCATCTTTATAGACTACAGTGATAACCAGTGCTTGCTCCACGTTTCTACCGCGTCGCGCTCGTCCGTTTACATTAAATACGGCCATGAACATTGATCCTATATCCCAATGATCTTTCCTCAACCTTCTACTAACAACCATTATTAATAAAATTGTAACTTTCTATAAGGCGTCACTCACGAAGTGCCCTTCCAACTTTGCTAGTTTAACATTAATTAAATTCTGCATAATTGCTTGTGTGATACAAGTTTCAAATCACATTGTTCCTTTCCTATAATCAGGGAAAACAATTCTTTAAACTCTTGAGCGAGTCATGTTCAGGTTTCACGAAATGGAAACTATCCCATTTGGCTAGTGATTCCTGCTCAAACTTGGGAAGTCTAGAACTTTCCTTTTCACTTTCTTCAGGTTTCACAGTAAGTGACCTGCCCTCTTTTGTATAATTCTCATATAATAATTCTGTATAAATATAAGAAGTTGTAGGAACTTCTATCTTATTTTTCATGTTTTTATTATTGTTATTTTCGAAGTTGTCACTTTTTCTAGAACATTCTCTCAAGAATTTCTTAAGGTACACTCTTTGTACACCAATTCACGTTCAAACTTTAATTACTTCATTGTTTATTTGTTTAAATCTTACAAAGATTTTAGAAACATGTAAGGTTTGAAACCTTGTAAATTGTCAATTGTCTGGAGCAAACGTTTAATGTTGAGAGGTCTGCGACCCCATTTGTTAAAAAGTTCAAATGAACTATGTTTGTCAAAATTATATTACATAATTGTTAATTTCTTCAAACTTCTTGTAATTGTAAAATAAATGAAGCGTATCCTTTCGCTTTTTCATTTACGAATACAAAGGTTAGGCAAGATCCTGGCTTTCCTAGCTCTTCCTAGGTTCATGCTCTCATTCATACTCAATAAAGCTTTTACTATTTGTCTGGCCAGACCATCACCCTTCCCTATAGTACTTTTATACATGCTTGGGAGGAAATACACTAAAGCCTTTCTCTGGCAAACCTCCAAAGTCTTAGCTGCGGTTCCCGTCAGCTTC
The DNA here is from genome assembly GCA_946902985.2 of Meconema thalassinum. Classification (NCBI taxonomy): domain Eukaryota; kingdom Metazoa; phylum Arthropoda; class Insecta; order Orthoptera; family Tettigoniidae; genus Meconema; species Meconema thalassinum. The sequence continues at coordinate 357,300,181 of OX336394.1, read as the reverse complement.
GACCAAGCTCGTACCCACTTTAGGTATCCAAGAACGGATTTGCGGTGGCAACCGCTTCTAAATGTATTGAAAGCTAAAATTATAAATTTTGTGGGACTCTCCTCCTATTTTTCTATCCTTCTTCTCCGATCCAAAATCTACTTCCTTCTCTTAATCATCTTCCCTTGGTGGGTGGGTTATTCCTCAGCCAATAAACTACCCAAAATTTGGTACCAGAAACCCGGGAGAGCCCATTTTTTCTTTTTCCTTTTAAAAAAGTGTCATTTAACAATACTCTGCAAATTATTAATATCTGCTTTGGATTTTTCAGCTATAACTACATCATGCAAAGCCTGTGAACGGGAAAGAGGCCGCTCCTGTCTCCTTTGGGGTGTCCTGTTCTTTCTACCCATTCGCTGCTGCAAACTTGACAGCATCTCCAAGGTTCTACAGTTTCGTGAGTTGTATTTCAATTTATTCTTTTTGTCATGGCTCCTACTGAAAAAGATGAAACTCTCATTGCCAGACGTTCTTCCTATAAAGGGCAACTCACTAGATTCAGAAATTTCATCAGCAAATTAAATCCCGCCGAGTGTGATTTAGACATCTTGACACATCGCCTTAAGTTGTACGAACGGTCTTATGATTATTATGATCAAATTCAAACCGAGATTGAATCCGCTTGCCCAGAACTTCAATCGGATCGGGACGAGGTCGAACCCTTGTACTTTGAAGGAATTGCAAAGGCCCACCAACTGATCCGCAATATCTCAGAACCGGACACTAAGGTCATCAATCCGGCCCAGTTCGCACCCGCTTCAGTTCACGAGAACAAACCGAAACCGTTACTTCCTAAGATAAGCCTACCGCACTTCTCAGGCAAGGAAGGTGAATGGTATTCTTTTTACGAACTTTACTGCTCCCTAATTCATGAAAGTACTGAGATCCTCGATATTCATAAATTTTATTTCCTCCGTACGTCTTTGGAATCTGAGGCCTTAGCCTTGGTGGAGTCACTGCCTTAAAGCACAGACAACTACCACATCGCCTTTAATCTCCTTAAAGAGAGATATGGCAATTTACGTTTGAGTGTAGCCCGCCACATACGCTGTCTCTTCAGCCTGCCAGCCGTCAAACCTAATGACGTCACCTCTTTAAGAAACCTGTTGGACTCTATACAGTTGAATGTCAGAGCATTATACCAACTTAAGCAGCCTGTCCAAACATGGGACACCATACTCATTCATATGGCTACATCAAGATTCGATTTTTCAACTTTAAAGGCTTGGGAAATTGAACTCGCTCGCAAGGAAGAATTTTCCTTCGAACACTTAATCTCGTTTCTTAACAGCCGATGCCAAGTCCTTACAGCACTCGCATTTCAGTGCGAAAAGGTCGAAACGAATCTTCAGTCTCACATTTTTGAGAAAAACCTTGCTTTTTCAAAGGGTCATCAGCCCCCATCTGTCGAGAACAAGCAACCCCGTTCTTCTTTCAATCATTCAAGAGAACATATCAGGCCGCTTAACAAATCGTTAAAATGCACGCTCTGTAAAAAGCTTCACACATTGTATTCGTGCAAATCCTTTAAAGAATTTTCTGTCGAAGATCGAAGGAAGTTTGTCTTGAATAGCAAACATTGTTTCAACTGCTTATCACCTAAGCATTCTTCTTCAAACTGCACGTCATCAAATCTCTGTTTTCACTGCAAAAAACCGCATCATTCTTTATTGCACGTTCACGATAAATCGAGGTCATCAGTACCTGCCTCTTCAAGCTCCATGCAGAGCAGCTCCGAACAAACTAATGCTTCTTCCTGCATTTCTAATGCCGAAACTTTTCATAGTGCGCAAACCCTTTTGACCACTGTACAATTCGAAATCCAAGATAAATTTGGAAATTGGTTTCGAACCCGTGGTCTTCTCGATTCCGCTTCAACTCATAATTTTGTTTCGCAATCGTTGATTAAAAAACTAGGTCTTTCGTCATCGCCTACTTCTATCAATGTGACCGGCATTGACAATTTGAAAACTCAAGTTTTTCAGTCTTCAAAATTGAAAATCAGAGACGTTTGCCAAAGAAACACCAATCTTAATGTAAACTGTCTCATTCTTACCAGTATTGGCAAGGACACTCCAAGTCACTCTATCAATACTTCCGGTTTAAACATTCCCTCGCACTTAAGGTTAGCCGATCCTCAGTTTAATGCTCAAGGTCCCATTGATGTACTTTTCAGTGCCAATGTTTTTTGGAAGTGCATTCGCAAACAAACACGCAAGTTATCTTCAACCGTGGTCGCCAGAGACACCGATTTTGGTTGGGTTATTACTGGTGAAATCCAATATCCCAGTGTTCAAACCAAAGCCCAATGTCATTTCGTTACGGCTGACATAAATCCCATTTCTGAAAAAGAGAACGCTCATGTTTCAGATCTCAATATTTTTGAAAAACACTTGCCGAAACGATGTCTCATCGTGAACAACTACGCCACCTCTGTAAGTTGTTTAAATGGTTTTTCCTTCTTCCCGCACAAGATAGCAATTCAAGTTCGCCTTGCTTTGTGTTACTTCGTTTACCTTCTCATGTCATTTTTTATAGCAGGTAATTGCTTAAACTCTTTCTCGAAAACTATCTTCCCCTTGGGTAAAACTATGGCTATCAGTCACCATCACTTTGCTGTACGCTATGTTTCACTTCTTTCGCTATGTAGAAGGATGGCCACGGCCGGCTCCTCCCTCCTTCCTCACAATTGGAAGTCGCTCATGAAACCGTTTGAAAATCTGAATTCTATAACATCAAGAATAACTATTCTTATGCATAAACTTCTTCTCAATGTCCCGGCTTCACTTCCTATTTCGGAAGAATCAAGCTTTTTCCTGTCGAAAATTGTCGGATTCCGTGATCCTCTCAATCATGCGAAATTGATTTCTTACTTTATTTCATATAGCTTTAAATTGTTTGTTCACGTCCAAGTTACGATTGACTGCATGTCGTCCAACCCGAATATCTGCTTTAAGTTACAGCTGATTCAACAAATGTTGTTTGTGTACTTTGAACTGCTTGTTTGTCAGACTTGTTTGTATACAAGCCCGATTAAGGTCAAGTCACTGTTTATTTCCTGTACGCTTGACAAAGTTCAAAGCATGTTTCTCTTATCTCAACTTTGGCTGATTGCCAACCATTGTCTGGCGAGCCGCTACTGCAAGTACAGAAGCCGTTCACCTACTTCCCAAAATAAACTTGTTCCAGTTAAGGACTCTTTCAGCTATTTATATGCCTTATCTCTTTGTACTATGTGTGTCAAGGCCGCACTTGCCTGTGTCTTCCACTTACTCATGCTCGTATTCTATAACTGCTTCGATCCTTGTTTCAAAACTTCGTTGCGTATTTCTCACGCGCTCATGTATTTCACTTTGCTTACATATTTTGCGATCTTAATGTTCATTGATGAACAAACTTGTTTTTTCTCGTCGTCACATTCGATGTGTTTTTGCATTTATACTTGTCACGTCACGTTTCTCGCTGACTTAAGTATTTTTCTGAGTAACCCCTTTGATACTCATTATAACTTGAGGTCATTGTTTATGGCTACTCGTTTGTTACCTATGGCGTTCTTGCTTTCTACTCGCATAGTTTCTTTGTTTATTTGGTATATTCTTGTCCTGAATAGATGTACTTGTTTCTATACGCTTTGTTTAAACTTGTCAATTCTCCTTTCGCATCGTATCGCAATCTTTACTAGTGCTTTATTTCTCTCAGCTTCCAGCTATTTTGTGATTGAAAGTGTTGATAATTCTCGCCTTTTAACTCCGCTTTCCAATGACCCTGATGACCTCCTTCCACTTACACCTGGTCACTGTCTTACACGCACTTCTCTCTCTGCCCATCCTTCCCTTCCTAATTCTTTCAGGGATTCTGATTTACCTATTGTTTGGCGTAAACTTGAAGCCCTCCGTAATTCTTTTTGGAAGAGATGGAACTTGGAATATTTAACTTCCTTGCAAGGGAGACAGAAGTGGTTTCTTTCCAGTCCCGACATTCAAGTGGGAGACTTGGTCTTAGTTAGGGATGTTTCACCCCCCCTAGTCTGGCCTTTTGGAAGAGTGACCGAGTGTTACCCTGGAAGGGATGGGAAAGTCAGGGTAGTCAGAGTTTTGACCACTAATGGTCAGATCACAAGACTACTTCTCCGCAATTGCTTATTACCTTTAAATGTTTACTTGTTTTTCTTGTTCCCTGTTGGTGTTTGCCCCTCCCAGTATGGTGCATTCTTGGAATACACGGTACCAGAGATTAAAATTTTGAATGCTTTTGCATGTTCTTTCCTTCCTCTTTGTCAAACACCAACAGTGATCTTCTGTTTTCTCTTAGGGGTTCAGGTCGCTTATATCTTTTATAAGTCTGTTCCAGATATATATTCCATGACCCACCTAACGTCATATAGCAGCGAATATCTGAAGCTCTTCAAATCTTCCTCACGCAAGAGGAATTCCTTCTCCATCTGGCTACCAGATTTTACTGCCATCGCCAGCTGTTATCTCCATGAGCAAGAGAGCTGCGTCTACTCTTTTACTCACCATGCTGCGCTGGTATCATCTGTTGTCAACTCTTTGAAGACCGGCTCAGCAAGAGATCAATTTTTTGTTTTAAAGTTGGCAATGTTTATATGTTCTCCTTTTGTCTCCTACCCCCCACTCTTTTCCCCTTCCTTGGTCCCTCCGTGCTCCGTTGAGCAGGTCTCACTTCTCAGTCGGCAGTTGACTCGATCAGTTAAAGCTCCTCTCGAGCTAGCTTCCTCAAACCAAGAGGCACACACTCTTCTACGCCATGTTGGCTAGGTAGTCATCAACGGAAACTTCGATTTCAACATGAAATCAAGATAAGTACCATTTAAAAGTTTTAACCTCATCTTCATGGTTTTAACTTCCAAGTGCTTTTAATGATATTTTATAGACAGTGTGAAATTATTTACTTTGGGGCAAAAATCATTCTTCGTGGGATTTGCCATGTTGAGCTTTTGCTTGTATAAGCCAACCTTACTAAAAAAGAGCTTTTCTTAAGCTATTCAAATGAGAAATCCTCTCGCTACGTGGGATATTATCTAATACCCGCTGTCTATAATTATAAAGCTAGTTCCTCCGTTGGATTTTCTCAACCCCATTTTTCTGCTAAGGTCGTTCTGGAACCTTCGAGATCTTGTACTCTATCTGCGAGTCTTGCCGTCAAGTATTTTTCACGCACTTGTGAAAATACTAGTTAAAATTAGGAATCTTCCTTAAAATTACTGCAATAGCGAACTTTCTTCCCCCGTTGGAACATTCTATGGCGCATTTAATTGTAAATCACAACTTTTTCAAGAAATAGACTCTCACCTATATAGTGCAATCAGTTATTTCCATAATTGCAATAACTTTCTTTCTCATAAACTTCAGTGTTTCTATAGTGAACTTTGCATCCATCTTTATAGACTACAGTGATAACCAGTGCTTGCTCCACGTTTCTACCGCGTCGCGCTCGTCCGTTTACATTAAATACGGCCATGAACATTGATCCTATATCCCAATGATCTTTCCTCAACCTTCTACTAACAACCATTATTAATAAAATTGTAACTTTCTATAAGGCGTCACTCACGAAGTGCCCTTCCAACTTTGCTAGTTTAACATTAATTAAATTCTGCATAATTGCTTGTGTGATACAAGTTTCAAATCACATTGTTCCTTTCCTATTATCAGGGAAAACAATTCTTTAAACTCTTGAGCGAGTCATGTTCAGGTTTCACGAAATGGAAACTATCCCATTTGGCTAGTGATTCCTGCTCAAACTTGGGAAGTCTAGAACTTTCCTTTTCACTTTCTTCAGGTTTCACAGTAAGTGACCTGCCCTCTTTTGTATAATTCTCATATAATAATTCTGTATAAATATAAGAAATTGTAGGAACTTCTATCTTATTTTTCATGTTTTTATTATTGTTATTTTCGAAGTTGTCACTTTTTCTAGAACATTCTCTCAAGAATTTCTTAAGGTACACTCTTTGTACACCAATTCACCTTCAAACTTTAATTACTTCATTGTTTATTTGTTTAAATCTTACAAAGATTTTAGAAACATGTAAGGTTTGAAACCTTGTAAATTGTCAATTGTCTGGAGCAAACGTTTAATGTTGAGAGGTCTGCGACCCCATTTGTTAAAAAGTTCAAATGAACTATGTTTGTCAAAATTATATTACATAATTGTTAATTTCTTCAAACTTCTTGTAATTGTAAAATAAATGAAGCGTATCCTTTCGCTTTTTCATTTACGAATACAAAGGTTAGGCAAGATCCTGGCTTTCCTAGCTCTTCCTAGGTTCATGCTCTCATTCATACTCAATAAAGCTTTTACTATTTGTCTGGCCAGACCATCACCCATCCCTATAGTACTTTTATACATGCTTGGGAGGAAATACACTAAAGCCTTTCTCTGGCAAACCTCCAAAGTCTTAGCTGCGGTTCCCGTCAGCTTCGACCAAGCTCGTACCCACTTTAGGTATCCAAGAACGGATTTGCGGTGGCAACCGCTTCTAAATGTACTGAAAGCTAAAATTATAAATTTTGTGGGACTCTCCTCCTATTTTTCTATCCTTCTTCTCCGATCCAAAATCTACTTCCTTCTCTTAATCATCTTCCCTTGGTGGGTGGGTTATTCCTCAGCCAATAAACTACCCAGCCCCTATGAACATTAAAAATGCAGTTTTATTGCTAAAATAGATTCGTAGATATTCAGTATCGTCTAAATACTTCGGATGGTCGCCATGTTGGATTGTTAAATGTATAGGCCATAGAGTCATGTACCATTAAAGGAAAATTATTGCGTAGGTTCATTATTCAAACTTTCACTACGATCGCATGACTACATCACAAGAAATAAAAACTTAATTTTAAAATTCGCACTGCCGCCATCTTGAGGTTATGTAAACAATTGAACTAAATTAGATACCAGTGGATTACAATGTGTATAAATATTTCCTGTACCAGGTTTCAGTGCGCTTGGAACATTAAATCGCGAGAAAGGTCTATTTAAAATTTTCAAATTCGCTTGGCCGCCATGTTCATTTTGTAGTTAACCGATTTTTGAAAGTCTTATAGATGGACTTCCAGTAGTGCCCTTTATCTCCGTACAAAATTTTAGGGAGATACCGCTAATAGTTTCAGAGATATACAATGCCGGTGAAATATTTCGCACATCCGCCATCTTGTGATTATGTAAACAATTGAACGAAGTTAGATGTCGGTGCATTAAAATGTATATAAACGTATACTGTACCAAGTTTCATTGCGTTTGGTTGGTCAAATCGCGAGAAACGTCTATTTAAATGTCGCAAATTCGCTTGGCCTCCATGTTGGTTTTGTAGATACCAGGTTTTCAAAAGTCACATAAGTGAACTTACAGTAGATCCGTCTATCACATTAGAAAATGTCAGGGTAATATCGGTAATAGTTTCGGAGATATTGAATGCTGGTGAAATATTTCGCACAGCCGCCATGTTGGATTGGAGAGTCGTAACAAAATTTGAAGGGCACGGTCGAGGTCGCCGGGAATAGTGCTATGAACTTTCCGATTTTCATTGAAATAGCTCCTGCCGTTTAGATTTTATTAGGGGGGGGACACACACACGAATCACACACACACACACGCACACACACACGGACAAAAGGTGATCTCATAAGCCTATTTTTTCAAAATTGAAAATAGGCTAACAAGAAATAAAAACTTAATTTTAAAATTTTACAAGCCGCCATCTTGAGGTTATGTAAACAATTGAACTAAATTAGATACCAGTGCATTACAATGTGTATAAACATTTCCTGTTCCAGATTTCATTGCGTTAGGAACATTAAATCGCGAGAAAGGTTTATTTAAAATTTTCAAATTCGCTTGGCCGCCATGTTCGTTTTGTAGTTAATCGGTTTTTGAAAGTCTTATTGATGAACTTCCAGTAGTGCCCTTTATCTCCGTACAGAATTTTAGCGAGATACCGCTAATAGTTTCAGAGATATAGAATGCCGGTGAAATATTTCGCATATCCGCCATCTTGTGGTTATGTAAACAATTGAACGAAGTTAGTTGTCGGTGCATTACAATGTGTATAAACATATACTGTACCAAGTTTTATTGCGTTTGGTTGGCTAAATCGCGAGAAACGTTTATTTAAAAGTCGCAAATTCACGTGGCCGCCATGTTGGTTTTGTAGTTACCAGTTTTTCAAATGTCACATACGTGAACTTCTAGTAGTTCCCTTTATCTCCGTAAAAAATTCAGGGTGATATCGGAAATAGTTTCGGAGATATTGAATGCTGGGGAAATATTTCGCACAGCCGCCATGTTGTATTGGTGAGACGTAACAAAATTTGAAGAGCACGGTCGGGGTAGTCCAAGATAGTGCTATGAACTTACCGAGTTTCATTGAAATCGCTCCAGCCGTTTAGAAGTTATTACGGGACTCACACACACACACCTCACACACACACACATACGGACAAAGGGTGATCTCATAAGCCTATTTTTTCAAAATTGAAATTAGGCTAAAAATAAGATGTATCTGCTATGCTAGGTAGTCATCTTGCAGACTGGTCGAATATGCAAAACATACCACTGTCGCGCAGTTTGACAGAATCACGATACCGTAGCTAAAACCTTAAATTACTTCTAATTCAATTACCTACTCGTACATTATTATGTTTTATGAGGTTGACGATTACGAATCTGATATATTGTACATAAAACAATATGGCAGATCCCATATGGTGTTACATTCCTGTTTTCAGGCATGTGAAAAGAACGACCGATTCAATGGAAGATTTATCTTTTCCAGAGTACTATTTTCATTGAAATACCATGTTTAAAAATGCTCCAGCAATCACGAAATCCTTTCGAGATGAACAAACGTGATTGGCGCCAGCGATCTGCGCCATTCAAAGCCAGCTTAGCTTGCCGTGTTTACCGGGGCGCACATAAATAATGACCCTGTATTAATGTAATAATACATCTTAGAAATTGGACTGCTTACATCACAAATCAATCAAATTATGTCTGGTGTTGTACTGCTGCATGTTAGAACAACAAGAAAGGAAAAATCCTCAAGAAAATCTTTGGCCCAGTGTGCACAGAGGGAGTGTGGATGAATAGGAGGTCTCATGAGTTATACCAGCATTTTGAGAAAATATCAAACACTATTAGACAGCAGGTTACTTAAAAGGGCCGTCCACACGTCAGCGACTTACTTGCGCGGTATAGTTTGCGCAAATCAGACGCAACACTGTGCGGCGTCCACATTGCGCGAGTAAATTTGCACAAACTTCAGTACGACAAGCCCGTGGAGTTGGGGTAGTGCACTTGCCTCTCACTCGGAGGCCCCAAGTTCGATTCCCGGCTCCGTCAGGGATTTTAGAAACAGACGTGAGGGCTGAAACGGGGTGCACTCAGCCTCGTGAGGACCATTGAGTAGCTGTCTGACAGTGAGGCAGCGTCCCGATCACGAAAACCAAGATATTCGGCCGAGGGGACCCGATGTGCTGATCACGCATCACTCCAATATCTGCAGGCAGCGTTTGCTTGGTAGGCCTAGGCCCTTAACGAGCTGTAGTGCCAGGTTTCTTTTTCTTTTTCCAGTACGACTAAGTTTGACTTCGGAGTAGATGCTTTGACAGCAATGTGGGCAAGTGACGATTTACTTTTGTTACAGTTATTTTTTTACTGTTTGCTGCTAAAGAAGAGGAGAAGTTAACGTTTTAGATCAAAATGGAGAAAAAATGGCTTTTGAAAAGAAATATATATTCACATGTAAATTTATTGAACGACTTAAGAGAAGATCCAGATGAATGGCGTAATTATTTAAGAATGGATGAAAACGCATAGCCTATACAGAATTGCTTTGTTCGGTAACGCCTCTAATTGAACGTTAAAATACTGTGATGCGCGTATCTGTATCCTACCTATCTATCTCCTCACGAAAGACTGAGTTGCACTTTAAGGTTCTTAGCTACAGGAAGATCGTATAGGGACTTGAGATTTACGACGGCAATTTCTCATCAAGCTTTGTCTATAATAATTCCGCACACATGCCGAGCCATTTACAAGGTTTTAAGCAAAGAATTCATGAAGGTATGTTACAGTCAATATTCATTTATTAAAGACAAAATGTTTATACAATAATTGCAGTTAATAACAACCTTGTGAAATATGAGTTAAACAAGTTTGTAATTTGAAACTTGAAAATATAGACATTGTAGTCATGACGTGCTGTGTGCTTCATATCTTCTTAGAAAATTTTCTACCACCTACACACCAATCGGAAGCTTGGACTTTGAAGACTCTATATTAGGCACACTGTTGATAGGGTTAAGAACAAGTGATTCTAATCTGACTGATTTAGAATGAGGACAGTACAGAAGCAGTTCCAGGGATGCCAAGGAGATTAGAGAAGAGTTTTTACCGGTAGCTTAATTCAATAATGAAGGCAGTGTTCCCTGGCATAGCAGATTGTGTAATGTATAAATAATGGATAAATATCTTCAATAATGAAGACAGTGTTTACCGACAGAGTGGACTGTGTGGACTGCAGTAATAAACTAAAAAAAAAAACGTATTATGTTACAACCCGTACCTCCAAAAATTTCTTCAAAATTGGAGATTGGTATTCGAGGGGTTTCTTGGTCATCTATAAACCGCAGTAGGTTGTAGTACCACAAGGTAGGTACATAAACGTCTTTTGCGCTGGTACCTGCCTTCTGTGAGACTTTCACTTTATATTTTCTTTGCGGCAGGAACTACGCAAAGAATTCACTTGTTTTTTGTCACTGAATCTCTGTCTGCGCTTGGTGCTATCTGCACAGATAAAATGGGAAGATATGTAGTATTGACCACTAGCGTACTATAAACATTTCATATTTCACTGAACTGAACTGATTAGAAAATCGTCTTATAATGAATTCACGGATGGATGGACATACGTTATAAAAACTATTCCTTCCTTTAATGTACTATTTTACTTCAATGTGCTACGCACATTTTATACGACCGAAAATGTGTAACAAAATTAAAGTTCATTTATATTTATACAACTCTTTTAATTTTTATGTTCAACCCTCACCATTATGTGTCAGAAAACTGTATCATAATGATGGTCATTATTATAACACTGATTTTCATTATGATACAGTTTCTCCAGCCAATCAGAGCTCGTTCATTGACCAATTAGGTAACGATACCTTCGCGCATGCGCTCAAAATCCAACATGTCGGACATAAACACAACATCGAACTAGGCTATAATAAATTACCGACATGGAATACGCACCGTCCATATGTTCGCGAAAATAAACTGGCGAATATGAAACAAGAAATAGCACTGTACCTTAAAATCACCAACACTAATTTCTACACAGCGCATTGTCTTCAAATGACCCCGGTGAGAATATTACTGAGGGACGGCAGATGGCATTGCAAGCACACAGAGCGCATGCGTCGGTCATTCAAAGATCTTCAAAGACAGAGATATAATACCCAACGCTCGCTCTGTGATCACAAAATTCAAGTAGCTGACTCTCAACAGATATTTATGAATATTTATGTCAAAACATATAATAAAGTTATAATTATCGTCGAACATAAACAGTCGTATGCAACTCGCCTATAATGGTAATTAAGACACTCGTATGGAAATTATAAAACTCGCATGCGCTCGTTTTATAAAAATACTCCTGTCTTAATTATAGCCATTATAGGCTCGTTGCATAATGTACTATTCTATCAGTTTTTCGTATGCAGCATTCTTTTTATTCCTGTCACTATACTCCTTGGATTTTACTTTCCAAAGCCGTGGTAGAGACTTGTAGAGATCGATAAATTCCGCAATAATCTGTTTCGAACAATTTTTTATATCGGACATTTTTGTTTATGCCTAATTATTTAACCGCACTGGAAAGTATTTGAAGTTTCAGCTAAGGCGAGGCTTGAGCTAACGTGTCTACACGCACAAACTGCACTGCGCAACTTAGTTTGCACAAGTAAAATCTTTGGGGCTGCGACGATTGTACAAGCCGCGCTTCTTGGCTTGCACGAGCTACCGTTTTCCCGTCCATACGTACAAGCTTTCCTCTGCAAACCGGTTTGCACAAGTATGCTTGAGGGAAAGCCTGCGCGTGTGGACGGCCCTTAATTAAAGCCTACACCAACAGATACCTGGCTGGAATAGCACCTCATTGTGTACGCAGAGAGCTAGTTGCCAACAGGGAGAGGCTGAGAGTGGAAGAGAACAACGCCCACCCACTGCGTGGATATGATCCTCCTCAGCAACGGCTGAGAGTAGTGTGTTTTGGATGGTTCAGATCCCACCACCACCGCTCCACCGCTGGAATACTAAAATCGTAATATCTCGCGAACCAATCAGGCTAGAGACTTGTACGAGGTGTCATTGAACTCGGGCTAACACTCCCTTTCCAATGGACAATATATTTCCACCCCAAAAGTAAAACCTACCCCTACTAGGGGGTGAAATTGTAATTTTTTAGAGAATCTCTCTTTCCAATTGCAACATGTGAGAGTTTGAATGCCGATATGGAATGAAACGTTGTTCTACATAAAGTGCATATGTGCGGTGGATAGCCACTATGAATTAACATGCTTGTTTTCTGTTATTACGCATGCCCACTCATGGCTTTTGTAAGAGGGTGGGGGAGCGGATCCCTATGGATGGGTTATTGTTGACGAGTCATTGTTGGCGGGGGTCATTGTTGTCGGGTCATTGTGGACGAGTCCTTGTGGACAAGTCCTTGTTGACAGGTCCTTGTGGACAAGTCCTTGTGGACGAGTCCTTGTGGACGAGTCCTTGTCCCTTTGGACTGATCCCTTTGGACGGGTCCCTTTTGGACCGGTTCCTACGGACTGGCTCATGAAATTATTTAAATTATGTCAAAGGGCCTAACTACATTTCGCGTGTGTGTTGAACTGACGTTGTTCACCACTACTATAATGGGATAACGATATGAAAGGAAAGTGGTGAAATACATGTGAACACGTGTGAGATGTCATTATTAGCATTCTCCTTGTGAAACAAGTCACATTCTGTTTTGGTTCATACGTGAGAAAATGCAAGTTCATGTGTAATATGACCTAAAAACACAGGTGTTCACCTGTGCACGTGCACGATAAGAGCTAACAAGTCACAACCTGTTTTGACAGTGGTGAGAGGTGAAGGGGGGAGAGTCAGTGTAAGAGAGAACACAGGTGAAGAGAGAAAGAAAATATGTATTGCTCATAATACATGTGGAGCTGAGGACTGTACATAGGACTGTAGGTTAAGTACAACATGAGTGAATAAATAAATACAAGACACACAGGTTCACACAATATGTAATTTATTCATCCAAGAATTAAAGGCTGAGCTAAATCCCAACCATTTTACATATAGTTTATTTCCTTTTTGTTTCAACACTTTTTCCACAAGGTAATGTTTAGGAAACGCTGTCTTTTGGAGTTCTTGAAGATAAAACCTGCCTTTTATGGGTTGATGGTTGAGGTCCTCGAGTAAATAGGTGACTGGACTGTTCAGGTTGACTTGACGAATTCGAAATAGTTCAGTCCCCCAATTTGGTGTGTAGCCCTTGTCGAAGACGGACTTGAATTTGCTCACACGAACATGGTCCCCAATGTTAAGGCGATGACGTTTAGGGTCTGCTGTTTTTATGGGGTTAAACAGTTTATCCAGTTGTGGAATATTTTTGGTCACAAGTCGTGGCTTGGTCCCAATGGTTCTGTGTTTGGTGTCATTGTAACGTGACACTAACTCAGGTAACAAGTCCAACCAGCGATAAGTGCCCTGAGCGGTAAACGCTTTCCACACATGGGTTTTCAATGTTCGGTTGAACCGCTCGACCACGCTGGCCTTGAGTTTGCTGTACGTGGTGTAATGGTGAATATCCTTAGATTTGAGAAAACTGGAGAAATCCTTGTTGAAAAATTCTTTTCCCTGGTCGGTTTGAGGAGCTGAGGTTGACGTTTAGATTGTTGAATAATATGTTGAAAGGCTTTGGTGACTAGTGGACTAGACTTGCGACGCACAGGTTCAACAAACGCCATTTTGGAATAAACATCAATGACCGTCAACTTATAGCGTACACCATCGTTAACGTTAGCATAGGGAATCATTTCAACCAAGTCTGCTTGCCAAAGTTCATCCACACCTTGTGAAATCACCTTGAGTCGCTGATAGTGACGTCTAGCTGGACGATGCAACTCGTGAGCAATACCCATTTTAATGGGTGAGGGCTTAAACAATAATTTTGGCATTTCGAAGTTCTTCCTCAATTTCTTGAATTTCCCAATCGTGACCAGTATGACCGGCTTGACGTGAAGCATGCAACAGCTGTAGTCGCTGGACGAGTTTATTTGGATTGTGCCAGTAGGTAACATCCACAAGGGGTTTTAATGGTTTAAATGTCACCCCTGAAGCGGACACTTTACGACGACCACTTTGACTAGTGGGGAACATTTTTGCAATGATGGTTTTATATTTTTGAGATATATTGGCATTCACTTGTTGAGTGGGATCATACTGTCTTTTGTGTGCATGGGTGTCCAATAAAATGGATTTATATTTACTAAGGTCCTCTGACGTATAATCTTGAGATGAGGGAGTCCGAGAGAATAGTAGCTTTAACAGTCCTGATGTTAATTTATAGTTGATCTTTTTAATGACAGCTTTAGTACGACTAAATTTAATCGATGAATCACCAATTTTAAAACTATCATTCTCATAGCGAACGCCATATGTGGTATCTGTGTTTCCAACAAATAGATTGGTGAAATAGGGTTCCAGTGTTGATCCATAATATTTTATTAAAATGTTTTTCAGATGAGCTTTATGTTGAGGGGTGGCCAAGAGTTGTGAAAATGGAGACGATCTGGAAGGGCAAGGGGTTTCGACCATGGCTAAGGATTTCCTTCTTCTTAAAAACTCTGCAAGGGGTGATGCCTTTTTTTGAGGCGTAAACACTTGTTCCTCATTATCCTCAACTTCGCTAACACTAGTTAAATCTTCCTGTTCCTCTTCATTTTCCTCTTTCTCTTCCTCAGAGTCCTCGTGATGCGTCTGACTGGCTTGTGAAACGGTAGGTAGCGTTTCAGATGGCTTGAAAGAGGGTTTCAACATAGCTTTTAGCGGAGGTGCTAAATGTTGTTGAATAAACAAAGCATGATCCGCACGCGATCGTTTCAATTGACGAAACTTTTGGCGAATAGTATTTTTTGCTCTAATAATATGCTTTTTCAATTGACTCTCTGCTAACGCCATGATGTCGTGACAAATGACTTGAGAGGGAATGATACAGTGCCTTAAATAGCAATAAAATGATCAAACCCTAAGCGATACCGCCCTTGGTTGAGTTCACTTTGTTTGTCAATCACTAAACAGGCATGACGTTGTGTGTTCCAGCACTTGCCACACAATTCTGTAAACATTTGAAAGGTCATATCCGGATTCACATGTTCATTATAAATGTAACGACTGTTCCTCTCATCCTGACGAAATAAAACAATGACATTGGCATTGTCACGAATCAACTGTTTGGACATTTTAGAATACGTTTATCCAAGATAGAAGCAATCGATATGTTTGTGTCGACCCATGCTGAAATAGCTTTGAATGATACCTTGTCGTTCAGTGGATACATCATCGAAAATCATGAGTGAATCAGGCTTTACCTCATCCGGTGAAATAACATTTTCTTGCGTGGAAAATGTAAAATACCCCATATTCTCATTTTTTAATCCAGACATGACTTGATCCAGAAACACGTAGAGGGGTTGGTAGAGAGATTTTGCGAAAATATAAATATTTTGAAAACACAGACCATTGGGCGCTGTAATAAGTGTCAGCAAAAGATTGGTCTTTCCACAGCCGGAAGGTCCCACAATGATGCAGCGAATGGAAGATGGAAACAGTGAACCATGGCGTTGTTCACGTGATGTGGGGTAGAGATGGGAAACCATGTCCCTCACGGGAATGACTCTTGCTGCTTAATTAGCTTCATTTCAACTAAGGCTTAGAGAGGCTAGCAGGCTGTCTATATACATCGCACCGAGCCTTGTCATAGAAACAGTAGACTCGTACTACAGGTTGACGATGGATGTCTTTGGACGTTCGTTGATGGTCAAAGCTAGGTCTGTTCCCATACATGATCCTAAACAAGAAACAGATCCTGCTAATAAACACTATGTGGATAGGTCAGTAGTGCCACGCACAAAACAAGGAGATTATGACTTTAAAGGAAAGCGGTTAACTCATGTAAAACATCCTCAAGTGCCTACAGACGTTACTACAAAAAAGTATGTGGATAACAAGGTGTATGAGTTTTATGATAAAGTGCCTCAGCTTACGGTGGATGGCTATAGCGCTAATCATCACCGCATTATTCACGTGGAAGACCCACAAGAAGATGATGATGTCTGTACCAAGCGATACGTGACCTATGAAATGAAAAGGCTTTATACATTTATCCCATCTGTATTTTTAGTGCATCTGACAAATGTAAAACCTGCGAATTAGAGAAACCATATACCGCTAGTTCATGACCAGCACTTGACCTATGTGCTTGCTTCGGGTTTAAGCCACTATCGACTACACTATAATGGAACCATTCACATCAAATATGCCATACCTGATGAGAACCATTTACAAATAGAGATAAATGGTCATAGGATGATGGTCCTTAACCATGAAATGGTCAATGCAGGAGACGAATTATCCTTTCATCTCCTGTTGACATGGAATGAAAAGCAAGCTGGAAAAACCATAAATGATTTCCCACTTTATGTAGAATTGGAATATACAGCCATGAAATGACAATCTAATGTTAGTTGTGACTTAAACTTTCTTGTGAAAGGTTGTTGGTCATCATCATGGTGAAACAAAGATATGTGGTGAGAAAGACAAAAAATATGAGCCTGTCCTTGGCAAAGCCTAGGTTTATGACATTCGTGGACAAGCCCTTGCGAAAGAAAAAAAGAAAAAATAATGTGTTGACCATAAGGAAAGCTCTTCGAGTAGCACAGAGACATGTTATTCCAAAACGTCAGCGACAGGGTTCAAAACAAGGGCGAGTGATCCCCGTCCCCAAACGAGCGGGGTTTTTACCTGCATTATTCGCTGGTCTGGCTGCTCTAGGTTCACTTTTAGGCGGCGCCAGTGCAGTGGCAAAAACTATTAAAGCCGCGCAACAGGGCAAGCAACAACTCAAAGAAAGTCAGCGACACAATGAAACAATGGAGGCCATTGCTATGGGGGCTAGAAATGTCAATTTGAATCCAGCCTTTTATCAACAAGGATTTGGAATTTCACCTTTTCGAAATAAAAAAAACCATCTTTAACCTCAGCCATAGCAAGACATGCCCTAACGCATCAGCAAGTGGAAAGCTATGCTAAACAACTGAAGCTTTCTCATTTTCGAGGTGTGTTTATGCGAAACCAATTACCCTCACGACCCTGGAAACATGAATGTGCTGTTGTCAATTTGGATGATCACCGAGGACCTGGAACACATTATGTAGCTTATGTCAAAGAGGGATCTACTGTATGGTACTTTGACAGTTTTGGGAATTTGCCCCCGCCCATGGAACTAGTGGCCTATTTTGGAAACAGGATCAAGATATATTATAATGTGAAACGTGAGCAAACGTTTAACAGCCAACAGTGTGGACGTTTATGTTTATTTTTTTTTATATAAGACGCAACATAAGCAAAAACGTCAACAGTATGTCGGCGGAAAGTAAGACGTTTACACTGCATGGACGTGGACCTGAAGTGAGTCTAGACTTTTACCCACCTATCGAATTGAGTGAAAAACCTTATGGTTTAGGACTTGTTTCTCTTGAAACGTACAATCGAATATACAACATACGTGAAAATGTGAACAACAAGTTTTACTATGATGATTCTGTGCTCACCCTGAACTCTGGTGGATACACGATAGATGACATTTATGAACACATTTATGTGGTGTTGATCAATGAATATGGTTTAAAGTCATTTCTCGATGGAACGCGCAAGTTTGAACTTGTAGGAAATACCAACACTCATCGCTGCAGTATTTTTTCTACATTCAAAATTGACTTTAAAACTCACCCCGATTCCATTGGTCCATTACTAGGATTTAAACCACGTGTGTTAGAGTCCAACAAAAAACATGAATCAGACCATGAAGTGAAATTCATTGAGGACCATCATGTGTCGGTGACGTGTAATATTATTAGTCAAGTGTACACCAATCAAGAACCGTCGCATTCGCTTTATGACTTTATTGTAACATCGCCCAATGGCTATATTATTCGTGAAAACCCTCCAGTGGTGCTTTTTAGCCTATTTTCAATTTTGAAAAAATAGGCTTATGAGATCACCTTTTGTCCGTGTGAGTGTGTGCGTGTGTGTGTGTGTGTGTGTGTGATTCGTGTGTGTGTCCCCCCCTAATAAAATCTAAACGGCAGGAGCGATTTCAATGAAACTCGGAAAGTTCATAGCACTATTCCCGGCGACCTCGACCGTGCCCTCCAAATTTTGTTACGACTCACCAATCCAACATGGCGGCTGTGCGAAATATTTCACCAGCATTCAATATCTCCGAAACTATTACCGATATTACCCTGACATTTTCTAATGTGATAGAGGGAACTACTATAAGTTCACTTATGTGACTTTTGAAAACCTGGTAACTGCAAAACCAACATGGATGCCAAGCGAATTTGCGACATCTAAATAGACGTTTCTCGCGATTTGACCAACCAAACGCAATGAAACTTGGTAAAGTATATGTTTATATACATTGTAATGCACCGACATCTAACTTCGTTCAAATGTTCACATAATCACAAGATGGCCGATGTGCGAAATATTTCACCGGCATTCTATATCTCTGAAACTATTAGCGGTATCTCCCTAAAATTTTGTACGGAGATAAAGGGCACTACTGGAAGTCCATCTATAAGACTTTCAAAAACCGGTTAACTACAAAACGAACATGGCGGCCAAGCGAATTTGAAAATTTTAAATAGACCTTTCTCGCGATTTAATGTTCCAAGCGCACTGAAACCTGGTACAGGAAATATTTATACACATTGTAATCCACTGGTATCTAATTTAGTTCAATTGTTTACATAACCTCAAGATGGCGGCAGTGCGAATTTTAAAATTAAGTTTTTATTTCTTGTGATGTAGTCATGCAATCGAAGTGAAAGTTTGAATAATGAACCTACGCAATAATTTTCCTTTAATGCTACATGACTCTATGGCCTATACATTTAACAATCCAACATGGCGACCATCCGAAATATTTAGACGATACTGAATATCTACGAATCTATTTTAGCAATCAAACTGAATTTTTTAATGTTCATAGGGGCTATGAACTTAAGTTCACCTATAGGACTTTAAATAACCTGGTGATCACAAATCCAACATGGCGGTGACGCGAATTATACATATTCACATGGACGTTTTTCGCAATTTAACCATCCGCGTGCAGTGAAACTTGGTACAGTAAATCCTTATATGAATTTTAATCCACTGGCATCTAATTTATTTCAATTGTTTCCATAACCTCAAGATGGCTGCTGTGCAAAATTTTAAAATCTCCTTGTTTTTTCTTGTGTCCTAATTATGCGATGGAAGTTTGAATACTTCACGTTCACAATAATCTGCATGTAACAGTACATAACTCTAGGACCTACATATATAAAATCCAACATGGCGACCATCCGAAATATTTAGTCGGTTCTCAATATCTACGAATCTATTACAGCAATCAAACAGAAATTGTGTATGTTGATAGTGGCAATTAACATAAGTAGGATATATGAAAATAGGCTGTATAGTTCTTCACGGAACTACTTGTTCATTCTGTGGCTGTCGATGGTATTATTAATATAACATTAAGACTGATCAATAGAGAGCAACAACTCATTGATCTAGATTCTACCACACCAGTGACTTACAAGTTGGTGTTAAAACCACTATGAAGTTTGTATATAAAGCAACAGCACCGTCTAGGAATGGTGTTAGTTGTTTACCACGTGAATACACGTTAACATCTCAGAACAAACAGATTTTACAGCATTTGGGTTACCACATTAATCCCCGCGATGAATTCTATTCTAGAGGTAGCGAACCACATCGAGGAGCAATCAGGAGTGGTAAGAATTGATCTGCATTCTTATCAAGCTCAAACACCTGGACTCAATAACAATGATGAAATTCAATTTGTTATCAACAACCAAGATATTTACACTCTACCGCATGAAAGTGTTATTCAGATTGAAGGTCGGCTCACCAAAGCCGATGGTTCTACACCCACTACATCCAAGTTAGCCAACCATGCTTTCGCCTTCCTGTTTTCTGAAGTACGTTATGTCATTAACGATATCGTGGTGGATAGCACTCGAAATGTGGGTATTTCCAGTGTCATGAAACTATATCCCTCTTATAGTGAGGAAGAAGCTAAAACACTTTGCATGGCGGGTTGGTGCCCTGACTCGACCAATGACTGGATGGTACACACCGATGGCACCTTTACTGGATATTTACCTCTTAAACTGATTTTAAGCTTTGTTGAAGATCACCAGCGCATTGTGGTCAACGCAAGGCAAGTGCTTTATCTGGTGAGAGACAGGAGTGATAATAATGCACTCAAGGGAGTCGACAATGCCCCCACTGATTCAAAAATTCAACTACAACGCCTGCTATGGAAAGTGCCTCATGTGACCCTTAACGATAGCAAAAAACTGGACATACTCAAAATGGTAAAGAGAGATATACCTCTACCCATGGAATTTAGAAGCTGGGCACTCCATGAGTACCCGTTATTGCCCACCACCAACACACATAGTTGGTCTATAAAAACAGCCCGCTATACAGAGAGACCTCTCTACATGATTGTGGGTTTTCAAACGAATCGCAAGTATCAACAAACCAAAGATGTCACGCAATTTGATCACCTGCAATTGAGAAATGCACGTCTTTTCCTCAACGGTGCTGTGTTTCCCTATGAAGGGTTGGATTTAGATTTTTCAAAAAATAAGTTTGCCCCCCTGTACGACTTGTTTTCTAAATTTAGATGGTCGTATTATCAAAAAGAGAATTGTCCAATGTTGTCACCCCAAGCTTTTAAGACAAGGGCGCCACTGATTGTCTTTGACTGTTCCTACTTGGAAGAGTCTGTCAAACCATCCAATATTGACATTCGACTAGATTTTGAAACGCATGACAATGTTCCAGCCAATACCACGGCCTACTGTTTGATTATTCATCACAAACAAGTCAACTATTATCCACTGTCCAACCAAGTGACAAGTGTATAAATAGCAGGTCAACACACATCAAACCACTCAGTCATGTCTTGCTTTCAAGCCTCAATAGAAGTTACATCCATGAATTTACAATCTGAGGAACAACGTTTCAAGACCTTTGCGACGTGGCCGGTGCCTTTTATAAACCCTCAAGCCTTAGCAGCCGCTGGATTCTACTATTTAAAAAGAAGAGATGAAGTGAAATGTGTGTTTTGTCCCATCATCTTAGACCAATGGCAAGAGAGCGATGAACCCATGCAGGAACATCAGCGCTGGTCACCTGCCTGCCCCTACCTGTGCAGAATGGAGGTGGGTAATATACCCTGTCATTCAAGTTACCCCTCACTCATGCCTCTGAGTGATGAAAAAAGTTATGATACGTGTGGACTTTATGGTGCCGGCAGTGCTTCAGTGAGCAGCTCACAGTCAAAAACATCCAGTTTAGAGACATTGGGATATCATCGGTGTTATGGACACTATAAACACAAAAGACTTTTTTGTTGTATGAGATGGTACCGCCTCTATCCTAGAATGAAAAAAGAATGTAAAACTTGTTATGCTAATAAAATAATGAAATAAAAAAAAATGGTTTTTGTTGTTATATTATTATTTCTTATGCCCCCTGTCATATCCTAACCTCTATAGTGACTACTCGATGTTTTCCTTTTCTTTTACTAGAATGGAATGTAAGTAAATGACATGGGTACAACTTACTGAACAATTGTCAGTCTGTGGTCAGTTGGACTTGATCCAGACAAGAGTGAACATGTTGCGTACACTGATTGTCGACTGTCAAGGGTTTAAAATTGGAGATAACAAATTTATATTTAAAGAAGTGGCCATCATCGATTGTTCCACTTTTTGGATATCACAAGCTACTCATTTGGTGTTTAAACCCCCTTATGCGTTTGATTTGTTGTGTGATAAAGACCGTAAACAAACCCAGTGGATTGAAACTCATATGCAACTAGACTGGAAGCAGGGAACCATTTCATATAAGCACCTGGACATGGTCATGAAAGCCCACTTGTCTTCTGCCCATGTAATATTTGTGAAAGGTAGTGAAAAACGTCAATGGCTACAACCATTTTTAGCGTCTTACTGTCAATGTATCGATTTAATGGACATGGGCTGTCCATCGCTGCAAACACTCATGGATCGCTGCCCCTGTGACAATATTACCCATAAAGCCTTGGCACAGGTGTGGCAATTGTTTCATTGGCTATCCACCAATGCCTGCTGGGAGTTGTTAAATAAAATTAAAACTAAAGGTTTACCTGTGGATGACACCAGTGAGATTTCTACAAGCGACGTGTAAACATCAACGTAATACCATGGAGAAAGGGGATGCTACCGATAAAGCGATGGAAAGTTCTTTGTGTGTAAAAAGAAACTAGACAGTTTTACTAAAGAAGAATTATTGGCTCTTCCAAAATCATTCATTTATTATGTCGCAGCAAATGCAGTGAAAGAAATCTGGCAACATGTACCAAAATCATGGACTCAAGACCCTGTGTTAAGTGAATTGCAACCATGTACAGATTATGATCACCATAAGCAAGTGGCTATGGCAAAAATACCCTCTATGCGACAGTGTGCTACTTGTCAGCTAGTCAAACTGTATCATGGTCATAAAAGTCAGTGTAAAGACTTTGTTTCCTCATACCATGGGAGTAATGAAGAAAAAAAGCAACAACAACAAACA
Source organism: Meconema thalassinum (assembly GCA_946902985.2). Lineage (NCBI taxonomy): Eukaryota > Metazoa > Arthropoda > Insecta > Orthoptera > Tettigoniidae > Meconema > Meconema thalassinum. The sequence continues at coordinate 357,277,126 of OX336394.1, read as the reverse complement.
TCATCCACAAAGGAGGAGGAAGATCAAACTTTTTTACCATCGATGGAAAAGGATATGCCAGACCTGTACTGGCAATGGCGTCATTAACAAAGTAATTCAATACTTGACTTTCGAAATCTACCTACCTGGTTATTATTTGTGTAGTCCTGGAAATTGTCTTGAAGAACCTTTGCAGCATAGTGATATACCTATTAATCCTTTGGATCAAGCATGCACCTTTCTTATCACCACAGTCATTCTGCATTAAGACGTGTAGCGGATAAAGTATCGTTGAAAAGCTAAACAACTTTTGATATTCTGTGATGTCTCAGTGGGAGAGAGGTTGGCAGTCGTCATTGTGATTAGTGTTATAAAAGGAAAGTTGATAATGAGTGGACATGGACATTGAAAAGGATTGAGGAATTGGTATTTCTTTGTATTCTATTTTTGTAAAGCTCTATTTGTTGTGAAATAAAAACAAGGTTTACAAGATCACAATGTCTTTTATTTTAAAAAATGGTGATAGCCATTTCATTTTTTTCACACATGAATATTTACAATTTCCACTTTACATTTTTTACATTCCCCTCGTTTAGTTTAAACATTCTGTACATTTTTGTTGTTGTGAAATAAAAAACAAGGTTTACCAGATCACAATGTCTTTTAATTCTAAAAATGGTGATAGTCATTTCTTCATTTTCAATTTTTCACACATGAATATTTACAATTTCCACTTTACATTTTTTTACATTCCCCTTGTTTAGTTCACACATTCTGTACATTTTTTGTGAAATATAAATAAGGTTCACTAAATCACTATATCTTTTAATTTTTAAAAAATGGTGATAGCCATTTCATTTTTCACACATGAATATTTACAATTTCCACTTTTCATTTTTTTTACATTCCCTTGTTTGGTTTACACATTCTATACATTTTAGTTGTTGTGAAATAAAAAACAAGGTTTACCAGATTACAATGTCTTTTTAATTTTAAAATGGTGATAGCCATTTCACTTTTTCACACATGGATATTTACAATTTCCACTTTACATTTTTTACATTCCCTTGTTTAGTTCACACATTCTGTACATTTAAAAAAAAATCTTTTTCGTAATATACAAAAGCAAACATTTTACACTAAAATGTATTACTTATCTTATTTTTACTAATCTACAGTAGCCTAACATTATACATTCTACTTACAGTTTTTACAAAAAAAAATATTACAATATAAAACATACTACAAATATTACAATATAGTGATCATTAGACTCAAGTAAAGTAATAGTCGTCAATGCGACTGTTCCCCCAAGCAAGAGTATCAAACTTGTTGGGTATAATGAATCGTTTGTTGTCTTCATTACTTAAAGCAATTTTGTTCATCAAATTGGTATGTAGTTGATGATTTTTACTTCTAAATACACACATTTTCTTATATAATACAGGTGGGTTACTAACTATACAGTTTTTATAATCACTTATATCTAACTCTTTACTAACAACATTCTTTTTCACTCCTTTTAATTTCTTTACTACTACATTATCAATTGTCATATAGCTGTATGATTTAGATTTTGTACCTACAAAGGTGTCTATAATAACACCAGCACATTCATCCTTAAATTTCCCAAGAACCTTTTTGTTTACTAGAGGCAAATGGTAAATATTATCCTCGGGATAGTCAATTGTATCAAACCTATTTAGCTCAGTTTTGATATCCTCATAAAAATCATCAGTTTTAAACTCATAAATAAAAGAATCTGTGTCTGTGTAGAGTAATTTAGCATTATCAAGATAGTTTTTCTTTACATAATCATAGTGAAATTCATACATAAGTGTTTTTGACAATTCCAGAATGGTGTAAACCACATATATGGGTTTGTTGTAAGTTACTTTAAGACGATTCATTTGTATTACAACTAAATCCTCATGAATAATTGAACAGCTATGAAAGTTAGGCTTGCTTATTAAGTTGCTCGCACCATACCTTTTACCATCATTCTCCCACTTTGTTATCAGTTTTACATCAACTCGTTTATCAACATTCTCCATAGTCTTTCCAAAAACACTATTATTCATGAGTTTATAAAAATCTTTTTCAAACGCGTTTGTTGACTGCGTTCTTAAATTATTGTTTAGATCAATATACGGTTTGAGCCATGCTGACTGATGAAATTGCAATACGCGATGAATTTTAGTTAATTTCAATCCATGCTGTAGACACTGTTTCAAGTTTTGATAATGTATTACATATTTACATTTATCATTTACATTAGCAATTAACATTTTTGTTCGTGATGTGATTTATGGAGATTTCATATTCTCAGGACAAAATGGTAAATCATTATGATCATCATGTAACTCTTTAGGGTACTCGAGATTTACCTCTAAAATATATCCTTTATCATCGTTATCATTAAGAGTGTCAACATGTAAGACATCAATTTCAGGTTCTGTCAGCCAGCGAAAATCTTTCAGTGGTAGATATTGACTCATAGCCCAACCATATTGGTTATTTGCATCGAGGTAGACAATATACTTTGACTCTTCACATGGGTTGTAGCTAGACATGTATTTATTATTCGCTTTAGAGTACCGTCCACTACACTGGCTTAATCCACCTCGAATTGATGATTTTATAAAATTGATCATGTCTATATCAGTCATTAATTCTAAATTTACTTTCGTTTTTTTCAACATTGAACTGAAACTTAACCCAGGAGCAGTGAAATACTGACAAGGATCAAGGTCATAAGTTTGCATACAAACATTTCGAAAATTTTCAAAAACATCTGCTAATAACAACACATCTGTCTTCAAATATATGTCTGAAAATTCTCCCAAAGTTTGAATGTGGAACTGTGTCCATACACGTTGTGCATGTAAATATTCCTGATCACTGATATGACTTGTGTTTAAGGAACTGTAAAATGCATCTTTCGGTGGTAAACAACACTCCTCAAGACGTTCCACACAGTTAATATATTCATAAGGGAATATACCCTTTTGACGAATCAAATTAAAATCATCTTCTTTAGGAAAGACACGTTGAATTTCATGAAACTGATCTGATTTTAAATTACTAGCCAGCTTATCAAGACTACTCGGCATAAAGCGGAATGAATCTAAAAATCGCAGTTTAATGGTTTTTTATTGCTAGTTTTGATGTATTTTGTGAACGATATGTATTGTTCCTTATTATTTACAATCACATCAATTTTCACATCTGAAGCTCCAAATTCTTTAACAATAAAGTGGTTATCGTATTTGCTACCGTTGTGTAGAATGACCGGAATGAATTTACTTACTCTATAATTTAAATTACATTCTTGGTGAGCAGCACCACGATATTTTCCTGTTAAATGGTCATGATCGCGAACCCTGTCTGAATATAAACATTCACCACATATAAAACAATTAGTTTCAGTTTCAAAATTCATTTGCTCTAATGAAGTTAGTGGTTCCATTGGAATGATCGTATTTATAATAGAGGATATACGGACGGCATCTTTCTCAAGCCTTTCCATAAAAACTTTAGGTGCATCAGGTCCTCTATAGAGCTCAAACTTATTTAAAGAGTCATCATAACTACATTTAATATAATATGCAAAGCTAAAAGGTTCATGAATGTGAGTTAAGTTGGTGAAAGTTTGGGCTGGATTTGATGAACATGTATTAAATGGTTTTAGCAAAGCCTCGAAGTCAGCATATATAACAAATGGTACTCGAAGCTGTTTCTCATAATCCTTGAATTTTAGAATGTTATTTTTAGGAGTTGGTAATACCGTACACACATGATTACATCCCCATTTTTGATATTGAGTTAGTTGGTCCTCTTTTCTGAAATGTAGCAAACAGCCTTCACACAACCACTTCTTATTTTCTCTTTTTGATAGCTGACTACCAACAAGTCTACTTAAATGTTTTATCCAACAATAGTGAGCATTTTCACCTTCGGTTATGTATAGTAAATTTACATGAGCATCCTTATTTTCCTGAGTATAATATAGAGGACCAACTATACTCTTATTTTCAATTTCATAAACATTAATACTTACATTGTTCAGCTCTTCAAAATGTTGAATGTCTTTTATCGCCATAGGAAATTCTATTTCTTTTAAATCTAACACTGAAGAATAGTGAGGATAAGATGATGTTCTCTCCACATGTCCCACTGCGGGATGGAGAGCTGAGGTTACAGCCCATGCAAAACATGCGTCATCATTATTCATAACGTTTACACAAGCATGCTTACGTTTGATCCATCCTGGCAAATCAACGTATGATGATGATGATGCTCGAAGGGGATTATATTTATTCATGTTGGTTTCTAAATAAAGTACTTCAACTAACGCCCAGCCTGACTCCCTTTCCTGGAACTCTTCACTCTTCACAATGATAGCACTTGAAATATTTTGATATATATCACTAATATTAGTTGATTCACTAACAATTACGTTTTTTGTATTAAAAGATTTGATATCCGTAATTTCACCTTCGCTCCCAGTTTTTACATAGAGTCCAAAAAGTTCAAAATTCATTTTAATTGTTTTATGCTCTAATAAAACATTACCTACCAAGCCAAACACAGTAGGTTGAACATTTTTTTAAAAAGATTCAATACTTTGAGTTTTTTCTTTACTATGAAGTCTATAACTAGCAATTCGACTTTTAAATACACTACCAATTTCTTGAACATTTCCAGAATTTCTTTCATGGCAAGCGTTATTTTTATGTTGAATACTGCGTAAATGTCCATGAATGATTGAAGAAGGTATATCAATATTACATACATCACAATGTGTTATTGAAGGTTCACCATTCTTCTTTCTTTTTGATGCATAACTATTTTCACAATCTTGAGAACGTTTACGCTTTTGAGCATCACATTCATTTAAAGGTTCCGTGCTAGTTAATGGTTTTACAGATTTCAATTCCTGTTGTTCTCCATGCACTTCAACCATGTGGGATTGATATCGCTTTACAGCAGAAAATCCAAGATCGCAAACTGAACACGAAAATAGTGCTGAACTGACATGCTTTAGATTTACATGCCGTCCAAGACTATCCTGTCTGTTAAATGTTGTAGCACAATGACTGCACACAAACATTTTAATGTTATGTTTAGCATTTGCGTGTCGTTGAAGGCTGTCAGGTCTTGAGAACTGTTTCTTACAGTCACCACACTTGAATATGATGATTACTTTCCAAGTTATCTATAAAAGAAAGAAATCATAAATGTTAATAAATGATAAACAAAAGTACAATATAAATAGTTTAATTATATTCCAGTTAATGGTTATAGCAGGGTATTTAAATCGATCTGTGAACTCCTAGCAAGTCTAACTTCATGTAGTTCTAACTGCGGTTACTATATACCACTGTCACTGACACCTAGCGATGAACATTGGAACTTGATAGAGTGGTAGAAACCAGCAGTCGCCATTTAAGTGAGCTAAGTATGACGTCATAGCCAGTCTTAAAACAAGTCTAAACTTGTAGAAACATGTCACGTAATAGAAACTAGCGTTCACCAGTTAAGTGAGCTAAGTGTGACGTCATAGCCAGTCTTAAAACAAGTCTAAACTTGTAGAATATGTCACGTGATAGAAACCAGCGTTCACCAGTTAAGTGAGCTAAGTGTGACGTCATAGCCAGTCTTAAAATAAGTCTAAACTTGTAGAACATGTCACGTGATAGAAACCAGCGATCACCAGTTAAGTGAGCTAAGTGTGACGTCACAGCCAGTCTTAAAACAAGTCTAAACTTGTAGAACATGTCACGTGATAGAAACCAGCGATCGCCAGTTAAGTGAGCTAAGTGTGACGTCATAGCCAGTCATAAAACAAGTCTAAACTTGTAGAACATGTCACGTGATAGAAACCAGCGATCGCCAGTTAAGTGAGCTAAGTGTGACGTCATAGCCAGTCTTAAAACAAGTTTAAACTTGTAAAACATGTCACGTGACAAGGTTAAGTTAGGTAAAGTTAGGTTATGTTAGGTTAACTGAGGTTAAGTCTTTAAATATTCCCTCTGTCACTGACACCTAGCAATGAACATTCAGACTTAATAGAGCGGTAATCAAAATCTAACCTACAAAATTAGCTTTACACACCATGGTCAAGTAGATCCAACTTTTGACTGTCAAATATACCATTTTCACTGACATGTAGTGGTGAACATTGGAAAATATCACTCTAACTGTTTAAAAGTTATTAGAGGGGCACTTACCTTTTTATAATTTATCAACTGCTGCCACTGAATGAACAGATTGTAGGAATCTGGTAACCTACAGGTACCCAATTATCTGTAAACAAATTAATCAATCAATCAATCAATCTATCAATAAATACATTCCAATCAATAACTTCAACATCAATTAGTAATAAAATACTACAATCCATTAATAATTAGTACTTACCTTGCAAAATAATTTAATGATTTTCTACCAAAACGGCTTTTTTACAACTCTTGAGCAGTAATTGAGCACTGTTCACTCAAAGCGAGTAATAAAGACTGACAGTAGGGAAATATATGACACCCCTCTTATATAAACTCTCATCGCTCGTGTCAGCAGTTTTTTGCAGATCATTGCAATTCCTTTCCCAATACAGCTGAGAGTCCAAAGTACACTAGGAACACCTGTGTGGTATCCAATGACTGCTGGCTTTGCATGATCATCACCCATTGTCTTAATCAACACCTGAGGTTTCAAATTACTGCAGCGTCAGTCATAGCAATAGCAGTGTGCGCTCCCTGCATTGTCAGCAACATGACACAGGAAGGAACACCTGCGTAATATCCAATAACTGCTAACTTTGCATGATCATCACCCATTGTCTTAATGAACACTTGCGGTTTCAAATTACTGCATTGTTAGTCATAGCAACAGATCTGTGCACTCTCTGTCATGTCTGTAATATGACACAGGAAGTAACAAGACGTCTTACTGTACATGTCATCTCCTCAGTTTTAACATGTTAAGAACATGTATTATTCTGTTTCAACTACAAATGACTCGTTAGAACACATTCATTCACTAAGTTAGATCCCTTGTATGTTCACATGTATTTCACCACTTTCCTTTCATATCGTTATCCCATTATAGTAGTGGTGAACAACGTCAGTTCAACACACACGCGAAATGTAGTTAGGCCCTTTGACATAATTTAAATAATTTCATGAGCCAGTCCGTAGGAACCGGTCCAAAAGGGACCCGTCCAAAGGGATCAGTCCAAAGGGACAAGGACTCGTCCACAAGGACTCGTCCACAAGGACTTGTCCACAAGGACTAGTCCACAAGGACCTGTCAACAAGGACTTGTCCACAAGGACTCGTCCACAATGACCCGACAACAATGACCCCCGCCAACAATGACTCGTCAACAATAACCCATCCATAGGGGTCCGCTCCCCCACCCTCTTACAAAAGCCATGAGTGGGCATGCGTAAAAACAGAAAACAAGCATGTTAATTCATAGTGGCTATCCACCGCACATATGCACTTTATGTAGAACAACGTTTCATTCCATATCGACATTCAAACTATCACATGTTGCAATTGGAAAGAGAGATTCTCTAAAAAATTAAAATTTCACCCCCTAGTAGGGGTAGGTTTTACTTTTGGGGTGGAAATATATTGTCCATTGGAAAGGGAGTGTTAGCTCGAGTTCAATGACACCTCGTACAAGTCTCTAGCCTGATTGGTTCGCGAGATATTACGATTTTAGTATTCCAGCGGTGGAGCGGTGGTGGTGGGATCTGAACCATCCAAAACACACTACTGCTGAGGTCTCGAAAGAGCTTCCTGAGGACATCTGAGATGCTTACCGTCTCACCGGAGAAGGCAAGGCTGGATATATGGAAGAAGACGACCCCTCACCCCTGCGGTTGGATGCCAGTAGCTGAAGAACTACCACCCGAACACAACGAAAGCTGGTCGATGTGGAAGTCCCTGAACTGGTTACGATCAGGAGTTGGAAGATCCCGAGACAATCTAAGGAGATGGGACCTCAGTATAGGTGACACGTCTTGCGAATGTGGACAAGAAAAAAACACAAAACAATGCTCCATTGCCCCCTGAATGCTATATAGACAATTTTACCCTTATATGTATAGCACTGTTCATTCGTATGTTTCCGACACGGGTAGTAAATAAATAAATAAAATAAGAAAAAGACGATTAATATTTTATGGATATATTCAAAGAACGAACACTGAAAGACTTACTAAAAGGATATTTAATCATGCCTCCTCATTAGAATATTTATTAAAAAGAATTATGCACGCGCCTGAATCAATACTATAAATATAGTACATTATGTAACGAGCCTGTAATGGCTATAATTAAGACACGAGTATGTTTATAAAACGAGCGTATGCGAGTTTTATAATTTCCATACGAGTGTCTTAATTACCATTATAGGCGAGTTGCATACGACTGTTTATGTTCGACGATAATTATAACTTTATTCAGTGCTGTAGTTGGGCCGGTACGGGCCGGTACGGCGTACCCCCTAAAATCCAAACTCGTTATAAGCCTACCGGTTAAGCTACCTTTTTAAATCTGTAAAAAAATAGCCCTACTGTAAATTGTTCAATGGATTTCAAAAAGAAAAATCGGAAATGATTATTTTCTTGTTCAGAGTTATCTCGTGGCACAACTTGGAACTAATTGGGCCCATAAGAGTTGGAGTTTGATATTTCAATCGCTCCCGGATGTATAATACATGTTAATCTGTTGGCAACAATGTGAAATAGGTTTCATTTGGCGGTAAACGCTTGCTTGTGTGTTTTCAGTGCCACGCTGTGCCGTTGTTTGAATTGAGTCTGATTTGTCGTTAGGTACTGTCTGTGTAAAGACGTCAAGTGTGTGTGTGTGTGTGTGTGTGTGTGCGTGTGAAAGTACGTACATCATAATTTCAAAGTAATAATGGGCTCGCTTAACTGGTTAAATAGTGGCAAACGAAAAACTCCAGATGATAACAGGGACGTTGAAGAGAACAGTGCTAGCTGTGACCAACAAGGCCCTTCGAAAAGATCGATCATCTCAAAGGACAACGATTTTGAAGAGGAACTTAAGAATGTAGGAAGTGATTAAGTTATTCCTTCTGGTCAAGTAAGTTCAGTGATTCTAGATTATCCAGAATGCTGGCCGGAGTCTCAGCACAATTACTTTAAAACTGAAAACAGCTGGCCAGTAATATAGAACAAAAACTTGGTTGTTCTTATTGTGCTGAAGCTGTGGTTTGGGACCCCAGCAAGGTTCAGGATTAAAACAAGCTAAAGAGTGGGTTCATGGGGAAATTACTTATTTTGGAAATACTAAAGATTTGCAGCAAAATAGATTAAGAAAGAAAATATATGAACATAAGAATCTATGAGTCACATACGTGCAGAGCAGGCTAAGACTAGTGTTGAGAGAAAACCTTTGGAAACAGGAGTAGATAAAATGTTAGTTAATCAGTGTGAGACAACAAGTAGACTGTTCAGGACAGCATATAAAGGGGCAAAGCTAGGAAGACCATTCACTGATTTTCCAATAGACATTCAAGCCCAGGAACTTCATGATTTGGATATGGGAAGAGTCTTACATTCTAAGGTTCTCAGACCAAGCAAAGCAGCACAGAAAACGAAAGGAAGCTGAGGTCTGAAGTATTATTGAAAGATCTTGCTCTTGTAGCCACAAAGCATTGGCCACAAGATACTGACATAACTTGTGGAGATAGGAGCATCTCTAATATATGTGAGGTTTTTCGACTTCAAGACAAGAGTAAATACATTGAGGCATTCAGGGAATATGTGGACACGAACATGAAACCTGAAGACCTTGAACAATTACTACAAATAATTGATTCAATTTCAATTTCCACATCAGAATGCGAAAGAGCATTTAGTGCTATGAATGACATTATCACTAAAAAAAGGAACAGTTTGTTGGTAGAAAGAACGGGAAGATTAATTTTCCTCAGAAGTGTTGGGCCGCCATTGGATAAATTTAATCCAGAAATTTATGTGCAGTCTTGGTTCAGATCTGGAAGAAGATCAGCTGAAGAAACAGCGTGTAGAAAATGTGATCAACTCAACGAAGTCCACTACGAGTCCATTTGGAACCTCCTTAAGTGATTTTTGGTGAGTATGGCCTAAATTTTCCCCCCAACTACAGCACTGACTTTATTATATGTTTTAACATAAATATTCATAAATATCTGTTCAGTCACTAGAATGTTGTGATCGGGTGCTGCGCTGAGTAGTATATCTCTGTTTTCCAAGCTCTATGGTCAACCGACGCATGCGCTCTGTGTGCTTCAATGTCATATGTTCAGATTGTGCACCAGTATTCAGTAAAACAGTCACCGAAGTCGTTTCAAAACAACGCGCTGTGTAGAAATTGGTTTTGGGGATATTAAGGTACAGTGCTATTTCTTGTCTCATATTCGCCAGTTTATTTACGCGAACATATGGACGGTGCACTTTCGGTAATTTATATAGACATGTTGGATTTTGAGCGCATGCGCGAAGGTCACACAACTGTTTCATGAGCTCTGATTGGTGGGAGAAACTGTTTCATAATGAAAAATAGTGTTATAATGAGCCTCATTATGATAGAATACCGTTTTCTCACACACAATAGTCAGGGTCGAACATAAAATTAATTATTAAACTTGTTCTTAGTACATGTTTCGGGGATTAATAAAATGTTATCGCCTTCATCAGCTAAAAACATATTGAAAACAAAATAAAGCGTAGCACTGTGATATGAAAGGTTATTAAACCTAATATGGTGCACCATATATTTAGGTTGTAAAAATTAGAATAAATGAAGTAGTTGGTGACGGTGATCAGCCTGCAGATGCTAATGAAGGTGTATGACAAAGAGTAGACACTACATTCACAGTTCCGTATTTGGAAGGTCAAAAGCTTGGGATGACCGACTTGGAATTTCTATAATTCACCAATCCATGTATAATTAATGAACAAGCCTTTATGCTTAAATATCCAAAAGCCAATCAAAGCGGCATCAAGAAAACACGACGTGGTAGAAAATACAGTGAAACCTCTATTAAGAGACCAGTGACGGTTCCATGGAAAATTGGCCTTTTAGACGGGTGGTCTCTTAATAGGGGTAGGCATTAAAAATAATTTTATACTGCATTCTTAATAAAGAGCAGTTGGAACAAATACTTCATTACAATTTATCTGCATTGGTTCACATTTAGTACAAATTAATTACAATTAGTTATTTTCTGAGCTCTGTCATTTAAAAAAGTCATGAATTGATCTCTGTTTCAGATTAGCACATCTTTTTTTAACATTTTCACTTTATATAATATCTCTGAGTGAGTTCGAAATTCCATTAATTTGTTCTGGGTCCGAACAATCTTCTAGGAGAGCCGTTTTTGGTATTTTCATACGTTATATAACACCTTTCCTAATGACATTGTATGCTGATACAGTTCTGTGCCAACAGAACCATTGTTTACATCATAACCCTGATCACCATCTCCAATGGGAAGGCAGACGAGAAGTGGTCTTTTGAAAGACGTCAGATTGAGAAAATGCCTGGTCTTTGGTCGGCGAGAAGGGTGGTCCTTCAGTCGGTTCCAAGAAAAATCGGTCTTTAAGAGGGGTGGTCTTTTAATAGGAGTGGTCTTTTACAGAGGTTTCACTGTACATCTCTTGGTAAAAAGGTTAACTCAAAGTACAGTATATGTTTGAGGCCAAGAATAACTGGCTAATAAAAATTGAAAATGGCTTTCAAGAAATCAACGTAACAGATGAAATTGTATGGAACAGGTCAAGATTCAGATTGTTCTTGATCAAACATCATTGTGCTGCAAACCCCCGGATGAGAGCCACTACTGCATGGACAGAAGAAAAGAAGAAACATCATGGTGAGAGAATGAAGAGACCTTGGGAAGAGAAGAAAGCTAATGCAAATTCATCTGTGAAATAAGTTCAATCGCGCTTCGTGGGCATAACGTCATAAATAAAGCGACAGTCAGTCTGAAAGACTAGACTTTGTATCATTTTAAATGCTACAAATGTTGAAAAAGGCTGGAGGCTTCTCGCTTCGCACGAAGCCAAAGACTCTTGACATGTTAGAAAATTATCTGCATAATACTTATCTTGCTTATCTTGTTTCAAATTACTCGCGAACGGCAAGTGCAAACCGAGGGCAAAGCAAGGTCAAGCGCACGGGGACGTGCCCCTTCCATCCAGTCTAAAAACACATATAGTGGGCGATGATTTGAAGGTAGAGATACGCTCTTGCGGACTTTTTGTAGAATATTTCATGCTGACCAATTCTTACGCTCGTAGTATATTGTTATTTTTAATGGTTTGACCAGCGCAAGCTTAAGAAGCGCACGGACGCCAAGTTTGTTTTCGACTTTTTCACTGAAATCGATACTGCTTGGCTTCCTTTGATCATACTGCACCCTTCAATAAAGCATGTTTTTCTCAAGATTCATCTACGGGGTCGTGTTCAGTCCTGATTGCGTTACACAGCAAAGTTCGCTTAAAAACAACATGCTCTAATGAATAGAAAGGTCCATGACAGGGGCTATACTAGAAATAAAATGAAAAACAAGTAGAATAAAAGAAATTTAATGACTGAAAATTATGTTCATAATAATAATAATAAATAAAAGAAATCCTCCCTGACTTTTACCCCTTAAATAAATAATAATATTACTGAGCGGTAAGACTCGCTCCACCAACAAAACAATGTGAATACAGCTTCACACAAAATGATTAATCATAACATAAACTTTGAGCGTAAGAACTCGCTCGTCACAACATATGGATACAAGTCCATTTTTCCTGGTCAAGAAGTTATATAATGCGTGGTGTACTGCTCGTTAATAAGAAAATGAGTACTGATGCCAGAAATAGGCCAAAAACGCTCGCATCACAAATTGGGAACATAGCCTCGCACCTCCTAATGCCACACGGGGTCATTGAACGCGTAAAATAAACACACAAGAATTGAAGCAACAGCAACAAAATACAAGCCTAACGGCTGAAAACCATGTTTACATTTTTATAAAACGCCAGACAAACAGGAGTTTCGGAAGCTACCTTACACTATGGACAACACCCATTTAATCAAACAAATACTCATTATAACCGATCAGGTTTTGTGAATTTTAAACAACGTCTTAAATTGAAGTACAGGATCCAGGCCTGTTACTAATGACAAGTCGCGTTATCTGATTTGAGCGCGCCCCTCTTGTATGAGTCATCGCTGCGTCAACTATCTCTCTCATTCCTTCAAGCTAGGTGCAAATTCCATCTGGAAACGCCAACATATCTCACTCATCCACCAGGATGGCAAGAAAACACAAATATATACCACGAGAACAGCCTCGCGAGTTTATGAACTGGGCTGATGTGGAGCAAGTCAGAATAATCACAATGATATATTCCCGCTAACACATCATAAATCACACTGCGCACCATAAAGCTTGGACTGACTCACTCATAAACATACCAACTGGGTCGGCTCAAAACAGATCAACAATATTGCGTCCAAAGATACATTTAAAAAAAACACAACAAAAACTCGGGTGCAAAGTGCCATCCCGTTCAGATCTGCTGGAAAAGCAACTAACAAAATAATCCTGATCCGTCATAAATTCTGCTCACAAATAATCTTTACCCTCCAAATTCTATTTTTAATCTCAAATTAATTCAGTTCCATTTTTGTTATAAGGCATACCTCCGAATTATAATGCTTGATCGCAATTTACGCAAGCGAATGCGAGCACGAGCTGCGCGTCACCCCGTATAGTTGAACCAAACACAAATCACAATATTTAAAAATTACACAACGCTCGGCTTATCCCATACTTAATGTGTCAGTAAACAAGAGCTAAGAATCTACATTACCAAACAAGCAAACAAATATCTACAAAAATATGTCCCAATAATACCATAGCTGATTTAATAAATAAATAAATTCATTTGTACTCAATCCTTTACAACAGCGTCAAGGAAGCATCTGCAGCCATCATTCCTTTAAGCTGCTTAGCTCGTCATCGACATCTTCTGGCAAATATCCTGCTGGTTCCAAGATCAGGCCTCGTTCCTAGACGTCATCTCGTGCTGAATTAAATGACGTTTTATCAGATACACTCACGATATATTTCCTATTGAATTCACCGATCAAGTACTAAATTCCTTGACAGTCTATTGGTGAATTATTTCGATGAACTGGTCCTATCTGGTAGTACTGGGACTACAAATAAATCACTGAAGCTACACTTATAACTTGACGAAAATGTTCCATGTTCAAATACATGAAAATATGCAGAGTATGCCTCGTGTCCTCGGACACCTGAGTGAAAGACCTTACGTCCTCAAAATCTCAAATAAAAGTCAATGTTACGTCCTCAGACGCACAAATAAAAGTCTGTGTTACGTCCTCAGACGCACGAATAAAAGTGTGTTCTCTCGAAGCTTTCTGGATCATTATAAATGAAACTGACTAGGGTAGGTGTGGAAGGGGATTTATGGAAAAATATTCCATAATAATTATCAAACTAGCATGCGATCGGTATCAATGAGTTCGTAGCAGTGTGGAGGTTACGATTATGCTGTAGCTGGCTCGAATCGATCGTTGAATTATTCCGTAGGTAACTCCCGCGTTAATTTACCAGGGTGCGTTACCAAGCCGAGTTGCCGCTCAAAGAGGGCGTCTTGATATTATTGGTTCAGACTCTTGTAGATCTTTGCGCGCTTTTACTTGTATTTCTGCCACAGGGAGTGGTTAACATGAAGATTGACAAATTACATCGTAGCATTTGATTTTCTTCTTGGCGCCAACACTCATAGCAACAGGCCATATTGTGCGTACCCAAGCCGTCTCCGCGCTAAAAGTTGCACCTGTCCTATGTGTCAAGAATATTTATGCTACTTCCTAAAATACCACAGGAGCTTAAACCATTGTGTCCTCTCGGCCACTGATTTCTCAATATTTCCCAACACCGTCTGGCTCTCATATCTGCTGTCTGTAGAAATGTATCAAAAGAAGATGAATAATTTATTAGAATCCTTTATACAGCCTGTGGATAAAGGGTTCACAATCCTCCTGCATGGAAAAAATCGAACATAGCATATAGTCGATTTTTTTTAAAACACAAAACATCTGTAATCCATTTCTGCCAATCCTAGAGAAATCTCCCTCTCATCAGTCTAGTCTAGCCGCCACTGTCGTTGGAGTGTCAACACGCACTCGTGTTTACATCCATCTCCCTCATTCATGCAGACATTCCAAGCCTGCCTGCTTGTCTGATCGCCTAAGGCTAGTACCTCTCCTTTTCAGTATCCTTATCTCTCTCGCTCGTTCTCTCGCTGTGTCATCATCGTCAGAGCTCATTAGTGTTTGACCAAAACAGGCTGCTCCCAACTTACTCGTTCAACTGACGTACTCACTGACCCCCGTATAGTTGGATGTGCAAATGTACTTCCATATATTCAATTTGCAGCATTATTTCTGCGTTCCCAAGGTTCGCTAGTAAAATACACTTTTAAATTCGCCGCATTGTAGACAGACATTGTACCTGTACTCAATTCTTTTACTCTGTATGCGTTGTTACCAAGATTACGTACAATACAGAAGGGTCCAATAAATTTTGGAGTGAACTTGTTGAATACCTTCTTTTCTGGATCAGATGTCGCGGGTTTCCGTACTAATACAAGCTCGTTGAATAATAGTTCTCTGTGATACCTCTTATTTCTGACACGACGTAATCTGCGATCCGCCTGGTTTCTCATATGGACTCTCGTTCTCTCAATTCTCAACTCATGACCAACCATGGGATCTTGTGGGCAATTGATGATGTTGCTCCACGATCTTACTGGGTATTCGTTCATGTGCAAAACCATGGGAATCTGGCCTGTCGACTCATGTCAAGTTGTCTTCATACAGGTCTCTACGTCTTTGATCCTGTCTACCCACTTGTGATGTTCATTGGGAATAAAGATCCTTAAGTATTTAGTAACGCATTTTATTGCGCGTTCGCTAGGATTTGTGGCGAACGCTTCTAAACATGTGTTTTACATCCAAGTCCTCCATACCTTTCTTGAATTCGGTGCTCGTAAAATAGCTTCCATGGTCCGACAATATAAACTCTGGGTTTCCAAGGATTGGAATAACTCTATTTCGAATACGACTCAGTATTGTTTCGATGTAGTTTTCTGAATGAAGCACAATACAACAAACTTAGAAAACACATCAATACACACTAGTAAATGACGGCAACCTCGCCTACCTTTCGGGATCGGACCGAAACAATCTAGGGCCACAAGCTCGCAGGGTTTCTGAGGTAGCAATGGTCTAGGATACTGCCTCATTAAGTAATTATTCGGCTTCAT
The DNA here is from genome assembly GCA_946902985.2 of Meconema thalassinum. NCBI lineage: Eukaryota > Metazoa > Arthropoda > Insecta > Orthoptera > Tettigoniidae > Meconema > Meconema thalassinum. Next base: position 357,260,766 of record OX336394.1, on the reverse strand, counting down.
CCTCTGACAGGGATCGCAAGTCTTTATTACGTCACAGATGGTAGTCCTCATTCGCGGCCATGTAAACGTTTCTCCCATGGTCGCCTGTGCCTTGTCAATTCCCACGTGACCAAAGCTTTCATGTATGTGCCAAGTAAGTCCTCTTTGTAATGATGCAGGTACCATGATACGTAATTTGGTGTGTTCTTCATCTATCCATTTATGCAGTAAATTGTTGAGGTAGACATATCTTCCTTCTCTGGCTTTTGCTTCTCTGTAGGCTGGGGTTCCTGCTGGTAATTCCTTCTAAAAATATCTGATCATTTGGTACATCCATGGTTCTGCTTCCTGCTCTCGTCGTATCTCCCGTAACTCCTCCAAATATGCATGGTCCTTTGCTGTTAATTCAATATGCTGTACTACCGCTGTTTCTTCGGCATCAGGCTCGGGGTTCCTGCTTAATACATCCGGAATTACATTCATTTTCCCTGGGAAGTGTTCAATTTCGATGTTAAATTGTTGTATATAGATGGACCAACGTGTCACACGCTCGCTAGCCATAGATGTCTTGAACAAGAACGTTAGTGCTTTGTGGTCTGTTCTAATAATAATGGGGTAACCATATACAATTCGTTTCCATTGTTGCAAAGCATGAAGTATTGCTAACAATTCGAGTTCCGTGACCGTATAGTTGCGCTCGTGTTTACGCAATCTGCGGCTCACAAATGCTAAATAATCACGATGTTGAAGGTTAGCTGGATCCTCTTGGTATAACATCGCTCCTATACCAACCATGGAAGCATCCGCTTGGATAATAAATTTCCGTAGAAAGCCTGGGTAACCTAGTTTGATACAATTTTCCAGTAATAATTTAGTCTCTTGAAATGATTTCTCACACTCAGCGTTCCAAAGCCATTTGTTGTTCTTCTTCAGCATCTCCTGCATAGGTGCTACGGTTTCAGTATATCCTGGGCAGTTTTCCTTAAAGAAGCCCGACACACCAAGGTAAGCTCTGATATGTTTCACTCTCGTTGGTGTAGGGAAATTCTTTATTGCCTCTATCTTCGCAGAGTTTGGCCTCACTCCCTCCTGGTCAGTGATGCGCCCTAAGTACAAAATCTCCTTCTTGAAGAAATGGGATTTCTTCAAATTGACTTTAAAGTTTGCAGTTCTAAGGTTGTCCAAAAGCTTATCCAAATTTTCCATATGTGTTTCGATGTTATCTGAAGCCAAGAGTATATCGTCAATATATCGTACCGTCATTTCCTTCACTTCTTCAGTCAGGTTCCGATCCAAGGCTCGAATTAATGCGCATCCAGCTGTTTTAACGCCGAAGGGCATACGGACGAAGGAATATGTCTGATTATCGAACAAGAAGCCAGTAAGAAGTTGTGACTTCTTATCCAGTTCGATATGGTGAAACGAACTCGTCAGATCTACGGACGAATAGATACTCTTGCTCTTAAATCCTTTTAAGACGTCTCTGATGATTGGCGCTCGGTCATACTAGGGAAATATAAGGCGCATGTTAAGATTTCTGGCGTCTAGACAAAGTCTAATTGACCCATTTGGTTTTGTGGCTGCCAACATCGCATTTAAATAAGGTGTAGGAGTCTTCTTAATCACTCCAGCTGGCAACATATAATCAATAATCCTTTTGACCTGCTCCCGATATTTTTCTGGTATAGGGTACAATTTACTTCGAAATGGGGACCAATCCTCCACCTGCATAAAATACTGAAAGTTTATTATCTTCCCTGGAACTGTGTCAAACACTGCCTTGTGTCTTCTTAAGATCTCCTCAAGTTTCTTCCTGTATTCAACCCCTAGTTGGATGTCACTGAGCCGCTCCTGTGATAGTTCTTCAAACTGAATATCGCTGTCTTCTCCTTCTGCTAGTAAAGCCCATATCTCCTGAGAGTCACTCTCTTCATTTAATTCCACAATAGCCACATCTATAAGGTCATCTTCCGCCTTTCGTATCTCCTCTTCTGTCTTCTCTGCTATTGCCTCCAATGCCCATGAACTCACGTCTTTCCCTGTAGTGATTTCATCCATGTGTTAGCCCACATCCTTCAGTTTATCAAACTCCTTAAAACTGACTGTATTATTGTGCAAATCTATGACTGCCTGGTAGTCACAAATGAAATTTGCACCCAGAATAATGTTGAAATTAATTTTAGCCATAATAATGAAAGTCTGTCCAAATATATGGTCTAATATATCCAATTCTATAAATGCCTGACGTTTGCAAGTGACGGTGCGTTCGGGAATAACGCCCCTCACCTTGAGTTGCGGTACTGGAATCACAGGAATATTCTGACTCCGTCCCAACTCTCGAACCAAGGCCTCCGATACAAGACTGATTTGTGACCTCGTGTCAACTAAGCATCTCACGTTAATTCCACCAATCTTGGCATACATAATAGGCAGTTGTTTGATATCATCGTTCCGTGGTTTTACAATCTCCTCCAGGCAATCTTCAGGCAAAGCTATCCACTCTTGTATGTGTGCCACGACCCATCCTTCGTCACAATCCGGCCGTTGCTCTCTCAGGGTGAGTCCTTTTGCAATTATTGGGATTTTTTTACAACCCCCTCGACTACCATCATCCTTCTGTCGCGTATTTCCCTGACGTTCTTCCTGCTTCAATAAACTCTCGGCCCCCTCAATGTGAGTGTCTGGATTTGACCTCCTATTAATTGCATGTTCCCAATGTTTTTGTTCGTCCCCTCCATTAGCGTGTAATTCTTCCAGGTAACGCTGCGATTCGGCGTGCCTGTCGTTTCATTCATTCCTATAATTTTGATAGTCCCCCTGGTTCTGGTATCTCCATTCACGCCACTGTCGATTCTCATTATTGTTATTTTCGTACCGTCTGTAGGGTCCCTCATTTCTCCTATTATTTCTCCATTGTTGGTATCCTCGCTGTTGATACCTATTGTTGCCCTGGGTCCGCCTATCATTATTATTTTCATGTCGCAGGTGTGACCTATTTTCGTCGCCCTCCTGACCTCGTCTTGGTGTTGTTGACACACTTGTATTTGTGGCCTGCGACCTGGTGTGTACTTGAGTGGGTTTAACCACCTCCGTTGTGTTTACAAGTTCCATCTGTCGCCCCCCTCTCTGCTGCAAGTGAGATATTGTCTCGTCAATCTGACGTAAGATTTGTTCGGCTCGAACCGCTGTGTCCTCGTTTGCTGCCACTAACACCTGCTGAACATTGACTGGCAACTGCCGTGCAATCGTCATAACCAGATCCGATTCTTCTAAAGGATGATCCAGATCCCGAAATTTCAACAATTGTAACGAAAAGAAATCTGAGTATTTCGTCTGCTGAGTTGACTGATATTTTCTCGAATAAAGCTCCATTCTAAGGCTTTGTTGTAGAGAAGCTGACCAATATTTTCTAAGAAACGCATCCTTGAACTCATCCATCCCTCCGAAAGTATACTTGAAGCTCGAGAACCACGTAAGTACATTTCCCGAATGAAATCGTTCCATCAGTCTTAAACGACGCGCGGGCGGTATATAATTGTCATTAAAATAGTCATCCATCTCCTTAAGATACGCCTTCGGTGTGACACCAGAATTTTCTGTGAATTTATTTGGTTTAAATTCATTTGATCGAATTACTTGTACGACTTGAGGGTGCTGATAGCCATGCTGAGGAGTAGAGGTTCCTCCAACGTTGTTGTGAAATCCCTCTCTGTTAGTCGTTCATGGGCTGCCTGTCAGTCCGTGGCTACTCGCCGCGCTAATTGCCCCCTGGCATGCTGAGTCAACTTCCTTATCTTTAGCGTGCTCTGTCTGAAATAACGTATTCAGTCCTAGTGAACGCAACTCTCCTTTTATGATTCTGTCCGACTGTTCTTTCATTTTACTCTTGATTTCTTTCTCAAGTGCTTTAATGCGTGTATGGTTATCACCTACGGTCTTTATGATCGTTAACCGTTCTTCTTTAGAGTCGCTGCTCATCTTACGCCAATCCTTTCTGATGCTATCTTTAATCGCTCCCAGTTTTTCTTCCATCTGCTGTTTCGTGTCCTCCTGATTCGATTCTATCTTCTCAAGCCTGTCTTCTAGACGTAGATTATTCTCATCTATCGTACTCTTAAAATTATCCTGGTCCGATTCTATGTTTCGCCATCGCTCTGCTGATTGTATTTCTAATTTATCCATGTCCTTTATCAGGCCCGTAATACTTTCATTTACTGCTGACAATTGTCCCTGGATAAACGTAGAATCCTCCTCCATTTTATCAAACCGCTTTTCAAGACCATCCTGAGCCGTTTTAACCTCACTGTTATTTACCGTGCATGCTAATTCTATCTGAGCTAGTTTTGCCAATACAGTTTCATCCAAATCATTTAATTTACGGTTGAAGGTGTCCTCTAATTTTTGTATCTGCCCTACCTGTTTGTCGTTATTCTTACTTATATCAAGCGCGAATTGAACCATCTGCTGTGTAGTGTACTCTTTCATCTCTGCAGATAATGTGGCTAACTGACTCGTATTTCTACTTTCTTGCGCTTCTAATTGTTTGTTTATATTTTCAATTACTTGCGCTTGTAATGAGTTACCCTGCTCAATTAATTTAATTTCTAATGACTCACTCTGTTCAAATAATTGTGCCTTCTGTTCAGATAATTGTGTTTTAAACTCGCCTGACTGTTCGTTTAATTGTTTAATTATAGTGTCATTCATTTGAGTCTGGAATGACTCATTTTGTTCCGCTAATTGTGTTTTTATAGTGTCATTCATTTGAGTCTGGAATGACTCATTTTGTTCCGATAATTTAATGTCTAAATTTTCACTCTGTTCCTTTAATAGTTTCTGGGTTCGTGCCGTGGCACTTTCAATGATGGCCTGGATCTCCGCTACTGTTGCCATTTTCACACACAAAAATATATATCACTGAGAAAACAGGATGATGGCATGCAAATGTCTCCCTGACACACACATATATAATCCTTGACATACATTTACTTCATTTGACCACTTTCAGTTCATTTAAACTTATTCCCTTTACTACCGCAAATCAATCATCACTGAATGGTTCTAATTTTACTTAATAAATTTTTAACCCCGCACATATTCAGTCATAAAATTACTATCCAGATATGATGTTAACACTGACTAATTAACAAAGTATTAATTGTCATTTAAGGCTATCAGCCTCCTAACATATTCATGAGTTTGACTTTCTAAACAAATCTAATTTTACATTTAATCAATGGGCGCCCGATTTCACGTACTCTACTTTACTAATTACATCAATAAACAAAACGTGAATCGTACTTAACAGCGAAACGCCACATGTAGGGTAACGCCAGGTTGTCTATGATCCGCTAGAAAAGCCTAAAACAGCGAAAGGCCCCACGTTGGCTAAGCCAGCTTGTCTATGCACCCTTCAATAAAGCATGGTTTTCTCAAGATTCATCTACGGGGTCGTGTTCAGTCCTGACTGCGTTACACAGCAAAGTTCGCTTAAAAACAACATGCTCTAATGAATAGAAAGGTCCATGACAGAGGCTATACTAGAAATAAAATGAATAACAAGTGGAATAAAAGAAATTTAATGACTGAAAATTATGTGCATAATAATAATAATAATAATAATAAATAAAAGAAATCCTCCCTGACTTTTACCCCTTTAATAAATAATAATATTACTGAGCGGTAAGGCTCGCTCCACCAACAAAACAATGTGAATACAGCTTCACACAAAATGATTAATCATAACATAAACTTTGAGCGGTAAGAACTCGCTCGTCACAACATATGGATACAAGTCCATGTTTCCTGGTTAAGAAGTTATATAATGCGTGGTGTACTGCTCGTTAATATGAAAATGAGTACTGATGCGAGTCCGTTTACAACTGAAACAGTCATGTTGCTCACGGAGTTGCATCTTTTAAATCACACTACGGCTATGGGACACACCCTTAATTAATACACTATAATTACTACTGACACATGCAAGATCTAATAATACAAAAAGATGAAGAATCTCCCTGAGATTCTAGCTGGTGCCAGAGCACACGAAATAAAAAGAGCATGCCAGAAATAGGCCAAAAACGCTCGCATCACAAATTGGGAACATAGCCTCGCACCTCCTAATGCCACACGGGGTCATTGAACGCGTAAAATAAGCACACAAGAATTGAAGCAACAGCAACAAAATACAAGCCTAATGGCTGAAAACCATGTTTACATTTTTATAAAACGCCAGACAAACAGGAGTTTCGGAAGCTACCTTACACTATGGACAACACCCATTTAATCAAACAAATACTCATTATAACCGATCAGGTTTTGTGAATTTTAAACAACGTCTTAAATTGAAGTACAGGATCCAGGCCTGTTACTAATGACAAGTCGCGTTATCTGATTTGAGCGCGCTCCTCTTGTATGAGTCATCACTGCGTCAACTATCTCTCTCAGTCCTTTAAGCTAGGTGCAAATTCCATCTGGAAACGCCAACATATCTCACTCATCCACCTGGATGGCAAGAAAACACAAATATATACCACGAGTTCAGCCTCGCGAGGTTATGAACTGGGCTGATGTGGAGCAAGTCAGAATAATCACAATGTTATATTTCCGCTAACACATCATAAATCACACTGCGCACCATAAAGCTTGGACTGACTCACTCATAAACATACCAACTGGGTCGGCTCAAAACAGATCAACAATATTGCGTCCAAAGACACATTAAAAAAAACACAACAAAAACTCGGGTGCAAAGTGCCATCCCGTTCAGAACTGCTGGAAAAGCAACTAACAAAATAATCCTGTTCCGTCATAAATTCTGCCCACAAATAATCTTTACCCTCCAAATTCTATTTTTAATCTCAAATTAATTCAGTTCCATTTTTGTTATAAGGCATACCTCCGAATTATAATGCTTGACCGCGATTTACGCAAGCGAATGCGAGCACGAGCTGCGCGTCGCCCCGTATAGTTGAACCAAACACAAATCACAATATTTACAAATTACACAGCGCTCGGCTTATCCCATACTTAATGTGTCAGTAAACAAGAACTAAGAATCTACATTACCAAACAAGCAAACAAATATCTACAAAAATATTTCCCATAATACCATAGCTGATTTAATAAATAAATAAATTCATTTGTAATCAATCCTTTAAAACTGCATCAAGGAAACATCTGCAGCCATCATTCCTTTAAGCTGCTTAGCTCGTCATCGACATCTTCTGGCAAATATCCTGCTGGTTCCAAGATCCGGCCTCGTTCCTAGACGTCATCTCGTGCTGAATTAAATAACGTTTTGTCAGATACACTCACGATATATTTCCTGTTAAATTCACCGATCAACTACTAAATTCCTTGACAGTCTATTGGTGAATTATTTCGATGAACTGGTCCTATCTGGTAGTACTGGGACTAAAAATTAATCACTGAAGTTACACTTATAACTTGACGAAAATATACCATGTTCAAATACATGAAAATATGCAGAGTATGCCTCGTGTCCTCGGACACCTGACTGAAAGGCCATACGTCCTCAAAATCTCAAATAAAAGTCAATGTTACGTCCTCAGACGCACAAATAAAAGTCTGTGTTACGTCCTCAGACGCACGAATAAAAGTGTGTTCTCTCGAAGCTTTCTGGATCATTATAAATGAAACTGACTAGGGTAGGTGTGGAAGGGGATTTATGGAAAAATATTACATAATAATTATCAGACTAGCATGCGATTGGTACCAATGGGTTCGTAGCAGTGTGGAGGTTACGATTATGCTGTAGCTGGCTCGAATCGATCGTGGAATTAATCCATAGATAACTCCCGCGTTAATTTACCAGGGTGCGTTACCAAGCCGAGTTGCCGCTCAAGCAGGGCGTCTTGATATTATTGGTTCAGACTCTTGTAGATCTTTGCGCGCTTTTACTTGTATTTCTGCCACAGGGAGTGGTTAACATGAAGATTGACAAATTACATCGTAGCATTTGATTTTCTTCTTGGCGCCAACACTCATAGCAACAGGCCATATTGTGCGTACCCAAGCCGTCTCCGCTCTAAAAGTTGCACCTGTCCTATGTGTCAAGAATATTTATGCTACTTCCTAAAATACCACAGGAGCTTAAACCATTGTGTCCTCTCGGCCACTGATTTCTCAATATTTCCCAACACCGTTTGGCTCTCATATCTGCTGTCTGTAGAAATGTATCAAAAGATGATGAATAATTTATTAGAATCCTTTATACAGCCTGTGGATAAAGGGTTCAATACATAAACTATTTTTTACAGAATATTTCCTCGAGATATCCTTTACAGAAAGGTGAAACCCGCATCAAAATCCATCCAGTGGTTCTCGAGATTACCCAAGACATCCAAGAATCGGAGATTTTCGTCTTATACTATCGAAGTAGAGATTGTCGGGGAACAAATGCACCAAGCGGTACTATGACGTCACACACCTCAGTGCATCTGGGTACATTTCGTCCAGTCACCGTAACGTAACGCCAGACCCCAGCGTAACGACGAAGTCGACAAGATCATTTAAAATGGTAAAAAATAAAAAAAACTATACGAGATTTACAGTAGTCGCATATGATGTGTAACATACGAATGGAATTCAGATGAAATGTATGTGAAGTCATCTGACATGTTATCCTACTCGTATACTGCACAGCTTGGACTTTCTTAAAATGTTAATTTACGCTCCGTTTTCATACTGGTACTATGATGAATGTATAGATTGAATTGGAGATATGCTACTGTCACACTTGTTTGAACAATCATCACATATTATATTGTAAATCAAGTGGAGGAATGAAACCATAGTTTCTAGCCTATCTATAGACTACTAGAAATAATGTTCAATACAATCAAATTTCCCAACTCCTGCTTGGTGCAAACTATTGTAATTAAAATTAGATAAATCTTAATTTCATGTAGATTCTTTAAAATGACGCATAATGTTATGATAGATATCGTTAAAATCGATAATCCGGTAGTAAAAGTTATTGCCGGGACTGGAGTTCGAACCTGAGACCTCATGATTGGCAGACCAAGATGTTATCCACGCAGCCATTACAACCATAGAAATATAGAGTACAAGACAGGTACTCATTTTCACGTTCCTGTAATAATATGAACGTATTTTTAATGCTCCATTAATATTTTGCATTTTTCGATAACGTTCCTCCGTGGAATTGAGTTTTAAATTAGTTATGAATACGCCTACTTGACAGTAAAGGGAATTCCCATATTGGTCTATGAAAGGCTAGCTTAGTTACCGTATAAAAATATCGATATATATTACAATGATCACTGCATTACCGCAATGTGGGTTAATATCTGAATAGCCATTGTGCAGAAACATAATACCGGCTTTGCCGACTTGATACAATACTTCAAATTAAAGCATGTCATCATTTAAATACCGATACGAAGACTTTAAACATGTGGTTTATGTTTCAATCAGTTTACACCAGAGTTCGCAATGAGCGTTTACCGTTCAGTATGAAAGTGTTGATCAAAGCTACTCGGGGAGTGGATGCCCATCACTTTTATCCAGAGATTGAAAAACAGTCTCTTAATAAATCATAATTGTTTTCAGCAAATATGATATAATGAATATTTTTATACCAAAAAACGACAACTTGAAGATGATTTATTGCAGATATACTGTAATGGCGCCTCCAAACCATGAAGTAATCCGAATGTTATATACATTCCACATGGTACCACTGCCAGCTGGATCGCATCCAGCTAGCAGTGCGTCTTAAACACTTCCGTCCGATCCACTTCCGTCCCATTTTTAGCCTACTTTGTAGAATTATGAGATCAACACAGGTCGAAAAATTGTATGTCTGTGTGTGTCTGTGAGTCTGTGAGTGTGTGTACTCTGAATGTCTGTCCCCCCTATCAATTCGAAAACGTTGAAACCGAATTAAACGATATTTGGTACATAGGTTGCACTAGAAAAGGGCACCTCAGTGTCATATTTTATATCGCCGCCATCTTGACGGAAACGTAATGGCGGCCACCCAAATGTTCAAAGCTTAAATCAAATTACGACTAACCTAATCATCTGATCTCTACCAAATTTTGCAACAATATATACTTATATGCTGAGCGTTTTTGGCTAAACTACACGGTCATCAGCCCAATAGTTTGCAGATGGCGGCCATGTATGTGTGCAAATCGATTCCCCCTATCAATTCAAACACGGTGAAACCGAATTGAACAAAATTTGGTGCAGAGGTAGCACTAGCAAAGGGCACCTCAATGCTATGTTTTTATCGCCGCCATATTGAGGAAAACGTAATGGAGGCCACCCAAATGTTATAAGCTTAAATCAAATTACGACCAACTTAATCATCTGATCTCTACCAATTTTTGCAATATTATATCTTTATGTACGAAGAATCTTTTGACTAAACTAAAAGGTCATCAGTCAATTTTTTTGCGGATGGTGGCCATGTATGTGTGCAAATAGATTCCCCCTATCTAATCAAGCACGGTGAAACCGAATTGAACGAAATTTAGTACAGAGGTAGCACTAGCAAAGGGCACCTCAGTGTTATGTTCTATATCGCCACCATATTGACGAAAACGTAATGGTGGCCACCCAAATGTTATAAATTAAATCAATTTACGACCAACTTAATCATCTGATCTCTACCAATTTTTGCAATATTATACCTTTATGTACGAAGAATCTTTTGACTAAACTACAAGGTCATCAGCCTTTTTTTTTTTTTTGCGGATGGTGGCCATGTATGTGTGCAAATCGATTCCCCCTTACTAATCAAACACGGTGAAACCGAATTGAACGAAATTTGGTACAGAGGTAGCACTAGCAAAGGGCACCTCAGTGTTATGTTCTATATCGCCACCATATTGACGAAAAGATAATGGTGGCCACCCAAATGTTAAACGCTTAAATCAAATTACGACCAACCTAATCATCTGAGCTCTACTAAATTTTGCAACAACATACCTTTATGTGATATGCGTTCTTTGACCAAGATACAAGGTCATCAGTCCAATAGTTTGCATATGGTGGCTATGCATGTGTGCAAATCGATTCCCCCACGGTAAAACCGAATTGAACGAAATTTGGTACAGAGGTAGCAATAGCAAATAGCACCTCAGTGTCATGTTATATATCGCCGCCATCTTGACGGAAACGGAATGGCGGCCACCCAAATGTTAAAAGCTTAAATCAAATTCTGACCAAACTAATCATTTGATCTCTACCAAATTTTGCAACAAAATACCCTTTTGTGGTAAGCATCTTTTGACTGACCTACAAGGTCATCTGCCCAATAGTTTGCAGATAGTGCCCATGTATGTGTGCAAATCGATTCACCATATCAATTCAAACAGGGTGAAACCGAATTGTATGAAATTTTTTACAGAGTTAGCACTAGCAAAGGGCACTTCATATTCATGTTTCATATCCTTATAACACGTTGTATTTCAACAAGCTACTACAACCAACATTCAACTATACTTCTTGAAAATGACAAAGAGTTATAACATTACCCATGCATATAGGAGAAAGTAGGCTATATGTTCTTTAATGAACATCGTGTTCAAAATCACTCCCACAAAAATATCCAGCAACCGAGTGGAAAGAAGTTACATATAAAAAATTTAAAAAAACGCTAGTAGCTGACCCGTGCGAGAAATCTCGCATGTTCATGAACCACACTTTTTTCCGCGTCACTACGGCCAAAATGCGAACTGAACAGCAATGATGTCGCGTATTTTCCTACAGCAGCAGTATTTGCAAGTCGCACACTTTTTACAAAAATTGATATTTATGAAATCAGAATGCAATTCGTGACTGCTAATGTCATTTGTGTGCTGAGTCCATTGTTTGTGAACTTAGCCGTAACACTCACCGGTTACTCGATATTTATGAGATTATACGATTTGAGTAGTCTACTCATTCCTTTGATTTACTGTTTCTGAAATCCATTCAAAATGATAAAGGAAAGATATCAGAATGTTAAAATGACATGAAACAGGCGTCACAGCGGCCAAACTGTGAAGTGGACAGCAATTATGGAGCGTATTTTCCTTTTGCAACAGTATCTGCATTTCTCACACCTCGTATATTTCTCGTAGTTATTTATGGACTTAGAGTGCAATTCGTCACTTCTAATATCTATTCTCTTTTATTTGAATGCTCACTTTTCATGATCGGTTGCTTGTGAGCGCCGCAGGAGGGATCTATACTACTGAAATAATATATATGATTGGTTGTACGTCCTTTGACCTACTGGGGCTTTTAGGGACACTAAGGTGCCAGAACTTTCACCCGAAGGGGATCATTAACATTAATTTACTGACACAGTTCCCCCATATTTAATGCCAACCAACTGCGCCAGCATAATATCCTACAACCTTGGGCACAGCAGGCGAGAACGTTACCGCTTCGCCACGCAGCCAGTCCTACTGGATTGAGTATCCTGTCAACATATTGGCAAGCAGTCGTATTGCTCTCAACTTTTGATTTTACATTAAAGCCAGCACTTCTCCGACATTCGTCGGCCCACGCTGATCTTTCTCGATACACTTTCAACCTGAGACTGTGAGCACCACCCTCATGCTATACCAAGTACTCGAGCACCGTTAAATTGAATATAATAATAATAATAATAATAAGTCTGCAACATATGATGTCCCATTGGGGGACCAATTTATTAATGTCTAATGGAGACACATGTATGGAATCGGGATTTATTCAAATCAAAAGAGGTATCTTACAGGGTGACAGCTTAAGCCTTCTATGGTTCTGTTTGGCGCTCAATCCGCTATCATCATTGCTGAACAATGCAAAGTGTGGTTTTCCAATTATGCACCATGGTATAGTGATATACAAAATTTCTCATTTGATGTACAGTATATGGATGACAATAAACTATATGCATCCTCTGAGAGAGACATCGACAATCTAATTTAAATAACTGCTTAATTTTCTTCTGATATTGGAATGTCTTTCGGGTTAGATAAGTGTCGCACCCTCACCATACGGCGTGGAAAATTAGAGGCCCGAACATTTCAACTTGATGACGGTCGTTCCATAAAACCTATGGAAGGTAATGAGACCTACAAATATCTTGGTCTCCTGCAATCTAATCGAATTGATCAAAAAGGTATTAAAGATAGAACGGTAGCTATCTACAATCAACGTCTTAACAAGATTTTAAAATCAAAATTGAATGGAAAGAACACCTTTAAGGCTATTAATACCTATGCTATTCCTACTCTGACATACACTTTCGGTATTTTCAAATGGACGCAGACTGACTTGGAGAACATCCTAATTAGGACACGTACCATCTTAACAAAGCACAGATGTCTCCACCCTAAGTCAGCTGTTGAGCGATTGACAATCCAGCGTCAAAGAGGTGGACGAGGGCTCACGGACATTATCCAATTGCATGCAAGGCAAGTGAGGAACCTTCAGAGATATTTTCTGGACAGACATGACTCTCCCATACATCAAGCCGCTGTGAAGGCAGATGACAAGTGCACACCGCTGGATCTTCTTCACGTAAGGGATATACAGTTAGCCACTGATGAAGAACGTTCAGCCATCAAGCTTCAGCAGTGGACGCAGAAAGCTCTGCACGGTCGTCATCCGTATGATCATAATCAGAAACATGTCGATATTGATGCGTCGAACATCTGGTTGACCCATGCGGACCTATTCACTGAGATTGAAGGATTCATGGTTGTAATCCAGGATCAAGTTGAGGCTACCAAAAGCTATCTTAAATATATAGTTAAGGCAAATATTCAGGATGATAAATGCAGAAGATGCCAACTAGAACCGGAAACAATTCAACATATCACAGGAGGCTGCCAAGCAATCTCCTGAACTGATTACATGAAAAGGCACAACCAAGTGACCAAAATAATGCACCTACACCTTGCTCAAAAGCACTTATTATCTGATAATATTTTTCCCTACTATCAGTATGTTCCTGATGCCGTTTTGGAAAATCCTGGTCACAAGTTGTTATGGGACCGATCAGTTATTACTGATAAAACCATACCAGCACACCGACCAGATATCGTTCTTGTGGACAAGGTGCAGAAGAGAACCTTCCTAATTGATATTGCAGTGCCCAATTCCCATAATCTGCAACAAACCTGCTGTGATAAGATCACCAAATATCTGCCCTTGGCTGAGGAAATACGGCAAATGTGGAGACAGGTAAGTGTAGTAGTTCTGCCCATAGTAATTTCTTCTACCGGCATAATCCCCAAATCATTGGCTCGCAATATACAAATATTGGGAATACATCCTGGTCTACATATCACCATGCAGAAGGCCGTCATCTTGGAGACCTGTTCCATTGTTCGCTCGTTTATCTGTGTGTCACCTTAAGAGAATTAGCCATACCGTCTTGCAAACAAGCCGACGATATGTTGATATGTCCCACTTATGTGGTGATGAATATAGAAATAATAATAATAGGGGTCTAATTATTATTTTTCTCTCATCTTTACGAGGGAAGTGGAAAATCTTACATAAGACTTTGAGAAGGATCCTCACTCTACTCAAGTGTGGGGGATTCTTACCCACGGTGGGTGAGTGGTTAACGTGTCTGTCTACTAACCCCAAGCTTGCAGGTTCACTCCTGGCCGTGGTAAGTGTTATTTGAAAGGCGGAAAAAATTACGACACCATGTCATACGATGTTGGCATCTCAAAGAACCAATTTTAATTCAGTAGGCCGTGTTCATACTGGCAAAATTAATCTCGGGAGTCTCCGCCAACACAAGGTTCCCCCATTTCTCTACTAGAAAGCGCTATAGTGTTCAAGGAGCTTAAATATCTAACCTCCTTGACTTTCACAGTGCTTCAAGGAACCACGAAATTCGACATGCAAGCTACCCTCTGGGTGTCAGATAACAAAGCTTGCACCTGGCACCCGAGGCCATACGATGGAGCCATTTTCTTTGCTTCACAAGCACCTTCTTACTTCTCAATTTATACTCAGTCCGCGGTCGCAGACTTATTCAACTAAATCGTGCAAGTCTCCATCCGACTTTTTCTGACGAAGGACCACCTTAACGAAGAAAGCGACCGCATTCCAGCTGAGCTGGTTCCTCAGCATAATTCCAATTATATTGTCCGTCGTTGTTGGACCCACCTCAGTATCAAGTCATTGTTTTACTGTTGCCCATCGAGCGCAGACGAAGAACGTGTGATATACGTCATCTGGTTCGTTAGGTAGAAAATACATGCTGGACTCCCTACTTTGGCCATACGATGAAGGTAACACCGAAAGTAGCCGTGACATGTCATTATCTGAGTCAGAAAGTAATTAGTTTCCCCATGTTTTCTACTGTACTTGTCCAGTCAACAAGACTCGGTATCAGCCGAGCTGTCCATCTTCCTCTGAGATCGTCATTCTACCTCTGCTGCCAAAGTTCCATCTTGCGTGCCACGGCTTCCTTCCGGGCTTGAGCCCAGTTCTACTCGTCTAATAATAATAATAATAATAATAATAATAATAATGATAATAATAATAATAATAATAATGAAAATGAAAATCCACTGCCTGCTTCCAGTCGACCGACCGGATCAGGGGAATGGAATGAATGAAGCCCCCATCTAGCGGCGAGGATGTGAACTGTGCCAGCTGCCAAAGCCTGTCACACTCCCCTGGAGCAATGATTAAATGAATGCCAGATGAAATGAAATGAGAGTGGAGAGTGTTGCTAGAATGAAATTTTCGACAGGGAAAATCGGAGTTCCCGGAGAAAAACCTGTCTGCCTCCGCTTTGTACAGCACAAATCTCTCATGGTGTGACCGTGATTTGAACCACGGACCCAGCGGTGACAGGCCGGTGTGCTGCCACCTAAGCCACGGAGGCTTTGAATAACAATAATAATAATATTAATAATAATAATGCAACAAGCTTGTGCCTCACTTTCTTTTTCCTATCACACTCTCCCTCTGAAGTGCTGAAAAAGCTAGGGATTCACCACTAACCAGGCATGCTGCAACTGCTTGCTTGACTCATGTAAATGGGATAAGATTCATTTACGTGTGGACAGTCGAGTCGGATCAGTATCTCCCATGTTACTCATAAATCAGGGATGTGCAATTATTTTTACTCTAGATAAAAAATACTATTTCACAAAATGATAACATTTCTGATTGGCAAAACTTTTAATGAAATTACCATTAGACTAAAGGCGAGTTGCATACGACTCTTTATGTTCGACGATAATTATAACTAGTTTATGTTCCAACATAAATATTCGTAACTATCTGTCGAGATTTTGCCAGTTTTATGTACTGATCCGAGCGTGTGGGACGCAGAGAATTCGACCATTGCCTCCTCGAAAACCCCACTATGACAGTAGGCACGCAGTGAAATTTAAAATAGGAGGCCGTGGAAGTCAGCGCAGGTATGATGCTATCCTTACCTAATTTGTCACACAACTGTTTCTTGAGCTCTGATAGGTGGGGAAAACTGTGTCATAATGAAAACTGGTACTATAATGAGCCCCATTATGATACCGTTTTCTGACATATAATATTTACATTTCGCCAAGGTCGAACATAGTAGTACATTATGCAACGAGCCTATAATGGCAAATATTAAGACACGAGTATGTTTATAGAACGAGCGTACCGAGTTTTATAATTTCCATACGAGTGTCTTAATTACCATTATAGTAGAGTTGCATACGACTGTTTATGTTCGACGATAATTATAACTATTTTATGTTCGAACATCTTCTTATATATAAAAATGAATTGCTGTTCGTTAGTCTCGCTAAAACTCGAGAACGGCTGGACCGATTTGGCTAATTCTAGTCTTGAATTATTTGTGGAAGTCCAGAAAAGGTTTAAAAGGTGAATAAAAGTGAAAGTTGTAGCGCACGAGTAGATTCAACAAATGAGTGATGGCACGCGAATCGCTTAAACATAGTCCCGTATGCGTTCATATACCATTCATCCGATTGCTATGAAACTTTGGTTGTATTGTTGTGCACACTCCAGGAAAGGTTTCTGACTTAGTAAATCCTTTTTACAATAGGTAGCGCACGAGTAGATTCAACAAATGGGCGACGACGGCCGAAGCGTTTCATCAAAGTCCTGTATGCGTTCATATACTATTCGTCCGATAGCGATGAAACTTGGGTGAGAGGTTGTGTACATCACAGACAAGGTTTCAGGCTTAGTAAATCCATGTTATAATAGGTAGCGCACGAGTAAATTTAACAAATGAGCGACGACGAGCGAAGCGTTTCAACTACGTCCCGTATGCGTTCATATACTATTCGTCTGATAGTGATGAAACTTGGGTGAGATGTTGTGTACACTTCATGGAAGGTTTCTGGCATAGTAAATCCACTTAACAATAGGTAGCGCACAAGTTGATTCAACAAATGTGCGACGACGGGCGAAGCGTTTCAACAAAGTCCTGTATGCGTTCACATACCATTCGTCCGATAGCGATGACACTTGGGTGAGAGGTTGTGTACACTACAGGCAAGGTGTCTGGCTTAGTAAATTCATGTTATAATACGTAGCGCACGAGTAGATTCAACAAATGAGCGACGTCGAGCGAAGCGTTTCAACAAAGTCCCGTGTGCCTTCATATACTATTCGTCTGATAGTGATGAAACTTGGGTGAGATGTTGTGTACACCTCAGGGAAGGTTTCTGGTTTAGTAAATCGACTTATCAATAGGTAGCGCACGATTAGATTCAACAAATGAGCGACGACGGCCGAAGCGTTTTAACAAAGTCCTGTATGCATTCGCATACCATTCGTCCGATAGCGATGAAACTTGGGTGAGAGGTTGTGTACATTACGGGCAAGGTTTCTCTCTTAGTAACTCCATATTATAATACGCAGCGCACGAGTAGATTCAACAAATGAGCGACGACGAGCGAAGCGTTTTAACAAAGTCCCGTATGCGTTCATATACTATTCGTCTGATAGTGATGAAACTTTGGTGAGATGTTGTGTACACTTCATGGAAGGGTTCTGGCTTAGTAACTCCACGTAACAATAGGTAGCGCAGGAGTAGAATAAACAAATGGGCGATGACGGGCGAAGCGTTTCAACAAAGTCCCGTATGCGTTCACATACCATTCGTCCGATAGCGATGAAACTTGGGTGAGAGGTTGTGTACACCACAGGCAAGGTTTCAGGCTTCATAAATCCATGTTATAATGGGTAGCGCACGAGTAAATTCAACAAATGAGCGACGACGAGCGAAGCGTTTCAACTACGTCCCGTATGCGTTCATATACTATTCGTCTGATAGTGATGAAACTTGGGTGAGATGTTGTGTACACTTCATGGAAGGGTTCTGGCTTATTAAATCTACTTAACAATAGGTAGCGCACGAGTAGATTCAACAAATGTGCGACGACGGGCGAAGTGCTTCAACAAAGTCCTGTATGCGTTCACATACCATTCGTCCGATAGCGATGATACTTGGGTGAGAGGTTGTGTACACTACAGGCAAGGTGTCTGGCTTAGTAAATCCATGTTATAATACGTAACGCACGAGTAGATTCAGCAAATGAGCGACAACGAGCGAAGCGTTTCAACAAAGTCCCGTATGAATTCATATATTATTCGTCTGAAAGTGATGAAACGTGGTTGAGATGTTGTGTACACTTCAGGGAAGGTGTCTGGCTTAGTAAATACACTTAACAATTGGAAGCGCAGGAGTAGATTCAACAAATGAGCGACGACGGGCGAAGCGTTTCAACAAAGTCCTGTATGCGTTCACATACCATTCGTCCGATAGCGATGAAACTTGGGTGAGAGGTTGTGTACACCACAGGCGACGTTTCTGTCTTAGTAAATCCATGTCATGATAGGTAGCGCACGAGTAGATTCAACAAATGAGCGACGATGCCCGAATCGTATCAACAAAGTCCCGCTTGCGTTCATATATACTATTCGTCTGTTAGCGATGAAACTTGGGTGAGATGTTGTGTACACTTCAGGGAATGTTTCTGGGTTAGTAAATTCACTTTACAATAGGTATCGCACAAGTAGATTAAACAAACGAGCGACGACGCGCGAAGTGTTTCAACATAGTCCCGTATACGCTCATATACCATTCGTCTGATAGCGACTAAACTTGGGCGAGTTGTTGTGTACACTCCAGGGAAGTTTCAGGCTTAGTTAATCCATTTTACAATAGGTAGCGCTCAAGTAGATTCAACATATGAGCGAAGGCGCGCGAAGCGTTTCAACAAAGTCCCGTATGCGTTCATATACCATTTGTCCGAAAGGGATGAAACTTGGGTGAGAGGTTGTGTACACTTCAGGGAAGGTTTCTGGCTTAGTACATACACTTTACAATAGGTATCGCACAAGTAGATTCAACAAATGAGTAATGGCGTGCGTATCGTTTAAAAAGAATCCGTATGCGTTCATATACCATTCATGCGATTGCAATGAAATTTGGAGAAATGTTGTTTCCACTCCCACAAAGATTTCTGATTTAGTAAATCCATTTTACAATTGGTAGCGCAAGATTAGATTCAATTAACGGGCGACAGCGCGTGAATCGTTTCAACCAAGTCCCGTATGCGTTCATATAACATTCATCCGATTATCATAAAACTTTGGGGAGTTGAGCACTTCCCTGCGAAGGTTTATGAATTAGTAAATCCGTTTTCCAATGGGTGGAGCACAAGTATATTCAACAATGAGTGTCGTCGCGCGAATCGTTTAAGCAAAAACCCGTATGCGTTAATATGCCATTCATCCGATTGCGATGAAACTTTCATGAGTTGTTGTGTACACGCCAGGGAAGGTTTTCACTTAGTAAATCCATTTTACAATAGGTAGCGTACGAGTATATTCAACAAATGGGTGACGGCGCTCGAATCGTTTCAACAAAGTCCCGTATGCGTTCATATACCATTCATTTCATTGCGATGAAAATTTGGTGAGATGTTGAGCACGCTCCCATAATATTTTGAGATAGTAAATCAATTTTACAATAGTTTAGAGGTGGTTAACGTAAAAGGAAAAACAATATTGGGAATCCAAAAGCACTTCAACATACAAAGTTACAATGCCATCACTTTCTTTGATTGGCATTGCGACGCATGCCGGGTACAGCTAGTAAATATTCATAAATATCTGTCGAGATTTCACCAGTTTTATGTACTGAACAGAACGCATGGGACGCAGAGAATACCTTGTATTTGACCATGGCCTCCTGGAATACCCCACTTTGACTCTAGCCACGCAGGGAAATTTAAAATAGGAGTCCGTGGAAGTCAGCGCAGGTGCGATGCTATCCTTACCTAATTGGTCACACAACTGTTTCTTGAGCTCTGATTGGTAGGAGAAACAGTTTCCTCATTATAGTACAATTTTCTGTCACATAATATTTACATTACGCCATGGTCGAAAATAAACACTATTATACCGGTTCGTGAGAGCCTCCGTGGCTTAGGCGGCAGCACGCCGGCCTCTCACCACTGGGTCTGTGGTTCAAATCCCGGTCACTCCATGTGAGATCTGTGCTGGACAAAACGGAGGCAGACAGGTTTTTCTCCGGGTACTCCGGTTTTCCCTGTCAAAATTTCATTCCAGCAACACTCTCCACTATCATTTCATTCACCTGTCATTCATTTAATCATTGCCCCAGAGGAGTGCGTCAGGCCTCGGCAGCCGGCACAGTTCATATGCTCGCCGCAAGGTGGGGGGGCTTCATTCATTCCATTCCTGACCCGGTCGGAGACTGGAAGCAGGCTGTGGATTTTCATTTTCATACCGGTTCGTCCAACAAAATTTGAATTGAAGAATGGATCTCAGGGGAACATGTAGTCGCGAGCACTCCTTGGCTCGTATGATGAGAGCATCAAATTTATTTTAAAGAGCACCAGGATGAGAACGTCTGCTCTAGGATATCGAACTATTTTGTCAGATTTTAAAAAGAATCAATCGAAATTTAAAAACATCCACATAAAATTAATAGGAAAATGTTAATACTCTACGGTATATGGATAAGATTTGAAAACAGGCAATCAGCCTCTTCCGGGACATAATTCCTAGAAAGTAGCCTACTTCATCCTAGGCTCCCCTCAACGTAGTATACGGGGCCGGACCATCCCACTGTAACTAACCAATCACGTGGAATAATAACATTGACCTCGTCATATGCAAACGGGCCCAAAGGACGGCCAATCAGAACCTGCTGAACTTGCTAGAAAATGTTTGTTGTTGTTGATTCATTTGGGGGCCTTGTCGCATTGTGGTCATGTAGCCCCCGTGTACTTGGGTTTGTGTGGAATCTGTCTTATAACCTGCGTCATTGTGATAGATTTAATAGTGTGTCTAAGTGAGAAAACACTGAAAAATCACTTCTAGGATTCATAATAATAATATCTTATGGCCTCGGGCGCCGGGTTCAAGCTTTGTTATTTGACACCCAGAGGCTAGCTTGCATGTCGAATTTCATTGTTCCTTGAAGTACTGTGAAAGTCAAGAAGGTTAGATATCTAAGATCCTTGAACACTATAGCACTTTCTAGTAGAGAAATGAGTAACTTCGTGTTGACGGAAACTTTTGAGATTTATTTTGTCATTATGAACACGGCGTACTGAAATCAAATGGGTTCTTTGACATGCCAACATCGTATGGCATGGTGTCGTAATTTTTGCCGCCTTTCAAAAATCACTTACCACGGCCAGGAGCGAACCCGCAAGCTGGGCGTTAATAGACCGACACGTTAACCACACACCCACCGTGGCAAGCACTTCTATGATGGCTAAGGTAGGAATCTAGCCTACCTATTCTCAGTTGTTCCTCGCGAGCCTTAGTGAAACCCGCTCCAACTCTCGGACCAGAATTAAGTTTCTTGATGAACCCGAGGTGTTAGCTAAGAATGCTGCTAGTCACGAGCAGGATCTGGTAGAAAATCTATTATTAGGCCAAGTTCGTCTCCAACTCACTTGGCATAATTGAGTCAGCCACTTAATTGGACTTGATCTAGTGTGGATCAATTAATGGAATTGATTATACTATGAGAAATCTCGCATGTTCATAAACCACACTTTCCCCAATAGGTTTATAATGAGAGACTTAAGGAGAAAGGTTGTTATGTTTTTATTTCAACCAAATGATCATAGAACACTATTTACATTTCAGTTAGAATTCCAAGTTCTACGTTCCCTTACTAAAGAAGGCAATCACTGAAAATTGGATCATCATACCACTCACCTGTTATTCGATATTTATGAAATTTTCTGTTTCTGAAATCTATGCAAAATTATAAAGAAAAGACCTCAGAATGTTAAATTGACATGAAACAGGCGTCACAGCGGCCAAAATGTGAAGTGGACTACAGTTATGGAGCGTATTTTCCTACAGCAACAGTATATGCAAATCGCACACTTCGTAATTATTTTTTAAAGTCATGTTTAAAAATAATATAGATATTTATGAAATTAGAGTGAAATTCGTCACTGCTAATGTCTATTCTCTTTCATTTGAATGCTCATTTGTCACGATCGGTCGCTTGTGAGCGCTGCAAGAGGGATCTATACTACTGAAATAATATATGATGATAATGATGTTAACCCAAGCTGTGCGATCGAGTTGTTGCTGGGAAGCACCTTTTATAGTCAGCAGAACAAACGTGATATTTGCTCACTCAGTCGTCTCTCTTCCGTATGTGGGCAAAGGTCAAAAGCTGGAATAGTCAGCGATCAGCACTAATTAAGTAGGCTATTGGACGTCACTTCCTCGGTTCCTCCACCACAGAGGTGCGACTGCCTGAGGCTAAAGTAATAATTTTACGTCCATTTTATCTACTGTGACTTTAAGAGATGTCGATGTGCTGGAGCTTCGCCTCGAAGGGGATCCTCAACGTGCCAGCAAATCTACTGACACGGCTTCCTCTCATTTGCGCAACCTCAAACACCAATTGAGAGCGCCAGGATTCGATTCTACAACCCTGGGCACAGCAGGCGAGAACGTTACCGCTGCAGCACGCAGCCAGCTTAGACTAAAGATTACAGATGTTTGCTCTTTATTTAACCCCGCCAACCTGGGCCCAATGTTTTGGAAGCCAGGCTCTGCCTGTCACAAGCCAGGACAAAGTGGTGAGTGATAGAGGAGTAACACCTCTTTAAAAAACCTCGGTCCAGCTGAACCGGCTGGTAGTACCTTGTAAGGGTCCCTTGCCAGGGTTACGGTGAAGTCTTCAACGGCATAGACAGTGGAGTAGATGGACTACGGAACAGTGTAGATGGCGGAAGAGGCAGCCCAGTACTCGGGATAATGAGTAAAAGGTATATGTCCATACAATAGGCATATATCAGACACCGAACTTCTCCCGGGATAAGGAGACCACCTTCTATCAAGTGCCAACGGTATTTTAGGAGGGCGGATGAGCGGGTAGAAGAAGGGCACTCTCTTGCCCTTGGGGTGGGAAACTGCTCCTAAAGGCGGAAGAGCCGACAGATGGCCAACGGCATAGAATGGAGAAGGCAACGGGAAACCACTCCATTAAAGATCCGACTGGATATCCCAAGAATCAGCAGCTCATGATGGAAAGCTCTTTGGTTAAATTCTCCGGAGGTAAAATAGCTCCCCATTCGGATCTCCGGGCGGGGGCAACTAAAGGAAATAATGGTATTATTAACAAACGCATGAAACAGAAATGCGTAAGGAAAATAGGAACATGGAATGTTAACACTTTATTAAAGGTGGGGAAGCTGGAAAACCTGAAAATCGAAATGAAGAGATTAACAAGATGTTCAGTAAAGAACATATAGCCTACTTTCTCCTAAATGCATGGGTATTGTTATAACTCTTTGTCCTTTTCAAGGAGTATGATTGAATGTTGGTTGTAGTAGCTTCTTGAAATACAACGTGCTATAGGGATATTAAACATGAATATGAGGTGCCCTTTGCTAGTGCTACCTCTGTACCAAATTTCGTTCAATTCGGTTTCGCCGTGTTTGAATTGATAGGGGGAATCGATTTGCACACATACTTGGCCACCATCTGCAAACTATTGGGCTGATGTTCTTGCAGTTTGGTCAGAATATGTTTCCCACATAAAGATATGGTGTTGCAAAATTTGGTAGAGACTAGATTATTAGGTTGGTCGTAATTACATTTTAGCTTTTAACATTTGGGTGGCCGCGATTACGTTTCCGTCAAGATAGCGGTGATATAAAACATGACACTGAGGTGCCTCTTGCTAGTGCTACCTCTGTACGAAATTTCGTTCATTCGGTTCCACCGTGTTCGAATTAATAGGGGGAATCAATTTTGACATAAAGATGGCCGCCATCCGCAAACTATTAGGCTAATGACCTATTAGATTGGTCAAAGGATGCTCCCTCCATAAAGGTATGTTGTTGCAAAGTTTGGTAGAGATCGAATGGTTATGTTAGTCGTAATTTGATTTAAGCTTTAAACATTTGTGTGGCCGCTATTACGTTTCTGTCAATATGGCGGCGATATTAATCATGACACTGAGATGCCCTTTGCTAGTGCTATCTCTGTACCAAATTTCGTTCCATTCTGTTTCACCGTGTTTGAATTAATAGGGGGAATCGATTCTGACACAAAGATGGCCGCCATCCGCAAACTATTAGGCGAATGACCTATTAGATTGGTCAAAGGATGCTCCCTCCATAAAGGTATGTAGTTGCAAAATTTGGTTGAGATCGGATGATTAGGTTAATCGTAATTTGATTTAAGCTTTGAACATTCGTGTGGCCGCCATTACGTTTCAGTCAAGACGGCGGCGATATAAAACATGACACTGAGGTGCCCTTTGCTAGTGCTACCTCTGTACCAAATTTCGTTCCATTAGGTTCCTCCGTGTTCGAATTAATATGGGGAATCAATTTTGACATAAAGATGGCCGCCATCCGCAAACTATTAGGCTAATAACCTATTAGATTGGTCAAAGGATGCTCCCTCCAAAAAGGTATGTTGTTGCAAAGTTTGGTAGAGATCGGATGGTTATGTTAGTCGTAATTTAACTTAAGCTTTGAACATTTGTGTGGCCGCCATTACGTTTCTGTCAATATGGCGGCGATATAAAACATGACACTGAGATGCCCTTTGCTAGTGCTACCTCTGTACCAAATTTCGTTCCATTCGGTTTCACCGTGTTTGAATTAATAGGGGGAATTGATTTTCACACAAAGATGGCCGCTATTCGCAAACTATTAGGCTAATGACCTATTCATTTGGTCAAAGGATGCTTCCTCTATAAGGGTATGTTGTTGCAAAATTTGGTAGAGATCGGATGATTAGGTTAATCGTAATTTGATTTAAGCTTTGAACATTTGTGTGGCCGCCATTACGTTTCCGTCAAGATGGCGGCGATATAAAACATGACACTGAGGTGCCTTTTGTTAGTACTACCTCTGTACCAAATTTCGTTCCATTCGGTTGCACCGTGTTCGAATTAATAGGGGGAATCGATTTTCACACAAAGATGGCCGCCATCCGCAAACTATTACTCTGATGACCTATTAGTTTGGTCAAAGGATGCTCCCCCCATAAAGGTATGTTGTTGCAAAATTTGGTAGAGATCGGATGATTAGGTTAGTCGTAATTTGATTTAAGATTTGAACATTTGTGTGGCCGCCATTACGTTTCTGTCAAGTTGGCGGCGATATAAAACATGACACTGAGGTGCCTTTCGTTAGTACTACTTCCGTACCAAATTTCGTTCCATTCGGTTGCACCGTGTTCGAATTAATAGGGGGAATCGATTTTCACTCAAAGATGGCCGCCATCCGTAAACTATTACGCTGATGACTTATTGGTTTGGTCAAAGGATGCTCCCCCCATAAAGGTATGTTGTTGCAAAATTTGGTAGAGATCGGATGATTAGGTTAGTCGTAATTTGATTTAAGCTTTGAACATTTGTGAGGCCGCCATTACGTTTCCGTCAAGATGGCGGCGATATAAAACATGACACTGAGGTGTCCTTTTCTAGTGCTACCTTTGTACCAAATTTCGTTCAATTCGCATTCACCGTGTTCGAATTGATAGGGGGGGACAGACATTCAGAGTACACACACTCACACACACACAGACACACAGACACACACACACACAGACTCACACACACACATACACACACACAGACAGACACACTTTTTTCGCCCTGTGTTGATCTCATAAGTCTACTTTCATTTTTTTCAAAAATCGAAAGTAGGCTAAAAATAGATATTCTCGGTATTTCTGAAATGAGATGGCCTGGCACGGGTGACTTTTGGTCAGATGACTACAGAATAATCTACTCAGGGCCGGAAGACGGACCGCTCGGAAGAAATGGGGTTGGAGTGATTATGGAAAAATCCATGGGACTCAGAGTAGCGGGATATGTGCAGCATAGTGATAGGATAATTCTAGTCAAGATAAATACGGAGCCAAACAATACTGTTATTATTCAAACATATATGCCAACTACAAATGAAGATGACGAGGAAATTGAAAGAATGTATGAAGATCTAAATCACCTGGTAGAAGGAACAAGATCAGAAGACAATGTAATCATTATGGGGGACATGAATGCAACGGTAGGGGAAGGAACAGAGGGAACAACTGTTGGGCAGTTTGGACTGGGAGTCCGAAATTTGAGAGGTGAACGATTGATAGAATTCTGCACTAGGCACAAATTAGTCATAACAAATACACTCTTCAACCATCCCAAGAGAAGACGATACACTTGGAAAGCTCCTGGAGACACGAGAAGAGCGCAATTGGATTACATAATGGTAAAAGAAAGGTTTAAGAACCAGGTTAAAAATTGCAGAAGTTATCCAGGTTCAGATATCGTAAGCGATCATAATCTAGTCATGATGCACGCGGAACTCAAATATAAGAACATCGTTACGAGAAAAACCAAGTATCTACAGGTGACAAAACTTAAGATGCCAAATATTAGAGATGAGTTCCAAAGAAGAACAGATGAAATGATTGAAAGAAATACTGACATATTCGAGAAACCAATAGAAAGTCAGTGGGGAATTCTGAAGGAGGAAATACTAGGAACTGCAGAGGAACTGCTAAAAAATAAAAATAAAAACAGCAGGAAAGCATGGATAAGTGAGGAAGTTGTAGAAATGATAACTGAAAGAAGAAGTTTCAAAAACGCCACAAGTGACGAAGGAAAACAACAATATAGAAGACTGAGAAATTAAATCGTTAGGAAAAGCAAGCGAGACAAAGAAAAATACTTATGTGATATATGTGATGAAATAGACACCGATTTTAAAGCAAATAACTTAGAAAAAGCATATGGAAATGTGAAGCAGTTTTTTGGTGAGAAGAAACAGAAGACATGTGGTATTAAAGATGAGAATGGACAATACCTGTATGAAGAGGGAAAGGTTGGGAAGAGATGGAAATAATATCTAGAGAGCCTCTATGGAGATGAAGTTATGAATAAGGAAGTAATAGAGGAAGAAGACCAGATAGATGCAGAGAATAGAGGTGACCAAATACTAAAATCGGAATTTAAAAGAGCACTGAAAGATTTAAAAGACAAAAAAGCACCAGGTGTAGATAAAATCCCTGCAGAACTATTAAATAACTGCGGAGAGAAAACTGAAGATGCAATGTGTGGAATGATATGCAAAATGTATGAAACTGGAATATTACCAACTGACTTTACTAAGTGCATAATAATTCCAATTCCAAAGAAGGCCAGAGCACAAAATTGCGATCAATTTAGGACATTAAGCCTGACAACACATGCATCTAAAATTCTTACACGTATTATACTTAGGAGAATAGAGAACAACCTTGATAACTATATTACAGACGACCAATTTGGATTCAGAAGGGGCATTGGAACAAGAGAAGCAATATTAACTCTAAGACAAATAATTGAAAAGAGAAATAGAAAAGGAATACCAACATATCTAGCATCCGTGGATCTGGAGAAAGCTTTTGACAACGTGAATTGGAATATACTGTTCAAGTTACTAAAGAAAGTGGGAATCTCTTATAGAGATAGAAGAATAATACATAGTTTATATAAGAATGAAAGGGGAATAATAAGATCTGGCAATAACCAGGAAGAGGTTGAAATAAGAAAAGGAGTACGACAAGGATGCTCGCTATCTCCTTACTTATTTAATTTGTATGTCCAAGATGCCATAAATAGGATAAGAGAAGAGATTCAAGTTGGAGTAAATATATATGGGGAAAGATTGACATGCTCCGATTCGCAGATGACATTGCTTTAACAACAGATAATGAAGATGATCTTAAACAGATACTTCATGTAATGAATAACATCCTTAAAAACGAATTTAACATGAAGATTAATAAAAATAAAACAAAAATACTCGTATGCAGTCGGAACCAGGAAGATCATAGAAGAGCACCAGCAATTTATATCGAGAATGATAGAATACAACATGTGAAGGAATATAAGTATCTGGGAAGCTTGATAACGTACGATGGAACCAGCAAACGAGAAATTTGGAGTAGAATTATTCAGGCAAAGAACGCCTTTTATAGAAAGAAGAATCTCTTCACATCCAGAAGTATAGACCTAAAAATAAGAAAAAGACTGTTGAAGACATACGTGTGGAGTGTGGCTTTGTATGGTAGTGAGACCTGGACAATAGGGAAGTCAGAAGAGAGGAAGTTGATGGCTTTTGAGGCTTGGTGCTGGAGAAGAATGCTTAAGATCAGTTGGATACAACATATGACAAATGAAGAGGTATTCAGAAGAGCAGGAGAAAGTAGAAGCTTTATGAAGACCCTGAAAACAAGAAGAGCAAATATGTTGGGACATATTCTCAGACATAATAGCCTGCCAGCAAGAGTCATCGAAGGGATGTTAGAAGGGAAAAACACTAGAGGAAGACCACCACTTGCATACATCACACAATTAATGACAGACACGAACACCGAATCATTTCGTGAATTGAAGAGGATGGCGGAGAATAGAGAAGATTGGCAAGTTGCTGCAAACTAGCCCCAGGGCTGTTAACTTAAGAGAGAGAGCTCTTTATTTTTCGCTATTAAATACAATTTATATAACCCCCCTCCAGATATCCTTAAGGTCTTCTGACTTTTTAAGCCTCTGTCGCCACCATCGCGATTATGGACAGCTGTGTGGTGTAGTCGATAATATTCTCGCTTAGGCTACTGTGCGCAATACTACCGAATCAAAGATTCAAAATATGACAAATTTAGGGGAACCATGTAGTGTGTAACGACCAAAATTATCAATTTTCACATTTAGGCTCAAAACCTTCTCCTCTCTTTCCCGATTATAGCATTATAAAGGGCGCCCGAGAATGTTCTCCGCAGTGGGTACGTGCAGCTATGAGTGGTTGAGTCATGAGTTTTAGTTGGCTGCACTGCACTGTGTCCTTCAAAGCGGGACTTCCCCGAGAGAGCTGTCGATGTGTATCGCGATAAGCGCGCCAGCCTGTATGTCTTCAGCGTGTATTACAGTCAGCGAGCGTTCAGATAGATTATTGGAAGAGTGCAACAGTATATAGGCGGTAATGTTTACTACTGAAGAGAGAGTTTTTTTTTGGTGGAATACGTTTTTCGCGAAGGCGATCGGTTTACAGAAAATGCAAAATTAAGATTTCAGGCGCGGTTTCCTAATTCAAAGTGTCCAAACCGTGATACCGTTCGGGATTTGGTAAGTAAATTTCGTGTGACTGGCTCAGTTCACGATGTACCGGGAACAGGCAGGCCTACGCTTTTAACAGACGAAGAACTTGATGAAATCCCCGATATAATGCTAAGTAGTCCAAGTAAATCAATACGAAAATTGGCTCAACAAACAGGAATCTCTAAGTCGACAGCACATATCGCTCTAAGAGACAAGCTTCAGTTGTTCCCTTATAGTGAGCGATGTATGGAAGATAGACATATGCTCTTGCGGACTTTTTTGTAGAACTTTTCATGCTGAACAATTCTTACTCTCATGGTATTTAGATATTTTTAACGGTTTACCCAGCGTAGGCATACAAAGCGCTCGACGCCAGGTATTTTATCGACTTTTCCACTAAAATCGTTACTGCTCGGCTTCCTTTGATCATAAATAAATTATTTTCTACAGAAATGATACTCGATATATCCTTTACAGAATGGTGAAACCGGCATCAAAATCCATCCCGTGGTTCTCGAGTTTACCCGTAACATTCAAGAATCGGGGACTTAGTTTTATACTAAGTAGAGATGTTGCAAGCGGCAGCCGTGCTACCAACGTAACTGCTTTAGCTAGCTCTCCCAGACGCATGTAGGCACTGCGGAGAACATTCCCGGAAGATGGGAAACCACAGAAGACCATCTTCAAGGTTGCCGGCGGGGGATTCGAACCTCCTCGCCTCCCGGATGTGAGCGACTGCCAGTAGTCATGCCGTAACGACCACGGCTAACTCACCCGGTATGGCAAAATTAATCTCGGGAGATTCCGCCAACACAATGTTCCTCATTTCTCTACTAAAAAGCGCTATAGTGTTCAAGGAGCTTAGATATCTAACCTCCTTGACTTTCATAGTGATTCAAGGAACAACGAATTACAAAGCTTGCACCCGGCACCCGAGGCCGTACGATATTATTATTATAGTGATGTTTATTTTATTAACTTTCTATATACGATCATCCAATAGAAATAACAAAACCCTGTAAGTGAAACTTTGTTATTGTTGTTGATTTAAGGGAGTAGGGGCGTTAGGTCCCCTGCTAGAGTGAAACTTTAACTTGTGATTTCTCAAAACATATAATTTTCTAAGTCATGTTCATATTCTCAGAAACCACGAGTCCAATCAAGTTGATATTTTTCACACGTTTGGGCGTTTACGATCCAAAAGTTGTGAAGTAAAGTGAAAACAATAAAATGAAAAGAAAATAATAAAATAATAAAGTAACTGAAATATTGTCTTAAAAGTATTGACAAAAACAACAATTCATAAAATCTGCCCCAAATGCCTACCAACCACAAGTTCGCTTTACAATCTTTAACATATTATAGCTACTATCAAATTACCTACAGTAACATCACACAAAACGGTTATTAACAAGGAGTATGGTTATTAAAAGTTTTCCTGTCTTTTTACATGTCAATATTTATTCAACAGTATTATAAATTTATGTAACACATTATCAGCAATGCATGTTATTAAAAGGCGAAGGAAATGTCAAGTTTCTAGTTGCCATGGTTACCTAATAATGAAGATTATAATAAGTAGTTGCATTGTTGGCTAATCTGCACTACCCACTTCCCTTAATGTTCGAATTTGCGGATTGTCCACAATCTTCAACATTTTGCGCCATATTATTCCACAGACGTTTAGCTTTAAAACGGCACATTCATTCTTTTCACATCCCATTCCTGAGGCTACTTTCCCACAACAGTGCATCCTATTAGTAAACCCGACGAAGTACACATTTTTAATTCTATAAGACGATAGATAGGTTGGTTGGTTCTTAAGTTTAGGGGTTGCGACAACGCGGTCATGCAGCCCCGTGTACTTTGGGTGTGTGTAGAATTTGTCTGATATCCGGTGTTATTTGTGACGGCTGTATTAGTGTGTGTTATCTGTGATTCATGTAGAAGGTCTGCAGATGATTAATTTTTTCAAGTACAGGGTCTTTCATATAAACTAAGAACGGCAAGCGGCGGTTTTGTTATTCGCTACTGCGGTGGCCTTGGCCGAGCTTGTGGCGCGCCATGGCCCCCTGTTGTACTATTGAAAGCACGCGCATACGAGGGCTGGTTTCTTTTCTTCAAGTTCTGATGGACTGTATAAAAGTAACAGATTGACATACCAAACTGATTTTACTACTAAATGTTTGCTTGTTTTATTTTTATGTCTCAACATAATCGCCAAAACGATTGAAACATTTGTCGTATCGTTACACCAGCTTTCCAATGTCCTCGGTAAAATATCTGGAGAGTCTCCTGGAGATTTTCCTTTTTGGCGAGGCGTTGCCGTCCAACCATACCTTTAATTCTCGAAAAATGTCAAAGCAATTCAGTGCTGGTTTGGACTAAACGGCAGTTCAAAACTTTACACTTGAATTCTTTGTAAAAGTCTATCGTAACGTTGGTACAGTGTGGTCGTGAATGATTTTCACCTTTTTTCGAGAATTGAAGGTATGGTTGGGCGGCAACGCCTCGCCAAAAAGAAAACACTTCAGGAGACTCTCCAGACGTACCCACCTCAGTGGCGGCAGAATTTTTTGCCGAGGGCATTGGAAAGCTGGTGTAACGATACGACAAATGTTTCAATCGTTTTGCCTATTATGTTGAGACAGACGAATAAAACAAGCAAACATTTAGTAGTAAAATCAGTTTGGAATGTCAATCTGTTATTTTTATACAGTCCATCGGAACTTGAAAAAAAGCAGCCCTCGTATGTAGGCTACTATGCGCGCGCTTTCAATAGTACAGCAGGGGGCCATGGCGCGCCACAAGCTCGACCAAGGCCATCGCAGTAGCGAATAACAAAACTGCCGCTTGCCGTTCTTACTTTATATGAAAACCCCTGTAGTTCCTACTTTTGCCACCAAATGCTACAATCCACGACACCTAGCTGCGGACGCGGCTACTAAATGCCATCGCAGTCAGCACCCGGTGGCGATCGTTGGAACTAATAGAGCGTTATCAAAGTACCCTACAAATGTTTGCTTCCACAAGTGTAATTAGTGGAAGGTTCTTTTCCATGCCATAAATGTATGACATGGGACCGCCCGATTTACTTCACCTCCGAAGGAAGGCATACTGAGGGATTTTTAACGCTCTTAAAAAATCCGACGACTTTGGATGGGTTTGAACCCACGATCTTGGGCATAGAAGCTCAGCATGTTAAAAACTACGCCA
Organism: Meconema thalassinum; assembly: GCA_946902985.2. NCBI lineage: Eukaryota > Metazoa > Arthropoda > Insecta > Orthoptera > Tettigoniidae > Meconema > Meconema thalassinum. The sequence continues at coordinate 357,227,933 of OX336394.1, read as the reverse complement.
CCGAAGCCGCTAACAAACGTACGGATGCGGATAACAGTCGTGCGGATGCGGGCCGGATGCGGATAACAGTGTGTGGATGAGGGGTGGATGCGGATAACAGTCGTGCGGATGTGGGGTGGATGCGGATAACAGTCGTGCGGATGCGGGCCGGATACGGATAACAGTGTGTGGATGCGGGCCGGATGCTGATAACAGTCGTGCGGATGAGGGGTGGATGCGGATAACAGTGTGTGGATGCGGGGTGGATGCGGATAACAGTGTGTGGATGTGGGGTGGATGCGGATAACAGTGTGTGGATACGGGCCGGATACGGATAACAGTGTGTGGATGTGGGGTGGATGCGGATAACAGTGTGTGGATACGGGCCGGATACGGATAACAGTCGTGCGGATGTGGGGTGGATGCGGATAACAGTGTGTGGATGCGGGCCGGATACGGATAACAGTGTGTGGATGCGGGCCGGATGCTGATAACAGTCGTGCGGATGAGGGGTGGATGCGGATAACAGTGTGTGGATGAGGGGTGGATGCGGATAACAGTGTGTGGATGCGGGGTGGATGCGGATAACAGTGTGTGGATGTGGGGTGGATGCGGATAACAGTCGTGCGGATGCGGGCCGGATGCGGATAACAGTGTGTGGATGTGGGGTGGATGCGGATAACAGTGTGTGGATGAGGGGTGGATGCGGATAACAGTGTGTGGATGTGGGGTGGATGCGGATAACAGTCGTGTGGATGTGGGGTGGATGCGGATAACAGTCGTGTGGATACGGGCCGGATGCGGATAACAGTGTGTGGATGAGGGGTGGATGCGGATAACAGTCGTGTGGATACGGGCCGGATGCGGATAACAGTGTGTGGATGAGGGGTGGATGCGGATAACAGTCGTGCTGATGCAGGATTGGGGCGGATAACAGTCGTGCAGATGCGGGCCGGATGCGGATAACACTGTGTGGATGTGGGGTGGATGCGGATAACAGTGTGTGGATGTGGGGTGGATGCGGATAACAGTGTGTGGATGTGGGGTGGATGCGGATAACAGTGTGTGGATGTGGGGTGGATGCGGATAACAGTGTGTGGATGTGGGGTGGATGCGGATAACACTGTGCGGATGCGGGCCGGATGCGGATAACACTGTGCGGATGCGGGCCGGATGCGGATAACATTCGTGCTGATGCAGGGTTGGGGCGGATAACAGTGTGTGGATGAGGGGTGGATGCGGATAACAGTGTGTGGATGAGGGGTGGATGCGGATAACAGTGTGTGGATGAGGGGTGGATGCGGATAATTGTCGTGCGGATGCGGGCCGGATGCGGATAACACTGTGCGGAGGCGGGCCGGATGCGGATAACATTCGTGCTGATGCAGGATTGGGGCGGATAACAGTCGTGTGGATACGGGGTGGATGCGGATAGCGTTTTTTTTTTATCCGCGCCGGGCACTAACCATAGCTATGCAAAGAGATTGAGCTTCTGTCACGGACCACACAGCTCCCATAGATTCAGCCATTACATTATCGGGTTGTCAAAGAGCTTGCTTCGACTGTGGATAACAGTCACTGTGGTGCGGATGGCTAGCACACCTGCCTGGAATTCGCGGAATTCGGGTTCGATTTCCGACGGCGATTTCAGTTTCAGCTTTTGCTCTTCAATGTGTATTTCTAGCAGCAGCGTAACCGAGAGCATTGTGCCACAACTAAAATCGGTGGCCGGACGTTCGGTGATCCAAGGACCAAATTTCAATGCAGACAGTGAATATCCTGAATGTGATCTTCTCCCGTTTTTTCACAAACATTTTATTGGTTACGCAGGGAAAGTAGTCCATTTTTTTCAAGTACCGAGTTACCCAATCCATCGACCTTAATAATAATTAGAAATAGACATACTACAGAAACTCAGGTTATCAAGCAAATTTAGCACACATCTAATTTCACAAAGCTGGTGAACAAGATGTCCAAAGCTCTTAAATACTTTGACAATAAAAAAGTAAAAGTAATTTTTGGGACAATTGACCTAGATGTTCCACCCCTAAAACATAAAATGGTAACATCAACAAAACAAATACCAAATGGTTATTGTTGTTTCATTAGAGGGGCTTGGACATCGTGGTCATTTAGCCCCGTGTACTTTGGGTGTGTGTGTATATATATAATTACAGTACAACCCCTGTAATCCGTCACGTTTGGGGCTGAGGGTACGGTCGGAACGCAAAAAAGGTCGGATTATCAGAAAGTACAGAAAAAGACGGATTTTCATTAAATTAAACAATCTCTGAACTCAAACATGATTACTCCACGCATGCATATTGTTGTCTACAGTAAAAACAACGCAATAAATGAAACCGCACAATGCTGTTAATATTACACATTGGAAGAGAGCAATAGTGTACAGTATGTATTTACAGTGGCCTGCTGGAAAAATTGAAGGTAGCCTGTATGTAAATGAAAATCCACAGCCTGCTTCCAGTTGTCCGACTGAGTCAGGAAATTAAATGAATGAAGCCCCCATCTAGCGGCGAGGATATGAACTGTGCCGGCTGCCGAAGCCTGTGGCACTCCCCGGGGGCAATGACTAAATGAATGACAGATGAAATGAAATGATAGTGGAGAGTGTTGCTGGAATGGAATTGTGTCAGGAAAAACCGAAGTACCCGGAGAAAAACCTGTCTGCCTCCGCTTTGTCCAGCACAAATCTCACATGGAGTGACCGGGATTTGAACCATGGACCCAGCGGAGAGAGGCCGGCGTGCTGCCGCCTAATCCACACAGGCTCTTGAAGGTAGCCTGTACACTAGGAAATAATACGTAGGATGAAAGTCAGTTATATATTTTTGTTTAGAAGATGAAATTCTAGACTTAGCAGCAGTGTCCCTCCGTTTCTTGATCCTCAAACATCAACGAAGATTAAGCACTAAAAACTGATACGAGAGATGACGGCGGAGCATTAAAACGGACAGGCTATAACAACAAATACCTGTAAGCAACAATAGGCTAAAGTAATCAACAATTGCGTGACGGGTAGTGAAGTGGGTCACCGCCATGAGTCGCGGCAAGTTCGGCTCGAGCATGGCCGGATCAACCGGAGCAACGGACCAGCCGATGGCGGACGAGAGGGGTTCTACTATACATAGATATAATTTGTCTGTAGATAGTGTGCGTATTTGTAAATTTGGTGAGGATTCGGAAGGAAGCGATCATGGCCTTATGTTTGGAACCATCCTGTCATTTGCCTGGAGTAGAAGCGTGATACCACGGAAAACCGTTTCCAGAATGGCTGAGATGGGATTCGAACACTCCTCTTTTCAGTTTTACCTCACGAGGCTGGCTGAGTGTACCCCGTTCCAGCCCTCAGATCAAAATTCAATTTCTTAGCTGAGCCTTAAATTGAACCCGGACCTCTGGGGCGACATGATGATGATGATGATAATTGTTGTTTTAAGGGGCCTAACATCTAGGTTATCGGCCCCTGATGGTTTGGGTGATCGTGGAGATGAAAGTGAAATGCAAACTTAAAACTAAAACTAACTACTAACCTACATAGGCTACTAGAAGAAGAAATGGAAAACTAAAGGAGAATAAGGCAAATAAAGGACATGAGGAAAAGAAATGCCCTCAACCCTCGAAGAATGAGGATTGAGGGACTTGGAAGGAAGGAGAGCCATGAAAGGCAGATAGGAAAGTGAAATAGGAGGGGGTCGACCCCACAGGTAAGCGACAAATGGGGGAAACCGGACCCAGCTCAGGAATCCCTCGGGGTCGCCAACTCCCGAACTCACCGGCCGTGAGCCCCTGAGGGTGTAGCATTATCTAGGGTGCACCAAACGTGGTGGGGCTACATTCATCCGGCCTCCTTGAGGGCCTTGAGCAGAAGGCAGGAGACAACATGAAAAGAAAAAGAAGGCTGGCCCCTCGCAGAAGGAGGGAATCAGAAAAGATGAGACAAGGGCCAATTAAGGCGGGAAAGGAAGAGCCTCCCTAGGCCTCGGATACCCTAATTCCGTCGGGGTCGGAAGAGAACAAGAGTTGACCAAGTGAGGTCGACAGGAAAGAAGACAGAGAGGAGCCCGGCACAAGTAAGTGGAAGCAATGCCGGACTCAGCTGGAGCCCCGTGGTCGCCAACCCACGTCCAACTAGATGTGAGCCCCTGAGGGATCTGGGGCGACAGCCAAGAATTCTAGCCACTACCCCGCTACGTGGCCACACCAAAATGAGTTCATAAAGAGAATAGTTAACTTGATTTGTGAAATAAATACAATCTGTGATGCACCATACGGTATTTTCTGACCATACTGTACGTGGGATCTTGAATGTAATCTTGAACTGGTTTTCGGAAGTGTTTCCTATCGGCGAATCTGTGGAGCGAAGTAGGTTACCGAGACATGGAATGTGATAGGTGGACAAATATTTGACGAGGTGTCACTTCACTGATATGACCGTCTCCCCTGGTCTGGTGTAGCACGTGACATTGTTAGGCTTAGGAATTAGGTCACGTGTGTCTTAGCAGCTAGCATAACGCAAGGGTAAGAATATGATTACCATTAAGGGGAATCAGCACATGGGCCTGGTCGAAGCTATGATATTTTTGTTGAAATGGTCCAAGAATTTGATATTAATGAAATGGTGAATAAGAAAGCTTTCCGCCATTAGGTCATGTGTTGTAAAAAGAATTGAAGTCATATACTGTAGTTCTCTCACTCTCTTTGCTTGCCACGGTGGGTGAGTGGTAATCGTGCTGGACTACCAACCCCCAAACTTGCAGGTTCGCTCCTGGCCATGATAAGTGATTTTTGAAAGGCGAAGAAAATCACGGCACGCATGTAATACGTTGTTGGCATGTTAAAGAATCCATTTGAATTCAGTAGGCCGTGTTCATAGTGGCAAAATTAATCTCGGGATTTTCCGCCAATCCAAAAAATTTCCTCCTTTCTCTACTAGAAAGCGCTATAATGTCAAGGAGCTTAGATATATAACCTCCTTGACTTTCATAGCGTTTCAAGGAACAACGAAATTCGACATGCCAGCTGCCCTCTGGGCGCAAATAACAAAGCTTGCACCCGGCATCCGAGGCCATGCGATATTATTATTATTATTATTATTATTATTATTATTATTATTATTATTATCACTTTCTTCGTTAACGAACGGCGACTCAGATGCTGGGCAGTAGCACGCACCAATATTGCTAATTGCTTATTTATTTATTTATTTATTGATTTATCTTATGGCTTTTAGTGCCGGGAGTCTCCGAGGAAATGTTCGGCTCGCCTGAGTCTGTAGCTGCTTCCAGCGGACACCCTTATTAGGGTGAGCTACAAGTTCCGTTCACCATCTTTCGCTACCAGATATCAATGATACCTAGTGGTGAACGTTGGAACTTTGTTAGATCGTTCCGATGAAATCTAACCTAACAATTTTGCTTTACACAAGTTTAGTCTGTGAGAGGATCTTTTACATGCCATAAATCTATGACATGGGACCGCCGGCTTTACTTCCCCTCCGAAGGAAGGCATACTGAAGGATTTTTAACGCTCTTAAAAAATCCGACGACTTCGGCCGGGTTTGAACCCGCTATCTTGGGAACAGCAGTTCAGCATGCTACCAACTACGTCACTGAAGGCGCTGACCAATAGATGATGGTTCTTGACCAATAGCATGCTTCCTCTATCCCTCCACGTGGACTCCAAAGTCCCGACCTTGCGGCCTACTCTCAAGTCAGGCAGATGTCAGGTGTCCAGTAATGCACAGCTGCACGTAGTTCTGTCCAGTCGCAATGATTGCTCTCAGTGGCTACGGTGGTGAGTTGACAACACAGTGCCTCGAGCCGGGAAAGCCTTGGCTCCCCGCATACATAATGTAAACATATCCACCCAGCTAGGTTTCAAAAGTGAGCCGCTCGTTAACCAGGGAATTGAGAAAACTAAACAGGGTGAGCGGACCGACAGTAGTGGCTACGCTGGCTAAAGCTCAGCATTAGGTCATGGGGCCCAGCTCTCTGCTGACTCGGTAGACGCGTGGGTTCGAGCCCCACCGTCGGCCGTCCTTGAAATGGTTTTCCGTGGTTTCCCCACTTTCAACACCAGGCAAATGCTGGGGCGGTACCTTCTGACAGGCCACGGCCGCTTCCTTCCACATCCTTGCCCAGTTTCATTCACCATCATTCATTTCATCTCTCATTAACTCCTCTCATGAGGTTGGCGTCAGGAAGGGCATCCGGCCGTAAAAATCATCGCCGCAAAGACTTCCATCGCATCTCATCCCCGACCCCGTTAGAAAACGGGAATAATAAGGGGTAGACATACATACATACAGGGTGAGCGGAATGTGAATAGAGAGCCGGGAATAATGATTTTTCAGATCAGGGAGCGCCGAAATTTTGGACATTGATTTCTGTTTCACATCAGCCAGCTTACGTAAATTCGGCTTAGACAGGTCTTAATGGGACTATTATCTTTGAAGGGTCTTCCTTCATAGACCCCCTTACAATGTTTGATTCAGTGAAATATTATGGAAATGATTTTGTGACATACCTGCGATGGATTCCGATACACTGTTGACATTGTTCCACCAAGAGTTCTCGAGTTATAAACGTGCAAAAAGACAAACATTTTTTGAAATTTATTTTTGTTAAATATTTTTTGTCCGCCTCGTTGCGTAGTGGACAACACTCTTGGCCGTCACCACGGGGGGCCGGGTTCCATTCCTGGCTCTGCCAAGGAATTTAATTCTGGTCTGAGAACTAGAACGACGTACACTCAGCCTCATGATGCAAAATTCGTGAAGAGGTGGCTTTTCCTCAGCCATCCTGGAAGTGATTATTCCGTGGCTTCCCACTTCTACTCCAGGCAAATGCCAGGATGGATCCTAAATTGAGACTACGGCTGCCTCCTTTCCAATCCTTATCTGAACTACAAAAACGCACACTAATATAGCCATCACAATAACACAGGTTATCAGGCAAATTCCACTCACACACACACTCAAGTACAAGAGGCTATATGACCTCGATGTAGATGTATTTTCCAAGCACACATTAATGAGTGGTAATATAATCACCGGCCAGACTGAGGTTGGCTAATTATTTGGCCTCCGCACTCACCGGATTAATACCTGTTGGACATTTTTTGTGTGCGGGGGCATTTAAAGTCGATGATTTACTCAACTGCTGTGGAGATGAAGCAACTCTTCATGGAAAAATTGTGCATGGTTGTCAATGAATACAAACAGCACCAGGCATTTTTAGCTGACTTTCGTTTTTGCAAAAATTGAAGTAGACTTATGAGATCAACACAGGGCGAAAAATTGTGTGTCTGTGTGTGTGTGTGTGTGTGTGTGTCAGTGAGTCTGTGTGTCTGTGAGTGTGTGTACTCTGAATGTCTGTCCCCCTCTATCAATTCGAACACGGTGAAACCGAATTGAACGAAATTTGGTACAGAGGTTGCACTAGCAATGGACACCTCAGTGTCATGTTTTATATCGCCGCCAACTTGACGGAAACGAAATGGCGGCCACCCAAATGTTCAAAGCTTAAATCAAATTACGACTAAGCTAATCATCCGATCTCTACCAATTTTGGCAACAACATATATTTATATGGCGAGCGTCTTTTGACTAAACTATAAGGTCATCAGCCTAATCGTATGCAGATGGCGGCCATGTATGTGTGCAAATTGATTCCCCCTATCAATTCAAACACGGTGAAACCGAATTGAACAAAATTTGGTACAGAGGTAGCACTAGCAAAGGGCACCTCAGTGTCATGTTTCATATCACCGCCATCTTGACGAAAACGTAATGGCGGCCACCCAAATGTTGAAAGTATAAATCAAATTATCAAATCATCTGAACTCTACCAATATTTGCAACATTATACCTTTGTGTATGAAGAATCTTTTGACCAAACTACAAGGTCATCAGCCCAATTATTTGCGGATGGTGGCCATGTATGTGTGCAAATTGATTTCCCCTATCTATTCAAACACGGTGGAACCAAATTGAACGAAATTTGGTACAGAGGTAGCACTAAGAAAATGCACCTCAGTGTCATATTTTTATATCGCCGCTAACTTGACGAAAGCGTAATAGTGGCCACCCAATGTTAAAAGCTTAAATCAAATAATGACCAATCTAATCATCTGATCTCTACTAAAGTTTGCAACAACATACCTTTGTGTGGTAAGCATCTTTTGACCAAACTACAAGGTCATCAACCAATTGATTGTAGATAGTGGTCATGTATGTGTGCAAATCGATTCCCCCTATCAAACACGGTGAAACCGAATCGAACGAAATTTGGTACAGAGGTAGCACTAGCAAAGGGCACCTCAGTGTCATGTTTTATATCGCCACCATCTTGACGGAAACGTAATGGCGGCCACCCAATTGTGAAAAGCTTAGATCAAATTACGACCAACCTAATCATCTGATCTCTAGTAAATTTTGCAACAACATATCCTTATGTGAGAAACGTTCTTTGTCCAAGCTGCAAGGTCATCAGTCTAATAGTTTGAATATGGCGGCCATGCATATATGCAAATCGATTCCCCCTATCAATTCAAATACGGTAAACCCGATTTGAACGAAATTTTGTACAGAGGTAGCACTAGTAAAGGGCACCTCAGTGTCATGTTTTATACCGCCGCCATCTTGACGGAAACGGAATGGTGGCCATCCAAATATTAAAAGCTAAAGTCAAATTACGACAAACCTAATCATTTGATCTCTACCAAATTTTGCAACAACATACCCTTTTGTGGGAAGCATCTTTTGACTAAACTACAAGGTCACCTGCCCAATAGTTTGCAGATAGTGTCCATGTATGTGTGCAAATAGATTCACCATATCAATTCAAACACGGTGAAACCGAATTGAATGAAATTTTGTACAGATGTAGCACTAGCAAAGGATACGTCATATTCATGTCCATGTGTAATATCCGTATAACACGTTGTATTTCAACAAGCTACTACAACCAACATTCAATTCTACTCCTTGAAAAGGATAACTAGTTATAACAATACCCATGCATTTAGGAGAAAGTAGGCTATATGCTCTTTACTGAACATCTTGTTGAGCTTTTTCGTTTCTTTGTGCGATGACGTGTAAAAGTCTGCATTATGACCGAGGGTGGACATTTCATAAATCTCGTGTAAGACACTGAACATGATGGATAATCGTAAAGAGAAACCGGTGCTAGTAATGTAAAACTTCTTTCATGTCTGAGAGTTCAATGAATACCCATTTCTGGAACCATGTTCCCCTTTACATGTGTGGATTCTAATTCTAAATAAATATTAACGTGGCTTAATGAAACACTGTATATTACTTCATAGGACACGATCTGAAAAGTAGGTGCCACGTTTTTTAAACACCCTGAATATTGGCGTCAAAATGATTATAATGAGATTTGAAATGTTTAAATGGGGATTTTGGATTCTTTAACATGGATATATTTTAGTACTGGGAATCAAGGCAAAATGTGTGTGATATAATTTGCAAGTGTGCCAGTCTACCGCGCACCTTGTCCCTAAGTGGGTGGGTGCAGATACTACCCGCATCTCATTCTTGCCTCTGTCAGGCAGTCAAATAAAGAATGCGTACGAGACAATTCCTATCATTGTCGGAGGTGATCTAAATATCGATCTGAAAAGTATCCTAGACAAAAAGTTCCTCTCATTTATGCGCGATGCGTTTAATTGTAAGGTAAATAATAATCCACCCATTTCGACGACAAGAGATAGTTCATGCGTCGACGCCGTGTTCAGCCGATTTCTTAATCATTATTTGACGATTCGAGAGTATATTTCATGCTTCTCTATCATCGTACTTTACTCAGTATCGTGCCCTAGCTGTTTTTTTTTCTTGTTCTGGATTTGTACTGTACTTATCCCCACAACTTCAATGCAAACATAGCTAACTTGTCATGTTAACAACCAACGTTATAAAGAAACTGGTTTATAGACCTATCCTCATGCAGATTGCGAGTGTTGTAAACACGTGCTCGCCTGTAATGTAACCTTGTTAGAAAGGTTAGCAGGTATTAATCCTCTAGATATGAAAAAAACGTGTCCATGATTCGATGATCATCATTGTAATGGAGGAAAATTGTTTTTTCCCCCATTAACAATTTTATCATTTTTAATTATCTTGTCGACTTCGTCGTTGCGCTGGGATCTGGCGTTACGTTACGGTGACGGGACGAAATGTACCCAGATGCACTGAGGTGTGTGACGTCATAGTACCGCTTGGTGCATGTGTTCCCCGACAATCTCTACTTCGTTACTATAAGACAAAAATCCCCGATTCTTGGGTGTCACGGGTAATCTCGAGAACCACTGGATGGATTTTGATGCGGTTTTCATCATTCTGTGAAGGATATCTCGAGGAAAGATTTTGTACAAAATAATTTATGTATGATCAAAGGAAGCCAAGCAGTAATGATTTCAGTGAAAAAGTCGAAAACAAACTTGGCGTCCGTGCGCTTCTTAAGCTTACGCTGGGCAAACCGTTAAAAATATCAATATACTATGAGCGTAAGACTAGGTCAGCATGAAAAGTTCTACAAAAAAGTCCGCGTGAGCATATCTCTTCAATACATCGCCCACTATAAGTGTTTTTAGACTGAATGGAAGGGGCACTTCCCCGCGCGCTCTGGTGAGCCTGACGGCATCCCGCGCGCTTGACCTTATTTGCCCTTGGTTTGCACTTGCCGTTCGCGAGTAATTTGAAACAAGATAAGCAAGATAAGGATTATGCAAATAATTTTCTAACATGTCAAGAGTCTTTGGCTTCGAGCGAAGCGAAAAGCCTCCAGCCTTTCTAGCATTTTTCAGCATTTGTAGCATTTCAAATGATACAAAGTCTAGTCTTACAGAATGACTGTCACTTTTTGTGTGTGTTACTTTTACCATAGTAATGTAGATATTTATGACTACTACCTAATTATTTTCAGCACATATACCGAGCTGCGCTAATGGGTTCTCTTCACTGGGGTCAGTTAGGAAAATCTTAACAAGGGAAGTTGCCTGAGGCGTGTTCCAGTGCCCCTTCCCACTCCAAAGTGGACTTGAAGGTAAATATTGTCGGAATGTGTCCACCTGCTCTGATCTTTACGGTGTTCTTCACTATCTACTCTCGTTATCTCAAAGACATATTCGATACTATTCATTAGCATGTTTGGATATTATTCCAGATTCCTGGACTTCAATTAGCCTTGCACTTAATGATAAAGTTCGGTCATTTTCTTTGTGTTTCACAGTTACTATTCAGATTTGCACATTTTAATTTGCATATTCTAGCTTCGTAAAACTTTTTTCGGCGGCTTCGGTGGCGTAGTCGGTAGCATGCTGAGCTTCTATGCCCAAGATCGCGGGTTCAAATCCGGCCGAAGTCGTCGGATTTTTTAAGAGCGTTAAAAATCCCTCAGTATGCCTTCCTTCGGAGGGGAAGTAAAGCCGGCGGTCCCATGTCATAGATTTATGGCATGTTAAAGAACCTTCCACTAATTACACCTGTGTGAAGCTACATTGTATAGGTTAAGAATGTAAACAACACTCTCAGGTTCCTACGTTCGTTGCCAAGAGCCGACTGCGGTGACGTCTGGTAGCTAAATTCTGAACTAGGAGTCGTTGACGGTGGCGTTTGGTGGCAAAAGTAGGAACTACTTGAAATTTGATCGTCTGCCGCCCTTACTTGAATAAAAACAGATACACACACTAATACAGCCATCACAATTAACACCGGTTATCAGACAGTTTCTACACACACCCAAGTACACGGGGCTACATGACCGCGTTGTCGCAGCCCCTAAACTTAAGAACCAACCAACCAACCAAACTTTTTTCGAATGCAAGTTATAGCCTGCAGTATGAGCTTTAAAACGATATCGTGGGAACCAATATGTATTCTGCTCCAAAACAAGGTGCATTCGTAAATACATGGGCAGAACATTCATTGATCGAACACCTCCAAATTTGGCCCCGTTGTGACAATTCACACTTACAAAATTTATAGTTTCCCATAACTCGCAATTCTCCACCTCGTTGACTGTACATGAATGACAAGTTAGCTGAATTGATTATATATACGGAAACACCAGGGGGTCCCGGTGTACATAGCTGTCAGTCAACTCATGGCTTAACCAACATTTCAGAAGAAGTTGCTTACCCCAACTTTCTTTCCAAACCCATTAGCGTGAGTTGCCTGAATTCTCTGGGGTTAACCCAATTAGCGCAGTTCGTCCATCCCGAATATACGGTTGGTGACACTGTAATAGTTATAGGGTCTTGAGGTACCATGATGTATGTATCTATGGATTGTTTTGTGTTCTTTGGTGGTGATGGAGAGCTAGAGTGGTGAGAACATGAACTTTCATATGAAGTCACAACTCTAAGAATAGCAAAGATGGTATGGACAAGAATCACAACAGAGAGTATGAAGAGGAAAAAGGAATTCTTAGAGGTTATAGATTACTTATGAAATATCGAAACAAATTGAATGAACACATATGATATATATCTATATATATATATATATATATATATATGATATTTGTTAAAGAAAGTAAATGTAAATATTCTATATCCTTCGCAGCATCTTTATGCTTATATGGCTGATATTTCAAATAAAGGTCTTCCGATTCTTTCTAACGAATATAAATAGATGGTGAATGGTGCTACGTGATTTGTAAGTTATATTTTATGGTGACTGGATTAATGTCTCAATCTTTATACATTCCCTACTCATCATAAAAGTAAGTAGCAACCGTATGAAATATATGTATGTTACGGTAAATCTTTATTGCCCTTATTTACTGAAGTGTCTTGGTTGGTGTAGGAAACACGCCACCCCTGGGGATGAGAGGGTTCTCGTACTCGCAAATAAAAATAAAATATTATTCATGGTAAGTAACCTATGAAATGGCGCCCTCCCGGATTTTATCTTCTTAAAGATAGCTATAAAACATTACAACACGGCCAAAGATAATGGGAGTTAAAGATTGTGGTTTTAACACGGACACTATAGGCCTGAGCGACTCAGTTAACATTGTTAGGCCAAGGAATTAGGTCACGTGTGTCCGGGCACATGTTAGCTGCTAAATAATGAGGGAAACCACGCTAGGGCCGCGCCAGCTTGGGCACGGAATAAGGTTACCATTAATTGGTGATACCCGAAGGACAAACAATTCATAATACTACTCCTCAGGCTGCTGTGGTCTCATTCTTTAACACCACTTTCACTAATTTGGATGTCATTCATGGACTAATATCTTATGTATTATGTATTAGCCCATTGTGACCGGAAACCAAGAATCGTCGCACCCATCAACTTAACGATACTCAGCAGTGTCTTTTAATGATGATGATGATGATGATAATTGTTGTTTTAAGGGGCCTAACATCTAGGTTATCGGCCCCACCAGTGTCTTTTAATAAGACACAATGAGACGAGAATAACTTCACAGCTAAACGGGTTTTGAATTGATCGATAAGTATTAGTTGTTCTACGTGGATTTATGCCCAATGGTATTAGGCGAGAAATAAGAGGATCTACCTCCAAATATATATATATATGTTAATAATAATTTGCATGGTCAATTCCTTTCAATTACTTACCCAGCTTAATGCATTCATTTTATATCTCATTAACTCCTGCCATGAAGGGCACCCGGGCGCAAAACCCACCAGTAACATAAAAATTAATCTACTCCCATAAGTATTAGTTGTTCTACGTGGATTTATGCCCAATGGTATTAGGCGAGAAATAAGAGGATCTACCTCCAAATATATATATATATGTTAATAATAATTTGCATGGTCAATTCCTTTCAATTACTTACCCAGCTTAATGCATTCATTTTATATCTCATTAACTCCTGCCATGAAGGGCACCCGGGCGCAAAACCCACCAGTAACATAAAAATTAATCGACTCCCATCGCCGGTCTCGTAGAAAGTGAAATAATAAGGGGATAGGGAAAGGGATATAACGGTATTACATTAGGTAATTTTGATTCCATGTATTTGTTTACATGTTAATTAATTCCTTAATTACGGTGATAAATAACTCAATTAATTAATTCATTAGTTAATTAATTTTATTTATGTTCGACGATGTCGAAATGTAAACATTAAGTGTCGGAAAACTGTATCATAATGAGGCTCATTATAACACTAATTTTCATTATGAAACAGTTTCTCCCACCAATCAGAGCTCAAGAAACAGTTTTTTGACCAATTAGGTAAGGATACCTTCGCGCATGCGCTCAAAATCCAATATGTCTATATAAATTACCGAAAGTGCACCGTCCATATGTTCGCGTAAATAAACTGGCGAATATGAGACTAGAAATAGCACTGTATATACCTTAATATCCCCAACTCCAATTTCAACACAGCGCATTGCTTTCAAACGACTTCAGTGACAGTTTGACTGAAAGCAGGTGCACATCGGCAGGCTGTAAACATTGCCAAGCACACAGAGCACATGCGTTGGTCGGTCAGAGCACTTGGAAAGCAGAGATATCCTACCCTGCGCTTGCACTCTGATCACAAAATTCTAGTGACTGAATCTCAACAGATATTTATGAATTTTTATTTTAAAACATATACTAAAGTTATAATTATTATCGTCGAACATAAACAGTCGTATGCAACTCGCCTATAATGGTAATTAAGACACTCGTATGCAAATTATAAAACTCGCTTACGCTCGTTTTATAAACATACTCGTGTCTTAATTATTGCCATTATAGGCTCGTTGCTTAATGTACTATTATGAATTTATTTATATAGATATTTAGTTCGTTAGTTAGTTAGTTAATTAGTTACTTAGTTAATATTATTATTAATAATAATAATAATATTAATTTAATGGTGAATTCTTCTTCTTCTTCTTTTGCCGTTCATGCGGGATCGACGTTTCTGACAAGTCGTTTCCATTTTCCTCGGTCCCAAATGGTGTTTTCTGTTAACTGCTTCTCCCGGAGATCATCCTGCACGGTGACCATCCATCTTCTTCTAAGCCTGCCTCTTTCCCTTTTACCTTCCACCTCCAGATCAAGCACTCGCCTTCCTACATAACTCTCATCCCTGCGCTTAATGTGGCCATACCAGAGCAAGCGTCTTTCTTGCACCTTCTTTGATATTTCAGTCACTTTTAAGCTGCCTCGTATGAAGGTGTTTTTGATGTGATCGTTTCTTGTAACTCCACACATCCATCTTAGCATCTTCATTTCAGCTACTTCCAGTCGCTTGCACTGTGACTGCACTGTTGGCCAAGTTTCTGCTCCGTATAGCATTGCAGGTCTCACTGCACACTTAAAGGCTTGATCCTTTACTTGGATACTCAGTCTCCTGTCGCAGATAATACCAGATGACCTTTTCCAGTTTAACCAGGCAGCCTGAATTCGGTAGGTAATTTCCAGATCTAGATTGCCATCGTCAGATACAGTGGATCCCAAATACTTGAAACTGTCCCTTGCCTGTAGCTGGCTACCATCCGTCTGAATAGTTTCATTTCCAGTTCCTCCAAGGCACAGGTATTCGGTCTTATTCCTACTGATTTTAAGGCCTCTGTCCTCTATGGCTCTTCTCCAGCATTCCAGTATATATTCAAGCTCTTTCCTGTTTGTGATGCATAAGACAATATCATCTGCAAATAGCATACACCAAGGAGCTGGTTCTCTTAAGCTTTCAGAGAAGACATCCATTAAAATATCAAAAATATAGGGGCTTAGTGCAGATCCTTGGTGAAGACCTACTTGAACCGGTATAGTTTCTGACAATCCTACACTGCTTCTAATTCGTGTCCTTGCTCCACGGTACATATCCAGAACAATGCGCACATACTTCTCCGGTACTCCCTTGCATCTCATGCATCTCCATACCTCCTGACGGGGCACCCGATCATAAGCTTTCTCTACGTCTATGAACACCATATGTAGTTCTTTTCTCTTCTCCCTGTGCTTTTCCATGACCTGCCTAAGTGCAAAAATAGCATCTGTTGTTCCCTTTCCTGGCATAAATCCAAATTGTTCATCTCCTATTATTGTCTCCACCCAAAGCCTACTTTCAATAACTTTCTCCCAGATCTTCATTGGGTGCGACATGAGTTTTATTCCTCTGTAATTTGCACAATACTGAAGGTCACCTTTCTCCTTATAAATGGGAATTATGGTACTCTCCCGCCATTCCTTGGGCATTTCTTCCTCTTGAAGTACCTGTTGGAATAGATTCAACAACATATCTATGCCTCTTCACCCATACATTTCCAAGCCTCCACTGGAATTTCATCGGGGCCGGTTGCTTTTCCACATTTCATTTTCCTAATAGCAGTTACAACCTCTTCCCTGCATATGCCAGTTGTTACGTTGTGATTTGGGATACCATCCTCAAACACAAGCCGGGCATTTTCCTCATTTAGCAACTTTTCAAAACATTCCTTCCATCTCTTCTTAATATGCTCTTCATCTTGAATTACAATTCCTTGTTCACTTTTCATCTGCCTGATGTGTGTGAGATCTTTTGAAGCCCTTTCTCGTACCTTAGCGATTCTGAAAAGCTTGGCGTCCCCTTCTGTGGTCTCTAGTTCTTCATGGACTTTTTTGCTTGTCGTTTTGCCTCGATGGCATCCTGAACCACATCATTCCACCACCATGTTTCTTTATCCAGTGGAACACCTTTCCCAGACGTCTTCCCCAAAACTTCTACACCTGCTTTCCTGATTGCTTCTGCATTTACTGTCCACCATCTCTGAACTCCTTCCACTGGCTGTGTTCCTTGCAACACCTTTTCCTTGAATTCACTTCTCAAAATTGGATCTTTCAATTTCCACCATTTAATTCTCGGAGTAATTTTCCTTGCTTTTCTTTTTTAATGCCCGTGAATTCATAATCAATAACTAGCACTCTGTGTTGTGGTGTAACATTTTCCCCCAAAATAACTTAACAATTCTTAACCTCCTTTAAATGCATTCTTCTGCACAAAAGGAAATCTATTTGGCTCTCTCTTCCTCTCTCTGTAGGTCACCAGATGCCTTTCATTTTTCTTGAAGAAGGTGTTACATACTGCTAGATCTAATGCCAAGGCAAAACTTTGCACTCTCTCACCCTCCTTATTTCTCGTATCAAGTCCCCAGCCTCCATGCACTCTCCTTACTACATCCCCTTCCACACTGGTGCCATTTAGATCTAAACCCAGAAATACCCTTTCATCTGCTGATATACTAGAAAGTTCCTGCTCCAGGTCCCTCCAAATACATCTTATTCTTCCTCCTCACAGCCAACATGAGGAGCATAGGCACTTACAATGGTAAACTCTTCCCCAAGACACAGCTTCACACTCATCAAGCGATCACTTCTTCTGTGTACACTGACTAGAGAGGGGATCAAATCGTTAGCCAGGATAATTCCAGCACCATTTCTTCCCGCTATGTTTGCTCCACTGTACAACAATTTAAAGCCACTTCCAAGCTCTCTTGCTTTATTACCCTTCCACCTAGTTTCTTGGACACATAGAATTCCAATTCTTCTTCTCATCGGTAGGTCCACAACCTCTCTAACTTTTCCAGACATAGATCCAACATTCAGAGTAATTCTTATTTTAAGTGGCGTAACATTTAGGTTATCAACACCTATTGGTGTAGATGGTTATGATAAATGATAATGAAAAAATCTAGAACTAAAACTAACTAAGTTACAACAATCTTACGAACTGAAGGAAGAAAAGGACAAGAAAAAGGTTAATAAGAGAAAGTCAGGAAAAATAAATGCCTTCAATCCTCGAGGAATGACGACTGAGGGACTTGGAAAAAAGGAGGGAAGGAAGGAAAGAAGGAAGGAAGAATGGAAGGAAGGAAGGAGGGAAGTAAGGAAGGAAGGAAGAATGGAAGGAGGGAAGGAGGGAAGGAAGGAAGGAAAGAAGGAAGGAAGAATGGAAGGAAGGAAGGAGGGAAGGAAGGAGGGAAGGAAGGAGGGAAGGAAGAATGGAAGGAAGGAAGGAGGGAAGGAAGGAAGGAAGGAAGAATGGAAGGAAGGAAGGAGGGAAGTAAGGAAGGAAGGAAGAATGGAAGGAGGGAAGGAAGGATGGAAAGAAGGAAGGAGGGAAGGAAGGAAGGAAGAATGGAAGGAAGGAAGGAGGGAAGTAAGTAAGGAAAGAAGGAAGGAAGAATGGAAGGATGGAAGGAGGGAAGGAAGGAAAGAAGGAAGGAAGAATGGAAGGAAGGAAGGAGGGAAGTAAGGACGGAAGGAAGAATGGAAGGAGAGAAGGAGGGAAGGAAGGAAGGAAAGAAGGATGGAAGAATGGAAGGAAGGAAGGAGGGAAGTAAGGAAGGAAAGAAGGAAGGAAGAAGGGAAGGAAGGAGGGAAGGAAGGAGGGAAGGAAGAATGGAAGGAAGGAAGGAGGGAAGGAAGGAAGAATGGAAGGAAGGAGGGAAGTAAGGAAGCAAAGGAGGAAGGAGGGAAGGAAGGAAGAATGGAAGGACGGAAGGAGGGAAGGAAGGATGGAAAGAAGGAAGGAAGAATGGAAGGAAGGAAGGAGGGAAGGAAGGAAGGTCGTGGTTTTATGTGACCACTAAACTTGCGATAGTGAGCCACGGGAAATTGTAAAAAAGTAGAGCCGTGAAAGGTAGATAAGAAAGTGAAGGAGGAGAGGGTCCGCCCCAAAGTCCATGGAAAAAGGGGAAAACTAACCCAACTGAAGAATTTCTCGGGGTGCTCAGTCCCAAGATCACCAGCTGGCAGCCCTTGAGGGTGTGGCACTATACAGGGTGCACCATCAGTGGTGGAGTCACACACACTCTGCCTGCTTTAGGACCTTGTGCAGAAGGCAGGAGATATAAAATGAAAAGAAGAGGCCTGATCCCTCGAAGAATGAGGGCATCAGAAAAGAACAGACAAGGGCCAATCAAGGTGGGATTAAGAAGGACACATTAGGGCTCGGATACCTTAATGCCGTCGTGGTCAGAAGAGAGCAAGAATTGACCAAGGGAGGTCGACAGGAAAGATGCTAGAGATGAGCTCGGCAAAAGTAAGTAGAAGCAATGCCGAACCCAGCTGGGGTTCCGTGGTTGCCAGCCCACGTGCCAATAGTTGAGAGCCCCTGTGGAGTTAGTTTGTTAGTAAGTAAGTTAGTTAGTTATAAGGTAGTTAGTTAGTTAAATAGTTAGTTAACTAGATAGCCTTTTAATTAATTAGTTAGGTAGTTAGTAAGCTATATGTCTAGTTAGCTAGCTAGTTAATTAGTTAGTTAGATATATGTCTAGTTAGCTAGCTAGTTAATTAGTTAGTTAGTTAGTTAGTTAGTTAGCTATATGTCTAGTTTGTTAGCTAGTTAGCTATATGTCTAGTTAGCTAGTTAGCTATATATCTAGTTAGTTAGCTAGCTAGTTAATTAGTTAGCTTGCTAGTTGGTTAATTAGTTACTTAGCTAGCTAGTTAGGTATTTATTTATTTATTAGTAAGTTGGACATAATACCAGGTGGCAAGATCTACCACTTTAAGATTTATAACAGCTATATTTTCTACTGAACAACTCCAGTGGGTACTGATGAGAAGGATTATTATGTATTAATTCCTGACATCGGTTGTTTACAAATAGGCCATGGCTGACACCAGTTTAAGACACACAGAATCTCAAAAATGGCCATGAAATGCCCCCACGAATCCTAGAACAAGTTGTTGAATATCCTCCTCTACAGATGATGCCACTCTTGTTCGGATCGGACACACATTTATGGAAGAAGGTTGAGGGCGCTGAATAGACCACTGGGTCAACTAGTGGGCTGTCGAGTTACGAAGTAAAGCCTGTTTTCTTAGAAAGAACAAACTGCGTCGTTCGAGAGTTGACAAACGTAGGAGCTAGTGAATCAGAAACAGGGCTGGTCCACCCACAGTCTTGGATTACGATACAGTAATATTTTCTTTCATTGTTCTTGCTTTGTTTAAGGATCTAGGATGTCAGGCTTAACTACTGTACCAGTTATATTGCATCGCTTCCTTGTCAGTATATTATCCTTTGGAGAATACACAACTGTGATTCCTATTATATCTACGTGGTATCTGAGTTCATTCATTCCTTAGATGTTCTGAGTCTTTATTTACTTCTACAATCATTTGTTCTAGGCTAGTCCCATGGTCCTCTTCATGTATCGTATTGAACTTTCATCCACTTCCATGTGAATGTATGATCAGTCCACGCCTCTGGATGATTTTTGCCCCCTTCGATCTCTCGCCAATCTGGACTTTTGTATTCACCTTCCCCTAGACCTGTTAATATTGGCCCAGCGCAGGACTAATGTACTCGCTTCCACTGATACATCAACATCAGCAAGATGAGACAGTTCATAATAACAGTATTGATGTGCTAACTCTAGATACCGTACGTTTCGGATATTTTGATGAAAATTTAAGGAAATATAATTATATAATTTGACTGGTTTTTTTTTTTAACCAAATTTTACAAAAGTAATTTATTTTGTTTACAAACATAAATACGATAGTGCAATACTGCCAACCCTTCCTTGAAGGTTATCTAGGTATGTTGGTAGTCAAGAAACTTCAATGCTACAATATTCGATTGCTTTTATTGCTTCCTGGCATTGTTATAGATGTTTCCTCACCATTTACCGCAGTAGCCAACAGTAGACTCAGTGTAGAATTTGTTGATGCACTTTGTTAATCAGCGTCTCCATGTGGAATTGCAGCAAGCTAAATACAGGAGAATAAGAAGAATATTCAGTTCACCTTAGAAGTTAAGGTCGCAGCTGTTCGTGTTTGCCTGGTACGATGAGGAGGCGGGCAGGGAAGGGGTTGTGAGCCTTCTTGTTAGGAACCCCCTGGCAGCTCACTTTCCTGTGAGACAAACGCGTATATACCACACCAGACCATAAGAAGCAGCCATATTTTGGGCAGTATTTTTGGTAACAAAAGTGCGCCTTACAGTCCGAAATATACAGTAATTACATTAAATGCTAACATACAGTTACGATTTGCTACGTCTTATTTTACTGCCCGTGGATGATTAAATCGCCAGAAAAGTGAATTTAATTAGCTTATTTGGTTTCGCGTGCCCACCATGTTCGGTCCGCACGAGGTCAGAACAGAGTGATTCCTTGCTCATGCAGGCGTGATTGTGGGTACCCCTCCATCGGCAACACATGCTCATTCGGGGAGAATGCTCAAGTGTATACGCGCCTTAACTTGAATTTATTTTTATGAAATACTAGACTTTATATCATTTTAAAAGCTACATATGATACAAATGCTGCGTGAACTGAGAAGTCCGTTAGCAAAAGAAAACAGCAAGTGCAAATCAAGGTCAAAGGAGGTAGCTGGCTGGATGACGTCACGCTCACATTCTCGGTACATTTCGTCCCGTCACTGTAACGTAACGCCAGACCCCAGCGAAGTCGAAATAATCATTTATAATGATAAAAACATAGAAGGTACGAAGCGACCGCTGTCCAACCTCCTTTCCACTCCGCAGGTTGTGGGGTCGCATCGAATCATTTCATGACCTGGGCGCTGCCTCACTGTCAGAGAGCTACTCAATTATCCTCACGAGACTGAGTGCACCCCGTTCCAGTTTCTAAAATCCCTGACGGAGCCGGAAATCGAACCCGGAGCTTCGAGGTGACCGGCATCCACGTTACCCACTACACCACGAAGCCAGCAACACAACCTAATAGCATTTGGTATTTTCAGATACTAGTCGAGTTCAACTGGGATAAGTTTAATGCCATTCTGTTTGAGTATCACGTGGTCTACTGCATGAGCTGAATACACGTTCCTGGGCTCAACGTGACATCGCCAATAATCTGTATTACAACGAGTCTAATACAGGTAGGAGAACATTCTACTGAAATAAATATTTGAATGGGAGCACGTGTTCTATCATTTGTTATCCATGCTGCGTTTAGATCACGTGCTTGTTATTCAAACGATTGTATGGTTAATATTACATCATGTGCCAGACAAGCCAACTCGGAAAGTTTGCTTAAACTAACCTAGAGACGAAATGTAAACATCAACCAGGTTTGATTGACATACTTTGTGAGCCACTTCATCAATGAAATCTGTTTTGATTGAGGTTGGTTGGTTGGTTCTTAAGTTTAGGGGCTGCGACAACGTGGTCATGTAGCCCCGTGTACTTTGGGTGCGTGTAGAATCTGTCTGATAACCGGTGTTAATTGTGATGACTGTATTAGTGTGTATATCTGTTTTAATTCAAGTAAGGACTGCAGACGATCAATTTTCAAGTAGTTCCTACTTTTGCCGCCAAACGCCACCGTCAACGACTACTAGTTCAGAACTTAGCTACCAGACGTCACCGCAGTCGGCTCTTGGCAACGAACATAGAAACCTAAGAGCGTTGTTTACATTCTTAACCTATCCAATTTAGCTTCACACAGGTGCAATCAGTGGAAGGTTCTTTAACATGCCATAAATCTATGACATGGGACCGCCGGCTTTACTTCCCCTCCGAAGGAAGACATACTGAGGGATTTTTAACGCTCTTAAAAAATCCGACGGCTTCGGCCGGGTTTGAACCCGCTATCTTGGGCATAGAAACCAGGTTTGATTGACATACTTTGTGGGCCATTTCATCAATGAAATCTGTTTTGATGGAGAGAATTGATTTACATCAGCTAGGCCTAGTAAAAATTCAAAGAGAAATAAATTCAACTCCGTCTTGAGGAAAAGTTGTTGTTGTTAATTAATTTAGGGTCTTTGCGGCATCGTGGTCATGTATCCCCGTGTATTTGGGTGTGTGTGGAAATTGTCTGATAATAATATCGTATTGCCTCGGATGCCGGGTACAAGCTTTGTAATTTGACACCCAGAGGGTAGCTTGCATGTCGAATGTCGTTGTTCCTTGAATCACTATGAAAGTCAAGGAGGTTAGATGTTAGATATCTAAGCTCCTTGAACACTATAGCGCTTTCTTGTAGAGAAATGAGGAACTTTGTGTTGGCAGAAACTCCCGAGATTAATTTTGCCATTATGAACTCGGCCTACTGAATTCAAATACTGTAGGTTCTTTGACATGCCAACATCGTATGACATGCGTGACGTATTTTTGCCGCTTTTCAAAAAAAAAATCACTTACCACGGCCAGGAGCGAACCTGCAATCTTGGGGTTAGTAGACCGACACGCTATCCACTCACCCACCGTGGCAAGCTAATAACCTGTGTTATTGTGATGGATATATTAGGGTGTGTATTTTGAATTCTGATGAGGATTGGGTAGGAGACGGCCATGGCCTTAATTTAGAAGCCATCCCGGTGTTCGTTGGTGCACCCTGGATAATGCTACACCCTCAAGGGCTGGTAAGTTCGGGAATTGACGAGCCTGAGGGATTCCTGAGCTAGGTCCGGTTTGTCTCCTTCCATTGCCTTTGGGGCGGTCCCTCTCCACTTTCGCTTTCCTCTCTACCTTTCGTGGCTCTCATTTCTTCCAAGTCCCTTAATTTTATTCTTCGAGGATTTAGGGCTTTTTCTTTCCTCCCGTCTTTTGTTTCCCTTAATTTTATATTTCTTCTCCATTTCCTTTTCTAGCATATAAGTATGTAGTTAGTTTTACACTAGTGTCCAAAAGTTAGGCATAATCACTAAACGAGACCATACCGCCTGATAGGAATGTCAGACGGATCGCTGAACAAACGCAAGCTGAATCACACACCATATGTTACACAACTTGTCCCCCCCCCCAAAAAAAAAAAACAACAACAACAACAACAAGTAGTTCCGTGAAGAACTAAATAGCCTATTTTCATATATCCTACAGTACTAATATAAATTGACTCTCAACATACAAATTGTCAGTTTGATTGCTGTCATAGATTCGCAGATATTGAGAAACGTCTAAATATTTTGGATGGTCATCATGCTGGATTTTAAGCCTACTTTCGATTTTTGCAAAAAATGAAAGTAGACTTATGAGATCAACACAGGGCGAAAAAAGTTTGTCTGTCTGTGTATGTGTATGTGTGTGTGTGAGTCTGTGTGTGTGTGTGTGTGTGTGTGTGTGTGAGTCTGTGTGTGTGTGTGTCTGTGTGTGTGTGAGTGTGTGTACTCTGAATGTCTGTCCCCCCCTATCAATTCGAACACGGTGAATGCGAATTGAACGAAATTTGGTACAAAGGTAGCACTAGCAAAGGATACCTCAGTGTCATGTTTTATATCGCCGCCATCTTGACGGAAACGTAATGGCGGCCACACAAATGTTCAAAGCTTAAATCAAATTACGACTAAACTAATCATCCGATCTCTACCAAATTTTGCAACAACATACCTTTATGGGGGAAGCATCCTTTGACCAAACTAATAGGTCATCAGCGTAATATTTTGCGGATGGCGGTCATCTTTGTGTGAAAATCGATTCCCCCTATTAATTCGAACACGGTGCAACCGAATGGAACGAAATTTGGTACAGAGGTAGTACTAACAAAAGGCACCTCTGTGTGATGTTTTATATCGCCGCCATCTTGACGGAAACGTAATGGCGGCCACACAAATGTTCAAAGCTTAAATCAAATTACGATTAACCTAATCATTCGATCTCTACCAAATTTTGCAGCAACATATCCTTATAGAGGAAGCATCCTTTGACCAAATGAATAGGTCATTAGCCTAATAGTTTGCGGATGGCGGCCATCTTTGTGTGAAAATCAATTCCCCCTATTAATTCAAACACGGTGAATCCGAATGGAACGAAATTTGGTACAGAGGTAGCACTATCAAAGGGCATCTCAGTGTCATGTTTTATATCGCCGCCATCTTGACGGAAACGTAATGGCGGCCACACAAATGTTCAAAGCTTAAGTTAAATTACGACTAACATAACCATCCGATCTCTACCAAACTTTGCAACAACATACCTTTATGGAGGGAGCATCCTTTGACCAATCTAATAGGTCATTAGCCTAATAGTTTGCGGATGACGGCCATCTTTATGTCAAAATTGATTCCCCCTATTAATTCGAACACGGTGGAACCGAATGAACGAAATTTGGTACAGAGGTAGCACTAGCAAAGGGCACCTCAGTGTCATGTTTTATATCACCGCTATTTTGATGGAAACGTAATCGCGGCCACCCAAATGTTAAAAACTAAAATGTAATAATCTAGTCTCTACCAAATTTTGCAACACCATATCTTTATGTGGGAAATATATTCTGACCAAACTGCAAGAACATCAGCCCAATAGTTTGCAGATGGTGGCCAAGTATGTGTGCAAATCGATTCCCCCTATCAATTCAAACACGGTGAAACCGAATTGAACGAGATTTGGTACAGAGGTAGCACTAGCAAAGGGCACCTGATATTCATGTTTAATATCCCTATAGCACGTTGTATTTCAACAAGCTACTACAACCAACATTCAATCATACTCCTTGAAAAGGACAAAGAGTTATAACAATACCCATGCATTTAGGAGAAAGTAGGCTATATGTTCTTTACTGAACATCTTGTTATATTATAAGCCTTAGATTTATGTACTACTAGCGGACGCGGCAGACGTTGTCCTGCCAATCAAAGAAAGTGTTGGGGTTTTGACTTTGTTAGTTGCAGTGCTTTTGGATTCCCAATATTTTCTTCTTTTTCCGTTAAACTATTATAAAAAATAATTTACTATCTCAGAAACATTCACTGGAGCGTGATCAACAACTCTCGAAAGTTACATCGCAATGAAATGAATGGTATATGAACGCATACGGGACTGCTGAAACGATTAGAGCGCCGTCACCCATTTGTTGAATATACTCGTACGCTACCTATTGTAAAATGGATTTACTAACTCGAAAACCTTTCCTGGAGTGTACACAACAACTTATCAAAGTTTCATCGCAATCGGATGAATGGCATATGAACGCATACGGGATTTTGTTTAAACGATTCGCGCCGTCACTCATTTGTTGAATCTTCTTGTGCGCCACCCATTGAAAAACGGACTTACTAATTCATGAACCTTCTCAGGACTGTACTCAGCTCTCCAAAGTTTTATCACACTCGGATGAATGGTATATGATCGCATACGGGACTTGGTTGAAACGATTCACGCGCTGTCGCTTATTAGTTAAATCTACCCGTTTGCTACCAATTGTAAAATGGATTTACTAAATCAGAAACCTTCCCTGGAGTGTACAAAACAACTCACCAAAGTTTTATCTCTATCGGACGATTGTATAAGAACGCATACGGGTCTTTGTCGAAACACTTCGTCGTCGTCCATTTGTTGAATCCATTCGTGCGCTACCTATTGTAATATGGATTTACGGGTCTTTGTTGAAACACTTCGCGCGTCGACGCTCATTTGTTGAATCTACTCGTGCGCTACCTATTGTTAAGTGGATTTACTAAGCCAGAAACCTTCCCTGAGTGTATACAACATCTCACCCAAGATTCATCGCATTGGGGTGAATGATATATGAACGCATGTGGGACTTTGTTGAAAGAAACGCACGCCATTTTGTTGAAGTTACTCGCGCGCCATCTATTGTTAATTGGATCTACTATGCCTATAACTTTTCCTGGCGTATGCACAACAACTCACCGAAATTTGATTGCAATCGGATGAATTGTCTATGAACGCATCACCAACACTCATTTGTTTAAACTACTGGTGCGCTATCTATTTTTAGTTGGATTAACTATGTCTATAACCATCCCGGATGTGTGCCAAACAACCCAACTAAATTTGGTCGCAATGGGATGAATTTTAGGCTATATGAACGCTTCGCCAACACCCATTTGTTTAAAATACTCACGCGCTGTCCATTGTAAATTGGATTGACTATGCCTATAATGATTTCGGAAGTGTTCCCAACAACTCACCAAAGTTTCATAGCAATCGTATGAATGGTATATGAACGCATACGGGACTTGGTTGAAACGATTCGCGTGCCGGCGCTCATTTCTTGAATCTACTTGTGGGATACCAATTGTAAAGGTGATGTACTAAGCCAGAAACCTTCCCTGATGTGAACACAATATCTTACCGAAGTTTCATCGCTATCGGACGAATGGTAGGCTATATGAACGCATACGGGACTTTCTTGAAACGCTTCGCGCGACTTCGCCCATTTGTTGAATCTACTTGTGCGCTACCTATTGAAAAATGGATTTACTAAGCCTAAAACTTTCCCTGGAGTGTACACAACAACTCACCCACGTTTAGTCGCTATCGGACGAATGGTATATGAACGCATACATGACTATGTTGAAACACTTCACGTGTCGTCGCTCATTTGTTTAATGTACTTGTGCGATACCTATTGTTAAGTGGATTTACTAACCCAGAAACCTTCCCTGAAGTGTACACAACATCTCACCCAAGTTTAGTCGCTATCGGACGAATGATACATGAACGCATACGGGACTTTTTGAAACGCTTCGCGCGTCGTCGCTCATTTGTTGAATCTACTCGTGCGCTACCTATTATAACATGGATTTAAAAGTCAGAAACCTTGCCTGTAGTGTACACAACCTCTCATCCAAGTTTCATCGCTATCGGACGAATGGTATGCGAACACATACTGGTCTTTGTTGAAACGCTTCGCCCGTCGTTGCTCATTTGTTGAATTTACTTGTGCGATACCTATTGTTAAGTGGATTTACTAAGCCAGAAATCTTCCCTGTATTGCACACAATATCTCACCCAAGTTTCATCGCTATCAGACGAATGGTATATGAACGCATGCGGGACTTTGTTGAAAAGCTTCGCGCGTCGTCGCTCATTCGTTGAATCTTGTCGTGCGCTAACTATTATAACATGGATTTCCTAAGCCAGAAACCTTGCCTGTAGTGTACACAACCTCTCATCCAAGTTTCATCGCTATCGGACGAATGGTATGTGAACGCATACTGGTCTTTTTTGAAACGCTTCGCCCGTCGTCGCTCATTTGTTGAATCTACTCTTGCGCTAACTATTGTTAAGTGGATTTACTAAGCCGAAAACCTTACCTGAAGTGTACAGAACATCTCACCCAAGTTTCATCGCAATGGGTTGAATGGTATATGAACGCATGTGGGACTTTCTTGAAACAAACGCACGCCATTTTGTTGAAGCTACTCGCGCGCCATCTATTGTAAATTGGATTTACTACGTCTATAACTTATCCGAGACTGTGCACACCAACTTACCAAAATTTGATCGCAATCGGACGAATTGTATATGAACGCATCGCCATTACGCATTTGTTTAAACTACATGCGCGCTATTTATTGTGAAATGGATTGATTATGCCTATGATCATCCCGGAAGTGCTTACAACAACTCACCAAAATTTGATCGCAATCGGATGAATGGTTTATGAACGCATAAAAGACGAACACACATACATTCCTTTATATATATATATATATATATATATATATATAATGAACCCATGTACCATTGGCTCAAGGGGAGTCGAATCCATGTATTTTTGTAAAAGGAAGGAAGGAAATATACAGTCTTTAAAGGAACATAGAAAGATTTCATGCAAGGATGCTAGCATAACGTTGGGTAAGAAGCTGGACCCAGGTGGCCAGGAAATGAGATCATGCCTGACTCATTGATAGAGAGCCAGTCACGAGTATAAATAGACTGAGTAGAAAGTTCCAGGCGTATGACAGAGAACTCGTTTCGGAAATCGCCCTTACCTTGCATTAAAACGGCAAAAGCGCAACTGTGCCAGAAGAAGAATAATTAGATTTAACCCATTTGGAAGAATAAAAGTAAGTAAATAAATACAGCGTTGTGAATGATTTCGGAAGAGAGATTTTTGTGTGGAGAAAAAGCTTTTAATAACTGTCCAGGAAAGAAGTGCAAACGTAGCCATACGTCATAGGGGATTTACCGAGGCCCAAGGAGTGGGGAAATAAAAATCAACAGCAACACCCACACAACTGAAGACTAAAAATTATTTAATATCTCAGAAATGCACGATCGATTTTCATGCGCAGTGAGGTCATTTTACGTTTGGAAGACGAGCTTTCTGGAGATATAATTTTTATAATTGTGCGACAATTATTTCAAAAGTTGGTCATGAAAAGGACTAGGATTTTATCTTTTTTTTGACTAAATAGTATAAAAGTCCAGGCCAAGCCAGACCAATCATGCAGTTTCCGATAGCCCAGGGGGCGTCATAGTGCTACATCACGCCGAAGACTCTACAAGTATTCCTTGAGGGGATAAGCTGTATCTCATCGTATAGACATTATCCGACAGCCAAGAGCGTCGCGGTATCGATAACCAACGAGCATCCGTAAGGAGTAGCCAAGAAGTATTATTACAGTATCGCCGTGTGGAGAATTAGGAAAATCCTAGTTACAGGATTTAGTTCCGACAGTATAAAGTTTACAGTGAAAAGTTCAGTAATTACAGTCAAAGCAGGCTGCGAACTTAGAGCCCAGGGCGATAGGTCTTAAATTAAACGACCAAAAGAATCATAACGTATTGAAGTAACGTAACAGCGAGATAAACATTCTATCAACTTTAAAGAACCCGAGTAGGGACGGACAGAATAAGGTTCGCAAAGTATTCTGGAAAGATAGGAATTCGAGAACCGAATCATTGGAAAGGAGAAGGAAACTCTAGACATTGTTTCAAGGAAACATACGAACTATTCAAAAAGCACAAAGTTACGAGGAGTATTAGTTGCTAGAAATCAATAGGTCACCGATAGATTATCTGGGGGACCGTGGACAGAATAGACTTTCAATAGACCAACCAATAGGGTCTAGAAAGGAGCCGTTCTATTTAATGATAATAGCAGATCGACAGGAAACGGGATTTGAAGGAGTACTATTCCAGGGAGGAAGTAGATGGTTCGAGACTTTCACATTCTGGCAAGATAGGAAGCCGACATTTACTAAATTTTACCATTGGAGACGGGAGGTCAAGAAATCACGTGTGAAAGGCTTAATAGCAGCCTTAGTGATTAGAATCTGTGAAGTGTAAATATATAAAAATTTGTGTTAAAAGTAATATTTTCAGTGTTTTTATCGTGTATTCTAAACGAATACACCAGTGTATTTAAAATGTTATCAGTGTTAAATGTATACGAGTTAAATGTGTGTCAAGATATGTCAGTACAGGAAATGGATTTGTACAAGATGGTGTAATTACAAAATAGTGGGCAAAAATGAAACATCGCAAGAAAAGGAAGGTCAGGGACCGACCTATAACATGTGAGTAAAGATTTTCATTATGTTTTGTGTTGGGAAAGTGTTTGTGTACAATCCACCGGAGTTTGAGATAGAGGGATGTTTCTGAATAACAAATACGAGTGCGGTCTGAACAAATAAAATTTGAGAAATTATAAATAATTATGTGAAATGAATAAAATCCTGTAGAGGAAATGTATGAAATAAAATGTCAGTGTATTTGACAAATGTTACAAAAGCAAGCGTAATAAATAATAAAAATAATAATAAAAGAAATATAAATAAAGATTTAATTGAATGATATGAAAGTAAGAGCGTTTGAGCCTTAATAAAAGTATAAAGACATGGTGTTAATGCATGTTCTTAAAATATAGCGATTATTGTCGAGGGAAAGGATTAATATAAAAATTGAGATATGGATCAATTGTTAATATGGAATTTATCAGTTCTCTGGAAGACGCTAGGACTTAAAATAATGCATAGCGCAATGTAGCGCATTAAAGTAAATTGTCACGCTAGGAATGCGTAGAATCTAAATGTACTTGGTAAATTACTTATGAGGGATAGTTGAATGCGGTAATTGAGCCATGATAAAGTCCTCAAATAGTGACGTAGATCACGAGGCTATGTGTGTTATGTTGTATTAATAGGGAGCAAATGTATGGTATTATGAGCGCAGGTTATATAGGCCACGGCCGACCCTAAGTCGCATTTATATAAGTCCTCTAGTATGGGAATGGTTCCCGAGGCATGTTAAGAGAGTCGAACCCAGACTCGTCTAGTTGTTGAAGCCCCTAAGTATTCGTCGTTGTATGTGAATTACTCTTACCAATCAATGATGACACTTCATAATTAATAAATGCCAAGGTTACGAAAGTGGTTTATGAACCTAATAATGTTGTTGAAAGTAAATGAAAGAAACGCCAGGTCTCCCCAGAGAACTGAAGAAAAGAAAGATCTGTTTTAAAAGCATTGAGTATAGCTGCCACGCGTGGGCAAAGCTGGAGGCTCCCCTCTTAGCCATAAATCTCGCCCAAGTGATTACGGTCTAACCCTTGTTATTGTAAGTGTGCTAGGTCGGGAAAGGACCGTCTGAGAGAAGTAATAATACACCGTGAGTGTTTAAAAGTTGTAAATGACCCGGGATTTGAACCGAGGTCCGTGTAGATGAAAGTACCGCTTGCCAGTTCAGATCGTAGCTTTCTTATGTGATAATGGTCTTATAAGACAAATAAATAAATAAAAATCCCTAATGTAATGTTGTATGGATGTAGGATTCCATGAGTTCAATGAAGATAACTAGATTCCGGGAGTAATCATAGTTTTTGACTTTGTCAAGTAATCTTCGGTAACTCTGGAGTACAGAAGTATTTTCCCGATCACTGTTGTGAATTTGTGAAACTTGAGAGAGATGGTAACGTGGAGAACATTGTTGAATGCCCAAACATTTAAGTAGAGAAGTAATATGTACTTTAAATATGATTATATATTTGTTTGATGAGAAGAAACTCATAAAATAGTTATTGAGGTGTGTGAGAGAAGGACACCTTCATTATTGGAAAGTATCGAGCCATTAGAGCTCGTGATTATGTTGAACTTTAAGATAGCTACTTTATGGAAGTGAAAATAATTATGAGTTGTTGGTTTGAAAGAAACCATTTATTTTAATAAAATGTTTGTTTAATTTTTATATCTTCCTTGTTCACTTTGAACAAGTCTAGAAGGATTTGGTCAATAGTTTATTTGTTTTATTTGTTTGTAGCGCCATAATTTTGGTTAGTTAAATGTGTTAAAATAGGAGTTGCTTTTGTTTTTATTTTTGGAAGTGTATCCTCTATTTAATTCAAAATGTGTAAGTCACAGAGTGGGAGAACATACCATAACCCCGAAAATCCCGATTTGAGCATTGCTGGCATACTGTGATTTGCATATTCCTTGCTGGGAGGGCACAATATATAAGATTACATGACGATTATTGTGTAGGTGTTTTATTCAAACTTCAATCGCAAAGTTAGGACACAATAAATAAAAGCGGAATTGTATAATTTCGTTCAGCCTCAATCTTGTGGTTCTGAAAGTAATTTAAATGAATTAGATCCCAGCATATACCCTATCAAGTTTCACTGCACTTGGATGGTTAAAACGCAAGAAACATCCATTTGAATATTTAAATTTCGCGTCGCCGCCATTTTGGATTTGTGCTCGCCAGGTTATTGTACGTCTCATAGGTGAGCATATGCTTATAGCCTCTATACACTTACAAAATTTCACTTTGATTGCTGTAGTAGATTAATAGATATTGAGAACCGCTTAAATATTTTGGATGGTCGCCATGTTAGATGATGATTATTGTGTACGTTCGTTATGCAAATGTAGATTTAGAACACAAGAAATAAAAACTTAATTTTCGAAATTTGCACAGCCGCCATATTGAGGTTATATAAAGAATTGAACTAAATTAGGTACCAGTGCATTACAATGAGAATAAACATTTGCTGTACCATGTTTCATTGCGTTTGGATCATTAAATCACGAGAAAAGTCTATTTAAAACTCTTAACTTCGCTTGGCCGCCATGTTCGTTTTGTAGTTAACCGGTTATTGAAATTCTCATAGATGAACTTCCAGTAGTGCCTTTTATCTCCGTACGAAATTTCGTGGTGATAACGGTAATAGTTTCAGAGATTTGCACAGCCGCCATCTTGAGGTTAGGTAAATAATTGAACGAAGTTAGATGTCGGTGCATTACAATGTGCATAAACATACACTGTACCAAGTTTCATTGCGTTTGGTTGATAAATCGCGAGAAACATCTATTTTAAAGTCGCAACTTTGCTTGGCCGCCATGTTGGTTTGGTATTTACCAGGTTTTCAAACGTCACATAAGTGAACTTCTAGTAGTTTCCTTTATTACTGTACAAAATTCCAGGGTGATATCGGTAATTGTTTCGGTGATATTGAATGCTGGTGAAATAATTCGCACAGCCACCATGCTGGATTGGTGAGACACAATAAAATTTGAAGGGCACGGTCGGGGTCTTCCGGAATAGTGCTATGAACTTATCGAGTTTCATTGAAATCGCTCCTGCCGTTTAGAAGTTATTAGACACACACACACACACACACGGACAAAAGGTGATCTCATAAGCCTATTAGCCTACTTTCGATTTTTGCAAAAAATGAAAGTAGACTTATGAGATCAACACAGGGCGAAAAAAGTGTGTCTGTCTGTGTGTGTGTATGTGTGTGTGTGAGTCTGTGTGTGTGTGTGTATGTGTGTGTGTGAGTCTGTGTGTGTGTGTGTGTGTGTCTGTGTGTGTGTGAGTGTGTGTACTCTGAATGTCTGTCCCCCCTATCAATTCGAACACGGTGAATGCAAATTGAACGAAATTTGGTACAAAGGTAGCACTAGCAAAGGACACCTCAGTGTCATGTTTTATATCGCCGCCATCTTTACTAAAACTGAATGGCGGCCACTCAAACGTTCAAAACGTAAAATCAAATAACGACTAACCAAATCATCCGATCTCTACCAAATTTGGTAACAACATACCTTTGTATAGGATGCGTCTTGTGACCAAATTACAAGGTCGTCCGCCATACCATTTCAGGATGGCGGCCGTGCGAATTATGCAAACTTTATAATCCATATCATGGGACCCACCAGTTCCGATTATCGAGCCGAGAATCGTTTTAACTGTTCTAAAGGAAGAGGCACGTTCGAAATTAAAAGTTTATTTTGTAATACTATAGTGCAGACGTGATTTTTAAAAGCTGAACTGATTCAGTAATAAGACAAGATGGCAGCGGATATCTTGTGCCGGACTTATATTTCACTAATTTGAGTATTGCATGCAATATAGCGTACTGATAAAAAATAAATAAACTTTGTATGAAATGCTTTATATATAAATAATATACTCCAGTGATGAAATCGTTTAGTATAAATCATTATTTGCTAACAAGTTCTATGTAAGTCATTTTAAATAGAACGATATTCGTTGACACAATTAGCTCAGTGGTAGAGCGTTAGACTATCGCTCAAATGCCTATGGTTCAAACCCGATCAGAGCTAGGTTTTTTGCTTGAAATGTTATATGTTTATTGTTTTGTAATGACTCAGATGTTTTAAAATTAAGCGTTATATTGTGCACATTATGGTGTAAAATATATATTTAATTAAAACATAACTCGCCAGCAGATTTACTCGGGACATCTAGCTGCCAAAAAGGTAACTTCCAGATTTTATTGAAAAGTTTCTTCTTCTGGCCGCTAGAATGCACTCGCTCTGTTAGGATTATATTGTTCGATATTTCACCAATAGATGTCACGACTAGTCTACGTGGGGATCCATTGATTACTATACCATTATCATTCTATGCGCATCGAATTTGAAGAATGACAAGATGATACTATGATACATTTTAACTTTTTATTTTAAAGGGTTTGTAACAGCCTATTTTGCGTTACTTGAAAATGTTATTAAGCGTTATATTGTGCACATTATGGTGTAAAATATATATTTAATTAAAACATAATTCGCCAGCAGATTTACTCGAGACATCTAGCTGCCAAAAAGGTAACTTCCAGATTTTATTGAAAAGTTTCTTCTTCTGGCCGCTAGAATGCACTCCCTCTGTTAGGATTATATTATAGAAAATATCCACATAGTTTGTATACACACGTCTCTGTAGGGTCATGGAAAGATTTGTTAATTCAATTAGGGTTGTTAAAGCCATGCACAACCAGACGTGTAAAGACATGCCTCAACTCAAAGTTGGATGTTGCCCACGGCAGGTCGTAATAATTATAATAATAATAATGTTATTGGTTTTACATCCCTTTTAACTACTGCTGATTTTAGAGACACCGGGGTGCCGGTATTTTGGCCCGAAGGGGATCTTTAACGTGCCAGTAAATGTACTGACACGGCTCCCTCGCATTTGTGCACCCTCAAATGCCAGCTGACTGCGCCAGGATACGAACCTGCAACCTAGGGCCCAGCAAGCGAGAACGTTACCGCCGAGCCACGCAGCCAGTCCGGTCGATTATGTCTCCAGATCCATAACATTCTTGAGATACTTCTTATCTTTCTTTCTTCAATGATGGTAGCAGTTTTTATCTAGATTGTGGCGTTTGGTAGAGGAAAATCGTTTCTATGGCCTTCAACAAAGAATAGTTCTATTATACTCTTTGATAATAACAACGAGTTATAACTATACTCATATATTTAGGAGAAAGTAGGCTATATGTTCTTTACTGAACATCTTGTTTTTTCATAAAATGAAAATAGGCTAAAAACTATTAGAAGCACAGGTACAGTTTCACTTCTCACATACTTCTTCCTCTTCTAACAAATAATTAAGGTGTGTTCTTTTTTTCCTAAGTTTTCTACCGTTGTTTATAAGTTTTGTCTGATTTAAAATTCCGAAATAAAACGTTTTTAATCTATAAACATGTGTTGATTTTGTTTCGGCCCGCCTAGATTATTGTGTATTGCATCTGGCCCTGTTCCTAAAACGTTTGCTCATATCTGCCCTAGATAGTCCCATTTTATAAAGCACCATATTTTCATAAGATATGAATCGACACAAAATTACCTTATTTGGAATTTTTATTATTCCCCTTTTTCAACCGAGCCTGAGATGAAATGCGATAAAAGTCTATTGTGTCAGGTGATTTTTATGAACGGATGCCCTTCCTGACGCCAACCTATTGAGAGGATTTAATGGGAGATTTATTTATTTATTCGTATCAGAAGTATACATTTTACATTTAAAAATTATGGTACATAACAATGCACATATCAAATCGTTTCTGTCCAAAATGTTGTCAAGTCAAGGGCATTAGTAGTCGCAGCCATCAAGTCCTCCATTATGCAACTTAAAGGACACTTAATGCAGTTCATGAAATGGACTGTGGTTTGGACTTCACCACAATCACATAGCCTGGATGTGCCAGGAAAACCCCACTTTAACATATTGGTTCTTGATCTACCAACACCAGTGCGAAGTCTGTTCAATGACTTCCACGTAGACCAGTGTCCCTTATGTCCTGGAGGGAGATGTTCAATTGGTAGCATCCAGTCATCAAGTTGAGTATTTCTAGATCTCCACAATCTTAACCTTGTGGACTTAGCAGATTCATTTAGATCTTCTGTTGTACTCAGGAAACTCCTTCTAGACCTCAGTCGTCGATGGGCAGGCTTATATCCGTACAATGGATGTGCGCATGAGGTAATTGCTTTGGTTTTCTCTGCCTCCCCGAAGAGTGTGTGATTTACATTCGGGCGTTCCCTGGGCAACGATGATACACCGGCTGATCTTTCCAATCCAGAAGTAACATATATTATTATTATTATTATTAATAATGGGAGATGAAATGAATGAAGATACAGTTGGAAGGAAGCGGTCGTGGCCCATTAGAAGGTACCGTCTCAGAATTTACCTGGAGTTGAAAATAGAAAGCCACGGATAACCATTTCAAGGACGGTCTGCGGTGGGTTCAAACCCACGTCTGCTGACTCCATAGGTAGCTTGGTCCAATGGCGTAATGCTGCTACCGCGGTCGGCTTTAATTTATCTGCATGATTAAGTATACAATGTTTTGGGTGACACTCACCGAGACTTGGCACATCACTGCTCGAAGGTAGAGCGCCTCAGTGGATGAGTACACGTGACCCAGTTCCCATGTCCATGCAGCGTATCGCATATTTACTACGCACACTTCGATAAAAACCGCCAAGTCCGCGCCGCATATGGACTCTTGAAAGACGTTCCTTTCACCGAGCCATCTCAACTTCTTTTTGCTCCCTTACAGCACAACCTTGCCTGTTCTTCCCGCTACAAGATCCAGTTACCAATTAGCAAGATTACTAGACTACTTGATCTGCTGCCGGGGATGAACTCATTCTTCAATTTGTCGGAGGTGCATACCAGTTCTTTTTAATATTACGACACTGAATTCTACGCAAACTTCCATTTTCTCCTCATTTTTATTCCATGTCAATTGCAGGTAGAATATAAACACAGTGAAAGACACAGTAATGTGCCTTGATCTGCTGCCGGGGATGAACTCAATCTTCAATTTGTCGGAGGTGCATACCAGTTCTTTTTAATATTACGACACTGAATTCTACGCGAACCTCCATCTTCTCCTCATTTTCATTCCGTGCCAATTGAAGCTAGAATATAAACACAGCGAATTGTGATGGCTGTATTAGTGTGTGATATCTGTAAATTCAGGTGAAGACTGCAGACATTCAATTTTCAAGTAGTTCCTACTTTTGCTACCAAATGCTACCATCAACAACAACTACAGTAGTTTTCAACTTGGTTACTAGATGCCACCGCAGTCGGCTCCTGGCGACGAACGTTGGAACTTAAGAGTGTTAGTCAAATTTATTTTATTTTTATTTTTTTAAGCGTATGGCTTTTGGTGCTGGGAGTGTCCGGGTACATGTTCGGCTCGCCAGTTTTGTAGCTGCTTTGAGACGGACACCCAATGGGTTAGCTACAAGTACCGTTGGGGAGGAAAATTGAAATGCAAGGACGAGGAGTTGGAAGGTAGCGGCTGTGGCCTATAGGTAGGGACCAACTCCGGCATTTGCCTGGAAGGAAGATGGGAAACCACAGAAGACCATCTTCAAGGTTGCTGGCGGGGGGATTCGAACCTCTTCGCCTCTTGGATGTGAGCGACTGCCAGCAGTCATGCCGTAACGACCACGGCTAACTCACCCGGTATCTAACCTATAATTTAGCTTCACACATGTGTATTTAGTGGAAGGTTCTTTAACATGCCACAAATCTATGACATGGGTCCGCCAGCATTACTTCCCCTCCGAAATAAGGCATACTGAGGGATTTTAACGCACTTAAAAATTCTGACGACTTCGGCCGGGTTTGAACACTCAACTTTGGGCATAAAAGCTCAGCATGCTACCAACCTCACCACCGAAGCCGCCTAAATAACATTTGTATGTGAAATGTGCATCAGCTGGTTTTCTCAAAATGGCATTGTCTTTCCGGAATAGCAAGTAGTGGATGAAAATGAAAATCCACAGCCTGCTTCCAGTCTCCGACCGGGTCAGGAATGGAATGAATGAAGCCCCCATCTAGCGGCGAGGATATGAA
Organism: Meconema thalassinum; assembly: GCA_946902985.2. Lineage (NCBI taxonomy): Eukaryota > Metazoa > Arthropoda > Insecta > Orthoptera > Tettigoniidae > Meconema > Meconema thalassinum. The sequence continues at coordinate 357,189,660 of OX336394.1, read as the reverse complement.
CTGTGCCGGCTGCCGAGGCCTGACGCACTCCTCTGGGGCAATGATTAAATGAATGACAGATGAAATGAAATGATAGTGGAGAGTGTTGCTGGAATGAAATTTTGACAGGGAAAACCGGAGTACCCGGAGAAAAACCTGTCTGCCTCCGTTTTGTCCAGCACAGATCTCACATGGAGTGACCGGGATTTGAACCACGGACCCAGCGGTGAGAGGCCGGAGTGCTGCCGCCTAAGCCACGGAGGCTTCAGTGGATAGTAATAATTAACAAGAAGTTCCGTGAAGAACTATACAGCCTACTTTTCATGTCAATGATTATTCTACAGTATGTGAACCTATCTAGAATAATGACGAAATTAAGTTGGTAATATCGAAATATCTAATTAGTTCAAAATATAACTGGTATAATGTAGCCTAATAGAGCACTACAGTTGGCAGCCCTGGTGACTGAATATATTCTTAGCTCCATCTCTTAAGGTAGAGAATACAAAATTTGGTTGAAGTCCAATGAACGTTACATGCAGTTAGACATTGGATCTATCAGCACGCGTAAAAGCATGTTGCCAACAATACCATGCGTGTGCTGGTCAGAAATAATCTGAAATATTATGATATCTTGTTGTGCCAATTTTGGATTAAATCCATTTGTTAGTATAGAAGTTACATGTATTTTAAAATCGGACATATCAGCAGGCATAGAATCATGTTGGCAGCACTGCCTTGTATTAATTACTCCAAATTAATCTAGAATGTCAGGTGCTATACGTGTGCAAAGTATAGAGCTGTTGGCTTGCATACTTTCTGATATATTGATATTAGGGTAAAAAATATAGACAGCATTTATTAACAGTTGGCAGCCCCGATTGCTCTTAACAATACTTATAGTCATATCTGTTATGGTACACATAGCACATACGAAATTTGGTTGAAATCCAACTGATAGTATAGAAGTTACATGAATTTAAAAATTGGTACTATCAGCAGGCTTATAATCATGTTGGTAGAACTGACGTATATAAGTTACTACAAATTAATCTAACATGTCAGAATATACGTGTGCATAGTTTAAAGCTGTTGGCTTGCATACTTTCTGATATATCGGTATTTGGATAAAAACAATAAAAATAGAGAGAGCAATTATTAACAGTTGGCAGCCCTGGTGGCCCTTAAGAATACGGTCAGTCATATCTGTTTATGTACAGATATTACATACAAAATTTGGTTGAAATCCAATTGATAGTGTAGAAGTTATATGCATTTAAACATTGGACCTATCAGAAGGCTTAAAATTATTTTGGCAACATTGTCATGGTTGGCCTCCTGGAAATTAAACTGAAATAGTATTATCTACATGTGTGCCAATTTTGGAATAGCTCCCATGCATACCTTGCAAGATATCCAACATGGAGCTCAAATTTCTAGTGCATTTTTTCAGCAATTGGTAGCACTGACATCATTTTCAAATATGGTCGTGAGATATTCCAGTGCACATCTTTACTGATACTAAATTTGGTTTTGATTGCTGCAGCCGTTTAGGAGTTGATAGGGGGACACACACACACAGCCAGCCAGACAGACAGACACACATTTTCCCGGATCGATCTCATAAGTCTACTTTTTCCTCATTTTTGCAAAATGTGAAAAGTAGGCTAAAAATATTTCAATAGGGGCCTAAGATGAAACTTGCATTGTTTAAATCCTCTCGGTGGCTCTGCTGCCACCACTACCTTGCAATTTTCAGCAATTTTTTGCCAATACTGGTTGTGGTTCACATCACATCCTGCTGGGCTGGCTGCGTGGCTCAGCGGTAACGTTCTCGCCTGCTGTACCCAAGGTTGCAGGATCAAATCCAGGCTCAGCCAGTTGGCATTTGAGGGTGCGCAAATGCGAGGGAGCCAAGTCAGTAGATTTACTGGCACGTTAAAGATCCTCTTAAGGGCAAACTTCCGGCATCCCGGCGTCTCTAAAAGTCGAAGTTGTTAAAAGGGACGTAAACCAATAAAATTTATTATTATTATTATTATTAGCTTGCCACGGTGGGTGAGTGGATAGCGTGTCGGTCTACTAACCCCAAGATTGCAGGTTCGCTCCTGGCCGTGGTAAGTGATTTTTTTTCAAGGCGGCAAAAATACGACACGCATGTCATACGTTGTTGGCATGTCAAAGAACCCATTTGAATTCAGTAGGCCGAGTTCATAATGGCAAAATTAATCTCGGGAGTTTCCGCCAACACAAAGTTCCTCATTTCTCTTCTAGAAAGCGCTATAGTGTTCAAGGAGTTTAGATATCTAACATCTAACCTCCTTGACTTTCATAGTCAAGGAACAACGAAATTCGACATGCAAGCTACCCTCTGGGTGTCAAATAACAAAGCTTGCACCCGGCACCCGAGGCCATACGATATTATTATTATTATTATTATTATTATTATTATTATTATTATTATTATTATTATTACGAGGGGCTTGGGTGGCGTGGTTGGTAGCATGCTCAACTGCTGTACCCAAGATCGTGGGTTCAAATCCAGCCGAAGTCATCGCATATTTTAAGAGCGTTATTAAAATCCTTCAATATGCCTTCCTTCGGAGGGGACATAAAGCCAGAGGTCCCATGTCACAGATTTATGGTATGTAAAAGATCCTTCCACTAACCGAACTTGTGTGAAGCTAAATTTCTAGGTTAGATTTCGTTGTAACGCTCTATCAAAGTTCCAACGTTCACCACTATGTGTCAGTGACATCTGGTAGTGAATGTTGGAACAACTTGAAATTGAACGGTACTTGTAGCTGACCCCATGGGTGTCCGCTTGAAGCAGCTACAGCCTGTGGCGAGCCGAACATGTCCTCGGACACTCCTGGCACTAAAGGCCATACGCTAAATAAATGGAAATCCACCGCCTGCTTCCAGTCTCCGACCGGGTCAGGAATGGAATGAATGAAGACCCCATCTAGCGGCGAGGATATGAACTGTGCCAGCTGCCGAAGCCTGTCGCACTCCTCTGGGGCAATGATTAAATGAATGACAGATGAAATGAAATGATAGTGGCGAGTGTTGCTGGAATGAAATTTTGACAGGAAGAACCGGAGTACCCGGAGAAAAACCTGTCTGCCTCCGTTTTGTCCAGCACAGATCTCACACGGAGTGACCGGGATTTGAACCACGGACCCAGCGGTGAGAGGCCGGCGTGCTGCCGCCTAAGCCACGGAGGCTCTCCCATGCGCTAAATAAATAAATATATAAATAAATACATTATTATTACACCCTGCTGGCCCATCAGAGTTAACGATCGCCAGCTTGTGCGTGGTGCTGACGATGTGACAGTACTATTCGCCATAAAGCAGAAGGAAAGAAGATGCAATAAAGCAGAGCAGCGAGTCGTAAAGCAGACAGAGCATTGTCCAGCCCACGCCTGCAAGAGAACAATACGCTCATGTTATGTAACCTTCCCGCACTAAATATAGCTATTGTTACGTCATTCGAGCGAGCAATTGTTGTGAGCCGTGTGCCGACTAGCATGACCATGTCCCGCAAACACACCGACAATATTCGATACTAGGTTATACCAGGTGGCTCATTTGCGCCGTACAGTCTACTTATGTCTAATAACTGATTTTGACAGGGGTCATACTGCAAGCTGGCAGATTACGTCAGAATACGAAGGGATAACAACCAGACGGCCGCTCGCTACATGTCCCTCAGCATTACCCGTGTAATGCGCCCCATTGCGTTATTAAACCAAGCATTTGAGAGCGTAATAGGCTCGTATATGGTACAACAACACGACAGTTGCTGGCAGCATATTGGCAATGGCTGGTGTATTCAGTAACAACGAGTACACGGTCATCATAATGATCTATGGAGATTTATTTATTTATTTATTTATTTATTTATTTATTTAGCGTATGGTTTTTAGTGCCGGGAGTGTTCGAGGACATGTTCGGCTCACCAGAGTATGTAGCTGCTTCAAGCGGACACCCATGGGGTGAGCTACGAGTCCGTCCAATTTCAAGTAGTTCCAACTTTCGCTACCAGATGACACTGACACCCAGTGGTGAACGTCGAAACGTTGATAGAGCGTTTCAACGAAATCTAACCTAGAAATTTAGCTTCACACAAGTTTAGTTAGTGGAAGGATCTTTTACATGCCATACATCTATGACATGGGACCGCCGGCCTTAGTTCCACTCCGAAGGAAGGCATACTGAAGGATTTTAACGCTCTTAATAATCCGACGACTTCGGCTGGGTTTGAACCCGCGATCTTGGACACAGCAGTTCAGCATGCTACCAACTACGCCACCGAAGCTGCTTATGGAGAAGCTTGTCGTAATACCGTTAAAGCTTAGGTTTCATAACGCAATGGGGCGCATTAGACGATAGCACAGAGGAACATGTAGCGAGCGACCGTCTGGTTGTTATCTCTTGGTATTCTGACGTAACCTTCTTGCATTAAAGGATACCCCTTAGGAATTCAGTTATTAGACATCCCGTTCATCATTAGTACATGCGGGACACCTAACAGCAGATTGTGCGGGGCTAATGAGCCACCTGGCAGGTGTGGATCCCAAGGGGGGGGGGGGGGGCAATGGAACCCCCTGGACATTTTGGTGGTGGCGAAATATCTAGGTCATCTGCCCCTAATGATTTATATGATAGCGGACATTATTATGAATAGAAAACTACAACTAAAAATAAACTTCTTAGCACAGCCAGGTTCGACGCCCACCTCAGCCAACCTGGGCGTGGATTACCGTGGTTTCCCAATTCTACTCCAGGCAAATGCTGGGTTGGTTCCTACTGTAAGGCCATGAACGCTCCCTTCGCTGGTTGGTTTTGGTTCTTAAGTTTAGGGGCTGCGACAACGCGGTCATGTAGCCCCGTGTACTTTGGGTGTGTGTGGAATCTGTCAGATAACCAGTGTTAATTGTGATGGCCGTATTAGTGTGTGTATTTGTTTTAATTCAAGTAAGGACTGCAGAGATCAATTTTCAAGTAGTTCCTACTTTTGCCACCAAACGCCACCGTCAACGACTACTAGTTCAGAACTTAGCTACCAGACGTTACCGCAGTCGGCTCATGGCAACGAACGTAGAAACCTAAGAGCGTTGTTTACATTCCTAAAATATACAATTTTGCTTCACACAGTTGTAATTAGCGGAAGGTTCTTTAACACGCCATAAATCTATGACATGGGACCGCCGGCTTTACTTCCCCTCCGAAGGAAGGCATACTGAGTGATTTTTAACGCTCTTAAAAATCCGACGACTTCGGCCGGAATTGAACCCGCGATCTTGAGCATAGAAGCTCAGCATGCTACCGACTACGCCACCGAAGCCGCCACGGAGGGCTGAAACGGGTTACATTCAGCCTCGTGAAGTGGAAAAAAGAAGATGAGGGTTCGGTTCTTACCTCGGCCATCGTAGAAATGGTTTTCCGTGATTTCCCACGTCTTCTCCAGGTGGGTGAGTGGTTATCGTGGCGGATTACTAACCCCAAGCTTACAGGTTTGCTCCTGGCCATGGTAAGTGATTTTTGAAAAGCGGCAAAAATTTCTACACGCATGTCTTACGATGTTGGCATTTTAAAGAACCCATTTGAATTCATTAGGCCGAGTTCATAATGGCAACATTAATCTCAGGATTTTCCGCCAACACAAAGTTCCTCATTTCTTTAGTAGAAAGCGCTATGGTCTTCAAGGAGCTTAGATATCTAACCTCCTTGAATTTCATAGTGCTTCAAGGAACAAAAACAAAATTCGATATGCAAGCCGCCCTGTGGGTGTCAAATAACAAAGCTTGCACCCAGCTCCCGAGGCCATACGATATTATTATTATCCAGGAGAATGCCGGGATGGTACGGTACCTAAATTAAAGGCCATGGCCACATCCAGTCCTAATTACAAACACACAATTTCGGACAGCCGTCACAATGTCAGGGGCGTTCAAACAGATACCACACACACCCAAGTACATGGAGCTACATGATCACGAAGTTACAAAGCCCCTGAATGAATCAACAACAACAATATATGTCGGGCGTTGCGCCCATTCAAAAGGTCGTTGTTAGTTACCTCGTTCAGTTCCTGGGGAACCACTACACAATAATAAGTTACTGTCATCATACAAGGTTCTTAAGTCCTTAGCAGTTTTGTTTAGAGTAATTATGCCATTTGTCATTGACATTTTGGAGCTTTGTTAGTGAAATGTCAAAACAGTAATTGCTATCTTATCAGAGCTCAATAGGGAAAACTTAATGGGAAACGCAGTGGTGGCCGGTGACGATGGAACTGGTAGTAACAACAATAATAATAATAATAATAATAATAATAATAATAATAATAATAATAATAATAATAATAATGATAATAATAATAATAATAATAATAATAAAACCATGCCAGCAAACCCGCCAGATATCGTTCTTGTGGACAAGGTGCAGAAGAGAACCTTCCTCATTGATATTGCAGTGCCCAATTCCCATAATCTGCAACAAACCTGCTGTGATAAGATCACCAAATATCTGCCCTTGGCTGAGGAAATACGGAAAATGCGGAGACAGGAAAGTGTAGTGGTTCTGCCCATAGTCATTTCTTCTACCGGCATCATCCCTAAATCATTGGCTCACAATCTAGAAATATTGGGAATACATCCTGTTCTATATATCACCATGCAGAAGGCCGTCATCTTGAAGACCTGTTCCATTGTTCGCTCGTTTCTCAATGTGCCACCTTAAGAGAATTAGCCATACCGTCTTGCAAACAAGCCGACGATATGTTGATATGTCCCACTTATGTGGTGAAATGAATGTAATAATAATGATAATAATAATAATAATATGTGTTTTGTCTTTTCTATAAAGTCTACTTACCTGCACCACGTAGACAGGCCATTAAGGCCCATAGTGTCCACTGCCTGAAACCCAGTTGATAGATTGGGGTATCTCAAACGCGAGAAAACCTAGGCGCGAAGGTTCTATGTACCATGCATCAGACCCGCACTTTGGTTCGGGGTGACTCGGCTAAGCTCGGCTCAACACGGCTCAGATGGTGTATCGCGCTGCAGAGAGCAAAGCGTACGTTGAAAGACGGCTTATTTATCACTGAAATAGACAACCGCAAGAAAACTACACAATAATGGAGCAACTTAATCCGAAAAAAGCAAAAACCCACGAAAGTACATTTAAAATTGAATTTTATTTCTTGTGACAGTCGCAAAAATAAAACCAAATATCTAATGTGCGGTACAATTAGGGGTGAAAGTAAATCGTCTGTTAAGGAAACCACAACAAAATAAATTAAGAAAAAATATGTAGAAACCATTGAGGACGCCAGAGAGTTAGAAGGAAAAATTGAAGGAGAGGATTCTATATCCCAAATGAGGTTTATATAAAAGTGCTTTTAGGAAGAAAGAGCAGGGTAGGTGAAAAACATCAATAACAACTAGGCTTACTTCATTTGGGGCACAAAAGTGAAGACATACTATCGGGGGGGTACGTCAATACATACAGTTGAATGCTATTACTGTACAGGTATAAGTGTCCGGCTCCATGCTTAATTGGTTAGCGTGCTAGGCTTTGGCCCGAAGGGTCCCGGGTTCGATTCCCGGTCGGGCCATTATGGATTTTAATCTCCTGGGGTTTATTCCCGAGGCCCAGGGACTGGGTGTACCAGGTGGCCCATTTGGGCCGTGCAATCTACTTGTAAAAGTCCTGCATGCAATAGCGATGAAGGGAGGTCTAATAACAGAATTGCTAAGGGGTAACCTTACATGCAAGCAGATTACGTCAGAATGCCAAGAGAGAACAACCAGACAGCCGCACGCTGCATGATCCTCAATGTTCTCGTCTAATGCGCCCCATAGCGGCATGAAGCCTCGCTGACGAGCGCAGAATAGTAGCTTTGCACGTGGTACAGCAGTATTAAAGTTTCTATCAACACATCGACAATAGCTGAGGTTTTCACTAAAAACGAGCACACACACAACACTTAAATCTATGGAGAATCTGGTCACAATCCAACCAAAGCTCGCACATTATATACACAGGAGATTCCAAATGGACGCCTGCCTTCTGTACATGTATTTCCCCGAACAGACCTATAATTAAGAGCTAACGGATTGTTGAAGCACATACCAGCATGGCTAGACCCGTCAGCAACAATAATTGTGCATACTCTACGTCAGTACTGTGATCAAAGCCTTCAAAGGGTAGGTTGAATTACACCGTACTGAAATAATGAGTTGTTGCTGTTGTTGATTCTTAGAGGCTTTGCAACATAGTGGTCACGTAGCCCCGTGTACTTGAGTGTGTGAAGAATTTGTCTGATAACCAGGGTCACTATTGTTATTTTATTAGTACAGTCTAGTGCAGACATCATACTGACAACAATAATAATAATAATAATAATAATAATAATAATAATATGAATCCTGTTAGAGTACTTGTGTAGCAAATGTACTGCTAAATTGTTGCACAACATCCAACCTGTTGTATACCACGTTTTCACGATCCATGGAAAACAGCGTTTTCCGTAATAGATAGGGTAAATTTGTGAATACGCCAAAGATGCAGAATTGAAAGTTTAATAACACATTAATCGTTACATGTAGGCTACATAAATTCCACTCTACAATAGCATTGCTTGCTATATGGACAAAATCCTACATATAATTGCTCCAAAGCTTCGAAAATAAAATAAATTTAAATGTCACACTTAGACAGCTATTCATAATAAATACGCTCAAATACATGTCCCTGGTGGCGAATACAATGCTGAACACGTCCCGCAGTGTCTGCATGGATACGTTGTAACATTTCAAATGTCACTGCATCACAAGCCTCACCAATGCGGGTTTTTAAAAATGGATGAACATTATCTGGCGCTGTTTCGTAGACTTTTCGTTTTATGTAGCCCCAGATAAAGAAGTCCAGAGGGGTTAGATCAGGCGATCGTGGTGGCCACTGCCGTGGTCCTCAACGACCTATCTACCGTTCAGGATATCGTGCATTCAGATATTCCGTAACGGCTCGGAAGGTGTGAGGTGGAGCACCATCATGCTGGTACCATTGCTGTAATACAACCTGGAGTTGAATATCTTCTAGAATGTTTCCCAGAGAAAATTCGGTTTGCAGAAATTCAAGATAATTCCTACCTGTGAGTGTGGGGGCTATAAAATCAGACCCAATTATGTGGTCTCCCAGAATACCAAACCACACATAAACCACCCGGCAGATCTGAATATGCTGTGCTCGAACCCAGTGGGAGTTCACTGGAGCCCAGTAATGAAGATTGTGAGTATTGACGTTGACATCATTGGCAAAATAGCATTCATCACTCCACAGAATATTCCAGGCAAAATGTGGATCTTGTTGTAATGCAGCGGTCATTCTTAGGCAATCGAAATCATTTCCTTACAGTTGTTGGCGTAGGTGCGGGTTATACGGATGCATTTTCGTTCTTTCAGGATCCTCTGTATTGAATTTCGTGGCACTTCTAGCTCCCTTGCAGTTTCTGTAATTGCAGCTCTGTTCGGCGAAATACTTGTCTAGACAGCAGGCGTCTATCTGGAAACACCAGTGCATACCGTCTACGAGCTTCAACGGCATTACGACTAGTTTCTCCATAGATTGGTATAATGTCCGTGTACTCATCGATGCTGAATACACCAGCCATCGTCAATATGTTCCCGTCAACTGTCGTGTTGTTGTACCACATATGAGTCTATTACACTCTAAAATGCGGGGCTCCAAAAGGCAATGGAATGCATTAGACGGGTAGCGCTGAGGAACATGCAGCTAGCGGCCGTCCGGTTGTTATTCCTTCGTATTCTGAAGTAATCGGCCGGCATGCAGTGTGGCCCCTGTGGAAATTAGTCATCAGACATCCCATACAGCATTAGTGTATGCGGGACACCTAAAACTAGATTGCACGGGGCAAACGGGCCACCTGGTATATGACGTATTCATCATCACAGCATCCTTATTACGACGCGCAGGTCGCCCACGTGCGTCAACCAGAAAGACCTGCACTCGGCCTCTCAGGAGGCCACACGAATAAGAAAACTGTATAAGTACGGTTAGGAAGGGGGACATGGGGATCCCCTCTATACTAACAAAAATATGCGATGCCATCTAACATTCCTAAGGTTATCTTATGGAAGTGTATAACACGTTCATGATTAGACACTACTTGTCTGGTTTTCATTTCATTTTTTTTTTCTGCTTTCAACTTCACGTTTTATCCCATGCAAGGACATTCTCGAAATTTTACCTGCAATAATACAAAGATCTGTTTACATTTAATTTTTAAATTCATTGTCATACTGTTGGTTATCAGTAGAAGCATGGAGGGCTCACATTGTTACTGCTTGTGTTTCAATTTTAAAAAAAGTATATCAACAAAAACATAAATTTCTTCTTCTTTCTTGGTTTTGGCCTGGTGTGGACCACGTTACATCAACCGTTTGCACCATAGTGCATTAACTATTCTCCAATATTCTCACATTCGCGTTCTGTGAGCCTCCTTTCTTTCATAAGTCCACTTCTTGCTGGTTTTCGATTTTGGCTTTTCTTGGAAGCTCTTGTAAGCTCGAAGTCTTCTCTGGAGAGGTGCACCTTCTTGGATGTCTTCAAGTATGATTCCTAATTCTCGAAGATCTTTTTCAACTTCGATGAACCAGGGTCCCTTGGTTTTCTTGTTAACAAAGAAGAAAAATACCTTGTTGGTCTGTCTCTGCGAGCTCATGCGTGTTATGTGGCCATAAAATTGAATCCTCCCTTTCCGAATGGTGTCTGTTAGTCTCTCAATGTGCAGGTAGACTTCGTATATGCCGTCTCCTGTACTCGTCATCTTCTCTGATTGGTCCAAGGATCTTCCTCAAGTATTTATTTATACTGTATATATTTATTTTTATTTATATAGATATTTGTTTATTATAAATTAATTAATACATTAATAAATGTATTCAATTGTTTATTTAATCATTTAATTGTTTCTTCTTCGTCTTCTTCTTATTCTTGTTGTTGTTCTTCTTCTCCTCCTTCTTTCGGATGGGCCAGCTAAGGATCACGATTTTCAACTTTTCAGCTTGGTAAGGAACTTGATGTTTGCCCAATATTCGCGCATTCTCTGGCTTTCTTTCTCCTTTCTCTCTTTTGTCCAGGTGAAGCTGGTTTTCTTACAGGGTGGTCTGTCCTGAAACCACTTCTTTTTAAATATCTATGTGAGATGTGATCGGTTTCTGACATCACTTCCCATTATCTTTAGTTCTTGGATGTCCTTGTTGACTTCTGTTAGCCACGGTGTCATGATCCTTTTATTCTCCCAGTAGTTGAGAAGCCGGTTGGTTAGTCTTGCTGGGTTCATCCTTGAAACATGTCCATGGAAAGTCAGACGACTCTTCCTGGCTACATCCGTGATTTTATATCTGTACAGCTCCTGATTTGGTCTTCTTCTGTACTCGTCGTCTATTTTGACTGGTCCCAGTATCTTTCTCAGGATTTTCCTCTCCTGGGTCTCCAGTTTCTCCATCAAACCTTTCCTGTCCAGTACCAAGCACAGTAACACACAGGGCTTCTGGGAGAATAACTGCGGAGTAGTGTTTCAATTTGGTGTTGCGAGAGAGACACTTCTTGTTATAAACATTTTTGGTCAATTGATATGCCAGTTCTAGCGTGTTAATCTGGGTTGTTAGTGCTGTCCTTTCTGATAGATTGGGTTACAACCATTCTCCCAGATACTTGAATCTGTTAACTCTCTGAATTTGACCCTGTTCCATCTGTAGTTTACTGTGACTCTCACTGATGTTGGTGAAATATTTTGACTTCTCTAGTGACAGCTGTAATCCCACTCTGGCAGCCTGGTGTAGTAGTGTGTTGAGCTGTTTTACTGCTTCTTATACTGAACTTAACAGAAGTGCCAGGTCATCTGCGAACGCTATATAGTCTCTAGTAAACCCTTTCGTTTATTATTTATTTTATCTATTTAATTAATTTATTTACTTATTTATTTATTTATTTAATTTATTTATTATTTTTCCTATGTATTTTGTATTGGATACTTTTTGTGTTTTGTTTTGTTTTGTGCATATATATTTGGTTTGTCTTATCTTGTATATTCCAAACCCATGTCACTATGTGAAGCAGCGAATATTTAGCTATCCCAGAGGACTCAAGATATATCTACGATTTACTATTACACAAAAGAGATAGCAACACTGCTTTACGCATATAAAGGCATTCTAAAACATTTGTCTGGGGCTAAAATATGGAACAAATTATTTGGTTTTATTATTATTATTATTGGTGGCGATGATGCTGATGATAATTGTTGTCTTAAGGGGCCTGTCATCTGGGTTATCGACCCCTAGCAAATGGTAGTATTATGATGATTATTATTACAGTGCTCAAAGATAGTTTTGCATATTGTTATTTAGTGACTTGTTCATTTTGCTATGTGTATGTAATCACATTATACACAATATAGGGTACATCCTCGTACAAAGAAAAACAACACACATTTTGCTCTGAAAAAGAGACAGAAGCACACAACTAATTACTAAAGTGAATAGGTGGGACTGAGCACACAATCGTCCTTTTCATGTTGGGCATATCAATACCGTGTATGGCCCCCACGAGTTCTCAGCCATGCTTGCAGACGACGAGGCATACTGAGCACCAACGAATCCAGCGTGGGTTGGGGAAGATTATCCCACTCTTGGACAGCAGCTTCAATCAGTTGCTGTTTGTTTGTTGGAGGATCGATACGATGCAAAATTGCCCTCTTCGGCTCATTCCATGCAGGTTCAATACAGTTCATGTCCGCAGAATAGGCAGGCCACTCCATTCTCTGTATGACATGCATCTGAAGGAACTGATTGACCACCCTAGCTCGATGGGCACGATCATTATCGTCCACTAGTGTAAAGCCCTCACCCATTGAGGCAGCGAATCCTGTACCGACAGGTGCAAGGATACTTTGCCCATGAATTTCACTTTGAACATCGTTCCTGTCCGTTCAGCGATTTTTCGGGTCTTTCTGTCTATCTCGAATTCCTAAATGATTTTAAAAGGTGTTTCGTGGTCTACTGAATCATAATGCTTTTCTGAAGTCAATGAATATAATTACTGTATTTCTGGATTTCCTCATTTGTAATATCATCTTTAATCTCCAGACCTGCTCAGCTCATGATCGCTCTATTCTGAATCCGGCTTGGTATTCACCAATTAATGGATTCACTTAGGATTCTATCCTGTTTAAAAGTGCTTTGGAGAGGATTTTGTAAGCAACCGGGAGCGGGGAGATTCTACTGTAATTGTCGATGTTCGTCTTATCACCGTTTTTGTGTAACGGGTGAATTACAGCACATTTTCATTCTTCTGGTATTTGCACCGTCGTCCATATGTCTGAAGTTATGTGATGAAGTTTCTGCGTTAGTGTAGGATCGTTCAGTTTCCAGAATTCAGCGATGATCCCATCTACCCGGGTGCCTTGTTGTTTTTGAGCTGATCGATGATCTCCTTCATTTCTTCGAGGTCAAGGGCTCGTGAGTCCGGGTGTGTGAACACCGGAGGGATGAAGTCAAGCTTTTCTTGGGTTGATTCGCGGTTAAGAAGGGAGTTGAAGTATTGGGCTAAGATTTTGCAGTTATTTTTTGTTAGTTTCCAACGTGCCGTCGGGTATTTTGAAGCACAGGCTGTGCACTTGATATCCCTGTAGGTTTTCTATAAACGTCTTGTAGAAATTTCTTGTATTTTGTTTGGTGAAATCCTGCTGGACTTCATGGAGTATGTTGTTGTCATATCCTCGTATTTCTTTCCTATTTATTTTTGAGGCATGTTTTTGAGTTTTATGAAAGTTTTCCCTGTTTTTAATGGTTTTGTGACTGCTAATTTTTTTTCACGTAGTTATTCAGTTATCGACTGTCTGATCGCAAATTGCGTTCCACCAGCGATGTTTCCCGGAGCGAGGGGGTTGTCCTAGTTTCATGACTTACAGAATTTTCTTTGTTATTTTTTGCCAGTATGTTGATTTCTCTTCTGATTAATTTGCATGATGATTTCTTCTTTGTTGAGTTTCAGGTACTCTGGATCTTGTTTGATATTATTGGGTGGGCCTCTTTGCCTTCTATTGGGATTGAATTTCGTCTTTATTTGGAGAAGATGATGGTCTGATTCAAATGCGCCTTTGCGAGCTCTGACGTTTAGAATTTATTTTGTGTTTTTCTTCGAAATTGCGGCATGGTCAATTTGGTATTCGCCCTGTCTAAGATTGGGTGATCTCCAAGTGGTTAACTTGTGTGTGGGATTTTGAAATTAGGTACTAATGATTTTAAGTTCTAAGTTTCTGCAGAAGTCAATTAATCTTGTTATGGGGGCCTGTGGTATTATTATTATTATTATTATTATTATTATTATTTTTATTATTTTAAGATATACAATTTTTCACTTGTCCAGATGAATATTTAGAATAAATATTATAACATAGAAGCCTCCGTAACTTAGGCGGCAGCACGCCGGCCTATCACCGTTTGGTCCGTGGTTCAAATCCCGGTCACTCCATGTGCGATTTGTGCTGGACAAGGCGGAGGCAGACAGGTTTTTCTCTGGGTATACTCCGGTTCTCCCTGTCAAAACTTTCATTCCAGCAACACTCTCCACTATCATTTCATTTCATCTGTCATTCATTTAATCATTGCCCCTGAGGAGTGCGACAGGCTTCGGCTGCCGGCACAGTTCATATCCTCACTGCTAGATGGGGGCTTCATTCATTCCATCCCTGACACGGTCAGTCGACTGGAACAGGCTGTGTATATACATTATAACATAAGAAATAAATATTTCTCACTTGTTTGAGGTTTCCCATGTCCCCCTCTACGGTGCATGTGGTGTAGGCTGACGGACTCAACACTCGATCTGTCCATACGGAAATTGTACTGTAGGTACTGCACAGGGTATGACTAAGAGCCAGTAGAGGCAGAATCGGTCGTGAGGACCAAGTAGGTCAGTGAAAGTGTCTGACTATTGTACTGGGCTATCTGCACTCAGCTCACGAAACTGAAATGGTCCTCCAGAGGCGAGACGAGCAGGCACTTTCGGGTCGCGAGTAGGGGCTCTAAATGTTGGTGAAATGAAATGGGACATTGTGGCAACGAAAGTGGTTCATACTGTTGATGGCAAGGAAAGTAGCTTAGCAAGTTAAGTCACGTTACATTACCGCAAGTTAGAAGTTCCAAGGTTCGAATCTTGGTTCATGTATTGGAATACTGAGTTTCGTTCATATCAGGATACTTTCATATTCCATGCACAGTTGCGGTAATATTCTAAAACTCCTTTTAGTTAGTCATTGTTGTTTTAAGGGGAGGAACTACGAGGTTATCTGCCCCTAAAACTCCTTTTCCATTGTGCTGTATGTATACTGCTGTCACTACGGAGGCCCGGGTTCGATTCCCGGCCCTGACATGAAATAAAATTCTGGTATGAGGGATGGAACAGGGTACACTCAGCCTCGTGAGGCAAGTCTGTGAAGAGGTGGGCTCGAATCCTATCTCAGCCATCCTGGAAGAGATTTTCCGTGGTTTCTCACGTCTACTCCAGGGATGGTACTTAACTTAAGGCCACGGCCACTTTCTACCCAAATCATATCCACAATTACAAATACACACACAGGTACTGACATTACAGTGGCACAGGCTATCAGGCAAATTCTCCACATACCAAAGTACACAGGGCTACATGACCACAATGTCGCAAAGCCCCGAAAAGAACGAACAACAACTGGAACAGTCTTCTCAGCGAGCAGAAATAACTTTGGTTCCAGTTTCTTCCTAACATATATTTCATAATATAGAAAATCGCGTTTTTCCTCAACCTTTCAATATCCAAACCTGAAATTTTTAGAAGTAACTCCTCATATTATGTCATATCTTAATACTGAGGATTTTCAAAATTTACTGAAGTTTAATGAAAATGCTGGTCAAAATGCTGTTAAATTTCGGCCATTTTAGAAAAATCCACGAAAAACCCAAATTTTTCTCAGTTCAAAAAGCGTGTGTTAAGTAATGGCGAGAGTATAAAGGACCATCCGAAATATAGAATTACTTCCTGTTAATAACTTTTGAGAAAATGGTAAGTGAAACGTTGAAATTTAACATGGGCAGCCTAGGACATTAATAATACTATTATTGCAGCGAAATGGCCATCGAAAATAAAGTATAAACACGTACACAACAAGAAGTTCCGTGAAGAACTATACAGCCTACTTTTCATGACAATGATTATTCTACAGTATATGAACCTATCTAGAATAATGACAAAATTAAGTTGGTAATATCGAAATATCAAATTAGTTCAAAATATACCTGGTATAATGTAGCCTAATAGAGCACTACAGTTGGCAGCCCTGGTGACTGAATATATTGTTAGTTCCATCTCTTAAGGTACAGAATACAAAATTAGGTTGAAGACCAATGGACGTTACATGCAGTTGGACACTGGATCTATCAGCACGCTTAAAAGCATGTTGCCAACAATACCATGCGTGTGCTGGTCAGAAATAATCTGAAATATTATGATATCTTGTTGTGCTAATTTTGGATGAAATCCATTTGTTAGTATAGAAGTTACATGTATTTTAAAATTGGACATATCAGCAGGCATAGAATCATGTTGGCAGCACTGCCTTGTATTAATTACTCCAAATTTATCCACAATGTCAGGTGCTATACGTGTGCAAAGTATATAGCTGTTGGCTTGCATACTTTCTGATATATT
The DNA here is from genome assembly GCA_946902985.2 of Meconema thalassinum. Taxonomy (NCBI): domain Eukaryota; kingdom Metazoa; phylum Arthropoda; class Insecta; order Orthoptera; family Tettigoniidae; genus Meconema; species Meconema thalassinum. The sequence continues at coordinate 357,172,897 of OX336394.1, read as the reverse complement.
GATATTAGGGTAAAAGATATAGACAGCATTTATAAACAGTTGGCAGCCCTGATTGCTCTTAACAATACTTATAGTCATATCTGTTATGGTACACATAGCACATACGAAATTTGGTTGAAATCGAACTGATAGTATAGGCTAGAAGTTACATGTATTTAAAAATTGGTACTATCAGCAGGCTTATAATCATGTTGGTAGAACTGACGTATATAAGGTACTCCAAATTAATCTAAAATGTCAGAATATACGTGTGCATAGTTTAAAGCTGTTGGCTTGCATACTTTCTGATATATTGGTATTTGGATAAAAAAAAGACAGCAATTATTAACAGTTGGCAGCCCTGGTGGCTCTTAAGAATACGCTCAATCATATCTGTTTATGTACAGATATTGCATACAAAATTTGGTTCAAATCCACTTGATAGTGTAGAAGTTATATGCATTTAAACATTGGACCTATCAGAATGCTTAAAATTATTTTGGCAACACTGTCATGATTGGCCTACTGGAAATTTAACTGAAATAGTATTATCTGCATGTGTACCAATTTTGGAATAGCTCCCATGCATACCTTGCGAGATATCCAACATGGAGTTCAAATTGCTAGTGCGTTTTTTCAGCAGTTAGTAGCACTGATATCATTTTCAAATATGGACGTGAGATATTACGGTGCGCATCTTTACTCATACTAAATTTGGTTTTGATTGCTGCAGCCGTTTAGGAGTTGATAGGGGGAGACACACACACAGCCAGACAGACAGACAGACAGACAGACAGACACACATTTTCCCGGATCGATCTCATAAGTCTACTTTTTCCTCATTTTTAGCCTACTTTTCACATTTTGCAAAAATGAGGAAAAAGTAGACTTATGAGATCGGGCAAATGTGTGTCTGTCTGTCTGTCCTTCTGTCTGTCTGTCTGTCTGTCCTTCTCTCTGTCTGGCTGTGTGTGTGTGTCCCCCTATCAACTCCTAAAAGGCTGCAGCAAACGAAACAAAATTTGGTAGGAGTAAAGACCTATACCTGAATATCTCACGGCCATATTTGAAAATGATGTCAGTGCTACCAACTGCTGAAAAATCGCATTTGAAATTTGAGCTCCATGTTGCATATCTTGGAAGGTATGAATCGGAGCTATTTCAAAATTGGCACACGTATAGATAATAATATTGCAGTTTAATTTCCAGGAAGCCATACATGGCAGTGCTGCCAAAATGATTATAAGCCAGCTGATAAGTCCAAATTTTAAATGCATATAACTTCTACTCTATCAATTGTATTTCAACCAAATTTCGAATGTGCTATTTGTTCATAAACAGATATGACTGAGCGTATTCTTAAGAGCCACCAGGGCTGCCAACTGTTAATAAATACTCTCAATTTGTTTTAATCCAAATACCCATATATCAGAAAGTATGCAAGCCGACAGTTTTAAACTATGCACACGTATAGTACCTGACATTTTAGATTAATTTGGAGTAACTTATATACGTCAGTGCTACCAACATGATTCTAAGCCTGCTGAGACGTCCAACTTTAAATTCGTGTAACTTCTATACTAAGTAATGGATTTCATTCAAAATTGGCACAACAATAGATCATATTATTTCAGATTATTTCTGACCAATACATGCATGGCATTGTTGCCAACATGATTTTACGCGCGCTGTTAGATCCAATTTTAACAGCATGTAACGTCCATGCTATCCATTGGACTTCAACCAAATTTTGTATTCTGTACCTTAAGAGATGGAATTAAGGATATATTCAGTCACCAGGGCTGCCAACTGTAGTGCTCTATCAGGCTAGATCATGCCAGGTATATTTCGAACTAATTAGAAATTTCGATATTACCAACTTAATTTCGTCATTATTCTAGATAGATCCATATAGATTAATTATTGACATGAATCTTAAATATTAAGAAAAGTAGGCTCTTTAGTTCGTCACGGAACTTCTTGTTGCAAAATGTGAAAAGTAGGCTAAAAATTGCGCTCTGGCACATTGAGATTCATAGTCTTGGATTGATGTTTAGCCTTTTTTCATTTTATGAAAAAAAAATAGGCTTACGAGATTAACTTTCGTCCGTGTGTGTGTGTGTGTGTACGTGTGTCTGTGTGATTTGTGTGTGCCCCCCTCTAATAACTTCTAAATGGCTGGAGTGATTTCAATGAACCTCACATTAAGGTCATAGCACCATTTCGGCCGACCTCGACCTTAAAATTGTATTACGTCTCACCAATCCAAAATTGCGGCTGTGTGAAATATTTCACCAGCATTCAATATCTCCGGAACTATTACTGGTATAACCCTGAAATATTGCACTGTGATAAAGGACACTACTAGAAGTTCACCTATGAGACTTTCAAAAAAAGTCCTCTCGGCACGCCGGAAGGCGGAGGTAGATTTCACCGGACAAACTTGGGGATAGGCGAAAATAGGCAGAATATGCAGGTTTTCGTAGAAGGATCAGACCTCATTTATTGCGAGAAGATATTTTATAATTGGAGCTTAATTAACTTTGTTTTTCGTCATTTTATGCTTATTTTAAACATTTTATTGTCTTATGGGAAAGGTAACCTTCTTGTCATTTGGGGTCCATTTTTATACTTGTGGTCACACTGTCCTTATGCAAGGTTTCGACACTGATGTGTAACTATGTAACGGTCTGTTACTTCTTCACGCAAAATTATATCTCCCGCAGAGATTTTGGTTGGTTGCTCAGTTTAGGGGATGCGACAACGCGGTCATGTAACCCCGTGTATTAAGAGATGGCTGTATTAGTCTGTAATTCAGGTAAGGACTGCAGACGGTCAGTTTCAAGAAGTAGTTCCTAATGTTGGTACCAGGTACTACCGTCAACGACACCTAGCTGTGAACTTGGCAACTAGATGCCAACGCAACCAGCAACGTACGTTGCAACTTCCCCTCCAAAGGAAAGCATACTGAGGGATTTTTAGCGCTCTTAGAAAATCCGACGACTTCAGCCGGCTTTGAACTCGCGACCTTGGGCATAGACATTCAGCATGCTACCAGTTACGTCACCGAAGCCGCTTCACACTTAGTCAGATGAAAATCTGAATCTGATCTCGTGCAAGTGCGTTATCTTGGCAACGTCTGATGGCTCATCCCTCATTAATTTAGTAGTGTTGCCATGGCAACCACTGATAGCTCTTGGCATTTTCTTATAATTCCGAAATTATTTTTCTCATCCCTTGGCATAATGGTGGGTCATATCAAAAATTCTTTTAGACGAAAGTTTTAGGTAATTATTATGGTAATATTGTCCATTTTGTATGGTTTTGATATTGTGCCTATTAAGAGAGATATGATTAATGTTTCCCGAAAAACCCACATTTTCCCACCCCTTTGGTCAATGGTTGGTGCTATAAAAAACTCTTCAAACATAAATTTTTGGGCTTTATCCGACACATAGTATGAACGATGAACGGATTCGATATGTAACATATTAAGAGAGTTATAGCAATATTTCACTTTTTGAAAAAAAAAAGCCCCCCATTTTCACCACCTTCGACCGATTTAGCCCAGTAACGAATTCGACTGAAATTTTATAGGTATACATATTCGGTAAAAAATTCAAAGTGATTGGTGCAAAATTACGGCAGTTATCGTGTCCACAAGAAACTGATATATATATATACATACATAAATTATATATAAACTTTTGAACTGCCGGTGGTTTTGGGGTCTGGGGGATATGAAACGCGAAGATATGTCGAAATTTTCCGGAAGTCGAAACATGGTACCCATTGCAATAGTTAGCTTTCTAATGAAATCTACCTCTGGTTGGTTCCTCAGTTTAGGGGCTGCGACAACGCGGTCATCTAACCCCGTGTACTTTGGGTGAGTGTAGAATCTGTCTGATAAACGGTGTGAATTGTAATGGCTGTATTTGTCTTAATTCAGGTAAGCACTGCAGACGGTCAATTTCAAGCAGTAGTTCCTAATGTTGCTACCAGGTACTACCGTCAACGACACCTAGCTGTGAACTTGGCTACTAGATGCCACCCCAACCAGCAACTCGCAACGAACGTTGGAACTTCCCCTCCAAAGGAAAGCATACTGAGGGATTTTAGCGCTCTTAGGAAATCCGACGACTTCGGCCGGCTTTGAAACCGTGACCTTGGGCATAGACATTCAGCATGCTACCTGTTACGTCACCGAAGCCGCTTCCCACTTAGTCAGATGGAAATACTGAATCTGATCTCGTGCAAGTGCGTTGTCATGGCAACAATGATGGCTCATCCCTAATCAATTTAGTAGTGTTGCCATGGCAACCTCTGATAGCTCTTGGCATTTTCTTATAATTCCGAAATCATTTTTCTCATCCCTCGGCGTAATGGTGGGTCATATCAAAAATTATTTCAGACAAAAGTTTTAGGTAATTATTAGGGGAATATTGTCCATTTTGTACGGTTTTGATATTGTGCCTATTAAGAGAGATATGATTAATGTTTCCCGAAAATCCCACTTTTTCCCACCCCTTTGGTCAATGGTTGGTGCTATAAAAAACTCTTCAAACATAAAGTTGTGGGCTTTATCCGACACATAGTATGAACGTTGAACGGATTCGATATGTCACATATTAAGAGAGTTATAGCAATATTTCACTTTTTCGAAAAAAGCCCCCCATTTTCACACCCTTCTACCGATTTAGCCCAGTAACGAACTCGACCGAGATTTTATAGGTATACATATTCGGTAAAAAATTCAAAGTGATTGGTGCAACATTACGGCAGTTATCGTGTCCACAAGAAACTGATATACATATAAATATATACATACATACATAAATTTTATATAAACTTTTGAACTGACGGTGGTTTTGGGGTCTGGGGGACGTGAAACGCGAAGATATGTCGAAATTTTCCGGATGTCGAAACATTGGACCCATTGCAATAGTTAGCTTTCTAATGAAATCTACCTAAAACCTGGTAACTACAAAACCAACATGGCGACCAAGCGAAGTTGAGACTTTAAATAGACTCTTCTCGCGATTTAAGTATCCAAACGCAATGAAACTTGGTACAGAAAATGTTTATAAACATTGTAATACACTGGTATCTAATTTAGTTCATTTTTTTTTGCATAACCTCAAGATGACGGCTGTGCGAAATATTTCACTGGCATTCTATATCTCCGAAACTATTACTGATATCACCCTTAAAATTTGTACGGTGATAAAGGGCACTACTACAAGTGTATCTATGTCACTTTCAAAACTCTGTAAAGTACAAAACGAACATGGAGGCCAAGCGAATTTGAAATATTTTAATAGACAAATCTCGCGTTTTAACCATCTGAGCGCAGTGAAATATGGTACAGTAAATGATTATAAATATTGTAATGTACCGGCATCTAATTTTGTTAAATTGTTTACATATACTGAAGATGGCGGCTGTGCGAAATTTTAAAATGAAGTTTTTATTGCTTGTGACGTAATCATGCGATTGAAGTGAAAGTTTTGAATAATGAACCTACGCAATAATTTTATTTTAATGGTACATAACTCTATGGCTTATGCATATAACTATCCAAAATGGCGACCATCCGAAAAATCTAGACGGTTCTCAATATCTACGAATCTTTTACAGCAATTTTTTATGTTCTTAGAGGCTGTGAACATAAGTTCACCTATAGGACTTTCAATAACCTGGTGAGCGCAAATCCAACATGGCGGCGACGCGAACTATACATATTTAAATGAACGTTTCTCGCGATTTAACCATCCGAGTGCAGTGTAACTTGATACGGTAAATGCTTATACAAATGTTAATACACTGCCATCTAATTTATTTCAATTGCTTTTATAATCACAAGATGGCAGCTGTGCGAAATTTTAAAATCTCTCTTTACTTCTTGTGTCCTAATCATGCGATAATCTGGATGTAATAGTACATAACTCTAAAACCTACATATATAAAAAACCAACATGGCGACCATCCGTAATATTATAAGGTTCTCAATATCTACGAATCTATTACAGCAGTCAAACTGACATTTTTAATGTTGATAGTGGCAATTAACATAGGTAGGATATTTAAAAACAAGATGTTCAGTAAAGAACATATAGCCTACTTTCTCCTAAATGCATGGGTATTGTTATAACTCTTTGTCCTTTTCAAGGAGTATGATTGAATGTTGGTTGTAGGAGCTTGTTGAAATACAACGTGCTATAGGGATATTAAACAGGAATATGAGGTGCCCTTTGCTAGTGCTACCTCTGTACCAAATTTCGTTCAATTCGGTTTCACCGTGTTTGAATTGATAGGGGGAATCGATCTGCACACATACTTGGCCACCATCTGCAAACTATTGGGCTGATGTTCTTGCAGTTTGGTGAGAATATGTTTCCCACATAAAGATATGGTGTTGCAAAATTAGGTAAAGACTAGATTATTAGGTTGGTCGTAATTACATTTTAGCTTTTAACATTTGGGTGGCCGTGATTACGTTTCCATCAAGATAGCGGTGATATAAAACATGACACTGAGGTGCCCTTTGCTAGTGCTACCTCTATACCAAATTTCGTTCCATTTGGTTTCAGCGTGTTTGAATTAATAGGGGGAATCGATTCTGACACAAAGATGGCCGCCATCCGCCAACTATTAGGCGAATGACCTATTAGATTGGTCAAAGGATGCTCCCTCCATAAAGGTATGTAGTTGCAAAATTTGGTAGAGATCGGATGATTAGGTTAATCGTAATTTGATTTAAGCTTTGAACATTCGTGTGGCCGCCATTACGTTTCAGTCAAGATGGCGGCGATATAAAACATGACACTGAGGTGCCCTTTGCTAGTGCTACCTCTGTATTAAATTTCGTTCCATTCGGTTCCACCGTGTTCGAAATAATAGGGGGAATCAATTTTGACATAAAGATGGCCGCCATCCGCAAACTATCAGGTGAATGACCTATTAGATTGGTCAAAGGATGCTCCCTCCATAAAGGTATGTAGTTGCAAAATTTGGTAGAGATCGGATGATTAGGTTAATCGTAATTTGATTTAAGCTTTGAACATTTGTGTGGCCGCCATTACGTTTCCGTCAAGATGGCGGCGATATAAAACATGACACTGAGGTGCCTTTTGTTAGTACTACCTCTGTACCAAATTTCGTTCCATTCGGTTGCACCGTGTTCGAATTAATAGGGGGAATCGATTTTCACACAAAGATGGCCGCCATCCGCAAACTATTACGCTGATGACCTATTGGTTTGGTCAAAGGATGCTCCCCCCATAAAGGTATGTTGTTGCAAAATTTGGTAGAGATCGGATGATTAGGTTAATCGTAATTTGATTTAAGCTTTGAACATTCGTGTGGCCGCCATTACGTTTCCGTCAAGATGGCGGCGATATAAAACATCACACTGAGGTGCCTTTTGTTAGTACTACCTCTGTACCAAATTTCGTTCCATTCGGTTGCACCGTGTTCGAATTAATAGGGGGAATCGATTTTCACACAAAGATGGCCGCCATCCGCAAACTATTAGGCTGATGACCTATTGGTTTGGTCAAAGGATGCTCCCCCGATAAAGGTATGTCGTTGCAAAATTTGGTAGAGATCGGATGATTAGGTTAGTCGTAATTTGATTTAAGCTTTGAACATTTGTGTGGCCGCCATTACGTTTCCGTCAAGATGGCGGCGATATAAAACATGACACTGAGGTGTCCTTTGCTAGTGCTACCTTTGTATTAAATTTCGTTCCATTCGGTTCCACCGTGTTCGAATTAATAGGGGGAATCAATTTTGACATAAAGATGGCCGCCATCCGCAAACTATCAGGTGAATGACCTATTAGATTGGTCAAAGGATGCTCCCTCCATAAAGGTATGTAGTTGCAAAATTTGGTAGAGATCGGATGATTAGGTTAATCGTAATTTGATTTAAGCTTTGAACATTTGTGTGGCCGCCATTACGTTTCCGTCAAGATGGCGGCGATATAAAACATGACACTGAGGTGCCTTTTGTTAGTACTACCTCTGTACCAAATTTTCGTTCCATTCGGTTGCACCGTGTTCGAATTAATAGGGGGAATCGATTTTCACACAAAGATGGCCGCCATCCGCAAACTATTACGCTGATGACCTATTGGTTTGGTCAAAGGATGCTCCCCCCATAAAGGTATGTTGTTGCAAAATTTGGTAGTGATCGGATGATTAGGTTAATCGTAATTTGATTTAAGCTTTGAACATTCGTGTGGCCGCCATTTCGTTTCCGTCAAGATGGCGGCGATATAAAACATCACACTGAGGTGCCTTTTGTTAGTACTACCTCTGTACCAAATTTCGTTCCATTCGGTTGCACCGTGTTCGAATTAATAGGGGGAATCGATTTTCACACAAAGATGGCCGCCATCCGCAAACTATTTGGCTGATGACCTATTGGTTTGGTCAAAGGATGCTCCCCCCATAAAGGTATGTCGTTGCAAAATTTGGTAGAGATCGGATGATTAGGTTAGTCGTAATTTGATTTAAGCTTTGAACATTTGTGTGGCCGCCATTACGTTTCCGTCAAGATGGCGGCGATATAAAACATGACACTGAGGTGTCCTTTGCTAGTGCTACCTTTGTACCAAATTTCGTTCAATTCGCATTCACCGTGTTCGAATTGATACGGGGGGACAGACATTCAGAGTACACACACTCACACACACACACACACAGACACACACACACACACAGACTCACACACACACATACACACACACAGACAGACACACTTTTTTCGCCCTGTGTTGATCTCATAAGTCTACTTTCATTTTTTGCAAAAATCGAAAGTAGGCTAATAGGCTTTAGTTCTTCACGGAACTACTTGTTTCCTTCTCCTACAGAGCTCGATGTGGTAGCGATCACATGCTTCTCCACATAGTACAGCCTAGTACATTCTGACTCCCCTTAAGTTATGTTGCAATAAGTTGTCATATTTCCCTTCGGTAAAACTACTCTAAGGGGTGAGGCTCTTGTCATCAGAAATCGACGTTTGGAAATATAATTCGGTATTAAAGCCTAGGAAATCCTCTAGGATAATGCCATATATGTTATGGGATTTGCCCAGGGGTGTGAAATCAGGATCAAGAGTAGACTTCTGATACACCCTACATGGTCCTCCCTGGGATACCTAACCTTGCATTGTCCCATTATTACTTTTCTGGGGGAGCTGAGAACTCCTTCAACGTTATCTTCTACCTAATTACCATGAAGTATGGGTTTATATCTCTTTGAGAATCAAGTATATATTCCTCAATAATTACAAGTTTTCCGGAAATTAAATAGTTGGTTAACTCGTAATACAGCAGACAGTCGCACGGTTTCTATTTGCTTATGTTAGCTATATGGTGTTGGCGATGATAGCCTAAGGCAGGCCAGTTCTCTAAGCATCCTTATATACCCGACTGATGGACCTAATTAGGTTACATAATCATTGCTTTAAACTCTAAAAACCAGTTGACCCAGGTTAATAGATTTGAACTCTAGAAGTTACATGACACTGGTTCTGTGATAGACTACGACATATTTCGGAAGAAAGACATAGATACAAACACCTTTCATCAGTAACAAGGCAGTTTATAAACATTTCAAGTTGTTAGCATTATGTATCAAAATATTCGAGCATTTTAAGAAAACTTAATAAGAGTAATTTAACCATATCTGAAACAACTTGGTGCTCTTTGACAAAATGGAATTGAAATCTAAATGGCATGAGATAAAACCACCAATAGTCAATACATATATTATTAGTTGTTTTATGTACTAGAACTAGTTTCGACCGCCGTGTGGTCATCGTCAGCAATCTTAACAAGTTATTGGAAGAAACTATTAAAAATTAAAAATGCGAGTTATTGAATATTGATAATTTCTATTGGATTATGTTGTTGGCCAGCATCAAATTTGCTCCGTGTCAGAAAATAAATTTAATAATATCAAAACAGTGAAATATTTGTATGTAAGGATTATCCTTAAAACACTTTGAAAATAACTATGTTGCAATTTTGAGATTCCAACACTATTGGTTTACTTGCTTTGTAACAGATCTGATTTCGATAGTCTTGGGATATTTTAAGACCATCTCTAAAATACAACATAGTTATTTTCATAGTTGTTCAAGGATAATTCTTACATTCAAATATTTCACAGTTTTGATATAACTAAGCTTATTCTCAGACATGGAACAAATTTGATGCTGACCAACAGCATAATCTAATAGAAATAATCAATATTCAATTTTTCATTTATGAAAAAATAGGCTTTTGAGACCACTTTTTGTCGGTGTGTGTGCGTGTGTGCGTGTTCCCTCCTCGCCCCTAATAAAATCTAAACGGCTGGAGCGATTTCAATGAAAGTCGGTAAGGACATAGTACTGTTTTATCCAAATCCGACTGTGCCCTACACATTTTATAATGTCTCACCAATCCAACATGGCGCTGTGCAAAATATTTCACCGGCATTCTTTATCTCCGAAACTATTACAAATATCACCCTAAAATTGTGTACGATGATAAAGGTCACTACTAGAATTTAACCTATGTGACTTTCAAGTACAAAATACTGTTATGTACTGTACCCGATACCTAGTTGAGGCTATCGGCTACGCCAGCAGACTTTGAGCCGTAGTTGAGGTTTTGGGAAGAGTTAAGGAAGGATAGCGCTCAGATCGAGTCAAGAGGAATGTCAGGATGACGTAGTAGGTCTAGGATTTAGAAGGCACTGACATCAGTTAAGCAGATGGAATTATGGATGGAAATATGAAGCTTTATTAAGATCTATATGGAATATGGTATTTAAACATCTCAGAAGAGGAGATATAACATGCATTATATGTGGTAATAATTTGAAGGAAGTCAGATAACCCTTAAGTTATTTTATAACATAATAGCCGAGATGATGGGGGTTCGAGATTGTATTTGTGACGCAAGACCACGGTGGTGGGGAGGACGTCACGTGACCGCACCAAGCAGGTAAGGGTCAAGCCAGTGCAGAAACTGTCAGTCTAGCTCTGTGAGCCAAGCAAGGGAGTCGAGCTGAGTAGCACACGCCAAGCGCATGGTACAGATCGCGTCGCGAACAGAAACTGTCACGGAAAGTGCAGGCGACAGTTTCAGCTTCACCGAGCAGCGAACAGAAACTGTCACGGAAAGTGCAGGGGACAGTTACGGCTTCTCCGAGCGGCGAGCGACAAGTAGGTCAGTGGGCCGGTCGAACACCCGCAGCAAACAAGCATAGGAGGCCGGGGTTTCTTAAAACAGCATTGCGAGTAGTTGGAGAACTTTATTCCAAGCTACATTTCAACGCAGAACGGCATAGTAGAACGACATGGCGAGGCCAGCTTTATGCGGAGATGATTATAGCATTGCAGTAAAACCGTGCGGGTTAATTCCCATTAATATACGCAAGCATTATAACAGAAGCTGAACTTCATTACTACGTTGAGTTGGAACGTTTATTCAGCATTTGAATTATAAAGACAGATAGTTACGTGATACAGCAACTTTGAACTTCGAATGAACATAGTTTTTCTTAATGACATTACGACTATGCATTTCATAACGCATTCCAAGTAACATTAACAATTTTAAGCAAACGGAATGTTGTAAGCATATGCACTTAGGAACATTAGCTCGTGCATTAATGCAAGTCAGTCTTATGAAGTGTTATGAATTACCGAGTATGAACACAGATACAGGGTGTTTCATAAACTTAGACACTCTGATAAAACAATTTTATTTTCTACAAGTAAAACTAAACCGCTGTGGAAATTGAACTTTCAACACTTAAACTGAACATTGTATAGAACAGTGGCGTAACGTAGAAGCGGAATAGGGGGTCCGCTGTTTCTATGAACTTTTTCGTGCGGATTTGGACAATATCCGCTATGGATAACCAGAAGTTTATCATGTCGGAGTAAACGCAGACAGAGACGCGATGGCACCACAGAGCGATGGATTCGATTCCTGACGAGAAGGAGGTCCACCAGCTGATTCACTTGGAATTCGAAGGCAATCGTCATTGCATGGATGGAATGATATTCACGCCGATCTTTCGAGAAATTCATTACATAGGGAAAATCGACGATCTTTGAAATTTAATAACAGCTGATTATGAGAAGGTACTGTAAGAGTTATAACTTTCTGATACGATTATTTTCATGAATACTGGGCACACTTGTATATTTTTCTAATAGGAGTGATACGATTGTTTAAGACATGGCTTTGACTTTATATGCTTCGAAATTTTGCTAGAATATGGCGTGACCATATGATATGGCAGGCATCATTATACGAAATTCTCACCATTGGTTGGCTTTATTAAGCAGATGTTTGGTCTTTTAGACATTTTTTTTCAGCAAGGATATTCTTCATGAATAGTTTTTTTTTGTGTAACGAGTATTTCGAACTCGTGATCAGCAATTGATTATCTATATTACTTCGTCAGTTCATCGCATACTAGCGAGTGTGTATTATTCATCAGTAGGGATTTTTTCCATTGGATTGTTTGGAGATATTAAGATGTTATTCACTTTAGTGAATGAATATCGCTTTTATATGACAATTAGAGACTTGTTGATTCCTATCTGGTACATTCACTCATTTTAGTCGTCGAGATGGGGTCTTTCGTATTTATACGATTGTATGGTGGTTACTCATCTTACCCATCGCTTAGGGCACTATCATGGTAGTCGACGGGGCGAGGTCTTTCGTATTTATACGATTGTACGGTGGTTACTCATCTTACTTGCCATTGAGGGACTCATTTTTATCATCCGAGTGTACATGAGATTGTAAGTGAATCAAACAAGGAACTACTAGTCACATATCAGTCGAACTTTTGTTAAATAAAGTAAAGATAAATGTCATCAGGGTTACATTTGTAATTCTTGTTTGCCAATCCAATATTTTGTTGCTATACTCTTTAGAGAGTAATTTCAGTTTAACAGCTGTTACAGCTGATGCTTTTGATGATTTTTATAATTGTGTATGATACCTTTGAGAAGGATTTAAAGTAATTGAATCTTGTAAGATGAATCATTAATGGTCAGATTTATTTTAAGGCAGATCAGTGTTGCAGATTTTGATATGAGAGATTATAGCACATTGGTGTTTTCCTGTGATGTGAATTATGAGAATTGTAAGAGAATTTATGCTATTTGAAAGCAAATCTTGAATTACTAAGGTAATATTTTTTCCAATTGTTTAAGAAGTTGTCTAGATGTGATCAGATTAATTACAGTTATTGGAGATTGTGTGCGTTGATAATTTGAAGCCAGTTACATATTTTTTGTAGATCATGCAACATGGTTAAGTGAAGTTTGTGATAGGCATTTTGTGGAAGTTGCCAAGTGATAGTTGCAATGTTGCTAATGCATTTTGAAGCAGACATGAGGTTGTCGAACCCAGTCTAGCGTAATTGTTGAGATTCATGCTGTATGTGCTGAATATTTATGGAGTTTTGTGGAATAATTGTGGTATTCAAATGTGATATTTGAAGAATTGAGGATATATAATGTCGTTGTGGATAGTCAGATCCAACGTGATGTCGTGAAGGCAATAATATTTTTTGGCATGAAAATTAAATACGAGATATATCTTGGAAGTGATAAAAACTGTAAGACAACGTTCTATAACCCATATTAAACAATTTGTTAGGAAATTAAACAAATAAATAAAGTTGATAATACAAGATTTTCTGAGAATAATAATTAATGAAATAATAATCTGAAATTTAAGCATATTAATGATCTGACCTAATGAAATAAAAATCAGAATGACTAGATGAAATAATAAGAATCTAAATAACCAGAAGAATGAAATTTAAATAAATTGATAAATTAAATTTTGGAATAAATCAATGGATTAAATAAATGGATGAATTAAAGATTGGATGAATAAACTGATTTAAATAAATTAATAGATGATTGGATAGATGATGAATAACTGAATTAGAAGGTGATAATTAATTAAAGAAGCTGATGATTAATGAATTTATATGGAATTAAAATAAATTTAATTGAGATATAATTTGAGGAATTGCAACTTGAGTTGAGGAATTAAACAATTTGCATTGATGATTTAAGACGATTTAATCTGAGGAAGATGACAAAATAAGAGTGTGTGAATAATTAGAAAGCATAATGAAGTAATGATAATAATTTTCATTTAAATGATTTAATGGTGATGAGTTAATGATTCTGACAGGAATATGTTGAATTTTGAAATAAGAATTAATGTGAGAAATATTTAATTTTGATGGTGATGATAATGATGACCAATGAGAAGTGAATTTTCTGTAATTCACAAACAAGTAATTTGTAATGACAATGTAAATAGTGTAAATTAATTATTCGATGTTTAGGAGCATTTGACTAACATGTTCAACATTTAAATTATGCCATGCAAAACATAAAATTGCGTGATATTTAAGATATGTGATTATAGTAGGTAATATAAGCCGAAGCTGGCACAGGGGCTAATGGGCATGATGGCCGCCGCGCGCAACCAGCCCTATGTTATTCTTATGGAGAGGTCATTCAGAGCTGGCACAGGGGCTAATGGGCAAAATGGCTGCCACTCTGTCACAGGGGGAGTTCGACCGTGTAGTCGTTAAATGGAATATTTATTGTTTTTATTATTATTATTATTATTAATTTTATTAGGTAATTATTGATTGATAGCTTGCCACGGTGGGTGAGTGGTTATTGTGTCGGACTACCAACCCCAAGCTTGCAGGTTCGCTCTTGGTCGTGGTAAGTGATTTTTGAAAATTGGCAAAAATTAAGACACGCATGTCATACGATGTAGGCATGTAAATGAACCCAGGGAGAGGCCGGCTATGTAGTTGCTAAATGGAATATTTATTATTATTATTATTATTATTATTATTATTATTATTATTATTATTATTATTATTATTAGGTAATTATTGATTGAGTATGTACAATCAAGACCAGCCTTATATTGCCCCACTTTATGGTGTAGTGGCCAGTATTTTTAGCTGTTACTGTGGAGGCTCGGGTTCGAGCCCTGGCTCTGTCAAGAAATTTAATTCTAGGCTGAGGGTTGGAATGGGGTACACTCAACCTTGTGAGGCAAAACTGACAGGAGCTGGCTTTTTGATTTATACCGCAGCCAATCTGCCTAACCCAACTTCACCTAACCTAACCTAACCTAACCAAATCCCACCTTACCCAACCTAACCTTACCTAACTTCAAAGTCAGAATGTACAATACATTTATTGTTTTTTATACCCTCATAAATTAGATATAGAGAATGTCCACCACGATTTAGATCCTCGAGCACACTTTCTGACCTATCATTAAAACGTGTAGAAAGGAATGTCTGAAAATGTTCACTAACCCATACAGTAGTACACGTTCACTATACATTGTATCCACTTTTTGAATGTTAATGATACGGAAAAGAGTATGCATTGGTAATTCAGTGAGCTTTTTTTTCTCTCTCTAATCAACAGTTCTGCCCCCCATAGCATTGAGAATATTTATTGTAGTAGCCTATAAAGAAACAAAAAAAATCATATCTATTACAGTTTAGCTATAAGTGACCAGAACCACTATAACATTTTATTCTAATAAGGAGATTTCCATAATGATAAGAAAAAAATGCTTACCATAATGATGGATTGTGTAAGTAAACGTCTTTTGCTGCTTGACGCCACTACTAAACTGATAGTCATACAACAGACAAGTGAGTTCATGTTTAGCTGACGTAATCGTATGTTCCCACGCACTTCCTGTGTATTGCACGCGCCGTAGTGGCTAAATTTGAAACTAGATGAGATGGTTTGCTGATGTAATCGTATGTTCACCTGCACGCACACGCAGGCCCCTGTGAATGGGTCCCTGTGGACGAGTCCCTGTGGACGGGACCCTGTGGACGGGTCATTGTTTACGGGTCATTGTTGACGGGTCCTTGTTGACGAGCCCCCTGTGGACGGGTCCTTGTTGACGGGTCCTTTTTGACTAATCCCTTTAGACCGGTTCCTTTTGACTGGGTCATGACCCCTAATGCTATAATGAAATTAAAACGTTGTTCCACATGATACGCAAGCAAAGAGCCGATCGCTACTATGAATTAACATTTATGTTTTTGTTTTGTTTTACGCATGTGCACTTGGGGTTTTTGTAAGAGGGCGGGCTTTTTGAATACAGATTTATAAATGAGTTATTTATTTTTAAATTACCAAAAGATCCAAAACTAATAGGTAATTAGCTTTTTAACATTTCATGAACCAATAAGGCTATGGGACTTGTATTAGAGGTCGTTGGACTTGAGGTGACATTTTGTTTTTGAATCTATTATTATTTTTGTTAAAAGGGTCTAACTACACTTTTGTTAATATCTCGCTAACTAATAATCAGAGAGGGTCAAGTGAGGTGTCATGGGACTCAGGATGGTCAATCCTTTTCCATGACCAACGAATTTACCCAAAAGATTCAAAACAGCAAGGTCATTGACCTAAGATTTTATAAACTAATAATTGAATATTAACATGTGAGGTGTCATAGGACTTAGAATGGTCAACCCTTTCCCATGGCCAATGCATTTACCAAAAGTACCCAATACATCAAGGTCATTGACCTGAGATTTTATAAACTAATAATCGGGTACGAACATGTGAGATGTTTACCATGTGTGATGAAACATAGCTAGGTAGAGAAAGAATTAGTGTAGGCTACATGTATTGTGACTGACAAGTCTTTTACCATTGAAACTTGTTTTCAGATCAAACTGTAGTATAGAGAGAGTATAGGTTGCAGGTATGGGTTAATAAATGAGAAACGGTGTACGCAAACTCTGATTTATCAAGAATTAAGAGTAGACTATCTTTATTTGATTGGTTAAAGAGGATAGCTAAAACACAAAAATGCTCAGTGGTTACCGAGACAAAATGATCGCTACACACAACAAGCTTTAAATACTTGAGGCTAATAATCAATACACACACACACTCGCTTGTTCTAAACTAAACTGTGTTGCTGTCAGTGCTCAGACAGTAGGCTGATGACGAAATGCATTGCTAACAGAAATATAATCATTTCCGGTTGTCTAATGTTACCAGCTATCCATTTATTTATTTTTTGTGTTGCAGTGGTAAGCACTTTTAGCTCTTGTATTGGTAGTCTTAACTCGATTTCCAGGTCTGAGGCCTAGAACGAGTTGAATTAAGAAACAAGGGCATGGTGGTGCAGTGGTTAAGCTGTTAGCCTTTTCACCAGAGGGTTCGATTTCAGGTTAATATGCATGTCATAAACATATTAAACAAAACAAAAACGGAGATAAGGTTTAAAACTGATTACATTTGTGACTTTTCAAATTATTACTTGGATTACAAATACAGAAGGTGAACTGGGTTTGATATACAGTTAATGCTGTCTATCACACACTCGACTGTAAGAAAGCCAAAAGAGCAAAAGGCTTAGGTAGAGTAGTGGTAAAATTGCTATATGTAGAGAACTACCTGGCAAAGCTATATCGCATAAACAGTGCAGGATACAATCCAGCAATCAAATTTGTATCTTGTGGAACAGAGAAATGCACTTACGTGAGAAAATGCAAGTTCATGTGTAATATGACTTAACACACAAGTGTTCACCTGTGCACGTGCACAATAAGAGCTAACAAGTCACATTCTGTTTAGTTCGTACGTAACGTTAGGTTAGGGCTAATGCACACACCCTAGTACACGAGGCACATGCCATTTGAGAGCAGGTCAAGGGATCTAACTTGGTGGATGGATGTGTTCTAACGAGTCATTTGTAGTTGAAAGAGAATAATACTTGTTCTTAAGATGTTAAAAGTGAGGAGATGGTATGTACAGTAAGACGTCTTGTTATTTCCTGTGTAATATTACAGACATGACAGAGAGCGCGCAGATCTGTTGCTATGACTACGCTGCAGTAATTTGAAACCGCAAGTGTTCATTAAGACAATGGATGATGATCATGCAAAGTTAGCAGTTATTGGATATTACACAGGTGTTCCTTCCGGTGTCATGTTGCTGACATACCAGAGAGTGCACACTGCTGTTGCTATGACTGACGCTGCAGTAATTTGAAACCCCATGTGTTGATTAAGACAATGGGTGATGATCATGCAAAGTCAGCAGTCATTGGATACCACACATCAACATTGACTAAATCATAAACGTGTTGTCATAACCAGCAGAAACCTCATTTAAAGATTTTAGATTTTACATTTTAAATTTAAGATTTTTTTTATTTTTAGATTTTACTTTTTTACATTTTCCTAAAAGAGTAAACAACAAGGCCACATACCTAACCTCATTGAACCTAACTTTACCAAACCTAACTTAAGCTAATCCAAAGGCTAATGCACATACCCAAAGCATATAAGGTACATGCAATTATCCTTATGCTAGTCTTACAGGTTACTGTACAACATGATCACTACCCAAAAGGATTTTTTTTTCATTTTGTTGTTTATACATATGTCAATTTTCCAATTTCCCATTTTCAGTTTTTTAATGTCTGTTACTAGTTTTTTCAATTTCATAATATGGAAAACATGGATTTTTGCAATTTGTTGTTTACACATTTATAAATTTCACAATTTCCCATTTTCAGTTCTTAAAATGTCAGTTTAAAGTTTTTCAATTTCATGATATAGAAACATGGATTTTCCAATTTGTTGTTTTCACATTTGTCAATTTACCAAATTCACATTTACAGTTTTTTAAATTTCAGTTTAGTGTTTTTGTTCTATTTGTTAATATTGAAACATGGATTGTTTACAATTTGTGTTTTACATGTCATGCAATTATTCTGATGCTAGTCTTATAGGTTACTGTTCAACATGATTACTACCCCCCAACACTGGATATTTTTTTAAATTTTTGTTGTTTACACATATGCCAATTTTCCAACCATTTTCAGTTTTTTTAATGTCAGTTTTTAGTTTTTTCAATTTGATAATATGGAAAATATGGATTTTGCATTTTGTTGTCTACACATTATTTCACAATTTCCCATTTTCAGTTCTTAAAATGTCAGTTTAAAGTTTTTCAATTTCATGATATTGAAACATGGATTTTCCAATTTGTTGTTTTCACATTTGTCAATTTACTAAATTCACATTTACAGTTTTTTTAAATTTCAGTTTAATGTTTTTGTTCTATTTGTTAATATGGAAACATGGATTTTTTTACAATTTGTGTTTTTTACATGTCATGCAATTATTCTTATGCTAGTCTTATAGGTTACTCTACAACATGATTACTACCCCACTGGATTTTTTTTCATTTTGTTGTTTACACATATGCCAATTTTCCAATTCCCCATTTTCAGTTTTTTTTAAATATCAGTTTTAAGTTTTTCTATTTCATAATATGGAAATATGGATTTTGCATTTTGTTGTATACACATTTATTAATTTCACAATTTCCCATTTACAGTTCTTAAAATGTCAGTTTAAAGTTTCTCAATTTCATGATATAGAAACATGGATTTTCCAATTTGTTGTTTTCACATTTATTAATTTACTAAATTCCCATTTACAGTTTTTAAAATTTCTGTTTAATGTTGTTGTTTTTTTCTATTTGTCAATATGGAATATGGATTTTTCCAGTTTGTGTTTTACATGTTCATTTTGCATTAGGAGTGGAGAGAGGTGGGTAGTAATTAAAAATGTGCAAGCAGTATCCATTGTTGACAGGTCATTGTTGAAGAGTCCTTTTCATACAACAGAAAAGTGAGTTCATGTTTCGCATGCATTACCTAAAATGTAATACCATGCAAGTGTTTAACATTTTACAACTAACCTGTTAGTATGATTTGCACACTACAAAGGTTATATCTGTTCTGGTAATAGAATTATTTAACGTTGGCTTTCATATTTAATGTGTACAGTTTAAAGTGATAGAAAAGTGGTAGAAGTGTGGTAGCAAAGTGGTAGACAAGTGGTAGAAAAGTGGTAGCAAAGTGGTAGAAAAGTGGGTGCAAAGTGGGTGCAAAGTGGGTGCAAAATGGGTGCAAAGTGGGTGCAAAAGTGGGTGCAAAAGTGGGTGCAAAAGTGAGTGCAAAAGAGGGTGCTAAAGTGGACATAATTTGGATAAAATGCAAGGGCCAGTCCATAGTGATCAGTCCAAAGGACCCGCCCACAGGGACCCGTCAACAAGGACCCGTCCTCCGGGACCCGTTAAAAAATGACTCAAAGGTTAAGTTAAGCTACGGCAGCCATTTTTGTAACTTTTTGATCACACCTCGTAAGGTTAGGTTAGGTTGAGTTAAGCTACGACCTCCATCTTGGAACTTTATGACCACACTTCGTAGGGTTAGGTTAGGTTAGGTTAGGCAAGGTTCAGTTAAGCTATGACCACTATTTTGAAAAATTTTTGATCGCACCTCGTAGGTTTAGGTTAAGTTAGGTTAGGTTAAGTGAAGCTACGGCCGCCATTTTGGAACTTTTTGATCACACCTTGTAGGTTAGGTTAGGTTAGGTTAGGCTAGGTCGCAGTGACCTTTTTGGAACTTTTTGATCACACCTCGTAGGTTAGGTTAGGTTAGGCTAGGTTAAGTTAAGCTACAGCCGCCATTTTGTTAGGTTAGGCGAGGTTAAGTTAAGCTACGGCCGCCATCTTGTTAGGTTAGGCTAGGTTAAGTTAAGCTCCGGCCGCCATCTTGTGAGGTGGGGAGGTGGAGAAGGCATTAGAACCGGCCAAAACACACTACTGCACAGTTTTTGTCCTAGGCACGT
This sequence comes from Meconema thalassinum, assembly GCA_946902985.2. Lineage (NCBI taxonomy): Eukaryota > Metazoa > Arthropoda > Insecta > Orthoptera > Tettigoniidae > Meconema > Meconema thalassinum. The sequence goes on along the minus strand of OX336394.1, from coordinate 357,152,150 downwards.
ACAATTTATTTTTGGGGTATAGGGGGTAAAGACCTTTCATTTATGTTAAACAAACTTTTTTGTAAAATTCTTAGTTTCCAAAATATAGGCAATTTTGAAAATTGACCCTTTTTTGGAAAATTTGAAAATATGTTTTAGTTTTGTTATTACGTTAAAGGACTTGAAGAACATTTGTTTGAGTCTATATATGACTTTTTAGAATAATAAGTTTTCAAAATATCGCCTACTTTCAAAATTGAAACTTTGTGGATTTTGCCCCCAGAGACCTGGGACTTGGTTTTATGGTAGAGGGAGTAAATACCTGTCATTTATGTCAAACACATTTTTTTGTAAATTTCATAGTTTACAAAATATAGCCCATTTTTTTTAGAATGAACATTTTTTGGAAAAAAGTCAAAAATTCCATGTTATGTTCTAACGATTAAGGACATAAAAGCCATTGGTTTGAGTCTATATATGACTTTTTATGATGATTAGTTTTCAAACTATAGCCTACTTTTCAAAAATTTTATGAAAAATTTAAAGAATATAATTTTTTTTGACTGAGAGTGGGATAGACGTAGGTGTTGGAGTTAGCATATGATTTTATATGATTTTTAGTTTAAACATATAGCATACTGTCCCAATTTACCTTTTTTTTGAAAAATTCGAAATGTATAATATTTTTGACTAGGCGTGGAATGGAGTTGAGAGACAATCATGAACCTTAGAGTAGTTTGGATTCTTGGAACTTTAGTGTGTTTTTGTTGCTTACAAACATGGCGGTAAGCATTATGCTATCATAAAAAGGGCTGAGATACTTTCCAAGAACGAGAGAGATATCCTCTAAATACATTTGATAAAAAATAACTTGTCAAATAAGCCATTACAAATAGAGTACCACAAAATAACTTGTTAAATAAGCCGTTACAAATAGGGTACCACTTTTACACCCCACTTTAGCACCCACTTTTGCACCCACTTTTGCACCCACTTTTGCACCCACTTTTGCACCCACTTTGCACCCATTTTGCACCCACTTTGCATCCACTTTGCACCCACTTTTCTACCACTTTGCTACCACTTTTCTACCACTTGTCTACCACTTTGCTACCCCATTTCTACCACTTTTCTATCACTTTAAACTGTACACATTAAATATAAAAGCCAACGTTAAATAATTCTATTACCAGATCAGATATAACCTTTGTAGTGTGCAAATCATACTAACAGGTTAGTTGTAAAATGTTAAACACTTGCATGGTATTACATTTTAGGTAATGCATGCGAAACATGAATCACTTTTCTGTTGTATGAAAAGGACTCGTCAACAATGACCTGTCAACAATGGATACTGCTTGCACATTTTTAATTACTACCCACCTCTCTCCACTCCTAATGCAAAATGAACATGTAAAACACAAACTGGAAAAATCCATATTCCATATTGACAAATAGAAAAAAACAACAACATTAAACAGAAATTTTAAAAACTGTAAATGGGAATTTAGTAAATTAATAAATGTGAAAACAACAAATTGGAAAATCCATGTTTCTATATCATGAAATTGAAAAACTTTAAACTGACATTTTAAGAACTGTAAATGGGAAATTGTGAAATTAATAGATGTGTAAACAACAAAATGCAAAATCCATATTTCCATATTATGAAATTGAAAAACTTAAAACTGATATTAAAAAAACTGAAAATGGGGAGTTGGAAAATTGGCATATGTGTAAACAACAAAAAGAAAAAAAATCCAGTGGGGTAGTAATCATGTTGTAGAGTAACCTATAAGACTAGCATAAGAATAATTGCATGACATGTAAAAAACACAAATTGTAAAAAAATCCATGTTTCCATATTAACAAATAGAACAAAAAACTTAAACTGAAATTTAAAAAAACCTGTAAATGTGAATTTAGTAAATTGACAAATGTGAAAACAACAAATTGGAAAATCCATGTTTCAATATCATGAAATTGAAAAACTTTAAACTGACATTTTAAGAACTGAAAATGAGAAATTGTGAAATAATGTGTAAACAACAAAATGCAAAATCCATATTTTCCATATTATCAAATTGAAAAAACTAAAAACTGACATTAAAAAAACTGAAAATGGTAAATTGGAAAATTGGCATATGTGTAAACAACAAAAATTTAAAAAAATATCCAGTGTTGGGGGGTAGTAATCATGTTGAACAGTAACCTATAAGACTAGCATCAGAATAATTGCATGACATGTAAAACACAAATTGTAAAAAATCCATGTTTCAATATTAACAAATAGAACAAAAACACTAAACTGAAATTTAAAAAACTGTAAATGTGAATTTGGTAAATTGACAAATGTGAAAACAACAAATTGGAAAATCCATGTTTCTATATCATGAAATTGAAAAACTTTAAACTGACATTTTAAGAACTGAAAATGGGAAATTGTGAAATTAATAAATGTGTAAACAACAAAATGCAAAAATCCATGTTTTCCATATTATGAAATTGAAAAAACTAAAAACTGACATTAAAAAACTGAAAATGGGAAATTGGAAAATTGACATATGTATAAACAACAAAATGAAAAAAAAATCCTTTTGGGTAGTGATCATGTTGTACAGTAACTTGTAAGACTAGCATAAGGATAGTTGCATGTACCTTATATGCTTTGGGTATGTGCATTAGCCTTTGGATTAGCTTAAGTTAGGTTTGGTAAAGTTAGGTTCAATGAGGTTAGGTATGTGACCTTGTTGTTTACTCTTTTAGGAAAATGTAAAAAAGTAAAATCTAAAAATAAAAAAAATCTTAAATTTAAAATGTAAAATCTAAAATCTTTAAATGAGGTTTCTGCTGGTTATGACAACACGTTTATGATTTAGTCAATGTTGATGTGTGGTATCCAATGACTGCTGACTTTGCATGATCTTCACCCATTGTCTTAATGAACACTTGCGGTTTCAAATTACTGCAGCGTTGTCATAGCAACAGATCTGCGCGCTCTCTGTCATGTCTGTAATATTACACAGGAAATAACAAGACGTCTTACTGTACATACCATCTCCTCACTTTTAACATCTTAAGAACAAGTATTATTCTCTTTCAACTACAAATGACTCGTTAGAACACATCCATCCACCAAGTTAGATCCCTTGACCTGCTCTCAAATGGCATGTGCCTCGTGTACTAGGGTGTGTGCATTAGCCCTAACCTAACGTTACGTACGAACTAAACAGAATGTGACTTGTTAGCTCTTATTGTGCACGTGCACAGGTGAACACTTGTGTGTTAAGTCATATTACACATGAACTTGCATTTTCTCACGTAAGTGCATTTCTCTGTTCCACAAGATACAAATTTGATTGCTGGATTGTATCCTGCACTGTTTATGCGATATAGCTTTGCCAGGTAGTTCTCTACATATAGCAATTTTACCACTACTCTACCTAAGCCTTTTGCTCTTTTGGCTTTCTTACAGTCGAGTGTGTGATAGACAGCATTAACTGTATATCAAACCCAGTTCACCTTCTGTATTTGTAATCCAAGTAATAATTTGAAAAGTCACAAATGTAATCAGTTTTAAACCTTATCTCCGTTTTTGTTTTGTTTAATATGTTTATGACATGCATATTAACCTGAAATCGAACCCTCTGGTGAAAAGGCTAACAGCTTAACCACTGCACCACCATGCCCTTGTTTCTTAATTCAACTCGTTCTAGGCCTCAGACCTGGAAATCGAGTTAAGACTACCAATACAAGAGCTAAAAGTGCTTACCACTGCAACACAAAAAATAAATAAATGGATAGCTGGTAACATTAGACAACAGGAAATGATTATATTTCTGTTAGCAATGCATTTCGTCATCAGCCTACTGTCTGAGCACTGACAGCAACACAGTTTAGTTTAGAACAAGCGAGTGTGTGTGTGTATTGATTATTAGCCTCAAGTATTTAAAGCTTGTTGTGTGTAGCGATCATTTTGTCTCGGTAACCACTGAGCATTTTTGTGTTTTAGCTATCCTCTTTAACCAATCAAATAAAGATAGTCTACTCTTAATTCTTGATAAATCAGAGTTTGCGTACACCGTTTCTCATTTATTAACCCATACCTGCAACCTATACTCTCTCTATACTACAGTTTGATCTGAAAACAAGTTTCAATGGTAAAAGACTTGTCAGTCACAATACATGTAGCCTACACTAATTCTTTCTCTACCTAGCTATGTTTCATCACACATGGTAAACATCTCACATGTTCGTACCCGATTATTAGTTTATAAAATCTCAGGTCAATGACCTTGATGTATTGGGTACTTTTGGTAAATGCATTGGCCATGGGAAAGGGTTGACCATTCTAAGTCCTATGACACCTCACATGTTAATATTCAATTATTAGTTTATAAAATCTTAGGTCAATGACCTTGCTGTTTTGAATCTTTTGGGTAAATTCGTTGGTCATGGAAAAGGATTGACCATCCTGAGTCCCATGACACCTCACTTGACCCTCTCTGATTATTAGTTAGCGAGATATTAACAAAAGTGTAGTTAGACCCTTTTAACAAAAATAATAATAGATTCAAAAACAAAATGTCACCTCAAGTCCAACGACCTCTAATACAAGTCCCATAGCCTTATTGGTTCATGAAATGTTAAAAAGCTAATTACCTATTAGTTTTGGATCTTTTGGTAATTTAAAAATAAATAACTCATTTATAAATCTGTATTCAAAAAGCCCGCCCTCTTACAAAAACCCCAAGTGCACATGCGTAAAACAAAACAAAAACATAAATGTTAATTCATAGTAGCGATCGGCTCTTTGCTTGCGTATCATGTGGAACAACGTTTTAATTTCATTATAGCATTAGGGGTCATGACCCAGTCAAAAGGAACCGGTCTAAAGGGATTAGTCAAAAAGGACCCGTCAACAAGGACCCGTCCACAGGGGGCTCGTCAACAAGGACCCGTCAACAATGACCCGTCAACAATGACCCATCCACAGGGTCCCGTCCACAGGGACTCGTCCACAGGGACCCATTCACAGGGGCCTGCGTGTGCGTGCAGGTGAACATACGATTACATCAGCAAACCATCTCATCTAGTTTCAAATTTAGCCACTACGGCGCGTGCAATACACAGGAAGTGCGTGGGAACATACGATTACGTCAGCTAAACATGAACTCACTTGTCTGTTGTCTGACTATCAGTTTAGTAGTGGCGTCAAGCAGCAAAAGACGTTTACTTACACAATCCATCATTATGGTAAGCATTTTTTTCTTATCATTATGGAAATCTCCTTATTAGAATAAAATGTTATAGTGGTTCTGGTCACTTATAGCTAAACTGTAATAGATATGTTTTTTTTTGTTTCTTTATAGGCTACTACAATAAATATTCTCAATGCTATGGGGGACAGAACTGTTGATTAGAGAGAGAAAAAAAAGCTCACTGAATTACCAATGCATACTCTTTTCCGTATCATTAACATTCAAAAAGTGGATACAATGTATAGTGAACGTGTACTACTGTATGTGTTAGTGAACATTTTCAGACATTCCTTTCTACACGTTTTAATGATAGGTCAGAAAGTGTGCTCGAGGATCTAAATCGTGGTGGACATTCTCTATATCTAATTTATGAGGGTATAAAAAACAATAAATGTATTGTACATTCTGACTTTGAAGTTAGGTTAGGTTAGGTTGGGTAAGTTGGGATTTGGTTAGGTTAGGTTAGGTTAGGTGAAGTTGGGTTAGGCAGATTGGCTGCGGTATAAATCAAAAAGCCAGCTCCTGTCAGTTTTGCCTCACAAGGTTGAGTGCACCCCATTCCAACCCTCAGGCTAGAATTACATTTCTTGACAGAGCCAGGGCTCGAACCCGAGCCTCCACAGTAACAGCTAAAAATACTGGCCACTACACCATAAAAGGGGGCAATATAAGGCTGGTCTTGATTGTACATACTCAATCAATAATTACCTAATAATAATAATAATAATAAATATTCCATTTAGCAACTACATAGCCGACCTCTCCCTGGGTTCATTTACATGCCTACATCGTATGACATGCGTGTCTTAATTTTTGCCAATTTTCAAAAATCACTTACCACGACCAAGAGCGAACCTGCAAGCTTGGGGTTGGTAGTCCGACACAATAACAACTCACCCACCGTGGCAAGCTATCAATCAATAATTACCTAATAAAATTAATAATAATAATAATAATAAAAACAATAAATATTCCATTTAACGACTACACGGTCGAACTCCCCCTGTGACAGCGTGGCAGCCATTTTGCCCATTAGCCCCTGTGCCAGCTCTGAATGACCTCTCCATAAGAATAACATAGGGCTGGTTGCGAGCGGCGGCCATCTTGCCCATTAGCCCCTGTGCCAGCTTCGGCTTATATTACCTACTGATTATAATATGTGTATGTTTAGACAGATTAATAACTTTTTCAAATCCACATTTATGATGTTAAATTAAAGAGAAATTAGGTCTCAGGTATCACAAATGTCAGTGACGAAAGACATAGTGCTACAGTGATCCTGAGAACCCAAGAGAACTTTAAGATTTTTCTGTTTTATGTGGATGAAATATTTTTGATTAGAAAAGAGATGGTTCGATTTTTGGACAATGACAATTTAACGTTGGCATTCGACCATACTCTCAGGTAGGAGGTATATTTAAAATGTCTGTCTGACTATCAAAGTGAAATAAATTTGTTTTTATCTTAGTTGTGATCTGATGATGGTGTGATATTCCTTTTTCTTTCCTTGTCTTGAGTAAGGCTTAACCAGGAAAGGATGTGGTTTGCTAGGAATTCAGTTGATGGCGCCCATTTATATTTGCATTTATTTTTATTAAACTTAAGCCCGTAACGACCCTAGAGATACTTTGTCTCGTGTTACCCAACTGCTTTTTCGATAACTCAGCTGAATTTCCGACACATTCCTTATTTGACTAGAGGTTCATTTAAATCCGCTCTGTCCTGGAACTCCAGGAATGCGATGTAATAGCAGTTGGGTAATCACATCCCCAGGACGAACGGGTACAGTACAAAACGAACATGGTGGCCAAGCGAAATTAAAATATTTAAAATAGACTTTTCCCGCGATTTAACCATATGAGAACAGTCAAACACGGTGCAGCAAATGTTTGTACTCATTGTAATCTAATTTAGTTCAATTATTTACATAACCTCAAAATAATTATTTTATTTCTTATGTCCCAATCACATGAATCAGCATTGTGAATTAGAAATATTCCATGATTAATACAATGTGCATTAAATATATTAATCATATCATTTTCGTGTGGCAATTTATGATGATGATGATTACGTGTGTTGGTTTAAGGGGCCTAATATTTAGGTTATTGGCTTCTGAATGAATTACGGACCACCCGGTGTTAAGATTGACAGGTGGGTAGAAATACGGATCTATAGAACTACACAGAGCACTGGTTGTCCGGTTGTATCTCTGCGTGTTTATTTCGCAGTGCGTTTTTATCGCTACACTGCCTCTCCCACAGCAATGGTCCAGGTTACTATTATTTGATCAAGTCCAGAACACATACAACTTAGAGGAATTCCTTCTTAACGTTTGTCTCGATAATCTGTATGGATACCTTGTAAGTTCTCCCTTTTGTTACGAGGATAATTCCATTGGTAAATTGTATCACGTACTCACATGCAGATGAGGAAGGACTTCCCCGAATTCTCTGGCCACTTTCACGGAAACTGTGCTCGGTCATTGTAAATGCCAGAAGCTGTAAGAAACATTCTCTAGTCATTTGCCAATGGTTTATTTGTTATTTGTAGTTGTTTGTAATAGAGGCTGCGTGAACGTGGTCATATACCCCGTGTAATTTAGGTGCGTGTGGAATTTATGTGATAACCTGTGTTATTATGATGGCTGTACTAGTGTGAGTATTTGTAAATTAGGGATAGGATTGGGAATGAGGCAGACGTGGCCTATAGTTAGGAACCATCCCAGAATTTGCCGGGAGTAGAAATGGGGAGACCTCGGAAAACCATTTCTAAGATGGCTGTTTATATGTTAACATGAAGTTGTATTTCAGGACATGCAGTTTTACCCCCGAGTTGGATTTTCAAAGCGCATAAACCCCCTCACGGTATAACCTAGTGCTTAACATTCTTGGCTGTCACTCCTGCTGTCCGGGTTCGATTCTCGGCTCACCAAGAGGTACAATTCTCGTTTAAGAATTTGAACGGTATACACGCAGCATTTTGAGGCAAAACTGAGAAGTGGTAGGTTCCATCCCCACCTTGGATACCCAAAAAGTAATTTTCCGTGGTTTGTCACTTCTGTTTCCGAATGATTCCCAACTTGAAGCGGAAACGTGGTGGTGCAGTGGCCAAGCTGCTTGCCTCTCACCAAGATGGACCGGGTTCAATTTCCGGTTAATGCATGTGAGTTTTTCGAAGTGATATATCATGTCCTGTGGTCCAGATTCCACGTAAAAGTGGAGGGCTCGTAGCTCATGATCGCGGGATTTCCAACTTAAAGCTACGGCCAACTCCTGCATAATCCTAAGTAAAAGTACAAATACACACATTGATACAGCTATCACAATAATTCCTAGTTTCAGCTTATACACACACGTACACAGCAGGGCCTCTTACACAAGGCAGTAGCCTTAGGTACAGTGGAAGAAATTAATGAGGTCTGGCACTCTCCCCCAAAATAAGAGTATCAGGAAGGAAAATACAAGGATCAAATAACACCTCGGATACAATAATGCACTCGGGATTAAAAAATAATAAAATTTGAGGAAGGTGGGATCACGTGGTCATCAACCAATATCCCACTAGATATGTACCCTGGGGTTAAATGAAAAGTAGGACACCACATAAAACCAACAATTTCATCTGAAATTGATTCGATTCATTTCGATTTGATTTGTGTTGATGTGATTTGATTTCATTTGATTTGGTTTGATTTGATTTGTTTGGAGTCGATTGGATTTGAATGGATTTGATTTGAATTTGATTTGATTTCTTATTTATTTTTATAATTTAATTCTATGATAAAAAATTTTGATTTGTTTTCGATTTAATTTTTGATTTATTAATTTTTATTTTATGATTTGATTTGTTTGTATTTGTTTCGATTGGTTTGGTTTGATTCTATTTGTTTAGATTGGATTGCATTTGATTTGAATTTTATGTGATTTTATTAATATTTTTAAATTTAATTCTTTGATTTAATTTTTGATTTGTTTTTGATTTAATTTTTGATTTATTACACCTTTATTTCATTTTTGGATTTGATTTGGTTTGAATTGATTTGATTGTATTTGATTTGATTTGTAGGTCTATACAAACACCCATGCCCGGGACCCCTGCACCTTAACTAGGCCTGCCGGAAATATTTGATTTCACATGTCACAGATCCTCAAAATAGTTTTGAATAGGCCACTTTGCTTCTTTGGGGTAGTGACCACATTGTTCCGCTTCATTAAAAAACAAGATGTTCCGTGACGAACTAAAGAGCCTACTTTTCTTAAAATTTAAGATCTATGCCAATGAATAATCTACAGTATATGGATCTATCTAGAATAATGACGAAATTAAGTTGGTAATATCGAAATTTCTAATTAGTTCGAAATACTGTATACCTGGCATAATGTAGCCTAATAGAGAACTACAGTTGGCAGCCCTGGTGACTGAATATATTCTTAGTTCCATCTCTTAAGGTACAGAATACAAAATTTGGTTGAAGTCCAATGGATAGCATGGACGTTACATGCAGTTAAACATTGGATCTAACAGCGCGCGTAAAATCATGTTGGCAACAATGTCATGCATGTATTGGTCAGAAATAATCTGAAATAATATGATCTATTGTTGTGTCAATTTTGAATGAAATCCAATAGTTAGTATGGAAGTTACATGCATTTTAAAACGGGATCTATCAGCAGGCTTAGAACCATGTTGGCAGTACTGACGTATATTAGTTACTCCAAATTAATCTAGAATGTCAGGTACTATACGTGTGCAAAGTTTAGAGCTGTTGGCTTGGATACTTTCTGATATATTGATATTAAGAAAAACGAATAGATACAGCATTTATTAACAGTTGGCAGCCCTGGTTGCTCCTAAGAATGCGCATAATAATGTCTGTTACGGTACACATTGCACATAAGAAATTTGATTGAAATCCAATTGATAGTATAGAAGTTACAAGTATTTAAAGTCGGACCTCTCAGCAGGCTTAGAATCATGTTGGTAGCACTGATGTATATACGTTACTACAAATTAATATAGAATGTCAGGTACTATACGTGTTCATAGTTTAAAGCTGTCAACTTGCATACTTTCTGATATATGGGTATTTGGATTTAAAAAATTGAGAGTATTTATTAACAGTTGGCAGCCCTGGTGGCTCTTAAGAATACGCTCAGTCATATCTGTTTATGAACAAATAGCACATTCGAAATTTGGTTGAAATCCAATTGATAGAGTAGAAGTTATATGCATTTAAAATTTGGACCTATCAGCAGGCTTATAATCATTTTGGCAACACTGCCATGTATGGCCTCCTGGAAATTAAACTGCAATATTATTATCTATACGTGTGCCAATTTTGAAATAGCTCCCATTCATACCTTCCAAGATATCCAACATGGAGCTCAAATTTCAATTGCGATTTTTAAGCAGTTGGTAGCACTGACATCATTTTCAAATATGGCCGTGAGATATTCAGGTAGCTGCATGATATTGATATTGACATTTTGTTGATGTTGTATGATTATTCCTCTATATTTCTATTTACTTTTTGTTTCGATTGCTGCAGCCGTTTAGGAGTTGATAGGGGGGGGGGGGGGGACACACACACACAACCAGACAGACAGAAGGACAGACAGACAGACAGACACACATTTGCCCGATCTCATAAGTCTACTTTTTCCTCATTTTTGCAAAATGTGAAAAGAGGCTAATAATAACTAACTAACTCTCTGCTTGTTGGATCGGCCAATTTTAAATGTCCTTTGAATACTTGAATAATTTCACTACTTTTTGAATCATGCTAACTTATTAGCAGCTTTCTATTGATAATGCGTAGCTGTGTGATGGGTTTCCAAGCTCAACTTAATCAACTGAAACCCTTTACAATCCCTGCGAGTTTGCAATAATTGAAATTGATTTCCACGCTGTTTGTATTGGGATAGTTTATTAATGACGTGATGGTCGAAAGGATTAAGGCACTATATTTCAGGATAAACTAAAACTAAAACTAAAACTAAAACTAAAACTAAAACTAAAACTAAAACTAAAACTAAAACTAAAACCAAAACCAAAACCAAAACTAAAACTAAAACCAAAACCAAAACCAAAACTAAAACTTAAACTAAAACTAAAACTAAATCTGAAACTAAAACTAAAACTAAATCTGAAACTGAAACTGAAACTGAAACTGAAACTGAAACTGAAACTGAAACTGAAACTCAAACTCAAACTCAAACTCAAACTAAAACTCAAACTCAAACTCAAACTAAAACTAAAACTAAAACTAAAACTAAAACTAAAACTAAAACTAAAACTCAAACTCAAACTCAAACTCAAACTCAAACTCAAACTCAAACTAAAACTAAAACTAAAACTCAAACTCAAACTCAAACTCAAACTCAAACTCAAACTCAAACTCAAACTCAAACTAAAACTAAAACTAAAACTAAAACTAAAACTAAAACTAAAACTAAAACTAAAACTAAAACTAAAACTAAAACTCAAACTCAAACTCAAACTCACACTCAAACTCAAACTAAAACTAAAACTAAAACTAAAACTAAAACTAAAACTAAAACTCAAACTCAAACTCAAACTCAAACTCAAACTCAAACTCAAACTCAAACTCAAACTAAAACTAAAACTCAAACTCAAACTCAAACTCAAACTCAAACTCAAACAAACTAAAACTAAAACTCAGACTTAAACTCAGACTTATATTAAAATTGAAACTAAAATTCAGACTTAAACTCAAACTTATATTAAAATTGAAACTAAAACTCAGACTTAAACTCAAACTTATATTAAAATTGAAACTAAAACTCAGACTTAAACTCAGACTTATATTACAATTGAAACTAAAACTCAGACTTATATTAAAATTGAAACTAAAACTCAGACTAAACTCAAACTTATATTAAAATTGAAACTCAAAACAAACACTGAAATTACAAATACAAATTAACTGAAAATAAAATTGAAACTGATGCTGAAATACCGAACTGAAGCCAATATTAAAATTGAAACTGCAACTAAAATTTAAAACAAGAACTGCACATAATTTAAAAAATTAAAACTGAAACAAAAATTAAAATTTCATTCTGAACATGAAACTAAAACTGAACTTTATATTAAGACTAAAACTGAACCGAAATATAAGGTCAGATTCAAATTTTTAAATTCTTATTTATTGAATTAAACACAATGTAACCAAAAATAATCTAGACGATATATCAGTATCATCTGTTCTTTGCCTAATGTGGGATTGCCAGAGTTCTTTGATTAAATTCGAACTGGTGATAATGTGCGCAGGCTCGGTTGCCGAGGTCACAAACACATTCACTATCAGCGTTGTGGAAAACTTTCCTGCTGCAGATTCGATGGTGCAATCCATGCATTGCTCCTTTGGTGTAAAGGTGGCGGAGTTCGTACCCAGTTGTTTTTTTTTTTTTTTTTTCAATTCCTTCACTTTCATGGTTGGTGTGCGGTAGAAGGAGGGGTCGATTTCTGCTGCTTTCTGTGCCCATTCTTCCAGGAAGTTCTCGCATGCTTGGGTTGGGGCCAGGTTGTGTGTTAATATCAGGCCTTATATGAAAGTCGTTGTTCCCGCCAGCTGATATACTAGTCGGGTTGGAGCGTACTTTGATACCCCAGCGCCGTCTTTAACTATCTGGCTTTGATTCTGTTCAGGGCTTTGACATTTTTGTAGTTCAGGTGTGGCCATATTATTTGAATGGCGTAGGATGCTACAGGGGGAAATTTTTAGACTGAACAGTGTAATTGCTGGCTTGTGAGTCTATTAATTTCCATCGTGGTTCTTATTGCAGTGATTGTTTTATCCTCGACGTGTCTCGTAAAGGTAAATACGGTATCCTGTAAAGTTACCCCAAGGTATTTGTGTGACTTGGCTATATCTAGTGTGTGATTTCCACATGTGAAAACATTCTTCGAGGAGATTCGTCCTCCTTTGCAAAACTTCATTACATTTGTCTTCATTAGATTTAAATTATGATTACTTGAACAGTTAAGTCTGTAAAATGGAGCGTAGAAGTGCCCTGCCGTATATTCCTCTCGACGCCTCTCTCTGAAAATGAAAATCCACAGCCTGCTTCCAGTCGACCGACCGGGTCAGGGATGGAATGAATGAAGCCCTCATCTAGCGGCGAGGATATGAACTGTGCCGGCTGCCGAAGCCTGTCGCACTCCTCTGAGGCATGATCAAATGAATGACAGATGAAATTAAATGATAGTGGAGAGTGTTGCTGGAATAAAATCTTTGACAGGGAAAACCGGAGTGAAAAAAATCCACAGCCTGCTTCCAGTCGACCGACTGGGTGAGGGAATGGAATGAACGAAGCCCCCCATCTAGCGGCGAGGATATGAACTGAACCGTCTGCCAAAGCCTGTCGCACACCCCTGGGGCAATGATTAAATGAATGACGGATGAAATGAAATGACAGTGAAGAGTGTTGCTGGAATGAAATTCGTGACAGGGAAAACCGGAGTACCCGGAGAAAAACCTGTCTGCCTCCGTTTTGTTCAGCACCGATCTCACATAGCGTGACGGGGATTTTAACCACGGACCCAACGGTGAGAGGCCGGCGTGTCGCCATCCAAGCCACGGTGGCTACTCGCCGCCTCTCTCTATTGAAACATATTGATGTACAATTAACATCGCCACTTAATGACATTCTTCCTGGCGCTTGTGTACATACTATCAAAATCACCAGTCTACATATCGGCACATCAGTACACGTTTAAAGGAGATTCAATGTAATCAACAAGTGTTATCGATCCTGCAATCAACTTGTTGCTATTAATAATAACTGACGCTTTGATCAGCCTTGCATGTTCGTGTTCAGTTAACCTTTCGTGAAATTGCTTTGAAGCTCCAATAATGAATATAATCATGTGGTACTTGTTTATTAGTAACAGCAGTAAAACAAATGGTGATGCTAAGTGATGCTCTTTAGTCCTCGATGTGGACCTAATATGTTTTAATATCTCAACATTTAATCGTTGCGCCCTTCCCTTCCAGTAGCAGTCAGTTTGTTCAAGATTTAGCCTTCATTTACAGTTTTATCCTCCATTCTCCTTGAGTTGATACACCTCTTTAATGGTCTAGAAGCACGCATAGAGGATTATACAGGGTGTCTTTGATGTACCTTTGGAGAATGATAGGTCGTGTAGGGGACAAGTATAGAAGTAATTTGAGATGGGCACTAGGGGTCGGAGCGGCCTCCTTAAGCCCTAAAATAAGGGTTGATTCAGGCCCTCCACCCTGTAAGGCTACCGACCCAAGCCTCTATTACCTTTCTCAATCCTTTAACTCTTGGCAAGATATAATGCACCATGTGCCTCTGGCGTAATGGAGAGCGTTGCGGTGCGAAAGGCTGTTAGTCCCGGGTTCGATTCCGGGCTTAGGCAATTTTTTTAATGTTATTTGCCGTATTGTAGTCACATGATACAGTCTGGTGCTACGTCAGAGATGTGCACAAAGATCGGTTTGATTTACCGAAGGTATTAAGCTTAAAAACCGTATACCTAAAATAACACACACACACACACACAAAAAGAGTTTGTCCAAGCCCAGAATCGAAACCGAGACTACCAGCCTTTCGCACCGCAACGCTATCCATTACGCCAGCGCCACATGTTGAAACGAATCTTGCCAAGAGTTAAAGGATTATGATAAGTAATAAAGGCTTGGGTCGGTAGCCTAACTTACACGGTGGAGGGCCTGAAACAACCCTTATTTTAGGGGTTAAGGAGGCCGCTCCGACACCAAGTTCCCTATCTCAAATTACTTCTATACCCGTCCCCTACACGACCTATCATTCTCCAAAGGTACATAAAAGAAGACACCCTGTATTGTTAACGTCCTGGGTTCGATTCCCGTTTACCGTTTCAACCAACTGGTTTAATCCCAACCTCAACTACCCTGCAAGTGGTTATCCATGGTTTTCTACTTCAGTTCCATCAAACTGAACGGACGACACCTAACTTAAGCCACGAAAGCTTCCTTGCCAACCCTGACCTCGATTTCAAGTAACCTAATATACGAAATAACAGACACCACAATAATGCATACGTCAGAAAAAACAAGTAGTTCCGTGAAGAACTATACAGCCTATTTTCATATATCCTACTTATGTTAATTGCCTCTGTCTACATACAAAATTTCAGTTTGATTGCTGTAATAGATTCGTAGATATTGAGAACCGACTAAATATTTCGGATGATCGCCATGTTGGATTTTATATATGTAGGTCCTAGAGTTATGTACTGTTACATGAAGATTATTGTGTACGTGTTTTCATTGAAATCACTCCAGCCGTTTAGAAGTTATTAGGGACACACACACACACCTCACACACACACACATACACGGACAAAAGGTGATCTCATAGGCCTATTTTTCAAAATTGAAAATAGCCTAAAAATACAAACCAAGTGCATGGATCTAATGACTACTCTTCCCAAAGCATCTAAATAACAACAATTACAACCCCCTAATGATTACCAACCTTTCGTATTTTTAGGGTGAGTATCGAACAAGATTTTATTAGGAAAAGAAGTACTGATAGTAAACAATCGTACGGGCATTTTCATCATCAATAATAATAATAATAATAATAATAAAAATAATCATACGTTAATAGTAATTATATTATTATTATTATTATGGGAGCGATCAATTATTACTGATAAATACATACCAGCAAACCGGCCAGATATCGTTCTTGTGGACAAGATGCAGAAGATAACCTTTCTCATTGATATCACAGTGCCCAATTCACATAATCTGCAACAAACCTGCTGTGAGAAGATCACCAAATATCTGCCCTTGGCTGAAGAAATACGGCAAATTTGGAAACAGGAAGGTGTAGTGGTTCTGCCCATAGTCATTTCTTCTACCGGCATCATCCCTAAATCATTACCTCGCAATCTCGAAATATTGGGAATACATCCTGATGTACATATCACAATGCAGAAGGCCGTCATCTTGGAGACGTGTTCCATTGTTCACTCGTTTCCCAATGTGCCACCCTAAAGGAAGTTGTCATACCGTCTTGCAAACAAGCCGACGATATGTTCATTTGTCCCACTTATGTGGTGAAATGAATGTGATTACAACAACAATCACACCACACGAAACTACCAACTTGACAATATTTACACTAGAGGGCCATTAGTTGGAGCTAAAGGCACAGTCCTCCTCCTTACTTACAAAGCACTTAGTCAGGTCAGAAAACTATTCATCAGGTAATACAAAACACATTAAAGGGTTCAATTGCCATCCTGAAGAATCTTCTTCATGGTGTTTAATGATTTTACCAGGAATGTAGGAAGGTTGGAATTGTAGACAACTGAAGCCCCCCTTCCCTCCGGCTGGGAAAGAAAATCTGAAAATCCACCACCTGGCTAATATGCAAGTCTCTGAATAGGTTGAGATCAGGAGTAGCCATATCCAGGATTAATCTGGCAAAGAAGATATCACCAAGTGTGATTGTAGAGAAGATCAGGCCACAAAATACTTGCTCCAGTGTCGATTGTGTCCAACATTCTGTATGGAAGATGATCTACTCCAGGCTTCTGTGAAAGCAGTGACGTGGCCAAGTTTTGGTTCAATGTAATATAATGTTTGTAACTGTGTGTACATTTATTTTTCTGACACGAGAATAATAAAACCAGAATGTTCCATTACCATACAGAATACTCAAGAGTCTAATTTGTATGTACATGGCTCAATGAGTAGAGAGCCTTTTCCGAGAGTCCTTCCTCCCATAGTGAAAGGCTTATGAGGGGTTTCTACTTGTGATAACTACAGACACGGTGGTGTATTCTTTGGAATACACGGTAAGATAGAGTATATTTTTACTGCTCTTTGCTTGTTCATTCCTTCCTTTTTCTCAAACACCAACAGTGATCTTCTAATTTCTCCTTGCTGTTTAGGGTTCTCATGTTACTTGTGAGTCTGCTCTAGATATATATCTTCCATGACCCACCTAGCGTCATCTAGCAGCGAATCTCTGAAGTTCCTCAATTCTTCCTTGTGCAAGAGGACTTCCTTATCAATCTGGCCACCAGATCTCGTCGCCATCGTCAGCTATCATCTCCGTGATCAAGAGAACTTCGTCTACTTTTTCACCCACCAGTCTGCGATAGTGTCGCCTACTATCAACTCATTGAAGACCATTTCATCAAGATTTTTTTTGTCATGTTGGTTATTCTTATATGCATGCCTCTTGTCTCCTACCCCCTCTCTTTTCCCTTCCCTGTTCCCTCTGTGCTTCGCTGAGCGTGTCTCACTTGTACGTCGGCAGTCGACTTAGTCAGTTGAAGCTCAAATAGAGCTAGCCTCGACTACTAAAGAGGCATTCTTTTAATTCCACGCCATGTTGGAACTTTAATGTAAACCGTCAAAGGGAACTTCACCATCGCCATGAAGCAAAGATAAGTACCGACTTCAGGTTTTAACCTCATTCTCATCGTCTTTTGATAACTACATGCTTTTAAAGATCATTTTACAGGCAGTGTGAGATTACTATATTTGGGGCAATAATCATCCTTCGCGGGATTTTCCATGTTGAGCTTTTGTCTGTCTAAGCCAATCTTAATAGAAAGCAGCATTTCTTATGAGAAATCTTCTCACAACGTGGGATACCATTGAATTACCCACTGTCTATAAAAATACTTAGCTCGTTCCACCGCTGGAATAACTTTGGCCCTATTCTTCAGTTAGGATTGCTTTGGAACCTTCCAGAATCTGCACTCTATCTACCAGTCGTACCGTCATGTATTTTCCACTCACATGTGGGTATACTTTTTCAAACTAAGGAATCTTCCTTATGAATTACTGCTCAATAGCTAATTTTTCTTCCTCCTTTGGGATTTTCTCTAGCGTATTTAATGATAATCTACAACTTTCTCAAGCAATAGACTCTCGCCTATCTAGTGCAACTAGTTATTTTCCATAATTGCAATAACTTTCTTTGCCATAAACTTTTGTGCTACTACAGTGAACTTTTCATTCAATTTAACAGACTATAGTAAAAACCAGTGTTTGTTCAACATTTCTTCCGCGTCGCGTTCGTCCGAATACCATAAATACGGCCATGAACACTTATCCTCAATTCCATTTGATCTTTCCGAAACCCCTTACTAACAAACCAAAATAATAAAATTGTTACTTTAGGTCTTTTTCAATGAGGTGTCACTCTCAACTAGTGCCCTCCCTTTGTTTTTGCTCCATATACAAAGAATTAATGTCTGCATAACTACGTGTCTGGTACACGTTTCAAATTATCTTGTTTCTCCCTTCTAATTAGGGAATACAATTCTTTCAACTCATAAGTGAGTTATTTCTAGGTTTCACGAAAGGGAAACTTGTCCCATTTGTCTCGTGATTCCTACTTAAACATAGGAGGTCTAGAACCATCCTTTCGACTTTCTCTTCAGGTTTCACAGTAAGTGACCTGCCCTATTTGTATAACTACTAAAAAGTAATTCAGCTTTAATATAAGAAGTTATAGGAACTTCTATTTTATTCTTCCTGTTTTTGTTATTGTTATTACCGAAGTTGTTACTCTTTCTAAGATATTTACCTAGGAATTTCTTAAAGTACATTCCTTGTACTCGATTTATTGTCTAACTTTAATCACTTTAATTGTCTTTAAATTTTTTATTTTATCTTCGCCATTTCAAAATCTTGCGAAGATTTTAAAACATATAAAGGTTTGAAACCAAAAGAATTGTTAATTGCCTGGCGCAAACTTTAGATGTTTTTCGGAGGTCTGTGACCCCATTTGTTACAAAGTCTAAATTATATATTTGTCAAAAAACTACTACCCAACATTGTTATATTCATTACACTCTTTTGCATTGTTAAATAAATTCAAAGTTTCTTTTTTTACTCATCATTTCTCTAACATAACAGTTAGGCAAGATCCTGTGTTCCTTGACTCTTCCCAGTCAATGCAAATAAATCTCTTGATAGGGTTTTCACCACTTGTTGCATTTGAGCAAGAACTCTTAGTTGACAACTTGGTAAAGTCTCTCTTAGCTTTAATAGCTAATTCTAATTGGCCAGTAAGGCAAGCATAGCTCGCTACGCCAGCTTCCTGCTTGTGGAGATTCTCTCCTACACTTATGGTTGGTTTTTCAAAATATAAGTGTTTCTCATTGTCTAAACTTTTAGTCGACTCCTTGCTGGGTAAAAGCTTAGCCATTTCTAAATACAACTCTTAGTGCACTTACCAAAAATATTCCCAAAGGTATAATTGTTGTATCCCTATCCTTCTTGGAAGCATTTGGTCGCTCCTTAGGAATTCTACAATTTCGAAAACAAAAAATATCGAAACCTATTCAAATTATTGGCATTCTTCAAATTCCCTGTCTAAAAACAAACTCCTTTGAACAGATACATAATAAATCTGTTACTCTTTGTCTTGCCAGACCATCACCTTTCCCCATAGTAGGCATATGTATGCTTGAGAGGGAATACGCTAAAGCCACTCTCTTGCAAACCGCCCAAGTTCCAGCTGCGTCTCCCGTTAGCTTTGCCCAGGTCCCTACTCACTTTAGGTATCGGAGAGCTGATTTGCAGCGGCAGTCACCTTTTAGTATATTTCAAGTTAAACTTATAACTTTTGTAAGACTCTCCTCCTATTTTTCCATCCTTTTTCTTCAGTCCGAACCCCATTTCCTTTTCGTCATCATCTTCCCTTGGTGGTTAGGTTATTCCCAAGTCAATAATCTACCCAAAATTTGGTGCAGAAACCCGGGAGAGTCCATTTGTCATTTTCTATTTTTTCTCAAGGGTTATTTGACAATACTTTGCAAATTATTAATATCTGCTTTGAATCTTTCAGCTATAACTACATCGTGCAAAGCCTGTGAAGTGGAAAGAGGCCGCTCCTGTCTCCTTTGGTGTGTCCCTTTCTTTCAACTTATTTGCTGCTGCCAGCCTGACAGCATTTCCAAGGTTCCACAGTTTCGTAAGTTATACTTTAATCTACCTACCCTGTCATGGCTCCTACTGAAAAGGATAAAGATGAAAAACTTACTTCTAAACGAGCATCCTATAAAGGGCAAATTGCCCGATTCAGAAAATACATCAAAGAGCTAGATCCCTCAGAAGCTCAATTAGATTTGTTAAAACATCGTGTAAGGGATTTTGAACGCTCATATGAAAATTATTGTAACATCCAAACTGAAATAGAAACATGCATGCTCAATCAAACCGAAGATCGAGTCGAAGTAGAAAACCAATATTACGAAGGTGTAGGTTCTGCATTCAAAATAATACACCAACTCGAAGAAGAACAGAAAAAAGACGCTTCTGTTCTTGGTTCCCTTCACGAACAACAAACCTCTTTTCGCGATGGAACTCACAAGCCCAAACCAATTCTACCTAAGATTAATTTACCCCACTTCTCTGGAGACGAATCTACTTGGGATTCTTTCTATGAATTATTTTGCTCTCTTGTTCATGACAATGAAGACATTCAAATCATCTACAAGTTTCATTACTTGAGATCTATCCTCCGAGGTCAAGCTCTGCAGTTAGTTGAAGCACTCCCTTTAAGTGCCGAAAATTACCCCATTGCCTTTAACTTATTGAAAGAAAGATACGGAAATTTACGGTTACGTATTCAACGCCATATGAAGGCTCTATTTAACCTACCTGCGTCACAGCACAATGACGTCAATAGTTTGCGTACTCTCATTGATACTACACAACTTCACATTAAAGCTCTGTCCCAATTAGATCAACCCACTGAACACTGGGACACTTTCCTAATACATTTAGTGGTTTCTAAAGTTGATGTTGCTACCCTCAAAGCTTGGGAGATTGAACTTTCTAGAGAAGACGATTACTCTTACGAGCATTTAGTCACTTTCATAAATGCTAGATGCCAACTCTTAACCGCTTTAGCTAATCAAAGTGAACCCTCATCCCCGAGTTCTAAATTTGAATTAATGTCTCTTAAACCCAAAAGCTAACGCTTAGCGTCTAGTACTCAAAAACCTGGGTCCAGCTCATCTAAACTTAAGTCAAACACTACTGGTTACCCAACTAGGTCTAGTGAACGCCGTATTGCTAGCTCTCTTGTTTTAAACACTTAAAGTGAACCCCGCAAGAGTTTAAATGAACCTTTAAAGTGCATACTTTGTAAAGATTCCCATGCCTTATATCTTTGTAAATCCTTTAAAGAACTGTCAGTCGACGACAGAAGAAAATTAGTTTCCCAGAACAAACATTGCTTCAACTGCCTAGCGCCCACGCATTCTGCTTTAAATTGCAAGTCCACAAGACTTTGCTTCCATTGTGAAAAAGCTCATCACACTTTACTACATCGTCATGATCAGGCAAGGTCATCGACAGCATCTACTTCTCAGAAAAGCGATAATGCTAACAGTTCCAATGCTTCATCGTACATTCAAAATGCCAAGTCCATTCGTAGTGCCCAAGTATTATTGTCTACTGTCCAAATCGAAGTTCAGGATAATTTTGGCAACTGGGTCCGTGCACGCGGACTTCTTGATTCAGCGGCAACTCATGATTTTGTGTCTAATTCTTTGATTTGAAAACTAGGCCTACCTGTAAACCCCACTTCTATTAACGTATCGGGCATTAAGGGGAGGTGGACGACATGTGGCTTCAAAGTTTTGAATTTCCTTTTTTATGATATTTAATAGGTTTTCTGAACATATAATGGTAACTTTTATCATGATTTGATAACAGTCAGCCCTTTAAATCAGTAGATTTAAAAATGGCGCTCATGTGCCACGCCTACTCTCAGTTGCTTATAGATGCTACCAGTTCATTTGAATTGATACCACTTTGAATATCTTTCCTTTTTACCTCTCTGGTTGTGAAGGATAGTGTGAACACTCTACTAGTTTGTTCTCTTCACTGCTGGATTTCTTTGGACTGTCATGGCGTATCCTTATTGCTGGTTTACATTTTGTCACGTGTCAGTTTCTAATAGTCTGTTTGAAGGTTTTTATTTGTTTTGCGCTATTTTTATAAGGGAATATGGGCTGGATAAGGAAATTTGGGGCTAAGAGGAAGTTTTTTGGCAATAGGTATGCCAATGTAGAGAGTAAATCCTCGCCTACATCTCTAAACGAGGTTAGGCCTAATTCTAACCAAGACAATAACACAAGAAGTAGTGCATCAAAGTCCATGGTGCTGTTTCAATTTTTAAGCGATCTGAAGCAAAGCGTGGTTTGAGATACATTAATTACCTGGAGGATGGGGACTCTAAAGGTTTCACTGCTGTACAAGAAGCTAAAGTGTATGGAGATATATGTACTTGTTAAAAATTAGAATGTATGGGCCATGTGCAAAAGAGGATGGGTTGTAGGCTAAGAAAATTGAAAAAGGATAAAAAAAATACAAAGCTGTCAGATGGCATGACACTATCTGGAAAGGGGCGTCTAACTGATCCCAATATTGATCTTCTACAGCTGTATTATGGCCAGGCTATTAGGTGAACAGCTGGACTTAATGATGTAACAAAGATTAAGGCAGATATATGGGCAACATACTATCATAAACTTAGCATTGATGAACATCCCCAGCATTACTTATGTCCCAAGGGTGCGGATAGCTGGTGCAAATTCAACAAGGGCAAAGAAACAGGACAACAGTACAGCCATAAGAACTCATTGCCAGAACCTGTCTTACTGGCAATTAAACAAGTATATCGGGACCTGGCTGACAAAAGGCTGCTTGAAAAGTGTTTACTTGGGAACACTCAAAATCCAAATGAGAGTTTCAACAATTGCATTTGGACTAGACTGCCGAAAACAACATTTGTAGGTATGAAAACAATGCAGATAGGTGTTATGGATGCAATTATTTGCCTTAATGAAGGGGTCATAAGCAGAGTGCAAGTATTGAAAAATCTAGGCATACTGGTATGGACCAACATGCTGTCAGATCTGAAAATTATTGACAACAAACGCATTGAGGCTACAGAAAAGGACATTTTACAGCCAACCAAACAGGTTAGGGTGAACAAAAGGGTTCAGAAGAAGGAGATGGAGAAATAAAAAATAAGAGAGGATGAATATGTCCCAGGAATGTTCTGAGAACAAGTATAGTTCATGATAAACTTTAAACAGATTTTCTAAAAATGCCATTTTTTTAGATTAAGGTGCACTTTTCTTAGAAACTATTGAAGATATACAGCTGTTATTTTCCATGTTATTTGTGTGAATGGTTATCTGTAAAATAGACTAAGAATAATCTTATATTTGTTATTTTGTGACACATAGGAGCTAAAAAAAGTTAATAAATTTTATTCAATTTTCAGAGACCAAAATTTAAAATGGCTGTAAAAAACATAAATGGAATTCAATTTCAAGTAATAAGTCTATTACATCAAACCAAGCATTTTAAACACAGATCTGAAATTTTATTTCCTCAACCGCAGTTGTTAGTGAGAAAAGTGTACCTGAAACTCAGCATGTATACAGAAAAAAAAAATACCACATATTATTTTCAAAATACAATAACATCACTCTCCAGATATATATATATAGGACTTTAAATAAGCTTAAAAATAAGTGGAATTGCTAGTTGACAGAATCTGAGAATTTAGAAGTTGTATTGTAAAAACTGAGCGAGTTATAAAGTGTTTAATACCTATAATATTTTACGAGATTTTCCCTGTGATGATGTCCACCTCTCATTAACAGCTCAAAATCGCAAGCTTTACAGTTCTCAAAGCTAACCATAAGAGACATTTGTCACAGAAACAACTTTCTCAAACTGAATTGTCTCATTCTCAATAGCATTGGAGAAGACACTCCAAGTCACTCTGTGGATGTTTCAGGGTTAAACATTCCCTCGCATTTAAGGCTAGCCGATCCTTTGTTCAACATACAAAACCCCATTGACATACTCTTTAGTGCCAATGTTTTCTGGAATTGCCTTCGTAACCAGGTTCGCAAGTTATCCTAAAACGTGGTCGCCAGAGACACTAATTTTGGATGGATCGTCACCGGTCAACTTCCCCATTATTCTCCCCAACCCGCATCGCAATGTTACTTCGCCAATACTGACCTGGAACAGTTCTGGAGGCTCGAAAGCGTTGATCCTCCTAACGTGACCTCTTCAGAAAATGAATTCTGTGAGCAACTTTTTCTGAACACCACCACTCGTTCTTCTGATGGCCGGTTCATTGTTCAAATGCCAAGATTACATAATCCCCCTAAACTTATTAACTCTCAACCCAAAGCTCGAAAAGCTCTCTTTGCTATCGAGAGCAAATTCAAGAAAGAACCTCTCGTTAAACAGCAGTACACTGACTTCATGGATGAGTATGAAAGCTTAGATCATATGGTAGTTGTTAACAAATCTGATGATGAATTGCACCCCCCAATTGAAACGGGTTTCTTAAATCATCATCCCGTGTGGAAAACCCCTCTTGTAAAGGATAAAATCCGAGTTGTTTTCAATGGTTCATCACCTGACGTTAATGGCAACAGCCTTAACGATACTCTTTACTCTGGTCCTGCTATTCAGTCAGATCTATCTGCTATACTCTTAAACTTTCGATTATTTCCCATAGCTGTTATAGCGGATATAAAACAGGTGTACCGTCAAGTTTTAATTCAGACTGAACAACGAGATCTCCAAAGAATCTTGTGGTGCGATGAAATCAGTAAGCCCATTAAGGTATTTCGTTTAAAAACGGTTACTTATGGCTTAACACCTTCCGCTTTCCTTGCTATCCGATCCGTACACTTGTTAGCTTCTCAAGATGGTCATTTATTTGATTCTAAAGCTTCTGAAGCACTAAGTACGTCATTCTATGTTGACGATTATTTGCAGTCCTTCTCCACTCTGGAGGAAGCTTCTTTCGTGTCCTTAGAACTTCAGGCATTCCACTTCATAAGTGGAATTCCAACTCCCCTGAGTTTCTCGCCCAGTTTCCTATTGAAGACGTAGATCCCTCCTCTGTCGAAATTTGTGGAAACTCCGAATCCATAAAAAACTCTTGGCGTTCATTGGTGCACTAGCACTGACACTCTCATCTATAAAGTTTCGCTCGCAGAAGAGCTCCTTAACACAAAAAGACAAATTCTCTCTGAAATTGCAAGCATTTTTGATCCGCTTCAATTCCTTGCCCCAGTTATCGTTATAGCCAAACTTTTCATGCAAGAGCAATGGTCGCTCAAATGTGAATGGGACGACACTGTTCCCCTTTCTTTTCATAACAGATGGCTTTCTTTTCGCAGCAATTTGCTTGATCTTTCCCTTATTGAAATTCCCAGGAATTTAATTAACGCTCATCCTAATGCATCTTTTTTCCTTCATGTGTTCGCGGACAGTTCCGAAAAAGCTTATGGTTGCTGTGCATATTTGGTTCATTGCAGTTCATTAAATGGATCTTCAGTTTCCAACCTTGTTTGTGCCAAATCGAAGGTGGCTCCTCTTAAAACTATCACTTTGCCTAGACTTGAATTGTGTGCTGCACTCATGGCTGCAGAACTTGTTAAGAAATTACGGGAAGTATTAAAAGTCGAATTCTCGCAAATCTATCTCTGGAGCGATTCCATGATCACCAGTTCTTGGATCACCAAGAACCCCGCTCACTGGCAAATTTTGTTGCAAACAGGGTTTCCAAAATTCAAACCCTTTCTTCGGGTTGTCAATGGAGGCATGTGCCCAGCGCTGGCAACCCAGCCGACATTATCTCTTGTGGATGTTTACCCTCTCAATTGGCAGCTTCCCAGTTGTACTGGCATGGGCCCTAGTGGTTAATCGAAGACTCTTCTTGTTGGCCTTCTAAACCTCCAGCTACAAACTCCAACTTGCCTGACGCTAAGTATCTCTATCTACTGCTTCGTGTCTTGTTTCCAACGTTTCTCATCCCTTGTTGTCCCGCTATTCTTCCTTTCACAAATTAATTCTAATTGTTGCCTATCTTCTTAGATGGAAATATCTTGTGGTTGACCAACCTCTTCTCCCCAAACCACACCTTACCAATCATGAATTGAATCTCGCTACCATTAAGGTTTTACAACTGACACAGCAAGAAGCCTTTTCTTCTGAATTGTCTTTACTTTCTTCTAAAAGGGATCTTCCCAAATCCAGTCGTCTTCGTGCGTTGGCCCCGTTCCTTGATGACAATGGGTTACTCAGGGTAGGCGGTAGGCTCTCGCAATCTTTGCTCTCTGAGGACAAAAAGCATCCCGTTATATTTCCTTCTAAACATCACGTAACTTCCTTAATTATACGTGACTTTCATTATCGCAATCTGCATGTTGGTACACGCACTCTGCTTTGCCTCTTAAGGGAAAAGTACTGGATTATAAATGGAATTCACGAAGATTCCTCTGTAATTCACAAGTGCATTCCTTGCTTCAAGGCGAAACCTAAAGTCAATACTCAATTAATGAGCGATCTGCCCTCTTTTCGCTCTTCTCCTATACGTCCATTTGCTCTAACTGGTGTGGACTATATGGGTCCGTTCCAATATCAACGAAATTCCCCTGAAGTTAAACGCAAATTGTTTGGTAAGCTCTATGTTTCTCTCTTTGTTTGCATGGTTACTGGCGCAATCCATTTGGAACTAGTAACGTATGCCTCTACTTCTTAGTTTTTATCAGCTGTCTCTCACTTCGCTGCTAGGCGTGGTGTTCCTTCAGAGATTTTCTCTGATAACGCTTCCACTTTCCAGGGCGCAGCTTCCTTGTGGAAGAAAGCTCTCACATCTTCTCCTGCCATGGAAAAGATTTCTAATTTTTCCTACTCAAAGGGTTTCAAATGGCGTCTTATACCCCCCTACGCTCCTCATTACGGTGGTGGGTGGGAATCCTGCGTAAAGCTCACTAAACGTCATTTAAGAAAGGTTTTAGGTAATCGCATTCTGACTTATGAAGAATTTAATTCACTGTCCGTTCTGATTGAAGGTGTTGTTAATTCTCGCCCTTTAACTCCGCTTTCCAATGACCCTGAAGACCTGCTTCCACTCACACCTGGTCACTTCCTTATAGGCACTTCTCTTTCTGCCCCTCCTCCCCTTTCCAGCTCTTACAGGGATCCTAATCTACCTATTGTTTGGCGTAAACTTGAAGCCCTCCGCAATTCTTTCTGGAAGAGGTGGAACTTTGAATATTTAACTTCCTTGCAGCGGAGACAGAAGTGGTTTCTTTCCAGTCCCGACATCAAAGTGGGGGACTTGGTCCTGGTTAGGGATGTTTCTCCTCCCCTGGTCTGGATTTCTGGTAGGGTGACCGAGTGTTATCCTGGAAGGGATGGGAGAGTCAGGGTGGCCAGAATCTTGACCACTAACGGTCACATCACAAGACCACTGTCTTTAATTGCTCCATTACCTTTAAATGTTTAATTGTTTATCCTGCTCTCTGTTGGTGTTTGCTTTTCCCAGCTTGGTGTATTCTTTGGAATACACGGTAAGATAGAGTATATTTTTACTGCTCTTTGCTTGTTCATTCCTTCCTTTTTCTCAAACACCAACAGTGATCTTCGAATTTCTCCTTGCTGTTTAGGGTTCTCATGTTACTTGTGAGTCAGTTCTAGATATATATCTCCCATGACCCACCTAGCGTCATCTAGTAGCGAATCTCTGAAGTTCCTCAATTCTTCCTTGTGCAAGAGGACTTCCTTATCAATCTGGCCACCAGATCTCGTCGCCATCGCCAGCTATCATCTCCGTGATCAAGAGAACTTCGTCTACTTTTTCACCCACCAGTCTGCGATAGTGTCGCCTACTATCAACTCATTGAAGACCATTTCATCAAGATTTTTTTTGTCATGTTGGTTATTCTTATATGCATGCCTTTTGTCTCCTACCCCTACTCTTTTCCCTTCCCTGTTCCCTCTGTGCTTCGCTGAGCGTGTCTCCACTTGTACGTCGGCAGTCGACTTAGTCAGTTGAAGCTCAACTAGAGCTAGCCTCCACTACTAAAGAGGCATTCTTTTAATTCCACGCCATGTTGGAACTTAAATGTAAACCGTCAAAGGGAACTTCACCATCGCCATGAAGCAAAGATAAGTACCGACTTCAGGTTTTAGCCTCATTCTCATCGTCTTTTAATAACTACATGCTTTTAAAGTTCATTTTACAGGCAGTGTGAGATTACTATATTTGGGGCAATAATCATCCTTCGCGGGATTTTCCATGTTGAGCTTTTGTCTGTCTAAGCCAATCTTAATAGAAAGCAGCATTTCTTATGAGAAATCTTCTCACAACGTGGGATACCATTGAATTACCCACTGTCTATAAAAATACTTAGCTCGTTCCACCGCTGGAATAACTTTGGCCCTATTCTTCAGTTAGGATTGCTTTGGAACCTTCCAGAATCTGCACTCTATCTACCAGTCGTACCGTCATGTATTTTCCACTCACATGTGGGTATACTTTTTCAAACTAAGGAATCTTCCTTATGAATTACTGCTCAATAGCTAATTTTTCTTCCTCCGTTGGGATTTTCTCTGGCGTATTTAATGATAATCTACAACTTTCTCAAGCAATAGACTCTCGCCTATCTAGTGCAACTAGTTATTTTCCATAATTGCAATAACTTTCTTTGCCATAAACGTTTGTGCTACTACAGTGAACTTTTCATCCATTTTAACAGACTATAGTGAAAACCAGTGTTTGTTCAACATTTCTTCCGCGTCGCGTTCGTCCGAATACCATAAATACGGCCATGAACACTTATCCTCAATTCCATTTGATCTTTCCGAAACCCCTTACTAACAAACCAAAATAATAAAATTGTTACTTTAGGTCTTTTTCAATGAGGTGTCACTCTCAACTAGTGCCCTCCCTTTGTTTTTGCTCCATATACAAAGAATTAATGTCTGCATAACTACGTGTCTGGTACAGTTTTCAAATTATCTTGTTTCTCCCTTCTAATTAGGGAATACAATTCTTTCAACTCATAAGTGAGTTATTTCTAGGTTTCACGAAAGGGAAACTTGCCCCATTTGTCTCGTGATTCCTACTTAAACATAGGAGGTCTAGAACCTTCCTTTCGACTTTCTTTTCAGGTTTCACTAAGTGACCTGCCCTATTTGTATAACTACTAAAAAGTAATTCAGCCTTAATATAAGAAGTTATAGGTACTTCTATTTTATTCTTCCTGTTTTTGTTATTGTTATTTCCGAAGTTGTTACTCTTTCTAAGATATTTACCTAGGAATTTCCTAAAGTACAGGCCTTGTACTCGATTTATTGTCTAACTTAAATCACTTTAATTGTCTTTAAATTTTTTATTTTATCTTCGCCATTTCAAAATCTTGCGAAGATTTTAAAACATATAAAGGTTTGAAACCAAAAGAATTGTTAATTTCCTGGCGCAAACTTTAGATGTTTTTCGGAGGTCTGTGACCCCATTTGTTACAAAGTCTAAATTATATATTTGTCAAAAAACTACTACCCAACATTGTTAAATTCATTACACTCTTTTGCATTGTTAAATAAATTCAAAGTTTCTTTTTTGACTCATCATTTCTCTAACATAACGGTTAGGCAAGATCCTGTCTTCCTTGACTCTTCCCACTTAATGTAAATAAATCTCTTGATAGGGTTTTCACCACTTGTTGCATTTGAGCAAGAACTCTTAGTTGACAACTTGGTAAAGTCTCTCTTAGCTTTAATAGCTAATTCTAACTGGCCAGTAAGGCAAGCATAGCTCGCTACGCCAGCTTCCTGCTTGTGGAGATTCTCTCCAACACTTATGGTTGGTTTTTCAAAATATAAGTGTTTTTCATTGTCTAAACTTTTAGTCGGCTCCTTGCTGGGAAAAGCTTAGCCATTTCTAAATACAACTCTTAGTGCACTTACCAAAATTATTCCCAAAGGTATAATTGTTTTATCCCTATCCTTCTTGGAAGCATTAGGTCGCTCCTTAGGATTTCTACAATTTCGAAAACAAAAAATATCGAAACCTATTCAAATTATTGGCATTCTTCAAATTACTTGTCTAAAAACAAACTCCTTTGAACAGATACATAATAAATCTGTTACTCTTTGTCTTGCCACACCATCGCCTTTCCCCATAGTAGGCATATGTATGCTTGAGAGGGAATACGCTAAAGCCACTCTCTTGCAAACCGCCCAAGTTCCAGCTGCGTCTCCCGTTAGCTTTGCCCAGGTCCCTACTCACTTTAGGTATCGGAGAGCTGATTTGCAGTGGCAGTCACCTTTTAGTATATTTCAAGTTAAACTTATAACTTTTGTAGGACTCTCCTCCTATTTTTCCATCCTTTTTCTTCAGTCCGAACCCCATTTCCTTTTCTTCATCATCTTCCCTTGGTGGTTAGGTTATTCCCAAGTCAATAATCTCCCCTCACGGTGAATGGTTGTCTTTCAAAATCTTTGTTCCTCCTTGTCACTAATAGGGGCTGGGGCAAGCTAGGCTTGGGTCAGATTTATGGCTTTATGGAATCAAGGCTGTTTACTTTTGGAAGCAACTATATATATTTTACTTTTCATGGATATGTTTTGGTTCAATCTGGAATTAGCATAGACAATTTTACATAGACACATTTCCAACACCTAGTTACCATGGCACCAAGAGCAAGCATTCTTAGTTTCCACTCGTTGAAGCGTAAGTAATACTTGTAATACGAATCGACGAATGAAAATATATTCATGTTTCTGCAACACAATAATTTTATCTTATAATTTTATAGCTAATTTGTATCCTTGAAGATTGTTTTTTATTTTATATAATTAAGAATAATATCTGAATAGTTTTAGAGATTCCTGTAAAAGTTGATTTTAGAAAATATATTTCTTCTTTAGGTAAACTTACTTTTTAGAGGCAGCCCATGTTAATCCATAGGAAGTTTTTACTCATTATGAATAAATAATGTACGTATTGTACCCGTTTCCCAGACCTCACGTCGGCCCGGAAATCAACGTGATGTCCAAGAAATGGTACATGGTCGTAACAAAAACAAATCAGGAGTCCCTGAAATATATATCCGGAAAAACTACCAAAAAATAAACTGCAAACACGGGCAGGCAAGAGATCTAGCATCTCGGGTCGTTTAACGGGATAGGTGAGAAAGGTTGCCTCAGATATATATTTGTTAAATAAAATAGGATAGTATCACTCAGTCAGGAAATGGAACAAGCTGAAGGAATAATTTAAGATAACTAAGATAAAATGGTCCCTTTTATTTAAGAGCAGACGAAACAAAATAAATAAATGCACTCCTAGAATCAAATTGGTTTTATGCTTATGTTGGGATCATGGATCCATAAGTCCTAGACTACCAATTTGATTGTCCTATATAATTTCTGTGGGGTAATGTGAATCGAAGTTAATTTTCCAGTGTTCGTCGAGTTAGCTGAATAAAATTAAATACAATAGTTTTTTGTTGCACTGCACTGTCACTGATTTCAGCTTTTGAATGAATAAATTAAATTTGGCTATCACACTATTCACTTCCCCATAAATACATATTTCTAAATACACTGAAAATGCACACATAAATTTAATTAAAGTGGAGGATAATTATCGATGGTTAAATACGACTTTAAATTATCGTAAAAGAAATAATTTACAAATATTTACAATTATCATCTGACATTGTAGCAGAGTAATGTGCAGATAACGTTGAGATAATCTCATATGAAATGAATATTCATCAAAAAAACATTGTTATAAATGATATAATAATTATGATTATTATTATTATTATTATTCCGAATCCTGGACCATATTGTATTAATCTGATCATCAAATGCAAATACAATCATTGAATTCCAAAATATAAATTGTTATAAACAAAATTATCATAAATTCCTTCCATAACTTTATTATAATATTAGCGAAAAGTAATTAATTAATTAATAAATTAATCTAGATAGAAATGTTAATCAACAATTTAATTGGTTATAGATCAGCTATCCATAATTTAATTATGCATTGCTGATAATGCTAGGCCAGATTTGGCTGAATCCTAGAAATTAGTATAACTGTTTCATAAATTCGTATCAATAGCACTTCTATCACAGCATTTAATATTGCATTATTTTTAATCGTCGAATACGTTAAGCATGCATCTAACAAATTACTAAATGACTATTGTGTTACACAGACACATACTTCAAACATCAAACGCACAATACTAGTAGAGAAATTCTTATTATCTCTCACTTCCAATCTTTAAATATTCATATTATTCTTCTTCTCGGATAGGCCACATGACTCGCATCCATAATGTTGCCACAAAATAAGACCACTTATTTAATGTGTCCATATCATAATTATAACTACATGCTTTCTTTTATATATGCTGTGCAAGATATATCATAATTCAAAAATGCCTGATACGACTCGAATCTGTCAGCATAATAATCCAGCATATTATAATTACTAGATTCGCTAACCAATAAATTATTATTATTAACTGATCTATTATGCATAAAAATCATCTAATAAAATCGTTTAATTATATAAATACGATCAACTATCGCTGCCAAATACTCGGAAATATCGTTCGCAATCGCATAAAAATTTAATTGTGTGAATATTCACAATCCAAAAAATAAAAAATAATTATAGAACAAGACCAGAAATTCAAATTATTATGATCGACGAAAAATATGTGAAATGATATTAAATTAGCAATATCTTATTCCTAAAAAGCTCTAGTATGTTCGAAAAACAGGCATAATTTCAAAGTCATCTGAAAATAAAACAATCAATTAGTCATGGTTATGGTTTGTCATGGGGTTGCAATGAGTGTAGAATGGAGTCACTGCCCTTGAATTTGGTGTTAAGTCCCACGATGTCATGGTGTTTAAAGATGCCTTAATCTGCTGGATCGATGATGAAGAAATTTATAAAACGCCAGCATCACCGTGTAGATTATAAGGTGTAATTGTATCTTCAAATCCTGGTGTCCATCCATGTTCGTAAATTTCCCCTTAAAGAATCTAAGCTGTCATCATGATCTTGATTGTATTAAAGTTCATAAGTGTTCCCACGAGGTTCATTGTGTGTGAAGTTAACATTCCAGAAAATTCAAGTTCCCAATATGTCATTTGACTGTTCGGCACTGTTCTATTGCATTTCCACATTCTGTAAATCTTGATGCTCTGTTGTAATAATAACAGTAATGTTCATCTAATTGTGTTCTCTTCCTAATGTCCAGTAGAATAATACTCTTCTGAAACTAGTAGTTTAATCTCTTGTATAATGAAGTTGTGATTTTAGCATGACCAAACTGTGCTTACATGGGAAGTTGAACTGTTCGTAAGTGTCAGTCTCCATGATTGTGTATACTTCTGATGTGGTGTCAAATAATGTTAAATAAGTACTCACATTAACTCCATTAGCAAACACGTTTCACTGAGTTTAACATTCTGCAGTTCACACGTTACCGGTTTTCGTGCAGTAAAACGAACTCACGTTCACATAAGAACAGACTATCCCAGGCGCGATAAGAAACTTCACGACCACGATAAAGACAGGTGTGTGAGTTTCAAACGTGTATAAGCCTCGGATGAAATACTGCCAGTCAACTGCTCGTTGGTTCGGAGAAGCACACTGCCCTTCTCATCACGTGGTGTGGGTAACAGGCGCGCTCACATACTCTTAGTGGTTGACGTCATATCCAGTGGAGCTCGACACGGTATAGCCTGACAAAAACACCTGGCGTTCTGCCACAATAAAAATCTGTTAGTGGAATGATATTCGGAGACTGAGATACAACTATAGATGTATAAATATTAATACCAATTCGTATGTTACCCATAACATAATTTCGTGTTAAAGATGCCACAATAATCGTGGAGAGCCTATGCTTCCAATCTCATCACAGCTGATGTGAGCATAATTGAATCTTGATTTCGGTCACATATTCCCCTCTTCCTGTTATTTTATAAGTGAACGGAAGTGAACTTATAAAACATTGTCTTCTTCATAATGTGACGAAATCTAGCATCAAAGAAATCTCATTCTACTTTCTTGAAATAACGTCTGAGATTTGCTGAGTTGTAATTTCCAATGATACGGTTAGATTCAATCTCTGCTACTTGGTAGCTGTTGTTCCCAAAGACTGTAACTATCTTGTATGGACCAGAAAAGATTTTAGCAAATTTGCTGTAAATCCTCATGGGTAGGTTTGAAGATACTGGTCTTCTGATAAGAACAAGATCGTTCTCAAGCAAAGGTTCAGTAAATCGTCTACCAGCATGTCTCTTCTGTCTCTTAGCCGCTTGTTTTTCCAGACTGGCTTTGGCCAATTCTACTCTCATGAGATTCAATTCCAAAAAAATGACCAAAGATGCATTCAACCCAATACACAACGATCCACTTTATCTGGACAACATAGAGATATGGACGAAGTGTCTTTCCCGCATCAACTTTCATGTTACTCAGTTCTGATTCAAGTTTCGAAATACGCATAGTCGTCATACTGTGTTCTAGCTTCAACTTTTCCTCCATCTCTAAAGATGTAACCACTACGCTGCCTTTCACGTGTGTTTCCAACTCCTTACGCATATCCTCAAAGTTTTGTCGCATTTACCAGTGAGTTGATCAATTAGTTTCTTGACCCCATCTAACTCTTCAGTATTCGTGTTTATCGCTAAACGTAATTCTGCAACTGTTTCTGTGCTCGATTTGTTATTTCTTGTTAGATGCGCCACCAAGTCTTTACTTAATCCATCCAAGTTATCATTCAGTTTCTTTTCTAATGCTCCCAGATTGTCTATGAATTGCGTTTTCACAACATTAATTTGTCCTGACACATGACCGTGTAATTCGTTTCTCAGAGTTCTGAAATTATGCGTCCATCTGGTATCACAAGAGTCTAATTTCTTATCAAGAGCTGCAATGCTTTTCTCAAAATATTTCTTTACTTCCGAAATCTGCGATTGCAAGCGACTTTCGAGACTTTAAACATCGGTATTTAACGCATTAGTTTCAAGTGATATACCCTGAATCTCTGATTTAAGATTAATAATCGATAAATTAATTTCTCCAATAACAGTATTAACCTTTAATACATCGGCTGACAAATTCGATACTTTATTTTTCAGTTCTTTCGTCTCCCCTTTTACTTCATCTAAACTATCCTGTATTTCTTCCTTAAATTCCTGAGCTTTCTCAGTTAAGGTTTTCAAATTATTAGTTACAATTTGCACATCATTGGTTAAAGTTTGCAACTTATCATTTGAAGTTTGCACATCATTGGTTAAAGTTTGCAACTTATCAGTTAATTCATCCTTATTGGCTGTTAAATTATTATTAAGTTGCTCCTTATCATCAGACATTTGTTGTCGCAACTTATTAAATTCAGCTTGGACTTGAGTTATGAAACCTCTTAACTCCTCTGGTACTTCGTAAGGCATATCAAAAATACTTAAGAATAGGGAAAACTTACAAACTAGATGACCAACCAGGACCATGAGACTAGAAATAATTTTCCTGTTTTTCGAACATATTTAACGTCTAATAAACAGAGCACATTCATCCACTCAACTCACTCTGGAGAATAGAAAAGAGCCAAAAGAAAAATAATAATCATAAAACTACATCCTGCATCTATAATTATTTTTCATCATAGTGAGCATATAGAAATCTTAATCATCCTGACATTTACTTTACTATTAAATGCAAAACTAAGTGCAATATCATCAGCCTAAACCGAATTAAAAATCCTTGCTGAATAATACCGTCAGATATCAGAACACGTCTGACTACCTAACTGTCCCATTTTATTGCCTAAATAACAAACGGTTCGATCACTCTCAATTCGAAACCACTATGTTATGCACAAAGAAAATATCCATACATCGGTACGATTCTCTCTGTTCGTAACTTTAATGTCAGGTGTCAGAAAAAATTGACTCCCAAAGGTACCAATTCCTCTGTTCGAGGCCTTTCAGGTTGGGCGCCACGTCGACCTCATGTACCCGTTTCCCAGACCTCACGTCGGCCCGGAAATCAACGATATGTCCAAGAAATGGTACATGGTCGTAACAAAAACAAATTAGGAGTCCCTGAAATATATATCCGGAAAAACTACCAAAAAATGAACTGCAAACACGGGCAGGCAAGAGATCTAGCATCTCAGGTCGTTTAACGGGATAGGTGAGAAAGGTTGCCTCATATATATATTTGTTAAATAAAATAGGATAGTATCACTCAGTCAGGAAATGGAACAAGCTGCAGGAATAATTTAAGATAACTAAGATAAAATGGTCTCTTTTATTTAAGAGCAGACGAAACAAAATAAATAAATGCACTCCTAGAATCAAATTGGTTTTATGCTTATGTTGGGATCATGGATCCATAAGTCCTTGACTTCCAATTTGATTGTCCTATATAATTTCTGTGGGGTAATGTGAATCGAAGTTAATGTTCCAGTGTTCGTCGAGTAAGCTGAATAAAATTAAATACAATAGTTTTTTGTTGCACTGCACTGTCACTGATTTCAGCTTTTGAATGAATAAATTAAATTTGGCTATCACACTATTCACTTCCCCATAAATACATATTTCTAAATACACTGAAAATGCACACATAAATTTAATTAAAGTGGAGGATAATTATCGATGGTTAAATACGACTTTAAATTATCGTAAAAGAAATAATTTACAAATATTTACAATTATCATCTGACATTGTAGCAGAGTAATGTGCAGATAACGTTGAGATAATCTCATATGAAATGAATATTCATCAAAAAAACATTGTTATTATTATTATTCCGAATCCTGGACCATATTGTATTAATCTGATCATCAAATGCAAATACAATCATTGAATTCCAAAATATAGATTGTTATAAACAAATTATCATAAATTCCTTCCATAGCTCTATTATAATATTAGCGAAAACTAATTAATTAATACATTAATTGAGATAGAAATGTTAATCAAGAATTTAATTGGTTATAGATCAGCTATCCATAATTTAATTATGCATTCCTGATAATGCAAGGCCAGATTTGGCTGAATCCTAGAAATTAGTATAACTGTTTCACAAATTCGTATCAATAGCACTCCTATCACAGCATTTAATATTGCATTATTTTTAATCGTCGAATACGTTAAGCATGCATGTAAAAAATTACTAAATGAGGATTGTGTTACACAGACACATCCTTCAAAAATAAAACGCACAATACTAGTAGAGATATTCTTATTATCTCTCACTTCCAATCTTTAAATATTCATATTATTCTTCTTCTTGGATAGGCCACATGACTCGCATCCATAATGTTGCCACAAAATAAGACCACTTATTTAATGTGTCCATATCATAATTATAACTACATGCTTTCTTTTATATATGCTGTGCAAGATATATCATGATTCAAAAATCGACTCGAATCTGTCAGCATAATAATCCAGCATATTATAATTACTAGGTTCGCTAACCAATAAATTATTATTATTAACTGATCTATTATGCATAAAAAATCATCTAATAAAATCTTTTAATTATATAAATACGATCAACTATCGCTGCCAAATACTCGGAAATATCGTTCGCAATCGCATAAAAATTTAATTGTGTGAATATTCACAATCCAAAAAAAAATAATTATAGAACAAGACAAGAAATTCAAAGTTATTATGATCGAAGAAAAATATGTGAATTGATATTATATTAGCAAGATCTTATTCCTAAAAAGCTCTAGTATGTTCGAAAAACAGGCATAATTTCAAAGTCATCTGAAAATAAAACAATCAATTAGTCATGGTTATGGTTTGTCATGGGGTTGCAATGAGTGTAGAATGGAGTAACTGCCCTTGAATTTGGTGTTAAGTCCCACGATGTCATGGTGTTTAAAGATGCCTAAATCTGCTGGATCGATGATGTAGAAATTTATAAAACGCCAGCATCACCGTGTAGATTATAAGGTGTAATTGTATCTTCAAATCCTGGTGTCCATCCATGTTCGTAAATTTTCCCTTAAAGAATCTAAGCTGTCATCATGATCTTCATTGTATTAAAGTTCATAAGTGTTCCCACGAGGTTCATTGTGTGTGAAGTTAACATTCCAGAAAATTCAAGTTCCCAATATGTCATTTGATGGTTCGGCACTGTTCTATTGCATTTCCACATTCTGTAAATCTTGATGCTCTGTTGTAATAATAACAGTAATGTTCATCTAATTGTGTTCTCTTCCTAATGTCCAGTAGAATAATACTCTTCTGAAACTAGTAGTTTAATCTCTTGTATAATGAAGTTGTGATTTTAGCATGACCAAACTGTGCTTACATGGGAAGTTGAACTGTTCGTAAGTGTCAGTCTCCATGATTGTGTATACGTCTGATGTGGTCAAATAATGTTAAATAAGTACTAACATTAACTCTATTAGCACACACGTTTCACTGAGTTTAACATTCTGCAGTTCACACGTTACCGGTTTTCGTGCAGTAAAACGAACTCACGTTCACATAAGAACAGACTATCCCGGGCGCGATAAGAAACTTCACGACCACGATAAAGACAGGTGTGTGAGTTTCAAACGTGCATAATCCTCGGATGAAATACTGCCAGTCAACTGCTCGTTGGTTCGGAGAAGCACACTGCCCTTCTCATCACGTGGTGTGGGTAACAGGCGCGCTCACATACTCTTAGAGGCTGACGTCATATCCAGCAGAGCTCGACACGGTATAGCCTGACAAAAACACCTGGCGTTCTGCCACAATAAAAATCTGTTAGTGGAATGATATTCGGAGACAGATACAATTATAGATGTATAAATATTAGTACCAATTCGTATGTTACCCATAACATAATTTCGTGTTAAAGATGCCACAATAATCGTCCAGAGCCTATGCTTCCAATCTCATCACAGCTGATGTGAGCATAATTCAATCTTGATTTCGGTC
Source organism: Meconema thalassinum (assembly GCA_946902985.2). NCBI lineage: Eukaryota > Metazoa > Arthropoda > Insecta > Orthoptera > Tettigoniidae > Meconema > Meconema thalassinum. The sequence goes on along the minus strand of OX336394.1, from coordinate 357,113,062 downwards.
ACAGTATATACTCACGGTTAACATCTGCCGAACATCTTCCCATGATGAAAATTTTATCCTCTCAGTAGACAGAGGTTTTTAAATACATTTACCATCATTTCTCATTCCCCAGCAAACATAACGAAATGATAATACTTTGCCTAAAGAACACGGTATCCACTTATGAAAATCTGATCTGAATCAGCCATGTAGTTCATGAAAGAAACAGATAGTAAAATAGAATAAACAAACTTCAAATCTTAATTATTTTACCGGTAATGAATAATATATATTTTTCTTTGAAACTATTGAACTATAGACACACGCAAGAATGGTACAGGGAAAATCCTAGGAACATAAGAATTGGAACCAAGAAAGATCAAGACTTAAATTGCTTGGGATTCGCAGATGACTTAGCGTTACTGGCTAATAATATTCAAGAAGCCAGAAATCAAATAATAAGCCTACAACATATAGCACAAACAATTGGACTTCAGATATCATTTGAAAAGACAGAGATAATGGTAGCAAATCCACTTGTAATCAATCACATAACAGTAAATAACAAGAAAGTTAAAATAGTTAAGCAATTTAAATACTTAGGAGAAATTATAACTTACTACTTGGATGAGAAACCTGCATGGCAAGAAAGAACTAATAAAATGATAAAAGCCCTAAAATTAACATGGTCTATATATAAAAGAAAATGTCTATCAATCGCAACAAAATTAAAACATTACAAGACGGTGGTTCAACCAGAGGTGACCTATGGAAGTGAAATTCTTTTTATAGTTACTCAGAAAAACAGAATCGACAAAATTTTAAAAAGTAGAAAGAAGAATAGCTAGAACATGCATAAATAAAAAATATCAGAGAGGTGGACAGTGGCGGATAATACCACTTGAAGTGGTATACAGAGAACTGGAGCCCATCGCTGGTACTATTCGGAAGAAACGGCTTTCTTTCTTTCTTTCTTTGGTCACATCATGAGGACACCAGAATCCAGGTTATCTAGAAAAATTGTAGTGAAACTTTGGAATATGAAACAACAAGTAGGATGGATTAAGGAAATTAGAGAAGATATGATAGAATTGGAAATAACCTTGGATGACTTGCAAAACAAAACAAAAAAAATAAAAAAACGGAGAGATATAAAAATAAGATTTCAGGCTAAAATAGACAAACGTAATACCGTAAAAAGGGTATTTACAGATGAGGAACGCCTGAAAAGAACAGAGCGAATGAAGAGCTACTGGGCGACTCGGAAAGGAAACATACTGAAGAAGAGGACCAAGAAATGATTGACTGAAGTGGTCCAATGAGGCCGTAAAAGCAGAAGAAGAAGAAGAAGAAGGCACACGCAAGCTTAATAGTTTATTTAAGCCTTGATAGGGCAAAACTATTTTCTATTTTTATGTGCTTTTAGATTTTAATGTATTTTAATTATTATAATTATTAATAATATTACTTTGTTTCTCTAATTTTCATGTTTATAAATTTATTTTTAATTTTCAATTTATATTTAATAGATTTAATTTTGATTTTTTATTGAATGATTTAATTAACTAATTTCGAATTGATTTTTACAATTATTTTCATAATTTTTTATAGTTATGTTTATTATTTTAATTTTTGTATTTCTTTTATAATGATTGTAATTTTACTTTTTTTTATTTCTATATTTATATTTTATTTTTACACTTTAATTGTTAATGCTTCTAGTTTTATTTAATTTTTAATTTTTTTCTAACACATTACGTATATAATATTTGATTTTTAGAAATACTAGCTAGCACTTCGGCATGAAAATTCTCCAAAATTTGGCTGAAAGATTCAACTATCAGCATCTTTGAAAGCATAAACTGTCCTTATGGCAGGTTGTTAATATAGAGACCCCTATCCCATAAAAGGTTAAAGAGAAAAAGAGCCTCAAGATGGTAATGATGATGATGTACACGCCAATACCGGTTAGTGAATACACTGTAGTGAATTGGAGTCACATTTTTAAAAACGCATCGCACTTCACCCTGGAATTTGAAGTCATCACATGCCTTCAAGCTTCCTGTATGCTGTTGGTCTTCCCGATCTGCTTTCTCTGGCGTCAAGGTTGAGGTAAGTCTAACCCTCAGTCGTTAACAGGAGCAGCATTTGTAAGTCGTAAACATGGCACTGCTCAAGTTCAAGATGGTGGTTTATAGTTCACTGTCAAGAAGACACACGGCGGTCATTATGTAAGACACGATATTTTGAGCCGTGAAAGTGTGTAGTCGTAATTTCGGAAGTCGGTCTGCAGAGCCAGTGCTACTCTTGCCGAGAACAGTTGAATAAAATGAAATGTTGTGTAGATGAGTGATACTACGTGCAGACAACTGTGCACAGGATCTTACGCCTTAAATCCATGAATAAGAATCACCACCACATCCACTAAACACTATTTTATCTTCCAACTCGGAATATCCTAAACTACAAAGCATACACCCACATACAAACTGCCAAATATCAACGATCGGTACAAAGCACAGAGCATCACAGTTAATAAATTTTTATGAATCCGTGATATCCTCCACACTCCGGTTTATTTCTAGAGGGACGGCCAGCTGAATAAGTCGTCTGATCTTACTTCCATCAGGATGGCGGAGAATGACACCGTTAATCAAGCCATGCTCAATCCATCCGTGATCTCTTCCACATGTATCTTGGTCTGATATCTTCATGTAGAAATACAACGTCTCGGAGTTTTTGTAGCCCGAACTGTCTTTTGTTTTCGTGGTAATTTCTGAACTGCAAAATATACACTTTCTTCCAGCGTTACCAGAAGACTTCAGTGTTGTTTTGCGTGAGACAAAATTATATTGTGAGGTCTATTTTCGTTGATGGCTCCCGTCAGTTTGGGATTGCCGTAAGCTATCCACCATAGAGGATATCAACTGGTGTCAGAACTGCTTCACTGTCCATCTCTTGAGTAATTGGTCTGGAATTCAGAGCAGCTTCAGTAACAACCAAAATTGTATTTAATCCCTCTTTGTTTATCTGAGACTGCCCTATTAGCCTACATTCGATTTTTGCAAAAAATGAAAATAGACTTATGAGATCTACACAGGGCCAAATATTGTGTGTCTGTCTGTGTGTGTGTGAGTCTGTGTGTGTGTGTGTGTGTGTGTGAGTGTGTGTACTCTGTATGTCTGTCCCCCCTATCAATTCGAGCACGGTGAAACCGATTTGAACGAAATTTGGCACAGAAGTAGAACTAGCAAAGGGCACCTCAGTTTCATGTTTTACTACGCCGCCATTTAGAAGGATACGTAATGGCGGCCGCCCAAATGTTCAAAGCTTAAATCAAATTACAACTAACCTAATCATCCCATCTCTATCAAATTTTTCAACAACATTCCGTTATGAGGGGAGCATATTTTGACCAAACTACAAGATCATCAGCCCAATACATTGCGGATGGCGGCCATGTATGTGTGAAAATCGATTTCCCCTATCAATTCAAACACGATGAACCCTAATTGAACGCAATTTGGTACAGGGGTAGCAACAGCAAAGGACACCTCAGTGTCATGTTTTATATCTCCGCCATCTTGACGAAAATGTAATGGCGGCCACCCAAATGTTAAAAGCTTGAATCAAATTACGACCAACCCAAACACCTGATCTCTACAAAGTTCTTCAACATTATACCTTCACGTATAAAAAATCTTTTGAGCAAACTACAAGGTTATCAGCCCAATAATTTGCGAATGGCGGTCATGTATGTGTGCAAATCGATTCCCCCCATCAATTCAAACACGGTGAAACCAAATTGAACGAAATTTGGTACAGAGGTAGCACAAGTAAAGGGCACCTCACTGTCATGTCTTATATCACCGCCATCTTGACGGAAACGGAATGGTGGCCACCCAAATGTTAAAAGCTTAAATCAAATTACGACCATCCTTATAATTTGATATCTACCAAATTTTGCAATGTTATACCTATTTATATGACGAATCTTTTGACCAAACTACAAGGTCATCAGCCCAATACTTTGCGGATGGCTGCTATGTATGTGTGCAAATCGATTCCCCCTATCTATTCAAACACGGTGAATCCAAATTGAACAAAATTTGGTAAAGAGGTAGCACTAGCAAAGGGAACCTCAGTGTCATGTTTTATATTGCCGCCATCTTGACGGAATCGTAATGGCGGCCACCTAGTTGTTAAAAGCTTAAATAAAATTACGACCAACCTCATAATCTGATCTCTACCAAATTTTGTAACAATATACCTTTATGCGGGAAGCATATTTTGACCAAACTACAAGATCATCAGTCCAATAGTTTGCAGATGGCGGCCATGTATGTGTGAAAATCGATTCCCCTATCAATTCAAACACGCTAAAACCGAATTGAACGAATTTTGGTACGGAGGTAGCACTAGCAAAGGGCACCTCACTGCCATGCTTTATATCGCCGCCATCTTGACGAAAACGAAATGGTGGCCACCCAAATGTTAAAAGCTTGAATCAAATTACCACCAACCTAATCATCTGATCTCTACTAAATTTTGCAACAACATACCTTTATGTGTTATGCGTTCTTTGACCAAGATACAAGGTCATCAGTCTAATAGTTTGCATATGGCGGCCATGCATGTGTGCAAATCGATTCCCCCACGGTAAAAACGAATTGAACGAAATTTGGTACAGATGTAGCAGTAGCAAAGAGCACCTCAGTGTCATGTTTTATATCGCCGCCATATGACGGAAACGGAATGGTGGCCACCCAAATGTTAAGAACTTGAATCAAATTACGACCAACCTAATCACCTGATCTCTACTACATTTTTCAACGTTATACCTTTATGTATAAAGAATCTTTTGAGCAATCTACAAGGTTTTCAGTCCAATAATTTGCGAATGGTGGCCATGTATGTGTGCAAATGGATTCCCCTATCTTTTCAAACACGTTGAAACCGAATTGAAGGAAATTTGGTACAGAGGTAGCACAAGGGAAGGGCAACTCATTGTCATGTTTTATATTGCCGCCATCTTGACTGAAACGGAATGGTGGCCACCCAAATGTTAAATCAAATTACGACCAACCTAATCATTTGAACTCTACCAAATTTTGCAACAACATACCTTTTTGTGGTAAGCATCTTGTGACTGAACTACAAGGTCATCATTCCAATAGTTTGCGTATAGCGGCCATGTATGTGACCAAATCGTTTTCCATATCAATTCAAACACGGTGAACCCGAATTGAATTACATATTTTACAGAGGTAGCACTAGCAAAAGGCAACTCATATTCATGTTTAATATCCGTATAGCACGTTGTATTTCAACAAGCTACTACAACCAACATTCAATTATACTCCTTGAAAAGGTAGCGCTTGGTGAAGTCTATCATCCTCCCCCTCCAAGCTGCTCGAGATGAGATAAATTTCTAGACAACTCCGTGATGTGTGCCGCAATGATGTTCTTTAGAATTTGCAGCTGCTTGAATAGTTCAACAATTTCTTTGTTCGCTGGGTTGACAATTTCAGACTTTGTCTGGCTATACTGTATGAGAAAATAATATCAATGTTCAATCAAAAGCACAGTTGCACCAAAGCTAATAAGTCCCTAAGTACGTTATCGTAAGTATGTTTGGAGAGATATTAGGAAGACCCAACAGTAACTCGGTTATTTGTCGCTTAGTCGCCAAAGACCATATTTTGAAACAATAACACAAACATGTTTGTTTTTGCTGTTCATTTGAGAGTAATATTGGATATTGGATATCAGCTGCATGTAGGCTATTTGGGCGTACTAAATTAGTCTGATGACCTGTTATTTGAATGACTGTATCATTCTGTGTAATTGTGATTATTAGAGGATAGAATTGATATGTGCATCGGGGACTAGAAAATAACGTAAGGACATTTGCCTGGAGTGAACGTTAAAGAAATTGAGAAAAAGATGCTCATGATAGTCGCTGTTAGCGCCTTGTTTCGAACTTAGAATATCTGAACACCAGCTATCCAGTCCAGTCCTTGAGAAGGCCTCACAAAGCTTGGTTATTCTATTGGGTGCATTGTTCTAGATAATTATTTATCCCCTCAGATTTAAATGTGTTGGTTTTGTGCCCAATTCTAGGAATGGGTATTCCAAGATTCAGACACCTAGGTATCAAGGGAAAGGCTACAGCCGCTTTTGAAAGTTGAGATATTTGAATATCGCGCTCCTTTCCTTCTAGATTGAAATGGAAACTTTATGCAGCCAAGAAGATGTTAAGTGACGTGGCAAATAGTAGCAGAGGTCGAGACTATTTGGTGATTAAATAGTTAGCCATGGAGTAGAGACTTGATACTTGGATCAGATTACTGGCACGGCCAAATGAAAGAGGATGCACTTAGTCTCAAGTGAATCAGACCAGAGACACCGGAGATATGAGGATTTACAGATTTCAGCGTGATCCAGCGTGGAGCCGACCGTTTTGTATAAAAGCCGCTCGGCCCAAGCATAAGCAGCTCACTTCAAACCAAGCTCTTGTAGGACAAGGTGCTGCTGCTACGTCGAGCCAAGGCACATGGTTGCCGAATCTACGCAGAAGATATCTTTGAATTGTGATAGTCACAAAAGTGCTACGATACGTGGGGAACGTAGTAAGTTTCCGGTAGAGGGAATCACTAAGGTGATTGTTATTTTCTACGGACATTGGTGAAACACTTTGTTTCTATATGGACATATGCTAGACTTTGTCTAGATATTATTCTGTCACAGTCCAGTAACAATAATTCAATACTTGGATGATTTAATCCAACTTGTCAGTTTCACAAATTGTAACTTAATAACCACTCAGATCTTTCAGTATATTGAAGGCCAGTCTATCACGGTGCTGTTCATTAGCCGACAAAGGGAAACTATATGTTGCTTCGCGCATGATAGATGGTGTGAAGCCATGCCCAGGGAACGATCTTCAGAACAACCGTTGATTGTTTTAGACTATCAGTGTTTTCCTGTACTGAAAAGATTACCGTGAGTTATGTTACAACTGACGCTTTTGAGAAGAGATCATTTGGATCTGACCCCATTTAAGCAAACTGCTATGGATTTAATTGAAGTCAATATTAAAATGGATCAGCAGTTACTTCGAACTTCAAGAAATATTTCCACTATGTCGTGCTAGACAGATTGTGGGTATATAATGGCGGCCGATACAAGGATTAGACGTGCGTGTCCAATAGGGCATGTATCTGGATAAATCTGGTACAGACCAGGTTCACTACGCTTCAAGACCAACGAGAAATGTAAGCCACATTTGACTTTTATATTATGCCTAGTTAATTGGAACAAACTCATTTTCTGCAGATGACCAACACATTTATTTTTCTTCGTATTTAAATCTTGCATTGATTTACGCAAGACACATTAGGGTTATTCTGAGTATTTTCAGCACTCAGAACAGTTTAGGATCGATGACCGAGCATACCGAGCATTTATTTGAATGTTCATTTTGTTTGAGAATCACGGTAATCAGCCGATATAACTGTAGAAGTTAATATTTATTTTTGTTGAGGAATGGATATTTTATCCATATTCGAAGAGTCGAACATGTGGTTTTTCACATAAGGAAATAATAATTAAACATATTTAAGGAAATAATAACAATAATAATCCAATAATAATAATAGTAATTTTCATAATTTTTCTAAATAATTCTTGGATCTTACATTTTCTAATAATCACATTCATTGAGAGAGAGATTAAGGATTAGTTTAATCATTCCTAGTTTGGAACAGGTGATTTACGAAAGCTAGTGGATAGCACAAGCCCGTATTCCACCAACATTATAGTTCTGGTTGAACAGTTAATGTTTGCATTGAGCAAAGTATATTTTTCAGATAACACGGAAAGGCATGAAACAGGAAGCCAATGATATTTGTATCAATTAGGATTTTTTTTCGTGTTTACATAAAATCATGACGTAGGCACACATTCGAAAGTGAAATAGAGAATATCACAAGCGTGGTAACTTCACGGTTTGAACTGAATGGTAAAATAAAATAAACTTGTAAGTTTATAGATCTTCCAGTTTTGATAGCAAGCAGAGGCTTGATTTATTGTATAAATTTTGGGAAGAAAATTTATGTGTGTAGAGTAGTTGAAATGCCATTCCCAGGTGCGCATGTTTAAGTCGCAGGAATGAGGAGGTTTTTTTTTTGAGCATCAATCAAATAGCAGGTTCGATGGCTCAGGTTTATGGGAGGAGTATTGGAACCACACATTTCGTCGAATGAATGACCAAACCATCAGTAATTATTTCAAACTTGTTTATGCATTCCATTAATACTTTGGATTTGCTAGAACCCGGTTTTGTCATGATAAAATTTTATTCTTCTTCAGAGAAAGACCTTTGCCGTTGTTGTTGGGATATTGTGTTCTTACACAAATAATTGAATGGGCCACTGCCAATTGAAAAAATAATTCTGTATACACGAATTACTTAAAGGATGTTTTCAATCCTATTGTCATGAACTAAATGAATTTATTATAAAGCTACAATTCTTATTTCCGCATTCTGTTCAAGAATTGCAAGTTGTGAAAGTTACTAAAATAGCAACAAATATAATTATTTTTCTTAATAATAATTCCAAGTGGATAATCGAATAGTTGAATGTTTCAACAATTTTTTTTGATCTAGTTGATGATTCAGAAATCATATTTCTTTGGAATTTGAAGTTCATAATCGAGTCACTTCTCGAAATGTTTAACTTTGGAAGAACAATAAATTTTGTGGTGCTGCGCACAGTTCTTCGATGCTATGCTCAAGGGTCAAATACTTTTCATATGTTGTTATTAATATGTGTACATAATTAGTGTTGGGTCAAAGATAATATTTTTGACAATATTTTTGAAACTGGAAAAATAAGTGGAAGTTAAAAATTTTATAAACAATTATAAACAGTGAGAATTTCTACGAGTGTTAATATCATGTTAGAAATTCAACCAGTGAACTACAATATTTCCAGTAAAGACAATTTAATTTCAACTGGATTTCATCGTAAATAATTGATATAATTTTGGAACACAGTCTACAGGACTGATAATCAGACTTGTGTCTCCAAAGACAATTGTTCAATGTGTTGGAAAATTTCTGTACATTGTGTAAATAGTAGTGTGTGCCGACGCACTGGAATGATGTTACCTTGAGCATCATTTTGCAGTCAATTTTAAAATTTAGAATAAAATGAGATAATTTTACATGTTGTGTTATGCCCAGTTGAATCTCCTTCTATCCTTATTGTTGCATTGAGCCAAAAATCAGTAAAGCATTTTTTTTTATTTGATGTCGTTTTTTGCGATTAGCTTTAACCCATCTGGCGCCCCGGGATATTTTGACTCTCGTGCTGACTGATTCTTGGTAAAATCCATATGTGGTCGTGCGGACTCCGGTCTAAACGGGCATAGTTTCGAAAGTCAAGCAGGGGTGGAAGGGCTGAAGGTGAGAGATTACCATTGTCGAGAGAAAATTCAACCTGATGACGCGTTATTTGCTGGTTTGATAATTCCCTGGTCTAGGCTTTTCTATCCCACCTGGTAGTGGCTAGCGATCTTGGCTGTCACATCAGAGGTCCGGGTTGCATTCCTGGCTCCACCATGAAATTTATTTCTGGTCTGAGGGCTGGAACGCGGCTTACTTACGCTCGTGAGTCGAAACTGAGGTGGGTTCGATTATCACCTTAGCCATCCTAGAAGTGTTTTTCCGTGGTTTTCCACTTCTACTCCAGGCCAATGTCAGGATGGATCCTAACTTAAGGGCACGGCCCCTTTCTTCCCAATCCTCACCTGAATTACAAGTACGCACACTACTATCACAATAACACAGGTTATTAGACAAAAATTCATCACTCACCCAAGTATACGGGGCTAAATAACCACGATGTCCGAGCCCCCCCAAATGAAGCAACAACAACCTGTCCCAAAGGCCCTGCCAAACATTGATTTCTTGTTTGAGTGCTGTAACAGGGTACTCTCAGCCTCCTTAGGGCAGTTGATAAAAGATGAATTCTCTATTCCACGACGAACAAATGCCGAATGATCGTTTACTTGAGATCACGGCCGCCTCCTTCCACCACCTAACACTCATTATCCAGACACCATGCAGACACCAGCTGTTAGACTGTGTCCTTTGCACACCCAAATACACGGAACTAATGACAATTATATCCTAAGCATTTCACAACTATGTAAATTGCTTAAAAGAGTGTGTGTGCTAGTTATTACAAACAAGATTTAAAGTCCGCGTCCCCATAAATAAGTTACAACATGACCTTACAATATGTCCCCCGTCACTAACTTGTCTGATAACCTGTGTTTCTGTGATGACTGTAGTAGCGTGTGCAACTGTATTCGGGACAGGGATGGGGTAGGTGCCCCGGGATTGAAGCAAGGTGGTATCCCAGCTTTTGCCTGGAGGGAGTGTGGAAAATCCCGGGGAAACACACTAAGGATAGCCGCTGTCAGCTCAGGGATTTGAACCTGCGATTTCCGGACTTGCTGCATCTGTCCTCGTGGTCGTGGTGCACGATTTAACGAGCATGGCTACAATCAGGATTGTATTCCCTGTTACCACTCATGTTTCTAAAGGCGGCTTCGGTGGCGTAGTCGGTAGCATGCTGAGCTTCTATGCCCAAGATAGCGGGTTCAAATCGTCGGATTTTTTAAGAGCGTTAAAAATCCCTCAGTATACCTTCCTTCGGAGGGGAAGTAAATCCGGCGGTCCCATGTCATTGATTTATGGCATGTTAAAGAACCTTCCACTAATTACACCTGTGTGAAGCTAAATTCTATAGGTAAAGAATGTAAACAACGCTCTTAGGTTGCTACGTTCGTTGCCAAGAGCCGACTGCGGTGGCGTCTGTTAGCGAATATTCTAGTTAGCAAAATCTCAATCATGAATGCTATGACTGATTTATCCTTGGTATGAATAATCAGACTTTATAAATTCAGCTTCTGTGCAGTGGTTAGGGGTTTGTCATTCCTTCATAGGTATCTCAGAGAGAAGTTAGTTTACTGGGAATATCACAGACACTGTTAATTTAAGGGCCTTTAAATGTGATTTTCGGAGACCCTTTATAGTCGGGTGAAAAAGACCTTTTGTACCACACTCACTCGTGAAAATTCCGTTAAAAATTCTAGAGTGCCCCCTGACCCCCTTTAGCGCATTATTCTGTATGTATTGATGAATTTTACAGCTTAATTTGGTTCAGTGATAACCTTAAAACCGTCTGGAATCTTTCACAGTAATCTAATAATTGGAATTGCATTGCTTCTTACAGAAATAGATGGCTCTGTGAGATTCTGTTACCTTGGTTACCGTGTTGCATTCTTTCATTATTTCATTGTAAATATACTTGTTTTAAGGTATTTATTTAATTGTGAGGCATTTAAAGAGTAAGTGAGGGCGTTTCGCTTACGCATTGGGTTACGCGGAACCTGTAGGTCTCCACACACTGCAGTATAAATCATAGTCTTTGATTCTTGGATGTAACGGGTTTACTCGAGAACCACTGGATGGATTCTGATGCGGTTTTCACCATGTATAGGAGTTCTTGGGGAAGGTTTCTGTAGAAAAACATTCATTTACGACCAAAGGAAGTCTAGCAGTAACGATTTCAATGAATCGAGTCGAAGAAAAACCTGCCATACGTGCGCCTTTCTAGCTTACGCTGGGTAAACTGTTCAAAATATCTATAACAAGCTGAAGTACCCGTGCATCGCTACGCGTCATAAATAAATTAAAATGTGAAGGTGACAATTAAAACAGGGGATAGGCGAGGTGCTGCGCAGAGGGAGATTAAGGATGGAACATATTGTCCAACTACACCGCTCGGCGTTGACCGTGTTTTATAGCACAATTTTAGTTTTTATTCGCTAACCGTTGGAGATACCTTTCGGATAGAAAATGTAATTTTAAACCTCGTATATGCCATCAAAAGTTTGCTATTTCTTAGCGTCCTCTTTTTATTTGAAATGGAAATAAGAAAGTTTGAAACCAAGGGGTGTAGTGACGTCACTAAAATGGTCGCCATCTTTAAATAGTGCAAAGTATTCAAATCAAAAGTAATCTATATGTTAACCAGGTAAATCAGCTACTTCCATGTAAAATTCATGTAAATCGGACCAGTGGAACTTGCGTGATTGAGTAATACACAGACACACACCATCTCATGTTTAGCCTCGCTTCGCTCGCGTCATAGTCGTGTCGTATTGTTATTCAATGAAATGCAGGTTTAACCCCGTTAAAACCCCTTTAGAACCTGAATATCCAAAAATCCCTCCTTAGTAGACGTTTTCGACACCCAACAAACATATCCCCAAAATATAATTCTTCTAACTTCAATAGTTTTGGTTGGTCGATGAGAGTGAACATCCAAAAATCCTTCCTTAGTGGACGTTTTCCTTCCATAATTTCACCCCTCCCCATAGGCCCCTTAAATTGCATTTATGAAAAAACGATCGAACATCTATTTTTTATTTATTTATTTATTTATTTATTTTTAAGCTGATTGATTTCCCCAGGGTTCCAAACTCCTCGCCTATGTCGTTTAAGAGATACACGCTCCGTTTGGAATCTTTCAACCCCCACTTTGAATCCCTTTCACCTCATAATATACACTACATCGAAAAACCATTAGACATGTGTCAGCTTATTAGGTAGATTTCATTAGAAAGCTAACTATTGCAATGGGTACCATGTTTCGACTTCCGGAAAATTTCGACATATCTTCGCGTTTCACATCCCCCAGACCCCAAAACCACCGTCAGTTCAAAAGTTTACATATAGTTTATGTATATATGTATCTATCTATCTATCTATCTATATATATCAGTTTCTTGTGGACACGATAACTGCCGTAATTTTGCACCAATCACTTTGAATTTTTTACATGATATGTATCCCTATAAAATCTCGGTCGAGTTCGTTAATGGGCAAAATCAGTCGAAGGGGGTGAAAAGGGGGGTCTTTTTTTCGAAAAAGTGAAATTTCGCTATAACTCTCTTAATACGTGAAATATCGAATCCCTTCAAAGTTCATAATATGTGTCGGATAAGTGCCAAGAATTTATGTCAAATAAGTTTTTTGATAGCACCAACCATTGACCAAAGGGGTGGAAAAAAGTGGGTTTTTCGGGAAACATTAATCATATCTCTCTTAATAGGCACAATATCAAAACCGTACAAAATGGAAAATATTCCCCTAATAATTACCTAAAACTATTGTCTGAAAGAATTTTTGATATGACCCACCATTACGCCAAGGGATGAGAAAAATGATTTCGGAATTTTAAAAAATGCCAAGTGCCATCAGAGGTTACCATAACAACGCTTTTAAATTGATAAGGGATGATCTATCAGAGGTTGCCAAGACAACGCCATTGACGAGATCACATTCATTTTTAGCCTACTTTTCACATTTTGCAAAAATGAGGAAAAAGTAGACTTATGAGATCGATCCGGGAAAATGTGTGTCTGTCTGTCTGTCCTTCTGTCTGTCTGTCTGTCTGTCTGTCTGTCTGTCCTTCTGTCTGTCTGGCTGTGTGTGTGTCCCCCCCCCCTATCAACTCCTAAACGGCTGCAGCAATCAAAACCAAATTTAGTATGAGTAAAGATGTGCACCGGAATAGCTCACGTCCATATTTGAAAATGATGTCAGTGCTACCAACTGCTAAAAAAACGCACTAGAAATTTGAGCTCCATGTTGGATATCTTGCAAGGTATGCATGGGAGCTATTCCAAAATTGGCACACATGTAGATAATACTATTTCTGTTTAATTTCCAGGAGGCCAACAATGACAGTGTTGCCAAAATAATTTTAAGCCTTCTGATAGGTCCAATGTTTAAATGCATATAACTTCTACACTATCAATTGGATGTCAACCAAATTTTGTATGTAATATCTGTACATAAACAGATATGACTCAGCGTATTCTTAAGAGCCACCAGGGCTGCCAACTGTTAATAATTGCTCTCTCTATTTTTTTTTATCCAAATACCAATATATCAGAAAGTATGCAAGCCAACAGCTTTAAACTATGCACACGTATATTCTGACATTTTAGATTAATTTGGAGTAACTTATATACGTCAGTTCTACCAACATGATTATAAGCCTGCTGATAGGACCAATTTTTAAATACATGTAACTTCTATACTATCAATTGGATTTCATCCAAATTTCGTATGTGATATGTGTACCATAACAGATGTGACTATAAGTATTGTTAAGAGCAATCAGGGCTGCCAACTGTTAATAAATGCTGTCTATATTCTTTTTACCCTAATATCAATATATCAGAAAGTATGCAAGCCAACAGCTCTATACTTTGCACACGTATAGCACCTGACATTCTAGATTAATTTGGAGTAATTAATACAAGGCAGTGCTGCCAACATGATTCTATGCCTGCTGATATGTCCAATTTTAAAATACATGTAACTTCTATACTAACAAATGGATTTCATCCAAAATTGGCACAACAAGATATCATAATAATTCAGATTATTTCTGACCAGCACACGCATGGTATTGTTGGCAACATGCTTTTACGCGTGCTGATAGATCCAGTGTCTAACTGCATGTAACGTCCATTGGACTTCAACCAAATTTTGTATTCTGTACCTTAAGAGGTGGAACTAAGAATATATTCAGTCACCAGGGCTGCCAACTGTAGTGCTCTATTAGGCTACATTATACCAGGTATATTTTGAACTAATTAGATATTTCGATATTACCAACTTAATTTCGTCATTATTCTAGATAGGTTCAAATACTGTAGAATAATCATTGGCATGAAAAGTAGGCTGTATAGTTCTTCACGGAACTTCTTGTTAGCCTACTTTTCACACATTTCAAAAATGAGGAAAAAGTAGACTTATAAGATATATCCGGGAAAATGTGTCTGTCCTTCTGTCTGTCTGTCCTTCTGTCTGCCTGGCTGTGTGTGTGTGTGTCCCCCCCCCCCTATCAACTCCTAAACGGCTGCAGCAATCGAAACCAAACTTAGTATTAGTAAAGATGTATACCGGAATATCTCAGGCCCATATTTGAAAAAGATGCCAGTGCTACCAACTGCTAAAAAAACGCACTAGAAATTTGAGCTCCATGTTGGATATCTTGGAAGGTATACATGGGAGCTATTCTAAAATTGGCACATATGTAGATACTACTATTTCAGTTTAATTTCCAGGTGGCCATACATGACAGCGTTGCCAAAATAATTTTAAGCCTTCTGATAAGTCCAATTTTTAAATGCATATAACTTCTACACTATCAATTGGATTTCAACCAAATTTTGTATGTTATATGTGTACATAAACAGATATGACTGAGTTTATTCTTAAGCGCCACCAGGGCTGCCAACTGTTAATAATTGCTCTCTATTTTGTATCCAAATATATCAGAAAGTATGCAAGCCGACAGCTTTAAACTATGCACACGTAAATTACCCGACATTTTACATTAATTTGGAGTAACTTATATACGTCAGTTCTACCAACATGATTCTAAGCCTGCTGATAGGACCAATTTTTAAATACATGTAACTTCTATACCAACAAATGGTATTCATCCAAAATTGGCACAAAAATATATAATATTTCAGATTATTTCTGACCAGCACTCGCATGACATTGTTGCCAACATGCTTTTACGTGTACTAATAGATCCAATGTCTAAATCCATGTAACGTCCTTTGGACTTCAACCACATTTTGTATTCTGTACCTTAGGAGATGGAAGTAAGAATATATTCAGTCACCAGAGCTGCCAACTGTATTGCTCTATTAGGCTACATTATGCCTAGTATATCTTATTTCGAACTAATTAAGACATTTCGATATTACCCACTTAATTTCGTCATTATTCTAGATAGGTTCATATACTGTAGATTAATCTATGGCATGAATCTTAATTTTAAGAAAAGTAGGCTCTTTAGTTCGTCACGGAACTTCTTGTTCCATCTGACTATGAGGAAAGCGGCTAACTGGTAGCATGCTGAACTTCTATGCCCAAGGTGCTGGTTCAAAGCCGGCCAAAGTCGCCGGATTTTCTAAGAGCGCTAAAAATCCGTCAGCATGCTTTCCTTCGGAGGGGAAGTTACAACGTCCGTTGCAAGTTGCTGGTTGCGGTGGCATCTAGCAGCCAAGTTCACAGCTAGGTGTCGTTGACGTTAGTATTTGGTACAAAATTAGGTACTACTACTTAAAATTGACCGTCTGCAGACCTTATCTGAATTACAGACTAATACAGTCATCACAAATAACACCGTTTATCAGACAGATTCTACACACACCCAATGTACACGGGGTTACATGACCATCTTGTCGCAGCCCCAAAACTGAGGAACCAACCAACATCTCTGCGGGAGATAAAATTTTGCGTGAAGAAGTAACAGACTGTTAGATAGTTACACATTAGTTCCAAACCTTGCATAAGGACAGTGTGATCACAAGTATAAAAAATAACCCCAAATGACAAGAAGGTTACCATCCCCATAAGACAGTAAAATGTTAAAAGTATGCATTGAAAGACGAAAAAATGTTAACTAACCTCCAATTGTAAAATACTTTCTCGCAATAAATGAGGTCTGATCCTCCTACGAAAACCTGCATATTTTGCCTATTATAGCCTATCCCCTAGTTTGCCCGGTGAAATCTACCTCCGCCTTCCGGCGTGCCGAGAGGAATTTTATTTTTAATGATTAGTGTATATGCCAAGTATCACATCCCCAAATGAAACCACTCGTGAGATATTGATATTCAATGAAATGCACGTTTACACCCTTAACACCACTTTAGAACCTGAATATCCAAAACTCTTTCCTTAGTGGACGTTTTCGACATACAACGAACATATCCCCAAAATGTCATGTTTATAAATTCAATAATTTTGGCTGGGCGATGATGAGTAAGTGAGTCGGTCGGGACATTTTCTTTCATTTATTTTTGATAATTTTACCCCTCTCCATGAACCTCTTAAATTGGATTTATGAAACAAACGGTCGAACATCTATTTACTTATTTAAAGCTGTTTTCCCACTGAGTTTGATGAGTGAGTAAGTGAGTCAATTAGTTAGGACACTTTCTTTCCTGTTCTTTTCCCCCCAGAATTTCACCCCTCTCCAAGGGCCCCTTAAATTTGATTTATGAAAAAAAAAACGGTCGAACACCCATTTACTTGTATTTTAAGCTGTTTTTCCCCGCCGAATTTCAATCTTCTCGCCTGTGTCGTTTCAGAGATACACGCTCCGTTATGAATCCCTCAACGCCCAATTTTCATCCTTTTCACCTCATAATACACCATATCGATAAACCCTTAGATATATGTCTGATTATTTTTAATGATTAGTTTATATACCGAATATCACATCCCCAAAGAAACAACTCACGAGATATCGTTATTCAATGAAATGCACGCTTACCCCCTTAACATCTCTTTAAAACCCGAATAAACAAAAAACATTCCTTAGTTGACGTTTTCGACATACAGCGAACATATTCCCAAAATTTCATTTTTCCAACTTTTATAGTTTTCGCTGGGCGTGATGAGTGAGTGAGTCAGACAGGACATTTTCTTTCAATTATTTTTACCAGAATTTCACCCCTCCCCATGGGCCCCTTAAATTAATTTATGAAAAAACGGTCGAACACCAATTTACTTATTTATTTAGCTGATTTTTTTTCGCTGAGTTTCAAATTTCTCGCCTATGTCGTTTAAGAGATAGGCCTACACGCTCCGTTAGGAATCCTTCAACCTCCACTATTCACCCCTTTCACCTCATAATAATACACCACATCAAAAAACCCTTAGACACATGTCTGCTTATTTTTAATGATTAGTTTATATGCCGAGTATCACATCCACAAATGAAACCACTCGTGAGATATTGTCATTCAATGAAATGCAGGTTTAACCCCCTTAAGACCCCTTTAGAGCCTGAATATCCAAAAATCCTCCCTTAGTGTACGGTTTTGACATACAACGAACATATCCCCAAAATGCCATGTTTCCAACTTCAATATTTTTGGCTGGGCGATGATGAGTGAGTGAATGAGTCAGGACATTTTCTTTCATTTGTTTTTCTTCAGAATTTCACCCCTCCCGATGAACCCCTTCAATTTGATTGATAAAAAAACTGTCGAATAGCTATTTACTTTCTTACTTACTTACTTACTTTAAAGCAGTTTTCCCCCCTGAGTTTGATGAGTGAGCCATTCAGTCAAACAGTTAGGACACTTTCTTTCCTGTTTCCCCCTCTCCCCCAGAATTTCACCCCTCCCCATGGGCCCCTTAAATTGGATTTATGAAAAAACGGTCAAACATATATTTACTTAATTTTTATGCTTATTTTTTCCCGCTGAGTTTCAAACTCCTCGCCTATGTCGTTTAAGAGGTACACGCTCCGTTAGGAATCTTTCAATCCCTACTTTTCACCCCTTTCACCTCATAATATACACCACATCGAAAAACCCTCAGAAACGTGTCTTCTTACTTTTTAATGATGAGTTTATATGCCGTGTATCACATCCCCCAATGAAACCAATCGGGAGATTATGTTATTCAATGAAATGCAGGTTTAACCCCCTTAAGACCCCTTTAGAACCTGAATATCCGAAAATCCTCCCTTAGTAGACGGTTTTGACATACAATGAACATATCCCCAAACTGTCATGTAGCCAGGACATTTTCTTTCAATGTTCTTTTTTCAGAAATTCACCCCTCCCCATGAACCCCTTAAATTTGATTTATGGATAAAACTGTCGAACAGCTATTTACTTAATTTAAGGCAGTTTTTCCCTTGAGTTTGATGAGTGAGTCATTCAGATAATCAGTTAGGACACTTTCTTTCCTGTTCCTCCCCCCCCCAGAATGTCACCCCTCCCCATGGGCCCTTTAAATTGGATTTATGAATAAACGGTCAAACACATATTTACTTATTTTTATGCTGATTTTTTCCGCTGAGTTTCAAACTCCTCGCCTATGTCGTTTAAGAGATACACGCTCCGTTAGGAATCTTTCAATCCCCACTTTTCACCCCCTTCACCTCATAATATACGCCTCATCGAAAAACCCTCAGACTCGTGTCTTCTTATTTTTAATGGTGAGTTTATGTGCCGAGTATCACATCCCCCAATGAAACCAATCCGGAGATATTGCTATTCAATGAAATGCAGGTCTACCCCCTTAACACCCCTTTAGAACCTGAATATACAAAAATCCTCTCTTAGTGGGCATTTGCGACCCTTGAGGAAGCAGCATACCAAATGTCATTTCAATCCGTTCGGTGGTTTCTGAGATTTCGTGATGAATGAATGAGTGAGTGAGTGAGTGAGTGAGTGGTATTTGACAAATATATAGTAGAAGATAGTGTCAAGTCTTTGTTATGCTAAACTCGGTTGACAGTGCTGTGTGAGTAGGTGAGTAACTAACGGAATTTCAAGTAAAGATCCTCATTTTCTATACCGATAGTGCAGAGCGCTACTGGCATCCAGACGGCCGTGTCTCGACTTGAGCTATGTTGCCATGGATACTATCTGCCTTGCCATTCCTTCATGAGTATATTTTATGATTTGATTAGCCTGTGCTTGAGTGCAAAAGGGCCGAAATCAGAAGAATGAGAAAGTCTATCGAAAATTCATGTAGCCAGCGGTTCGTTCTGGGTCCTAAACTATGTGTATGCAAAATTTGGTTGAGATTGGTGGAACGGTGTAGATTTGTATACGGAACAGATCCACATACATACCCACATACATACATACATACAGACTTTCACTTTTATATATAAGATTGTAAGATTTGTTCAGCATGAAAAGTTCTACAAAAAATCCGGGACAGCATATCTCTATCTTTAATACATCGCCCACTATAAGTTTTTTACGTTTTCATTCTTCTATCAATCTCCATTCAGTAGAAATTTAAATGACTATTTGTCAAATATTAACTTCTAATAAACTTTTTTTGATTAACAATTTCAGAGTAACGTGATCATAAAGCCAGTATTTTCATGTTAACACATGAACATAACATAAGTCATCCCAACCTCAAATGTCAAAATTTCTTCTGTACCACAACATTGGTATTTCCCACGTCGAGCTTTTTTCAAGAAATAGTTTTCCATATTAATCAAAATTGTAACAGATCTGTTTCATTTTTGTTTGTTTGCATATTTATAGCCTATTTTCAATTTTGAAAAAATAGGCATATGAGATCACCTTTTGTCCGTGTGTGTGTGTGAGAGAGGAGTGTGAGTGTGTGTCCCCTAATAACTTCTAAACGGCTGGAGCGATTTCAATGAAACTCCGTAAGTTCATAGCACTATTTCGGACGACCCCGACCGTGCCCTTCAAATTTTGTTACGTCTCACCAATCCCACATGGCGGCTGTGCGAAATATTTCACCAGCAATCAATATCTCCGAAACTATACCCGATATCACCCTGGATTTTTTTTTCGGTGATAAACGGAACTACTAGAAGTTCACCTATGTAATTTTTGAAAAACTGTTATCTACAAAACCAAATGGCGGCCACGCGGATTTGCGACTTTTAAATAGACGTTTCTCGCGATTTATCCAACCAAATGCAATAAAACTTAGTACAGTATATGTTTATACACATTGTAATGCACCGACATCTAACTTGGTTCAATTGTTTACATAACCACAAGATGGTGGATGTGCGAAATATTTCACCGGCATTCCCTATCTCTGAAACTATTAGCGGTATCAACCTAAAATTTAGTACGGAGATAAAGGACACTACTGGAAGTTCATCTATAAGACTTTCAAAAACCGGTTAACTACAAAACTAATATGGCGGCCAAGCGAATTTGAAAATTTTAAATAAACCTTTCTCGCGATTTAATGTTCCAACCGCAATGAAATCTGGTACAGGAAATATTTATACACATTGTAATACACTGGTATCTAATTTAGTTCAATTGTTTACATTACCTCAAGATGGCGGCTTTGCGAATTTTAAAATTAAGCTTTTATTTCTTGTGTCGTAATCATGCGATCGATGTGAAAGTTTGAATAGTAAATCTACGCAATAATTTTCCTTTAATGGTACATGACTCTATGGCCTATACATTTAACAATCCAACATGGCGACCATCCGAAATATTTAGACGGCTCTGAATATCTACGAATCTATTATAGCAATCAAACTGATTTTTTTCCTTAAGTTCACCTATAGGACTTTAAATAACCTCGTTATCACAAATCCAACATGGCGGCGACGCGAAGTATAAATATTCACATGGACTTTTCTCGTAATTTAACCATCCGAGTGCAGTGAAACTTGGTACAGTAAATCCTTATACGAATGTTACTCCACTGGTATCTAATTTATTTCAATTGTTTCCATAACCACAAGATGGCAACTATGCGAAATTTTAAAATCTCCTTGTTACTTCTTGTGTCCTAATCATGCGATTGAAGTTTGAATGGTACACGTACACAATAATATTCATGTAACAGTACATAACTCCAGGACCTACATATAAAAATCGAACATGGCGACCATCCGAAATATTTAGTCGGTTCTCAATATCTACGAATCTATTACAGCAGTCAAACGGAAATTTTGTACGTAGATAGAGGCAATTAACATAAGTAGGATATATGAAAATAGGCTGCATAGTTCTTCACGGAACTACTTGTTAATAATGTAGATAGTGAACATTTTGAGAAATAGGTTTGAACATAACCTTCTTATAAATTTAAGTATCAGACTTACAACTTCACTTCTTATTAATCACATTTTGCTGACGAAGGTCACAATGTTACTTAAGGTGGCGCTTACTGATTAATTGAACAAAACACTTCAATTTCTTAATATGCTCTTAGAACAACAACAACAACAACAACCCAGCACTACAGCCCAAAAGAGCCCAGGCCTACCAAGCGACCGCTGCCCAGCCATTTGGCCTGCAGATATTGGGGTTATGCGTGGTCAGCGCATCGGGTCCCCTTGGCCGTTAATTTTGGTTTTCGTGGCCGGGGCGCTGCCTAACTGTCAGACAGCTACTCAATTGTCCTCACGAGGCTGAGTACACCCCTAATATGCTCTTACCACCCAAGATTATGAATCAATTGTAATGAAAGTTTTCGAACATGTTAAATGAAACTCCCTTTATAGGATAAAATAGTTATTACTGAGAATGCAATACCGTTGTTACCAACATTACAATTAATTAATGATTTTTGTAAAACAAAATATTAATCAAAAGGTACACTTATTACTTAACTATTAAAGTTGAAGATTTGAAACTAAATACACTTAAAGGAGAGTTCATTGCTTGCTTGCATGGTTCTAGTTTTTCAAACTTACTGTTTGAAAAGATTTATTTGTAAATGGTTTTTGAAAAGCTGTGTTTTTTTTTGAAGCAACACATTTTCTGTTATTCTATGTCAGATTAATGTACATGCGCATATAAAAAATACTATGAATTTTCATAATGAACGGTGCAGTACTCTCCGAGATAATGTACCTTATTTGGATAAAAATGGAAGTTGTGGGAAATGGCTGAGAATTGGTAGTAATTGGTAGATGTTTGCCAAATTTGAAAAACTTCAAAAGTCCATATCTCGGAAATTAATTAACTTTTGGTTCCAAACAAACTTCCTGTCATAATTCAATATGTTGAGAACCCAAAGGGGGAAAAATTCACCATATCCTAAGTTAACGCCACCTTAAGGTACAGTATTATGTTTTCGTAATCTAGTATGTATGAATGTCTACCCCTTATTATTCCCGTTTCTAACGGGGTCGGGGATGAGATGCGATGGAAGTCTTTGTGACGATGTTTTTACGGCCGGATGCCCTTCCTGACACCAACCTCATGAGAGGAGTTAATGAGAGATGAAATGAATGATGGTGAATGAAACTGGGCAAGGATGTGGAAGGAAGCGGCCGTGGCCTGTCAGAAGGCACCGTCCCAGCATTTGCCTGGTGTTGAAAATGGGAAACCACGGAAAACCATTCCAAGGACGGCCGACGGTGGGGCTCGAACCCACGCGTCTACCGAGTCAGCAGAGAGCTTGGCCCCATGACGTAATGCTGCGCCTTAGCCAGCGTAGCCACTACTGTCGGTGTTTTCGTAATCTAGTAATATTACATATTTCACTTAATATTAATACTTAAATATGTAAGTTACATATTTTGCGGGGGCTGCGTGGTGCAGTCGGTAGCGGCGCTGTGCTTCTAACTGAATGGGAGTGGGTTCGATCCCCACCCAGGTAGTGGATTTTAGAAACAAAACTACCACTTTCGGAAACGCAAATAGCTCTGGAGTTTACTCAGCCTACACCAGAAATGAGTACCAGGCTAATTCCTGGGAGCAAAGACGGCCGGGCGTGGAGCTGACAACTCCATCGCATCTAGTGGCGATGTCACAAAGAGTGGAAGCCTCTACTTTCCACTACTCCCAGGGCCTGCATGGCCTGTACGGAGTTGGATTTGCTTTACATATTATGCATATTGATATTATATAAAAATCCTAGCCCTTATTTCACAATTGCTGTGTGCCAGTGTTGTAGATGGTCGACCAGTCTTCATGGAGATCATCTTCTAGGCCCACGTGCTGTACAAGAATGGCCAGGATCATAAAAGTGAACGACTTCCAGCAGTTAAACTTTCCAGTACAGGTCGTTACCAAGTCGTGACCAGGACGTCATATTCACACATAACATGGGCTACTTCCTGGTCTTTGCCATCGCGGGTTCAAACCCGGACGAAATTGTCGGATTTTTAAGAGCATTAAAAATCCCTTCATTCGGAGTGGAAATAAAGCCGTCGGTTCCATATCATAGATTTATGGCATGTTAAAGAACCTTCCACTAATTACACTTGTGTGAAGCTAAATTATAGGTTAAATTTGTCCAACGCTCCTAGGTTACAACCTTCACCGCCATGAGCCGACTGCGGTGGCATATAGTTACCAAGTTCTGAACTAGTAGTCGTTGACGGTGGCGTTTGGCGGCAAAAGTAGGAACTAGTTGAAAATTCAATTTCTACAGTCCTTACTTGAATTAAAAACAAATAACAAACACTAATACTGCCATCACTATTAACACCGGTTATCAGACAGATTCTGCACACACCCAAAGTACACTGAGCTACATGATCGCGTTGTCGCAGCCCCTAAACTGAGGAACCAACCAACCCCAACCCGGTCCTTGCCCTGCCCCAACCCTGCTAGAGAAATTACTCGATCCTCTGTTGATTCATCCACCATCTCAATTGTTGTTCTGGTTAGAAGGGGTATGAAGGAAAATACATATATTCCTCATGACTAGAGGCATGGTGTTTGCGCGTTAATAATAAACGTGACTAAAAGTACAGTATTTTGATGCGATTTTGAGATATCTTCAGGAATCATATGTTTCTAGTTAGGAAATTAGTGATATTATTTATGCAAATTCAAGCCTCCGTGGCTTAGGGAGCAGCACGCTGAATCCGTGGTTCAAATCCCGGTCACTCTATGTGAGATTTGTGCTGGACAAAGCGGAGGTAGACAGGTTTTTCTCTGGGAACTCCGGTTTTCCCTGTCACAAATTTCATTCCAGTAACACTCTTCACTATCATTTCATTTCATCTGGCATTCATTTAATCATTGCCCCAGGGTAGTGCGACAGGCTTCGGCAGCCGGCACAGATCATATCCTCGCCGCTTGATGGGGGCTCATTCATTCCATTCCTGACCCGGTCGATCAAATTGAAGCGGGCTGTGGATTTTTCATTTATGCAAATTGGAATGACTTAAAGTGTTGTGGTCATTTTAAAGCGAAATATATTTGGTTTGCTTGATATTACAGCAAAATTCATACAGGATAACGAACACTAATTTTAGTTCCAAGAATAGGCCTGTATGAAGAGAAAGGGATATCTCAACTCAACACAAACACCTATAAGGTATTCTAGAAAATCTCTTCACGGCATGACCTCATCGAGCGAAAGGGCTTAGGGAGGGCGGGGTCCTTTCTAAATAACACAGCACAAATGTTACCCATTTTATGACTAGTTTCTTTGCTGCCAAGTGAAGTGTTCGAAATGGAACGCTGATCTTGGTGTAGCTGGTAATCCCACATTAACCTGTCAATCAGTAGTGAAGGTAGGTCGAACTACGACTGCCACGGTGCATAGCAGAGCTAAACAGTTCGCGAATGAAAGTTTATACAGGTGTTAAGTTATCTTTTACAAAATGAACAAGTAATTCCTTGAAAAACAAAATTGCGTATTTTCATATACTAGCATTACCCGTCGCGCCTACGCCCGCGAATATTCTAGTTTTAAAGAGTACACTTAGTAAAATCTCAATCATGAATGCTATGACTGATTTATCCTTGGTAGGCCTATGAATAATCAGACATTAACAATTCAGCTACTGGTGCAGTGGTTAGGGGTTTGTCATTCCTTCATAGGTAAATCAGAGCGAAGTTAGTTTTCTGGGAATATCACAGACACTGTTAATTTAAGGGCCTTTAAATGTGGTTTTCGGAGACCCTTTATAGTCGGGTGAAAAAGACCTTTCGTACCACACTCACACGTGAAAATTGCGTGAAAAATTCTAGAGTGCCCCTTGACCCCCTTAAGCGCATTATACTGTATGTATTGATTAATTTTACAGCTTAATTTGGTTCAGTGACAAACTTATAACCGTATGGAAACTTTCACAGTAATGTAATAATTGGAATTGCGTTGCGTCTTACAGAAATGATGGACCTGTGAGATTCTGTTACCATGGTTACCGTGTTGCATTCTTCCATTATTTCATTGTAAATATACATGTTTTAAGGTATTGATTTAATTGTGAGGCATTTAAAGAGTAAGTGAGTGCGTTTCGCTTACGCATTGGGTTATGCTGAACCTGTAGGTACCCCATATGTGTAGATTGTTGTTAATGGGACCGTATTTACGGTGCAAAACTGGAATGGGATCTTAGCAGAATAATATAGGGAGGGATTACAACGATCTTTTCCACTATAGAACTCTCACACCTATTAAATGCATGAAGACACTCCATGGCGTACAAATAACTTTTGGTACACGACCTACATTGCGATAAACCATAGAGTAACGATTTCAAACTCATAACTCAATGCTCAAACGTTGTAGACTAGAAAAACTAAAATAATAGGCGGCTTCGGTGGCGTAGTCGGTAGCATGCTGAGCTTCTATGCCCAAGATAGCGGGTTCAAACCCGGCCGAAGCCGTCGGATTTTTTAAGAGTGTTAAAAATCCCTCAGTATGCCTTCCTTCGGAGGGGAAGTAAAGCCGGCGGTCCCATGTCTTAGATTTATGGCATGTTAAAGAACTTTCCACTAATTACACCTGTGTGAAACTAAATTGTATAGGTTAAGATTGTAAACAACGCTCTTAGGTTGCTACGTTCGTTGCCAAGAGCCGACTGCGGTGGCGTCTAGTAGCTAAGTTCTGAACTAGGCATAGTAGTCGTTGACGATGGCGTTTGGCGGCAAAAGTAGAAACTATTTGAAAAATTCAAAGTTGCAGTCCTTACTTGAATTAAAAACAGATACACACACTAATACAGTCATCACAATTAACACCGGTTATCAGACAGATTCTACACACACCCAAAGTACACGGAGCTACATGACCGCGTTGTCGCAGCCCCTAAACTAAGGAACCAAACAACCAAACTAAAATAATTTAAAACAGCAACATATCTTCTCACGATACTGGTACTTGCCCTGTCTTACATTAAACCTTTCATCGTTACACAAGGTAAATCACACCACAGACCGTTGTATGTTAGGTAGTCAGCCCGAAGTCTGGTTGGATCCTCAAAAAGTACCGCCGTTAGGTTACGTGAGTAGGTACCCACAAAATCCTAAGGCGTACTAGGCAAGAAGAGGAGAGAGGTAGTTTTCCATTGCTTTCCTCACTGAGTCAGAACAGCAGTACTAACCCTATGAGTAGAGCCTTTCACAGCACCCAGAGGCACTGACTGAGCCCTGAATGTCATTACCAAACACCACCCATACCTGAGTAGCTTCCATATAATCACACCCATGATTGAGACTGAGACCTCGGTTAAAGGCCACAGGTTACTCTAGCCAGTGCCAACAAACAAATGCAAATGTACTGCATCCATCAAGAGATGGCAACCAGGCCATTATCACAGACCGTTATCACTAAGAAAGATATTTTCAAAGACACAAAATGTATTTTTTTTCTTCTACTTCTTTCGAATAGGCTTACATTGGACTACGCATGTTCAATAATGTCGCATCTTTTCCCGATGCAACTTCTTTCGTTCCATTGTCCAGGGGGTACCTTTTCTCCGAGGTTTCTCCTGAAATCCACGGACTTCCTTGAGGGTTTGCCTCACAGCTTGTCTGTCTTGACGATCTAGTATTCCCATTTCTTGAACATCATTCTCGTTTTCTTTCAGCCAGGTAGGACGCACTTTCTTGTTTCTCCAGAATGTGAACAGACGGTTAGTCAGTGATGTTTGGAGACAATCGTGACTCATGGCCTTAGAAGGCTATCCTTCTCTTCCTAGCAGAGACTAAGACTCATCAAGTTCAGAATTGTGCCTCCTTCGGAATTCCCCGAATTCCAGCACCGGACCTAGGATCAACCAGAGTGTTCTTCTCTGCCTAACTTCCAATTGATCAACCAGTCCTCTTTCGTTCAATGAAAGACACTCCATGGCGTACAAAGCTTCTGGACGTAAGACTATAGTCGTAGTGTCTCAGCTTTAAGTTACGAGACAGACATTATTTGTTATAGGTATTATGAGTCAATCAATTGGCCAATTCCAGTTTGTTAACTCTCATCTGTCTCTGTGGAAAGCGGCTTCGGTGGCGTAGTTGGTAGCGTGCTTTGCTTCTATAGGTCCTGGGTTCAAACCCGGCCAAAGTCCTCGGATTTTTTAATAGCGTTAAAATCCCTCAGTATGCCTTCCTTCGGAGGGGAAGAAAAGCCGGTGGGCCCATATCATAAATGTTCATGGCATGTAAAAGAACCTTCCACTAACTTCAATTGCGTGAAGCAAAATTTGTAGGATAGATTTGATTAATGTTCTTAAGTTCCAACGTTCTTCGGCAGGTGCTGGTTGCGATGGCATATAGTAGCCAAATTCACAGCTAGGTGTCGTGGACGGTAGCATTTGGTAGCAAAGGTGGGAACTACGTGAAACTTGAATGTCTGCAGTTCGTACTTGAATTAAAACAGATAAAAAAACACTAATACAGTCAGAAACTAAGGAACCTACCAACCATTAACTCTCATGGACATCGCGACTCTCTCCGATAAGTTGGGTTTAATCCAGTTTCAAAGATATTTAAATTATTCATGTATTAAGTTATTTAATTATTTATTCATACATTTCTTCTCCTTCTCCTTCTTCTTCTTCTTCTTCTTCTTGATGCCCATTCTAAAGTGTTGGCCTGAAGGTTTTCGTCTTCTTATCCTCTCAAAGTCCCTTCATGAATGCACTGTGTTGCATCTTGCGTTCTGTGGGTCACTTCCTACCAGTTTTATTTTTATTTTTAGCCAATTTTCAATTTTGAAAAAATAGGCTTATGAGATCACCTTTTGTCCGTGTGTATGTGATGAGTGTGTGTGTGTGTGTGTGTCCCCTAATAACTTCTAAACGGCTGGAGCGATTTCAATGAAACTCGGTAAGTTAATTATTCCGGACAACCCCGACCATGCAATATAAATTTTGTTACGTCTCACCAATCCAACATGGCGGCTGTGCGAAATATTTCACCAGCATTCAATATCTCCGAAACTATTCCCGATATCACCCTGGAATTTTTTACGGTGATAAAGGGAATCACTAGAAGTTCACTTATGTGACTTTTGAAAAACTGGTAACTACAAAGCCAACATGGTGGCCACGCGAAGCTGCGACATTTAAATAGACGTTTCTCGCGATTTAACCAACCAAACGCAATAAAACTTGGTACAGTATATGATTATACACATTGTAATGCACCGACATCTAACTTGGATCAATTGTTTACATAACCACAAGATGGCGGCTTTGCGAATTTTAAAATTAAGTTTTTATTTCTTGTGTCGTAATCATGTGATCGATGTGAAAGTTTGAGTAATGAACCTACGCAATAATTTTCCTTTAATGGTACATGACTCTATGGCCTATACATTTAACAATCCAACATGGCGACCATCTGAAATATTTAGACGGCTCTGAATATCTATGAAACTATTAAAGCAATCAAACTGAATTCTTTTATGTTCATAGGGGCTATGAACTTATGTTCAGCTATAGGACTTCAAATAACCTGGTGATCACAAATCCAACATGGCGGCGACGTGAAGTATAAATATTCACATGGACGTTTCTCGCAATTTAACCATCCGAGTGCAGTGAAACTTGGTACAGTAAATCCTTATACGAATGTTAATCCACTAGCATCTAATTTATTTCAATTGTTTCCATAACCACAAGATGGCAGCTGTGCGAAATTTTAAAATCTCCGTGTTCCTTCTTGTGTCCTAATCATGCGATTGAAGTTTGAATGCTACACGTACACAATAATCTTCATGTAACAGTACATAACTCTAGGACTTAGATATATACAATCCAACATGGCGACCATCCGAAAAATGTAGTCGGTTCTCAATATCTGCGAATCTATTACAGCAATCAAACTGAAATTTTGTATGTAGATAGAGGCAATTAACATAAGTAGGATTTATGAAAATAAGTTGTGTAGTTCTCACGGAACTACTTGTTTTCCGCGAATTTGTGCTTGCCTACCTTTGTACTAAAGACTCCACGATTTTTTATGATATCGTCTGTGATATTTATTTCTTGGAGGTCCGCCTTAGTTTCTAATAATAATGTTCTTGGTTTTACGTCCCTTTTAACTACTGTGGATTTTTGAGACGCCAGTAAATCTACTGGCACGTCTCCCTCGCATCTGTGCATCCTCAAATGCCAATATACTGCGCCAGGAATTGATCCTGCAACCATGGGAACAGCAGCCGAGAACGTTATCAATGAGCAACGCAGCCAGTCTACCTTAGTTTATTCTAGCCACCTTATTTTGATCTTCATTGAGTTTATTTATTTATCGTATGGCTTTTAGTGCCGGGAGTGTCCGAGGATATGTTCGGCTCGCCGGAGGCTGTAGCTGCTTCAAGAGCTACAAGTTCCGTTCAATTTCAAGTAGTTCCAACTTTCGCTACCAGATGTCAATGATACCTAATGGTGAACGTTGGAACATTGATAGAGTGTTCCAACGAAATCTAACCTAGAATTTTGGCTTCACACCAGATTAGACTGTGGAAGGATCTTTTACATGCCATAAATCTATGATATGGGGCCGCCAGCTTTACTTTCCCTCTGAACGAAGGCATACTGAAGGATTTTAACACTCCTAAACAATATGTTCAGTAAAGAACATATAGCCTACTTTCTCCTAAATGCATGGGTATTGTTATAACGCTTTGTCCTTTTCAAGGAGTACAATTGTATGTTGGTTGTAGTAGCTCGTTGAAATACAACGTGCTATGCGGATATTAAACATGAATATGAGGCGCCCTTTGCTAGTGCTACCTCTGTACCAAATTTCGTTCAATTCGTTTTCACCGTGTTTGAATAGATAGAGGGAAACGATTTGCACACATACATGGCCGCCATCCGCAAATTATTGGGCTGATGACCTTGTAGTTCGGTCAAAAGATTCTTCGTACATAAATTATAATGTTGCAAAATTTGGTAGAGATCAGTTGATTAGGTTGGTCGTAATGTGATTAAGGCTTTTAACATTTGGGTGGCCACCATTACGTTTCCGTCAAGATGGCGGCATCATAAAACATAACACTGAGGTGCCCCTTACTAGTGCTACCTCTGTACCAAATTTCGTTCAATTCAGTTTCATGGTGTTTGAATAGATGGGGGGAATCGATTTGCACACATACATGACCACCATCCGCAAATTATTGGGCTGATGACCTTGTAGTTCGGTCAAAAGATTCTTCGTACATAAAGTTATAATGTTGCAAAATGTGGTAGAGATCAGAGGATTAGGTTGGTCGTAATTTAATTTAAGCTTTTAACATTTGGGTGGCCGCCATTATGTTTTCGTCAAGATAGCGGTGATATAAAACATGACAATGAGGTGCCCTTTCCTAGTGCTACCTCTGTTCCGAATTTCGTTCAATTCGGTTTTACCGTGTTTGAATAGATAGGGGGAATCGATTTGCACACAAACATGGCCACCATCCTCAAAGTGTTGGGCTGATGACGTTGTAGTTTGGTCAAATGATTTTTCATACATAAAGGTATGACGTTGCAATAATTGGTAAAGATCAGATGATTAGGTTGGTCGTAATTGGATTTAAGCTTTTCACATTTGGGTGCCGCCATCATGTTTCCGTCAAGATGGCGGCGATATAAAACATGACACTGAGGTGTCCTTTGCTAGTGCTACCTCTGTACCGAATTTCGTTCAATTCGGTTTCACCGTGTTCGAATTGATAGGGGGGTGGGAGACAGACATACAGAGTACACACACACACAATTTTTTCGCCCTGTATTTATCTCATAAGTCTACTTTCATTTTTTGCAAAAATCGAAAGTAGGCTAAAAATCCAACGACTTCGGCTGGGTTTGAACCCGCTATCTTGGGAACAGCAGTTCAGCATGCTACCGACTACGCCTCCTAAGCCGCTATTCATTAAGTTGATTACATTAAATAATCTTTAGATTTGTTGCTGTCCATATTATAGATATGACCATAGGATTTCAGACGTCTTTTGCGTATGGCATCAGTGAACCTGTCGTTTAAGGAATGGAAGTCCGCTGTTCTCCTCTTATTCCACATTCCATTTTCTCGTGTGGGACCATCAATTTTCCGGAAAATGTTCCGTTCTTGCTTTTCAATTTCCTATTTTAGAGTGAGCACCGGGAGATATGGTTTCTGGGGCGCATAAAGCTTCCGGATAAACAACTGTCTTGTAGTCAGTGTCGTAATTTAGCATTACGTGCATTTATTTATTTATTTATTTATTTATTTATTTATTTATTTATTTATTTATTTATTTATTTATTTATTTATTATTTATTTATTTATTTATTTATTTATTTATTTAACGGTGTACAATCAGCCTCGTGAGGACAATTGAGTAGCTGTCTGACATTGAGATGGCGCCCCGGTCACGAAAACCAAGATTAACGGCCGAGGGGACCCGATGCGCTGACCACGCGTCACCCCAATATCTGCGGGCCAAATGGCTGGGCAGTGGTCACTTGGTAGGACTAGACCCTTCATGGGCTCTAGTGCCAGGGGTAATTATTTATTTATTTATTTATTGATGTGTAACATCTTTCCACTCGGTTGCTGGATATTTTTGTGGGAGTGATTTTGAAAAATGGAATGGAAGGGGATCGGACGGAAGTGTGTAAGACGCACTGCCAGCTGGATCGTATCCCTCCTGGACATTCATCAACACACAAAAATCTTTTCTAACTACCCACTAATAATACATAAAAATTCCAAGACTCTCTTTTTTTTCTTCACTGCCTACTTGATATTTCTACTCTCGCACTGCCTTCTTGATTGTTCTCGCACTGCCTTCTTGATACTCTGCTGCTAATCATATCAATATGACTCATTTTAACAGAATCCATATGAAATTACGTGTTGGTCTGTGAATGAAGAGGTCCGGGAACTGGGCAAGATTTTAATGATCTACTGCTCTGCACATTTCATTTACTCGCAAGTTGGCCTATTTATAAGGAATTTAAGTGTATGAGGGGTGTCGCGTCTATTAATCTAGTTGATACATATCGTATTCTTTATTTAGGCTAGTGCTGGTGGAAGCTACAAATCATCTAATAAAATGAGTTCCGTACTATAAACTACAATATCTGTAAAACACTCCCTTTTACAATAGATTAATATTTGTGCCAATAATATTATAAAATACCGGTGTATCAACAATTTCACGTGAGGTTTCTTCTATGTCAGATGTTACACATCATATGCGACTACTGTGAGGCTCGTAAAGTTCTTTTTTAAAATTTATTTAATTATTTATTTAAATATTGTTCTCTTGATGAATTAACCCCCCGAACAACTATTTTTAAGAGTGTTAACATTTGTGAAAAATAACACAACCGTTTGCCCATAAGCGCTTATTCTTGTTTGAGCAAGAGCAACCATTAGCCTCATTGAAGACCGTGCCCCCTTCACATGCCCTATCGCAAGTCTATTAATAACCGCAGCTAGAAAATAACATTTCCCAACCATGAGCATTATCTGGAGTAGTTATCGATCCAGCCTCCTCTTG
Organism: Meconema thalassinum; assembly: GCA_946902985.2. Lineage (NCBI taxonomy): Eukaryota > Metazoa > Arthropoda > Insecta > Orthoptera > Tettigoniidae > Meconema > Meconema thalassinum. Next base: position 357,079,752 of record OX336394.1, on the reverse strand, counting down.
GACGTCACAACAATAGCATAAACACTGATATACTAATGACGTATTAGACGCCGACACTTCCGTATTATTCTCAGAATTATTTTTGAATTTGTTTATTTTCCACGCAATTGTACGCACAGTCTCTGAAGATCCGCCCTCTTATGTAGCAATGCCTTGACATTTCACATCCAACGTTTATCGTAAGATACTAGGTGACGTCTCCTTTTAAACAAGTAGTTCCGTGACGAACTAAAGAGCCTACTTTTCTTAAAATTTAAGATTCATGCCAATCTATATAGACCTATCTGCAATAATGACGATATCAAGTTGCTAATACCAACATTTCTAAGTACTGCAGTTTGAAATACACCTAAAATAATGTAGCCTAATACAGTAACTTACTACAGCTAGCAGCCCTGGTGACTCTGAATATATTTTTAGCTTCATCTCTTAAGGTATAGAATGCATATACCAAATTTGGTTGAAGTCTCATGGATAGTATGTACGTTACATGCTGTTGGATATTGGATTTACCAGTGCGCGTAAAATCTTGTTGGGAACAACGTCATGTATGTGATGCTCAGAATTAATTTGAAATATTATGATCTATTAGAGAGCCAATCGGTAATAATTGTTCGTATAGAAGTTACATGTAATTAGAAATTAAAACTATCGGAAAGCATAGAATCATGTTGGAAGCACTGAGGTATATTAGATACTCCAAGTTAGTCTAGAAAGTCAGGTACTATACGTGTGCAAAGTTTAGAGCTGATGGCTTTCATACATTTCTGATATATTGATATTAGAATTAAACAAATAAAGAGAACATTTATTAACAGTTCACAGCCCTGCTGGTTCCTACGAATACGCACAGTCATAACTGTTATGGTACACAAAGCACATACGAAATTTGGTTGAAATCCATTTGTTAGTATAGAAGTCCTATGCATTTAAAAACTTGACCTATCAGCAGGCTTAGAATCGTGTTGGCAGCACTGATGTATATACGTTAAACCGAACTTGGGTAGAATATCAGGTAGTATACGTGTGCAAAGTTTAGAGCTGTTGGCTTGCATACTTTCTGATATATTGACATTAGGTTTAAAACATAGTGAGAGCATATATTAACAGTTGGCAGTCCTGGTGGCTCTTTAGAATACGCACAGTCATATGTGTTGTGGTACACATAGTACATACGAAATTTGGGTTGAAATCCAATCGATAATATAGAAGTTACATGCATTTAGAAATTGGACCTACCGGCAGGCTTAGAATCATATTGGCAACACTGGCATGTATGAACTACAGAAAATTAATCTGGAATGTTATTATCTATATGTGTGCCAATTCTGGAATAGTTCGCATGCATAATTTCTGAGATATCCGACATAGAGTTCAAATTTCAATTGCGATTTTTCAGCTGTTGGCAGCACTGACGTCAATTTCAAATATGGCCGTGATATATTCAGATATAGATCTTTACTCTTACCAAATTTGGTTTTGATAGCTGCAGCCGTTTATGAGTTGATAGGAAGGGGGGGGGGGGGGACGACACACACACAGCCAGACAGACAGAAGGACAGACAGACAGACACACATTTTCCTGGATCGATCTCATAAGTCTACTTTTTACTCATTTTTGCAAAATGTGAAAAGTAGGCTAATAAAAGTAAAAACACTGAGATAATAGGTCAGTGCATACCAGGGGGTAATGGTGGCTAGTGGTTCAAGAAATGACTGGAGCAGTGCTTTAATTAGGAGAATGTCAAATTGGTCACTCCATCCACCGTGCTACTTATAGAGCCCTGCGCGGATAAGCGAAACGTTATGCGCATCCGCCTAACTTTGATCCACACACGCACGTTTTTTTTATCCGAATCTACTGATATTACAATAATATTTTTCAAGTATTAAAGCAAGATAATTACACATTTGAGGAGAAAGTCGTTCCCGTAGGCTATATAGGCCTATGTCATATGCTATGTTTAAAATGCATGTTATATAGCCAGAATAGCGACTTCGGTGACGTAGTTGGTAGCATGCTGAACTGCTATGCCCAAGATCGCGGGTTCAAACCCGGTCGAAGTCGTTGGATTTTTAAGAGCATTAAAATCCTTCAGTATGCCTTCCTTCGGAGAGGAAGTAAAGCCGGCGGTCCCATGTCAAATATTTATGGCGTATAAAATATCCTTCCACAGATTACACTTGTGTGATGTTAAATTGTTAGGTTAGAATTCGTCGTAACGCTCTACTAAAGTTCCAACGTTCACCACTAGGTATCATTGATATCTGGTAGCGGAAGTTGGAACTACTTGAAATTGAACGGAACTTGTAGCTCACCCTAAGGGTGTCCGCTGGAAGCAGCTACAGAGTCAGGCGAGCCGAAAATGTCCTCGGACACTCCCGGCTCTAAAATCCATAGATAAATAAATACATAAATAAATAAATAAATAAATAAATAAAAAGACAGAATTTCAACCCTTTTCAATTCGGAGTGTTAATTATGCGTAATGACATAATTTGAATGATATTAGTGTAAATCATTATTTTACATTTGTCATGAGAAAAACATAACGAAAAAAAAATCATAAACATCCGGGTTCTAGTAATGATATTCAACAAGTTCAGATTTTAAACTAAAAACTATCCGCAAATTTACTCCAAACATCCGCTGTTTATCCGCTATCCGGACAGCCATGCAAACTACATCCGCATAGCGATAAATTTTGCTGATATCCGCGGGTTTATCCGCGGATATCCACATCTACGTAGGGCTTTAGCTATAGAGTTGCAGTACGTACAGTGGCCACATCATGTGGCTGCCATGAGCAGTAATGAATGCGTGGCCTGGGATCTGTCAAACAGCTGCACAAGCAATATCGATATGATGATCCAGGTCGTTGATGTCGTTAACGCCTTTCATGTGTCCCCTCAAATAAAGGTCCAGTGGATTAAGGTCAGGAGACTGGGAAGGGAATCGTACTGGACCTCGAACACCGATCCTCCGTTTTGGAAAAGAGTTTCCCAAAAACCGGCGTACCTCACGTAAGTGTCCACAACATCTCACCCAAGTTTCATCGCTATCGTACTGATGGTATATGAAGACATGTAAGGACTTATCCTGGGAAGGATGGACTGGTGAGGACAGTGGACGTAAAAACATCTAGGGGGATGTTAAAGCGTCCTCTAAGCAGATTGTTGCCTCTTCCTAAAGAAGAATAGTTGATCGGTACTTCAAAACGTAAGGACGCAGCATACTGCTAGATGCATATTGTCCAGTAGTATACGCAGTGTGGTCGCTCAAGAAGGTGAATTAGGATGATCCATCCAGTCAACGGGATAAAATGCATGGATCGATCAGGTGATGATAGTACCTCATTTCGTTTATTGTTCTCTCACTTTCTTCGCTAACGAGAGGCTCACCTTTGAAACCTAGCTGGGCGGATATGTTTACATTCCATGTCTGTGGGGAGCCAAAGCTTTCCCAGCTCGAGGCACAGTGTTGTCAACTCTCCACCGTAGACACTGAGAGCAAGCAGTGCGACTGAACAGAACTGCAAGCAGATGTGCAACACTGGACACGTGACACGCGAGCAGGCTGCCAGGACCAGACTCTGCAGAGATAGAAGAAGCATGCTATTGGTCAGCAACGAACAATGGTTCTTGTCGGCGCGTGATACTAATTATCGTTTGAGTCGCCGATCGCTAACGAGGAAAGTAAGAGAACTATAACGCCAGAAATTCACTACCAACGCAATGCATATTCATAGGAAATTTTAACTTGGATATGTTTTCGGCCTGGGGGTATGTTTGGGATTAGCATGGAAAGTTTTGCGTCAGCAAATTTCTGACACCTAGTTACCATGGCAACAAGTTTAAGCGCACTTGTTTCTCACTGAAGCATGAGCGATCACCATTCACTACTCGAAGTTGATACTTAAAATATTTAAATTTGAGAACATATCCATGTTTTTTTTTCTGTCGTGTGGTTTCCTGAGAGGCCGAGTGCAAGTCTTTCTGGTCCACGTCCGTGGGCAACCTACGCGACGTAATACGAGATGAGACGAATGAATGAATGACTGAAAGTGGGAAAAGATGTGGAAGGAAGCGGCCGTGGCCTCTCAGAAGGTACCGTTCAAGCATTTGCCTGGAGTTGAAAATGGGGAACCCACAGAAAACAAAAAGTCCTCTCGGCACGCCGGAAGGCGGAGGTAGATTTCACCGGACAAACTTGGGGATAGGCGAAAATAGGCAGAATATGCAGGTTTTCGTAAAAGGATCAGACCTCATTTATTGCGAGAAGGTATTTTATAATTGGAGCTTAATTAACTTTGTTTTTCGTCATTTTATGCTTATTTTAAACATTTTATTGTCTTATGGGAAAGGTAACCTTCTTGTCATTTGGGGTCCATTTTTATACTTGTGGTCACACTGTCCTTATGCAAGGTTTCGACACTGATGTGTAACTATGTAACGGTCTGTTACTTCTTCACGCAAAATTATATCTCCCGCAGAGATTTTGGTTGGTTCCTCAGTTTAGGGGCTGCGACAACGCGGTCATGTAACCCCGTGTACTTAGGGATGGCTGTATTAGTCTGTAATTCAGGTAAGGACTGCAGACGGTCAATTTCAAGCAGTAGTTCCTAATGTTGCTACCAGGTACTACCGTCAACGACACCTACCTGTGAACTTGGCTACTAGATGCCACCGCTGCCAGCAACTCGCAACGAACGTTGGAATTTCCCCTCCAAAGGAAAGCATACTGAGGGATTTTTAGCGCTCTTAGAAACTCCGACGACTTCGGCAGGCTTTGAACTCGCGACCTTGGGCATAGACATTCAGCATGCTTGCTACCAGTTACGTCACCGAAGCCGCTTCACACTTAGTCAGATGGAATTCTGAATATGATCTCGTGCAAGTGCGTTATCTTGGCAACGTCTGATGGCTCATCCCTCATCAATTTAGTAGAGTTGCCATGGCAAGCACTGATAGCTCTTGGCATTTTCTTGTAATTCCGAAATCATATTTCTCATCCCTTGGCATAATGGTGGGTCATATCAAACATTCTTTAAGACAAAATTTTAGGTAATTATTAGGGGAATATTGTCCATTTTGTACGGTTTTGTGATTGTGCCTATTAAGAGATATATGATTAATGTTTCCCGAAAAACCCACTTTTTCCCACCCCTTTGGTCAATGGTTGGTGCTATAAAAAAAACTCTTCAAACATAAATTTTTGGGCTTTATCCGACACATAGTATGAACGTTGAACGGATTCGATATTTCACATATTAAGAGAGTTATAGCAATGTTTCACTTTTTCGAAAAAAGGCCCCCATTTTCACCCTCTTCGACCGATTTAGCCCATTAACGAACTCGACCGAGATTTTATAGGTATACATATTCGGTAAAATATTCAAAGTGATTGGTGCAAAATTACGGCAATTATCGTGTCCAAAAGAAACTGATATGCATATATATATACACATATACATACATAAATTATATATAAACTTTTGAACTGACGGTGGTTTTGGGGTCTGGGGGATGTGAAACGCGAAGATATGACGAAATTTTCCGGAAGTCGAAACATGGTACCCATTGCAATAGTTAGCTTTCTAATGAAATCTACCTCTGGTTGGTTCCTCAGTTTAGGGGCTGCGACAACGCGGTCATCTAACACCGTGTACTTTGGGTGAGTGTAGAATCTGTCTGATAAACGGTGTGAATTGTAATGGCTGTAGTAGTCTTAATTCAGGTAAGGACTGCAGACGGTCAATTTCAAGCAGTAGTTCCTAATGTTGCTACCAGGTACTACCGTCAACGACAGCTAGCTGTGAACTTGGCTACTGGATGCCACCCTAACCAGCAACTCGCTACGAACGTAGGAACTTCCCCTCCAAAGGAAAGCATACTGAGGGATTTTAGGTCTCTTAGAAAATCCGACGACTTCGGCCGGCTTTGAAACCGCGACCTTGGGCATAGACATTCTGCATGCTACTAGTTACGTCACCGAAGCCGCTTCCCACTTAGATGAAAATACTGAATCTGATCTCGTGCAAGTGCGTTGTCATGGCAACGTCTGATGGCTCATCCCTCATCAATTTGATAGTGTTGCCATGGCAACCTCTGATAGCTCTTGGCATTTTCTTACAATTCCGAAATCATTTTTCTCATCCCTTGGCATAATGGTGGGTCATATCAAAAATTCTTTCAGACAAAAGTTTTAGGTAATTATTAGGGGAATATTGTCCATCTCGTACGGTTTGGATATTGTGCCTATTAAGAGAGATATGATTAATGTTTCCCGAAAAACCCACTTTTTCCCACCCCTTTGGTCAATGGTTGGTGATATATAAAAACTCTTCAAACATAAATTTTTGGGCTTTATCCGACACATAGTATGAACGTTGAACGGATTCGATATTTCATATATTAAGAGAGTTATAGCAATATTTCACTTTTTCGAAAAAAAGCCCCCCATTTTCACCCCCTTCTACCGGTTTAGCCCAGTAACGAACTCGACCGAGATTTTATAGGTATACATATTCGGTAAAAAGTGATTGGTGAAAAATTACGGCAGTTATCGTGTCCACAAGAAACTGATATATATTAAACCCTTTGGAAAATAGCATGTAGACAAGATTCAAAATTTCGGGGTCGTCATGGATTCTTGTGAATGTGATTTAGAGGTTTTGCTATCAACATAACTTCCAGGGTTCATAAGGTTAACTTATTATTATTATAAAGCCAAGAAAAACAACAGGATCTACTAACAAATGAAATTTATTAACTGAATCAAACATTAAAAAAAAGAAAACTATAACCACCCTTTTATTGTTCACTCGCGTGAACAGATCTGACACTGACCAGCCTGACGTACCATGACGACACGGTATGACAGCTGTCAACAAGCATTGTGACTGCAATGCCACTTAAATCAAAGTAACAAAAGAAAACGGATCACAAGATCCAAATATAACAAACAAATAAAATAGTACAAAAATTTAATATTTATGAGCGACACGGGTTTTAAGACTAGTTCAAGTAATGAGCATTTTGACGGGCGCTCGTTTCCGACCAAAACAGTTGGTTCGGGAACGGACTCCGTACTGCGAAGGACGAATTACGGAAATGTGGGAACAACAATTACATATATATACACTACTGACATGCTCTAACCTTAGATTACCACAACCAAATACACGTGTGTATTATTTAAAATAAGGGCTGCGGAATTACCGACTTATACCTTAAACACTAGGAAGGCATAACATGACATGAACAAGTTTGGCCGGTTGCCAAATTATATTTATATGAATACAATGGCCTTGAAAATAAGAGCCAACAACAACAAAATACAACTTTAAATTTTCACGCCGGAAAGTTTGGCGTTTTAAAACAATGAACAAATAAGTCGTAGTAATGATAAAAGAAACTTGGATCGACAACATGGCAACTTCCCAAATTAAACCAAATGAAATAACCTTAACTCATTAGGCTTTAAAGCAAACATAACGTGTCATAACGAGCTGGAAACAACCGGGCCTGTTATCGCATCACCGAGAGAGTGGCTGATTTCTTCCCCCAAGTAGTAATTAGTGCCATGCTAAATATAGATTCTGGCCCATAGCCAGCGTACAGCACCTTTGCTAATCGCCACCTGTTAAACGCGTACAAATAAATAACACATTATCTCAAAACATCCTCTCAGGGATTTTTAAGAATACATTCCCAGGTCAAACTTATCCCCACGGATAACTAGTTTGCCGGAATGATATCGCAGTCATGGACAGGCTTTACCTCTCCTCATCATCAACACTTACACCCAAAAACACGTGGCACATTTCTCGAAGATCTCGTCGTAGCATGAATCAGCACACCTCTCAGATAATGACACACAACATGTCCAAATGACAATAAAGAATAAATAACAGGATCGGTCCTAGCCCGAGTTATCAAAGCAACAAAATGCAAATATTCCCCCCACGTAGTAATTAGTTTAACATATCATTAAATCAGTCCATTTATCATTGTCGTTCCTAGGTTCTCATTCATGGCTACACTTTTTATAGATACGTTAATCGATGCGGCCGTTTCGCTATAAGAATTACGTATACATAAGGAAAACATTTAAATTACAAAATTTACTGTACAACATAATTGTCACGCAATGCCAAAATTTACTACACGCATGTCAGTTAAGAAATCAAACCCTGAAATTTAAATTAAACCACACAAATAAAATCTATACAAAGTTCCACACATCTCTCGCGATTCCCCTCGTCCAAAATCAATAAATCAATTTTTTAATACTCATCACTTAAACTGCTTTCCAGAGGCCTCCCGCCTCGTCAATTCCCATCATTAGGCCGTTAGCCCATAACACTGATGGTAATGGAGGATGAAGCTTGCTGTCTTCTCTCCATGGTCGACATCTTGCTGCTGTTAAAACACAATTAAATCAAAGTTTTTAAACTGTTCTATCTGCGTTCTAAGTATTTTATTTCCTCAGATCGTCCTATGCAGAATCGTCGACTTTCCCTATTCTATGGCTAATTGCCATCTCACAATTTATGAAAATTTCCAACTTCGTTGCCGACACACAACTATAATTTTAAAACCATATCGTCTTAAGGACGTCTTAAATGACTGTCGAAGAATAATTTGGAGTGCCCCGATTCATCTCAGACATTTGTATATATACAGAAAGCCTAAAGTTTCAATGGTGGGAGAAAAACAGCTCCTCAATACTTTAAGTAATGGGCCTATAATTATCTGTGACCTCTCAAAAATCTTGTATTTTCTCACAGGTCGCGAATCTGCCGTCGAACAACCAAACCGATCGCTAGATCGTTTTATATCCGATTGCCGCGCAAAACACACTGACGCTATGTTCTGGCGTCATGTTTTCTTATTGGTCAGATAAGTTAGCGTTGGAGTTCTGACCTTACAAATCCCGCCCTTATTTTCACGTCACGACACTTGTCCTCTCTCTCACTCCTTGCCTTGTACGCAGCATTTTGGCCTTTTATGGTCACGTACGCCACAGCGTCATATCTGATTTTCTCAGAAATCCAAGAATAACATTGGTTGTGAAACTATTGGTCATTTCCAGCCAGCACGTAGCATGTCTTACCAAGTCCAGATTTCTTGCTACATCAATATTACTCAAATATCCAGCATATCATGTATTTAGTATTTCCATCGTTTTTATTAATATGAAACATTATTATTGGACACAATGATAAGGGTTCATCTGACCCCTAGTTGATGAAATTCGAACTCAAATGAAGTCGAATTTCACATCCCCTACTTTTTTGGCTCAAATTTGAAGTTGCTGGTCACCCTCAAATATAATGACTGTCCGCCTCTGTCTGTTTCAGTAGCCGTCTCGTTCCAAACTCATTAGGAAATTCCTGTATACTTATGCCCTCCGGCCTCTTTCCTTGCTACTCGTCTCCCCTCTCACTCTTTCAAAACATCAACATATTCATTAACGACTTCCGCCTGAACTTGTAAACACGTCAGAGCTGTCTTTTGAGCGCTTTCACCACTAGAGTACCCCCGTATCTTTTGTTGTATGTTATCACGCGAATGTTTAATTTGCTGCAGTAACATTATTTCTCGGTTCGTATGGCTCTCTCTGATGATACAATTTTAAATTTGAGATATTATACACTGCCATGTTTCCTGTGCTCACCTCTCGGACTCTGTAGGCGTTGTTACCTAAGTTCGTAACCCCTAGTTGAACTTCCTTAAGCCGCTCCTGTCTTTTCTCCATTTTACCGTGATGTCATCTCCTTCTTCTCCCCCGCGTTGCCATCTTCTTCCTTCTCCCTTCTTCTTCTCCTATTCCCGTACAATAACTTTTTTTTACCATATTTCGAGACCCTTGCCTGACACGGCCTGCGAATCTCTCCTGCTATTCTTCTGTTTCCTATTGTCGGCTGCTCTATTTTCTTCTTCTCCATGCAGCTCCTCCAAATATCTCTGAGTTTCTACATGCATGGCCTCCAACATTTGATGTGTTCCGTTTTCCTCCTCGTGGTTGTCGGGATTCTTCCGCCGATCTATCGCTCTTTCCCATTTATCCTTATTATTTCCTTCTATGTTATGTAGTTCTTCTAGGTACTGTTGTGACTCAGCGTGTCTCTCGTTCCAATTTCTCTGATCATCCCTTGGATCCGATTTCTCGTTAAACCGCTGGTTATCTTGTGCGTTATGTTGTTGGTTGTAACGCCTATTGTCTCTGGGCCTATATTGTTGATTATAGTGTCCTCCACGCCATCCCCGATTATAAGGTGCGTTATTATTATTATTCCTATTGTAGGACGTTTGGTATCTCCTATTATCTCGCCACTGCTGATTGTTTGTATTCCGGTAGCGGTTAGTTTCTTCCTGATTGTTATGGTTTCTGTCCCTATTTTCGTATCTCGGTTGAGATCTCGGCTCATATTCTTCGGTGCTCTGCCGTCTTGGGTTATCCCCAGTGTTTGTAGCTTGCGACCTCGTGTTTTTGTTCGGTGTCTTGACTACTTCGACTGCATTAACTAACTCTATCTGTCTCTTCTCTCTCGGGTTGATGTAATTAGTGGTTTCATCTATCTTCCTTAATACCTCTTCTGCCTGGACCACGGTCGTAATATTTGCCGCCACCAAGAATTGCTGAACGCTAATAGGCATCTGCTTTCCTATAGTAGTTATTAGCTCCATTTCGCTTGGGGGATTATCCAGATCTTGCAATTTGACAAGTTGCATGGCGAAAAAATCTGCATATTTCGTCTGATGCGTGGAATGGTATTTGCGCGAGTATAAGTCCATTCGCAAGCTTTGTTGATACGACCCACTCCAGTATTTGCTTAGGAAGGCCTTGTGGAAACCTTCCATTGATTTAAATGTGTTCTTAAATCCAAGATACCAGGTAAGTGCTGAGCCCGCCAAAAATTTTTCAACCATTCTTAATTGTCGCGTTGAGCTAACATTTTGGTCCGAAAAATATTCTGTCAGTTCCCTTAAGAAAGCTTTAGGTGTCCCTCCGCTCTCTGGTAAAAACTTATTCGGTTTAAATTCGTTTCCACGGATGACTTGTATAACTTGCGTGGGAAGTTGTGTGTTTTGAGGTGTCGAGCTACGACCCTCATAATTTTGGAATGCTTGCGTGTCTACCGTTCTTGGACTTTGCCCAAGCTCGTGGCTGTCTATTTTGTGCTCTCTTTCCGCATTCTCCCCTTTCCCCTTTTCCATTAGTGTCGCAAACATCGTATTATGTCCAAGTGACTGCAACTCCGATTTTATCATGCGGTCCTCTTGAATTTGAAATCTTAACTTCATATTTTCTTCTAACGCCTGTATTTTCGCGTTATTTTCCCCTAGCTTCTTGCTTACTGCGAGCCGTTCATCTTTCGAATCAGCGCTCATCTTGGTCCAATCTTTCCTAATAGTATCCTTCAATTTAACAAAGCGTTTTTCGACTTCCTGTTGATTAGCCTCCTGATTATCTTCAAATTTATCTATCCTTTCTCCCAGAGAAATGTTGTTCTGTTCTAATGTTTGTTTAATTTCTTCCTGGTCAATTTCTAACCTTTTCCATTTCTTAACTGATTGTATTTCTAATTTGTTGAGTTCCGTCACTAAGCCCGTGATATTGTTATCTACTGTAATTATCTGATCTTGCATACCCTGTGTCCCTCGTTCGATATTCTCAAACCTTTTTTCTAAGTTTGTGTGTGCTTCTTTAATCTCAGATGAGCTGGTCAAACACGCTTGCTCGATTTGTGCTAGTTTTGCCATAACAGTCTCATCCATTCCTTTTATTTCCTTTTTAAACGAATCTTCGATACCTTTTATTATTCCTAATTGTTTGGTATTGTTAGTGCTAACGTCCTTTGCTAATTGGATTAGCTGTTCTTTTGTGTGCTCTTTGATTTCTACCGTTAGCGCAGCTAGATTTTGAGTGTTCCTTTCGTCTTGTGCGTTTAATATTTCATTGTTTTTCTCAGACTGCCTATGTAATTGTTCACTAACCAGAATGTTTTGTGTAGCGATTTTCTGATTTATATTCTCGTTAACTTCAGATAGTTTTGTGTTTAACTGTGTCTGTATTTCTTCCGATTGTTTATTTATAGCAGCTAACTGTGTCTGCGTTTCTGTCGATTGTTTATTTATGGCCGTTAACTGTGTCTGCGTTTCTTCACTATTTGCCGCTAACTGTGTCTGTATTTCATTGGTTATGTCTTTTCTCATCTCACTAAGTTGTTCTCGCGTACGAGCGGATGCTAGTTCAATCACTTCGCGAATTTCTCCCAGAGTTGCCATCACAACAATAATATATTTGAGACATAGGGAAATGACATAAGGGCGGAGCCCTGGATACGCGCGCTCACATATATTAAATATACACACATTAACCCTTTACATACTCAGTTCATTTACTTTAAATTACTCCCACAAACTATAGCATCACTGAGTATAATTTACTTATTATTCCATTTAATTTTAACCCTTTTATTCAGTTATAATCTTCCTGACCTTACTTTACTTACAAATTTTTACCAATTAATAGAGTATTAATTAGTTTTTAAGGTCTAACCTTCCTGTCAAACAATTCTTTGAGTTTGGCTTTTCTACACAAAGCTAATTTAATTTTATTGGGCGCCTGGAACAGTTTGTTCTAATTTTAATCAAAGTTCAAACACTTAACTTGTTCCACATTTACTTTATTGCAAACTCCATGACTTTATATTTTCAAACATTTGGCGGTACTATCTTCGCCTAACTTACGTTAATAAACTTATCACATGCCGGTGATCTATTTTTTTACTCTAAAACACAAATTCCCCACGTTCGGAAGCCAAAGTAACTCTTATAAACCCTTTGGAAAATAGCATGCAGACAAGATTCAAAATTTCGGGGTCGTCATGGATTCTTGTGAATGTGATTTAGAGGTTTTGCTATCAACATAACTTCCAGGGTTCATAAGGTTAACTTATTATTATTATAAAGCCAAGAAAAACAACAGGATCTACTAACAAATGAAATTTATTAACTGAATCAAACATAAAAAAAGAAAACTATAACCACCCTTTTATTGTTCACTCGCGTGAACAGATCTGACACTGACCAGCCTGACGTACCATGACGACACGGTATGACAGCTGCCAACAAGCATTGTGACTGCAATGCCACTTAAATCAAAGTAACAAAAGAAAACGGATCACAAGATCCAAATATAACAAACAAATAAAATAGTACAAAAATTTAATATTTATGAGCGACACGGGTTTTAAGACTAGTTCAAGTAATGAGCATTTTGACGGGCGCTCGTTTCCGACCAAAACAGTTGGTTCGGGAACGGACTCCGTACTGCGAAGGACGAATTACGGAAATGTGGGAACAACAATTACATATATATACACTACTGACATGCTCTAACCTTAGATTACCACAACCAAATACACGTGTGTATTATTTAAAATAAGGGCTGCGGAATTACCGACTTATACCTTAAACACTAGGAAGGCATAACATGACATGAACAAGTTTGGCCGGTTGCCAAATTATATTTATATGAATACAATGGCCTTGAAAATAAGAGCCAACAACAACAAAATACAACTTTAAATTTTCACGCCGGAAAGTTTGGCGTTTTAAAACAATGAACAAATAAGTCGTAGTAATGATAAAAGAAACTTGGATCGACAACATGGCAACTTCCCAAATTAAACCAAATGAAATAACCTTAACTCATTAGGCTTTAAAGCAAACATAACGTGTCATAACGAGCTGGAAACAACCGGGCCTGTTATCGCATCACCGAGAGAGTGGCTGATTTCTTCCCCCAAGTAGTAATTAGTGCCATGCTAAATATAGATTCTGGCCCATAGCCAGCGTACAGCACCTTTGCTAATCGCCACCTGTTAAACGCGTACAAATAAATAACACATTATCTCAAAACATCCTCTCAGGGATTTTTAAGAATACATTCCCAGGTCAAACTTATCCCCACGGATAACTAGTTTGCCGGAATGATATCGCAGTCATGGACAGGCTTTACCTCTCCTCATCATCAACACTTACACCCAAAAACACGTGGCACATTTCTCGAAGATCTCGTCGTAGCATGAATCAGCACACCTCTCAGATAATGACACACAACATGTCCAAATGACAATAAAGAATAAATAACAGGATCAGTCCTAGCCCGAGTTATCAAAGCAACAAAATGCAAATATTCCCCCCACGTAGTAATTAGTTTAACATATCATTAAATCAGTCCATTTATCATTGTCGTTCCTAGGTTCTCATTCATGGCTACACTTTTTATAGATACGTTAATCGATGCGGCCGTTTCGCTATAAGAATTACGTATACATAAGGAAAACATTTAAATTACAAAATTTACTGTACAACATAATTGTCACGCAATGCCAAAATTTACTACAAGCATGTCAGTTAAGAAAAAAAACACTGAAATTTAAATTAAACCACACAAATAAAATCTATACAAAGTTCCACACATCTCTCGCGATTCCCCTCGTCCAAAATCAATAAATCAATTTTTTAATACTCATCACTTAAACTGCTTTCCAGAGGCCTCCCGCCTCGTCAATTCCCATCATTAGGCCGTTAGCCCATAACACTGATGGTAATGGAGGATGAAGCTTGCTGTCTTCTCTCCATGGTCGACATCTTGCTGCTGTTAAAACACAATTAAATCAAAGTTTTTAAACTGTTCTATCTGCGTTCTAAGTATTTTATTTCCTCAGATCGTCCTATGCAGAATCGTCGACTTTCCCTATTCTATGGCTAATTGCCATCTCACAATTTATGAAAATTTCCAACTTCGTTGCCGACACACAACTATAATTTTAAAACCATATCGTCTTAAGGACGTCTTAAATGACTGTCGAAGAATAATTTGGAGTGCCCCGATTCATCTCAGACATTTGTATATATACAGAAAGCCTAAAGTTTCAATGGTGGGAGAAAAACAGCTCCTCAATATTTTAAGTAATGGGCCTATAATTATCTGTGACCTCTCAAAAATCTTGTATTTTCTCACAGGTCGCGAATCTGCCGTCGAACAACCAAACCGATCGCTAGATCTTTTTATATCCGATTGCCGCGCAAAACACACTGACGCTATGTTCTGGCGTCATGTTTTCTTATTGGTCAGATAAGTTAGCGTTGGAGTTCTGACCTTACAAATCCCGCCCTTATTTTCACGTCACGACACTTGTCCTCTCTCTCACTCCTTGCCTTGTACGCAGCATTTTGGCCTTTTATGGTCACGTACGCCACAGCGTCATATCTGATTTTCTCAGAAATCCAAGAATAACATTGGTTGTGAAACTATTGGTCATTTCCAGCCAGCACGTAGCATGTCTTACCAAGTCCAGATTTCTTGCTACATCAATATTACTCAAATATCCAGCATATCATGTATTTAGTATTTCCATCGGTTTTATTAATATGAAACATTATTATTGGACACAATGATAAGGGTTCAATATATACTTTTGAACTGACGGTGGTTTTAGGGTCTGGGGGATGTGAAACGCGAAGATATGTCGAAATTTTCCGGAAGTCGAAACATGGTAGCCTACCCATTGCAATAGTTGGCATTCTAATGAAATCTACCTCTGGTTGGTTCCTCAGTTTAGGGGCTGCGACAACGTGGTCATCTAACCCCGTGTACTTTGGGTGAGTGTAGAATCTGTCTGATAAACGGTGTGAATTGTAATGGATGTATTAGTCTGTAATTCAGGTAAGGACTGCAGACGGTCAATTTCAAGCAGTAGTTCCTAATGTTGCTACCAGGTACTACCGTCAACGACACCTATCTGTGAACTTGGCTACTAGATGCCACCCCAACCAGCAACTCGTAACGAACGTTGGAACTTCCCCTCCAAAGGAAAGCATACTGAGGGATTTTAGCGCTCTTAGAAAATCCGACGACTTCGGCCGGCTTTGAAACCGCGACCTTGGGCTTAGACATCTGCATGCTACCAGTTACGTCACCGAAGCCGCTTCCCACTTAGTCAGATGTCAAAGTCAACCCCTGGCACCATCCAGCCCATGATGGGCTAAGGCCGACCAAGCGACCGCTGCCCAGCCATTTGGCCTGCAGATATTGGGGTGACGCGTGATCAGCGCGTCGGGTCCCCTCGGCCGTTAATATTGGTATTCGTGATCGGGGTGCTGTCTCACTGTCAGACAGCTACTCAATTGTCCTCACGAGGCTGAGTGCTCCCCGTTCCAACCCTCACGTCAGTTTTAAAATCCCTGACGGAGCCGGGGATCGAACCCGGGGACTCCGGGTGAGAGGCAGGCGCGCTACCCCAACACCACGGGGCCGGCTTAGTCAGATGGAAATACTGAATCTGATCTCGTGAAAGTGCGTTGTCATGGCAACGGCTCATCCCTCATCAATTTAGTAGTGTTGCCATGGCAACCTCTGATAGCGCTTGGCATTTTCTTATAATTCCGAAATCATTTTTCTCATCCCTTGGCGTAATGGTGGGTCATATCAAAAATTCTTTCAGACAAAAGTTTTAGGTAATTATTAGGTGAATATTGTCCATTTTGTACGGTTTTGAGATTGTGCCTATTAAGAGAGATATGATTAATGTTTCCCGAAAAACCCACTTTATCCCACCCCTTTGGTCAATGGTTGGTGCTATAAAAAACTCTTCAAACATACATTTTTGGCCTTTATCCGACACATAGTATGAACGTTGAACGGATTCGATATTTCACATATTAAGAGAGTTATAGCAATGTTTCACTTTTTCGAAAAAAAGCCCCCCATTTTCACCCCCTTCGACCGATTTAGCCCTTTAACGAACTCGACCGAGATTTTATAGGTATACATATTCGGTAAAATATTCAAAGTGATTGGTGTAAAATTACGGCAGTTATCGTGTCCACAAGAAACTGATATGCATATATATATATATATATATATATATATATATACATACATAAATTATAAATAAAGTTTTGAACTGACGGTGGTTTTGGGGTCTGGGGGATGTGAAACGCGAAGATATGTCGAAATTTTCCGGAAGTCGAAACATGGTACCCATTGCAATAGTTAGCTTTCTAATGAAATCTACCTCTGGTTGGTTCCTCAGTTTAGGGGCTGCGACAACGCGGTCATCTAACACCGTGTACTTTGGGTGAGTGTAGAATCTGTCTGATAAACGGTGTGAATTGTAATAGCTGTAGTAGTCTTAATTCAGGTAAGGACTGCAGACGGTCAATTTCAAGCAGTAGTTCCTAATGTTGCTACCAGGTACTACCGTCAACGACACCTACCTGTGAACTTGGCTACTGGATGCCACCCTAACCAGCAACTCGCAACGAACGTAGGAACTTCCCCTCCAAAGGAAAGCATACTGAGGGATTTTAAGTCTCTTAGAAAATCCGACGACTTCGGCCGGCTTTGAAACCGCGACCTTGGGCATAGACATTCTGCATGCTACTAGTTACGTCACCGAAGCCGCTTCCCACTTAGATGAAAATACTGAATCTGATCTCGTGCAAGTGCGTTGTCATGGCAACGTCTGATGGCTCATCCCTCATCAATTTGATAGTGTTGCCATGGCAACCTCTGATAGCTCTTGGCATTTTCTTACAATTCCGAAATCATTTTTCTCATCCCTTGGCATAATGGTGGGTCATATCAAAAATTCTTTCAGACAAAAGTTTTAGGTAATTATTAGGGGAATATTGTCCATCTCGTACGGTTTGGATATTGTGCCTATTAAGAGAGATATGATTAATGTTTCCCGAAAAACCCACTTTTTCCCACCCCTTTGGTCAATGGTTGGTGATATATAAAAACTCTTCAAACATAAATTTTTGGGCTTTATCCGACACATAGTATGAACGTTGAACGGATTCGATATTTCATATATTAAGAGAGTTATAGCAATATTTCACTTTTTCGAAAAAAAGCCCCCCATTTTCACCCCCTTCTACCGGTTTAGCCCAGTAACGAACTCGACCGAGATTTTATAGGTATACATATTCGGTAAAAAGTGATTGGTGAAAAATTACGGCAGTTATCGTGTCCACAAGAAACTGATATATATATACTTTTGAACTGACGGTGGTTTTGGGGTCTGGGGGATGTGAAACGCGAAGATATGTCGAAATTTTCCGGAAGTCAAAACATGGTAGCCTACCCATTGCAATAGTTGGCTTTCTAATGAAATCTACCTCTGGTTGGTTCGTCAGTTTAGGGGCTGCGACAACGTGGTCATCTAACCCCGTGTACTTTGGGTGAGTGTAGAATCTGTCTGATAAACGGTGTGAATTGTAATGGATGTATTGAACCCTTTACCCTATGTTGGTTAAATGATTCTACTTTTTATTTCTTCAATTAATAAATATTTCAACCAGCATCATGAAAGTAGCCAGACAGTGATGAGGAAATGTCAAGCAGTTGTTGGAGACAGTAGGGACATACCTGCGACAGTTTAACAAAAGGCTAAGTACTTGAGCTATGAAAAGAAATAGCAGAGCGATGTATCATAAGGACAGGTGTGGCTACCTCAATTTTAGAAGCGACGCGCGGTGAGACATGGTTCTGGTATGTTCATTGTGATATTCGCGCCTAGAAGAAATATAATGCAGTAACGCGAATGGCTGGTGAAGAAAATAGACACTCCCAAGACGCCAAGATCTACTAGAAACCGCCAAATTACAGAAAATGGAGAACCAATGAGAAGAGAATGCCTACTTGCGCGCCAACTCCGGCTGGGGTACGCGGCGGCTAGCATTCACGCGGGAAATCGCCTAGACAAAATCTCTACGATCGATTCTAGGATTAATGGGCATATTCTTGACCTGTGCAATATTACGAGTTCAGTGATATCTATTTCATTCCTGTACCACAATTACTTCGAGAAATTTTTACATAAAATCCCCCTCCATCTAGACCCAAGGGCCAGTTCATTTATAAGTGTGTCGAAGAGCCAAGACATTGACTTTTATTCTGTGTGTCGAAGACACGAGACTTCTATTTGGTGCGTCTACGGACGTAGACTGATTTTGATTCTGTTCGTCTGAGAAGATAGACTTTTATTCTGTGTCACAAGAACACAAGATATTCATTGTAAAGTGTTAAACTCAGTGATAGATAGTCATTGTACTATAGTTATAGGGAAAGTATCGTCGATAATTCGCCAACGAACAGTGACAGGGAATTTAGTACCTGAACAAGCGAATTTAGTAATCAGACATAAAGTGTATAATAACCTAATTTTTGTATCAGCGCAAGGATGACATCGATGAATGCAGAGGAAGTGTGGAATTCTCAACAGTCCGTCCAGATGGCTGCTATGAGATAAAGAACCATCCAGTTGGGGAATGGCGTCTGATGTTCTTTGACGGGTGACTACAAAAAGAGATGAGTACACAATAATATTTTATTATTTATTAAATTAACTTATGGTTTATGGGACATATTTTTTGTAAATACTTTGCTTGTGTGATTAATGTAGTATATTTAGTTTTGATCTGACACATTTTGTTTGGAAGCAGCTCGCACAATTGTAGTTTTTGGAAGGTTCTTTTCTTTGTGTTGTGTTAACTAACGTATCTATGTGAACGGCCGTGTTCGCCTATGTTACGAAGTGCGGTTAAAACGTCTCTCGGAGATATGTCGTGTTTCAGAAGTAGGACTGAATTAATATAATTATATAGTAGATTGGAGGGTAATTAAAGTTTGTTGAGATTTATTATTGATCAGATTCAGTGTGATTATTGCCTTTGGAGCAATGTAATTTGTGACGAAGAGTATTCTGCTCTATCGTAGGTTTTAAATATTGTGTTAAATGTTTGCGAGCTCTAATTCAGCAGACCCGTGTGAAAGGCGTTATGTCAGTCCCAGATGTGTGTATTGTGAGTATATATTGTTGTGGTATTACATGCGGGAACTTCAGCAGAGACTGATTTCTGTCAGCTTGGTACCAGATTCATATTATATCCATGCGAGGACAATTATGGATATGTGATTATTGTCTGACCATATGTTGAGTTGGAGGAGATATTACCTGCTGTTGATTCCTTGAGATAACAGTTCAGCTGGTCGGCTATTTATATACACTGGAAGGGGGACATGACTGGTATGAGAAAAGGGTGAGTTGTGGTCACAAGGGCTGGCTGAGTTTCGCAAGCAAGCTCATCATTAGTGGAGTGCACGTCTGGCTCCCAATTACTTGAAAATAAATATAAATGTGAGAAACTGATCAATGGTAAAATTGTTTAAATAAATGGGAGTTGCCTACGAAACACGATAATCTTCGAAGCGTTTCATTAACATGCACATTTGGTTAATATAAAGTAATCTTAACCACTCAGGTTGTTTGTTGTTGTTGGTTTATTCTATGTTTATATTCCATGTCAGTGACTCGTGAGTCACGTGCGGCACTGTGTTTCCTTGTTGTTGAGCATCTGGCCATTGTGGCAGCTCATTTGGTTAAGTGTGTCACCACACTAATAAGGGTCTCAGAGAGATGCCTGTAAATAGTAGAGTTGTAATATGTGTGTCAGAATTAGATTTAAGGATTTTTATTAATGTTATGCCCATATCCATAAACGTTGATTTACGAGATGATTGTTCGTGAGCACCGTGGCTGTTAACCCGTTGTGAACGAATGATCATCCAAGTACTCATTTCTTGTAGATAGTCACCACGCGAACATAAATTCACATGCAAGGTAGTGGAACTTGGATCCACATTTTATTAGAAAAGGGGAGATCCATCTGACTCCTCAAAGTGATAAATATTCATGTCAGGGAAGAATTCAGGGAGGATTTTGTTTATTTTTGTTTGTTTTATTCTTTTATGCACAAATTAGTTATTAAATCTTGTTATTATCTTACGTTTTGTCTCCTTACTTTCTTAGTTATAGTTTTCATCCTATAACCCTTGCCTCAGAAAAGCACGTTGTTTGGCGGACGTAAACACCACACTATGAACTGAACGCGACCCCTTGATCTAAGATTCTTGCAAAAAACACTGCTATTCTGAAGGGTTCATAGGTGAAAACTGGCGCGGCCAACGTTGGGGCTATTCACTGTGGTGTAACGGGGGATTACACATGTCAATAGTGGCGTATTTGAGTAAAACTGGCATGCCGCAAGTGCAGGCAGATATGACAGTATTTAATCACCGGGAAGTGATATTTTATTAAAAGTAGTTGAGGCGAAGTGGATACCGCCAAATGTGTGAAAGATAAATTAAAATCAGGAGTTTGCAAAGTAAAATACGGTTCACGTTGTTGTCTTTTAAATTAAAGTAAAATTAAGATGTGATACCGGGCGCCCAAATGATAAAGTTAAAACTAGATTTGTTTAGAAAGTCAAACTCATGGAAATATTAGGAGGCTGTAGCCTAAAATGACAATTAATACTTTGTTAATTAGTCAGTGTTAATATCAGATCAGGATAACTGTTTAATGACTAAATGTGTGCTTGGGTTTAAAATTAAATTGAGTAAAACTAGAACTACTCAGAGATGCAATCAACTAATGGGATTAAAGGTAAAAATAAATGAACTGAGTAGGATAAAGAAATTAAATGTGCATTGGATTTATGTACGTGTCAAAGGGCATTGGTGTAGGCCATTTCCCATATGTCTCATATAAATTGTAAAACATGGCAACGGTGGCGCAGATCCAGGAGATCATTGAGAGTGCAGCGAGGAGAACGCAGGAATTGTTGGATACTAAATTAGCAGAACAGAGTCAATCTATAAACACTAGTATGTTAGAGCAAAGTGAAGCGTTGAATACTAAACTATCAGAACAGAGTCAATCTCTAAACACTAGTATGTTAGAGCAAAGTGAAGCGTTGAATACAAAATTATCTGAACAAATAAACACTAGTATGTTAGAGCAAAGTGAATCGCTAAATACGAAAATGTCAGAGCAAAGTGAATCGCTAAAAATTAAACTGTCAGAACAAAGTGAATCGCTAAATACGAAAATGTCAGAACAAAGTGAAGCGTTGAATGCTTAACTGTTAGAACAAAGTGAATCATTGCGGACACAGTTAAATAACAGTAAAATTGAGCAAAATGAATATCAGGCGGAACAAGCTAGGTTATTAAAGAGTGAAATTAATGACACTATAAATTCACAGTTAGAGGCGCAAAATAATAAAAACACGAACCAATTAGCTTCGTTAACCGCAGAGATGAAAGAGCACACAAACCAACAGATGATATTACTGGCCCTTGATGTAAGCAAAAATAATGAGAAACAATTAGAGCAGATTGCAAAAATGGAGAGTATTTTTGATAAAAAAAACTTAGCATTCTCGATGAAACGGTGTTAGCTAAATTAGAGCAGATTGAAATAGCATGCACAATGAATACAAGCGAGGTCAAAATAGCTCAAGATAAGTTGGAAGGACGATTCAAGGAGATGGAGAAAAGTGGCAGGGTCATTCAACAACAAATATCAGCAGTAGATGAGAACATATCAGGCATAATTAAAGATATGGACCGGCTAGAGATAAAATCAGCGGAACAGTGGAAAAGCCTAGAAACGGAACAAGAACAATTTAAGAGTACATTAGACGAAAGGCTAAGCCAGATAGAAATTAATCAGGATGAAAATAAGAGCCAAATTGAAGAAAAAATAAGCACGTTTAAAGAACAGATCAGGAAAGATTGGAAGAAAATGAATATTGATTCTAGAGAGGAAAGATCCTCTATTCTTAAAACAGTAGGCGAAAACCACACGCGTATTCAAGCTTTGGAGCAGGAGGTAAAAAATAAACTTAAAGAGCAGACAGACAGAATCATAAAAGCCGAACTCCGTTCATTAGAACAATCATCTATGTTTAAAACGGGAGCATTGAAAGACAAGCAGGATGACTCACATAGTCCCCAACCCAGCATAGCAGGAAGTCAGACTCAAGCAGAGAGCCCATTAACAACAAACACAGAAGGATTTCGCAAGAACGTAGATAGGAGCTCAACACCACAGGACGGTCATCAGCCCACTCAACTTATTCAAGTAATTCGCTCAAATGACTACAAGCCGCAGAAATACACAGAAAATTCAGGGGTAACGCCTAAGGCCTTTATCAAAGAGATTGAAGACAACTTTAATGACACTGGGGTACCTGAAGCACGTAGATTGAGAATGATGGAGAGATTTTTATCAGGGAATGTTCTCACCTGGTTTTTAAGTTTCAAATATACATTTGGAACCATGCCAGACTTTAATTTAGCGTTTCTGCGCAAATACTGGTCTCCCGCCATACAACAGAGTTTAAGAATGGAGCTTTACTCTAGAAAATACCAAGCTACCCAGCAGACGAAATACTCAGATTTCTTTAACATGCAAATGCTGAAATTTCGCGACCTAGATTACCCATTAAACGAAGCAGATTTGGTGATGACAATAGCAAGGCAAATGCCAGTTAATGTACAGCAAGTACTAGTCGCAGCAAACGTTAGTACGGCCCTACATGCAGAGCAGATATTACGGCAAATAGATGAGACCACATCTCATAGTCATTTTAGAGGAGGAAGACAGCTGGAATTAGTCAACACTACAGAGGTCGTAAAAACAAAACAGGGAAATACAAAAACGCAGGGTACTAATACGAGCACCTCCACACCTAGGCGAAACCAGGAAGAAGGGGAAAACAGACCATATCAGCGTAACGAAAATCACTACAACAATAGATACCAGGGCAACAATAGATACCAACAAAGAGGATATCAACAATGGCGTGATAATCGAAGGAATGACAGGCCTTATGGAAGATACGGTGATTACAATGCCAATCAAAGATGGAAAGGAAGGAGAGAGCAAAATCAAGGAGATCAACGTAACTATCGAGATGACTGGGATGATAGGCACGCTCAATCACAAAATTACTTAGAGGAGTTACACGCTAGTCAAGGTGGAGAACTAGGAAGATGGGAAAAGGCCATTGGGAACAGAAAGAACCCAGATACACATACTGAGGAAGCTGGAAGTCTACTGAGACAAGAGGAATATCAAGGACATGAGCGACAGAAGGATGATGGGAGTCGAAATGGAGCTAAAAAAAATGTTAATTTTGGATCAAGGAGACAGTCTCAAAACACAACAGTCGGAAGTTGAAGATGGATGGATAGTAGCGAACATACAAGAATGGATTGCTTTACCAGAAGACTGCCTGGAGGAGACGGTGAAACCACGGAACGATGAAATTAGGCAATTACCCATTATTTACGCAAGGATTGGTGGAATTAATATAAGATGTTTATTGGATACAGGGTCACAGATCAGTCTAGTATCGGAGGCCTTGGTTCGAGAGTTGGGACGGACTCAGAATATTCCTGTAATTCCGGTACCACAGCTCAAAGTGAGGGGTGTTATTCCTGAACGCACCGTCACTTGTAAACGTCAGGCATACTTAGAGCTGAACATATTGGAACATACTTTTGGGCAAACATTCATTATCATGGCAAAGATGAATTTCAATATAATTCTTGGTGCAAATTTCATTTGTGACTATCAAGCAGTGATAGATTTACACAAGAATACAGTCAGTTTTAGAGAATATGACCAGCTGAAAAACGTGGGATTGCATATGGATGAAATCACTACCGGAAGAGATGTAAATTCTTGGGCATTGGAAGCAATATCAGAAGAGACGGAAGAGGAGGTACGAAAGGCGGAAGATAACATCGTAGAAGGGGCTGTTGTGGAACTAGATGAGGAGATAGAATCCCAGGAGATCTGGTCTTTATTAACAGAAGGAGATAACAGTGATGCACAATTTGAAGAGTTACTACAGGAGCGTCTCAATGACATTCAACTTGGGGATGAACACAGAAAACAGTTGGAAGAGATTTTAAGGAAGCACAAAACAGTATTTGATACAGTACCTGGGAAAATTTTAAATTTCAAGTACTCTATGCAAGTCGAGGACTGGTCACCTTTCAAAAGCAGATTGTACCCAATTCCTGAAAAGTATCGTGGTCAAGTTAAAATCATTATAGATGAGATGTTAGAAGCGGGAGTGATAAGGAAGACACCTACACCTTATCTAAATGCGATTTTGGCAGTCACAAAACCAAATGGATCTATTAGACTTTGTTTAGATGCCAGAAATCTCAACATGAGACTCATTTTTCCTGAGTATGACAGAGCGCCAATTATCAGAGACGTATTAAAAGGCTTTAAAAACAAGAGCATTTATTCATCGGTCGATCTGACGAGCTCGTTCCACCATCTTGAATTGGATGAGAAGTCACAGCTTCTAACTGGCTTCTTATTCGATAACCAGACATATTGTTTCGTCAGAATGCCTTTTGGAGTCAAAACAGCGGGCTGTGCTTTAATCCGAGCACTGGACCGGAACCTAACCGAGGAAGTAAAGGAGATGACGGTGCGATACATTGACGACATTCTGTTGGCATCTGACAACATTGAAACTCACATGGAAAATTTAGATAAAGTATTGGGCAACTTGAATGCATCGAATTTTAAAGTAAACCTGAAGAAATCGCATTTCTTCAAGAGCGAGATCTTATATTAGGGTCACGTCATTGACAAGGAGGGAGTGAAGCCAAACACAGCTAAGATTGAAGCGATAAAGAATTTCCCTACACCAACGAGAGTGAAGCACATCCGGGCTTTCTTAGTCGTAACGGGATTCTTTAAAGAAAACTGTCCAGGTTATACAGAGACTGTAGCTCCAATGCAAGAAATGTTAAAGAAAAATAACAAATGGTCATGGAACGCGGAATGTGAGAAGGCATTCCAAACAACAAAACAGCTATTGGAAAACTGCATTAAATTAGGCTATCCTGATTTCAAGCTCAAATTTATAATCCAAGCGGATGCTTCACTAATTGGGATAGGTGCTATGCTCTACCAAGAGGATCCAGCTAACCTGCAGCACAAAACATATTTGGCATTTGTCAGCCGAAAATTGCGTAAGCACGAGCGAAATTACACTGTAACCGAGCTAGAATTGTTGGCCATCCTTCATGCGCTCCAACAATGGAAACGAATAATCTATGGTTACCCTATTGTTGTCAGGACTGACCACAAGGCACTAACATTCTAGTTTAAGACGTCTATGGCAAGCGAACGTGTGACACGTTGGTCTATATACATTCAGCAGTTCCGCATTGAAATTGAACATTGTCCAGGGAAGATGAACGTGATACCGGATGCACTCAGCAGGAACCCAGAGCCTGATAACGAAGAAACCGCGATGGTACAACACTTGGAGTTAACACCGAAGGACCGGGAATTCTTGGAGGAGTTACGGGAGATACAGCGAGAACAGGAAGCGGAACCATGGATGATGCTATTAATTAAATATTTCAAAAAGCAACTACCTACAGGAACACCTGCATTTCGAGAAGCGAAAGCCAAAGAAGGAAGATATGTTTATGTCAACAATTTGCTGCACAAATGGGTAGATAATGACCACACCAAGTTACGCATATTAGTACCTGCATCGTTACAACGAGGATTGACATGGCATACGCACGAAAGTTACGGTCACGTGGGCTTAGACAAGTGCGAAGCAACAATAGGAGAGACATTTACATGGCCACGTATGAGAACAACTATATGTGACGTCATTACAACTTGTGACCCGTGTCAGAGAACAAAGCCAAATAATTATTTACTGAGGCAATATCCTAGACCATTGCTACCTCAGAAACCATGTGAGCTACTGGCAATAGACTGTCTTGGTCCAATTCCGAAGGGAAGGAGAGGTTGCCGTCATTTGCTAGTGTGCATTGATGTATTTTCTAAGTTTGTAGTACTATGCCCTATTCAGAAAACAACATCGAAGCAGGTACTCAGTCGCATTCGTAATAGAGTTATTCCAACCCTTGGAAAACCAGAGTTTATATTATCAGATCACGGCAGTTATTTCACAAGCGCCGAATTCAAGAAAGGAATGGAAGACATGGGTATAAAACATGTTTTAAGCAGTATCCGACATGCCCAAGCAAATCCAAGCGAGAGAGTAATTAAATGTGTAACTGCATACTTGAGGATCTTCATTCCGAACGAACACCACAAATGGGTCGATAAAATTAAGGATGTAGAGACATGCATGAATTCTACCAGGCACGAGTCAACAGGACAAATCCCTATGGTCCTACACAAGAACGAGTATCCAGTAAGAACGTGGAAAAGCATCATTAACTGTCCACAAGATCCCATGATAGCACCAGACCTGCGAATTGAAAGAACGAGAGAATACATGAGAAAACAAGCAGACCGAAGATTACGGCGAGTAAGAAATAAGAGGTTCCACGGTGATCTTGAAGTCAACCAGCTAGTTTTGGTGAAACGACCTGCTACATCGGACCCAGAAAAGAAAATCTTTAGTAAATTCTGCGAGAAATTCATAGGACCCTATTCTATCGTAAGAAACCTTGGAAATAATGCTTACAGAGTGAAAGAATTGAGCACAGGAACAATGTCAGTTTACAACGCTGCCAATCTAAAGAAATATCGTCGAAGTGAACCATGGTAGCGCCGAAATAATGACGCTGTTTGAATATACGGACGTCCTACTATCAACAAAGTCAACGGGGAGCAGTTGAGTACGGCTCGTGGTGAAGGAGGAAATAGAGTTGTTGTTGACAAACATTAACGAGGCGAGTAAGGTGTTGCCGCAGGCATCAGAGCGTCACGCAAGATTGGAAGGGGGAAAGACAAGCAGGATATGAAAACGAGTAAATGCCATTGAAGACAGGAGCGGCTAGACCAAGTAAGAAAAAGGGGTGATTCTGGAATTAAAACAAATTGGCCTACGGAAGTATTGTAAAATTGTCGACTTTATTCCTAAGTTCGAAATTTTGTGAGTGGGAGAGTTGTGAACCCTTTAACCTATGTTGGTTAAATGATTCTACTTTTTATTTCTTCAATTAATAAATATTTCAACCAGCATCATGAAAGTAGCCAGACAGTGATGAGGAAATGTCAAGCAGTTGTTGGAGACAGTAGGGACATACCTGCGACAGTTTAACAAAAGGCTAAGTACTTGAGCTATGAAAAGAAATAGCAGAGCGATGTATCAAAAGGACAGGTGTGGCTACCTCAATTTTAGAAGCGACGCGCGGTGAGACATGGTTCTGGTATGTTCATTGTGATATTCGCGCCTAGAAGAAATATAATGCAGTAACGCGAATGGCTGGTGAAGAAAATAGACACTCCCAAGACGCCAAGATCTACTAGAAACCGCCAAATTACAGAAAATGGAGAACCAATGAGAAGAGAATGCCTACTTGCGCGCCAACTCCGGCTGGGGTACGCGGCGGCTAGCATTCACGCGGGAAATCGCCTAGACAAAATCTCTACGATCGATTCTAGGATTAATGGGCATATTCTTGACCTGTGCAATATTACGAGTTCAGTGATATCTATTTCATTCCTGTACCACAATTACTTCGAGAAATTTTTACATAAAATCCCCCTCCATCTAGACCCAAGGGCCAGTTCATTTATAAGTGTGTCGAAGAGCCAAGACATTGACTTTTATTCTGTGTGTCGAAGACACGAGACTTCTATTTGGTGCGTCTACGGACGTAGACTGATTTTGATTCTGTTCGTCTGAGAAGATAGACTTTTATTCTGTGTCACAAGAACACAAGATATTCATTGTAAAGTGTTAAACTCAGTGATAGATAGTCATTGTACTATAGTTATAGGGAAAGTATCGTCGATAATTCGCCAACGAACAGTGACAGGGAATTTAGTACCTGAACAAGCGAATTTAGTAATCAGACATAAAGTGTATAATAACCTAATTTTTGTATCAGCGCAAGGATGACATCGATGAATGCAGAGGAAGTGTGGAATTCTCAACAGTCCGTCCAGATGGCTGCTATGAGATAAAGAACCATCCAGTTGGGGAATGGCGTCTGATGTTCTTTGACGGGTGACTACAAAAAGAGATGAGTACACAATAATATTTTATTATTTATTAAATTAACTTATGGTTTATGGGACATATTTTTTGTAAATACTTTGCTTGTGTGATTAATGTAGTATATTTAGTTTTGATCTGACACATTTTGTTTGGAAGCAGCTCGCACAATTGTAGTTTTTGGAAGGTTCTTTTCTTTGTGTTGTGTTAACTAACGTATCTATGTGAACGGCCGTGTTCGCCTATGTTACGAAGTGCGGTTAAAACGTCTCTCGGAGATATGTCGTGTTTCAGAAGTAGGACTGAATTAATATAATTATATAGTAGATTGGAGGGTAATTAAAGTTTGTTGAGATTTATTATTGATCAGATTCAGTGTGATTATTGCCTTTGGAGCAATGTAATTTGTGACGAAGAGTATTCTGCTCTATCGTAGGTTTTAAATATTGTGTTAAATGTTTGCGAGCTCTAATTCAGCAGACCCGTGTGAAAGGCGTTATGTCAGTCCCAGATGTGTGTATTGTGAGTATATATTGTTGTGGTATTACATGCGGGAACTTCAGCAGAGACTGATTTCTGTCAGCTTGGTACCAGATTCATATTATATCCATGCGAGGACAATTATGGATATGTGATTATTGTCTGACCATATGTTGAGTTGGAGGAGATATTACCTGCTGTTGATTCCTTGAGATAACAGTTCAGCTGGTCGGCTATTTATATACACTGGAAGGGGGACATGACTGGTATGAGAAAAGGGTGAGTTGTGGTCACAAGGGCTGGCTGAGTTTCGCAAGCAAGCTCATCATTAGTGGAGTGCACGTCTGGCTCCCAATTACTTGAAAATAAATATAAATGTGAGAAACTGATCAATGGTAAAATTGTTTAAATAAATGGGAGTTGCCTACGAAACACGATAATCTTCGAAGCGTTTCATTAACATGCACATTTGGTTAATATAAAGTAATCTTAACCACTCAGGTTGTTTGTTGTTGTTGGTTTATTCTATGTTTATATTCCATGTCAGTGACTCGTGAGTCACGTGCGGCACTGTGTTTCCTTGTTGTTGAGCATCTGGCCATTGTGGCAGCTCATTTGGTTAAGTGTGTCACCACACTAATAAGGGTCTCAGAGAGATGCCTGTAAATAGTAGAGTTGTAATATGTGTGTCAGAATTAGATTTAAGGATTTTTATTAATGTTATGCCCATATCCATAAACGTTGATTTACGAGATGATTGTTCGTGAGCACCGTGGCTGTTAACCCGTTGTGAACGAATGATCATCCAAGTACTCATTTCTTGTAGATAGTCACCACGCGAACATAAATTCACATGCAAGGTAGTGGAACTTGGATCCACATTTTATTAGAAAAGGGGAGATCCATCTGACTCCTCAAAGTGATAAATATTCATGTCAGGGAAGAATTCAGGGAGGATTTTGTTTATTTTTGTTTGTTTTATTCTTTTATGCACAAATTAGTTATTAAATCTTGTTATTATCTTACGTTTTGTCTCCTTACTTTCTTAGTTATAGTTTTCATCCTATAACCCTTGCCTCAGAAAAGCACGTTGTTTGGCGGACGTAAACACCACACTATGAACTGAACGCGACCCCTTGATCTAAGATTCTTGCAAAAAACACTGCTATTCTGAAGGGTTCATAGGTGAAAACTGGCGCGGCCAACGTTGGGGCTATTCACTGTGGTGTAACGGGGGATTACACATGTCAATAGTGGCGTATTTGAGTAAAACTGGCATGCCGCAAGTGCAGGCAGATATGACAGTATTTAATCACCGGGAAGTGATATTTTATTAAAAGTAGTTGAGGCGAAGTGGATACCGCCAAATGTGTGAAAGATAAATTAAAATCAGGAGTTTGCAAAGTAAAATACGGTTCACGTTGTTGTCTTTTAAATTAAAGTAAAATTAAGATGTGATACCGGGCGCCCAAATGATAAAGTTAAAACTAGATTTGTTTAGAAAGTCAAACTCATGGAAATATTAGGAGGCTGTAGCCTAAAATGACAATTAATACTTTGTTAATTAGTCAGTGTTAATATCAGATCAGGATAACTGTTTAATGACTAAATGTGTGCTTGGGTTTAAAATTAAATTGAGTAAAACTAGACCTACTCAGAGATGCAATCAACTAATGGGATTAAAGGTAAAAATAAATGAACTGAGTAGGATAAAGAAATTAAATGTGCATTGGATTTATGTACGTGTCAAAGGGCATTGGTGTAGGCCATTTCCCATATGTCTCATATAAATTGTAAAACATGGCAACGGTGGCGCAGATCCAGGAGATCATTGAGAGTGCAGCGAGGAGAACGCAGGAATTGTTGGATACTAAATTAGCAGAACAGAGTCAATCTATAAACACTAGTATGTTAGAGCAAAGTGAAGCGTTGAATACTAAACTATCAGAACAGAGTCAATCTCTAAACACTAGTATGTTAGAGCAAAGTGAAGCGTTGAATACAAAATTATCTGAACAAATAAACACTAGTATGTTAGAGCAAAGTGAATCGCTAAATACGAAAATGTCAGAGCAAAGTGAATCGCTAAAAATTAAACTGTCAGAACAAAGTGAATCGCTAAATACGAAAATGTCAGAACAAAGTGAAGCGTTGAATGCTTAACTGTTAGAACAAAGTGAATCATTGCGGACACAGTTAAATAACAGTAAAATTGAGCAAAATGAATATCAGGCGGAACAAGCTAGGTTATTAAAGAGTGAAATTAATGACACTATAAATTCACAGTTAGAGGCGCAAAATAATAAAAACACGAACCAATTAGCTTCGTTAACCGCAGAGATGAAAGAGCACACAAACCAACAGATGATATTACTGGCCCTTGATGTAAGCAAAAATAATGAGAAACAATTAGAGCAGATTGCAAAAATGGAGAGTATTTTTGATAAAAAAAACTTAGCATTCTCGATGAAACGGTGTTAGCTAAATTAGAGCAGATTGAAATAGCATGCACAATGAATACAAGCGAGGTCAAAATAGCTCAAGATAAGTTGGAAGGACGATTCAAGGAGATGGAGAAAAGTGGCAGGGTCATTCAACAACAAATATCAGCAGTAGATGAGAACATATCAGGCATAATTAAAGATATGGACCGGCTAGAGATAAAATCAGCGGAACAGTGGAAAAGCCTAGAAACGGAACAAGAACAATTTAAGAGTACATTAGACGAAAGGCTAAGCCAGATAGAAATTAATCAGGATGAAAATAAGAGCCAAATTGAAGAAAAAATAAGCACGTTTAAAGAACAGATCAGGAAAGATTGGAAGAAAATGAATATTGATTCTAGAGAGGAAAGATCCTCTATTCTTAAAACAGTAGGCGAAAACCACACGCGTATTCAAGCTTTGGAGCAGGAGGTAAAAAATAAACTTAAAGAGCAGACAGACAGAATCATAAAAGCCGAACTCCGTTCATTAGAACAATCATCTATGTTTAAAACGGGAGCATTGAAAGACAAGCAGGATGACTCACATAGTCCCCAACCCAGCATAGCAGGAAGTCAGACTCAAGCAGAGAGCCCATTAACAACAAACACAGAAGGATTTCGCAAGAACGTAGATAGGAGCTCAACACCACAGGACGGTCATCAGCCCACTCAACTTATTCAAGTAATTCGCTCAAATGACTACAAGCCGCAGAAATACACAGAAAATTCAGGGGTAACGCCTAAGGCCTTTATCAAAGAGATTGAAGACAACTTTAATGACACTGGGGTACCTGAAGCACGTAGATTGAGAATGATGGAGAGATTTTTATCAGGGAATGTTCTCACCTGGTTTTTAAGTTTCAAATATACATTTGGAACCATGTCAGACTTTAATTTAGCGTTTCTGCGCAAATACTGGTCTCCCGCCATACAACAGAGTTTAAGAATGGAGCTTTACTCTAGAAAATACCAAACTACCCAGCAGACGAAATACTCAGATTTCTTTAACATGCAAATGCTGAAATTTCGCGACCTAGATTACCCATTAAACGAAGCAGATTTGGTGATGACAATAGCAAGGCAAATGCCAGTTAATGTACAGCAAGTACTAGTCGCAGCAAACGTTAGTACGGCCCTACATGCAGAGCAGATATTACGGCAAATAGATGAGACCACATCTCATAGTCATTTTAGAGGAGGAAGACAGCTGGAATTAGTCAACACTACAGAGGTCGTAAAAACAAAACAGGGAAATACAAAAACGCAGGGTACTAATACGAGCACCTCCACACCTAGGCGAAACCAGGAAGAAGGGGAAAACAGACCATATCAGCGTAACGAAAATCACTACAACAATAGATACCAGGGCAACAATAGATACCAACAAAGAGGATATCAACAATGGCGTGATAATCGAAGGAATGACAGGCCTTATGGAAGATACGGTGATTACAATGCCAATCAAAGATGGAAAGGAAGGAGAGAGCAAAATCAAGGAGATCAACGTAACTATCGAGATGACTGGGATGATAGGCACGCTCAATCACAAAATTACTTAGAGGAGTTACACGCTAGTCAAGGTGGAGAACTAGGAAGATGGGAAAAGGCCATTGGGAACAGAAAGAACCCAGATACACATACTGAGGAAGCTGGAAGTCTACTGAGACAAGAGGAATATCAAGGACATGAGCGACAGAAGGATGATGGGAGTCGAAATGGAGCTAAAAAAAAAATGTTAATTTTGGATCAAGGAGACAGTCTCAAAACACAACAGTCGGAAGTTGAAGATGGATGGATAGTAGCGAACATACAAGAATGGATTGCTTTACCAGAAGACTGCCTGGAGGAGACGGTGAAACCACGGAACGATGAAATTAGGCAATTACCCATTATTTACGCAAGGATTGGTGGAATTAATATAAGATGTTTATTGGATACAGGGTCACAGATCAGTCTAGTATCGGAGGCCTTGGTTCGAGAGTTGGGACGGACTCAGAATATTCCTGTAATTCCGGTACCACAGCTCAAAGTGAGGGGTGTTATTCCTGAACGCACCGTCACTTGTAAACGTCAGGCATACTTAGAGCTGAACATATTGGAACATACTTTTGGGCAAACATTCATTATCATGGCAAAGATGAATTTCAATATAATTCTTGGTGCAAATTTCATTTGTGACTATCAAGCAGTGATAGATTTACACAAGAATACAGTCAGTTTTAGAGAATATGACCAGCTGAAAAACGTGGGATTGCATATGGATGAAATCACTACCGGAAGAGATGTAAATTCTTGGGCATTGGAAGCAATATCAGAAGAGACGGAAGAGGAGGTACGAAAGGCGGAAGATAACATCGTAGAAGGGGCTGTTGTGGAACTAGATGAGGAGATAGAATCCCAGGAGATCTGGTCTTTATTAACAGAAGGAGATAACAGTGATGCACAATTTGAAGAGTTACTACAGGAGCGTCTCAATGACATTCAACTTGGGGATGAACACAGAAAACAGTTGGAAGAGATTTTAAGGAAGCACAAAACAGTATTTGATACAGTACCTGGGAAAATTTTAAATTTCAAGTACTCTATGCAAGTCGAGGACTGGTCACCTTTCAAAAGCAGATTGTACCCAATTCCTGAAAAGTATCGTGGTCAAGTTAAAATCATTATAGATGAGATGTTAGAAGCGGGAGTGATAAGGAAGACACCTACACCTTATCTAAATGCGATTTTGGCAGTCACAAAACCAAATGGATCTATTAGACTTTGTTTAGATGCCAGAAATCTCAACATGAGACTCATTTTTCCTGAGTATGACAGAGCGCCAATTATCAGAGACGTATTAAAAGGCTTTAAAAACAAGAGCATTTATTCATCGGTCGATCTGACGAGCTCGTTCCACCATCTTGAATTGGATGAGAAGTCACAGCTTCTAACTGGCTTCTTATTCGATAACCAGACATATTGTTTCGTCAGAATGCCTTTTGGAGTCAAAACAGCGGGCTGTGCTTTAATCCGAGCACTGGACCGGAACCTAACCGAGGAAGTAAAGGAGATGACGGTGCGATACATTGACGACATTCTGTTGGCATCTGACAACATTGAAACTCACATGGAAAATTTAGATAAAGTGTTGGGCAACTTGAATGCATCGAATTTTAAAGTAAACCTGAAGAAATCGCATTTCTTCAAGAGCGAGATCTTATATTAGGGTCACGTCATTGACAAGGAGGGAGTGAAGCCAAACCCAGCTAAGATTGAAGCGATAAAGAATTTCCCTACACCAACGAGAGTGAAGCACATCCGGGCTTTCTTAGTCGTAACGGGATTCTTTAAAGAAAACTGTCCAGGTTATACAGAGACTGTAGCTCCAATGCAAGAAATGTTAAAGAAAAATAACAAATGGTCATGGAACGCGGAATGTGAGAAGGCATTCCAAACAACAAAACAGCTATTGGAAAACTGCATTAAATTAGGCTATCCTGATTTCAAGCTCAAATTTATAATCCAAGCGGATGCTTCACTAATTGGGATAGGTGCTATGCTCTACCAAGAGGATCCAGCTAACCTGCAGCACAAAACATATTTGGCATTTGTCAGCCGAAAATTGCGTAAGCACGAGCGAAATTACACTGTAACCGAGCTAGAATTGTTGGCCATCCTTCATGCGCTCCAACAATGGAAACGAATAATCTATGGTTACCCTATTGTTGTCAGGACTGACCACAAGGCACTAACATTCTTGTTTAAGACGTCTATGGCAAGCGAACGTGTGACACGTTGGTCTATATACATTCAGCAGTTCAGCATTGAAATTGAACATTGTCCAGGGAAGATGAACGTGATACCGGATGCACTCAGCAGGAACCCAGAGCCTGATAACGAAGAAACCGCGATGGTACAACACTTGGAGTTAACACCGAAGGACCGGGAATTCTTGGAGGAGTTACGGGAGATACAGCGAGAACAGGAAGCGGAACCATGGATGATGCTATTAATTAAATATTTCAAAAAGCAACTACCTACAGGAACACCTGCATTTCGAGAAGCGAAAGCCAAAGAAGGAAGATATGTTTATGTCAACAATTTGCTGCACAAATGGGTAGATAATGACCACACCAAGTTACGCATATTAGTACCTGCATCGTTACAACGAGGATTGACATGGCATACGCACGAAAGTTACGGTCACGTGGGCTTAGACAAGTGCGAAGCAACAATAGGAGAGACATTTACATGGCCACGTATGAGAACAACTATATGTGACGTCATTACAACTTGTGACCCGTGTCAGAGAACAAAGCCAAATAATTATTTACTGAGGCAATATCCTAGACCATTGCTACCTCAGAAACCATGTGAGCTACTGGCAATAGACTGTCTTGGTCCAATTCCGAAGGGAAGGAGAGGTTGCCGTCATTTGCTAGTGTGCATTGATGTATTTTCTAAGTTTGTAGTACTATGCCCTATTCAGAAAACAACATCGAAGCAGGTACTCAGTCGCATTCGTAATAGAGTTATTCCAACCCTTGGAAAACCAGAGTTTATATTATCAGATCACGGCAGTTATTTCACAAGCGCCGAATTCAAGAAAGGAATGGAAGACATGGGTATAAAACATGTTTTAAGCAGTATCCGACATGCCCAAGCAAATCCAAGCGAGAGAGTAATTAAATGTGTAACTGCATACTTGAGGATCTTCATTCCGAACGAACACCACAAATGGGTCGATAAAATTAAGGATGTAGAGACATGCATGAATTCTACCAGGCACGAGTCAACAGGACAAATCCCTATGGTCCTACACAAGAACGAGTATCCAGTAAGAACGTGGAAAAGCATCATTAACTGTCCACAAGATCCCATGATAGCACCAGACCTGCGAATTGAAAGAACGAGAGAATACATGAGAAAACAAGCAGACCGAAGATTACGGCGAGTAAGAAATAAGAGGTTCCACGGTGATCTTGAAGTCAACCAGCTAGTTTTGGTGAAACGACCTGCTACATCGGACCCAGAAAAGAAAATCTTTAGTAAATTCTGCGAGAAATTCATAGGACCCTATTCTATCGTAAGAAACCTTGGAAATAATGCTTACAGAGTGAAAGAATTGAGCACAGGAACAATGTCAGTTTACAACGCTGCCAATCTAAAGAAATATCGTCGAAGTGAACCATGGTAGCGCCGAAATAATGACGCTGTTTGAATATACGGACGTCCTACTATCAACAAAGTCAACGGGGAGCAGTTGAGTACGGCTCGTGGTGAAGGAGGAAATAGAGTTGTTGTTGACAAACATTAACGAGGCGAGTAAGGTGTTGCCGCAGGCATCAGAGCGTCACGCAAGATTGGAAGGGGGAAAGACAAGCAGGATATGAAAACGAGTAAATGCCATTGAAGACAGGAGCGGCTAGACCAAGTAAGAAAAAGGGGTGATTCTGGAATTAAAACAAATTGGCCTACGGAAGTATTGTAAAATTGTCGACTTTATTCCTAAGTTCGAAATTTTGTGAGTGGGAGAGTTGTGAACCCTTTAACCTATGTTGGTTAAATGATTCTACTTTTTATTTCTTCAATTAATAAATATTTCAACCAGCATCATGAAAGTAGCCAGACAGTGATGAGGAAATGTCAAGCAGTTGTTGGAGACAGTAGGGACATACCTGCGACAGTTTAACAAAAGGCTAAGTACTTGAGCTATGAAAAGAAATAGCAGAGCGATGTATCAAAAGGACAGGTGTGGCTACCTCAATTTTAGAAGCGACGCGCGGTGAGACATGGTTCTGGTATGTTCATTGTGATATTCGCGCCTAGAAGAAATATAATGCAGTAACGCGAATGGCTGGTGAAGAAAATAGACACTCCCAAGACGCCAAGATCTACTAGAAACCGCCAAATTACAGAAAATGGAGAACCAATGAGAAGAGAATGCCTACTTGCGCGCCAACTCCGGCTGGGGTACGCGGCGGCTAGCATTCACGCGGGAAATCGCCTAGACAAAATCTCTACGATCGATTCTAGGATTAATGGGCATATTCTTGACCTGTGCAATATTACGAGTTCAGTGATATCTATTTCATTCCTGTACCACAATTACTTCGAGAAATTTTTACATAAAATCCCCCTCCATCTAGACCCAAGGGCCAGTTCATTTATAAGTGTGTCGAAGAGCCAAGACATTGACTTTTATTCTGTGTGTCGAAGACACGAGACTTCTATTTGGTGCGTCTACGGACGTAGACTGATTTTGATTCTGTTCGTCTGAGAAGATAGACTTTTATTCTGTGTCACAAGAACACAAGATATTCATTGTAAAGTGTTAAACTCAGTGATAGATAGTCATTGTACTATAGTTATAGGGAAAGTATCGTCGATAATTCGCCAACGAACAGTGACAGGGAATTTAGTACCTGAACAAGCGAATTTAGTAATCAGACATAAAGTGTATAAAAACCTAATTTTTGTATCAGCGCAAGGATGACATCGATGAATGCAGAGGAAGTGTGGAATTCTCAACAGTCCGTCCAGATGGCTGCTATGATATAAAGAACCATCCAGTTGGGGAATGGCGTCTGATGTTCTTTGACGGGTGACTACAAAAAGAGATGAGTACACAATAATATTTTATTATTTATTAAATTAACTTATGGTTTATGGGACATATTTTTTGTAAATACTTTGCTTGTGTGATTAATGTAGTATATTTAGTTTTGATCTGACACATTTTGTTTGGAAGCAGCTCGCACAATTGTAGTTTTTGGAAGGTTCTTTTCTTTGTGTTGTGTTAACTAACGTATCTATGTGAACGGCCGTGTTCGCCTATGTTACGAAGTGCGGTTAAAACGTCTCTCGGAGATATGTCGTGTTTCAGAAGTAGGACTGAATTAATATAATTATATAGTAGATTGGAGGGTAATTAAAGTTTGTTGAGATTTATTATTGATCAGATTCAGTGTGATTATTCCCTTTGGAGCAATGTAATTTGTGACGAAGAGTATTCTGCTCTATCGTAGGTTTTAAATATTGTGTTAAATGTTTGCGAGCTCTAATTCAGCAGACCCGTGTGAAAGGCGTTATGTCAGTCCCAGATGTGTGTATTGTGAGTATATATTGTTGTGGTATTACAAGCGGGAACTTCATCAGAGACTGATTTCTGTCAGCTTGGTACCAGATTCATATTATATCCTTGCGAGGACAATTATGGATATGTGATTATTGTCTGACCATATGTTGAGTTGGAGGAGATATTACCTGCTGTTGATTCCTTGAGATAACAGTTCAGCTGGTCGGCTATTTATATACACTGGAAGGGGGACATGACTGGTATGAGAAAAGGGTGAGTTGTGGTCACAAGGGCTGGCTGAGTTTCGCAAGCAAGCTCATCATTAGTGGAGTGCACGTCTGGCTCCCAATTACTTGAAAATAAATATAAATGTGAGAAACTGATCAATGGTAAAATTGTTTAAATAAATGGGAGTTGCCTACGAAACACGATAATCTTCGAAGCGTTTCATTAACATGCACATTTGGTTAATATAAAGTAATCTTAACCACTCAGGTTGTTTGTTGTTGTTGGTTTATTCTATGTTTATTTTCCATGTCAGTGACTCGTGAGTCACGTGCGGCGCTGTGTTTCCTTGTTGTTGAGCATCTGGCCATTGTGGCAGCTCATTTGGTTAAGTGTGTCACCACACTAATAAGGGTCCCAGAGAGATGCCTGTAAATAGTAGAGTTGTAATATGTGTGTCAGAATTAGATTTAAGGATTTTTATTAATGTTATGCCCATATCCATAAACGTTGATTTACGAGATGATTGTTCGTGAGCACCGTGGATGTTAACCCGTTGTGAACGAATGATCATCCAAGTACTCATTTCTTGTAGATAGTCACCACGCGAACATAAATTCACATGCAAGGTAGTGGAACTTGGATCCACATTTTATTAGAAAAGGGGAGATCCATCTGACTCCTCAAAGTGATAAATATTCATGTCAGGGAAAAATTCAGGGAGGATTTTCTTTATTTTTGTTTGTTTTATTCTTTTATGCACAAATTAGTTATTAAATCTTGTTATTATCTTACGTTTTGTCTCCTTACTTTCTTAGTTATAGTTTTCATCCTATAACCCTTGCCTCAGAAAAGCACGTTGTTAGGCGGACGTAAACACCACACTATGAACTGAACGCGACCCCTTGATCTAAGAATCTTGCAAAAAACACTGCTATTCTGAAGGGTTCAGTATTAGTCTGTAATTCAGGTAAGGATTGCAGACGGTCAATTTCAAGCAGTAGTTCCTAATGTTGCTACCAGGTACTACCGTCAACGACACCTAGCTGTGAACTTGGCTACTAGATGCCACCCCAACCAGCAACTCGTAACGAACGTTGGAACTTCCCCTCCAAAGGAAAGCATACTGAGGGATTTTAACGCTCTTAGAAAATCCGACGACTTCGGCCGGCTTTGAAACCGCGACCTTGGGTTTAGACATCTGCATGCTACCAGTTACGTCACCGAAGCCGCTTCCCACTTAGTCAGATGTCAAAGTCAACCCCTGGCACCATCCAGCCCATTACGGGCTAAGGCCGACCAAGCGACCGCTGCCCAGCCATTTGGCCTGCAGATATTGGGGTGACGCGTGATCAGCGCGTCGGGTCCCCTCGGCCGTTAATATTGGTATTCGTGATCGGGGTGGTGTCTCACTGTCAGACAGCTACTCAATTGTCCTCACGAGGCTGAGTGCTCCCCGTTCCAACCCTCACGTCAGTTTTAAAATCCCTGACGGAGCCGGGGATCGAACCCGGGGACTCCGAGTGAGAGGCAGGCGCGCTACACCAACACCACGGGGCCGGCTTAGTCAGATGGAAATACTGAATCTGATCTCGTGAAAGTGCGTTGTCATGGCAACGGCTCATCCCTCATCAATTTAGTAGTGTTGCCATGGCAACCTCTGACAGCTCTTGGCATTTTCTTATAATTCCGAAATCATTTTTCTCATCCCTTGGCGTAATGGTGGGTCATATCAAAAATTCTTTCAGACAAAAGTTTTAGGTAATTATTAGGTGAATATTGTCCATTTTGTACGGTTTTGATATTGTGCCTATTAAGAGAGATACGATTAATATTTCCAGAAAAACCCACTTTTTTCCACCCCTTTGGTCATGGTTGGTGCTATCAAAAAAAGTATTTGACATAAATTGTTGGCACTTATACGACACATATTATGAACTTTGAATGGATTCGATATTTCACGTATTATGAGAGTTATAGCGAAAATTCAATTTTTCGAAAAAAGACCCCCATTTTCACCCCCTTCGACCGATTTTGCCCATTAACGAACTCGACCGAGATTTTATAGGGATACATATTATGTAAAAAAATTCAAAGTGATTGGTGCAAAATTACGGCAGTTATCGTGTCCACAATAAACTGATATATATATATATATATATATATATATATATATATATATATATATATATATATACTGAACCCTTCATCCTCTGTTGGATAAATGATTCTATGTTTTATTCCTTCAATTAATAAATATTTCTACAAGCATCATGAAAATAGCCAGACGGAGATGAGGAAATTTCAAGCACTGCTGGAGACAGTGGGGACATACCTGAAGCTATTTGACAAAAGGCTAAATACTTAGGAATGTGAAAAGAATGACCATAGCTATGATTCAGAAGGACAGGTGGTGGCTGCCTCAAAATAGAAGCAACGCGCAGTTAGACACGGCTCTGGTATGTTCATTGTAATATTCGCGCCTAGAAGAAATATGATGCAGTAACATGAGTGGCTGATGAGCATGCTAAACACTCCTACTAGCCAAGGTCTGGATAAAAACCGCCAAGATACTGAAAAGGTGGGAACCAATGAGAGAAGAATGCTTATTTAGCGCGGCAGGTCTAGCGTGGGCAGGATCGGCTAGCATTCACGCGGGAGATTGCCTAGACAAAATCTCTACGATCGATTCTAGGATTAATGGGCATATTCTTGACCTGCGCTATTTTTCGAGTTCAGTGATATTTATTTCATTCCTGTATCACTGTTATTTTGTGAAATTTTTATCTAGTTTCCCCCTCTATCTACACCTAGGGCTGGTTCATTTATAAGTGGTGTGAAGTGCCAAGACATTGCTTTTTATTACTTCGGTGTGTCGAGGGCACAGCTTATTACTTGTTTCGTCTGAGGACGGGATAGCTTATTTCGTTTGTTCGTTGAGGACAGAGCTTATTACCTTGATGTGTCAGTGGACGCAGACAGTTATACTTTGCGTGTCATGAAGGACACAGAAACTATTATTAAAAGTGTTAAATTCAGTGTTAGATAGTCATAGTACTATATTTGTAGGGGCAGTATCTTCGATAATTCGCCAACAGACTGTTTGGGGAAAGAAGTACCCGAACGGCGAATTTAGTAGTCAGACATCAAGTGTATAATAATTGAATTTTTGAATCAGCACGAGAGACGACATCATTGACCATGGAGGAAGCCTGGAAATATCAAGACTCCGCCAAGATGGTTGAGATGAGATAAGAAGAATCCGGTTGGGAGATGGCTCCGGATGTTCTTTGACGGGTGGCTGGCTGAGGATGAGTACATGAATAATATTTATTATTATCTGATAAATTAACTTACGGTGTATGGGACATAGTTTGTTTTGTAAATAATTTGCTTGTGTGATTAACGAAGTCTATTTAGTTTTGGTCTGACACACCTTTTGCATGGAAACAGCTCGCATATATGTTATTAGTAGAAGGTTCTTTTCTTGTTTGTTGTTTTAACTAACGTAGCTATGTGAACGACCGTGTTTGCATACGCTACGCAATGCGGTTAAAAACGTCTCTCGGAGATATGTTGTGTTTCAGAAGTAGGACTGAAGTAATATAATTATACAGTAGATTGGAGGGAAATTGATTTCTTTTGTTTTATTATTGATCAGATTCAGTGAAATTATTGCCTTAGGAGCAATGTGATTTGTGCCGAAGAGCAGTCAGCTCTATCGTAGGTTGTAATATTTTTATAATAAATTGTTTGTTGGTGAGCATCTATTCAGCCGATCTGTGTGAAAACGTATTGTCATTCCCAGATGTGTGTGTGTATTTTGTGTTATTACAAGCGGGAATTTCAGCGTAGACTGATTTCTGGCAGCTTGATAACGAATCCAGATTGTGACCTCGCGAGGGCAATTCTGGATATTTTGATTAATGTCTGACCATAGCGGTTGAGTTTGTTGCTGTTGATCCCTTGAGATAACGGCGCAGCTGGTCAGTTATATTTATACACACTAGAGTGGGACAATGACAGGTGATTGAGGAAGAGGGGAGATGTTTCGCAAGACGGATTGAAGGTTGCCGGCCAAGTCATTAGTAGAGAGTGCTTGTTTGGCTCATTAATAACTTGAAATACAGAATTAAGAACTGATCAATGATAAATATTGTTTTAATAAATGGGAGTTGCCTACGAATCACGATAATCTCCGAAACGTTATCTTAACATGCAGTTTTGTTCATATAAAGTAATGTCAGCCAGTCAGGCTTTTGTTGTTGTTGGTTTATTTCATGTTTATATTCCATTCAGTGACCCGTGAGTCACATGCTATGCTGTATTTCCTTGTCTGTGTTGAGCAATTTGGCCACTGCTGGCAGCTCAAAGTCAAGTGCGTCTTCGCGCTAATGAGGGTCCCGAGAGAGATACCTGTAAATAGTAGATTTAGTGCGTGTGTCAGCATTACGTTTTTAAGGGTTTTTATTAATGTCATGTTCCATATCCGTAAACGTTGATTTACGAGATGATTGTTCGTGAGCATCGTGGCTGTTAATCCGTTGTAAACGAACAGTCATCCAAAGTACTCATTCCTCGTAGTTAGTCATTACGCGCACATAAAACCCAAATTGCAAGGTAGTGGAACCAGGATCCACATTTTAAATAAAAGGGGAGATCCATCTGACTCCTCAGATTTATAGATATTCCTATCATGGGAAATTCAGGGAGTATTGTTTTATATTTTATTGTTGTTTATTTCTTTTTATGCACTATTAGTCATTAAATCATGTTATTATTTTACATCTTGTCACCTTTCTTTCTAATTTATTAGCCTACTTTTCACATTTTGCAAAAATGAGGAAAAAGTAGACTTATGAGATCGGGCAAATGTGTGTCTGTCTCCCCTATCAACTCCTAAACGGCTGCAGCAATCGAAACAAAATTTGGTAGGAGTAAAGATCTATACCTGAATATCTCACGGCCATATTTGAAAATGATGTCAGTGCTACCAACTGCTAGAAAATCGCAATTGAAATTTGAGCTCCATGTTGGATATCTTGGAAAGTATGAATGGGAGCTATTTCAAAATTGTCACACGTACAGATCATAATATTTCAGTTCAATTTCCAGGAGGCTAAACATGGCAGTGTTGTCAAAATGATTATGAGCCTCCTGATAGGTCCAATTTTTAAATGCATATAACTTCTATACTATCAATTGGAATTCAACCAAATTTCGTATGTTGTATGTGTACATAAC
Organism: Meconema thalassinum; assembly: GCA_946902985.2. Classification (NCBI taxonomy): domain Eukaryota; kingdom Metazoa; phylum Arthropoda; class Insecta; order Orthoptera; family Tettigoniidae; genus Meconema; species Meconema thalassinum. The sequence goes on along the minus strand of OX336394.1, from coordinate 357,035,350 downwards.
CAGATATGACTGAGCGTATTCTTCAGACCTACCAGGGCTGCCAACTGTTAATAAATGCTCCTAATTTATTTTATCCAAATACCAATATATCATAAAGTATGCAAGCCGACAGCTTTAAACTATGCACACGTATAGTCCCTGACATTCTATATTAATTTGGAGTAACTTATATACGTCAGTGCTACCAACATGATTCTAAGCCTGCTGACAGGTCCAACTTTAAATACATGTAACTTCCATACTATCATTTTGATTTCAACCAAATTTCGTATGTGCTATGTGTACCATAACAGATATGACTATGCGTATTATAAGGAGCAACCAGTGCTGCCAACTGTTAATATGTGCTGTCCCTATTTTTGTTACCCTAATATCAATATATCAGAAAGTATGCAAGCCAATAGCTCTAAACTTTGCACACGTATAGTACCTGGCATTCTAGACGAATTTGGAGTAACTAATATACGTCAGTGCTGCCAACATGATTCTAAGCCTGCTGATAGGTCCAATTTTTAAATGCATGTAACTTCTATACTAACTAATGGATTTCATTCAAAATTGGCACAACAATAGATCATATTATTTCAGATTATTTCTGACCAATACATGCATGACTTTGTTGCCAACATGATTTTACGCGCGCTGTTAGATCCAATGTTTAACTGCATGTAACGTCCATGCTATTCATTGGACTTCAACCAAATTTTGTATTTTGTACCTTAAGGGACGGAACTAAGAATATATTCAGTCATCAGGGCTGCCAACTGTAGTGCTCTATTAGGATACATTATGCCAGGTATACAGTATTTCGAACTAATTGGAAATTTCGATATTAGCAACTTAATTTCGTCATTATTCTAGATAGGTTCATATTCTGTAGAATAATCATTGGCATGAAAAGTAGACTGTATAGTTCTTCACGGAACTTCTTGTTATCCTATGACCCTTACCTCAGTAGAGCATGTTGTTTGGCGAACGTAAACATCACATAGGAACTGAGCGCGACCCCTTGATTAAGATTTCTTACATTAAACACTGCTTTTCTGAAGGGTTCAATACATACATAAATTATATATAAACTTTTGAACTGACGGTGGTTTTGGGATCTGGGGGATGTGAAACGCGAAGATATGTCGAAATTTTCCGGAAGTCGAAACATGGGACCCATTGCAATAGTTAGCTTTCTAATGAAATCTACCTAAAACCATTTCAAGGACGGCCGACGGTGGGGCTCGAACCCACGTCTACCGAATAGCCTAACGCTGAGCTTTAGCGAGCGTAGCAACCGTTGTTGGTCACATATCCATGATTCTGTGCTTGATTCTGCAGCACCATAACTCGTTAATTTTGGTGTTATGATCGGAAGAAATATCCCCCCCCACAGGTTTGTAACAAATGTTAGGAAACACCCTGTATCTACAAACGAAACGTGTGCCAAGAGACTATGGACGCTATCCTCCCACCCCTTCTGCTATGAAGGGATGCGCTCTCGTGTCCATATGTAACTTAGTTGTTCCTCAGGGAAAAGCCCTCCATTACCTTCACTTGCCCTAGGTCGCGCATTCTGCACCTGGATGAGAGGGGACTTATTCAGGTCCATGAGTCGGCACATTCTTTTCGTCAAAAGTAGCTACTGCAACTTTCACATTATGAAAGAAAAAAGGGTGGTGTGATATTTTGTTGAGCCTAATTCATCCATCCATTTGTGAATTTTAAAAAATCGTACAGGGGATTGGGTAATCTTTGGTAATCAGCCCCGTGTACTTGCGTGTGTGTTGGATTTGTCTAATAAAACAGTTTTCCTGTGGTGACTGTAGTTATGTGTGCATTTGTAATCGTTAAAGTCAGAGATGGGATAGGTGCCCCGGGACTTGAAGAAAGGTACTATCCCGGCATTTTCCTGGAGGTAGTGTGGAAAACCCCCAGGAAAAGCCACACCCAGGATAGCGACTGACGGCACCGGGATTTGAACCTCCGATTTTCGGACTTTCTGAATCTGCCGTCGCGGCCGTGGTGCGTGATTTCAAGAGTACAGGTACAGGATACACTCAGCCTCGTGAGGCTGAGAAGAGGCGGTTCAATTCTTACCACAGCCACCCTGAAAGTGGTTTCCCATGCTTTCTCCATTTCTACTCCAGGCTAATGCTGGAATTATAGATAACTTAAGGCCACGGCCGCTTTCTGCCTAAATCCTACCTGAATGACAAGAAGTGAAGTGAAGGTAGTAGTTTTACGTGACCGTTAATCTCGCGATAATGAGCTACGGGACCTCCTTTTTACATGGAATCCGAACCACAGGACATGGCCCTTCACTTTGAAAATCTCACATACATTGACTGGGAATCGAACCCATTCTGCCGTGATGAAAGGCCAATAGCTTGACCGCTGCACCTGATTTACACATATACACTCTAGTACGGCGGCTTCGGTGGCGTAGTCGGTAGCATGCTGAGCTTCTATGTCCAAGATAACGTGTTCAAACCCGGCTGAAGTTGTCGGATTTTTTAAGAGTGTTAAAAATCCCTCAGTATGCCCTCCTTCGAAGGGGAAGTAAAGCCAGCGGTCCCATGTCATAGATGTATGGCATGTTAAAGAAACTTCCTCTAATTACACCTGTGTGAAGCTAAATTGTATAGGTTAGGAATGTAAACAACGCTCTTAAATCCCTACGTTTGTTGCCAAGAACCGACTGCGGTGACGTCTGGTAGCTAAGTTCTGAACTAGTAGTCGTTGAAGGTGGCGTTTGGTGGCAAAAGTAGGAACTACTTGAAAATTGATCGTCTGCAGTCCTTACTTGAATTAAAACTGATATACACACTAATTCAGTCATCACAATTAACACCGGTTATCAGACAGATTCTACACACACCCAAAGTACATGGGGCTACATGACCGCGTTGTCGCAGCCCCTAAACTTAAGAACCAACCAACCAACACTCTAGTACAGACATAACAGTGACAAAGGTAATCAGACAAATTCTACACACACAAGTACACGGGGCTACATGACCATGATGTCACAAAGCCCCTAAAGACACAACTACATCTTGAGAAAGAGCCTCATTAACTAGTGTGATTAAATTTGATTGAAGTTAATTTATATAACTAATCTTTCGTTTGTCAGCTGGTGAGTCAAAAACTCTTTATGTTCAGATGTTATCTATCGTTAAGTGAGCTGCTTAACACCGTCTGTTCTCTTGTGTAGACCACCTCGTGGTGTATCGATTAACATTCATAACTGTCACCCCTAAGGTCCCGGCTCTGCCAAGAAATGTAATTCTTTTGTGAGGGCTAGAAGGGATTAATCGACCTCATGAGGCATAACTGAAAAGAGAATGGTTCGATTCTTACCTCAGCCATCCTAGAAGTGGTTTCCCGTGGTTTTATAATTATTCTCCACGACAACACATACAGCGGTTGGTGTATAGCAGCTACTGACGTGGGGTAATATTGGAGTGGCCACCATACTCACCAGACCTTTCTCCATATGATTTCGATAGTTTACTCAAGGTAAACGAAACAATACGTAGTAAACGGGATGAGACAGAAGATGTAATTTCGAATGCTGCACGACAACACCTGTCTGGATTTAGACATGGTGCAGAAGTTGGTAATCGGCGCCTAGCAAGTCATTGGCAGCGCGTTGCAGATATTATGTTTCTTGTTGATGTGTGACATCTTTCCGCTCGGTTGCCGGATAGTTTTGTGGGAGTGATTTTGAAAATTGTGGACGGAAGTGGATCGGAACGATCGAGCTGGCAGTGGTGGATCGAACGGAAGTATGCACTGCCCGCTAGATCGATCGAACGGAAGTGTACTAGCTGGCAGTGGTGGAAAACGGAAGTATGCACTGCCCGCTCGATCAATCGAACAGAAGTGTACTAGATGGCAGTGGTGGAAAACGAAAGTTTGCACTGCCCGCTCGATCGATCGATCGGAAGTGTACTAGCTGGCAGTGGTGGAACGAACGGAAGCATAAGATGCACTGCCAACCCGATCGATCGATCCAGCAGGCAGTGGCAAGACCCAGCTAGCAGTGGTACGAGAAACAATGAGCGCGCGGTGTCAGAAATTGATACCATGACGTACTCTCGGCCATGTGGAATGTATATGACATACTCAAAGGAAAATGCTCATGCGAACTCTGGTGATTGAAACAAATGACATGGTACATGTTCGAAGTCTTCGTATCAGTATTTAAATGATAAAATGCCTTAATATCAAACATTGTAAGTAGTCGGCATTGCCGGTATTATGTTTCTGCACAATGGCTATTCAAATATTTACCCACATAACGGTAATGCAGTCATCAAATAAGGCCTAATGTACGGCAATCGTTGTGGTTATACGAGAATTGAGCAAGCCTTCATGAACTATTTCTGAATACATTCTCTTTACTCACAAGAGGGCCTATTCATAAGGCATTTTAAACTCAATTTCAAGCAGGAACATTAACGAAACAAGCAAAATATAAATTAAACTTAATTCCGTAATGCAGTATTATTGGAACGTGGAAATAAGTCACCATCTTTTGCACTATATTTCCGCAGTCGAAATAGGCGTGGGGTTAGTGCTTATGACTGTGAATCTAAAGATCTTGGGTTCGAATCCCGGACGCGGTAGCTATTTTTGCTACAAGATTATCATTTTAAACGATATTTATCATTATGACTGAAGCCTCCGTGGCTTAGGCGGCAGCACGCCGGCGCCTCACCGCTGGGTCCGTGGTTCAAATTCCCGGTCACTCCATGTGAGATCTGTGCTGGACAAAACGGAGGCAGACAGGTTTTTCTCCGGATATTCCGGTTTTCCCTGTCGAAATATCATTCCAGCAACACTCTCCACTATCATTTCGTTTCATCCGTCATTCATTTAATCATTGCCCCCAGAGGAGTGCGACAGGCTTCAGCAGCCGGCACATTTCATATCCTCGTCGCTAGATGGGGACTTCATTCATTCCATTCCTGACCCGGTCGGAGACTGGAAGCAGGCTGTGGTTTTTCATTTTCATCATATCAATATGACTCATTTTAACAGAATTCATGTGAAATTACGTGTTGGTCTGTGAATGAAGAGGACCTGTTTATAAGGAATTTAAGGTTATGAGCGGTGTCGCGTCTATTAATCTAGTTGATCCATATCGTATTCTTTATTTAGGCTAGTGCTGGTGGAAGCTACAAAACATCTAATAAAATGAGTTCCGTATTATAAACTACAATATCTGTAAAACACTCCCATTTACAATAGATTAATATTTGTGCCAATAATAGTATGAAATACCGGTGTATCAACAATTTCACGTGAGGTTTCTTCTATGTCAGATGTTACACATCATATGCGATTACTGTAAGGCTCGTAATTTGTTTGTTTGTTTGTTTGTTTGTTTGTGATGTAGGATGTTTGTTTGATTTTTGTTTGTATATTCAAGGATGGGTATAATATGTGTGGAGCAATGCTACTGCAACACTGAAGCTTCCGCCTACCACAACATACACTTACAGCACAGTAGTGTTTTGTGGGTTTGTGTAGGTGAATCCAACCGAAAAATTCTACGATATCTATATCCATTAACCCGTTAAGTGCTACGCACGTTTATTGACGGGCGGCTGCGGCCTGGTTACAAGTGCTACGACCGTCTATAGGCTGTATGTCTTTTTTTCTTCCAAATTTTCCGTTTAATCTCGAGTGCCGAATCGTCTGTGACATGTTCTGCCATTTGTTAGTCATTATGAGGACTATTTGAGCTTATATTTTTGCTTTCCTGAAGTAACTAACCGACCATTTTGTAGACGTCTGTCCTCTATAGTTTGAGTTCATTTGTGATGTACTGTAAACAAGCATGGTGGAACAACAAGGAATTTCTTATCACCTCTTTGTGATTTTGGATCAAAGTACTGTAACGTGAATTAGTTGCCTGGTGATTTTATGAACATTTTATTTTGCACCTTTTGTCTAGTTTGGAGATGGAAGCGTGAGCACAAGGTTAATTTTGATTTCCTCCAAATAAAAATTAATATACATGTAGGATGTTTAAATTACATTTAGATGAATATCTATGACTTTAGTCATAATTCTAAATTTTCCCGTATTGGTTATGATATATTATAAGAATATCCACTTTACAATGCGAATTTTTATCATGTTATATCCTTATGAACTATGATACATGTTTCGGCTCATTTTGAGCCTTCTTCAGTCAATAGCACAAATGAAATTCTCACAAATCAGTCTAGGGTTGATCAGTGTGACCTCTCAATACAATTTGTTAATAAATTTTTATAAGATTTTCGCATCGTCATTGCAATTAAAACATTGGAAAAAATGCTTAAAGAATTTCAAAACTGTATAAAAATCAAGTCGTGAACTCATCGTTACAGTTCTGGTCTCCAAACTATGGATGATGAACACAATTTGTGAAAGTCATTAACCAAGTAATTTCCGAACTTTCGTCTCTACCAGGATAACAAACACACGATTTTTTACACAAAACTTCTGTACAATGGTGTCCCTTATTTGGAACTGATGATTTCAACGATGAGTTCACGACTTGATTTTTATATCGTTTTTAAATTCTTTAAGCATTTTTTCAATTTTTTAATTGCAATGACGATGTGAAAAACTTATAAAAATTTGTATTAACACATCTTATTGAGACGTTACACTGATCAACCCTAGACTGATTTGTGTGAATTTCATTTGTGCTTTTGACTGAAGAAAGCTCGAAATGAGCCGAATCATGTATCATAGTTCATAAGGACATCGTATGATAAAAAGTTGTATTGTAAAGTGGATATTCTTTTAATATATTACAATTAGATTGATAAAGACCCTAAACCTACCTATCACCCGCCCCCCCCCCCTCTCCTCCCACTGGTAAGTTGAAAATTACGTCTCCTACAATATTGTTATCCAGTGGAACTTGGATAATTCGAACTTCAAGGGACCAGTAAACAAATTCGAATTATCCAAAAATTCGAATTAAGAAAGTTCTTTGAAAAGGGTAGAGATGAAAATATATTGTATTACGTTTATATAATGATTTACGTTCAACAAAGCAGATTAACAGACAACGGTACTGTATAATGACTGTATCATGAATAAATTCAAAAGTTTCAAATGATAAAATAAAACCAAAATGTACTATTCACCTATTTAACTACAGTGGTAATCCAGCAATCCAGTTACGTCTTAGAGAATTCTACAGTTATTCAAAAATAGTTTGAGATTTTTACCTGTTTCCTACAATTAAATATCTCGGCCATCACAAAAGATTTAACGAACGGAAAACAGAATCACTTAAGTCATTTCTACTTAAAAAGAACGCCTAAGTTCTGTGATGTGGTTTGTCGTTTTCCCGGAATTCCTGACCCAACTGTTTGGATTCCGATTGGCTTTTTACACGTAAAAACTTTGAATTATCCAAAATATAATTCGAATTAACCACGATTTCTTAGCATTGAATGTATATAAATTGCTAGGGACCAAGAGAAAAATTCGAACTAAAGAAGATTTCGAATTGTAGAAGTTCGAATTAGCCACGTTCCACTGTATTGTAAAATGCGAATGAAGAAACTCAGCACTGAGATAGCAATCAGCAAAACTGGTAACTTAGCACTAAAGGGGTTAATTTATTTATGACAAAAATGTGTTATCCCTGCAAGCGTAGTCAAAATAAAAATGATTTGCCATAATATATGTCCCAATTATCGTATTAATTCTAAAGAAAGAATGATTGTCCCGTAGAAACCCCATGTAAAGGTAGAAGAAGGATACTTCAGGTGGTGATATTTTAAGAGTAGTAAATATAACTCAAGTATTGCATAACCAGAGGTAAAGATATCAGGAAGAGCGCTGAGTCATTGAAGACTGAGTAAGTACAACCTGAAATAATGACTTGTAAATAATGGAGTATAGGAAGTCCATATGTAGAGATAAGTAGCTTGTTATGTTTCACTACAGGTCGGCAACCTTTTCACCGATGAGCCAGTTACATCCCCAGCTTTTCTCCAGTGTGGTGTAGTGGGTTAGGCTCTCGGACTTGCTTGTAATGGAGTACCAGTGCAGTCAGTTGATGGTGCTTAAATGCGAGGTATACACACACTAATAAATCATCTCTTCAGCAGAAAATCCCGACATGTCACCCATCTCTAAACTAAAGAGCAGTTAAAGAATGACATAAAACATATATTCTTCTTCTTTCGAATGACCCATTTGGAGGATACGATGAATCAACTTTGGCTATTGTCAATTTTATTCTTTCTTTCTTTCTTTCTTTCTTTCTTTCTTTCTTTCTTTCTTTCTTTCTTTCTTTCTGTCTTGAAATTCTGCCTTTTGAATTGCTTCTCTGTAGAGTGATCTGTTTGCTATTGTGTCTGTCTGAATTCTGGTGTTTGTCAATTTCAATGAACCATGTGGGTTTGGATTTGTAACTATTCAGTAATTTGAAGATCTGTTTAGTTAGTCTACTATTTTCCATTCTATAAATGTGCCCGAAAAACTCTACATTACACACACCAAAATAAAAGGGGCTCAATGACCAAGATGTTCAAACTTCTCAAATGAAACAACGAGAACTCTTTAATCAACATTGAAGTCAACTTATTTGCAGCATTTCCAACTGAATGTCAACAAAACGTAATAAAATGATAGGAATTTAAACTGTAATCTTCTCTGTTTCATTACATCAGTTAATATTTCACATTTCGAATATAACAGAGTTCATTGAGGAATTCCCTGGACAGTGATGCTAGGACCATATTGTTGGCAACAGTGTTCATTCACGTATTCCCTGGACAGTGATGCTAGGACCATATTGTTAGCAACAGTGTTAATTCATAAATTCCCTGGACAGTGATGCTAGGACTATATTGTTGGCAACAGTGTTCATTCCTTTATTCTCTGAGCAGTGATGCTAGAACCATATTATTGGCAACGGTGTTCATTCCTGTATAATCTGGACAGTGATGGAATTATGAGTTGTACCTGTTTTAGATGTAATTAACTATCCACCAGAAGTAATGTTGCCAACTATTATTGGAGTACCAGCAAATTTTGTAAGCAAAATAACATGAATATGGGTCTAGTATATTTAAAATGAATTAATAATAATGATAGTAACTTAAGAAATTGATTATTTTCCCATTGACAACATAGGTTTCAGAAACATTTGGGGCATTACTAAAGGAATTTCAGAAAACTCCGTGGCTTAGGCGGCAGCACGCCGGCCTCTCACCGCTGGGTCCGTGGTTTAAAACTCGGTCACTCCATGTGAGTTCTGTGCTGGACAAAACGGAGACAGACAGGTTTTTCTCCGGGTACTCCGGTTTTCCCTGTCAACAATTTCATTCCAGCAACACTCTCCACTATTATTTCATTTCATCTGTCATTCATTTAATCATTGCCCGAGAGGAGTGCGTCAGGTCTCGGCAGCCGGCACAGTCCATATCCTCGCCGCTAGATGGGGGCTTCATTCATTTCATTCCTGACCCGGTAGGAGACTGGAAGCAGGCTGTGGATTTTTCACTTAAGGAATTTCAGAAAATTTTAGTTGGCAACACTGGTCAGACCAAGCCTATGCAATGCAGCTCGGAACAAACCTGTCCCTTGCCGTGGCGAGATAGGAATGTTGATTGGTGGAACAGTCGTAGATACGGAGAACGATCAAGTGGGCCTACCAGTCTAAATAATGACACGTGGAGAATTGCTCTCTAAATCCTCGTAATGGACTGGGATTCTTTGTTCCAAAAATAAACATACCGAGACGAGATTTGCACATTTATATGCAAAGATAACCTTCCTAAGATGAAGTAACGTCACACACATAACAAATACAATGTAATAGTTTCATTTAGATGCTTGGAACACCGTAATCATCAGCGCCGTTGATGTGCGTGAGTTGAATCTGTCTGATTTTGTCTGACAACCTATGTTACTGTAGTTACATGAGGACAGTTGTTGTGCATATTTGTAATTAAAAACCAGATGTTCAGGAAATAACATATAGCCTACTTTCTCCTAAATGTATGGTTACAGTCTTAACTCATTGTCCATATCAAAGAGTATATTTGAATATTGGTTGTTGTAATTTGCTGGTTGGTTGGTTGGTTCTTTAGTTTAGGGGCTGCGACAACGAGGTCATGTAGCCCCATGTACTTTGTATGTGTGTAGAATTTGTTTGATAACTGGTGTGAATTGTGTTGGCTGTATTAGTGCGTGTTATCTGTAATTCAGGTAAGGACTGCAGACGATCAATTTTCAAGTAGTTCCTACTTTTGCTACCAAATGCTACTGTCCATGGCACCTAGCTGCGAACTAAGCTACTAGATTCCAATGCAAATAGCATCTAGCAGCACACGTTGGAACTAATAGAGCGTTATCAAATCTAACCTACAAACTTTAGCTTCACACAAGTGTAGTTAGTGGAAGGTTATTTTACATGGCATAAATCTATGACATGGGCGCGCACCGGCTTTACTTCCCCTCCGAAGGAAGGCATACTGAGGGATTTTTAACGAGTAACTAGTTGAAATAGCAACGTGACGTATTGTACGTTATACTATGCTAATGGTTACGGTAGGCTACTTGCTGGACCTATTATCGATTGCGTAACTCGATGTGCTACTGTTTTCGAGTGGTCGTCTGGCACCGTGGCTAAATGGTTAGCATGCTATACTTTGGCCCTAAAGCCTGTAGTTTTTAGGTAGATTTCTTTAGAAAGCTAACTATTGCAATGGGTTTTTACCATGTTTCGACTTCCCGAAAATTTTGACATATCTTCGCGTTCCACATCCCCTAGACCCCAAAACCACCGTCAGTTCAAAAGTGTATATATAATTTATGTATATATATATATATACAAGCTGACCCGGCAGACGTTGTCCTGCCAATCAAAGAAAGTGTTGTAACTTTGTTTCTTGAAGTGCTTTTGGATACACAATATTTTTTTTTCAATTTCTGTTAACTGCCTCTAAACTATCGTGAATTGAATTAACTAATTTAGAAACATTCGTTGGAGCGTGCAAAACAACACTCCAAAGTTTCATCGCTAACGGATAAATGGCATTTAACGCATACGGAATTTGGTTTAAATGATTCGTGCGCTGTCACTCATTTGTTGAATCTACTCGTGCTCTACCAACTGTGAAATGGATTTACTAAGTTAGAAAGCTTCACGTAAGTGTACACAACAACTCATCAAAGTTTCATCGCAATCGATGAATAGTATATGAACGCATACAGGATTTTGTTGGAACGCTTCGCGCGTCGTCACTCATTTGTTACATCTACTCGTGCGCTACCAATATTGTAAAATAGATTTACCAAGTTGAACACCTTCTCTGGCGTGTACACAACAACTCATCAATGTTTCATCTGAATCGGATGAATGACATATGAACGCATAAGTGATTTTCTTCAAACGATTCGCGTGCCGTCACTCATTTGTTGAATCTACTTATGCCCTACTTATTGTAAAATAGATTTACTAAGCCTGAAACCTTCTCTGGCGTGTACTCAATGATTCTCCAAGGTTTGATCGCAATCGGATGAATGATATATGACCGCATACGGGACATTGTGGAAACGATTCGCGCGCCATCGCTCATTTGTCGAATCTACTCGTGCGCTACTTATTAAAAACTGGATTTACTAAGACAGAAACATTTCCCGGAGTGTACACAACAATTCACCAAAGTTTCATCGCAATCGGGTAAATGGTATATGGACGCACACGGTACTTTGTTGAAATGATTCGCGTGCCGTCACACATTTGTTGAATCTACACGTGTGCTACCTATTGTAAAATGGATTTATTAAGCCAGAAACCTTCCGTAGGGTGTACACAACATCTCACCCAAGTTTCATCGTAATCGGACGAATGGTATTTGAACGCATACGGGACCTTATTGAAACGCTTCGTGCGTAGTCGCTCATTTGTTGAATCTACTCGTGCGGAACCTCCTGTGAAATGGATTTACTAAGTTAAAAACCCTCACGTAAGTGTAAACAACATCTCACCCAAGTTTCATTGCAATCGGATGAATGGTATATGAACGCATACGGGACTTTGATTAAGAGTTCGCGCGTCGTTGCTCATTTTGTTGAATCTACTCGTGAGCTACCTATTGTAAAATGGATTTACTAAGTTAGAAACCCTCACGTAAGTGTACACAACATCTCACTCAAGTTTCATCGCTATCGGACGAATGGTATTTGAACGCATACGGGACTTTGTTGAAACGCTTCGCACGTCGCCGCTCATTTGTTGAATCTACTCGTGCGCAACATCCTGTGAAATGGATTACTAAGTTAGAAGCCTTCACTTAAGTGTACAGAACAACTCATCAAAGTTTCATCTCAATCTATGAATGGAATATAAACTTATCCGGGATTTTGTTGAAACGCTTTGCGCGTCGTCACTCGTTTGTTGAATCTAATCGTGCGCTACCTAATGTGAAATTGATTTACTAAGCCAGAAGCCTTCCCTGGAGTGTACACAACATCTCACCCAAGTTACATCGCTATCGGACGAATGGTATTTGAACGCATATGGGACCTTTTTGAAGCGCTTCGCGCGTCGTCGCTCATTTGTTGAATCTATTCGTGCGCTATCTATTGTAAAATGGATTTACTAAGCCAAACACCTTCCCTGGAGCTCACTCAACATATCACCCAAGTTTCATGGCAATCGGATGAATGGTATATGAACGCATACGGGACTTTGAAACGCTCTAACGTGCAGATACAAACAGTAGAATTCGACATCACTGCCACTTTTGGTATAAAACACAACTTTTCGCCACGGGCGGAGTTATGTAATGGCGGTAGTTGCACAGGTTGCGACCAGGTGGCTCTAACGTGCAGAGGCAAACCGTCCAAAGACATCAGCTTTCACCAAGGCCAAGGCTAGTGGTTTCCATGGCGACTGTTTTTGACTGTATATTGTGGTTCTAAAATTGTGTGTAAATTGTGGTTCTAAAATTGTGTTCATTCCACCTGCCGGGTCAGATTGTGAATCTAAACCATACATGGACCCACCCTAATATACATACCAAATTCCATCAAAATCGGTTCAGTCGTTTAGGAGGAGTTCAGTCACATACACACGTGTCGAAGAATTATATATATAAAGATATATATATATATATCACTTTTTGTGGACACGATAAATACCGCAATTTTGTACCAATCACTTTGTAATGTTTACATAATATGTATCCCTATATTATCTCGGTCGAGTTCGTTAATGGGCACAATCGGTCGACGGGGGTGAAAATGGGGGGCATTTATCGAAAAAGTGAAATATCGCTATAACTCTCTTAATATTTGAAATATCGAATCCATTCAAAGTTCATACTATTTGTCGAATAAGGCTCAAAAATTTATGTTTGAAAAGTTTTTTGATAGCACCAACCATTGACCAAAGGGGTGGGAAAAAGTGAGTTTTTAGGGAAACATTAATCATATCTCTCTTAATAGGCACAATATCAAAACCGTACAAAATGGACAATATTCCCCTAATAATTACCCAAAACATTTGTCTGAAAGAATTTTTGATATGACCCACCATTACGCCAAGGGATGAGAAAAATGATTTCGGAATTATAAGAAAATGCCAAGAGCCATCAGAGGTTGCCATGACAACACTACTAAATTGATGAGGGATGAGCCACCAGACGTTGCCATGACAACGCACTTAGACGAGATCACATTCAGTTTTCTATCTGACCAAGTGTGAAGCAGCTTCGGTGACAACTGGTAGCATGCTGACCTTCTATGCCCAAGGTCGCGGGTTCAATGCCGGCCGAAGTCGTCGGATTTTCTAAGAGCGCTAAAAATCCCTCAGTATGCATTCCTTTGCAGGGGAAGTTCCAACGTTCGTTGCGAGTTGTAGGTTGCGGTGGCATCTAGTAGCCAAGTTCACAGCTATGTGTCGTTGACCGTAGTATTTGTTAGCAAAATTAGGAACTACTGCTTGAAATTGACCTCTGCAGTCCTTACCTCAATTACAGACTAATACAGCCATCACAATTCACACCGTTTATCATACAGATTCTACACTCACCCTATGTACACGGAATTACATGACCGCGTTTTCGCAACCCCTACACTGAGGAACCAACCAAAATCTCTGCGAGAGATAAAATTTTGCGTGAACAAGTAACAGACCGTTTGATAGTTACACATCAGTGTCGAAACCTTGCATAAAGACAGTGTGACCACAAGTATAAAAATGGACCACAAATGACAAGAATGTTACCGTCCCCTTAAGGCAATAAAATATTTAATATATGCATAAAATGACGAAAAACAAAGTTAATTAAGCTAAATTATAAAATACTTTCTCGCAATCAATGAGGTCTGATCCTTCTACGAAAACCTGCATATTCTGCCTATTTTCGCATATCCCCAGGCTTGCCCGGTGAAATCTACCTCCGCCTTCCGGCGTGCCGAGAGGACTTTTTTTTGAGATAGTGTTAAATTTCATTTAGATTTTGCATATGCCTTGATTCATTGCTATAAGGTTTCCTGTAATCCTTCTCTGCAAAGTGGTCCGAGCACTCTAAATAACATTTATTTAAATGTTCCGGTCCTTTGGTCCTCAGAATTTCATCTCAGTTGACCTGCTCTTCACAACCCACTAAGCACACCTGGAAAAGGATTGAAAGGATAGGTTTAATCACAACAATATTTTCAATAAAATATGGTACAATACTTCGACGTGAACTGTACTGTTCTGCACGGTGGTGTCGTCAAGTGCTCAAGTCTGGAATTCCATTACGTCGGACTGGTGGTGACAAATGTGAAGCGAGAGGGTGAGAGAGCGACAGTGTACAGGCTCACCCGCAAGCTTCAATGTCAAGGGCAATCGTCCAGCTTGCATGCCCAGATTAATAGAAGAAAAAATACTGGTACACATTAGTAGATGTTCTCCTAGCTGTTTTATTAGGAAATCTGTAAAATGACTTTAGACCACTTTGTATTTTGTAATTAAAACACCCATACATCGCACGAATAACCTCTACCAGCCATTTCCAAAACCGTGATGCATAACAGCACATAAACTTGCCAGCTGATTGAAATACCGGGCGTAGTTATCTGCGTAAACCGATAGATAGCAAAGAGAATCGGTGTCGCCAGATTCTCGCGGAAGTTTCCAGTGTTATCATATTGAGCTATTTGCTAACACCAACAGACCGCGCACAGGTACTATGCGGGATTATTTTGATCCTTAGTTCAAATGAAATGATAATCCACAGCCTGCTTCCAGTCTCCGACCGGGTCAGGAATGGAATGAATGAAGCCCCCATCGAGCGGTGAGGATATGGACTGTGCCGGCTGCCGAGGCCTGACGCACTCCTCTGGGGCAATGATTAAATGCATGACAGATGAAATGAAAGGATAGTGGAGAGTGTTGCTGGAATGAAATTTTGACAGGGAAAACCGGAGTACCCGGAGAAAAACCTGTCTGCCTCCGTTTTGTCCAGCACAGATCTCACATGGAGTGACCGGGATTTGAACCACGGATCCAGCGGTGAGAGGCCGGCGTGCTGCCGCCTAAGCCACGGAGGCTTGTCCTTAGTTCAAATAACATTTGCAAATAACACACAATAGGCTGTTACAAACACTATAAAATTATAATGTATCGTAGGAATATTATCAACTTGTTATTCTTCAAATTCGGTGAGTATAGAATGTGAACGGAAGGCAAATCAATGGAGTCCCACATAGAACTGCCATGACATCTGGCGGAAAAGTTTCACATAAGATATCCCTATATACGAGAAAGAAAACAGCGTCAGCCACAATCAAAATCCGGTTTCAACAGCCCGGACTTTTATTTAAATATAATATGTTTTCCATTGTAAAATGCACATCATAATTATTAATTTTATAACGTCTGAGTAGTTATTAAACAATATAAAAATAAGAAAATCAAGTAAAATAAAATAATTCCAACTCTAGTAGGTTTTGAACCCTGGCTAACCGGGTAAAAGACAAACGCTCTACCACAGACCCAATCATGTCCATAGCACTTCAGTGTGATGAACCGGTGTAGATATCTCCCATTTAACATCTGATTGCCGCTGAGCATCGCTGCGCCAGCGTTTACTGATTATTGTATCAGGAGCCCCGCAGAATGAAGCGGAGGACACAGTGATGACCGAGTGCAGTCTGCACATAATTCAAGCAGCATTGTGCATGCTACCTGCCTTAGAGGCGCAGATAAACGTCACAAGAGCTCATGTCACCACGGACAGTTATACGATGACTGAAGCTACTGGAGCTGAGTCATATCCTACTCGCACAACTGTACCTGTCAACGAAGCAGAGTGACGTGTGACACAAGTAAACAGAGAATAGTTCCCATCTCGACCGCCGACAATCATTTCGTTGAAGGGTAATACAACGTTGTAGCAAATAATGACTCAGAATAATCGATTTCTTCAGTGGCGGCTTCGGTGGCGTACTCGGTAACATGCTGAGCTTATATGCCCAAAATCGCGGGTTCAAACCCGGACGAAGCCATCGGATTTTCTAAGAGCGGTAAAAATCCCTCAGTATGCCTTCCTTCGGAGGGGAAGTAAAGCCGGCGGTCCCATGTCATAGATTTATGGCATGTTAAAGAACCTCCCACTAATTACACCTGTGTGAAGCTAAATTGGATAGGTTAAGAATGAAACAAAGGTCTTAGGTTTCTACGTTCGTTGCCAAGAGCCGACTGAGGTGACATCTAGTAGCTAAGTTCTCAACTTGGCCTAGTAGTCGTTGACTGTGGCGTTGGCGGCAAAAGTGGGAACTATTTGGAAAATTCTAAGTTGCAGTCTGTACTTAAATTAAACAAGAAGTTCCGTGAAGAACTATACAGCCTACTTTTCATGCCAATGATTATTCTACAGTATATGAACCTATCTAGAATAATGACGAAATTAAGTTGGTAATATGGAAATATCTAATTAGTTCAAAATATACCTGGTATAATGTAGCCTAATAGAGCACTACAGTTGGCAGCCCTGGTGACTGAATATATTCTTAGATCCACCTCTTAATGTACAGAATACAAAATTTGGTTGAAGTCCAATGGACGTTACATGCAGTTAGACACTGGATATATCAGCACGCGTAAAAGCATGTTGCCAACAATACCATGCGTGTGCTGGTCAGAAATAATCTGAATTATTATGATATCTTGTTGTGCCAATTTTGGATGAAATCCATTTGTTAGTATAGAAGTTACATGTATTTTAAAATTGGACATATCAGCAGGCATGGAATCATGTTGGCAGCACTGCCTTGTATTAATTACTCCAAATTAATCTAGAATGTCAGGTGCTATACGTGTGCAAAGTATAGAGCTGTTGGCTTGCATACTTTCTGATATATTGATATTAGGGTAAAAAAATATAGACAGCATTTATTAACAGTTGGCAGCCCTGATTGCTCTTAACAATACTTATAGTCATATCTGTTATGGTACACAAATCACATACGAAATTTGGTTGAAATCCAACTGATAGTATAGAAGTTACATGTAGTTAAAAATTGCTACTATCAGCAGGCTTATAATCATGTTGGTAGAACTGACGTATATAAGTTACTCCAAATTAATCTAAAATGTCAGAATATACGTGTGCATAGTTTAAAGCTGTCGGCTTGCATACTTTCTGATATATTGGTATTTGGATTTAAAAAATAGTGAGAGCAATTATTAACAGTTGGCATCCCTGGTGGCTCTTAAAAATACGCTCAGTCATATCTCTTTATGTACGCATTTTACATACAAAATTTGGTTGAAATCCAATTGATAGTGTAGAAGTTATATGCATTTAAACATTGGACCTATCAGAAGGCTTAACATTATTTTGGCAACACTGTCATGTATGGCCTCCTGGAAATTAAACTGAAATAGTATTATCTACATGTGTGCCAATTCTGGAATAGCTCCCATGCATACCTTGCAAGATATCCAACATGGAGCTGAAATTTCCAGTGCGTTTTTTCAGCAGTTGGTAGCACTGACATCATTTTCAAATATGGACGTGAGCTATTCCGGTGCACATCTTTACTCCTACTAAATTTGGTTTTGATTGCTGTAGCCGTTTAGGAGTTGATAGGGGGGGGACACACTGCCAGACAGACAGAAGGACAGACAGACAGACAGAAGGACAGACAGACAGAAGGACAGACAGACAGACAGACAGACAGACACACATTTTCCCGGATCGATCTCATAAGTCTACTTTTTCCTCATTTTTGCAAAATGTGAAAAGTAGGCTAAAAACAGAGATCACACACTAATACAGTCATCACAATTAGCACCGGTTATCAGACAGATTCTACACACACCCAAAGTACACGGGGCTACATGACCGCGTTGTCGCAGCCCCTAAACTTAAGAACCAACCAACTGATTTCCTCAGTGGAGTATACTGTACCCATGTGAATAATTTCCATCGAAAACATGCTTCTGCCTCCAGCCAGCATCAGCCCTCAGGCGTGTACCGTTCACCCACTGAGCAGTTGCATATTTTTGATCTGAGACTAAAAGGTATCAACTCTACAATAATAAAGCACAACTCTATTCTAAAGACTTTAATTGAGCTCTAAATCATGGCTTCAAACAAACAAAAACACAATCCCAACAATATAACACAAAACAATGCATAAGTATTCCTTCAATCCACTAATATTCGCACTTTATCCTTGCAAATCCAAAGGATTATTCATTCATTTACCATGAGATTAACACAAAATT
Organism: Meconema thalassinum; assembly: GCA_946902985.2. Classification (NCBI taxonomy): domain Eukaryota; kingdom Metazoa; phylum Arthropoda; class Insecta; order Orthoptera; family Tettigoniidae; genus Meconema; species Meconema thalassinum. The sequence goes on along the minus strand of OX336394.1, from coordinate 357,016,596 downwards.
CATTCTCAAGTGCGCTGATGCACTTGCAAATTACACATCAACTGTACTTACAATCTTATGTCACCTATCGTGACCACTTTAATTTCACAATCTAGTCGTTTATTCTCCACACATTCTAATTTACATTATGCGTACAATTGTGTTCTGTATCTCTCTTCCCATCAAAATGATCTACCATGCATTAACCACTTTATGGGTTGCACATCAAATTTACTTGCAACTCCATTGTTACTTGTGATTATACCCCTTTCTGCAGTTCCCCTTTATGTAGTTCCACTTTCTACAGTTCCATTTTCTACAGTTCCCCTTTCTACAGTTCCACTGTATGTCGTCATGAGTTCAATTTCAAAGATTCCGTTACCACTGTGTCGGATGGTATATTATGCTACCCTTGCGTGGGCATAGCCTATGGCATCTAGTGTCGACCTTCAGAAAGAGGTGACGATGTCAGTATAAAAATGCTACTTTCAACAACTTATATGTTTGCCAAGTATTAAGTTATCAGAATGATCCTTAATTATCCATGTGTTTCAAACCACACAAATTCATTATACAATACAACAATGATTCTTTTGTTACAAACAGGGTTCCAAAGACTTTCTACTCTAAATGTCAACTCCAAGGGTCGTTTAAAACCTCTCTCTCGGCTCTTCCAGTATACAATGGGACTGAGTCGGGCGGTAACAAAACACTTGCTTTGTCCCCCGCTCTGTTCCCTCTTTCTTTATCTCCAAGCAGTAGTATGTGGCTTTAAATACAATAGTGCAGTCTTACTGATCTGCGCAACACATATGATCTACTAAACTGTATGCAAGATAGGGTATGGAATTGTTTAAGCATTTATTCCTAAACTTAGAATATTAATAGCTGGCCTCAACAGGTCCATTTACATTATATGAAGGAACGAGATTCATCGCACACCTGTCGAATTGGGATAGCTGGCACCTTGTTAAATGATACGATCAGGCACATCCTGCCGTCAAAAATTCACTCCCAGGAGCTGAATTTATTCAATAGCTAGTTCTCGGTCGATATCAGGTGTCATGCTGAGGTGTCCATTGTTATCCTCCCATACACCACTGGATTCGAACCCGGAACATTTCATAGCAATACATCACTAAATACGCTCTGGAAAATTATAAATATCTCTGTACTCCCTAGGCTATACGAGATTTCACACGTCGATCAGATTACCTGGCTCCCGTGACCATAGTGATATGAACCCGTCCTTTAATTAGTAAGATAAAATCAATCAATTACTCTTACAAGCTTATTCATCAAGCTGCGAATTCAATTCTCTATTAAACCCTTCCAGTTCCTAGATTCTTGCATATTTATTTCCATTATCATAATATACTCTGATATTAAATTCTTTTACTTCGCCCATCACGTATAGTACTATTGCTTGGATACACCATTATTCCCATTAGCATATATATTTTGCTTACAACCATTTTTCCCTGATGTGTATTCATTTAATCTTCTTCTTCTTATTATTATTATTACTGACATATATTTCCATACCGACACAACGTAACCGTATTCAATAACCGAACATCCGTGTTCGTTACGTTAACTTTTTATATAACTCAATTGCCATTTTCACAATAGTGGTAACGATTTATCCACTCAATGATGTACAAAGACATCTCAACTTGACTAAAATCAACACAACATTAATATCTCGAGGTTCTACCTCCTAAATTGACTCTTATTGGCATATTCTATAAATTTTGAAATCACTCAACATGCAGTAGACTATAATTACTACAAAATCATGGTTTTTGGGTACTCACATTGGTTAATCTGGTGGCTCCAACCACGCATTTCCTCCAGTAATGCCCACCATAATTTGCAAATTAGCAAGGCATTCTTAAACTTTCCACACACATTTTACATAACTTTTGCCACACAAAACACTCTGCACTTTGCTTCTTCATGTCGAAGCTGTTGCTTCCTTATCACTAAAATCACACGATCACTATGTACATTTCTTAATGGTTGACCTCTCCTTGCAGAAAATCAAAAATGCAGGCCTTGAAGATCTATTCTCCGCTTCTCTCCCGCATCTCGTCTGAAAGTCTCGATTCTCTGCCTAAGGATTCCTAGCGGTCCCCCAATCTGTCTATCAATTTCTATCCTTAGGTAAATTTCCTGTTATCGCATAAATATGCTTGCACATCGTCCTGATCATTAATTACAGTGGTATCCCTGCGAAATTTCATCACTTGCATAACAAAGTTTATATCTGCGCAATCCGACATCCTATTACAGTATATGTCTAACCAATAACTTAGATACTGCGCTCGTCCATTGTACATTGTACTTGTACACTTACCACTTTCAATTGTCCTACCTTGTACATCATACGGTACATTTCCTGCGTACTCAATAATAATCATTCGTGATGCCGACTATAAAAGTATCGTACGACTGATCTTATTAATGTTATTAATTAATGCCGTACTGCATGGCTCTTACGTTGATGCACTTAACATACTGAAGTCCGAGCGTCCCTTCCTGGACCCCGGTAACGTGCGCTTCGCACTAGACTGCGGTTCAACTGACTACATTAATCGTTATTAATTAATGTCTTAATGCATTATTATTCTGTTGCTGCACTTAAACTGTTAAAGTCCGCGCGCCCCATCCTGGACTCCGGGCGGCATGCGCTCTGCACTCAAGTACGGTTCAACTGACCCCGACTGTCCTTTCCTCAGCCCTTATATCCGTTTGGAGAGAAAAAGTAGATCGAAAATTTCCCTGCAGCGTCATCTTCTCTCTCAGTATGTTTCTGGTCTTGAAATAACGTTTTTATGGTTCATTTTTCCACGCTGATCACAGATTTGTCTGTGTGCTCGAGGATCGATCGGCCAATTAATTAATATTAATTACCTTTGCCAGCGCTTCCCCACGCAGTGTCATTGGTACATCCCCGAAGACATGGTCAGATCCTGTCGCTAACCTCAGTTTTACTGTGTTAATGCGCGTTACATTAAATCTGCCTCGATTTCAATGTTTAACGGCTTGATAATTAGCCTCCCGGCTATACATTCACATAGGTGCAATCCTCATGTCTCTGAGTTACTCCAATCACGAGTAATCATTAAATTACTCTGGTATCTTCCCATCCCCTTGGCCTTCTCATTCTGTAACGGGGAATAACTGGCCCATATATTACCGTCCTGACCTGCTCCAGACGGCCTAAGTAGGTCACAGTGATCGACATGGCTCCACGAAACCACGCCTAAATTCCAGAGTCATTTACAAACTGTCAAACGCTCCAACTTTCTGCGCTAAGTCCAGAATTGTATGCCTCCTACAGCCCAATACTGCAGTATTCTGCTACTATTTCCTGCATTATATTAACAAATAATGTCATAATTTGTTCATATCACAACAGTGATTTAATGTGTATTTTCTCTAGGGGTTTTATAGCTTAAACTCCCTGAAAAGATCTCGTGTTCGTTCCTTGCTGGTATCTCTAGTCTGTATACATTTATCTCAGAGATCCACGTTCGACACCAGTCAGCCTAACACCGTTGGGTTCAATACCTTCATTATAAACCTTTTCATACAAAGTTTATATTATTGATATCAGTAGGCTATATTGCATGCAACATACTCAAACTATAGATCAGGCACGAGAGGTCAGCTGCCATCTTGTCATATGGCCGAGGATGCTCAGCTCTTTTAATTCACTCCTACAGTATAGTATCCAACAGATCACGTCCTTTAGGATAGCTTAAACCACCGTCGGTTCCATAATCGTAATTGGTGGGTCGTAAGTTATGCATTATAACGCTTGCATGATTTGCACGGCTGCCTTCTTGAAATGGTATGGATGATGACCTAGTAGTTTGGACATAGGACGCGTCCTATAGGAAGGTATGTTTCTACCAAATTTGGTAGATATCCGATGATTAGTTTGGTCGTAATTTAATTTTAAATTTTGAACATTTGGGTGGCCACCATTAAGTTTTGGTAAAGATGGTGGCGATATAAAACATGACGCTGAGGTGCACTTTGCTAGTCTTACCTCTGTGCCAAATTTCGTTCAATTCGGTTTCGTCATGTTTGAATTGATGGTCTTGGGGGACAGACATACACATACACACACAGACAGACAAATTTTTACCCGTGTAGATCTCATAAGTCTACTTTCATTTTCTGTTTTCAAAAATCGAAAGTTGGCTGAAAACCGTGGCACTACAGTCTATTAAGGGCCTTGGCCCACCAAGCACTCGCTTCTAAGTTATTTGGCCTGCAGATTGAGGGGTGTCGAGTGGTCAGTGCGACAGATCTCCTCAATCATTAATCTTCATTTTTTGACGGGACACTAGTTCTCTAATCAGACAGCGACTCAATTGTCCTCATGAGGCTGAATGCAAACGGTTCCAGCCCTCATGTTTGCCTTTAAAATCCTTGACTGAGCCAGAATAAAACCCGGGGCCTAGGGTGAAGAGACAGGTGCGCTACTCCCACACCACGGGGGTATTTGTGAGGCCAGAATCTTTTGGGCAGGAAATGGTTGTGGCCGTTAATTTGGGACCATCCTGACATTTTCCTGGAGAAAAAGTGTAAAAGCACGGAAAACCATTTCCATAAGTCACCTATTTTCAGTTTTGCCTCATGAAGCTGAGTGTACTCCGTTCCAACGCAGAACTTCACGTTGATAGCCAAATGTGCTAGTCACTATGTCATGAGGTTCACCAAGTGAAATGGAACAGAGAAGGAGATTGAGAGTAAACGATGTCCATAGAAAGTACATTGCTACATTGAGAAGGTCATGAATATTCCCAGAGTACTCGGAACCACAAAGAATGAATGACAAAGGTAGACTTATTCTAGAGAGGCGGCGTGATAGTGCAGTGGTCAAGTTGCTTGCCTGCCACCTAAGATGACCGGATTCGATACCCGGTTAATGCTTCTGTGATTTTCGAGCTAGGAATCATATCCGTTGGTTCGGAATCAACATAATGAGGTTCCATGATCAATGATCGTAAGGTTAAGAGGAGCCTGAATGTCCTATGATGTCCATGTTAATTATCAACCTTTCGTTCACAATTTTCTCAGAAAATAATTGCTCAAAATTGTATTATTGTCCGTCAGATACAATTAGAAATTGGGAAATACCTACAAAAGCAAATACACAAGTCATTTTATTTACCAATTTTGACCTACGGATGAGAATGTTGCACATGTACAAAGAATGATCTAAGTAGATCACATCCTAAGATGGTTGGTTCCTCAATTTGGAAACTGCGACAACACGATCATGTAGCCCCGTGTACTTTGGATGTGTGTAGAATCTGTCTGATAACCGGTGTTAATTGTAATGGCTGTATTAGTGTGTGTTATCTGTATTTAATGGCATATGAAAGATCCTTCCACTAACTAAACTTGTGTGAAGCTAAATGTTTAGGTTAGATTTCGTTGAAAGGCTCTATCATAGTTCCAACATTTAACACTAGGTGTCAGTGACATCTGGTAGTGAAAGTTGGAACTACTTAAAATTCAACCGAACTTGTAGCTCACCCCATGGGTGTCCGCTTTGAGCAGCTACAGCTTCTCGCGAGCCGAACATGTCCTCGGACACTCCCGGCACTAAAAACCATACGCTAAATAAATAAATAAAGTATTTAACTAAGGACAGCAGACATTCAATTTTCAAGTAGTTGCTCCTTTCTCTACAAAACGCAACTGCCAACGACAACTATTTATGAACTTGGTTACTAGATGCCACCGCAATTGGCTCCTGGCGACGAAGGTTAGAACCTAAGTGCGTTAGTCAAATCTAACCTATAATTTAGCTTCACACAAGTGTAATTAGTGGAAGGTTCTTTCACATGCCATAAATCTATGACAAGTGACCGCCGGCTTTACTTCCCCTCCAAAGGAAGGCATACTGAGGGAATTTTAAAGCTCCTAAAATATCCGATGACTTCGGCCGGGTTTGAACCAGTGACCTCAACCAACCGAGATGCGCTTTCTGCGAGGGATCCTGGGTAAAACGAGAAGTGACAGGTTAAGAAATGAGATAATACGACACACGCTTAGAAGAAACTATTAAAAAGAGTAGTCTCAAATGCTTTGGTCATGTAAAAAGAATGGGAAAGAAGAGATTACCAAGAAGAGCTCTGGAATGGACAAAAGCTGGAAAAAGACCAATTGGGAACAATAAGGAGAGGCCAGGTGAAATAATATGTGACCCGAAGAGGAATACAGTGGGAGGAAATGCTGATCGATAGATTGCTGGAGAAAAGATTGGAGGAGGCTATGTGTAAAGCCCTGCGCGGATGCGGATATCTGCAATATTTCTCGTCATGTGGATATAGTTAGCATGGCTGTGAGGATAGCGGATATTGTTTAGAGTAAATTTGCGGATAGAGTTTAGAATACAATCTTGAATTGGATTTTTTAAATAATTTAGTTTGTGTTAAGATTTGCGTCCTTCATGTTTCTTGCTATTTCCCTATTTGCTTTCGCTTGGATTGTATGAGAATAATAGAGATGTGAAAGAAGGCAGTCATGGAAATATCCACAACAGTGTTGACTTATGCCCCCCCCCCCAAAAGTAAGGTCCTTTTTACTGTGCCCTTTTAAATAAAGAAAAGTGCAAATCATAGTCCGCTAGCTCAATCAGACATTCGAGGCATAGTATATTCTCCAACTGGATCAAGCTTAGGATACACTTCAAAATAAACATCAAAATACAACTATAAAAATTATTTAATAAATTCAAAATTAGGCGCTACAAAACAAAACATAAAACTGAAAAAAAAAAACACACTTGTTCTATGAAGAACCAGGAATTTCTAAATCATAGATTACAAAACACTAAAGTAAGGTTCCATTGAAACTGACAAAAAAGTCAAATAGCCTTCATTCCCAAATAGCATATTCTTGAATATCATCAAGCGAGCCCCAAGTGGCTCGGTGTTTATCTTTACATACATTTACATGTTAAAACACATTAATTACCCTTAATTTGAATATTATTATTAAACTGAGTTAATGTTTATAATGGTATCAACAATTACCATTCCTGGGATCCACATGAGTAGTGTGGCAGTAGGAGTTCTGCTTACCAGCCTACTTTCGTACGAACTTTGCCAATATCTCTCGAACGCATGGTCTGATTTTAACGAACGAGGTATTGTTGGCGTTGGGGTGACTTCCTCTTTGCTAAGAATGTGTGTTGGTATTTTTTTTAAATGTTTCTTTTTGGGATTGGCGCTATTTTGGAAACGGTGAAGATGAGAAAAAAGTTTGCTTGACGTGAATGAAAGGTGGACGGAACGTTTCAAGTGTGTTGGAGAAAATAAAATGATAGCCTACTTTCTCGCGATCAATGGTGATAATTCGCGAACGCCTGATCGGATTTTGACACATGAGGTGTCGTAGGACTCGAGCTGAGGCCCTCTTTGCACTGAATGTGTGTTGGTATTTTTTAAAAATGTTTTGAAAAATTTATATTTTGAAAGTAGGTGATAGTTGGAAAACCAAACTTGATAGAACGTTGTCCAATAGTTCAAACGAATGGTCTCTATGTCTTTTGTATTTTTATAATATTTTTTTTATTTTTGATGTTTTTTTGAAAACAGTCCAATTTTGAAATTCCTATATTTTGGAAACAAGGAATGTTAAAAAGAGTTTGTTTGACATAAATGAAAGGTCCCTACCCCCTCTACCATGAAAATAAATGTCTAGTCTCTAGGACATAAACTATGCATTTTGTAACTTTTTACCTGTTTTTAGCCTACTTTCGATTTTTGCAAAAAATGAAAGTAGACTTATGAGATCAACACAGGGCGAAAAAAGTGTGTCTGTCTGTGTGTGTATGTGTATGTGTGAGTCTGTGTGTGTGTGTATGTGTGTGTGTGAGTCTGTGTGTGTGTGTGTGTGTGTGTGTGAGAGTGTGTGTACTCTGAATGTCTGTCCCCCCCCTATCAATTCGAACACGGTGAATGCGAATTGAACGAAATTTGGTACAAAGGTAGCACTAGCAAAGGACACCTCAGTGTCATGTTTTATATCGCCGCCATCTTTACTAAAACTGAATGGTGGCCACTCAAACGTTCAAAACGTAAAATCAAATAACGACTAAGCAAATCATCCGATCTCTACCAAATTTGGTAACAACATACCTTCGTATAGGATGCGTCTTGTGACCAAACTACAAGGTCGTCCGCCATACCATTTCAGGATGGCGGCCGTGCGAATTATGCAAACTTTATAATCCATATCATGGGACCCACCAGTTCCGATTATCGAGCCGAGAATCGTTTTAACTGTTCTAAAGGAAGAGGCACGTTCGAAATTAAAAGTTTATTTTGTAATACTATAGTGCAGACGTGATTTTAAAAAGCTGAGCTGATTCAGTAATAAGACAAGATGGCAGCGGATATCTTGTGCCTGACTTATATTTCACTAATTTGAGTATTGCATGCAATATAGCGTACTGATACAAAATAAATAAACTTTGTATGAAATGCTTTATATATAAATAATATACTCCAGTGATGAAATCGTTTAGTATAAATCATTATTTGCTAACAAGTTCTATGTAGGTCATTTTATATAGTACGATATTCGTTGACACAATTAGCTCAGAGGTAGAGCGTTAGCCTATCGCTCAAATGCCTATGGTTCAAACCCGATCAGAGCTAGGTTTTTTGCTTGAAATGTTATATGTTTATTGTTTTGTAATGACTCAGATGTTTTAAAATTAAGCGTTATATTGTGCATATTATGGTGTAAAATATATATTTAATTAAAACATAATTCGCCAGCAGATTTACTCGAGACATCTAGCTGCCAAAAAGGTAACTGCACGCCGACCTACTTATTAACTTCCAGATTTTATTGAAAAGTTTCTTCTTCTGGCCGCTAGAATGCACTCGCTCTGTTAGGATTATATTGTTCGATATTTCACCACTAGATGTCACGACTAGTCTACGTGGGGCTCCTTTGATTACTATACCATTGGCATTCTATGCGCATCGAATTTGAAGAATGACAAGATGATACTACGATACATTTTTACTTTTTATTTTAAAGGGTTTGTAACAGCCTATTTTGCGTTACTTGAAAATGTTATTTGAAGTAAAGAACAAAACGATTTCACATAGCAACTGAATTCAAGCCGTTGGTGTTAGTTCAGGTTATTAATTACTACTTTTATTTCAGGCAAATAGCAATCGAAAATATCCACATAGTTTGTATACACACGTCTCTGTAGGGTCATGGAAAGATTTGTTAATTCAATTAGGGTTGTGAAAGCCATGCACAACCAGACGTGTAAAGACATGCCTCAACTCAAAGTTGGATGTTGCCCACGGCAGGTCGTATATGTAATAATAATAATAATAATAATAATAATAATGTTATTGGTTTTACATCCCTTTTAACTACTGCTGCTTTTAGAGACACCGGGGTGCCGGAATTTTGGCCCGAAGGGGATCTTTAACGTGCCAGTAAATGTACTGACACGGCTCCCTCGCATTTGTGCACCCTCAAATGCCAGCTGACTGCGCCAGGATACGAACCTGCAACCTAGGGCCCAGCAAGCGAGAACGTTACCGCTGAGCCACGCAGCCAGTCCGGTCGATTATGTCTCCAGATCCATAACATTCTTGATATACTTCTTATCTTTATTTCTTTATTGATGGTAGCAGTTTTTATCTAGGTTGTGGCGTTTGGTAGAGGTAAATCTTTTCTAAGGTCTTCAACAAAGAATAGTTCTATTATACTCTTTGATAATAACAACGAGTTATAGCTATACTCATACATTTAGGAGAAAGTAGGCTATATGTTCTTTACTGAACATCTTGTTTTTTAATAAAGAGTGTTTGTAGACAGAGAACCGGTAGCGCTTGACGTATGTTACAACAAGGCTATGACTGGCCATGGTGAATGCAGAAAATAGCTATTTGGACGGGGTGACAAAAAGATAGAACGAGGGGTCGCTCTCCGATATTTTTGCGATGACAAATGAATAAAGGCGAATATTTTGAAAATCCCTCATGGCGATCTCGGCGACCGTGCCTGGAAGAAATGAATTTTTATTTCGGTGGGATGGCGGGGCAGCTTATTACGGTTGGTTTTGTGATATTTCCTATGACGGACGGAGGCGAATATTTGAAAATGTGTGCTAGAATTTTTTTACCCCTGAAGGGGATCTTTAACATGCTAGTAAACGGTAATAAGCGAGACCGCTGTCTGGCACAGCAAATGGTTGTAGAATATGGAAACCTCTAACATTCGGTCGACCAAGCAATGTGCATGAACGCAAAGAACCAAAACGATAAGGTCAATGGCCTGAGATGTTATAAACAAAATATTGAACTGGGGTGAAGTGACGTGTTATATGATTTAAGTATGTGGTTAAAATGATGATGTATTGAGGATGGCCGCTTGCTAGTAATTATTATTACAGTAAAATATTTAATAAAGATCAGTCACAAACGCCGGAATTTCTTTGCTACTTTCAACGCAAACTCACTTCTTAAGATCGGCAAACTCAAACAGGTTACTGACGTCTTGTCTCGATATCAGATATTGATCGCTGCAATTCAGGAAACAAGATTCACGGATGAACAGTGCTTCGAGTCACAAGGTTATAGAATATTCAAAGGCAAGACCGGTAAACGTGTAGTAAAAACCATCCCACACTTAGGCACAGGATTTATTGTGAACAGGAAGATTTTGGGTTCGATTGTGGACTTCACATCCCCTAACAGCCGAGTCTCTACTCTTTCTTTTCGGTGTACAAATAGAGTTTATACAATGGTGAACGTACATGCGCCAATCAATCAGGCGAATAAGAAGGACCCGGAAGGAACAGACGCATTCTGGGAGGAGCTAGAATATATCCTCTCAAAGGTACCTGACAAACATACCACCATTCTCCTAGGGGATTTCAATGCCCAGCTTGGCAAAGAACGAAAATATCAGAAGATTATTGGAAACTACCCAGCTCACAGGAGAACTAATCGTAATGGAGAGAGGCTTGTGGAGTTACGCAGAGCATTCAATCTGGTCCTAAAGTCAACGGCGTTCAAACACCTACCCAGAAAACAGAAGACCTGGATTTCTCCAAACTCCAACCTTGGTGAATTCCAAATTGATCATGTCGCCATTGCACGGAAAGCGCAACGAGAGATCCAGAACGTGAAGGTTCTGAGAAGTGGCAACTTAGACTCGGACCACTACCTTTCGCAAATCAAAGTTAGACTAATTCCAAGAAATAATAAGAAGATTACTCGAAGAAAAACTGATAAGTTTGACAGAGACAAGCTAAGGAGCAACCAATAATTCACCCACAAGTTGGAAACTTTAAATCCAGAGAATTGGGAACAATTACAAGAGGTTATAGTCAGAACTGCAAAGGAGACTGTCCCACTCACAAAATCAAGAAAGCATCCTTGGTGGGATCATGAATGTGATACAGCAGTTCAGCTAAGACAGGTTGCGTGGCAGAAAGGGAATTGCCACAAAAATGAACAGAATAGGGTCAACTTCCTAAATGCGAGAAAATCTGCATCAAAAACCATCCGTGGCGTGAAACGTACGTTTAATAGGGAAAAGTTGGTACAGATTGAGCAAGACTTCCAGAAAAATAACACACGTAACTTCTATAAAACCTTCAAGCACAGTCTGAACAAATACAACCCCCCTAGTCTACAGTTTAAAGATTCCAACGGGAAATTGGCTCACAATGATAAAGATAATTGTCAGATTCTAGCAAGTTATTTTGAAAACCTCCTCAACTGTGAGGCTCCAGTGACCCCTTTCGTTTATGAAATAAATCCAAACATCCACCCCGATTCGTCCCCACCTACAAAGGCTGAAATCACGAAGATAATCCAAGAGCTGAAGGACAACAAGGCACCGGGTGAAGATTTGATAATTGCTGAACTGTGGAAACATGCAGGGGAAAAGGCAATCGACAAGCTTGTTGCAATTATTCAAGAGATCTGGGAGAGCGAAAAACTCCCAAGTGGATGGACCTCTGCCGTAATTCATCCACTACATAAGAAAGGGGAGAAAACCGATGTGAACAATTACCGTGGCATCTCTCTTCTGTCAATAACTTACAAGATCCTCTCAAAAGCTCTACAGAATAGGGCGGAACATCAAATCGATCCACAACTGGGGGAATACCAAGGGGGTTTCAGAAAGGGACGGTCATGTGCTGAGCAGATTATGAATCTGAAGTCCATCCTTTCATATCTGAAACTCAGGAACAGGGAATTCGTGGTGACCTTCGTTGATTTTAGAAAAGCGTACGACTCAATTGATCGAACCACCCTATTGCAAATCCTTGAAGAGTTTGGCTTAGATAACAAGACACAATCAATTATCCAGCAAACCCTGACCAACACCACCTCCAAAGTGAAGTTCAGAGGCGAGTTGTCCGATGCCTTTGAAATCAGGACAGGAGTGAGGCAAGGATATGGACTCTCACCTCTACTCTTCAACTGTGTTTTAGAAAAGGTCATCCGAGAATGGCGGAAGGAAATGAAAAATTCAAGGGTAGAAAATGGGGTAAGACTAGGGTACAAGTATATGAATCTTACAATCGATTGTCTAGCCTTTGCAGATGATCTAGTGCTCTTTTCAGATTACATTGATACGGCAGAAGAACAACTTAACCAACTGAAAAATCAAGCACTGAAGGCTGGGCTTCAAATCTCCTTTGAGAAGACACAATTCATGACAAACATAAAATCAGCGCCCAGGGAACTGGAGGTCGGACTAGGAAAAGTTCAGAAGGCAGAAAAGTTTAAATACCTCGGTGAATGGATAGAGCCTAACCTATCAGAGAAAGAAGCCTTCGTGTCACGCATTAATAAAATGGAAATGGCATACAACCTGACTAAAGACATCTACAATAAGAGATCGATATCCTTAAACGCCAAAATTAGACATTACTGCACTGTTATTCGACCAGAGGCTCTGTATGCGGCAGAGACTCTAACAATGAACAAGAAAGGTCTAATGGAAAAACTAGAGGCGAAAGAAAGGAAGATTTTGAGGAAAATCCTGGGTCCTATCAAAGAAAACAGCGAGTACAGAAGGCGTCACAACCACGAATTATACAAGCACGTGGAGAAGATCAGTGACACGATTCGAAAAAGAAGAATTGCCTTTTATAGCCACGTGACACGAATGAGCCCAGGCAGGATATCAAAACGCATATTGACGTACTTTCAGGGTAAGAAAACCAAAGGGGCATGGTTCACGGAAGTTGAGAAAGATCTACGTGAAATGGAAATTTCCCCTAACGATATCCAGGAGCGTGTTCCACTTCAGGAAAAACTACGTACGCACAAAGGTTTCCAGGAAAAGCCGAAGCTGAAGACAGGGAAGGTGTGGTCCCAAGAGAGAAAAGAACAACACCGGAGACGAATGCGGGAACACTGGGTGGTAGTTAAAGCTCGGAAGAAGAGACAGTTGAACTGACGTGGTCCCTAGTTGGCCGAATCGAAGAAAGAATAATAATAATAATAACAATAATAATAAGACACACATGTTTTCAATGCTAACACACAGAGTCCTACTGGCTGGAGACTGAATACTGTATCTAGCAAGAGGCCTTGCCAGAGCTGTTGTTGCTGATAAGACAGAAATGTCTACGTCGGCAGGAAGTGTAGTGTTAGGTTACTTGGCTGGCGGCTAGCAGGCGTGACGTTTAAACAGCCGCCATGTTGGATCTTATGCAGTAGTAATACCAATGTATAAGAGAGAGCCATTTTGGTTCTTCATTAAGAACATGAAACTAGTATAAGGTATGCGAATCTTATCGCTATTGAGGAATGTGGGGAGGCGTGGGAACACGTGCGAGACAGACAACCATTCAAGGTCAAAACGCTGAGAAAATCCAACTCTCTCTGTTGCTAAGCTGACTGATAACGATTGTGTGAGTCATGCACTTGCCATTTTAGCAAACGGACGTATAGGGTAGAGCTGTGGAAGAAAAATGCTTTTATTTTTTGGTAAGTACCTATGAATGATTATTTGAATGATGTAATGCTAATGAACCTTAAACTTGTAGTTATTGATAAGGTAATTAATGATTTTTAAATTTATTTGTTTGTAGATAACCGGTATACCTTACATGTCTGAGAGAGAAGAAACCATTGCACTTTTGAGCCCACTAGAAGGAAACAGCAAAAAGCCAGTACAAGTCAAGGTGAGATTTTTTTTAAACTAACTTGTTTCATTTTTTGTTTGATATATTTTTATTTTATTTTAGGAAATGCATGTATTAACATGAATTTAGGTATTTATAGCAGTTTATTTTATTTATTTTTAGAAACTTGGAAAGAAAAGCCTTACCGCCGTAGCAGTCGCTGAAAACCCGAGACGCACTAGAGCGAAACCATTGCCAAAGAGTGAACTACTTAAAAATTAGGTAAGCCTAACTTAAAATGCTATTCCATTTTACCACTACTGAAAACCACTAAACAAAAAAATAATTACCTGTACATGACTGGGACGATGATTGCTTTCTTGATTAATGACTATGTATTGGCAAACAGCACGAGAACATATTGGTTTTTGACCGGGAAAGTACAAGGCCACATTGGATTTTTGAAAACAAAACAAAAAAAATTCAGCTGACGTGTCGTTCCTTATGGACTCAACGAATATCCAAAGGTTTGAACATGATAATCTGAACAGAATGACATGACATTGATTTTTTGTTTATATATTGGTTAAAGGGGGATGCAAATGACTGCAGCTTTATAAAAAGAAAATAAGTAGATGGGTTACTCTTAGTGTCGACATACAGTTTATTTTTGTAATGGTGTTTTGATCTTTTTAATGCTAATTAACGTTAAAGTTTTATTTACAAATATTGATTGATTGATTGATTGATTGAGTGATGGGTTATTTTGTTTATTTTTAGGTGTGGTCATGCGCCATTAACATAGTGAACAGACAGTGAAAATAGCATACATTATGCTTTAAAGTACTCTGTGCTCTTGTGCAATGTTAATAACTTGCAATAAAAAAAGTTTTATTATAACACATGGCTTTAGTACCAAATACAACAAGTGAGCAAGTCGGTTTACCACGTGGGTAAAATTTAAAATCAGAACATGATCGTTGGTTAACATTTGAATCCTGGCCTGTAGACTTTTTGCCAACACATAAACTTGCAGAAGCCGGTTTTTGTAACTTGAACCGAGAAGATGTGGTGCGTTGTGTGTTTTGTCGTATTGAACTTTCACACTGGGAAGAAGGGGATGATCCCTTTAGAGACCATTTGCCATGGTCTCCTCATTGTCCTTACATGCTTGGAAAACAAGTGGGTAACATACCAGTGTATCCATTTTACCGAACCACAAGGCCATTGGCCGCTACTTACTTTGATGAATCATAAATAAATAATAATAATAATGATGCATTACCAGCCAACAACGGTAGTGTCGATATATGTGGTCCATATGCCATACACAGTGTTGAATTGGCACGTGCTTTTGAAAAAATGGGAGTTTGCAAGACTAAAGCACTAGTACACCCAGAGTATAGCTCTGTTGAAAAACGTTTAGAAATTTATAAGAATGTTTGGCCATTAATATTAAAACACCTTACAAAACAACTAAGTGAAGCTGGATATTTTTATACTGATGAAGGGGATAAAACAATATGTTTTCATTGAGGATTTGCTTTAAAGGATTGACAAATGACTGATGACCCTTTTGTGGAACACGCCCGTTGGTTACCTAACTGTAGATACATGGTGTTGCTTAAAGGTCAGGAATTTGTGAACACTATTCGTAAAGAAAACGTAATTGCAGCACAAGACATAAAAGTGCCTTTAGAGCTAGAACACGTGGAGCAAATACATGAGGCTGAAAAAAAAAGACTTGTCTCACGAACAGATACAAAAGTGTGACCAACAATTATGTAAATTTTGTTATCAAGATGAACTAGGTGTTGTATTTTTGCCTTGTGGACACATGATAGCATGTGTCAAGTGTGCATTAGCACTTAACACTTGTGCTATATGCAGAAAAGTAGTATCTGCTACAGTTAAGGCATTTCTTGCATAAATAGTATAATTTATTAGCAATGCATAGTGCAAAATACCTAATGGCACAATATTATTGCAAGCTGTTTTAGAGTGTAATGGGATATGCTTTTGTTTTGTTTATAGACTACTACAATGAATGTTTTGAATGCTGTGGGACAAGCATGTGGCTTAGAAACGAAGAAGCTCAGCAAATTGCCAACACATATTCCATTCCGCATTATCAAGATTCGGAAATTGGAAACAGCATATGGTGATCGTGTACTTTGTGTATGTGAAAACTTTGAGACATTTCTGCCTACACGGTTTAATGATATGCCGGAGAGTGTTTTTGATGAAGTGAATAATGCTGTACAACCTGTACACTTAATTTATGAAGGTTTGAAAAACAATAGGTGCATGGTTCGTTTTAATTAAATAAAAAAACAAATGTGAAATAATAATGGAAAATATAAGTGTTGACAATAGACTGAAAGAAAAATATGTGTATAGAATAATAATGTTTTAGTTTTTAGTATTGTCTTAAAAATATTATCATGAAACCAAAAAAATGTATATAACGTTTGTAAATAAATGTAAATGATGGTACAATGTTGTTTTATTTTATACAAAATTAGAATATTTAACATTGCAGACTATTCATGATTATGACAATAGATGCACACTGAATACAACACTTTCTCTGTTTTTGATAGTCTGTTATACTTTTTAAACACAAGGCTTGATGTAGATCTTTTTATAGCAATGTACATTGACTGTTGTTTTCTGAAACTGGGGAAGCCGCAATGGTTTTATAGGCTTAAAAACCTCATTGTTATTACTATTTAGTCTTTTTGATCCTCTTGCAATACTACGGTAACTTTTTGCATATCAAGAGCAGATGACCTAGTTGTTCCACTCCTTAAAATGACAACAACAACACTACCTCTTGCATAGTTTGTGATGTTGATGGCTCTTGCGACGTGGAAGATGGATTAAACGTAACTTTTAGAACAGGGGTTAAACGTTGCTCATTAAACAATCCACTATTTTGAGTAGCAATATGGTTTTCTTGATTTTTTGTCGACGGCAACTGTGTTTCATGCAGTACACTACATTGATGATCACTGACACTTAAAACCTCACTATTTTTACTTTTTAGGTCACCACGACAATGTTTGGAACGTTGTTTTGAACAACGCCAAATAACAATATATGAATATCCCTTATAGTATGCATAAGGCTTACCATACCTAGTCACTGATACTTCCATATCACCTGTCAAGCATAGCCTAAGCTGTAGTAAAGTCAACTTGGTAATAAGAATAAAAGTTTAATGTGAGAGCAAATATGGATCCAAAGAGTTCAGGTAAAAGTGGAAGCAAATAAGCAAATATTAGAACCAATAGTGGGGGAGGGGGGGGGGTTAAAAGTGGTCACAAAGTGGTAGACCCATTACACAATAATTTCAGCACGACGAAGCTCTTGTTCAATTTCTTTGATTTCCCAATAGTCTGAGGGTTGGAACACGGTACACTCAGACTTGTGAGGCTACATGCATGGCCGTTTGACTGCAATAAAGAAATAAAAAATAAAAATGAGAGGAGGATGGTTCAATTCCCACTTCAGGTATCCTATAGGACAAGTTGTTTTTCTTGGTTTCCCCAGGAAAATGCCGGGATGATTCCAAGTAACATAGGATTTTAAACAATTTCTACACACACGCAAGTACATGGGCACAATTAATGAGCAGGGCACTTCAGGAGTTGTTTATTGCACGAATACTGCATAGGGGAGCTGGATTTCTAAAAGAACAACCTTGATGCTACTGCAACCCGGACAAAATATTGCTAGGTCAGGACTGTCTCACTCTTACGTAGATTGGGTGCCCTTATTCATGTTGTGATTGATGACAACACGTTCAATGTTAACTGTGGTGGTGACATCAAGCTTACCTCAGTCTTATCACTATTTATGGTCATGATATTTGTCAATACAGTCCGGACGTTTGATTTAGACGAGTGAAAAATCTTAATGTAAGCCTGGAGGTGAGTTACTACAGTACCTGTTTTTTTGTCACCTGCCCCATGCGGTCAGATGATTGACAAAGTTATCTCAGACTCCTGCTGAAGTTGTGATTGATGACAACACGTGCAATGTTAGCTGTGGTGGTGACATCAAGCTCACCTCAGTCTTATCATTACTTATGGTCATGATATTTGTCAATACAGGCCGGACGTTTATTTTATTAGACGAGTGAAAAATTTAATGTAAGCCTGGAGGTGAGTTACTACAGTGCCTGTTTTGTTGTGACCTGCCCCATGCGGTCAGATGATTGACAAAGTTATCTCACACTCCTGCTGAAGTTTTGATTGATGACAACATGTGCAATGTTAGCTGTGGTGGTGACATCAAGCTCACCTCAGTCTTATCACTAGGGCTCGGATTTTTAGGTGCTAAAAATCTGGAAAATATTTATTTTTTATGTATTAAAAATACCCGAAATATGTGACAAAAAAGTAAAAATATTTAATTATAATTTAGTTTATTAATGTGAATATAAACAATATGCAGTACTCACTGACTGCTGAAGCATTACAATACCCAACGAGATACATCTTCAGGTTGTCCATCACAAATGACCGACGATTATCGCGAAACACTTATTCTGAAGGCGCGAAACTGTGACAATATGTTTCTTGCCCTTGGGGTGTTGTGTAACTTGAGATCGCTGTTCAGTCTTGATTGCTTTCACACATGGTTGGCAGAACAGAACGCCCCCATCAGGAGTAGAATTATCTTTAAATTCTGCAACAGACGATAACTTGTAGCTGATTTTACTTTTGGCATCTTAGAACTGCTTACATTTCACAGTGGTAGAAATGAACTGCATGTGAGTGAGACTGGTTCCAGGTAGGGAAAGGTCTAGCACGTGGTGCAGTATGTCTATGGACAAGGAAATCCCCGGTTTCCACAGTGAGTGGCACGGGGCGACAAGTTAAGAATAACACAGTTACAAGCTAAGATACGCTCTACATGAAGATTAGATAGCTCACAGGTTCTTTCCCGTTGAAGTAACACAGAACAAAAATGCAATAAACTGATTTTTAAAAATATAAATATTATGTATTTGTATGTGCTAATTAATGAAAATCAGGAATGTATGTATTTATAGAAAAAATGCTTAAAATAAATATTTATTTACCTAAAAATCCGAGCCCTAGTCATGATATTTGTCGATATACACGCGTTACATACTAATCCATATTTAAACACACTTCCTTCACATCCCTTATTTTCATGAAACAGTGAATCTTCCCCAGCGGCTCACATTTAGTAGAACGTGGATTGGTGACCATGGGACTCCGGTTGTGCTGGGCTACTCTCGGTCATCTTTCATTTCAACCTCTCTTCGCGCAGTTAATCTGCTACCCTACCCTCGTTCACGCTGATCTGATTAGTTTGGCTTCATATACAGTAAGACAGTGCCTGGGTCTGCCAGGACCTCTTATCGGTGTTCTATTTATAACAAGTAGTTCCGTGAAGAACTATACAGCCTATTTTCATATATCCTACTTACGTTAATTGCCACTATCAACATACACAATTTCAGTTTGATTGCTGTAATAGATTCGTAGATATTGAGAACCGACTAAATATTTCGGATGGTCACCATGCTGGATTTTATATATGTAGGTCCTAGAGTTATGTACTGTTACATGCAGATTATTGTGAACGTGTAGTATTCAAACTTCAATCGCATAATAAGGACACAAGAAAAAAAAGGAGATTTTAAAAAAATTCACAGCTGCCATCTTGTGGTTATGGAAACAATTGATATAAATTAGATGCCAGTGGATTAACATTCGGTTAAAGATTTACTGTACCAAGTTTCACTGCACGCGGATGGTTAAATTGCGAGAAACGTCCATGTGAATATTTATAATTCGCGTCACCGCCATGTTGGATTTGTGATCACCAGGTTATTTAAAGTCCTATAGGTGAACTTAAGTTCATAGCCCCTATGAACATTAAAAAATGCAGTTTGATTGCTAAAATAGATTCGTAGATATTCAGTATCGTCTAAATATTTCGGATGGTCGCCATGTTGGATTGTTAAATGTATAGGCCATAGAGTCATGTACCATTAAAGGAAAATTATTGCGTAGGTTCATTATTCAAACTTTCACTTCGATCGCATGACTACATCACAAGAAATAAAAACTTAATTTTAAAATTCGCACTGCCGCCATCTTGAGGTTATGTAAGCAATTGAACTAAATTAGATACCAGTGGATTACAATGTGTATAAATATTTCCTGTACCAGGTTTCAGTTCGCTTGGAACATTAAATCGCGAGAAAGGTCTATTTAAGATGTTCAAATTCGCATGGCCGCCATGTTCGTTTTGTAGTTAAGTGGTTTTTGAAAATCTTATAGATGGACTTCCAGTAGTGCCCTTTATCTCCGTACAAAATTTTAGGGAGATACCGCTAATAGTTTCAGAGATATAGAATGCCGGTGAAATATTTCGCACATCCGCCATCTTGTGATTATGTAAACAATTGAACGAAGTTAGATGTCGGTGCATTACAATGTATATAAGCATATACTGTACCAAGTTTCATTGCGTTTGGTTGGTCAAATCGCGAGAAACGTCTATTTAAAAGTCGCAAATTCGCTTGGCCGCCATGTTGGTTTTGTAGTTACCAGGTTTTCAAAAGTCACATAAGTGAACTTATAGTAGTTCCCTCTATCACCATAGAAAATGTCAGGGTAATATCGGTAATAGTTTCGGAGATATTGGATGCTGGTGAAATATTTCGCACAGCCGCCATGTTGGATTGGTGAGTCGTAACAAAATTTGAAGGGCACGGTCGAGGTCGCCGGGAATAGTGCTATGAACTTTCCGAGTTTCATTGAAATCGCTCCTGCCGTTTAGATTTTATTAGGGGGGGACACACACACGAATCACACACACACACACACACACACACACGCACACACACACGGACAAAAGGTGATCTCATAAGCCTATTTTTTCAAAATTGAAAATAGGCTAAAAATGCCGTCTACAAATACCACAATTAAGGAGGCGTTCATTCTAGGAATGTAGGCTACTCTTTTTGTTTTGTTTCTGAATACGAAGAATTACGTTCCAGGTGGATATTTCTGTATGTGGAGTTACAGTACATTCATTTTTTTTTTGTATTTGACATTTATCACTGGTGAATTGTATTTGGAATATTAATATAATCTGGAATGCTGCCACGGAACAGATTATGTCTCATTTAGCATCTACAGACCGCAGTAAGTTGGAACTGCCACAAAGCTGAGCCATTGTATTTTCGTTGACATCTGCAAGCCACGGTATAGCGTATGGTTTATTTCAAATGTGTTATTGTCGTCCACATACTGTATTTCAGAAGATTTGGGACTACTTGAAGAGTGCACAATTTCTGTGATCAACAAGATAGGGTCAAATTTTAGAGTGTATTCACACTATTTTTTTTTCCAAATTTCAACTATTTATTTCCTTCCTTCTTTCTTTCTTTTTATTTATGTATTTTATTTCCTTATGTTTCTTTGGATAAACATCTTTCACCTTTCATTATGGTGCACCATAATAGGTTTTTTTGAAGGGAATGTTTTATGAGTGTTTAGCTATCCGACCACCTGTTTGCCTTGAATTTTTATCTATATAGGCTGATGAAGGGGCCAAAACAATTAGGCCCCGAAACATGTACCAATGACCACTAAGTGATCATTTATATTTAGTACAATAAAGGTATTGATTAGGCGGAACTTTTGCAAAATATTAATACTAATAGTTACATTCAACCACAGAACGATTTGCTCTACTCTATGTAGAACTTTTACCATCTTGAACTTGAAATCTTTCCGAAACTTGATCTAATCACGTTGCTCCACTCACACACAAGTTCTACGGAATATTTGAGTGGCTAGCCGCCAGAGCGCAGCAACGTTCATTCGCACGAGGTCTATAGAGTATCATGTTTTAATTGAATGCCCGTTAGCGAGATTGCAATTTCTAGTTCACTTTTAGCATTGGAGAGCGATAGGGCTTCCTGATTGGCTATTCTGACGGAACACGACTGCAGCAAAGGATGTGATTAGTCAGCGTAGATATAGCGTGGAATCTATCAGCGATGTCGTACCATTAAGTTAAGGTTTATATGCTAGTCGAATTTATGGATTCATAACGAAAAGAAACCTCACACTTCAATAAATGAAATATCAAACACTTAGGAAGTGATGACTAGGGACATCCATGCTAATGCCAAGTTGAGTATTTTTTTGTTGTATTGTTCAATTCTCAAACTTTTGTTAAAATCTAGTCTATTTGTAAGATATACATGTATACAATGATACATTTTCATAGAACTGTGTTGTTAGAATAATTAACTCTATACAGCCATAGGACCATAAAGTGTCCTCTATTTTTAGAATCACCCAAATGGCAGGATACAGGGGGGGGGTATTAATCGATGAAAAACATTCTGGTGATAATTCTTCTTGATTTAAGAAGATATGGAAACACTTATGGCCTAGGAACAATGATCATGCAAATATGCAAGGCACATTACAATTTATACGGGTACCTAGAAATTACGAAGTTAACACAGCGGGAGTTCTACATATTTTTTTCAAACTTGGAAATACATCGCTGATCGACTCCACCGTATATCTACGCTGAATACAGACGTGTTTCGTCAGAATAGCCAATCAGGAAGCCGTGTCCTTCTCCAATGCTAACAGTGAACTAGAAATTGCAATCTCGCTGACCGTTAGGCTCCCCATCAAGTTCAATTTCAAGTACTTCCAACATTGGCTACCAGATGCCACTGTCATTCACACCTAACTCTATTGGAACTTTATAGAGCGTTTCTAACCAAATAACCTACAAATTTAGCTACACACTACCAATTGTAGTGGTAGGTTCTTTCACATGCCATAAGTCTGCCATGGGCCCGCCAGCTTTAATTCCACTCAAAAGGAAAGCATACTGAAGGATTTTAACGCTCTTAAAAGTCCGATGACTTGGGCCGAGTTTGCATCCGCGTTCTTGGGCATAGGAGTTGAGCATGCTACCGACTATGCCACCGAATCCGTTATTCATGAACAATATCAAGCTTTTTGGTGTGTAACATCTTTCCGCTCGGTTGCTGGATAGTTTTGTGGGAGTGATTTTGAAAATTGGGGACGGAAGTAAATCGGGCGGAAGTGGATCGAACGGAAGTGAAGACGCACTGCCAGAAATATGGGACGGAAGTGAATCGGGCTGAAGTGGATCAGACGGAAGTGAAGACGGACTGCCAGCTGGATGTACAATTGAAGATGTGTGTATTGGAAACAAGGCAATGAGTGCTCTGTAGCACAAGAATGTTATGGCAATACAGTAGGCAGTGCATTTAGCAGGCACTGGTTTGACGAGCACAGTGGCAAATGTTTCACCGACTTTCATTTGTCATTGAGCAGTTTATGAAGCTTCACGCTCGAGGTTGAATATCACATGGGGTAGGACAATTACATTTAAGTAAGCGGCATTATTGTCAAGCTGTGGGTGAGTAGTCAAATATTAAATGCATAACAGAATGTTGTTATATGAGTGGAATAAAAGCTGTATTTTCATCATATGTGAGACTAGGTCATTTCATGATTGTTGGAAGCCATGTTTTTATTGTTTACGACGAACTGTATGAGAGCCTTGAGAATAATGAATGTTATAGTTACTGAGGATTGTGCTCACAGTATTTGAGAGTACAGTCGACGTTGTGTGTCACTTTGTTATTATGAATTATTAATGTAAAAGGAAGGAAGGAAGGAAGCTTGTAGTTTTGCGTGTCCATTAATCTCACGATCATGATCCACGGTACCTCCCTTTTACGTTGAATGCGAACCACAGGACATGGCATTTCAATTCGAAAATCTCACATGTATTGACCGGGAATCAAACCCGGTCTACCTTGGTGAGAGACTAACAGCTTGACCGCTGCGCCACAATTGTGACAGTAGCATATCTCCAATTCAATCTATACATTCATCATAGTACCAGTATGAAAATGGAGTGTAAATTAACATTTTAAGAATGTCCAAGCTGTGTAGTATACCAGTAGGATAACATGTCAGATGTTACACATCATATGCGACTACTATAAGGCTCGTATCTTTTTTATTATTAGTAAGTCCACGTCGTGGTGAAGCAGCTATCATTCTTGGCTCTTATCCCGGAAGTTTCGGATTTGATTCCCGCCTCTGCTAAGAAATTTAATTAAGAAACTCTAGCTGTAACGAGGTACACTCAGCCTCGTGGGGCAAAACTGAGAAGAGATGGCTTCAATTACAACCTCTGCTGCCCTAGAACTGATTATCCGAGGTTTCCCCATGTATATTCCTGGCAAATGCCGAGGCCACGGTTATCTCCTTCCAAATCCTAGCCTCAACATTACAAATATACAGCCATCACAATGACACAAGTTATCACTAGGGCTCGGATTTTTAGGTAAATAAATATGTTTTATGTAAATACATATTTTAAGCATTTCTCGTATAAATACATACATTCCTGTTTTTCACTTATTAGCACATAAAAATATATAATACTTACATTTTTAAAATCAGTATCCTAGATCTTTCAGTATATTGCATTTTTCTTAAAAGTTACTTCAACCTGTGAGCTATTTAATCTTCATGCAGAGCGTATGTCAGCTTGTAACTGTGTTATTCTTAACTTGTCGCCCCGTGCCACTCACTGTGGAAGCCGGGGATTTCATTGTCCATAGCCATATTGCTCCACGTGCTAGACCTACACCTCCAGCTACCTGGAACGAGTGTCACTCACACGCTGTTCAATTCTGGCACTGTGAAGTGTAAGGCAGTTCTACGATTCCTAAAGTAAAAGCAACTACTAGTTATCGTCTGCAGCAGTATGTTGCAGAATTTAAAGATAATTTTACTTCTGATGGGGACGTTCTGTTCTGCCAACCATGTGGGAATGCAATCAAGGGTGAACAGCGATCTCAAGTTACACAACACCTCAAGGGCAAGAAACATATTGCCGCAGTTTCACACCTTCAGAAGAAGTGTTTCGCGATAATTGTCGGTTATATGTGATGGACAACCTGAAGATGTATCTCGTTGTGTATTGTAATTCTTCAGGTGTCAGTGAGGCATAGCATAAATTGCATTCGTGATTACTGCATATTGTATATATTCACATTAGTAAACAAAATTATAGTTAAATATTTTTACATTTTCCCCCACATATTACAGGTATTTTAATAAATAAAAAATAAATATTTACCCGATTTTAGCACCTAAAAATCCGAGCCCTAGTTATCACTATCAGACATATTCCACACACACACACTCACCCAATGTCGCGATGTGACCCACGATGTTACAAAGCCCTTAAATGAAAAAACAGCAACAACTTATCTAGAAACTGTATTGCCTTAGGCATGACAACCAGAGAATTCGGTGACGAAGCGGACGTGAAGTGGCGTACCAAACAAGGTGGGTTGTGTGGGAAGATACATATCAGAATAAGCTCAACAGGAAGCTTCTTTATGCGGGCATCCTAGCGTAGCAACAATAACAAGAATTACGTCACATTGTTACTGTGGGGCAGGCCACTGTCTGCTCTGCCCTAGGCATTCAAGCGAGAAGTAGATGAACTGCATTGATCGAGCACACATTTACCAAGAAACTGAAATATGGAGCAGCTTTGTAATCTTGAGACTGTCCAAGTGGAGGGCCTAAGAACTAGACCACGAACACAAGAAGTGCTCTGTCAAGACCAAATACCTCTCCCGTACCGGGTGAGTTAGCCGTGGTCGCTACGGCGTGGCTGCAGGCAGTCGCTCACATCCGGGAGGCGAGGAGGTTCGAATCCTCCCGCCGGCAAACTTGAAGATGATCTTATATGGTTTCCCATCTTCCTTCCAGGCAAATGCCGGGGTTGGTCCCTAACTATAGGTAAAGCCCTGCGCGGATGTGGATATCCGCGGATAAACCCGCGGATATCCGCAACATATTTCGCCATGCGGATATAATTTGCATGTCTTTGCGGATAGCGGATAAGCCGCGGATAATGTTTGGACTAAATTTGCGGATAGTTTTTAGAATACAATCCGAACTTGTAGAATATCGTGGGGAAAGTTGGGTAATTGTGCGCAGCGGGTAATCGTGCGCACCTATGTTTTTCGAGTTGGTAGTACAACTAGCAACTCAGTTCACTGCTACCCTAAAGCTGTCATCGTACCTATCAGATAGGGACAGTCAGCATGATGCCAGTCGCTATGTGATAACCGGAGGCTTGGATGAAGAAACTTAACACGTTGCATGTTATTTTCTGTAGCCAGCAAGTAAGAAGGCAAGCCTACAGTTGTGATTCAATTATTTAAAATTAAATGTAGCTTTAAATGCCAATGTGTACAGTGGTTTTGCATGTATTTATTTTTCAATATAATAGATTAGTTTACCGGGATTCAGTGAGTTACGTTTTAAAAGCAGAGTGGGGTAATGGTGCGCAGAGCATATATGATACAAGTAAATACAACGCGACATTGCCAAAATATTTCGTGTTTGTTCTCCAGATGCCAAGAAATTATACGCGGAAAACGGAGAAAAACTCCTACCCAGCAGAAAATGTGCAGAAATCTCGACGTGCAATTGGGGATGATGGGAGGAAAATAAGGGAAGTGGGGAGAAGTTTCAACATTCCCCAGTCAATCCTACCAAAGCAGTTGCTGCAAAATTGTCTTGCTCCTCCTCGTCTAGTCCGTAAAGCTGTTTTACCAACGAAATGGAGTCATAATTATCCGAATACCTTTTGACATTGGCAAAATTATTTTATGGCTTAACGCCCACAAAGCTTGTCAGACGGTTCGTGTTCAAGTTTGCAGAGGAGAATAAGATTCCCCATAATGTCCATAAAGTTAAAAGTCTAGCATGCAAATATTGGTTGTATGAGTTCTTGAAGAGATATCCTGCATTAACGTTGAGACAACCTGAAAGAACAAGCCTAAATTGGATTGCCTCCTTTAATGCTGACGAAACGAAAATATTTTATTCTAATTTCGAAAACTTCATTGCTTTGTTATGCTTTTGTAAAAAGCATTGGAATATTCTAATGTTAATGCACAGTGCAAGTTTCTGCCAATTCACATTGCATTAGTATGGCTTTCCAACATTCATCCCATGCGCACAATTTCCCAACCCATGCGCATGATTACCCTGCAGGGTGGTTAATCGTGCGCAAATGAATATTTGCGAGATTTCGAATTAAAGTCCACCAAATTTATTTTTGAATTAAATTTATGTCTGCACATCGAATATAGAGTTACTGAGGCTCCCTTATTCATAACTGCAGTTGTGTTATCTATTATTTCGTCATCACAAGACCGATTCTTGCTTAAGTGCGCACATTTCCCCCACTCTCCCTTATTAGGGCCGGATGTTTATGACATATCATATTTTTCCGTTATGGTTTTTCATGATAAATGTAAGATGTTGATTTACGCTAATCCCATTCAAATTATGTCATAAAGAATAATCAACACTCCGAACTGAAAAGGGTTGTAATTCTGGCTGTGTAACATTCATTTTAGACATAGCACATGACTTACTGTACAGTACATAGCCAAAGGGTTCGACTTGCTGCTCAAATGTCTAAAAGATAAAGTATAAAGCAACACATTGAAAATATTATTGCATTGCCAGTAGATTCGGAAAACAAACGTGTGTGTAAAAGTCGCGTGGATGCGGGACGGATGCGGATGCGGATAAAAGTCTTGTGGATGCGGGGCAGATGCGGATAACAGTCATGCGGATGCGGGGCGGATGCGGATAACAGTGGTGCTGATGCGGAGCGGATGCGTATAACGTTTTGTCTATCCACGCAGGGCTCTACCTATAGGCCACAGCCGCTACCTTCCAACTCCTCGTCCTTACATTGAAAATTTCCTCCCCAGACAACACTCCAAACACGTCGTTACGTGTAGCTCACCCCATGGGTGTCCGCTTAGAAGAAGCTACAAACTCTGGCGAGCCGAACATGTCCTCGGACACTCCCAGCACTAAAAGCCATACGCAAAAAAAAACTCTCCCGTGAAATTATCACGTTCATTCCTCGCTATTTGAACCTGAATTTGTAAGAAAGATGAACAACGAATTTCTCGATGAACAAATTACAGAAGGGTGCAAATTATTAGAATTAAATGAAATGAAAATCCACAGCCTGCTTCCAGTCGACCGACCGGGTCAGGGATGGAATGAATGAAGCCCCCATCTAGCGGCGAGGATATGAACTGTGCCGGCTGCCGAAGCCTGTCGCACTCCCCTGGGGCAATGATTAAATGAATGACAGATGAAATGAAATGATAGTGGAGAGTGTTGCTGGAATGAAATTTGTGACAGGGAAAACCGGAGTACCCGGAGAAAAACCTGTCTGCCTCCGCTTTGTCCAGCACAAATCTCACATTGAGTGCCCGGGATTTGAACCACGGACTCAGCGGTGAGAGGCCTGTTTGCTGCCGCCTAAGCCACGGAGGCTCTATTATAATTAAATAAAGGATTTAAATCAGTCACATTTTTTTAATAAAAAATTATTGACCATCTGCTGGCCCCGTGGTGTTGGGGTAGCGCGCCTGCCTCTCACCCGGAGGCCCCGGGTTCGACACCCCGGCTCCGTCAGGGATTTTAAAACTGACGTGAGGGTTGGAACGGGGTGCACTCAGCCTCGTGAGGACAATTGAATAGCTGTCTGACAGTGAGACAGCGCCCCGATCACGAAAACCAAGATTAACGGCCGAGGGGACCCGATGCGCCGATCACGCGTCACCCCAATATCTGCAGGTCAAATGGCTGGGCAGCGGTCGCTTGGTCGGCCTTAGCCCGTCATGGGCTTTATAGTGTCAGGGGTTGTTTTTTATCTGCTGGCTCTACTTTGTAATGTTTCCTCTCTTGTCGACTTACTCCTTCTCCCATAAGGAATTGTGTCTGGAAACTTTCAAAATTGGGGATTCCGAGGGATACCTGAGCTTGGCCCGTTTTCTATTTTATCACTGACTTTGGAATATACCCTCTAAGTCAGGGGATTTCAATCCATAGTTCATGGATCCTTGAATAGTTCAAGAGCGGATCATCAGTAAAATGACTCCAAAACCATCAGCTCTAAAATCACACGAAAAGTAGAGTGAAAGAATCAAAACAAATCGTGTGGCAAAGCTCCTCTGTTAGTAGAAATTTAAAAAAATAATTTTACTTTGAGTTTCTTAAAAGAAAATGTAATTAAGACTCTTGGTTAAACAATGGGAGTAATTTCAACATATTTAGTGCATTAAGCCGTGAAAAATATAAATGTTATTTTGGGAAACTGACGTCGACTCTAATAATTTGCACATCTCTGTATATTTCATATTTTACACAGTTTATCTTTCAAACTCATAACTCTTTCAGTTAATCGAAATTTGATGTTTTTCAGTCTGTACACGTGATTATACCCAGTTGTGATGGGTTATTCATAATCCTGGAAAAGAATTAAAATTTACCATTTTCTCAGGATTAGGGAATAACCCATCACAATTGGGTACAATCGTGTTGACAGACTGAAAAACATCAAATTTCGATTACTAAGGCAACACCGAAAATGGCTTCAAACACCATAATCTTTCAGTTAAATTAAGTCTTCATTTGGTGGACTAAATAGTTAATAAAGTTATTGTTTTACGTCTCTTTTTACTACTGAGGTTTTTAAAGACGCTGTGTTTAGAGGCTTCGGTGGCGTAGTCGGTAGCATGCTGCGCTTCTATGGCCAAGATCGCGGATCAAACCTGGCTTGAAGAGCCTTAACAATCCCTCTGCATTCCTTAGTAGGGGAAGTAAAGCCGGCGGGCCCATGTCTCAGATTAATGGCATGAAAAAGAACCTTCCACTAATTACAATTCTGAGAAGTTAAATTTCTAGGTTAGATTTAACTAATGCTCTATTAAGTTCCAACGTTCGCCTCCAGGTGCTAGTTGCGGTGGCATCTAGTAGCCAAGCTCACTGCTAGGTAGCATTTGGTAGCAAATGTAGGAACTACTTGAAATTGATCGTCTGCAGTCCTTACCTGAATTACAGCCATCACAATTAACACCGGGTATCAGGCAGACTCTATACTCACCCAAAGTAAACGGGACTACATGACTGCGTGTCGCAGCCCTTACACTGAGGAACCAACCAACCTACCAAAGACGCCGAGGTGACGGATTTTTGCCACATTTGGTACAATCTTACTAATTTGATATAAGTGGGCCGTTGCTTCTTGACCGGTATATATTACAGTACGTGCGCAGTGGTGACTCCACGCACAGTGAGCCTTCATACCTTTGTGATCAATGCAAATAAAGTGTGCAATGTGTCCTCGGCAGCACATGTGCATATTCAGTGGTCTCAGTGTTCTACTCGGGCTTTAAGAGGAATTCTCACGCGCTTACGACCGGCCAAGAATGACCGGCCCATCTATACTACAGGGTCACTTTTATCGGTCTAGCAATATAGCAACGCAGTGACAAAATGCATGAAGAGCCTGGTGACTCAGTGTCGAGTGACATATTGCTGCGATGCTACGTTGCTACACCGATAAGAAGGATCATGATTGTATTTTATGATATCTATGCGCTCATACGTATTGTCATCGCGCCAGGAGATGGCAGTTCAACACGCTGAGACGGGGTGCGGGGGATCTTGCAGTACTCTTGAGCGGTCCGCCTATTCGAAACCTAAATATATCGGTTTCCCTCAGACCAATGGTAGTTATTGCAGCAGACGACACGCAGCCAATAAAGGAAGGGATATGATGAGTGAGTGAAGCAAGTAGTGACCAACTGAATGTTTTTGGAATGCGTGATACGCAGTGAGCGGGAAGACATCTGCAGTTCAAACCCGACTGCCATCTCCTGGCGCGATATAAATACTGTCGTTTTTAGGAACATTTTTTTCGAATTGATTGAATATAAAAATAAATATTTTATTGCTTAAGTTGACTATAGCAGACTAGCATTCTTAGCTGTCGCCTCTAAGTTCCAGCTTCAATTCCCGATTCTGGCAAGACATTTTAATTTTGTTCTGAGGGCTGGAACGGGGTTTACTCAGCCTCGTGTGGCAAAACTGAGAAGAGGAGTGTTCGATTCCCATTTCAACCATCTTCGAAGTGGTTTTCCATGGTTTCGCACTTCTACTCCAGGTGAATTCCGGGATGATTTCTAATGTAAGGCCACAGCCACCTCCTTTCCCATCCTCGCCTGAATTACAAATACACACACAAATGCAGCCAACACAATAACACAGGTTATTGAGTTATACTGTTTGTTTTTTATCTCCTCAACCAACAATGCATCATGATATGTAGGCTACCTTATATTACAACGTAAGCATATTATGTTCACAATGAATCCCAACCTCTTAATTTCTCAATGAACGACATCACCAGTTCCATGCAAGGGTTTTAAGGTGCGTTTTCTCTCTCTCTTCTCTCTAAAATAATATAAACACACTTCTCATTTCAACATTAACATTTCATATGCTGCTTCGGTGGCGTAGTTGCTAGCATGCTGAACTGCTGTGCCCAAGATAGCGGGTTCAAACCAGACCGAAGTCGTCGGATTTTTTAAGAGCGTTAAAATCCTCCAGTAGCCTCTGCCTTCCTTCGGAGGGGAAGAGAAACCGGCGGTCCCATGTGATAGATTTATGGCACGTAAAAGATCCTTCCACTAACTAAACTTGTGTGAAGCTAAATTTCTGGGTTAGATTTCGTTGAAACGCTCTATCAAAGTTCCAACGTTCCCCACTAGGTGTCAGTGACATATGGTAGCGAAAGTTGGAACTACTTGAAATTGAACGAAACTTATAGCTCACCCCATGGGTATCTGCTTGAAGCAGCTACAGTCTCTGGCGAGCCTAACATGTCCTCGGACACTCCCGGCACTAAAAGCCATCCGCTAAATAAATAATAATAATTTCAACATTATTCTTTCGTTTTAGATCTTTGAATTCTCCAATACGGGCTGACTGTTTTTGAAAGATTTGTTGTTTCATTATTAACTTAAAGAAAGTTGTAACAGATCTGATTTTATTTTTAGAGTATTTTTAAGCATTTAGATAGTTAACGTTTTGGATATATTTTTTAACTCATACTTTTTATAAAATTACTAGCAACACGACCCGGCTTCGCCCGGGAACAGTTATGAATGCATTACGTGATAAGCGCTTTTTTTCCAATGTCAATGAACAACGACCAATAGGCTATCCATTTTACGTCTCGGCATGATGGGTTAAAATGACTGGACTATTATATATTATCATGGAGATACATGTGCAACAAATTCTTGTCAGACGTAATTTAAGAATGTCGAGGTGCATGAAACACAAATCCCCCTTCCGTACAATCTTAACTTGACTGTGAATTTTGCGGAACGAAAAGTTCACTGGCGTAATGAAAATAGCCGAGCTGCACTTTCAGGGAAACTCCAAACACAACCACTCTTTTCTAAAGTTTTTAAATAAACACGACACAACGGTTTGCTGCTGGCTGTATCTGGGGCAATAGGTTCACCCGCTAGCTAAGCTGTAACAAGGATGATAGACTCGCCCTTAGCTAGCTCGTACTCTGTCGCCTCAGTAGTTGAATGGACATGGTTGGAATAAATTAAAACGTAAAAACACTTGTAGTGGGCGATGTATTGAAGATAGACATAAGCTCTCGCGGACGTTTTTGTAGAACTTTTCATGCTGAACAATTCTTACACTCATAGTATTAAGATATTTTTAACTGTTTGACCAGCGTAAGCTTACAAAGCGCTCGGACGCCAGTTTTTTTTGGACTTTTCCACTGAAATAGTTACTGCTCGGCTTCCTTTGATCATAAATAAGTTATTTTCTACTGAAATCATCCTCCAGATAGCCTTGACAGAATGGTGAAAACCGAATCAAAATCCATCCAGTGGTTTTCGAGTTTACCCGTGACATCGAGGAATTGGAGACTTTGTTTTATACTAAGTAGTAATATGTAATCTTGTAACTTCATTCGTATCGTATCTGCTGAAGAAGGTTTATAATATAACCGATACCGGTACAGTGTACCCAAATATTTGGATTTTATTGATGTAAGGTATCGTTTCCTATAACAAATAACAGAGGATATCAGACAAAATTTACACGTACAGAAACCCAAGTACACGGGACTACAATACATAACCACGATGTCGCAGGGCCCTTATGTCAATCAACAGCAAACAACAACATGACTATAGCAGCAGGGTTTCCCCACAGATTGTCTGAACCCTCCCGCAAGAAAATCTTGCTGCCCCCCTCATCTACTAATTGATATTCCGTAGAATTCAATTAGAGGGGAATCCGTAGAAATCAATTAGAGGGGAAGCTAGAATGAATAGGGGCAAGGTTTAGGAAAATTATTAGTATCCATTTATATGCAACTAGCGGACCCTTGCGAGAACTCTCGCATAATGGGTTGTGTGCGCCCCATGTGTACAGACTACCCGCCTGACTCTAGTGCTATGTGGGCTATACGCGGCACAGTTCTGGCAGGGGCTATTGTCTTAATTATTTGTTTAAACACACTTTATAAACAAATAAATATATTTCCGTTGACTTTTCATGAAATGCAAGATTTTTCCTGCACTATTGAGACGATTTGGAAGATTTTGGTACAAACCACACCTT
This sequence comes from Meconema thalassinum, assembly GCA_946902985.2. Taxonomy (NCBI): domain Eukaryota; kingdom Metazoa; phylum Arthropoda; class Insecta; order Orthoptera; family Tettigoniidae; genus Meconema; species Meconema thalassinum. The sequence goes on along the minus strand of OX336394.1, from coordinate 356,982,825 downwards.
TTAGCTCCCTCTGGTTTAGGACCTTGAGTTTTGTGAAGCATACACCTTAGCGTATTATATAACAAGATGAAAATGAAAATCCACAGCCTGCTTCCAGTCCACCGACCGGGTCAGGGAATGGAATGAATGAAGCCCCCATCTACCGGCGAGGATATGAATTGAGCTGACTGCCAAAGCCTGTCACACTCCCCTGGGACAATGATTAAATGAATGACAGATGAAATGAAATGATAGTGGAGAGTGTTGCTGGAATGAAATTATGACAGGGAAAACCGGAGTACCCGGAGAAAAACCTGTCTGCCTCCGCTTCGTCCAGCACAAATCGCACACGGAGTGATCGGGATTTGAACCACGGACCCAGTGGTGAGAGGCCGGCGTCCTGCCGCCTAAGCCACGGAGGATTTTATATAATAAGATAATAATATATACTGTATTTAACTCCACCTGCAGCAACTACTGGATGGATTGAGTAGCTCAGTCGTTGCTGTTGCCGGTCCCAAGTCCGCGTAAAGGAGAAGGGTTGGCTCGAAGCCGTAAAATAATATTCAGCCCAGAACACCAAAAGGCACCAGTAAACCACAGCATAAAATCAGCTGCCGTATGAACTAACAATCCTTACGGTGAGAGTGAATTTTATGGATTATCAGCGATTCACTCGCCCTGGGCTCACGCCCACCAGCTAAAATCAACCACGAACTTAGCATGATGGAAGCACAAGCAAAAAAGCAACTACCTCAGGCCAGAGCTAAGAAGAGCGAAGGCAAACCTGGTCATTCGGCTTCTGGGGGACCAGGACGTCATGCCGGGAAGGATCGGAACTTCCCAAAACTCCTCAAACCTAAGCAAACGCAATTCATTGGTACACTAAACGTACAGACGCTGACCAAAACTGGGAAACTCAAGACACTGACGGACACCAGCGACAGATTCGGAATTCTCATACTTGCAGTACAAGAAACACAATTCCGTGATTGTGATCACTTCGACTCCGGTGGATACCGTATCTATAAGGGAAAACCAGCAACTAAGCTAAGAAATAGTAATTTACATGTGTTCGGAACAGCATTACTTGTGCACAACAGTATCCAGAACTCAGTGATAGACTTCACATCACCTTCGAATCGTCTCTCTCTACTCACAGTTAAATGCGCAAATAAGGCCTATAGTTTGATAAACTCACATGCTCCAGTTAACAATGATCCTGACAAAAACAAAGTTGAGAAGTTCTGGTCTCAACTTGAACGGACACTTACTAAGATTCCTCAACACCACATTAAGATCCTCCTCGGAGATTTCAATGCGCAAATTGGCAGAGAACGGGAACACAGACATATCATTGGGAATTTCTCGGCACACAAAAAGACGAATGCGAATGGGCTTCGCTTAATCAACATATGTGGAATGGCCAACCTACAGCTAATGTCCACACATTTCAAGAAACCACCACGAAAAATGACTACATGGAAATCTCCCATAAACCACATCGGGGAGTATCAAATAGATCATGTAGCAATAACCAGACAATTCTCTCCAGAAACCATGAACGTGAGGGTACGCAAAGGTTACGTAGAGTCCGACCATCATCTCTCGCAGATCAAAGTCCGCTTCATACCCAATCGCAAAAAGCGTCCAAATTCCAAACTCCCACGCATAGATCCGGAATACCTAAAAGAACACGCACAGGAGTTTACACAATCATTACAGACTAACACGGAAACATGGGATGAACTTCTCAAGGCCATCCAAGAATCAACAAGAAAACTCGGCAAACCACCAAGGAAACGAAAACACAGATGGTGGAGCATCGACTGTGATAAAGCCCTAGAGTCCCGAATCCGAGCCTGGAAGACATGGAATAGCAACCGAACACCAGAACATTGGCAGAACTTTTTAGAAACGCAGAAGCAAACATCCAAAACAATCAGACGAGTTAAACGCATGTACCACCTCAAACGATTGGAAGAAATCGATAATGACTTTAAGAGGAACAACACACGAAATTTCCACAGGACATTTAGGGAAGAACTGACGAACTACAAGCCGCCCGGTCTTTGTTTTCGCCACCCTGATGGCACACTTGAGACAAACACAAAGGCCAATTGTGATATCCTGAAACAGTTCTTCGAGGAGCTTCACAATTGTGAACCACCTGCAGAGAATCTCCAATTCCACTTTACTGCCCCAAACCAGGACTCAGTACCACCAACATATGATGAGATACAAAACATCATATTACATCTCAAAAACAACAAGGCACCAGGAGAAGACGGTGTAATCGCCGAAGTGCTCAAGATTGGAGGTGAACTCTTGACTGAAAGACTACAAAACATCATTGCTAATATAAGGGAGAGTGACACCATACCAGTTGATTGGAAAACTGCTTTGATTCACCCACTACACAAAAAGGGCGACAAGACAGATCCGAATAATTACCGAGGCATTTCACTCCTGCCAATCGCCTACAAGGTACTCTCACGTGCCCTCCTCACCAGATTGGAGCAACAGACAGAGCACATGATCGTTGAATATCAGGCGGGATTTCGACCGCGTGGATCGTGTGCAGAACAGAACTGGAACCTCAAGATGGTACTCCAATATCGCCAGTCGAATCGCACAGTTGTCACCTTCGTAGATTTTAAGAAAGCATATGATTCAATCGACCGCGCAACTCTGTTTAATATACTTCGTGAATATGGTGTGGACAACAAAACAACTACATTAATCCAACAGACCTTGACAGATACAACTTCTAAAGTTAAATTTATGGGTGAAGTGTCCGAACCTTTTCACATTAGAACAGGCGTAAGACAGGGTGATGGGCTGTCCCCACTTCTATTCAACCTGGTACTAGATAAGATCATCAGAACATGGGAGAAAGAAATACCTGGAATAAGTATGGGAACAAAAGAACAACGAATCAACATAAAATGCTTCGCCTTTGCTGACGACCTAGCAATAATTACCCGGACTCCAGAAGAAGCCAGACATGCCATCGAGAAGCTTCATGAGATATCAATCAGAACCGGACTCCATATCTCTTACGAGAAAACACAGTACATGGATTCCAAGAGCACAAACCTGGCATCAATTACAACCAAATATGGCGACATCACACAAGTTAAGCACTTCAAGTACCTAGGTGAAATTATCGGGAACACTGGTAACGAAAGAATGGCTAACAAAACACGTGCAGAAAAATTACGCAAAGCTTACACAATCACTTGGAATATTTACAACAAGAAATCACTTTCCACTAAAACCAACCTCCATCACTACCACACAGTCATCCTCCCAGAGGCACTCTATGCGATTGAGACGTCATCGTTAACCATCAACATCAAATACATTGAGAAGATAGGACGGCAAATACTGAGAAAAATCTTTGGACCAAAGCTTCAGGACGGTATCTGGATGAGGAAAAGCTCAGACGAACTGTATTCACGGACTGAACGATTTGCCTCACTCGCACGTAAAAGACGCATGAAATTCTACGGACATATAGCTCGAATAGACAACTCCCGACTGACCAAGAAAATCTTCCTCATAGTCAATGGAAACCGACAAACCAAAGTACGCTGGCTAGCAGACACCCAAAAGGACCTCACTGAAATCAATATTGACCCACTGACAACGACGCGGACTGCATATAGACAAAAAGTAAATTCGTATAAGTTTCCACCCAAGATCCCTACGGGACAGAATTTGAAACTTAAAGCTGCATGGACACAAGAAGGAAGACAGGCACATAGCGAAAGGATGAGGAAGTTTTGGGAAGATAAGAAGAACAAGAAGACCAATGTTAACTAATGGTTCTACGTGCTCCTTAGAGGGCCAAACGCATTATATATATATATACTGTATTCATTCGTTACGGTCAACTATGGACCACGTTTGACAGTTTTTACATTATGCTTTGTCTTCACTCTCGGAGAAATGTGCAGGTATAGAAAATTGTCTGAAATTAGGAAAAGTAAACACAGTTTATCGAAGGATTATGAATACTTTTGGGGAAAAGAAGACTAAGTTCTGTAATATTAAGGACACAAATGGAAAGCCTCTAACAGATAGGGAAGAAAAGGTTGAGAGATGGAAAGCTTACATAGAGAGTTTGTATAAGGGAAAGGAGATTGAGAATCATGTAATGGAAAGGGAGGAGGAAATTGATGAGGATGCGAAAGGAGATTTAATATTGAGATCAGAATTTGATAGAGCTTTGGAAGACTTAAGCAGGAACAAAGCACCAGGCATAGATGATATACCGATTGAGTTGCTACGCTGCATAGGAGATGATAGTCTGATCAGGTTATTTCACTTGGTGTGTAGGATTTATGAGACAGGTGAGGTACCCCCTGATTTCAAGAAGAATGTAATAATCCCTATACCAAAGAAAGTGGGAGCTGACAGATGTGAAGATTACCGTACAATCAGCTTGATTACTCATGCTTCAAAGATCCTGTCTAGAATAATTTACAAGAGGATTGAAAGCCAGATAGAAACGGAGTTGGGTGAAGACCAGTTTGGTTTCAGGAGAAATGTAGGAACAAGGGAAGCTGTACTAAGTCTTAGGCTGATTTTGGAAGGTAGAATAAGGAAAGATAAGAGAACGTTCATGGCATTTGTAGACTTAGAAAAGGCTTTTGATAACGTTGATTGGACTAAATTGTTTGACATTTTGAAATCTATTGGAAAAAAGTACAGGGATAGGAGGGTAATCTACAATCTATACAGAAACCAGACAGGAGTCATTCGAGCTGAAGGACATGAGAGAGAAGCTGATATTCAGAAAGGTGTTAGGCAAAGCTGCAACTTATCACCCATACTTTTCAATCTTTACATTGAACAAGCAATGAAGGAAATTAGAGAAAAATTTAAAGTGGGAGTGAAGATTCAAGGAGAAATAATTTCAACTCTGAGATTTGCTGATGACATCGTCATCTTGGCCGACAAGCCTGAGGATTTGAATGAGTTTTTGAATGGTGTGGACTCCGTCTTACGGAAAGAATTCATGATGAAACTGAATAAATGTAAAACCAAAATACTGGAATGCAGCGGAAATAAGTCAGAAACCTCTATGGAGATCAATTTGGCAGGTGAAAAGCTGAAGGAAGTAGGAGACTTCTGTTACTTAGGAAGCAGGATAACCAGTGATGGACGAAGCAAAAAGGATATAAAAAGTAGGTTGGCTCAGGCAAAGAAAGCATTTCTACAAAAAAGGAATCTATTGACATCGAATATAGATTTAAGTATTAGGAAGTCATTTATGAAAGCCTTTGTCTGGAGCGTGGCGCTCTATGGAAGTGAAACTTGGACTATTGGTGCAGCAGAAAAGAGGAGAATTGAAGCATTTGAAACGGGGTGTTACAGGAGAATGATGAAGACCAAATGGGTAGATAGGGTTACAAACAAAGAGGTATTAAGATGAGTGGGAGAGGAGAGATGTTTCTGGCGACTGCTAATGAAGAGAAGAGATAGGTTAGTAGGACACATACTAAGACACCCAGGAATAGCAAGCTTAGTTATGGAAGGAAGGGTCGAGGACAAGAACTGTAGGGGTAGACCAAGGTTAGAATATGTTAAACAGATTGCCTCGGATGTAGGGTGTGATAGCTATGTAGAGATGAAACGATTAGCTCAGGACAGGGAGGCATGGAGAGCTGCATCAAACCAGTCAAAAGACTGAAGACTCAAACAACAACAACTCTGACGATATCTCCTCATCCTCTGTTCCTCAGTGTAAGATCTTCCTCTCCTCACTGACAACTTCCCTGTCTGTTGGAAACCTGTCAACTCCTTAACTATTCGTCTAAATCGCTCTCTGTCCATTATGTCTTCTTCTTTCACCCCCATCCGATCCAAGTCCAATCTCACTTCCCGAAACCATTATTTCGGCTCCGTCTTCTTCTTCCTGAAGAACTCAAAAGTCTTCTTCATCAATCTGGTACTGTTCATCCTCACCAAGTGTCCATAAATCTGTATTCTTCTTTTTCTCATTAGAGCTACGACTCCTTCTGTCTTCAGGAATAGTTCTTTGTTAGGTTTGAGTCTCCTCTTTTCATCCCTGATATTTGAAGTTAGGATTTTTCGGAACAGTTTCCTTTCTCTCTAGCTGGTCCCGTGGTGTTGGGGTAGCACGCCTGCCTCTCACCCGGAGGCCCCGGGTTCGATTCCCGGCTCCATCAGGGATTTTAAAACTGACGTGAGGGTTGGAGCGGGGTGCACTCAGCCTCGTGAGGACAATTGAGTAGCTGTCTGACAGTGAGGCAGCGCCCCGATCACGAAAACCAACATTAACGACCGAGGGGACCCGATGCGCTGATCACGCGTCACCCCAATATCTGCAGGCCAAATGGCTGGGCAGCGGTCGCTTGGTCGGCCTAGGCCCTTCATGGGCTGTATAGTGCCAGGGGTTGTTGACTTGTTCCTTTCTCTCTTCCGGATTTCATCGAGGACACCCTTCCCAATCATGTCTAGTGTTTCTGCTGCATACAGACATTCAAGTCTGAAAACAGTATCTGAGTGTCGGAATTAAGCTCCAAATAATAATAAAATAATAATAATAATATCGTATGGCCTCGGGTGCCTGGTGCAAGTTTTGTTAATTGACACCCAGAGGGTAGCTTGCATGTCGAATTTCGTCGTTCCTTTGAACGCTATGAAAGTCAAGGAGGTTAGATATCTAAACTCCTTGACACTACAGCGCTTTCAAGTAGAGAATGGAGGAACTTTGTGTTGGCGGAAAATCCCGAGATTAATTTTGCCATTGAACACGGCCTACTGAATTCAAATGGGTTCTTTAACATGCCAACAACGTATGACATGAGTGTCGTGATTTTTGTCGCCTTTCAAAAATCAGTTACCATGGCCAGGAGCGAACCTGCAATCTTGGGGTTGGTAGTCCGACACTATAACCATAATAATATAATAATAATAATATATTTTTTTTTTAATCGCTTATTCTCCCACCTCGACTTCACCCACGGACTCTGCAAGGGATCATTCCTCTACTGTCGCTAGGACAGTGTCTTCGATCTGTACACACTTTGTCAACAGACACAACTGGGGATGGTGACAGGCCGATCGCCCAGGCGAGCGCTAACTTAGGTTTAATTAAGAAAGGGTCAGGAAATCGAATTTGGAAAGAAGTATGTCGTGGGTCTGTTGAAACGAACCATCCCGAAAGGAAACCACGGATATCCAATTCCAGGACGGCAGATGTGGGATTTGAACCCACGCTTTCCCGATACCAGTGTGGTAGCGCTTTAGCACTGTCGGTCATTGTGGCCAGTAATACTTAATAATAATAATAGTAATAATAATAATAATAATAATAATAATAATAATCTCAAAAATGGAGAGAGCATATTGAACCCTTTATCCTCTGTTGGATAAATGATTCTATGTTTTATTTCTTTAATTAATAAATATTTCTACAAGCATCATGAAAATAGCCAGACGGAGATGAGGAAATTTCAAGCAGTGGCTGGAGACAGTGGGGACATACCTGAAGCTGTTTGACGAAAGGCTAAATAATTAGGATTGTGGAAAGAATGACCATAGCTATGATTCAGAAGGACAGGTGGTGGCTGCCTCAAAATTGAAGCGACGCGCAGTGAGACACGGCTCTGGTATGTTCATTGTAATATTCGCGCCTAGAAGAAAGATGATGCATTAACGTGAGTGGCTGATGTACATGCTGAACACTCCTTCTAGCCAAGGTCTGGATAAAAACCGCCAAGATACAGAAAAGGTGGGAACCAATGAGAGAAAAATGCTTATTTAGCGCGGCAGGTCTAGCGTGGGCACGCTCGGCTAGCATTCACGCGGGAGATTGCCTAGAAAAAATCTCTACGATCGATTCTAGGATTAATGGGCATATTCTTGACCTGCGCTATTTTTCGAGTTCAGTGATATTTATTTCATTCCTGTATCACAATTATTTTGTGAAATTTTTATCTAGTTTCCCCCTCTATCTACACCTAGGGCTGGTTCATTTATAAGTGGTGTGAAGTGCCAAGACATTGCTTATTACTTGTTTCGTCTGAGGACGGGAGGGCTTATTACGTTTGTTCGTTTGAGGACAGAGCTTATTACTTGTTTCGTCTGAGGACGGGAGGGCTTATTACGTTTGTTCGTTTGAGGACAGAGCTTATTACTTTGATGTGTCAGTGGACACAGGCTTTTATACCTTTGCGTGTCATGAACTATTATTAAAAGTGTTAAATTCAGTGTTAGATAGTCTCCGTACTATATTTGTAGGGGCAGTATCTTCGATAATTCGCCAACAGACTGTTTGGGGAAAGAAGTACCCGAACGGCGAATTTAGTAGTCAGACATCAAGTGTATAATAATTTAATTTTTGTATCAGCACGAGAGATGACATCATTGACCATGGAGGAAGCCTGGAAATATCAAGTTTCCGCCAAGATGGTTGATTTGAGATAAGAAGAATCCGGTTGGGAGATGGCTCCGGATGTTCTTTGACGGGTGGCTGGCTGAGGATGAGTACATGAATAATATTTATTATTATCTGATAAATTAACTTATGGTGTATGGGACATAGTTTGTTTTGTAAATATTTGCTTGTGCGATTAACGTAGTCTATTTAGTTTTGGTCTGACACACCTTTTGCATGGAAACAGCTCGCATATATGTTATTAGTAGAAGGTTCTTTTCTTGTTTGTTGTTTTAACTAACGTAGCTATGTGGACGGCCGTGTTTGCATACGCTACGCAATGCGGTTAAAAACGTCTCTCGGAGATATGTTGTGTTTCAGAAGTAGGACTGAAGTAATATAATTATACAGTAGATTGGAGGGTAATTGATTTTCTTTTGTTTTATTATTGATCAGATTCAGTGAGATTATTGCCTTTGGAGCAATGTGATTTGTGACGAAGAGCAGTCAGCTCTATCGTAGGTTTTAATATTTTTTTAAATTATTGTTGGCGAGCATCCAGTCAGCCGGTCTGTGTAAAAAAAATGTATTGTCATTCCCAGAAGTGTGTGTGTGAGTGTGTGTATTTTGTGTTATTACAAGTGGGAATTTCAGCGTAGACTGATTTCTGGCAGCTTGATAACGAATCCATATTGTGACCTCGCGAGGGCAATTTTGAATATTTTGATTAATGTCTGACCATAGTGGTTTAGTTTGTTGCTGTTGATCCCCTGAGATAACAGCACAGCTGGTCAGTTATATTTATACACACTAGAGTGGGACGATGACAGGTGATTAAGGAAAAGGGGAGATGTTTCACAAGACGGACTGAAGGTTGCCAGCCAGGTCATTAGGGAGACTGCTTGTTTGGCTCAGTAAATAACTTGAAATACAGAATTAAGAACTGATCAATGATAAAAATTGTTTAATAAATGGGAGTTGCCTACGAATCACGATAATCTCCGAAGCGTTAGCTTAACATGCAGTCTTGTTCATATAAAGTAATGTCAGCCAGTCAGGCTTTTGTTGTTGTTGGTTTATTCCATGTTTATATTCCATTCAGTGACCCGCGAGTCACGTGCTATGCTGTATTTCCTTGTTTGTGTGAGCAGTTTGGCCAGTCTTGGCAGCTCAAAGTCAAGTGCGTCTTCGCGCTAATGAGGGTCCCGAGAGAGATCCCTGTAAATAGTAGATTTAGTGCGTGTGTCAGCATTACGTTTAAGGGTTTTTATTAATGTCATGTTCCATATCCGTAAACGTTGATTTACGAGATGATTGTTCGTGAGCATCGTGGCTGTTAACCCGTTGTAAACGAACAGTCATCCAAAGTACTCATTCCTCGTAGTTAGTCATTACGCGCACATAAAACCCAAATTGCAAGGTAGTGGAACCAGGATCCACATTTTAAATAAAGGGGAGATCCGTCTGACTCCTCAGATTTTAGATATTCCTATCATGGGAAATTCAGGGAGGATTGTTTTATATTTTATTGTTGTTTATTTCTTTTTATGCACTATTAGTTATTAAATCATGTTATTATTTTACATCTTGTCACCTTTCTTTCTAATTTATAGTTTACATCCTATGACCCTTACCTCAGTAGAGCATGTTGTTTGGCGAACGTAAACATCACATAGGAACTGAGCGCGACCCCCTGATTAAGATTCCTTACATTAAACACTGCTTTTCTGAAGGGTTCATAGGAGTAAAACTGGCGCGGCCAAGCGTGGGGTGGTTCACTGTGGTGTAACGGCAAAGATTTTTCACATGTCAATGTAAGCGTAGTTGGGTTTCCTAACTGACGCAACAATGAAGGTGTAATTTGATTGCTGGTTCGCTGCTGGAACACATTTAAGTGGCGTATTTGAGTAAAACTGACATGCCGCAAGTGCAGGCAGATATGACAGTATTTTAATCACCGGGAAGTGATATTTTATTAAAAGTAAGTGAGGCGAAGAGGATACCGCCAAATGTGTGAAATATAAAGTAAAATCAGGAGTTTGCAATGTAAAATACGGTTCACATTTTTGTCTATTGAATTAAAGTAAACGGTAATTTATGTGATACCGGGCGCCCAATGATTAAAGTTAAAACTAGGTTTGTGTAGAAAGTCAAACTCTTGAAAATGTTAGGAGGCTGTAGCCTTAAATGACAATTAATACTTTGTTAATTAGTCGGTGTTAATATCAGATCAGGATAACAATTTAATGACTGAATATGTGTTTGGGTTTAAATTAAGTCGAGTAAAATTAGAACTACTCAGAGATGCAATCAACTAGTGGGATTAAATGTAAAAATTAATGAACTGAGTAGGGTAAAGAAATTAAATGTGCATTGGATTTTATGTGTGTGTCAAAGGGCATTGCTTTATGCCATTTCCCCAATATCTCATATAAAGTGTGTAATATGGCAACGGTTGAACAGATTCAAGAAATCATTGAGAGTGCGGCTAGGAGAACACAGGCATTGTTGGACATTAAATTGGCGGAACAGAGTCAATCATTAAACACTAGTATGTTAGAACAAAGTGAAGCATTAAACGCGAAGTTATCCGAACAAAGTGAATCGCTAATCACAAAATTATCTGAACAAATAAACATTAAACTATCACAACAGAGTCAATCATTAAACACTAGTATGTTAGAACAAAGTGAAGCAATAAACAATACTATGTTAGAACAAAGTGAGTCGATAAACAAATTATTAGAACAAAGTGAATCATTGCGGACACAATTAAATAACAGTAGAATTGAACAAAATGAATATCAGGCGGAACAAGCTAGATTATTAAAAAGTGAAATTAATGACACTATCAATTCACAATTAGAAGCGCAGAACATTAAAAACACGAACCAATTAGCTTCGTTAACCGCAGAGATGAAAGATCACACTAATCAACAGATGGTATTACTGGCCCTAGATGTTAGTAAAAATAATGAAAAGCAATTAGACCAGATTAAGAAAATAGAAAGTATTTTTGATCAAAAACTTAGCATTCTGGATGAAACGGTGTTAGCTAAATTAGAGCAAATTGAAATAGCGTGCACTATGAATACAAGCGAGGTCAAGATAGCTCAGGAGAAGTTAGAAGGACGGTTTATGGAGATGGAAAAGAGCGGCAAAGTCATTCAACAACAACTATGAGCGGTAGATGAGAATATATCCGGCATAATTAAAGATATGGACCGTCTCGAGATAAAATCAGCAGAACAATGGAAAAGCCTAGAAGCGGATCAGGAGCAATTAAAGAGTACCTTAGACGACACTAAAAGCCAGATTGAAGAGAAAGTAAGCACGATTAAAGAGCAGATAAGAAAAGATTGGAAACAAATGAATATCGATTCTAAAGAGGAAAGATCCACCATTCTTAAAACTGTAGGCGAAAATCAAACTCGTATTCAAGCCTTAGAGCAAGAAATGAAGAGCAAGCTTAAAGAACAGACTGACAGGATCATTAAAGCCGAACTCAGGTCATTAGAGCAATCATCGATATTTAGAACGGGAACATTGAAAGACAAGCAGGATGACTCAGATAGCCCCGAGGCCAGCACAGCAGGAAGTCAGACTCAAGCGGAGAGCCCATTAACAACAAACACGGACGGGTTTCGCAAGAATATCGATAGGAGCTCAACACCACAAGACGGTCATCAGCCTACACAACTTATCCAAGTAATTCGCTCAAGTGATTATAAACCACAGAAATACACGGATAATTCAGGGGTAACACCTAAAGCCTTTATTAAAGAAATTGAAGACCATTTCAATGACACTGGGGTACCTGAAGCACGTAGATTGAGGATGATGGAGAGATTTTTATCAGGAAATGTCCTTACATGGTTTTTAAGCTTCAAATATACATTTGGAACCATGTCAGATTTTAGATTGGCGTTTCTGCGCAAATATTGGTCGCCCGCGATACAACAGAGTATAAGGATGGAGCTTTATTCTAGAAAGTACCAGACCACCCAGCAAACAAAATACTCAGATTTCTTTAACATGCAAATGTTAAAATTTCGCGACCTTGATTACCCTTTAAATGAAGCGGATTTGGTGATGACGATAGCACGGCAATTGCCAGTCAACGTCCAACAAGTACTAGTTGCAGCGAACGTTAGTACGGCCATACATGCAGAGCAGATATTACGCCAGGTAGATGAGACTACGTCTCATAATCATTATAGAGGAGGAAGACAGCTGGAGTTAGTCAACACGACAGAGGTCATAAAACCTAAACAGGCAAACACTAAAACGCAGGGCACTAATACAAGCACTTCCACACCTAGGCGAAACCAGGAAGAAGGAGAAAATAGACCATACCAGCGTAACGAAAATAACTACAATAATAGATCATATCAAGGCAACAATAGGTACCAACAAAGAGGATATCAACATTGGCGTGAAAATCGAAGAAATGACAGGCCTTATGGAAGATACGGTGATTACAATGCTAATCAAAGATGGAAAGGAAGGAGAGACCAAAATCAAGGAGAGCCACGGATTTATCGAAATGACTGGGATGATAGGCACGCTCAATCACAAAATTACCTAGAGGAATTACACGCTAGTCAAGGTGGAGAGCTAGGAAGATGGGAAAAAGCCATTGGGAACATGAAGAATCCTGATACACATACTGAGGAAGCTGGAAGTCTACTGAGACAAGAGGAATATCAAGGGCATCGGCGGCAAACGGATGATGGGAGTCGCACTGGAGCTAAAAAAAATGCTAAATTTGGATAAAGAAGACAGCCTACAAACGCAACAGTCGGAAGTTGAAGAGGGATGGATAGTAGCGAACATACAAGAATGGATTGCTTTGCCAGAAGACTGCCTGGAGGAGACGGTGAAACCACGGAACGATGAAATTAGGCAGCTACCCATTATTTACGCAAGGATTGGTGGAATTAATATAAGATGTTTATTGGATACGGGGTCACAGATCAGTCTGGTATCGGAGGCCTTGGTTCGAGAGTTGGGACGGAGTCAAAATATTCCTGTAATTCCCGTACCACAGCTCAAAGTGAGGGGTGTTATTCCTGAACGCACCGTCACTTGTAAACGTCAGGCATACTTAGAGCTGAACATATTGGAACACACTTTTGGGCAAACATTCATTATCATGGCAAAGATGAATTTCAATATAATTCTTGGTGCAAATTTTATTTGTGACTATCAAGCAGTGATAGATTTGCACAAGAATACTGTCAGTTTTAGAGAGTATGATCAGCTGAAGAATGTGGGATTGCATATGGATGAAATCACCACCGGAAGAGATGTAAATTCTTGGGCATTGGAAGCAATATCGGAAGAGACGGAAGAGGAGGTACGAAAGGCAGAAGATAACATCATAGAAGGAGCTGTTGTGGAACTAGACGAGGAGAGTGAATCCCAGGAGATATGGTCTTTATTAACAGAAGGAGACGACAGTGATGCACAATTTGAAGAGTTACTATAGGAGCGGCTCAATGACATTCAACTTGGGGGTGAAAACAGAAAGCAATTGGAAGAGATTTTAAGGAAGCACAAAACAGTATTTGATACAGTACCTGGGAAAATATTAAATTTCAAATATTCAATGCAAGTCGAGGATTGGTCACCTTTCAAAAGCAGGTTGTATCCAATCCCTGAAAAATATCGTTCTCAAGTTAAGGTCATTATAGATGAGATGTTACAAGCTGGAGTGATAAGGAAGACACCGACACCTTATCAAAATGCGATTTTGGCAGTCACAAAACCAAATGGATCTATTAGACTTTGTTTAGATGCCAGAAATCTCAACACGAGACTCATTTTTCCTGAGTATGACAGAGCGCCAATCATCAGAGACGTCCTAAAAGGCTTTAAAAACAAAAGCATTTATTCATCAGTTGACCTGACGTTCAGTTTCCACCATATTGAATTGGATGAGAAGTCACAGCTTCTAACTGGCTTCTTATTCGATAACCAAACATTTTGCTTCATTCGAATGCCCTTTGGAGTCAAAACAGCGGGCTGTGCTTTAATCCGAGCCCTGGACCGGAATCTAACCGAGGAAGTTAAGGAGATGACGGTACGCTACATTGATGACATTTTGCTGGCATCCGACAACATTGAAACTCACATGGAAAATTTAGATAAAGTATTAGGCAACCTGAATGTATCTAATTTCAAAGTAAACCTGAAGAAATCGCATTTCTTCAAGAGCGAGATCTTATATTTGGGTCACATCATTGACAAGGAGGGAGTGAAGCCAAATCCAGCTAAGATCGAACCGATAAAGAATTTCCCTACACCAACGAGAGTCAAGCACATTCGGGCTTTCTTAGGCGTAACGGGATTCTTTAAGGAAAACTGTCCAGGTTATACGGAGACTGTCGCTCCTATGCAGGAAATGTTAAAGAAGAAGAATAAATGGTTATGGAATGCGGAGTGTGAGAAGGCGTTCCAAGCAACAAAACAGCTATTGGAAAACTGCATTAAATTAGGATATCCAGATTTCAAGCATAAATTTATAATCCAGGCGGATGCTTCACTAATTGGTATAGGTGCTATGCTCTACCAAGAGGATCCAGCTAACCTGCAGCATAAAACATATTTGGCATTTGTCAGCCGAAAATTGCGTAAGCACGAGCGCAATTATACTGTAACGGAACTAGAGCTGTTGGCCATACTTCATGCGCTTCAACAGTGGAAAAGAATAATTTATGGCTACCCTATTGTTGTCAGGACTGATCACAAGGCATTAACATTCTTGTTTAAGACGTCGATGGCAAGCGAACGTGTGACACGTTGGTCTATATATATTCAGCAGTTTAGCATTGAGATTGAACATTGCCCAGGGAAGATGAACGTGATTCCGGATGCACTCAGCAGGAACCCAGAGCCTCATAATGAAGAAACAGCGATGGTACAACACTTGGAGTTAACACCGAAGGACCGGGAATTGAGAGGACGAGAGCATACATGAGGAAACAAGCAGACCGCAGATTACGGCGAGTAAGAAATAAGAGGTTTCACAGTGATCTTGAAATCAACCAGCTTGTTTTGGTGAAACGACCCGCTACATCGGACCCAGAGAAGAAAATCTTCAGCAAATTCTGCGAAAAGTTCATAGGACCCTATTCTATTGTCAGGAACCTTGGAAATAATGCTTACAGGGTGAAAGAGTTAAGCACAGGAACAATGTCGGTTTACAACGCTGCCAACCTAAAAAAGTATCGTAGAAGCGAACCATGGGAGCGCCGAAATAATGATGCAGTTTGAATATATGGACGTCCTACTATCAACAAAGTAAACGGGGAGCAGTTGAGTACGGCACGTGAACGAGGAAGTAGAAGTGGTGTTGACAGACATTAACGAGACGAGCAGAGTATTGCCCGAGGCGCCAGCGCGTCACGCAAGCAGACTGAGAGGGGAAATACAAGCAGGATGTGAAACGAGTAAATGCCATTCAAGACAGGAGCGACTAGACCAAGTAATAGAAAAGGGGTGATTCTGAAATAAAACAAATTGGCCTACGGAAGTCTTTTAAAATTGTCGACTTTATTCCTAAGTTCGAAATTTTGTGAGTGGGAGAGTTGTGAACCCTTTATCCTCTGTTGGATAAATGATTCTATGTTTTATTTCTTCAATTAATAAATATTTCTACAAGCATCATGAAAATAGCCAGACGGAGATGAGGAAATTTCAAGCAGTGGCTGGAGACAGTGGGGACATACCTGAAGCTGTTTGACAAAAGGCTAAATACTTAGGATTGTGGAAAGAATGACCATAGCTATGATTCAGAAAGACAGGTGGTGGCTGCCTCAAAATAGAAGCGACGCGCAGTGAGACACGGCTCTGGTATGTTCATTGTAATATTCGCGCCTAGAAGAAAGATGATGCATTAACGTGAGTGGCTGATGTACATGCTGAACACTCCTACTAGCCAAGGTCTGGATAAAAACCGCCAAGATACAGAAAAGGTGGGAACCAATGAGAGAAAAATGCTTATTTAGCGCGGCAGGTCTAGCGTGGGCACGCTCGGCTAGCATTCACGCGGGAGATTGCCTAGAAAAAATCTCTACGATCGATTCTAGGATTAATGGGCATATTCTTGACCTGCGCTATTTTTCGAGTTCAGTGATATTTATTTCATTCCTGTATCACTATTATTTTGTGAAATTTATATCTAGTTTCCCCCTCTATCTACACCTAGGGCTGGTTCATTTATAAGTGGTGTGAAGTGCCAAGACATTGCTTATTACTTGTTTCGTCTGAGGACGGGAGGGCTTATTACGTTTGTTCGTTTGAGGACAGAGCTTATTACTTGTTTCGTCTGAGGACGGGAGGGCTTATTACGTTTGTTCGTTTGAGGACAGAGCTTATTACTTTGATGTGTCAGTGGACACAGGCTTTTATACCTTTGCGTGTCATGAACTATTATTAAAAGTGTTAAATTCAGTGTTAGATAGTCACCGTACTATATTTGTAGGGGCAGTATCTTCGATAATTCGCCAACAGACTGTTTGGGGAAAGAAGTATCCGAACGGCGAATTTAGTAGTCAGACATCAAGTGTATAATAATTTAATTTTTGAATCAGCACGAGAGATGACATCATTGACCATGGAGGAAGCCTGGAAATATCAAGACTCCGCCAAGATGGTTGATTTGAGATAAGAAGAATCCGGTTGGGAGATGGCTCCGGATGTTCTTTGACGGGTGGCTGGCAGAGGATGAGTACATGAATAATATTTATTATTATCTGATAAATTAACTTATGGTGTATGGGACATAGTTTGTTTTGTAAATATTTGCTTGTGTGATTAACGTAGTCTATTTAGTTTTGGTCTGACACACCTTTTGCATGGAAACAGCTCGCATATATGTTATTAGTAGAAGGTTCTTTTCTTGTTTGTTGTTTTAACTAACGTAGCTATGTGGACGGCCGTGTTTGCATACGCTACGCAATGCGGTTAAAAACGTCTCTCGGAGATATGTTGTGTTTCAGAAGTAGGACTGAAGTAATATAATTATACAGTAGATTGGAGGGTAATTGATTTTCTTTTGTTTTATTATTGATCAGATTCAGTGAGATTATTGCCTTTGGAGCAATATGATTTGTGACGAAGAGCAGTCAGCTCTATCGTAGGTTTTAATATTTTTTTAAATTATTGTTGGCGAGCATCCAGTCAGCCGGTCTGTGTAAAAAATGTATTGTCATTCCCAGAAGTGTGTGTGTGAGTGTGTGTATTTTGTGTTATTAAAAGTGGGAATTTCAGCGTAGACCGATTTCTGGCAGCTTGATAACGAATCCATATTGTGACCTCGCGAGGGCAATTTTGGATATTTTGATTAATGTCTGACCATAGTGGTTGAGTTTGTTGCTGTTGATCCCCTGAGATAACAGCACAGCTGGTCAGTTATATTTATACACACTAGAGTGGGACGATGACAGGTGATTAAGGAAGAGGGGAGATGTTTCACAAGACGGACTGAAGGTTGCCAGCCAGGTCATTAGGGAGACTGCTTGTTTGGCTCAGTAAATAACTTGAAATACAGAATTAAGAACTGTTCAATGATAAAAATTGTTTAATAAATGGGAGTTGCCTACGAATCACGATAATCTCCGAAGCATTAGCTTAACATGCAGTCTTGTTCATATAAAGTAATGTCAGCCAGTCAGGCTTTTGTTGTTGTTGGTTTATTTCACGTTTATATTCCATTAATTGACCCGTGAGTCACGTGCTATGCTGTATTTCCTTGTTTTTGTGAGCAGTTTGGCCAGTCTTGGCAGCTCAAAGTCAAGTGCGTCTTCGCGCTAATGAGGGCCCCGAGAGAGATCCCTGTAAATAGTAGATTTAGTGCGTGTGTCAGCATTACGTTTAAGGGGTTTTATTAATGTCATGTTCCATATCCGTAAACGTTGATTTACGAGATGATTGTTCGTGAGCATCGTGGCTGTTAACCCGTTGTAAACGAACAGTCATCCAAAGTACTCATTCCTCGTAGTTAGTCATTACGCGCACATAAAACCCAAATTGCAAGGTAGTGGAACCAGGATCCACATTTTAAATAAAGGGGAGATCCGTCTGACTCCTCAGATTTTAGATATTCCTATCATGGGAAATTCAGGGAGGATTGTTTTATATTTTATTGTTGTTTATTTCTTTTTATGCACTATTAGTTATTAAATCATGTTATTATTTTACATCTTGTCACCTTTCTTTCTAATTTATAGTTTGCATCCTATGACCCTTACCTCAGTAGAGCATGTTGTTTGGCGAACGTAAACATCACATGGGAACTGAGCGCGACCCCCTGATTAAGATTTCTTACATTAAACACTGCTTTTCTGAAGGGTTCAATATGGCTTGACAAAAACATGTACAATAAAAAGTGCCTGTCCTGGAATGACAAAATAAAACACTACAACACCGTGGTGAAGACAGAATGTCTCTAAGCCAGTGAATGTCTGTCTATGAACTACAAGCTTGCCACGGTGGGTGAGTGGATATCGTATCGGTCTACTAACCCCAAGATTGCAGGTTCGCTCCTGGCCGTGGTAAGTGATTCTTGAAAGGCGGCAAAAATACGATACGCGTGTCATACGATGTTGGCATGTCCAAGAACCCATTTGAATTCAGTAGGCCGAGTTCATAATGGCAAAATTAATCTCGGGAGTTACCGCCAACACAAAGTTCCTCATTTCTCTACTAGAAAGCGCTATAGTGTTCAAGGAGCTTAGATATCTAACGTCTAACCTCCTTGACTTTCATAGTCAAGGAACAACGAAATTCGACATGCAAGCTACCCTCTGGGTGTCAAATAGCAAAACTTGCACCAGGCACCCGAGGCCATACGATATTATTAATATTATGAACTACAAGCTGGATAAACTAGAGGTCTTTGAAAGGAGAATCCTCAGAAAAATTATGGGTGCTGTTCAAACCGAAAGTGGATGGAAACTTCGAAGTAATGAAGAAGTTTACCAGATAGTAGAAAGAATCTCTGAGACTATGAAGAAGAAGAGGTTGAAGTTTCTCGGACATCTATTTAGAATGGACCAAAATAGACTCACCAAACGGATATTTGATTACTTCTGGAGAAAGAAGATCTCAACAGCATGGATTAAGGAAACAAAGGCGGATATGGAAAGATTGAACATCTCTGAAGACCAACTGTCAGACAGAAATAGATTTAGGAACATACTGAGTAATTTGGAAGGGATTCAAGCCGCAAGAAAACCTAAGAAGACCGGAAGAGCCCGGACGGACGAACAGCGTCAACAGGCCAGCGAACTCTTGAAGGAGTATTGGATGCAGGGCCGTATATACAATTTCTTTTCGGGGGGGGGGGGGGGGCTGACTATCCTGAAAAATTGTGAGTATTCTCAGGGGATTGTCACCGCAAAATGCCCAGAAATATCAACCAATACCTTAGAGCAGCGGTTCCCAAACTGGGTTCCGCGGAGGCATCTCAGGGGTTCCGCGATAAATCTTAAAAATGAAATTTAAAACTGATTTTAAAATAAAACCACACGAGGCTAACTATCAGACAGTCTCTAATGCGAAGATAGGTGGAGTTCGTGTTATATCCAAACTCCTATTCGCCAATGTTAGGACTTCATTTTATGACTTTTATCACAGCAAAATCCATTTGCCAACCGAAATAAACCTCACATATTCGTACCTGACTAGGAAGATCTTATTGAAATTCAATGTACTCTGCTTTTAAAACGAAATTTGAATTAGTGCCGTTGAATGACTTTTGGGTAGGATTAATAGACGTATATCCGTCAGTAGCCGAAAAGGCTCTGCTCCCCTTCGTGTCCACCTATCGTTGCGAAGCAGGCTTTTCTGCTTATGCTTACACCAAAAACAAATTTAAGAGTAAGTTGAATGCTGCCCCAGATTTACGTATTCAGCTGTCGGACATAAAGTCCGATTTCAAAACTATTTTAAGAACGAAAATGGAACAATTTCATCCATCACATTAGAAATTAGATGGAAATCTAATTCTTATTGTTCTAAAATAATTGTTTATATTTTTGTACCAAAATAAAGGCTTGTATGTATATTTAAAATGTTTTCTCTTTGTTTCCAAACCTACTACGTTAGCGTTAGGCTATACAAACACCCAGGCAATAAGAATAGATGAAAGCAGAAAGAGCGTTGTGGGTTGACAGTGCTCAGTAAAAATCACGGATCAAGTTAGGGTTCCGCGGAAAAGACATGACTTCTGAAGGGTTCCGTGACCGAAAAAGTTTGGGAACCGCTGCCTTAGAGCATATAACTTTGTGTAATTATGTTAGATAAGATTCAAAGTTTATATAGCCTACAATTACTGGCTATACAAAAAAGTTGTAAAATACAACACAACATACAAATAAAATCGTATAGTCTACTTAATGAATTTTCTATTATGATCTATGGAGTATGAATGGCAAATATCTTAATATTTATCAATTTGCTAAGCAGAAAGGTAAACAGTTTTTTTTACAAGTTGATAATTTATTTCTTAAAAGTACCGTACTCTGGAATTCACAGTTTTGCCTTACAAGGCTGAGTGTACCCCGTTCCAGCCCGCAGACTGGAATTAAAATTTCTTGGAAGAGCCGGGAATCGAATTCGGACCTCCGGGGCGGCAGCCTAGAATGCTAGCCGCTACACCACGAGGTAGTCTAATTTCAATCTTAATATTGTTTATAACTTAGCCAGTAAGTTAAGATTACGGTACAACCAAATTTACAATTATTTAATGCTCTTATCAAAGCAACACTTTCTTATTTTTATTGGCTTTTTACGTGGGGGGGGGTCTGGAGCCCCCTCAGCACTCCCCTTATATACGCCCCTGATTGGGTGCATAGAAAACTTCGCACCAAGAAAAAGAAATGAAGTTGTAGCATGATCCTAAGTAGTCCATTCGCGTGTAAAATAATAATAATAATAATAATAATAATAATAATAATAATAATAATAATAATAATGTCGAGTATCCTGAGAGGTATATTTTTGGTCTTTCTAGTTGAAGCCCGTGGGTCATTTGCGCGTCCTAATGATGACGATGTCCACATACACCCACAGCGCGGGCCAGGGTAATTTACCCCGGGATATTAAAATCCTCGATGGCACGGCTGAACCTAAGACTTGGTTGGTTGGTTCCTTAGTTTAGGGGCTGCGACAACGCGGTCATGTAGCCCCGTGTACTTTGGGTGTGTGTAGAATCTGTCTGATAACCGGCGTTAATTGTGATGACTGTATTAGTGTGTGTATCTGTTTTTTTTTTAATTTCAAGTAGGGACTGCAACTTTGAATTTTCAAATAGTTCCTACTTTTGCCACCAAGCGCCACCGTCAACGACTACTAGGCCTAGTTCAGAACTTAGCTACTAGACGCCACCGCAGTCGGCTCTTGGCAACGAACGTAGCAACCTAAGAGCGTTGTTTACATTCTTAACCTATCCAATTTAGTTTCACACAGGTGTAATTAGTGGAAAGATCTTTAACATGCCATAAATCTATGACATGGGACCGCCGGCTTTACTTCCCCTCCGAAGGAAGGCATACTGAGGGATTTTTAACGCTCTTAAAAAATCCGACGGCTTCGGCCGGGTTTGAACCCGCTATCTTGGGCATAGAAGCTCAGCATGCTACCAACTACGCCACCGAAGCCGGTAACCTAAGACTAGTACGCCACTTCGCCATGGGGTCAAACATTAATATCACATTAATGAATAGCGGCTTCGGTGGCTTGCTTGATAGCATGCTGAGTTCTATGCCCAAGATCGCGGGTTCAAGCCCGGCCGATGTCGTCGGATTTTTTAAATGCGTTAGAAATCAGTCAGTATGCCTTCTTTTGGAGGGGAAGTAAAGCCGGCAGGCCCATGTCATTGATTTATGGCATGTAATAGATCCTTCCAATAAGTACAACTGTGTGAAGCTAAATTTGTAGGTTAGATTTGATTAACACTCTATTAAGTTCCAATGTTCGTCGTCAGCTGCCGGTTGCGATGTCATTTAGTATCCAACTCACAGCTAGGTGTCGTTGACGGTAGCATTTGGTAGTAAAAGTAGGAACTACTTGAAATTGATCGTCTGCAGTCCTTATCTGAATTACGTGAATTGCACTAATTTCATGCCAGCAACACTCTCCACTATCATTTAATTTCATATGCCATTCATTTGATCATTTCCTCAGAGGAGTGCGACAGGCTTCGGCAGCCAGCACAGTTTATATCCTTGCCGGTAGACGACCCCTGATCCGGAAGCATGCTGTGGATTTTCATTTTCTCACTAATACATGCATCACAAATACACTGGTTATCAGACAGAGTCTACACACACCCAACGTACACGGGGCTACATGACTGCGTTGTCGTAGCCCCTAAAGTGCGGAAATAACCAACATTAATGGATTTTTAAGAGAATTTTTTATAAGAGATTCCATTCTTGCCCACATGTGTGTTACGCCTTATGTTTGATGCACGGCATAGTGGCTCCATGTTTAGCTACTAGAAAAGTTGTTGTTAGTTCATTTTAGGAATTTGGGACATCTTGGTCAACAGCCCCACGTAGTTGAGTGTGTGTTGAACTTGTCTGATAACCCGTATTGATGTGATGACTGTAGTGATGTGTGTAACTGTATAAGGCTAGGTGCCCCGGGATTTTAAGTACTGTAAGGTACTATTCCAGCATTTGCTTGCAGTGAGTGTGGAAAAACAGCCGCACGCAGGATAGCAAGTGTCAGGGGTGGGATTCAAACCTTCGCGGCTGGGGTGTACAATTTTACATGCACGGCTACGCCGCGGGGTTCCTAGACAAGTATTATTCGCGTCTCTATAGGTATGGGTGAGTGGTTATCGTGTCGGATTACCAATCCAAGCTAGCAGCTTCGCTCCTGGCCATGGTAAGATATTTTTGAAAGGCGACAAAATCACGACACGCATGTCATACGTTGTTGGCATATTAAAGAACCCATTTGAATTCAGTAGGCCCTGTTCATAAAGACAAAATTAATCTCGGGATTTTCCGCCAACACAAAAGTTCCTCCTTTCTCTACTAGAAAGCGCTATAGTGTCAAGGAGCTCAGATATCTAACCCCCTTGATTTTCATAGCACTCCAAGCAACAACAAATTTTGACATGCAAGCTGCCCTGTGAGTGTCAAATAACAAAGCTTGCACCCTGCACACGAGGCCATACGATATTATTATTATTATTATTATTATAGGTATGCAACATGGTCTGAAAGTCAACAGAATTGGAGATTCCCTCTGGAGCTACAGTACTACATGACCCCTGAAGCTGGAGGATCCTAGACCAGCATTCTCCATGTGTCTATATGCCGAGGTTTGAAAGTCAGAGTGTTGGAGGGTCAGTATGGAGGCCTGGAGTTGGAGGATCCTAGACCAGCATTGTCCATGTCTCTATATTCCGTGTTTTGAAATTCAGAGTGTTGGAGGTTCAGTATGGAGGCCTGGAGTTGGAGGATCCTAGACCAGTGTTGTCCGTGTGTCTATATTCCGAGGTTTGAAAGTCAGAGTGTTGGAGGTCAGTCTGGCGGTCTGAAGCTGGAGGACCCTAGACCAGTATTGTCCATGTGTCGATATTCCGAGGTTTGATAGTCAGAGAGTTGGAGGGTCATTCTGGAGGCCTGGAGATGGAGGATCCTAGACCAGTATTGTCCATGTGTCTTTATTCCGAGGTTTGATAGAGTGTTGGAGGGTCAGTCGGGAGGCCTGGAGCTGGAGGATCCTAGACCAGTATAGCCCGCGCCGCGCCTCTACACGTCGTGGTTTGAAAAGGGAAAGTGGTACAGCGAAGCGGCCAGCAGCTAGGAAATACTAACCTCGATTTCACTTGCATTACTAGGCCAGCCAGCCGAGCAGCCAGCAGAACGGCGTGGTACACTCGCTGCCCACTGTTGTGGAGCACAACATTGCAACGAGAGCGAAAGTTAAAAGCGAAATGTAAATTACATCTTCATGACGAGAGATACCGGCGATTGAAATGTACCAGTCTCGCCTTATTTTGGCCTTAATTTGTTTTTTAAATCTTCAATCGCTTTTAATTTTTGAAAAAAATATATATGAGGGTATTGGTAGGGAAGGGGAGGACAGGAGATTAAAATAAATGCATTTAAAGGGAGGGAAAGAAAATACATTATAGGGAGCGATGCGAATTAAAGAGAATAAAAGGGAAGCAAGAGAATGGGAAGGGCAGGAAGGGATAGGAAAGAGAAAGAAAGGGAAGGGAAGGGAATTAGAGGAATGGAACTTAAAGGATAGGAAATGAAAGTGATTTAAAGAGAAGGAAAAAAAGGGTATTGAAAGGATGGGTAGGGAACAAAAAAAGGAAACTAAAGGCAGGGATAGGTATTAAAGGGAAATAAAGGGATGAGAAGGTAAGAGAAGAGCAGGAAAAAAGGAAATTAATGGAAAAGGAAGGAGAGGAAGAAGGAAGAGAAAGGAATTAAAATATGAGAATTATAGGGAAGGAAATTAATACGAAGGGAAGGAAAAATAAAGAGAAGGGAATTAAAAGGAAGTAAAGAAAATGAAATAAAAAGAAGTAATGGGAATTAGTGAAGGAAAGAGAACGGAAAGGAAGGGAAGGGAAGGGATTAAGGGAAAATTACGAAAAGGAAATGAAAGGAAGGTGTATGAGAGTGGGGATGGAAGGAATGATGGATATTGCTCCCACTGGGATTTCTAACTGCAACCGATATCATCATATTTTTTTATTATACATGGACAATTTAAATTGCACCATTGCACGCTAAATATTAAAGCACTTTGTTTTACTTGAATTCCTTCCACGTGTAGATCTGTGAAATTTCTTTGCAATTTTGCTTTCAGTTCTTCTTTCTTTCTTTCTTTCTTTCTTTCTTTCTTTCTTTAATGCTTCGTATTTACATTATGTGTCTGTGTTGTATAAGCATACATAGTAGTTTCACATGGCAGTACCTTTGTTCTGCCGTATAGCACTCTGATTACTCGAGGATATTTCCTGTACTATTGAGACCATTTGAGTCGTCCAGTTACAAAACTCGTTTAATCCACTTGTGAATAAGAATCATTTTCACGAGAAACGTTTCTCTGGACTTTGCCTCGCGTGTCTTTTGTGTTTGTTGTTTTCTACTTTTTTCTTTTTGCTTTGTGTTTTTGTTTTTTTGTTTGCCTTGTTCTTTTGATTTTGAATTTTACTTTTTGCTTTTCTATCTTGGTTTTGGTTTTGTGTTTGTTTTCTGCTTTTGCTTTTTTTTTGAATTTTTTTTTTTGCTTCGTGTTTTTTTGGTTTTGGTTTTATGTTTGATTTCCGGAAAATCAAAATAAAACAAAACAAAATAAAATAAAACAAAACAAAATAAAAATATACAAAACTAAATAAAAACAAAATAAAAACCAAAGAAAATTAAACAAAACAAAATAAAATAAAGCAAAATAAATAATTTTACGATATGATTCTTATTCACAAGTGGATTAAACGAGTTTTGCAACTGGACGACTTATTTGGAAGATTTTGGTACAAACCACACCTTCTAACTCCCTCTGGTTTAAGAGTTTGAGTTTTGTGAAACATACACCCTAACGTATTATATTTGATGATGATTATTACCGTATATCTTAAAGTCCTGTCTTCGAGAAATACTACCTGCAACCTCTTTACTTGCATTAATGACACCACAATCCCTTGTAAATGATACAATCAAATGATAAACATCTAGTCCCCAAATATTTTGTTGATGGTGATTCATTTAGTGGCTTTGCGACATCATGGGCATGGATCCCCGTGTACTTGTGTGTGTGTGTTGATTCTGTCTGATAACCTGCGCCATTGTGTTGGCAGTACTAGTGCATGCACTGTATAAAAGTAAAGATAGCTTTGAAACCATTTTTCAGTGTTGCCTTATTAACAATTACAATATGCCGGGTGAGTTAGCCGTGGTCGTTACGGCATGACTGCTGGCAGTCGCTCACATCCGGGAGGCGAGGAGGTTCGAATCCCCCCGCCGGCAACCTTGAAGACGGTCTTCTGTGGTTTCCCATCTTCCTTCCAGGCAAATGCCGGGGTTGGTCTCTAACTATAGGCCACAGCCGCTACCTTCCAACTCCTCGTCGTACCATTCCAACTTTCCTCCCCAACGGTCCTTGTAGCTCACCCATTGGGTGTCCGTCTCGAAGCAGATACAAAACTGACGAGCCGAACATGTCCTCGGACACTCCCGACACTAAAAGCCACACGCTAAAAAAATATATAAAAAACAATTACAATTTTTGTTTTCAGTTGGTCAACACAAAAATCATTCCAATCACCAGAATTAAATTCCCTGTTGACCGACTAAACTCTACAATATTAATTACAATGTATTTGTATGTGGGACTAGGATTTTGGGAAGAAGGTGACCGTGGCCTTAATTCAGGTACCATTCGTCTAGAGCAGAAGTTGGGGAACCCACTTCTCGATGGCTAAGTTGGGAATCGAACCCATCTCTTCTCACTTTTGCCTACTGACGACCTCGCTGTTCCGCCTCTTAAAACAACAATCAGTTTTGACTCACATGGCTGAGTGAACCCTGTTCCAGCTCTGAGACCAGAATTAAATTCCTTGCCAGAGTCGGATATTGAACCCGGACCACTTGAGTGACAGCCAATAATGCAAGTCACTTCGCCACGAAGTGATCAGTCCCAAAGCTAGTATGTGACACGTGTTTATCCATTGGATACCAGTATGAAAATTGATCGACCGCCTTCTTAAGTCCTAGGGTACGTATTGAGACCCACGGTCCGAAGATCTGAGATTCGATTCCTATGCTCAACTGAAAATCCACAGCCTGCTTCCAGTCTCCGACCGGGTCAGGAATGGAATGAATGATGCCCATCCTCATATCTAGCGGCGAGGATATGAACTGTGCCGGCTGCCGAGGCCTGACGCACTCCTCTGGGGCAATGATTAAATGAATGACAGATGAAATGAAATGATAGTGGGGAGTGTTGCTGGAATGAAATTGTGACAGGGAAAACCGGAGTACCCGGAGAAAAACCTGTCTGCCTCCGTTTTGTCCAGCACTGATCACACATGGAGATTTGAACCACGGACCTAGCGGTGAGAGGCCGGCGTGCTGCCGCCTAAGCCACGGAGGTTCTCCTCTGCTCAACTAAGAAATGTAATTCTGGTCTGAGGGTTGGAGCGGGTTACATTCAGACTCCTGTGGCAAAACAGAAAGTTGTTGTTGTTTCAGTTTCATTCGAAGGGCAATTAGCCACGAGTACCGTGTATGTGCAGAATTTGTCTGATAACCTGTGTTATCGTAGTTTGATGTTTTTCTGTCGGTCAACACGATTGTACCCAATTGTGATAGGTTATTACCTTAATCCTGAAAAGAATTTACATGAGATTAATAAATTCACTTGGATGACCAGTTTCGATCGTCAAGCGACCATCATCAGAACCATTTTACTTAGGCTATAAAATGTATGCACTATTAGTTAAGATAATGCAACTCGTCAATATTTGTTCGTAATTTTTTTCACAAATGGGTACAATCGTGTTGACCAACTGAAAAGCATCAAACTACGTTTACTAAGGCAACAGTGAAAAATGGCTTCCAACACCATAACATGTGTTATAGTGGTGTCTGCAGTAGTGTGTGAGCAATTATTTTAATTCAGGATAGGATTGAGAAGGAGCCTTACGTTTGGAACCACCCCGGCATTTGCCTGGAGTTGAAGTGGGAAACCAAGGAAAATCAATTTCAGGTGGGCTGACGTGGAAGACCAGAGCCGTGAAACGAACCCGGACCTCCGGTGCGACAGCCCATGAAGGGCCCTGGCCTACCAAGCGACCACTGCCAAGCCATTTGGCCTACAGGTTGCGGAGTGACGCTTGGTCTGCGCGTCGGGTCCTCTCGGACGTTTATCTTGGTTTTCGTAACCAGAGCGCTGCCTCAGAGTCAGACAGCTACTTATTGTCTTCACGAGGCTGAGTGCAGCCCGTTCCAGCCCTCACGTCAGTTTCTAAAATCCCTTAAGGAGCCCGGTATCTCCGGGTAGGAGGTAAGTGCACTACCACTGAGACCATGGAGCCGGCAAAACAGAGAAGTGTTAGTTTTAATTTCCGTCTCACTTCTACTCCAGGGATGTAGCGGTATGATACCTAACTTTAAGCTTGCCACGGTGGGTGAGTGGTTATCTTGTCGGTCTACTAACTTCAAACTTGCAGGTACGCTCCTGACCGTGGTAAGGGATTTTTGAAAGGCGGCAAAAATTACGACACGTATGTCATGACAAAGAACCCATTTGAATTCAGTAGGCCGTTTTCATAATGACAAAATTAATGTCGGGAATTTCCGCCAATACAAAGATCCTCAATTCCCTACTAGAAAGCGCTATAGTGTTCAAGGAGCTTAGATATCTAATCTCCTTGACTTGCATAGTGCTTCAAGGAACAACGAAATTCGACATGCAAGCTACGCTCTGGGTGTCAAATAACAATGCTTGCACCGAGCACCCGAGGCCATACGATATTATTATTACCTAACTTTAGGCTAAGACCCCCTCTTTCAAAATCCTAAATCCTATAGATTATCCGACAGAATCCACACACACCCAAGTACACGGGATGTCAAGATGAGTATGTCCTAAAGCCTCAAAATGAGTCAACTACAAGGAATATTAGTATATTGGCTTTGGTAGGCTATATTAGCTTTCACGGCCAGAGGATTAAAACTCAGCAATTCTTCTAGGTTTGTGCCGTGTCTTGTGTGGGGTTTCGCCAAGGAGGTGCAGTAAAGAGGCGCAGGTGCGCTTCATAATAAGGGAGGTAGCGCGCAGATTGCTACTCCTGGCGGGGTCCGGGTGAGGACACCTGAAGCCCGCTGATGAGCCCGCTTCTAGGTGAAACCCCACACAAGACACGGTACACACCTAGACAAAATACTGAGTTTTAATTCACTGGCCGTGAAAGCCAATATACCATTTTTCTGGAAGCCGTCATAGGGAGGTTCTGGCTGCTTGAGATTTTAGTTCTCGCAGTAAAGTGACGCAGGTGCGCTTCATAAGAAGATAGGTACCGCGCAGTTCGCTACTCCTGTGGGGGTTCAGGCGAAGACACCAAGAGACTGCTGATGAGCCAGCTTGGTGTCCTAGGCGAAACCCCACACAAGACACGGCACAAACCTAGATTTTTTTAAAACAAGATGTTCGGGAAAGAACATATAGCCTACTTTCTCCTAAATGTATGGGTATAGTTATAACTCTCTGTCCTTATCTCCTAATTTCTTCCTATTTGAAGTGCAAATTGGCACACAGGATTTGAACAGTGGCGTTCAAACCAAAGTTTATAATTTACCCCAGCATTTTGCAATTTCATCAGCAAACACTCCAAACACCGACTACTTACAATAATTGAAACTTCGTTGCTCTAATAAGGCCCATCTACAATGCGCAGTCGGCAGTCCGTAGTTGGTAGTCCTCGGTCGGCAGTTGCGATCGATTCCGTGTATACTATAGGCACCATACACAACATGAAGTTGCAGTTGGTAGCTGGCAGTTGGCATTCGCGAATTTTATCCTTGACTGCCAACTACCCGACTGCAGCAATGTAATAGCCAATCAGAGCAGATCAGAAACTGACGTCACGTTGTTGTTCTGTGTCGTATACGAATGATATAGGACTAAGTGAAGTAACTTCGAAACCCGTTAATTTATAGGCTAATCTTAAATACACGGTATAACAAAATAATCCATCTCCAAATCATCCATATTGCAAGTTTTGAGGTTATCAACAACGCCTCTGTGCACAAGGAATAAACGAATGTTACTGTATTATTACTCTTAGCAGTCGTTAAGACTGGGTTCACTAACTGGCCGGTATAGAGCGCTGCTCGAATCTATAGTTTCTGCATAGTACAACTGAAGGCTGGTAGATGTCACTCCGGTGGAGAATGTCTTTTCTTAATATATAATTTCCATTGCAAAAAGCACCATATAACGCTTTATTTTATAACGTCTCAGTACTCAAGAAACAATGAAAATGAAAATCCACAGCCTGCTTCCAGTCTCCGACCGGGTCAGGAATGGAATGAATGAAGCCCCTATCTAGCGGCGAGGATATGAACTGTGCCGGCTGCCGAGGCCTGCCGCACTCCTCTGGGGCAATGATTAAATGAATGACAGATGAAATGAAATGATAGTGGAGAGTGTTGCTGGAATGAAATGTTGACAGGGAAAACCGGAGTACCCGGAGAAAAACCTGTCTGCCTCCGTTCTGTCCAGCACAGATCTCACATGGAGTGACCGGGATTTGAACCACGGACTCAGCGGTGAGAGGCCGGCAACTCAAGAAACAATGAATATTAAAAAAAACAAGCAAAAAAGTTCTACTCTGATAGGATTTGAACCCCGGCCAGCCACATGAGAGACGGGAGCTCTAACCACACAGCCAATCGTACACTCATAACTCACGCGTTATCGATCAAATACATATAACGTACTGTATTAGCAAATAATCACTTGGACTGAAGATTTCTTCACTGGAGTGTATTTCAAACCGAGTTCATTTCATATTAAGTTCATATAATTTTATCAGTAGGTTATATTGCATGCAACATACTGAAATTAGTAAAATATAGGTCAGAACGAGAGATCAGCTGCCATCTTGTCAAATAGCCGAGACGATTCAGATTTTTAAAGTCACTTCTAGATTATAATATTACAATATAAACTTTTAATTTCGAACGAACCACGTCAGTTAGAACAGATTAAACGATTCTCGGTTCGATAATCGGAACTGGTGGCCCACGTTATGGATTATAAATTTTGCATAATTAACACGGCCGCCATCCTGAAATGGTACGTTTGATGACCTTGTAGTTTGGGCACAAGACGCGTCCCATATGAAGGTAGGTTGTTACCAAATTTGGTAAAGATCCGATGATTATTTTGGTCGTAATGCATTATTAAGTTTTGACCATTCGATTGGCCGTCATTACCTTTTGGTAAAGATGGCGGCAATATAAAACATGACACTGAGGTGCCCTTTGCCAGTGCTACCTCTGTACCAAATTTCGTTCAATTCGGTTTAACCATGTTCGAATTGATAGGGGGGGGGGGGACAGACATTCAGAGTACACACACTCACACACACACACACACACACACACAGACTCACACACATACACACACACAGACAGACACAGTTTTTTTTCGCCCTGTAGTGTTCTCATAAGTCTGCTTTCATTTTTTGCAAAAATCGAAAGTAGGCTAAAAAATCTGAGTTATACAAGGAATATTGTTCATCAGATTTTCAAACGTATTTGGTACCTATATTGGAATGGAGCCGAAATAACCCCCTATGGACGTCAAATTGGCAGGTAAAAGGTAAAAGAAGTAGGAGACATCTGTTACATAGGAAGCAAAACAACCAGTGATGGACGAAGCAAAGAGGATATAAAAAGTAGGTTAGCTCAGGCAAGGAAAGCATTTCTACAGAAAAGGAAGTTGTTGACATCAAATAGAGATTTAGGTATTTGGAAGTCATTTTTGAAAGACTTTGTCTGGAGCATGGCGCTCTATGGATGTGAAACTTGGACGATTGGTGCAGCAGAAAAGAAGAGATTTGAAGTGCTTGAAATGTGGTGTTACAGGAGAATGATGAAAATCAAATGGGTAGATAGGGTTATGGCTAGGTATTCTGGTACAGGCATGTCAAACAGGGTGATCATGGCCTCTTATTGGGTGATGGTTGGTTGGATCCTCAGTTTAGGGGCTGCGACAACGCGGTCATGTAGCCCCGTGTACTTCCGGTGTGTGAAGAATCTGTCTGATAACCGGTGTTAATTGTGATGACTGTATTAGTGTGTGTATCTGTTTTTTAATTTAAGTACTGCAACTTAGAATTTTTCAAATAGTTCCTACTTTTGCCGCCAAACGACACCATCAACGACTACTAGGCCTAGCTCAGAACTTAGCTACTAGACGCCACCGCTGTCGGCTCTTGGCAACGAACGTAGAAACCTAAGAGCGTTGTTTACATTCTTAACCTATCCTACATAACGAATAGAATAAGAAGTGATATCACTGGCCTAGTACGCCTGGTCTGCCGCAGCGCAGCGCTGGCTCCGATCTGTGATGTAAGTTAGCATTGGCGCTTACGAGACTTTTAAAACCTTGCGACCTGTTTTACATGTTAAAACACCGCAAGATATCCTCATAGGCGCTAATAAGTTCGACTTTACTGTGCCCAATTATAATTTAATAAGTCGTCTCCTGTAATAGTCCAGTTTCGACAATAAGCGAAGACAGAGAGCAAGTTCAAAATGCAATTAGTTTTGCCAGCTATCGGTAAATTTATAAAAAGAACGGAAAAATTAACCTCGCTATTAGGAAGGATTTCTTCACATTGTTACACATTTTACATTCCCTTAACAGACTTGCAACACAGAAAAAAAAAGCCGTACGAACGCAACTTTCAACTTTACCGTAGATTAATATACAATTCAATAATAACCATAAATTTCACTCCACAAACACCAAAATCAGTAAACTACCATCATTTCAGAAGAACATAACATTAAACAGACATAGAAGGCATAGTTATGACCCCTTCATAGTGTAGGCTATTGCCTAAAACTGATCACGCCTCCATCAGCATTACGGTACATATATGTTTTTTAACTCATTGCCTTTTTATTCTCATCCCTTTCTTCACAGAAGTAGTCTTTAATGGCATCAAGA
This sequence comes from Meconema thalassinum, assembly GCA_946902985.2. NCBI lineage: Eukaryota > Metazoa > Arthropoda > Insecta > Orthoptera > Tettigoniidae > Meconema > Meconema thalassinum. The sequence continues at coordinate 356,949,704 of OX336394.1, read as the reverse complement.
GCATTTTTATTTACACCATACCGGACAAATACTTAGGCAAATTAGGAAATATATGTGGAACAGAATAGTCTTTCAATCGCCAGTTGGTTCTTGGGAGAAGTACTACTTCATTCCCTTCTATCACAAATTTGTCAAATTTAACAATTAAATCTTCTGAAAAGTGAGCATCACAGATGTAGGACTTTTAAGTAAGTTTCCTATCCTTCCCTGGTATGGCCCCTTTGCACTTGATAAAACGTTCCTTATCTTTAGGAGGTTTGAAAAACCGTCTGACCTCTTTACAGTCCCCACAGCTAGATCTGCATCCTGGTGCAATAGAGCAAGGCATCTTCACTACTCACATTAAGCACTCATGAAAATGTAACGGCTAAACTGCTGTTTACTTACATTAAATAACAATAAAATGAACACACGAACACAACGTCAACACACGACAAGAAATTAAATTCCATTTCAGTTAATGCTTCCTACAATAGCATTTCAGGTATTAATAGTATGAAGTAATAGTGTAAGCACTTGTATATCAATAAACGTTTGCACAGAACACCACCAAAACACTCCGATCGATTAAATACTTAATATATCGCACATAAACACATAAACATATGTGGAAATCAACAATCTCAAATCGACTGTAGCGCTGCGTAGCGGCGAGTGCCAACCCGATCCGTATTCATTACATGCTATTGAGGGAGAAGAGATCACACTTTATATTCTATTCGTTATGCTATCCAATTTAGCTTCACATAGGTGTAATTAGTGGAAGGTTCTTTAACATGCCATAAATCTATGACATGGGACCGCCGGCTTTACTTCCCCTCCGAAGGAAGGCATGCTGAGGGATTTTTAACGCTCTTAAAAATCCGACGGCTTCGGCCGGGTTTGAACCCGCTATCTTGGGCATAGAAGCTCAGCATTCTACCGACTACGTCACCAAAGTCGCTCTTATTGGGTGATATATGCCCTTTATTCTCTATCTGATGAACAGACAGTGGCTAGGTACTAAGACTAGTGGGAGAGGAGAGATGTTTCTTGCGACTGCTAGAGAAGAGATAGGTTGGTAGGACACGTACTACGACTCCCAGGAATAGCAAGCTTAGTTATTGATGAAAGGATCGAGGATAAGAACTGTAGAGGTAGACCAAGGTTAAAATATGATTGCCTCGGATGTAGGGTGATGTAGATATTAAACGATTATCTCAGGACAAGGAGGCATGGAGGGCTGCCTCAAACCAGTCAAAAGACTGAAGGCTCAAATGAACGAAACATGGAACGTGCCACCGTAAGTGGTCTAGGTGTATGTATTGAGACTCTGCAAAGAGGCATCGGGTTCAATTCCTGACACAGATAAAAAGAACAAATATCTGTAAATTGGAATTGGGTTTATTCTGCTTGCTACCACAACAGACTCTCTTTCAGTTGACACCTCCATGTCCTTCACGTGTATGCGCACTAAGTAGGCAATTAAGACCGGATTTTTACTGGTTCGATGAGGTAACCAGGCATTACGTCTTCTTTATGCTCTGGTTCTGCCTGTTAGTGACTTAGTTGCTGAACCAGAAAGTGTTTGACACAATTTAACACTGTTATGGCAGTGTTCAGAGTAATTTATTTCCATTTCAAGGGCCACGCTGATAAACTTTCTAGATTACGTTCGCCACTGGCTCAACGTGAGAACAATAAATTGTTCGATATATCTAAAACTCGGCTACTAATTCTCTCTACCGCAACCTTCATTCTCTAGCTGCGGGCAGACAGTGGCTAGGTACTCAGGAACAGGCATGTCAAACGCGGTGATTATGGCCTTTTCTTGAGTGAGATATGCCTTATCTGATGGACAGACAGTGGCTAGGTACTCTGGTACAGGCATGCCAAATGCAGTGATGATGGATTTTTCTTGGGTGAGATATGCCCTTTACTCTCTATCTGATGAACAGACAGTGGCTAGGTACTCTGTTACAGGCATGTCAAACACGGTGATTATGGCCTTTTCTTGAGTGAGATATGCCTTATCTGATGGACAGACAGTGGCTAGGTACTCTGGTACAGGCATATCAAACGCTGTGATAATAGTTTTTTCTTGGGTGAGATATGCCCTCCATTCTGTATCTGATGGACAGACAGTGACTAGTTACTCTGGTACAGGCATATCAAACGTGGCGATCAGGGCTATTTCTTGCCCTTCATTCTTTATCTGATGAACAGACAGTGGCTAGGCACTCTGGTACAGGCATCGTGGCTATTTCTTAGGTGAGATATGCCCATCTTCTCTAGCTGTGGGGCAGATAGTGGCTAGGTGCTTGGGAACAGGCATATCAAACGCGGTGATAATAGCCTTTTCTTGGGTGAGATATGCCCTCCATTATGAATCTGGTGGACAGACAGTGGTAGGTACTCAGGAACAGGCATATCAAACGCGGTGATAATAGCCTCTTCTTGGATGAGATATGCCCTCCATTCTGTATCTGATAGACAGACAGTGGCTAGGTACTCAGGAACAGGCATATCAAACGCGGTGAAAATAGCCTCTTCTTGAATGAGATATGCCCTCCATTCTGTATCTGGTAGACAGACAGTGGTAGGTACTCAGGAACAGGCATATCAAACGTGGCGATTCGTGCGTAATAAGCGTCCAACGATAATTCGCAGACCATGACTGCGTTACTGAATGTCAGCAAGTTTACAGGTTGTTCGAATCCCAGTGCTAACGAGCTGTGCGGGTCGCATTTTTTTTTTTTTCAGCCCGAGCCTAGCCACATACATATTTCCGAGCTTCTTATTGGCTCTTCAGCCGTGCCATTCTCCTGATTCCTAATTGAGACGGCAGATGGTGGCAGGGTAGATGGTGGAAGGTTATCGAGTGGGGTGTGGATAATTTTCGATGTTGAATTGCATTACTAACGTAAAACAGGCATGAATTTATTTTGTGTCAAGTTTAAAACATCCCACACTGCAAATGAACGCGTTCTTATCTACATTTAAGGTCTAACTGAATTCATTCAACATTCGACAACATGCATTAAGATCTATGATAGTAAGCGAAATCTGCGTGCGTGTGTGTACGAATGGTAACGTACTGGCTTAGTAATTTTATGTCCCGGGTTCGATACTGTCCTAGGGCAGATATTTTTATTCCTTTTGAATTTTTTTTATTCTCCGTACCTCTTACTGCATGTTCTGTGCCTTGTTTTATTGAAATTACCTGTGGGGGTGATTTAAATAATAAACATTGTTAGGCGGATTTGTTTCCTTTTCTCACCTAAATGTATATTTCTCTACTTACTGTTCAACGCGGCTAGAGTTCTTGGCAGTCTCCCCAGAGGTCCGGGTTCGATTCCCAGCTCTGCCGAGAAATTGCAATTCTGGTGTGAGGGCTGCAACGGGCTACACTCATCCACGTGAGCCAAAAACTGAGTAGAGGTGTGTTCGATTCCCAACTCAGCCATCTTGGAAGTGCTTTTCCATAGTTTTCCACTTCTACTCCAGGCAAATGCCGAACTTGTTCATAACAAAGCCACGACCACCTCCTTGTGATTCCCCGCCTCAATAATAAATACTCACAATACTTCAGACACAACAATAACACAGGTTATCTGAGAAATTATTTATTTATAAACCCAAGTAGGCGTGGCTCAATGAACACGATGTCCAATTTACTCAAATGAGCAAGAGCAACATCAGCGTCAACTTCTGCAGTGGTCAAGCTGCTTGCCTCTCCCCAAGATGGACCAGCCTTTAATGAGCCACAATGGCAAATCGTTTCACATTTTTTCGTAAATAAATGTGGAAGCACATTGAGGCAATTGTGGCTTTGTTATGAAGAATTTCGGCATTTGTCTGGATTAGAAGTGGAAAACTATGGAAAAGCACTTCCATGATGGCTGAGTTGGGAATCGAACCCACCTCTACTCAGTTTTTGGCTCACGTGGATGAGTGTACCCCGTTGCAGCCCTCATACCAGAATTGCAATTTCTCGGCAGAGCTGGTAATCGAACCCGGACCTCTGGGGAGACTGCCAAGAACGCTAGCCGCGTTGAACAGTAAGTAGAGAAATATACATTCAAGTGAGAAAAGGGAACAAATCCGCCTAACAATGTTTATTATTTAAATCACCCCCACAGGTAATTTCAATAAAACAAGGCACAGAACATGGAGTAAGAGGTACGGAGAATAAAAAAAAAATAATTCAAAAGGAATAAAAATATCTGCCCTAGGACAGTATCGAACCCGGGACATAAAATTACTAAGCCAGTACGTTACCATTCGTACATACACATGCACGCAAATTATGCTTACTATCATAGAACTTAATGCATGTTGTCGAATGTCGAATGAGTTCAGTTAGACCTTAAATGTAGATAAGAACGCGTTCATTTGCAGTGTGGGATGTTTTAAACTTGACACAAAAAAAAATTCATGCCTGTTTTACGTTAGTAATGCAATTCAACATCGAAAATTATCCACACCCCACTCGATAACCTTCCACCATCTACCCTGCCACCATCTGCCGTCTCAATTAGGAACCAGGAGAATGGCACGACTGAAGAGCCAATAAGAAGCTCGGAAATATGTATCGGGCTGAAAAAAAATTATGCGTGCGGGTCCTAATGGACAAAAGTCGTCAAATCACTTGTGTCAAAAACCGTCGTAAACTAAATACAGGTTACCGGATATCTACCACGAACTGTAATGCGATGAACGACACTGACAAACGTACACCAATGCACTGACGTCACACATCAGACTGCACCCAGTGTGTTGTCAAAGTGACAGGGAACAGAGCTACACGCGACTGTTGCAAGCTGAATAGCAGTGTATTTAGCGATTCTCCGCTCATAATTTGTGCACTGAGGAAAGTAAAGTATTATACAGTACATTCAAATGTATGTTTATTGGTTTGCATTTTTATTGAGGGCTTTCTAAAAATGATAATAACGTATAGCAGATAGATGTTAAGGGCAAAGTTATTAAAGTGTTTATGTAAAATTGAAAGTAGACTTACGAGATCTACACGGGCTAAATGACCGTGTGTTTGTGTATGTCATCATCATCATCATGAACCGGCTCCAGTTTCCCGGGTGTAGTGAACGAGCACTCTCCATTTAGTTCTCTCAAAGAATGTTTCCTCCTCCATGATCCGCTGCACATCCAGACCTCTCCCTGCAATATCATTTCTAACCTGGTCGATCCATCTCTTCCTCGGTCGAGCTCTTGGTCTCTTGCCTTTCAGTTCTTCCTCAAACCACACTCTACCATTCTCTTGAGGTGACCGAACCATTTCAGCCTGGCTTCAACACACATCTCATTAAGAGATTGTTCTACTTGAACAAGATGGCGTATCTCATCATTTTTAGCCTATTTTCAATTTTGAAAAAAAAATAGACTTATGAGATCACCTTTTGTCCGTGTGTGTGTGCGCGTGTGTGTGTGTGTGTGTGTGTGTTTGTGTGAGGTGTGTGTGTGTGTCCCCCTAATAAAATCTAAACGGCTGGAGCGATTTCAATGAAACTCGGTAAGTTCATAGCAATATTCCCGGCGACCTTGACCGTGCCCTTCAAATTTTGTTACGTCTCACCAATCCAACATGGCGGCTGTGCGAAATATTTCACTAGCATTCAATATCTCCGAAACTATAACCGATATCGCACTGAAATTGTGTTCTGTGATAAAGGGCACTACTAGAAGTTCACCTATGAGATTTTCAAAAACCTGGTGACTACAAAACCAACATGGCGGCCAAGCAAAGTTGAGATTTTTAAATAGACTTTTCTCGCTATTTAACTATCCAAACGTAATAAAACTTGGTACAGCAAATGTTCATACACATTGTAATTCACTAGAGTCTAATTTAGTTCAATTGTTTACATAACCTCAAAATGGCGGCTGTGCGAAATATTTCACTGACATTCTATATCTCCGAAACTATTACAGATATCACCCTGAAATTTGGTACGGTGATAAAGGATACTAATACAAGTTTACCTATGTATATTTCATAAACCTGTCAAGTACAAAACGAACATGGCGACCAAGCGAATTTGAAATATTTTAATAGACTTTTCTCGTGATTTAACTCTCTGAGCGCAGTGAAATGTGGTACAGTAAATGATTTTGCAGATTGTAATGCACTGCCATCTAATTTAATTCAATTGTTTACATAACCTCAAGATGGCGGCTGTGCGAAATTTTAAAATTAAGTTTTTATTTCTTGTGTCGTACGTAATCATGCGATCGAAGTGAAAGTTTGAATAATGAACCAAGGCAATAATTGTCCTAGAATGGTACATAACTCTATGGCCTATACATATAACAATCATAAATGGCGAGCTTCCGAAATATTTAGACGGTTCTCAATATCTATGAATCTTTTACAGCAACCAAACTGATTTTTTTATGTTCATAGAGACTATGAACATATGTTCACCTATAGGACTTTCAGTAACCTGGTGAGCACAAATCCATCATGGCGGCGACGCGAAGTATAAATATTTAAATGGACGTTTCTCGCGAATTAACTATCCGAGTGCCATGAAACGTTGCACGTTAAATGCTTATACAAATGTTGATTCACTGGCATCTAATTTATTTCAATTGTTTGCATAATCACAAGATGGCTGCCGTGCGTAATTTTAAAATCTCGTTTTTACTTCTTGTGTTCTAATCATGCGATTGAAGTTTGAATACCACACGTACACAATAATCTTAATGTAATACTACAAAAAAAATCCAACCTGGCGATCATCTGAACTATTTAGACGGTCTCAATATCTACGAATCTGTTACAGCAATTAAACTGAAATTTTGTATGTTGATAGAGGCAATTAACATGAGCAGGATATATGAAAATAGGCTGTATAGTTCTCCACGGAACTACTTGTTTATTTTGTCCCTCCTTGTCTTCTGAATCATAGTTCTTAAAAACTTCATCTCCACCGCGTGTAGTTTACTGGTATTTCTCTTGGATTGACTACAGGTTTCTAAGCTATATATGTAGTAACAGGTACGAAGCAGCTCTTGTAGAGTATTAGTTTTGATCTTAAAGGAACTTGCTTATCCCAAAGAAGCCCTCTCACGAGATGATAAAATTTTGCTCCATGTTGACCTCTACTAGTGATTTCTGCAGATGGTTGGTTATCTGTGGACACTACACTGCCAAGGTAACAGAACTGATGCACTTGTTCTAACTTTGTACATGTGTATGTGTATGTACAGTAGGTTATATACGTGAATTGCTTGATGTTAAAAGGGGACTTCTGCAGTTTTCACGAAATATTAGTTTTTGATGCGATACTACAGATGATAGGTAGAGCCACCGTTTAGTGTTGAAATGAGACTTCTGCCGTTCACACCACGGCTGTGCCGAGCTTGTGAAATCTCCGTGTATACTCTTTGTGCATAATATCAGTGTTGTTTTTACATTTTTTCATTACATTGAATTGCTGTTATTGGAATTATTGATTTCTGTGTTTCAATGATTCTTGCTTTGATATTGTACTTTATTTTCATATTAAGTTATTATTAAGTTAAGTATTGGTTCAGTATTCATACTAAAAATGTATTTATACATTTCTAAAGCAATAACAATACATTTTGTAATTATTTGTGGGTTTTATACGGAAGGTGGCATTCAAAGTTCCAGAGTTCACCACATTTGATGTTGGCCTATCAAGGGGACTTCTGCAATACTAGCATCCGTCATATTTTCATAATCTATGAATTGGATTTTGTATTTTCGTGTACTGATGGGTGCATTAGTATAGGCGTCATGCACTGGCAGAAGCGTAAGACAACGATCGACATTTTCCATCACCTAGACAGTTTTTTCCTTCTCCTGTAAAATCTAGAAAGTGTCAGAAGTCCCCTTTCAACATCAAGCGATTCATGTATGCGTGTGTGCATGTCTGTCCCACCCCTGTCAATTCCCAAACGAAAGCGAATTGAATAAAATTTGGTACAGCGGTAACAATGGTAAAGGGCCACTTCTTATCAAGTTTGATATCACCGCCATCTAAAAGCAAACAAAATGGTGGTTACTTGAATATTCATTTATTAAATCAGATACCGACTTATCTGTTGTTGTTGTTTGAGTCTTCAGTCTTTTGACTGGTTTGATGCAGCTCTCCATGCCTCCCTGTCCTGAGCTAATCGTTTCATCTCTACATAGCTACCACACCCTACATCCGAGGCAATCTGTTTAACATATTCTAACCTTGGTCTACCCCTACAGTTCTTGTCCTCGACCCTTCCTTCCATAACTAAGCTTGCTATTCCTGGGTGTCTTAGTATGTGTCCTACCAACCTATCCCTTCTCTTCATTAGCAGTCGCCAGAAACATCTCTCCTCTCCCACTCGTCTTAATACCTCTTTGTTTGTAACCCTATCTACCCATCTGATCTTCATCATTCTCCTGTAGCACCACATTTCAAATGCTTCAATTCTCCTCTTTTCTGCTGCACCAATAGTCCAAGTTTCACTTCCATAGAGCGCCACGCTCCAGACAAAGGCTTTCAAGAATGACTTCCTAATACCTAAATCTATATTCGTTGTCAGCAGATTCCTTTTTTGTAGAAATGCTTTTCTTGCCTGAGCCAACCTACTTTTTATATCCTCTTTGCTTCGTCCATCACTGGTTATTCTGCTTCCTAAGTAACAGAAATCTCCTACTTCCTTCAGCTTTTCACCTGCCAATTTGATCTCCATAGAGGTTTCTGATTTATTTCGGCTGCATTCCAGTATTTTTGTTTTACATTTATTAATTTTCATCATGAATTCTTTCCGTAAGACGGAGTCCATACCATTCAAAAACTCATTCAAATCCTCAGGCTTGTTGGCCAAGATGACGATGTCATCAGCAAATCTCAGATTTGAAATTATTTCTCCTTGAATCTTCACTCCCACTTTAAATTTTTCTCTAATTTCCTTCATTGCTTGTTCAATGTAAAGATTGAAAAGTATGGGTGATAAGTTGCAGCCTTGCCTTACACCTTTCTGAATACCAGCTTCTCTCTCATGTCCTTCAACTCGAATGACTGCTGTCTGGTTTCTGTATAGATTGTATATCACCCTCCTTTCCCTATACTTTATTCCAATCGATTTCAAAATGTCAAACAATTTAGTCCAATGAACGTTATCAAAAGCCTTTTCTAAGTCTACAAAAGCCATGAACGTTCTCTTATCTTTCCTTATTCTACCTTCCAAAATCAGCCTAAGACTTAGTACAGCTTCCCTTGTTCCTACATTTCTCCTGAAACCAAACTGGTCTTCACCCAACTCCGTTTCTATCTGGCTCTCAATCCTCTTGTAAATTATTCTAGACAGGATCTTTGAAGCATGAGTAATCAAGCTGATTGTACGGTAATCTTCACATCTGTCAGCTCCCACTTTCTTTGGTATAGGGATGATTATATTCTTCTTGAAATCAGGGGGTACCTCACCTGTCTCATAAATCCTACACACCAAGTGAAATAACCTGATCAGACCTTCCTCTCCTATGCAGCGTAGCAACTCAATCGGTATATCATCTATGCCTGGTGCTTTGTTCCTGCTTAAGTCTTCCAAAGCTCTATCAAATTCTGATCTCAATATTAAATCTCCTTTCGCATCCTCATCAATTTCCTCCTCCCTTTCCATTACATGATTCTCAATCTCCTTTCCCTTATACAAACTCTCTATGTAAGCTTTCCATCTCTCAACCTTTTCTTCCCTATCTGTTAGAGGCTTTCCATTTGTGTCCTTAATATTACAGCACTTAGTCTTCTTTTCCCCAAAAGATATCTACCTATTTTAGGTAAACAAAGCTTCATATGGAATTTATTTATTGCGCAGATTATCATAACACATGGATGTAAATTAAGCATACCATTAGGAAATGACGAAAATATTAACCCATAGCTTAGTAATTGTCGCCTCCATGGTGTAGTGGTCAGCGTGCTTAGCTGTCATCCCGGAGGTCCGAGGTTCGATTCCCGGCTCTGCCACGAAATTTGAAGAAAGGTATGAGGACTGAAACGGAGTCTACACAGCCTCGGGTGCTCCAAATGAGTAGAGGGGGCTCGATTCCCATCTCAGCCATCCTCGAAGTGGTTTTCCTTGGTTTCCCACTTCTTCTTCGGGCAAACGCCGGGATGGTGCCTACCGCCAGGCCACGGCCGCCTCCTTCCCTCTTCCTTGTCTATCCCACCCATTCTTCCCATCCCGTCCTATCCCTCATGAGGCCCCCTGTTCGCTTTGAAGGCGAGGCCGCCTGGGCGAGTCCCGCCTCCCCAGTTGTATCCCCTGACCCGATGTCAAGCTCCAGGACACTGCCCGTAGATGCGGTAAAGGTGGGATCCCTCGCTGAGTTTGTGGGAAAAGCCTACATGGAGGTTAAGCTGACTACGAAAAAAAAAGCTTAGTAATTAAGAGACGTAGGAAAAGACTAGGTAGCTACTAGGCTGTCACTGGTAGTCAGAGGAGCGGGGCGCCTCATGTCACTGTGTCCGGGACCTCCCACAATGCTGCCAATCCCTCGCACATGCGCCTGCCTGTTCCAGCACATTATCATGTGGACTTGCTAATTTAAGTCATATGCTCCAGGGAGCTGGTGATTGCAGGTTAGCTTGCTTCCTATCCGAGGTCATGGATCCTCATATCTGACATTACACAGTAGAGAAGAGACTTTCTATCCTCATGATTCACCACGGTGGGTGAGTGGTTATCGTGTCAGACTGCCAACCCCAAGCTTGCAGGTTTGCTCCTGGCCATGACAAGTGATTTTGAAAGGCGACAAAAATCATGATACGCATGTGATACGATGTTGGCATGTTAAAGAACCCATTTGAATTCAGTAGGCCGTGTTCATAATGGCAAAATTGATCTCGTGATTTTCCGCCAACAAAAAGTTCCTCATTTCCCTACTAGAAAGCGCTATAGTGACAAGGAGCTTAGATATCTACTCTCCTTGACATTCATAGTGCTTCAAGGGACAACGAAATTCGACATGCAAGTTGCCCTCTGGACGTCAAATAACAAAGCTTGCACTCGGTACCCAAGGCCAGACGATATTATTATTATTATTATTACCATCAGGATTTTAAAAGTATCGTAGTTTTCTTTCATCATAATAATGGGAAGTAATATTATGTTTTGATGTTTATTCAGGGGATACAGATAAGCCGTGTCTTTGTAGCGATTAGCATTCTTGGCTGTCACTCTGGAGGTCCGGGTTCGATTCCCGGCTCTGCCAAGCAATTTTAATTTTGGTCTGAGGGCTGGAACGGGTTACACTAAGCATTATGAGGCAAAACTGAGAAGAGGAGGGTTCCATTCTCATCTTAGCCATTTTGAAATTGGTTTTCCGTGGTTTCCCACTTTTACTCCAGGCAAATGCCGGGAGGGTTCCTAATATAAGGCCACGATCTTTGCCTTCCCAATCCTCGCCCGAACTACAGTACAAATACACACACCCATACAGCCATCACAGTGAGACAGGTTATCAGACAAATTCCACACACTCCCCAAGTACGTGAGGCTACTGTACATGACATGGGATGGAATTTGTCTGTGTCATTGTGATGACTGTATTAGTGAATGCATTTGTAGTTAAATGAGGATTAGGAAGGAGGTGGCCGTGCCCTTATGTTATGAATCATCCTCGCATTTCCCTGGAGTAGAAGTGGGAAACCACGGAAATCCACTTCCAGGATGACTGAGGTAGGAATCGAACCCACCTCTTCTCAGTTTTGCCTCAGTTTGCTGAGTGTACCCCGTTCCAGCCCTCAGGTCAGAATTAAATTTCTTGACAGAACCGGGAATCGAACCCGGGCCTCCCCGTTGACAGCCAAGAAAGCTGTTTACTAGGCCAGGAGGAGGAAAATTGTAAGTTCGTAGTTAGTATAATTTGTAGGTTTTGTTATGGTGTTTTAAAGCCAAGTTTCAGTGTTGCCTTAGTAATCAAAATTTGATGTTTTACAGTCGGTCTACATGATCGTACCCAATTGTAATGGACGGTTTCCTAATCCGGAAAAAAACTTTTGTATGAGGTTAATCAGTACACTTGGAAGACAAGTTTCAATCGTCAAGCGATCATCATCAGATCCATTAGACTTAGGCTATTAAATCTATGTCTACAAGTATTAATAGTTCAGTGCAGGCAGTGACGAGGACAACTGCTTGCATTCGGACCGCGTACAACTCAAGCAGCTAAGTATACAATTCACTCTACCCTGACTACTGTATTTAACAACAATCACAATATATTCACAATAAGCAAGCAAATTTGAAGGTCAATCACAACTTTCAGTATCTTAACAAAATATCAGATTTAACTAACAAATGTTGTCGCCTCCGTAGCGTAGCGGTCAGCATGGTTAGCTGCCGTCCCGGAGGTCCTGGGTTCGATTCCCGGCTCTGCCATGAAATATGAAAAGTGGAATGAGGACTGGAACGGGGTTTACTCAGCCTCAGGTGGTCCAAATGAGTAGAGGGGGTTCGATTCCCACCTCAGCCATCCTCCAAGTGGTTTTCCGTGGTCTCCCACTTCGTTTTCGGGCAAATGCCAGGATGGTCCCCACTGTAAGGCAACGGCCGCCTCCTTCCTTCTTCCTTGCCTATCCATCCCAATCTTCCCCTCCCTTCCCATCCCTCATGAGGCCCCTGTTCGCTTTGCAGGTGAGGCTGCCTGGGCGAGGTGCTGATCGCACCTCACCAGTTGTATCCCCTCCGACCAGATGTTCCCAGCTCCAGGACACTTCCCGTAGAGGCGGTAGTGGTGAGTTCCCTCGCTGAGTCCGTGGAAAACACCAACCTAGAGGGTAAATCGACAAAAAAAAACAACTAACAAATATTGACAAGTTGTGTTAATATAGTCTAACTACAACTGTAACTAAATAAATGTACATATTGAAAATACTCTCACCCATAGATTCAATAGCCTAATTGGCGGCTTCGGTGGCGTAGTTGGTAGCTGGCTGAACTTCTATGCCCAAGAACGCAGGTTCAAACCCGGCCAAAGTCGTTGGATTTTAAGAGCGTTAAAAATCCCTCAGTATGCCTTCCTTCGGAGGGGAAGTAAAGCCGGTGGTCCCATGTCATAGATTTATGGCATGAAAGAAAGAAACATTCCACTAACTACACTTGTGGAAGCTACAATTTTTAGGTTAGTTTGATAACGCTGTATTAGTTCTAACGTTCGTCGCCAGGTGCTGGCTGCGATGGCATCTAGTAGTCAAGTCCGCAGCTACTTGTCGTGGATGGTAGCATTTGGTAGAAAAAGTAGGAACTACTTGAAAAATGAATCATCTGCAATCCTTCTACGTGAATCACAGATAACACACACTAATACAGCCATCACAATTAACACCGGTTATCAGACAAATTCTACACACACCCAAAGTACACGGGGCTACATGACTGCGTTGTTGCAGTTCCTAAACATAGGAACCAAGCAACTAATAGGTTAAGAGTAATGGATCTTATGATGATCGCTTGACGATCGAAACTGATCGTTGTTGTTTGAGTCTTCAGTCTTTTTACTGGTTTGATGCAGCTCTCCATGCCTCCCTGTCCTGAGCCAATCGTTTCATCTCTACATAGCTACCACACCCTACATCCGAGGCTATCTGTTTAACATATTCTAACCTTGGTCTACCCCTACAGTTCTTGTCCTCGACCCTTCCTTCCATAACTAAGCTTGGTATTCCTGGGTGTCTTAGTATGTGTCCTACCAACCTATCTCTTCTCTTCATTAGCAGTCGCCAGAAACATCTCTCCTCTCCCACTCGCCTTAATACCACTTCGTTTGTAACCCTATCTACCCATCTGATCTTCATCATTCTCCTGTAACACCACATTTCAAATGCTTCAATTCTCCTCTTTTCTGCTGCACCAATAGTCCAAGTTTCACTTCCATAGAGCGCTACGCTCCAGACAAAGGCTTTCAAAAATGACTTCCTAATACCTAAATCTATATTCGATGTGAACAGATTCCTTTTTTGTAGAAAGGCTTTCCTTGCCTGAGCCAACCTACTTTTTATATCCTCTTTGCTTCGTCCATCACTGGTTATTCTGCTTCCTAAGTAACAGAAGTCTCCTACTTCCTTCAGCTTTTCACCTGCCAATTTGATCTCCATAGAGGTTTCTGATTTATTTCGGCTGCATTCCAGTATTTTTGTTTTACATTTATTAATTTTCATCATGAATTCCTTCCGTAAGACGGAGTCCATACCATTCAAAAACTCATTTAAATCCTCAGGCTTGTCGGCCAAGGTGACGATGTCATCAGCAAATCTCAGAGTTGAAATTATTTCTCCTTGAATCTTCACTCCCACTTTAAATTTTTCTCCAATTTCCTTCATTGCTTGTTCAATGTAAAGATTGAAAAGTATGGGTGATAAGTTGCAGCCTTGCCTTACACCTTTCTGAATACCAGCTTCTCTCTCATGTCCTTCAGCTTGAATGACTGCTGTCTGGTTTCTGTATAGATTGTATATCACCCTCCTATCCCCGAACTTTATTCCAATAGATTTCAAAATGTCAAACAATTTAGTCCAATCAACGTTATCAAAAGCCTTTTCTAAGTCTACAAATGCCATGAACGTTCTCTTATCTTTCCTTATTCTACCTTCCAAAATCAGCCTAAGACTTAGTACAGCTTCCCTTGTTCCTACATTTCTCCTGAAACCAAACTGGTCTTCACCCAACTCCGTTTCTATCTGGCTTTCAATCCTCTTGTAAATTATTCTAGACAGGATCTTTGAAGCATGAGTAATCAAGCTGATTGTACGGTAATCTTCACATCTGTCAGCTCCCACTTTCTTTGGTATAGGGATGATAACATTCTTCTTGAAATCAGGGGGTACCTCACCTGTCTCATAAATCCTACACACCAAGTGAAATAACCTGATCAGACCTTCATCTCCTATGCAGCGTAGCAACTCAATCGGTATATCATCTATGCCTGGTGCTTTGTTCCTGCCTAAGTCCTCTAATGCTCGGTCAAATTCTGATCTCAATATTAAATCTCCTTTTGCATCCTCATCAATTTCCTCCTCCCTTTCCATTACATTATTCTCAATCTCCTTTCCCTTATACAAGCACTCTATGTAAGCTTTCCATCTCTCAACCTTTTCTTCCCTATCTCTTAGAGGCTTTCCATTTGTGTCCTTAATATTACAGCACTTAGTCTTCTTTTCCCCAAAAGTATTCTTAATCCTTCGATAAGCTGTGTCTACTTTTCCTAATTTCAGACAATTTTCTATATCTGCACATTTCTCTTTCAACCATTCTTCTTTCGCTTCCTTGCACTTCTTGTTAACCTCATTTCTCAGACGTCTGTATTCTGCTTTCCCCTTCTCATCTCTTACATTCTTGTGTTTCCGCCTTTCATCCATCAATTCTAGTATATCCTGAGTGATCCACGGTTTTCTACCTATTCTTTCTTTCCTACCAATGTTTTCTTCTGCGGATTTTGTTATTTCATTCTTCAAAAGTGCCCATTCGTCTGCAATTGAAGTTTGTTTAGGGTTTTTCATTAGTCCTTCCTTTATACTCTTCTTGAATCTTTCGTTTACATCCTTCACTTTCAGTCTGTCTATTGCCCACCTTTTTGGCTTTTGACTTTTCTTCAGTTTCTTCAACTTTAATCTGCATTTCATTACAACCAGATTGTGGTCCGAGTTTATGTCAGCACCAGGATATGTTTTACAATCCAACATCTGGTTTCGAAACCTCTGCTTGACCATAATGAAGTCGATTTGGTAACGCCCTGTATCTCCTGGTCTCATCCATGTGTATATTCTTCTATTGTGGTTATCGAACAAGGTGTTAGCTATGACCAACTCATGTTCGGTGCAGAATTCTATCAGCCTGCTTCCTCGATCATTCCTTTCACCTAATCCGAAATCTCCTACCATCTTCCCTTCTCTCCCTTTTCCTACCACAGCATTCCAATCTCCCATTACTATAACATTTTCATCACCTTTGATATACCTCAGAATGTCATCTATTTCTTCGTAGACCTTTTCAACATCCTCCTCATCAGCTTGACTGGTAGGCATATAGACTTGTACCACTGTGGTGCAGGTAGGTTTAGTATTGATTTTTGCTACAATATTCCGTTCACTGTATTGCTCATAATATTCCACCCGCTGTCCAAGTTTCCTACTCAATATGAGACCAACCCCTGCTTGGCCATTGTTTGATTTAGTGCTAATGACCCTATAGTCTCCTGACCAAAAGTCCTGCTCTTCCTGCCAGCGCATTTCACTAATCCCAACCAAATCAACTGATCATCCAAGTGTATTTATGTTCGACCATGGCGAAATGTAAATATTATATGCCAGAAAACTGCATCACAATGAAGCTCATTATACTGCAGTACAAGTTTTCATTAAGATACCGTTTCTCCACCAATCAGAGCTTAAGATTTTCATTTCGATGAAGTTTTTTGGCCAATCAGGTAAGGAAGCTTCGCACCAGCGCCCAACGCGCTCAAAATCCAACATGTCGGACATGAATTACATGATCTGAAAGTTGACATTGTAAAGGATATTGGATCAACCATCGTAGTTAGTTAGTTATTGTTGTTTTAAGGTGCGGAACTACGAGGTCATCTGCCCCTCAACCATTGTAGTTACAATCCCAAACACAAAGACAATATCAGCACGAACCTTAACGGTAACAAGAAAATACTATGACATATGCAAGTAATTTATGAACCTACGTCCAGAAGGTTGCAACACACCATCATTCTAGCCTATATAAATTACCGGCATGGAAAGTGCACCGTCCCAAATGTTCGCATAAATGAACTGGGGAATAGAGGAAAAGAAATAGCACTGTACCTTAATATTCCCAACTCCAATTTATACACAGGGCATTGCTTTCGTTCGAGTTTGGCGACAATTGAGACAGGGAGATCAAACACCCACTAACTCCAAAATTGAGTTATGGGCTGGATGGGGCGGGGCTTCTTAGGTTGTTCCGCATAGATGGAAGGCAAGTCTGCATACAGGACGTTGTTTTAAAATCCATGGAAATCAATACACCTCTTATTCCATGGAATTAGTGTGTTCTTGCTTTCCATGCTTTATTTACCGGTAGATGGCAACACCATCGCTTAACCAGCTGAGCAGAGATTGATGGTCCAGTTCTTTTAAACCTTGATACAGGAGGGGCGCTTTCATTTTATAGAGCAACATTATCCCACGAGAGGACACAGCTTCTTACTAAATGACCGTGATTTTGGTCATATTGAGAGTCACAAAAGGAAACAAGGAACTGAGGAAACACCAAGCCAGTGGTTTGACATTGTAAGAAGTTCAGTTGGATTTGTTTTACAGGTCATACGAAGTATGATATATGACTATCCTCAACATTTCTCCAAAATATTCAAGAGAAACCCAAGAACTAAAGAAACTAAGCATAGTCCAACCGAGGAATTCCTCATATCAGAAAGTAAAGTGATCCGATATTCGGCATCCCACAAAAATAAAATCTATGTGAGTAAAACTATGAAAGTTGGAGTCTATTTAACATCCAGAGACACAATACAACTGCATCTTTTCCACTCAACAAAAGTACAACTCACACTTGGCACTGAAAATAGATAAACAAAAGGACTAGCAAAATTTAATGAAGTAAATTTCTGAGGAAATTAGGATGTATTACAAAACTCTATTTGCTGGCAGTAATAACCCTCATTCACAGGCTGAACAAGAGAGTGAAAAAGAATCAGAATATCTGTATCACGAATCAGAGTGATGAAAGTAGTAAGTTCATTTGTGCATTTTGGAATGATTTAGATTAGAGTGCATTTCAGACGCAGGCTGTACCCTTGGAATTTAGATTTAAAAGTCTACAATGCTAATTTTCATACTAAAATTTCATATTTTATCGTTTCATAGAGTAGTTATAATGATTAGTACCATTTCTGTCA
This sequence comes from Meconema thalassinum, assembly GCA_946902985.2. Lineage (NCBI taxonomy): Eukaryota > Metazoa > Arthropoda > Insecta > Orthoptera > Tettigoniidae > Meconema > Meconema thalassinum. The sequence goes on along the minus strand of OX336394.1, from coordinate 356,931,790 downwards.
TATGTTTTGCTCATTTCATATTTCATACACTCCGGAAGTCAAAAAACCCTAACTCCACCACTATTTAATTAAAATTGTAGCATTAAATATTATAAACACTTAGGTTATGAAGTATTTAATTGATAAAGAATATACTTTTAATTAACATGTGCACATAGACCCATTAGATTCAAGATCAGTAAGGAAGATAATAAGTTTTTTCTCTCTCCTGTAAAATTTGGTTAACTGGAGTTAGTGGATTTTTTATTTCCCTGCCTCAATTTTAGTGAATGCTGGTGTTGATGTAACAACACTAGAACGTCATGAAGGCAGCAAACATATGACAAAGGATCCACGGAAATCAATAACCCAGCTCTCTGTACAGTAAGGGATTTCTTATGCGAAACGTTTCCGCCAGATGTCATGACTGTTATATGTGGGACTCCATTGATTTGCCTTCCGTTGACATTCTATACGCATCGAATTTGAAGAATAACAAGTTGATAATACGATACATTTTTTTAAAGCGTTTGTATCAGCCTATTGGGTGTTATTTGAACTAAATAACAAAATGATCCCACATGTACCTGTGCGCTATCTGTTGGCGCTAGTTCAGGATATCCCTATTGTAGCCTACAATAAACAATGTTTCAAAGCTTTGAAAACATGACAGTGAAGCTCTTTGATCCTTACTGGGAAACCAGAGCATGCGCTTTGTTCACTAAACTCGGGTGATGGAATTTCGACAGGTATTCATGAATATTTATGTTCGAATATAAAATAACCCATCTCTTTGGGGTACAATCTTGTTGGCCGACTGAAAAGCATCAAACATTCATTTACTAACGCAACACGGAAGATTGGCTTCAAACACCATAATAAAATAAAGTTATAATTATCGTCGAACATAAACAGTCGTATTCAACTCGCCTATAATGGTAATTAAGACATATACTGTAATAGTACATTATGCAACGAGACTATAATGGTAATAATTAAGACAGGAGTATGTTTTATAAAACGAGCGTATGCGAGTTTTATAATTTCCATACGAGTGTCATAATTACCATTATATGCGAGTTGCATACGACTTTTTATGTTCGACGATAATTATAACTTAACTATTTTATGTTCGAACATAAATATTCATAAATATCTGTCGAGATTTCACCAGTTTTATGTGCTGAACAGAGCGCTTGGGATGCAGAGAATACCTTGTATTTTACCATGGCCTCCTGGAATACCTCACTATGACACTCGCCTCGCAGTGAAATTTAAAATAGGGGGCCATGGAAGTCAGCGCAGGTGCGATGCTATCCTCACCTAATTGGTCACACAACTGTTTCTTGAGCTCTGATTGGTGGGAGAAACTGTATTATAATGAAAACTTGTACTATAATGAGCCTCATTATAGTACAGTTTTCTGACATATAATATTTACATTTCGCCAGGGTCGAACATAAATTATTTTTTCAGGATTAGGGTACGATCATGCTGGCCGACTGAAAAACATCAAATTTCGATTGAAGGTTTTAATTTCGTATTCACTTTCATTATTACCCACGCCATTAGAGGTAGATGATCTAGATGTTTCGCCCCTTAAAACAGCAATCACCGCTACCACCAGGTTGTCTTCATGGAGGACGTACTTATTCACTTACGGAACCAATATTACATAAAGTTAATATCGGGAGCTAATGGTCATTTCGGGAGGTGATTGGTCGCCATCAAATCTCTTATCCCCAGGACAGTAATGGATCCACACAACGGGCAAGGAACGGCCAAAATGTCACGTATCCATGGTAACTAAATCAATAACCATTGACACAAGATGTTTTCTATTCAGTGTTTTTACGACTTTATTAGTTTTACTGTAAATTCTTCAAGTCTTCTGGTATCGTCTCCAGGAAACGCCGAAAGAAACCGGTTCTGTAAAATGGAAGACACCTTAGATGTTATGTGAATCAATGAAATGTTCAGGACAATAAAATCCTCTCCAATTCTTTTTTCCTCACACATCGATTTCAGCATTCTAGTCATTCTCTCAATGACAATCGATGAATTATTGAAACTCTGTTGGTAAAGCTGAGGTAGGGTCCACTGAACGTGTTGGATGTGTTGGGATCAAATTACCTTCCAAGTGTGCCAATGGAGATTTGCCAAACAGAACTTAATAGTTTTCTTTTTTTATTGTTGTTGCTTCATTTTACAGACTAGGTGTGTCGTGGTCATAAAGCCCCTGTACTTACCGTGTACAAAAACACTGGCTTACTTGGGTGATGTCCTCATTCTCTGTGTTGAGGTAATCAGGTTTGATGCAAAATAGATGTAATTAATTTTATTAATACAGCCAATGGCAATTTATTTTATTTTCAGGACAGCTGAGGGAAGGGGTTTAGGAAGGGTACTTTAACGAGGGAGACCCGAGTGAGTATATTTAATGGTAGTTTCAAGAACACTTCTAGAGGAAAATACTGGCATTACAACGCCATTAAAATAAAGAAGTTTAATCATGAGTTAAATTAGACATTAAACGAATACCATTTTCACAACCATGGGGCAAATGATCTCGTTAATTAGCTAATTATGCAACGTAAATACCTAGAGATGCCACAAAATTGGCTCTAGGTGACACAAAATTGACTATAGGTGACACAAAATGGGCTAAAGGTGGCACAAAATTGGTTATAGGTGACACAAAATTGGCTAGAGGTGCCACAAAATTGGCTAGGGGTGACAAAAAATTGGCTAGAGGTGCCACAAAATTGACTACTTATGCGACAAAATTGACTATAGGTGACAAAATTGGCTAAAATGGCACAAAGTAGGCTAGGGGTGACACAAAATTGGCTAAAATGGCACAACGTTGGCTAAAGGTGACACACAATTGGCTAGAGGTGACACACATTTGGCCGAATGGCACAAAATTGGCTAGAGGTGCCACAAAATTGACTATATATGTGACAAAATTGACTATGGGTGACACAAAATTGACTAGAAGTGACACAAAATTGGCTAGAGGTGCCACAAAATTGACTAGAGGTGACACAAAATTGACTAGAAGTGACACAAAATTGGCTATAGGTGACACAAAATTGGCTAGAGGTGCCACAAAATGGACTAGAGGTGTTTCAAAATTGGCTAGAGGTGCCACAAAATTGACTAGAAGTGACTCAAAATTGGCTAGAGGTGTCACAAAATTGGCTATAGGTGCCACAAAATGGACTAGAGGTGACTCAAAATTGGCTAGAGGTGCCACAAAATTGACTAGAAGTGACTCAAAATTGGCTAGAGGTGTCACAAAATTGGCTAGAGGTGACACAAAATTGGCTTGAGGTGCCACAAAATTGACTATATATGCGACAAAATTGACTATAGGTGACACAATTGGCCAGAATGGCACTACATTGGCTATAGGTGCCACACAATTGACTAAAATGGCAAAAAGTTGGCTATAGGTGACACAAAATTGGCTAGAGGTGCCACAAAATTGACTACATATGCGACAAAATTGACTATAGGTGACAAAATTGGCCAGAATGGCATAAGATTGACTATAGGTGCCACGAAATTGGCAAAAATGGCACAAAGTTTGTTAGGGGTGACACAAAATTGGCTAAAATGGCACAAAGTTGGCTAGGGGTGACACAAATTTGGCTAGAGGTGACACACATTTGGCCAGAATGGCACAAAATTGGCCCTGAATGCAACAAATGTGCCTAGATATGATACAAAACTGTTAAGAGATGCCATAAATATCCTAGATGTGCCACAACATTGCGTAGATACCGTATAACACAAAATTGCTTATGACACAAAATTGGTTACTGGTGCCGCGTAATTTAAAGTTAGACATAATAAGTCATTAGTGCTTCTGAAGTTTAAATACCGTAGTAATTTAAAATACATTTTAATATAGGCTAATATAGACTACTTTTCAACTGAGAGCGTGGAGCAAAACTGATGGGAAACCATTGGGATTTTGAGAACAGTGACGTACACCTAACGAAATAGTCTATGTCAGGTATTCCTAGCCGTTAAGCCCTTAATCAGGCAAACACATATGAGGAGCAAACTTTCAAAAGGCTTTTCTCCCTCCCCCCCCCCCCCCCCATGTCTTTGGCTTGTCAATAGCTATCATGCTTGAACAATGTTACTTGCAAAAGGTGTTTTATCCCCTTAAATCTGGAGGTTCAAAATCACTGATTCAATCAAAAGGGCTTTTTCCATTGCCTATTTTCGAACAAATGACATTTTCTCCCTTCAACCAATCATTCATATAGGGTAATAAAAGGTTAGATCTCAGTTTTGAAGAATTTTGGTATCATTCAATTCAAAAGAGTTTTCTCCATTTCACCTTCAATCAAAAGGTAATTCCTCCTCTGCTTCCAATCATAAGGTGTTTTCTCCAAAGTTTTGAGTTAAATTACAAGAAATTCTCCTGTTCTAGATTTTTTTCAACATGTTGCAATGTGCAGTACATATATGATAACATAAATCCAATTTTAAATAATTGTACATGTATCATAGTTCTTAAAATAAATAGAAGTTTTTGTCATTTCCTGAAAAATTTGATTTTGTGGACAAAACGCCTTTTGAAAGTTTGCGCCTCATATTGCTTCAGTGAGTTTTTGAATTTTTAAATTTTTTCTTCAAATTATCAATCAGCTCAAATATTTTTGTTGTTTTTAATTTAGAGTCTGAACATACCGGTCATCAGTCTTATTAACTTGGTTTACCTGTGTTACGTAGTCTATAGTACAGTAGTGTGCGTATTTGTAACATAGGATAGGTTTGGGCAGCAGGCGGCCGTAGCTTTTGGTTTGAAACAATCCAGGTATTTGTCAAGAGTGGAAGTATGAAACCACGGAAAACCAAGATGGAGATTGAACCTCCCTCAGTTTTGCCTCACAATGCTCAGTGTACCTTGTTCCAACCCTCACACCAAAACCTATTGATAGAGCCGGTAAATGAACCCAAGCGATTTAAGACCAGAGTCTCAGTGCGTATCCGAAGTCCACAGAAAGTGGACTGTAGATTGTTGTTGTAAGAGATAAAAAATCGAGGTCATCTGCATAAAAATCGAAATAAATTAAGGAATTATAATTGGACTAGCGGACCCGTGCGAGAAATCTCCCCAATAGGTTTTGCAAATCGAATACTTTTTACAAAAATTGATACCGTATTTAAGAAATTAGAATGCAATTTGTCACTGATAATGTCATTTGTGTGCTGAGTGTGCTGTAACACTCACCGGTTATTCGATATTTATCAAATTAATGGATTTGAGAACCGTACTCATTCCTTTGATTTACTGTTTCTGAAATCCAATGATAAAGCAAAGACCTCATAATATTAAAATGACATGAAACGGGCGTCACAGCGACCAAAATGTGAAGTGGACAAAAATTATGGCGCGTATTTTCATACATCAACAGTATCTGCAAATCGCACACTTCCTACATTTTTAAAAGTAATTTTTAAGTAAATTATTGATATTTATGAGTGCAATTCGTCACTGCTAATGTCTATTCTTTTTCATTTGAATGCTCATTGTCACGACCGGTCGCTTGTGAGGGCCGCAGGAATGATCTATACTACTGAAATAATATATATGATGATAACGCGGTCAAATAGAGTAGTGTTATTTCCGCAGGAATTTTAATGGATTGCTTTAAAACAGAAATTGACGTAAAAGGGAAAATGAACTAAATATGCCAGCACGTGAAAAATTTGTGACAAATGCTTTCAAACATACAAATCAGGTGTATAAAGAAATCATTCATTCGTTTATATTTGAGACTTTGTTCCCTCTGTTTGTGAACAAGTTGCCTCCATGATCCCCTATTAACAGGTAGCATTGTGGCCTTCTCTGCTACAACACCTCTTACTTTGGAATTGTTGAAAACTGAATCTAACCATCGTTCCTAGGTCTACCTCTGTTTCTCTTACCATCTATAGATGAGTTCATTAACCTCTTAAGTCATCTATCCTCCTCCATTCTCTTCACATGACCCCACCATCTGAGTCGGCTCATACGAACAGCTTCATCTAGGGTGCTCATTTCTAACTTAACCTTTATCCCTTCATTACGAGTACCCTCCTGCCATTGTTCCCATCTATTTATCCCAGCAATCATTCGTGCTACCCTCTTATCAGTTACCACTAGCTAATGTGACAGATATCCTCACTATACCCAGCTCTCACATCAATACAGTAAGGTCGGCCTAAATACTGACAATGGGAGGATACGATGCATGGGTCACGGATTCGAACCAACGTCAGTACACGTGTAGGGCATGAACAGGCGTATACCAGACGCAAGTAGTAAGGTGCGCTTCTCAGCCGTTTCCTAGAAATTAATTAATTGCAATTTACACTGCGGTGTCTATGTGCGTTGTACGCTAGCAAGAAGCCAATGAGCGCGTGGTGCAGCGGTAAGGGCCCTGCTTGCTAATGCCCTTCTTCGTAAGCGCGCGATCACTGAATCGAATCCCACCGGTGAGCTTTTGCAGTGTGTTGTGTTTTTTTTTTTTCATTTTTATAAACATTGGCAAATCGTACAACTGTAGGTGTCGTGAATTATGTTCATTTTGCAGTCAATTGTAATACCGTGTTATGTGAGTGGGAAAAGAGATTCTGAAATCATCTTATGGGTGTCAACGTTTGTGACATTACATAATGTACAGCATCGGCATGTCACGTGTATTATATTAATATGTATACATTATTAATATGTTCCGTTCATTGCACGTATGTGAACCGTCAGACCACCCCGTACCTCGCAAGCAGTGATTCATGCTATGGGTATTGGTTGGAAATTGTCAATGGTTACAAAAAAAAGGAAACACAACACACTGCAAAGGCTCACCGGTGGGAGTCGATCCGGCGATCCCGCGCTTACGAAGCAAGGCTCTTACCGCTGCACCACGCGTTCGTTGGCTTTTCGCTAGCGTACAACGCACATAGACACCGCACTGTAATTGCAATTCATTCATTTCTCGGAAACGGCTGAGAAACGCACCTTACTACTTGCACCTGGTATACGCCTGTCCATGTCCTACACGTTTACTAAAGATGGTTTGAATCGGTGACCCGTGCATCGTATCCTCCCCTTGTGAGCAATGTAGGAAGAGTTTCGTCGCTACACTAACATCTCTATATATATAAGAATGAAAGTTTGTCTGTTTTTTCTGAATTTCTACGGAAATTTGCGTTATTTACGCGTTTTAGACTGTTTTATGACGGATGCGCGCGAAAATGAAATTTTTGTCTGTCTGTCTGTCTGTCTGTTTGTCTGTGGACAATTTTTTGTGTCCTTATAACTCGAGAACGGCTGAGTGGATCAACGTAAAATTTGGTACAGATATCCTTCAGAGGCACGACACCAATCATTGATGTATCTCTTCTCTGTACCTCTCATAAAAGGGGGCCTACCCCCTTAAAATACATGCTGAAATAGGCGTAGAAGGGCGAGACAAAGCTCATTTTCAGCCCCTCAATGAGAGAAACGAAACTCGGGGGCCCTTCAGGGCCCCCGAAAACCACATTTTAAGGCCCTAAAACCAATAGTTTTTGAGATATTCCCAGAAAATTAATTTCATTTAATACAATAATGAAAGGAAGCTAGCCGGTAACCATGGCAACAGAAATTCACAGGTCCATCTATTGCCATAATATAAGACGCAATACAATTCCATTTATTACATTACTGAGATAGTTTGCAAACGGCTAGAAGGTTATAACGGAACCAAACTAAGCTGAAAAATTCATCAATGCATATAATGCGCTTAAGGGGATCAAGGGGTACTCTAGAATTTTTTCACGCGATATACACGTGCTGGTGTGCTACGGTAGGTCTATTATATCCCTATCCCTCTATTGTTATATTATTATTATAATTAATATTATTATTACACTACGGAAAGGAAGACCCCAGAGGACTGGAAAAAGGGAATAATTGTCCCGATCTTCAAGAAAGGTAGTAGAACAGAATGCAGAAACTATTGGGGAATAAAACTGATGAGTCATTGTGCAAAGATGTTTGAGAAAGTTTTGGAAAGGAGAATTAGGACAAGGATAGAAGGAGGGATGAGGGAAAAACAACATGGCTTCAGAGCAGGAAAGTCCACAGTGGATTTGATTTTTGCTGTAAGGCAGTTAGTTACAAGAACAGCACTGTGAGTATGGAACAGATCTACTGATGGCCTTCCTGGACATTGAGAAAGCATATGACAGTGTATGCAGAAACAAAGTATGGAAGTCCCTGGAGGATAGAGGAGTAGAAAAATGGACTATAAGGAGGATAAAGGAGATGTACAAGGGAAGCGTGAGCTGTGTGAAAGTAGGAGGAGAGAGATCGGACTGGGTGGAACAGAGAAACGGCCTGAAACAAGGAAGTGCACTGGCACCGTTACTTTTCATTGTGGTGATGGATGACATAATGACCCGAGTGGCAAAAGTAATTGGGGAAGGAAAGATGAAAGCAATGGTGTTAGCGGATGATTTAATGATTTGGGGAAACAAGGAGGAGGAGGAGGAGGATGTACAGGAACAGTTGGACGTGTGGGAAGGAATAATACAAGGATATGGGATGAAATTTAGCATAAATAAGAGTGAGATGGTGATCACAACAAGGAAGAAGGAAAGAACCACAACGGGAATAACAATTGGTGGGGAACAGCTGAAGAAAGTGGAGAGTTTCAAGTATCTGGGAAGCCTGATACAAGATATTGGAAGAAACTATAGAGAAACAAGATGTTCAGTAAAGAACATATAGCCTACTTTCTCCTAAATGCATGGGTATTGTTATAACTCTTTGTCCTTTTCAAGGAGTATGATTGAATGTTGGTTGTAGTAGCTTGTTGAAATACAACGTGCTATAGGGATATTAAACATGAATATGGGGTGCCCTTTGCTAGTGCTACCTCTGTACCAAATTTCGTTCAATTCAGTTTCATCGTGTTTGAAATGATAGGGGGAATCGATTTGCACACATACTTGGCCACCATCTGCAAACTATTGGGCTGATGTTCTTGCAGTTTGGTCAGAATATGTTTCCCACATAAAGATATGGTGTTGCAAAATTTGGTAGAGACTAGATTATTAGGTTGGTCGTAATTACATTTTAGCTTTTAACATTTGGGTGGCCGCGATTACGTTTCCGTCAAGATAGCGGTGATATAAAACATGACACTGAGGTGCCCTTTGCTAGTGCTACCTCTGTACCAAATTTCGTTCATTCGGTTCCACCGTGTTCGAATTAATAGGGGGAATCAATTTTGACATAAAGATGTCTGCCATCCGCAAACTATTAGGCTAATGACCTATTAGATTGGTCAAAGGATGCTCCCTCCATAAAGGTATGGAGTTGCAAAATTTGGTAGAGATCGGATGATTAGGTTAATCGTAATTTGATTTAAGCTTTGAACATTCGTGTGGCCGCCATTACGTTTCAGTCAAGAAGGCGGCGATATAAAACATGACACTGAGGTGCCCTTTGCTAGTGCTACCTCTGTACCAAATTTCGTTCCATTCGGTTTCACCGTGTTTGAATTAATAGGGGGAATTGATTCTGACACAAAGATGGCCGCCATCCGCAAACTATTAGGCGAATGACCTATTAGATTGGTCAAAGGATGCTCCCTCCATAAAGGTATGGAGTTGCAAAATTTGGTAGAGATCGGATGATTAGGTTAATCGTAATTTGATTTAAGCTTTGAACATTCGTGTGGCCGCCATTACGTTTCAGTCAAGATGGCGGCGATATAAAACATGACACTGAGGTGCCCTTTGCTACTGCTACCTCTGTACCAAATTTCGTTCCATTCGGTTTCACCGTGTTTGATTTAATAGGGGGAATTGATTTTCACACAGTGATGGCCGCCATCCGCAAACTATTAGGCTAATGACCTACTAGTTTGGTCAAACGATGCTTCCTCTATAAGGGTATGTTGTTGCAAAAGTTGGTAGAGATCGGATGATTAGGTTAATCGTAATTTGATTTAAGCTTTGAACATTTGTGTGGCCGCCATTACGTTTCCGTCAAGATGGCGGCGATATAAAACATGAAACTGAGGTGACTTTTGTTAGTACTACCTCTGTACCAAATTTCGTTCCATTCGGTTACACCGTGTTCGAATTAATAGGGGGAATCGATTTTCACACAAAGATGGCCGCCATCCGCAAACTATTAGGCTGATGACCTATTAGTTTGGTCAAAGGATGCTCACCCCACAAAGGTATGACGTTGCAAAATTTGGTAGAGATCGGATGATTAGGTAAGTCGTAATTTGATTTAAGCTTTGAACTTTTGTGTCGCCGCCATTACGTTTCCGTCAAGATGGCGGCGATATAAAACATGACACTGAGGTGCCCTTTGTTAGTACTACCTCTGTACCAAATTTCGTTCCATTCGGTTGCACCGTGTTCGAATTAATAGTGGGAATCGATTTTCACACAAATATGGCCGCCATCCGCAAACTATTACGCTGATTACCTATTAGATTGGCCAAAGGATGTTCCCTCCATAAAGGTATGTAGTTGCAAAATTTGGTAGAGATCGGATGATTAGGATAATCGTAATTTGATTTAAGCTTTGAACATTCGTGTGGCCGCCATTACGTTTCAGTCAAGATGGCGGCGATATAAAACATGACACTGAGGTGCCCTTTGCTAGTGCTACCTCTGTACCAAATTTCGTTCCATTCGGTTCCACCGTGTTCGAATTAATAGGGGGAATCAATTTTGACATAAAGATGGCCACCATCCGCAAACTATTAGACTAATAACATATTAGATTGGTCAAAGGATGCTCCCTCCATAAAGGTATATTGTTGCAAAGTTTGGTAGAGATCGGATGGTTATGTTAGTCGTAATTTAACTTAAGCTTTGAACATTTGTGTGGCCGCCATTACGTTTCTGTCAATATGGCGGCGATATAAAACATGACACTGAGATGCCCTCTGCTAGTGCTACCTCTGTACCAAATTTCGTTCCATTCGGTTTCACCGTGTTTGAATTAATAGGGAGAATTTATTTTCACACAAAGATGGCCGCCATCCGCAAACTATTAGGCTAATGACCTATTCTTTCGGTCAAAGGATGCTTCCTCTATAAGGGTATGTTGTTGCAAAATTTGGTAGAGATCGGATGATTAGGTTAATCGTAATTTGATTTAAGCTTTGAACATTTGTGTGGCCGCCATTACGTTTCCGTCAAGATGGCGGCGATATAAAACATGACTCTGAGGTGCCTTTTGTTAGTACTACCTCTGTACCAAACTTCGTTCCATTCGGTTGCACCGTGTTCGAATTAATAGGGGGAATCGATTTTCACACAAAGATGGCCGCCATCCGCAAACTAATACGCTGATGACCTATTGGTTTGGTCAAAGGATGCTTCCCCCATAAAGGTATGTTGTTGCAAAATTTGGTAGAGATCGGAAGATTAGGATAGTCGTAATTTGATTTAAGCTTTGAACATTTGTGTGGCCGCCATTACGTTTCCGTCAAGATGGCGGCGATATAAAACATGACACTGAGGTGTCCTTTGCTATTGCTACCTTTGTACCAAATTTCGTTCTATTCGCATTCACCGTGTTCGAATTGATAGGGGGGGACAGACATTCAGAGTACACACACTCACACACACACACACAGACTCACACACACACATACACACACACAGACTCACACACACACATACACACACACAGACAGACACACTTTTTTCGCCCTGTGTTGATCTCATAAGTCTACTTTCATTTTTTGCAAAAATCGAAAGTAGGCTAAAAATGAGCGGGGGAGACAGGCAGAAGCATTCCGGAGGAGTGTGAGAAGCATGTTATGGAGCAAGGATGTCCCTCAGAACAGAAAAAAGATCATATATCAGACGTACTATGCCCCTATCCTGACGTATGCCTCGGAGACCTGGGCTATGAAAGGAAGGGAGAAGAGCAAAATACAGGCCAGTGAGATGAGGTTCTTGAGAAGCAGTATTGGAGCTACAAAGATGGACAGAATAAGAAATGAGAGAACCAGATAATTAATAAAGGAGGAACCATTACGGGATGGTATAGAGAAATCTAGACTTAGATGGCATGGACATGTAAAACGAATGGAGGATAAGAGGATACTCAGGAGGATACACGAGACGAAGTGGGAAGGAAAGAGACCGAGAGGAAGACCGAGAGGAAGACAGAGAGGAAGACCGAGAGGAAGACCGAGAGACAGGTGGCTGAAAGGGATGGAAAAAAGCGTGAAGAAGAGAGGAGAAGACTGGACAGGGGTGGAAGCTGAGAGATGGTGGGAAGACAGAAGACGTTGGAGTGGCCTGTGTTCCAAACAGACCCGGCCAACGGCTGGAAACTGTGCAAGAGGATGATGATGATGATACTACGGCCTACAACGACGAGACAAAGCTCATTTTCAGCCCCTTGGTGTCAGAAAAAAAACCTCGGGGCCCCTAAACAGTCGTAAAGGGTCCCCGGAAACTACATTTTAATGCTCTAAAACCAACAGTTTCTGAGATATTCCCAGAAAAATAATTTCATTTAATAAACTAACTAGATGAAACCCGTCAAAACATGACGGACAATGGAAAACAAATTTACTGAAGAAGCTTCTTATATAAGTTACATTCTTTGTACGATTACTTTTTAGCACTATTGCAACTTTAAGGGCGTCAAAAGATAGTGAGAGTGCATTGCAACATATTGCTGGTCATGACTGAAAACGTGATGAGGTCATCATCATCTTGCACAGTTTCCAGCCACTGGCCGGGTCTGTTTGGAACACAAGCCTCTCCAACGTCTTCTGTCTTCCCACCATCTCTCAGCCTCCACCCTTGTCCAGTCTTCTACTCTCTTCTTCACGCTCTCTTCCACCCCCTTCAGCCACCTGTCTCTCGGTCTCCCTCTTGGTCTCTTTCCTTTCCACTTCGTCTCGTGTATCCTCCTGGGTATCCTCTTCTCCTCCATTCGTTTTACATGTCCATACCATCTAAGTCTAGATTTCTCTATACCATCCTGTAATGGTTCCTCCTTCATTAATTCTCTGGTCCTCTCATTTCTTATTCTGTCCCTCATTGTAGCTCCAATACTGCTTCTCAAGAACCTCATCTCACTGGCCTGTATTTTGCTCTTCTCCCTTTCTTTCATAACCCAGGTCTCCGAGGCATACGTCAGGATAGGGACATAGTACGATATATGATCAACTTGCTGTTCTGAGGGACATCCCTGCTCCATAACATGCTTCTCACACTCCTCCGGAATGCTTCTGCCTGTCTTCCCCGCTCATTTATTTCTCTACCGTTTCTTCCATTCTCTTGTATCAGGCTTCCCAGATACTTGAAACTTTCCACTTTCTTCAGCTGTTCCCCACCAATTGTTATTCCCGTTGTGGTCCTTTCCTTCTTCCTTGTTGTGATCACCATCTCACTCTTATTTATGCTAAATTTCATCCCATATCCTTGTATTATTCCTTCCCACACGTCCAACTGTTCCTGTACCTCCTCCTCCTTGTTTCCACAAATCATCAAATCATCCGCAAACACCATTGCTTTCATCTTTCCTTCCCCAATTACTTGTGCCGCTCGGGTCATTATGTCATCCATCACCACAATGAAAAGTAACGGTGGCAGTGCACTTCTTTGTTTCAGGCCGTTTCTCTGTTCCACCCAGTCCGATCTCTCTCCTCCCACTTTCACACAGCTCACGCTTCCCTTGTACATCTCCTTTATCCTCCTTATAGTCCATTTTTCTACTCCTCTATCCTCCAGGGACTTCCATACTTTGTTTCTGCATACACTGTCATATGCTTTCTCAATGTCCAGGAAGGCCATCAGTAGATCTGTTCCATACTCATAGTGCTGTTCTTGTAACTGACTTACAGCAAAAATCAAATCCACTGTGGACCTTCCTGCTCTGAAACCATGTTGTTCTTCCCTCATCCCTCCTTCTATCCTTGTCCTAATTCTCCTTTCCAAAACTTTCTCAAACATCTTTGCACAATGACTCATCAGTGTTATTCCCCGATAGTTTCTGCATTCTGTTCTACTACCTTTCTTGAAGATCGGGACAATTATTCCCTTTTTCCAGTCTTCTGGGGTCTTCCTTTCCTTCCATGCTGCCTTCATCACCCGGTACAACCATTGTATCCCCACCTCTCCTGCTGCTCTCACCATCTCCACACTCAACTCATCCACACCCGGTGCCTTCCCTCCTTACATCTTCCTCACTGCATCTTCCACTTCTTTCCATGTTAAGTCCTTTTCTGTTTGCAGTTCATCTACTGTACCTCTTCCCCGATTTCTTCTTCCTCGCCGTGGTTTCCATTTGGGTTCAGGAGTTCTTCAAAATATTCTTTCCACATTTTCTTCAGTTCTTCCCTATTTTCTATCCTTTGTCCCCTTTTGTTCACCATTCTAACATAATCCGTAGGATCCTTCCGCATCTTATTCTTTACCATCCCATACAGGACCTTTTTTGTACCTTCACTATCCTGCTGGTCATGACTTAAAACGTGATGAGGTAAATAGCCCAATACGTTCAAGAGTTTCTCCTTGAGCTTGATTGATTGTGATAAAGTAGGCCGAGCGAATAGGACATTGTTGCCTATTAAAAGAAAATGTACTGTACCTGCAAGTGTTTTATCGGAAGGTGTTAAATCAAGTCGTAGGATTTGAGCTCTCTGCCTAATATTACTGCACCTATTATATCCGAATCCAAGCAATTTCTTACATATTTCTTACAATTAATATATTACCATATATGAGTCCTTGGGAAACGTTCAGATTTCTAAGGAGCATAACTATGGCTCAAACGTTTGGAGTATGTGGAGGCGAATCACTTATTTCCAAGGAATTGAAAAATTCAATAATAGGGAAATGAAGTAGCTGGCTTTCATCTTCAGTATCCAATCTGTTAACGCTCATGTATGTGTTTGAACTACTGGATATAAGTTCAATGACTTTTAAATTAATATCATTACATTGTTGCAGCTTGGCAAATATTTTATATTCCATCAGATCAATTTTACCCTCACAACAGTAAAGACCAAAGTAACCACGCATAGATTTTACGCAAGAGAAATACAATGTAGAATAAAGTTTACATTTGATCGTCAAAGACCTTACAGTACACTGTACTGCATAATATCTGGAATTGTTTCTGAAATGGCCTATTTATATTGGATTTTAAATGTGGCTTCGTATTATTCGATAACACTATAGTGTCCTGCAATAACGGAACCGCTAAATATTAAATGGCAAATAATACTTCCATTGCCGAAATCAACTGCGTAGTTAGACTCAGTACTCTAAACAAATAATCATTAAACAATTGTCTTATACAACTAAGTTCAACATGACCGTCCAGAGACTTTCATACTCAAGATGGTTGGTGAGGAGAATGCGATGAGACTGATCGCTTAAAATAAATTCCTTATAATTGTTCCTGCCAGCGAAATTTTTTGCGATAGCTTGAAAACGCAGCTCAGAATGACGTTCTTCATTTTGTTATAAACAGTACGAAACTGCTCTAAATAAGCAATTTCCATCACCTGTTATAGGTTATGACAGTACATTTTGCAGGGGAACATAAATCACTTCGCCAACTACTGGAACGACCATAGGACTATACTCAATACTCACTTCGGCAGTCACCCTAATGTAGGCAGTTTATGAATTATATGTCCCGTGCATGTCAAACATCGTATTAACACATGGAGCCCCACCTATTCTTGTCTATCGCCCCGGAGACCCGGGTTACATTTCCTGCTCTGCCAAGAAATTGAATTCTGGTCTGAGGGCAAAAACGGGGCACATTCAGTCTCTTGAGGTATAACTAAGAAGAGGAAGGTTTAATTCCCACCTCGACAATCTTGGATGTGGTTTTCCGTGGTTTCCCACTTCCACTTAAGGCAAATACCGGGATGGTTCCTAACTTAAGGCCTTGGCCGTCTCCTTGCCATTTACCACCTTAATTACAAATACACACAGTAATGCAGCCATCACAATAACACAGGTTATGAGAGAAAATTTCACACATACACACCCAAGTACACGGGGCTGAGTGACCACGATGTCGGAGCCCCTCAAACGAATTATGTTTGCCAAGTGTCTCTTATGGCGAAAGCAATTGTGGACACGCGCGAGTGCCTGGAAAACTACTTTTTTCTTTAATAATTTAAGAGTATATCGACGATGCATAATTATAACTTTTAGTCTAGGACGCTAATAACTTGACCACCGAAGCATTGGGAAGAAATTGCAATATTAAGGTACATAAACAACATAGCCTACACATTCAACTGTCGGTTAATGTTCCTCAAAATTTCCCTTCTTAAATATTCCCCTCCTTTATAATTCTCCATCACGTGAAAACGTGCCAAGTCTTGGGTTTTAAATACACCGATGCAATGGTGCTGCTATCTGCTGTCAGTTACTGGAACTATATGGGCGATGTACTGCCATCTGTTGTCAGTTATAGGAACTGATTGCAGATATTTAAACGGCGTACTGAGGACAACAGTTTGCTCTTTTGATCAAATGCTGTAATGCAATGGTAAAACGGAAATAAAACGTATTGAGAGGGAATGTAGAAATATGTATCTTTTACAGACATAAAACCTTACTAATACTCCTTGATTAAACAATATTTTAGTGGTAAAAAAAATATATATCGGCGAGGGCTGGAATCGAACCGTTGAACCTTGGAACCACAGTCAGCCGCCTAAACCACATAGCTACTCACGCATTCTCGTTTAGTGGCATACGCAGCCATTCATTATACTAAAAAGCTGCTGTCTAAAGGAAATAATCCATTTCATTATCCAAATAAATCAATGTTGCACATTCGTATACGTTCATACTGTTATTATATTTTATTGTCAGAACTTGGTTAATGTATGTTTTCAATTACATGGAAGCTTATTAAATAACTTACATTTTAATGAACTTCTCACCGCCATTTTGTCATTACCTCACGCGGATTGTGCGCATGCGTGAGGCGCTAGAATTCTGCTATTTTCTATATTAATTCAAAAATATACCGAGAGGGAATGTAGAAATATGTATCTTTAACAGACATAAAACCTTACTAATACTCCTTGATTAAACAATATTTCAGTGGTAAAAAAAATATATATATATATCGGCGAGGGCTGGGATCGAACCTTGGAACCTGGGAACCACAGTCTGTCGCCTTAACCACATAGCTACTCGCTCACTCTTGTATTAAAGCAGACGCAGCCGTTCATTATCATCAAAAGCAGCTGTCTGAAGGAAATAATCCATTTCATTATCCAAATAAATCAATGTTGCACATTGGTATACGTTCATACTGTTATTATATTTTATTGTCAGAACTTGGTTAATGTATGTTTTCAATTACATGCAAGCTTATTAAATAACTTACATTTTAATGGACTTCTCACCGCCATTTTGTCATGAGCCCAGGCGGATTGTGCGCATGCGCGAGGGTCAAGAATTCTGCTATTTTCTATATTTATTTAAAAATATACCGTAATATATTTGTTTATTTTAGAGACACTCTGCAAATCTACAGGCCAAGAGCTTTCGTTAGAGTGCTCTACGAAGTAAATTGGTTCTGTCGTTCTCTCTATCTCGTGATAACAAAAATCACCTTACTGTTTTAAATATATAGATGTAGGAATGCAAGCCAGTAACCATGACAACAGTGTCTCAAAAAGGTACATCCAACTTTCCATCTATTTCTGCAAGAAGTAATGCCACTCCATTTATTATTTTTCTGTGAAAGTTTGCAAATGGCTATAAGGTTATCACGGAACCAACAAAAACTGTAAAATTCATCAATGCGCTTAAGGGGGTCAAGAGGTAACCTGGATTTTTTCACAAGACTTAAACGTGCGATGTGTCGTACAGAAGGTCTATTATATCTTCAAACAGCAACATTATTTTCAAAAATTCCTGAATTGAAATAGTTTATTCTTTATTTTATTCTTTTGCTTTTAGGAATTTGGGCCATTGGAGGCTAAAAAACCTGAATTTTCATGCACCACAAGCCTTTATAATTTATTAAAGGGGTCTTCCTCTGGATGCGCACTTGACACAACAGTGTGGGTCAGTTTTTATGTGACGTGATTTGCATTTCGTCTACGAGGTTTTCAATTGTATTTTCACGTCAGGAAGTACACGTTAGGTAAATTAGTTTCAGAGCACATTTCAACTAATCATTTATCTTTGTCGACAAACAGGTTCCAAGCCCCTAACCATTGCAACAGTAGCTGAATTGATTACGTCTGGTTATTAATACCGACGACCGTTCGAAGAATGGGTACTTCTGCTAGTCATTCTATAAACAGAAATGGTATTCAGTCGGTCAATACAAGTTTCCACAATTTGACTGAGTGGGAAAAGACAATTATTCATCACCCTATTGCTTGAATGAAATGTTTCATGAATTATTATACTCTTACTAACACACTTCTCTAACAAATGCGGGGTTAATTGGATGTATTTCGCTCACCAAGCGAGCATCGTAAGGTCTAAATATACAAAACAAAATTGCTCTACAAAATAGTAACATAACCCACGAACAGTCGCAGCACTTCAAGAACAAGCCGCTATTGGTACGTCAAAATCTTATGGTGTTGTTAATTCATTTCAGGGGTGTGGGACATTTTGGACATCATCCCCGTGTAGTTATATGTGAGTTGAATTTGCCTGATAACCTATACTTATGTGATGACTGTAGTAATGTGGGTAATTGTATAAGGGACAGGGATAGGGTAGGTGCTGCGGGACTAGAAATAAGGTACTGCACTATCCCGGCATTTGACTGGAGAGACTGTAGAAGAAAATGGAGGAAAACCACAATCAGGATAGCCGCTGTTAGCACCGGGTTTCGAACCTATGATCTCTGGACTTACTGCATAGCTGCCCGCACAGTCGTGGTGTCGTGAGCTGTGATTATGAAGTGCAGTACCGTAAAATACAAATGTTTTGAAGTCACTACGTTCGGTACAGATGGAGCTGAGACTCCCACAGTGAATCCCCTGGACACTAGGTTATGTCCCAAACCACAGCTTATTCCTCGTACTTTCCTTCCTTCTAGCAGGCTGTTCTCACAAACGAACGTAGATTAACCGCAATTTCCTGATTCTAACCACGCGCTGCTTCGGAGCTCTGGAGATAACGGGTAGACAACAGCCTTGTGTTGATCATCTCGTGGTGTAGGAGCTAGCATCCCTAAGTAATGGGTTTGATTACCGACTCTGACAAAAATTATGTTATTGTTAATTCAGTTTGAGGACAAAGGTTTGGTGCTTTTCAGTCGGCCAACACGAATTTACCCAAATGTGATGGGTTAATCCCTAATCCTAAAAAAAAAAAAACATGGGATTAAAAATACACTAGGATGACCAGTTTCGATCGTCAAGCGATCATCATCAGATCCATTACACTTAGGCTATAAAATCTATGTCTGAAAGTATGGGAGAAAATGTGACCAAGTGAACTGCTCTCACCAGGACCGCGCAAGACTCAATCAGATAAGTAGCCTGTACAATACAATCTGAATTGACCATTTACAACAACCACATATTCACTCCAAACAGGCAAATACCGGAGGTCAATCATGTACAAGACTTACTTTGTGCCGATCCTAACGTATGGATCAGAAACTTGGGTGATGAGGGAGAGATAAAAGCAGAATACAAGCAGTGGAAATTAAGTTTCAGAGGAGTCGTATAGGTGTAACGAGAATGGACAGAGTCAGAAATGATAGAGTCAGAGAAATATTAATGGAAGAACCCCTACAGGATAGGATTGAAAAATCAAGGCTACAGTGGTATGGACACGTGAAAAGAATGGGAGAAGAGAGAATACCACGGAAAATGTTGGAAATGGAGTGGAAGAAAAAGAGACCTAGAGGAAGACCAAGGGATAGGTGGATAAAGGGGGTGAATAATAATAATATAATAATATCGTATGGCCTCGGATGCCGGGTGAAAGCTTTGTAATTCAACACCCAGAGGGTAGCTTGCATGTCGAATTTCGTTGTTCCTTGAATCACTATGTAAGTCAGGGAGGTTAGATATCTAAGCTCCTTGAACACTATAGCGCTTTCTAGTAGAGAAATACGGAACTTTGTGTTGGCGGAAACTCCCGAGATTAATTTTGCCATTATGAACACGGCCTACTGAATTCAAATGGGTTCTTTAACATGCCAACATCGTATGACATGGTGTCGTATTTTTGAAGAAACTGTCGAGATAAAAGGAGTTAATTGGACAACAGCGACAGAAGAGAAGTGGTGGATGGGCAGAAAACGATGGAGAGGCTTGTGCTCCAAGCAGACCCAACCTGCGGTTGGAAACTGCTCTAGTTGATGATGATGATGATGATGAATTACCACTTCCAGTATCTCAACAAAACATCACATAGACCACAGCTAACAAATACTGACGAGTTGTATTATCCCAACTAATGAAAATGAAAATCCACAGCCTGCTTCCAGTCTCCGACCGGGTCAGGAATGGAATGAATGATGCCCATCCTCATATCTAGCGGCGAGGATATGAACTGTGCCGGCTGCCGAGGCCTGACGCACTCCTCTGGGGCAATGATTAAATGAATGACAGTTGAAATGAAATGTTAGTGGAGAGTGTTGCTGGAATGAAATTTTGACAGGGAAAACCGGAGTACCCGGAGAAAAACCTGTCTGCCTCCGTTTTGTCCAGCACAGATCTCACATGGAGTGACCGGGATTTGAACCACGGACCCAGCGGTGAGAGGCCAGCGTGCTGCCACCTAAGCCACGGAGGCTCCAATCCCAACTAATACTGCAACTAAATAAGAGTACACATTTTAAATATTTTCACCCATACTTTCAAACATAGATTTTCTTCAGGATTATGGAATAGCCCATCTCATTTGGGTACAATCGAGTTGACCGACTGAAAAGCACCAAACGTTTGTTTACTAAGGCAACACTGAAAAATGGCTTGAAACACCAAAATGTAATTTGGAGGAATTGGGACATCTTGGTCATCAGCCCCGTGAATTTGGGTGCTTGTTGAACGAGTATAATAATCTGTGTTTCTGCGCTGACTCTATTAGTTTGTGTAACTGTATTAGGGACAGGGATGAAGTAGGTACCCCGGGACTTGAAATGAGACACTATCCCAGCATTTACTTGGAGAGAGTGTGGAAAACCTGGGGTAAAATCACACTGCAGCTGCCCGATTTAACAAACACGGTTACGCCGCGGGGTCACAAAATTTAATTCGGTTCTGAAGGATGGAAATGGGTGCACTCAACCACTTCTATTTCAGGCAAATGCTTGGTTTGTTCCTAACTTAAAGCCACGGCCACCTCCTTCCAAATCCTAGCCTCAGTTACAAAATACACACACACTACTATAGACATACACACCCAAGGTGATGATGATCATCATCATCATTGTTGTTTTAAGGGGCCTATGGATAAGTAACACTCTTTCTACAGAGTACACTTGGCGGCCTCGGTGGCGTAGTTGGTAGCATGCTGAGCTTCTATGTCCAAGATCGCGGGTTCAAACCCTGCCGAAGTCGTCACATTTTTTAAGAGCGTTAAAAACCCTCAGTATGTCTTCCTTCAGAGGGGAAATAAAGCCGGCGGGCCCATGTCATAGATTTATGGCATGTAAAAGAACCTTTCACTAACTAAACTTGTGTGAAGAAAAATTTGTTGGTTATGTTTAATTAATGCTCTTAAGTTTCAACGTTGTGTCGCCTCCGTAGCGTAACGGTCAGCATGGTTAGCTGCCGCCCCGGAGGTCCTGGGTTCGATTCTCGGCTCTGCCACGAAATTTGAAAAGTGGTACGAGGACTGGAACGGGGTCTACTCAGCCTCGGGTGGCCCAAATGAGTAGAGGGGGCTCGATTCCCACCTCAGCCATCCTCGAAGTGGTTTTCCGTGGTTTCCCACTTCGTCTTCGGGCAAATGCCGGGATGGTACTGCCCCCGTAAATTGAATTATATTGAGACCACGATGGCTGTATTGGCAAATGTGAGTAAAGTTATGGCTGTCATAGTTGTGACGTGGATATTCATGACGTAGGCACGGATGACGCAGATTTCATGCAAGTAGGCTGATGGAGCTGAGATTCTTGGTGACGTCATGAGTTTGTTCGAGAAAAATCTGAGATTTACGACGCAGTCGCAGGAAACAAGGTATTGTGCTAAGGAAGAAGTTACGCTATTGGAGGAGAGACTCGAACCAATGAACGATAGTTTGGAAGGAAGACGGAGATTGCTGAAACCACGATATTTGATTACTTTTGGCATGCAGAATTGTGGAAAACTATTTTCAGTTATGGCATTGATTTGGAATTTTGAAGAAATTAATTTTGAGTTTTTGAAATTTGAAAATCCGTCAAGTATAGCCAAAGTTAAAACTTCTAGCAATGACGCAGCAACAGGCTATGGAAGGGATGGAATCGCCCCTTAAGAAGTCGATAAAAGGTCGTGCACAGGATAGAGGAGCTCTCATATCTCTCATACCGCTGATACCGCATATATATTTCAGTTGTCATAGAGTCATTTTCGAGTGAATAAGTGAAGCAAGTTGTCTTTAGCGTGTGGTTAAAGCCCGGCGCATCGAACGAACACGGAGCAGTTCCATTTTACGCTGCTCGAAACTAGGTGAAGTTGAAACGCTCACATTAACGTTTCCACCAGATAAGATATCAAGAGTTAACTTCAGCCTTTATTATAATTCTATTGGGCAGTACAACATTGAGGTGTGTAGAAGATTTGAACAATTTCACAGTTATACTTCGAAAGATATTGGCACTTTAAGGCCGCCAACAAAAGTGATTTTCTCGCCACATGAGAAACACTTTTAAAATTCCACATTATACACTACGGCTGACACGTGGAGTGCAACAGTGTTATTGGAGAATACGTTTGGTATTACAACGATACATTCGACTATGGAACATTATAATCTTGCAGTGCTTTCAATGATTATAACAGTAGTTGAGATGGAAGGCTAAGGCTTTAATGCAATTGGGACATATATCGTTGGAGTGAAATAACAGCATGGAACTTCGTTAATCGTCATTCTACAAAAGCGAGCATGTAGTGAACATCCAACTACACTCATGCATCGTGAATCCATCGCTGAATTATACCAAATGACAGTGGAAATATTTTCATACTCCACGATTATGAATATTTCTGCGGAAATAACTACAATAAACTTCATGAAGAATTACGACTGAAACTTCAGGGAACTTTCAAGAGAGGCCAGGGTTGTCCCGGCTCACAAAGAAGAGTTTTGCCAGAAGGATGTTTTTCGTATCCACGGAGCAGTGCAATTTTCGGAGGAGGAAGCAGTTCGATTCTCCGAGGACGCTGATTCCAGGTTCGAGGACGGAGCACATCTTTACGCTGGTGAAATGGAACCAACAGCAGTTTTCTTTGAAAACTTTCCTCTAGAACTTCAATCAACAGATAAGGTAGTCGTGAATGTTTCTTGGATTATTTGAGTCTTGTAGCGATATCTGAGCAACCATTTTTACATATTTTCTGTCCTATCTTTTGCCCCATTTTCTTGATTGATATTTCTGTACTCAGTACACTTCGATGATTTATGCCTTTTTCTTCGATTTGTTGAGACATTGTTATGTCATTGGCATACTTAAATAATTTTGGATCAGTTGAGACTGATGATTTAGATTCTTTCAGTAATTTGCATATTTTTGTAGTCACGATTTGACTGTAAAGTTAACGATTTGCTATGGCAGATTTGAATTCAGACAGCGTGTCATTTTATTAAAGTAATTCTATTCAGTAAATTACTTTGACCAATTTTCTGTCATCCTCAAGAAAGAAGAATAATTAAATGATTTTAGAGCGTTAAAATCTATTACGATATCGACGATCTTTGAAATACTAGTCGTCTTATGAACATGATTGCAACATAGACATTTATCATTGCATTATAGACAATTTTCTGAAATATGAACTTTGATTACGATTTATTGAATACACTATAGTAATGAACATTTGATAGGAGTTTTTCTCAATTATAGAATGGAACAATAATGTTTGCATTCCACAGTCTAATTGTATTCTATTTGACTATTCATGCAGTATAGATGAACTTTGATTGATGATAGTATTTTTATACTGCGTTACTTTGAAGATATTAATCTCAATTTTGATAGACCAGGGAGGAGTGTCTAATCGTATTTGCTATTAAATTTATTTGTGATTGGCAAATTTTTACTTCATATCGATTCATGAATGAAACCCACGAAGGTTAAATAATAACAGTCCTTAATACAATTGATGAATATAAGAATTTTTAAAGAGGAACAATGGATGTATAATCGTTAGTTCAGTGGACATGTAAAAGTCGCTGATGAATAATGCCCTTGAATAATGAAGGAGGTTCCCACAGTAATTAATGAAGTTGATGAATTTATAAGTGGAGGATTTTTGTATGCAGTTTGGAAGATTTTTATGCCATATATATGAAGATATATGATGAATTTTGGGCCAATTGTTGTGCAATTTTGTGCGTCTTGAGCGAAGTATTTTTCCGCTGAATGTATTGTTCTGGTTCTTTGAAAGTTATTCATATGAAGATACTGTTAAAATTAACAAGAGTGTTAAATAATTTGAGAGGAAGATGTTGAATGGAGGTTACCGTCACAAATATTAATAATTATTTTTAAAACTTATTAAACCTGAATTTGACAGTTAAATATAACTAACCTTCATTGGTCGATTATATCACCACGATTTGAGTAATTATCAACCGGATAAATGTGTGGTTTAATGTATTTCTTGTATAAATAATATAAACAATATTAATATTGTAAATAATTTTGTAAATATCTTTGATAATAATTTGAAATGATAGTGATTAATAGAGGCGTGTATAAAATTTTCAATTGTCATTTGACATTGTTATAAACAATTTATTATTGTTATAAATAATTAATGAACTTTTGTTATTAACATTAAGAGTTTTGTTTTTATACTCTAAACAACGCTAGTTAAGCAAGTGGATTGAACAATTAATCATGATTTGGGATTGTTGGAGTATTCCACTGGTGTTTGAATGGAGCATTTAAAACATTTGCGTGATAATATTTCAGTTGAGATGTGAACATTTACGTGTTTTGAAAAGGAGAGCCAAGCTCGGATGTAACACGCTTATGCTAGGGTTGAACGAACGGGGAGTCCACTTTGACGATGCAGGTGCATTGCAGCTGGCCCGGACAACTGTATGACAGAGGCCAAGGACGTTTCCATAATAGCCTTGTGGCTATAAATAAAATGTGAAGTATATAAACACGCAAAACAATTGATATATGTGTCTCGTCCCAAATCCCGTTTCCATTCCAATTGCATTATTATTTTTACGTTGCTATGAGCTTGAGAAAGCTGAAACATTGTATGTAGAGAATACAAGTCCTACAGGAGGACATGATTATATGGACGATGGCTTCTGATTGCCACGTGGATTTTGTTGTTTTATTTTTGTTAAAATCATTCTTTATGTGAAATAAATTATTGTGCAGTTTAAAGTTTCTCGTCTTCGTTCTGGTTCATTTTAAATATCATGGTGGAGGTTATTGTGTGGGCATACTTTAAGTGATCCAGTTGACAACCCAGTCCCCGAGATAAATTTAAGAGGTAAGTAAAGGTAAGTATGAACCCCCGTATATTTTGGTGTGTTCCACAATAATTTCTTGTTAACTATTGTGCTCTAATCTCGATAGTATCTGTCAGTGCCATTTTCATTGATGTAGCTGTGCCGGTGCGATTGATTATTGGCAATCCGATTGAGGGGGCGGATATCTGACAGCCTACTATCCGGATATCGGGTACAGTAGGATTGGCGACCCTATAACGTGGGGAATGTTCAACAAAACTGGATTACCAGGTTGAACACCAGTAGGATTGGCGCCGCAATTCGGTGGGGCTCGATTGACAACACTGGATTACCAGGTTGAACGCCAGTAGAATTGGCACAATCGAAGTTCGGAGTGCTTGAATAACATTGGATTACCAAGTTATTGCAGGAGAATTGACACCGCAATTTTTGTGGAGTGTTCGAATAACATTGGATTACCAAGTTATCGATGTCAAAGGGATTGTGAAGACTCAAATAAAGAGGTTGATTCATTGTTAGATGTCTTAGCCAATTGTAGAATTTGAGAGTGTGATTATATAGGGATTAAATGTTGTGTTGTATTAGGAAAATTACACTCAGAAAAGATCAGATCTTATACAACTTGAGAGAGGTTAAATAGGCTGGAAACTTAGAAAAATCGCCTATGATCTGGAATCTTATTTTATTTGACCGGTTTATGACATGTTTAGTCATATTAAAGATAAAATTAAACTATTTGGATTGTAAATGTAAATTATTTGTGTTAGGATATTTTAAAATGAACCAAAGAAACTTGAACATGTGCTTGAGTTTATTTCAACATGAAGTGTCTACGAAGGTTAATTATAAGGTAATTATAAGTTAGATTTAAGACAGAAAATTGCTCAAATTTATATATGGTGAAAAATGTTGCTCAGATGTTGTTATTTTGCTCTGTTTGATGTATGTCCCTAAAGCAGTTTATTATTGAAATATTATTGAAATGGCAGATGAGAGTATGAGCATGATGTTAGAAGAGTTGAAAGCTAGCAAGACTGAAAGTGCGAGGGAGATGAAAGCTAGCATGAATAGCAGTATGAAGCAGATGATGGAGGAGAATGCTAGTAATATGTCTGCTAGAATGGAGGAGAATTCTAGTAGTTTGTCAGCTAATTTGTCTATTAGGCTGGATGAAAGTGTGAGGGAGATGGAAGCTAGGAATACTAGTAGAATGGAGGAGAATATGAAAGTTCTTCAGACCAGTTCTGCAAACTTAGAAAATAATGTGTCGCGTTTACAGATCAGTACCCAGGGAATCGAGAATGCTGTAAGTGACATTCACAAAGATGTTTCTGATGTTAAAATTGATGTGTCTAAGGTACAGAAAGATCTTACTATGTTGAATCTTGATGTTGCTAATGTCCGGGGTGATATTTCATGTGCTAGAGCTGAAGTAATTGTTGTTAGGAATGATGTTGCTACTGTACAAGACAAAGTAGAGGAAGTTCAAAAAGAGGTTAGAAATGCTCGAACTGATGTGTCAAATGTTCAAGTAGACATCAATAATATTCATTCAGATGTTAACGATATGCAAAGCGATATCAATAAAATACAAGTAGAAGTCAATACTGTTTTTGTAGACATTGCTAAAGTTCAGACTGATGTTAACAAAGTTAGGGAGGAAATTGAAACTTCAAAAACACTTTGTACTCGTAACATTAGTGCATTAACAACTCGGTTAGTTGACGAGTCTGTTAGGACAACAGCTTCTTTAGCTGGTTTAAAATACGATGTAGAGGTCATGAGAACCCAAGTATTAGATCACAATCGTTTACTTAAGGAGGACATCGAAGTAGATATTGCGGAAATGTTAACTGCAAATGTAACGGTTTGGAAAGATGAATGGAACAGGTCAAGTGGGGAACATGTAGATCAGATTCAGGAACGAATTGAAAGAAAACTTGCCAGTACACAAGTAGACATTAATAATGAAGTAGTTCAGATTAGGAAAGACTTGAATGTAAGGATGGATTCGCTATCCGAAAAGCAGGTAGAGGATAGAACTCAAATAGGTCAGGACGTGCAAGCAATAAAAACTGCGTTAGAGGAACAGATTCATAAGGTTGTCTCTGATGTTAATGAAACTACGAGCAAACTGCAGAATTTGAAACTAGGAGAAGCTAGCATGATGGAAACCTATAAGGAAGAGTTGATTAGGAAAGTCATCACGGAAATCACAGACAAGGATACTGAAGGATTGACTGGTGAAGAGGATAGAAATTACGTGAGAAGAGGTAACCTTACTACAGAAGAGAGAGATATTAGTCCTGAGGAACGTATATCCAGATTCAGGGAAGAAGAAGAAGATCGGAATATTGAACCCGAATGGAAGTATCGTGATAGTGGGAGGAATTATATGGATTCATATCCGAGAAATGTGACAGTCATCCGGAATTTTGAAGACAAACCTCAAAAATTTAGCAACACTGATAGTCTCACACCGATCGAATATATCAGGAATCTTAAAGACTATTTCATAGAAGCCCACATTCCTAGAAAGAGAGAGATGAGAATCGTAGAAAGATTTCTAGCTGGAGGACCCCTCGAATGGTTTAGAGCATTTCGGTACACTTTCAGCAATTTTGACGAATTTGCAGAGGCACTGATTAAACGATTCTGGTCAATAGAAGCTCAGAATTCACTAAGAGCTGAGGTATACTCGAGGAAG
Source organism: Meconema thalassinum (assembly GCA_946902985.2). Taxonomy (NCBI): domain Eukaryota; kingdom Metazoa; phylum Arthropoda; class Insecta; order Orthoptera; family Tettigoniidae; genus Meconema; species Meconema thalassinum. The sequence goes on along the minus strand of OX336394.1, from coordinate 356,903,448 downwards.
TATTCAGGTACTCTTCCAACACGGTACGCTGATTTCTTCACGAGCCAACTATCACGCTTGAGATTTTTGCAACCCCCATTGTCAACAGAGCAGTTGATAGATGCGATTTCACGTATGCTGCCTGTGGAGGTAAGAAGACTGATCATATCGTCAAATATCAGAGATTTGACCAGTATGGACGAATTATTGAGAAGGCTTGACTACACGAGTCCAATGCCAAATTTGGTACAAAAAGGTCAGAGGCACGAATTCAAAGACGTTAATACGATCTACATGGATCAAGTGCAGCAAACTGATAAGCCTGATGCAGGAAAAACTGAAAATGTAGGTCCTCACAGGAATAATTATTTCCGCAACCACAGATCCCAAGGTTACCGTCCATATCAGCAAAGACGAGGCTGGAATAATAATAGAGGGAATTACAACAACGGAAGAGGTAGATACTATAACAATGGTTATAATAGAAACTACAATCGAAATAACCAGTACCAGAATCAGAATCAGAATTCTCAAGGTCAGGTTATGACACCCGACAAGTATCAAGAAAGAGAGAAAGAAAGTCAGCAGTATCTGAAGGAATTACGAGAAAAGGAAGCTGAAAATCAAAAGAAAAGACAGGATGTAGTGATCGATCCTGGTCCTTCTACAAGTCGGCAGAACTTGGAAAACAGGAATTCAGGACAGAAAAGACAGTACAGAGGAGAGAATGCATTAGCCACACACAACCCAGAAAAGAAGAGACTTATGCTGGGAACTTGAAGAAATATTATCCAAGAGTAAGCCAATAATAATTCAATTTCGTGTTCAAGTGAATTGAGATATTTATAACACAGAGTTTAAAAACAATTTGCAACTGTTTTTAAAACGTGGTGAAGGGAGAATGCCCCCGTAAATTGAATTATATTGAGACCACGATGGCTGTATTGGCAAATGTGAGTAAAGTTATGGCTGTCATAGTTGTGACGTGGATATTCATGACGTAGGCACGGATGACGCAGATTTCATGCAAGTAGGCTGATGGAGCTGAGATTCTTGGTGACGTCATGAGTTTGTTCGAGAAAAATCTGAGATTTACGACGCAGTCGCAGGAAACAAGGTATTGTGCTAAGGAAGAAGTTACGCTATTGGAGGAGAGACTCGAACCAATGAACGATAGTTTGGAAGGAAGACGGAGATTGCTGAAACCACGATATTTGATTACTTTTGGCATGCAGAATTGTGGAAAACTATTTTCAGTTATGGCATTGATTTGGAATTTTGAAGAAATTAATTTTGAGTTTTTGAAATTTGAAAATCCGTCAAGTATAGCCAAAGTTAAAACTTCTAGCAATGACGCAGCAACAGGCTATGGAAGGGATGGATACGCCCCTTAAGAAGTCGATAAAAGGTCGTGCACAGGATAGAGGAGCTCTCATATCTCTCATACCGCTGATACCGCATATATATTTCAGTTGTCATAGAGTCATTTTCGAGTGAATAAGTGAAGCAAGTTGTCTTTAGCGTGTGGTTAAAGCCCGGCGCATCGAACGAACACGGAGCAGTTCCATTTTACGCTGCTCGAAACTAGGTGAAGTTGAAACGCTCACATTAACGTTTCCACCAGATAAGATATCAAGAGTTAACTTCAGCCTTTATTATAATTCTATTGCGCAGTACAACATTGAGGTGTGTAGAAGATTTGAACAATTTCACAGTTATACTTCGAAAGATATTGGCACTTTAAGGCCGCCAACAAAAGTGATTTTCTCGCCACATGAGAAACACTTTTAAAATTCCACATTATACACTACGGCTGACACGTGGAGTGCAACAGTGATATTGGAGAATACGTTTGGTATTACAACGATACATTCGACTATGGAACATTATAATCTTGCAGTGCTTTCAATGATTATAACAGTAGTTGAGATGGAAGGCTAAGGCTTTAATGCAATTGGGACATATATCGTTGGAGTGAAATAACAGCATGGAATTTCGTTAATCGTCATTCTACAAAAGCGAGCATGTAGTGAACATCCAACTACACTCATGCATCGTGAATCCATCGCTGAATTATACCAAATGACAGTGGAAATATTTTCATACTCCACGATTATGAATATTTCTGCGGAAATAACTACAATAAACTTCATGAAGAATTACGACTGAAACTTCAGGGAACTTTCAAGAGAGGCCAGGGTTGTCCCGGCTAACAAAGAAGAGTTTTGCCAGAAGGATGTTTTTCGTATCCACGGAGCAGTGCAATCTTCGGAGGAGGAAGCAGTTCGATTCTCCGAGGACGCTGATTCCAGGTTCGAGGACGGAGCACATCTTTACGCTGGTGAAATGGAACCAACAGCAGTTTTCTTTGAAAACTTTCCTCTAGAACTTCAATCAACAGATAAGGTAGTCGTGAATGTTTCTTGGATTATTTGAGTCTTGTAGCGATATCTGAGCAACCATTTTTACATATTTTCTGTCCTATCTTTTGCCCCATTTTCTTGATTGATATTTCTGTACTCAGTACACTTCGATGATTTATGCCTTTTTCTTCGATTTGTTGAGACATTGTTATGTCATTGGCATACTTAAATAATTTTGGATCAGTTGAGACTGATGATTTAGATTCTTTCAGTAATTTGCATATTTTTGTAGTCACGATTTGACTGTAAAGTTAACGATTTGCTATGGCAGATTTGAATTCAGACAGCGTGTCATTTTATTAAAGTAATTCTATTCAGTAAATTACTTTGACCAATTTTCTGTCATCCTCAAGAAAGAAGAATAATTAAATGATTTTAGAGCGTTAAAATCTATTACGATATCGACGATCTTTGAAATACTAGTCGTCTTATGAACATGATTGCAACATAGACATTTATCATTGCATTATAGACAATTTTCTGAAATATGAACTTTGATTACGATTTATTGAATACACTATAGTAATGAACATTTGATAGGAGTTTTTCTCAATTATAGAATGGAACAATAATGTTTGCATTCCACAGTCTAATTGTATTCTATTCGACTATTCATGCAGTTTAGATGAACTTTGATTGATGATAGTATTTTTATACTGCGTTACTTTGAAGATATTAATCTCAATTTTGATAGACCAGGGAGGAGTGTCTAATCGTATTTGCTATTAAATTTATTTGTGATTGGCAAATTTTTACTTCATATCGATTCATGAATGAAACCCACGAAGGTTAAATAATAACAGTCCTTAATACAATTGATGAATATAAGAATTTTTAAAGAGGAACAATGGATGTATAATCGTTAGTTCAGTGGACATGTAAAAGTCGCTGATGAATAATGCCCTTGAATAATGAAGGAGGTTCCCACAGTAATTAATGAAGTTGATGAATTTATAAGTGGAGGATTTTTGTATGTAGTTTGGAAGATTTTTATGCCATATATATGAAGATATATGATGAATGTTGGGCCAATTGTTGTGCAATTTTGTGCGTCTTGAACGAAGTATTTTCCCGCTGAATGTATTGTTCTGGTTCTTTGAAAGTTATTCATATGAAGATACTGTTAAAATTAACAAGAGTGTTAAATAATTTGAGAGGAAGATGTTGAATGGAGGTTACCGTCACAAATATTAATAATTATTATTAAACCTTATTAAACCTGAATTTGACAGTTAAATATAACTAACCTTCATTGGTCGATTATATCACCACGATTTGAGTAATTATCAACCGGATAAATGTGTGGTTTAATGTATTTCTTGTATAAATAATATAAACAATATTAATATTGTAAATAATTTTGTAAATATCTTTGATAATAATTTGAAATGATAGTGATTAATAGAGGCGTGTATAAAATTTTCAATTGTCATTTGACATTGTTATAAACAATTTATTATTGTTATAAATAATTAATGAACTTTTGTTATTAACATTAAGAGTTTTGTTTTTATACTCTAAACAACGCTAGTTAAGCAAGTGGATTGAACAATTAATCATGATTTGGGATTGTTGGAGTATTCCACTGGTGTTTGAATGGAGCATTTAAAACATTTGCGTGATAATATTTCAGTTGAGATGTGAACATTTACGTGTTTTGAAAAGGAAAGCCAAGCTCGGATGTAACACGCTTATGCTAGGGTTGAACGAACGGGGAGTCCACTTTGACGATGCAGGTGCATTGCAGCTGGCCCGGACAACTGTATGACAGAGGCCAAGGACGTTTCCATAATAGCCTTGTGGCTATAAATAAAATGTGAAGTATATAAACACGCAAAACAATTGATATATGTGTCTCGTCCCAAATCCCGTTTCCATTCCAATTGCATTATTATTTTTACGTTGCTATGAGCTTGAGAAAGCTGAAACATTGTATGTAGAGAATACAAGTCCTACAGGAGGACATGATTATATGGACGATGGCTTCTGATTGCCACGTGGATTTTGTTGTTTTATTTTTGTTAAAATCATTCTTTATGTGAAATAAATTATTGTGCAGTTTAAAGTTTCTCGTCTTCGTTCTGGTTCATTTTAAATATCATGGTGGAGGTTATTGTGTGGGCATACTTTAAGTGATCCAGTTGACAACCCAGTCCCCGAGATAAATTTAAGAGGTAAGTAAAGGTAAGTATGAACCCCCGTATATTTTGGTGTGTTCCACAATAATTTCTTGTTAACTATTATGCTCTAATCTCGATAGTATCTGTCAGTGCCATTTTCATTGATGTAGCTGTGCCGGTGCGATTGATTATTGGCAATCCGATTGAGGGGGCGGATATCTGACAGCCTACTATCCGGATATCGGGTACAGTAGCTCCTTCAAGGCCACGGACGCCTCCTTCCGTATTCCTTGCCTATCCATCCTGACCGTCCATTACCATCCCTCATGAGGTCCCTGTTCGCTTTGCAGGTGAGGCCGCCGGGGCGAGGTACCAATCACACCTCACCAGTTGTATCCACTCCGATTAGATGGTCCCAGCTCTAGGACCCTGCCCATAGAGGCGGTAGTGGTGAGTTCCCTCGCTGAGTCCGTGGGTTCCACCAACCTGGAGGGTAAACGACTAAGAAAAGAAAAAAGTTCCAACGTTCGTCACCAAGCGATGGTTGCGATATCATCTAGTAGAAGCCATGTTTACAGATAGGTGTCGTGGACGGTAGCATTTGGTGACAAAAGTAGGAACTACTTGAAATTGTCGTCTGCAGTCCTTACTTGAATGAAAACAGGTAACACACACTAATACAGCCATCACAATTAATACCGGTTATCAGACAGATTCTACACACACCCAAAGTACACGGGGCTACATAACTACATTATCGCAGCCTCTAAACTAAGGAACCAACCAACCAAGGTTATCAGCAGGGGGTTGATGGCCGTGATGTACAAGCCCAAATAATGAAAACAACAATCTCTTCCAACAATTATGTATGATGTGATGTTATGTGATAAGTGTTATACCGCATAGTGGCTAGCATTCTTGGCTGTCACCGTGGAGGCCTGGGTTCGATTCGCGACTCTGCCAAGAAATTTAATTCTGGTCTGAAGACTGGTACACTCAGCCTCGCGAGGCAAGACTGTGAAGAGGTGGGTTCGATTTCTGCCTCAACCATCCTGGAAATGTTTTATTTTTTCACTCCTACTCCAAGCAAATGCCAGGATAGTACCTAACATAAGGCCACAGTCGCTTCCTACCTCAATTACAAATACACACACATGTACAGACATCACATTGACACAAGGAAAAACAGTGTTTTTTTACTCTAATTATTCTTCAACCCTAGGAAAAACGGTGTTTTTTTCACTCTAATTATTCTTCAACCCTAGGAAAATCAGTGTTTTTTTACTCTAATTATTCTTCAACCCTTGGAAATACAGTATTTTTTCACTCTAATTATTCTTCAACCCTAGGAAAAACAGTGTTTTTTACTCTAATTATTCTTCAACCCTAGGAAAAACAGTGTTTTTTACTCTAATTATTCTTCAACCCTAGGAAAAACAGTGTTTTTTCACTCTAATTATTCTTAAAACCTAGGAAAAACAGTGTTTTTTTAACTCTAATTATTCTTCAACCCTAGGAAAAACAGTGTTTTTTCACTCGAATTATTCTTCAACCCTAGGAAAAACAGTGTTTTTTTACTCTAATTATTCTTCAACCCTAGGAAAAACAGTGTTTTTTCACTCTAATTATTCTCCAACCCTAGGAAAAACAGTGTTTTTTTAACTCTAATTATTCTTCAACACTAGGAAAAACAGTGTTTTTTCACTCTAATTATTCTTCAACCCTAGGAAAAACTGTGTTTTCACTCTAATTATTCTTCAACCCTGTACACATGTACAGACATCACATTGACACAGAATATCAGACAACATCTACACACACCGAAGTGCATGTCGTTACACGACCACGATGTTACAAAACTCCTAAAAGAATCATCTACAACACAACGGTATGTGATATGTGAAGTTTTGAGCCACTTTTTCAGTGTTGCTTGCAAAAACTCTCAACTTATTCTTCTCAGTCGTTCAACACGCTTTTGCCCAATTCGTTTAGGTGGGGGTAACTGTAATATATTACGCACTATTCCTGGTCAAACAAATACTATTGTTCCGTGATGAATTAAGGAGCCTACATTTATTTAAAAAAAGTAAAATTCATACCAATGATTGATCTATATAGGCCTATTTATAATAATGACAACATTAAGTTGGTAATACGGGTATTTATGATTTGTTTGAAATGTGACTGAAATATTGTAGCCTAATAGAGCACTACAGTTTGTTGGAAATAGTTTCCTTCCACGGATTCTGAGATACTGAGAGACTTACGGCTCAAATACCAGACATTAAGATTAAACTCGTCCAGACACTAATACTAATGATTCTCGACCACAGTGACATTGTTCTCGTTGACGCGAATCGTGGACAATCAATGAAACGTCAACAAGCATTGAACTCTTGTCTTCGGTTTGCGTTTAATCTAAGTTACGATAACACATAGCCCCAAGCTACCGTACTCTTTCTCGGTTTAAAACTGATGAACGCCGTAAGCTTCACTTACTGGCATCCATCTATCGATTTCTACGTAAAAGCGCCCCCACGTACATGTCATCAATATTTAATTACTTGTCCTCGTATCATTACTTAAACACTCGATCTGGCTCCTCCCTCGTCAGCCCCATTAATCACCCATCCACGTTCCACCGCTCTTTGCTGTAGCTGGATCTCTACTGTGGAATTCAACTCCACCCGATATCAGATATTATAAAACAATAAGGAAATTTAAGGCCACATGCCACGTGTGCAAGTTGAATACTGCAGACGGAATCGAATGAATGATGACAGATTTTAGGACGTATGCCTGAGCTAGGATATTATTTAAGATATTATAGAATGGTTTGTAACTTTGTGATGAAGTTGTGTATCCTTTCGTTATCATATGGAACATGTGTTCGTATCACAGCTAGTTCACGGTCTTTCGAGGCATGGGGCGTTCAACCCACTATACGAGCACATATTCAGGATTTGAGTCTGTCAGGTAACTACTCTACTTGAAAGAAACAACATAGTCCTAAATATCACATTTCATGGTACTAATTCATGGCAAAACACAACACAAAACACAAAAATATTTTACAATTACTCCCCACAACAAAAATCAAAATTACATGTGAGTCTCTTCTCATACAGTTTGGTGCTCCACTACACCCATATCTATCCTAGATATCCTATCGTTGATGCTCTTTGACATTTGCGAGTGTCCATAGTGTTCTTCACGTGGCACAATTTAACACAAATTTGCATATCACAACACAACAAACACAAATTACATTTAAATAACATTAAATATGCAATTATTAAATATTTATCCGTTTTGATACGGAACATTTACTTTAAATGACATTGATTCATTAGCTTATGCCTTGCTTAGCATGTGTTGCTTTTCCGCGCGTATCGTCTTCTTTTCCCATAAGTTTCAAACGCTGAAGTGGTACACCTTCCCAAACAAAATACACATAGTTATAGACATTTTATAGCTTCATCATACAACACTCTTCTGGGTCTGGTCATATCATTATCGTTACAAACGTGTCATATCATTAAATTACGCTAACCTTATGAATAAATTAGCATGAACTGGGTAATTATTCTTTACAAAAATGCATCTACGGTATTTATTTGGTGCAGTTAATTTGTCCTCGGTCAATAACTTGGCCAAATCTTATCCAATTACTTCATTCCAACATTCCATATGTATGGAAACAGTACATATAATTTATTTGATACCATCATATCAAGCACATCTTAATTACTTTTCGAAATATCCAGATCCTTCAGTGTCTTCCTACAATCTAAAAAGAAAAGGATCCGGTCTTATTGACTCCCTTTAGCGTGAACAAGAGATTCGTCATGGACCGTCCTAGGCAAGCTGGCTGCCGGGTCTGTGGATTCTACCTGCTACCGTGACCGACTTCCTGCAATGGCCATGTGCTCACTCAATGGTACAGCTCTGCTAGGGTTCCATGTATGGATTGTGTCATTACGAATTGTGTCGATCTAATTATTTAATACCTACTCTTAGAGTATATAATGGGCTCATATCGGCTCCTAATTAGTATTCATAGCGAGGGATGGATCACAAAATAGCTTTGCCGTTCTATGGACGTAATCAGTGGCTTTTTTGCGCGTCCCAGCTGAGTTTCAAACTGTTATCTCACTGGACGGGCACGAATATAACTAGAGGAACTCCACGTTTCCTACTCGAAGAATTGTTGTCTTACCTCTAAGGGCAGATCAATTTCTATACTGGCCTACCTAGGGTGTCTAGTGGTCTCCCTAGCAGCGACGACTCTGCTAACAGTGGATATAGACAGACTCTGTCCCAACTCTGTTGCGAATACACATGTATGCTCTAAGGCGATACCATATCGTAACTTCGAAGATTGGCCTACTAGATTCGTCAACGTGTGAATTTTCTCGGATGGTCCCTGCAATTTATTGACGTAAATCTCTTGATTCTACGTTACATGTTCGCTGATCGCGGCTAAAAAAAACAACATTTCTTACAGATGACTCAATTCCTAAAGCACTCATGTCCTTCATACATTTACTTATAAGCCAAAGTTTTACGTAGCTCCAAAACAAGTATTAATTTACTGGCATTTACATTGACTATCTTAATGGCTCTCAACATACAACCATGTATAATATAACATAATAAAACATTTATCTATCATTTCAATTACACTGAAAAACTCTCTTTATCTCGCTATTTATCTATCTATCTATCTATCTTAATTTTCACAATAGCACAGTACTTTTACAATAAATATGACACACTTTGCACGTTCTATAGGCATGAATACGCCGATTTATATATTTATTATTGTTACGGACCCCAAATTATATTATTATTATTATTATTAGTTAACGTTATCGTTACTTTCATCAACATCTTACGCCTAAATGGACGTAAGCTTGTCATCCTCAAAGCCATATATTTATAAACATACGAGGGATGTGAACTCGTACACAAATGACTGTTAATTCTTAATATTTGAGGAAATGATTTGTTGTATGGTGAGCTATTAAATCATATCAACATATTGGAATGGTACTCACTTTCATTCTTGCTGGGTTAGTCCAACATGACAGCAATTCGCCCACCATCATGCTTGCTTTAAGCCATCATTACACTTTCCATACGACACATTGCATAGGATTTGCACATGGTAATTATATCTTGCACTAGTGGCATTTTACACTTTTTAAACAACACACATTCTTTTAACATATAGACATAAAAATTTTAATGATCACTGTAACATAACTTTATACATAATTTTTCACACGGATCCTTGCTTGGATTCCCACTATTGCCTGACTTCAGAGATGTAATGCAGCTAAATCCTGACAACCGCCTGTCTCCTTCGAAAGTCTATCTCGCGTGTGTGTGCTCATCTCCCATCCCCTACAGCTTCTATCTTCTCTACTGCAAAGTTGCTCAAACATAGATCACAAATACTTGTGATGCTTTCCAGGTTCCCGTAAAATGTCGTGTTCATTACAATTGTATGTGTTATTTTAACATTCCCTGTGGATAGGTTCATTGTCTGTAAACATCATCCTAAAATATCTCTGTGCTGTACTGCTTATATAGTCGCGTATGCTGTCTGCTTATACGTCTGCTGTAGACTAATTATCATATAATGCAGAATTACTTTTATTGTGCTGCATGATGCGCCTGTCATTGTTCATTACTAATATACTGAACGTCACTACTTATAAATTTCGCGCACTTTCCTGCGTGATCGAACAGCATGTCGCCCCACGAGTTGAGTCAAGAAGAACTGACCGTCTCCTCCAGCTTCTCCCATATAAAGCTTTGTGACGAAAAGTAGTCCATTGGATTTCCAGTAGCGACTCTCTTCTTAAATAATGCGTTCTATGACAAAATGAAGTGTGATTCTTGCTCGTCCATTCATGGAGGTTCCAAATTCACTTGCGTGCTGGCAATTGCTTCGTCCAATTAATTAGAATTAATTGCTTTCTTCCATGGCGTTGGGACGCTACCTCGGTTATTCCCCTGCTGCTACACGACAAATCCTAGCTCAGCCGCAGATTTGGTCTGTGCATAAGCTCCTTTTTAGATGCAGGCTTTAATTTAGGTGTGCGGACACTCCTAAATTACCTTTCCTAGAATATATGCATATGGATGTAAGTTTCATCTCAATTCATTGCTCCATTTGGCCGTAATTAATTAATTTCTGTGGATAACCATCCCCACTCTGCTTCTCCTCCTTGTGAGACTGGTGTTCCCATAGCCATTAATTTCTGTTCACTCCCCCAGTGCCACCGATAAGTAGTTCGCTGGCGTCAACTCGTAACGCCCCTTTGCTAGCTACGATTAGTCAACTGTCAAGTTGGCCCGTTTTCTTCAGCTCTTAGTAGCTTATACGTATACTGGCTTGTAGTTTCTACAATATTCCATATCATTAAATTACGCTAACCTTATGAATAAATTAGCATGAACTGGGTAATTATTCTTTACAAAAATGCATCTACGGTATTTATTTGGTGCAGTTAATTTGTCCTCGGTCAATAACTTGGCCAAATCTTATCCAATTACTTCATTCCAACATTCCATATGTATGGAAACAGTACATATAATTTATTTGATACCATCATATCAAGCACATCTTAATTACTTTTCGAAATATCCAGATCCTTCAGTGTCTTCCTACAATCTAAAAAGAAAAGGATCCGGTCTTATTGACTCCCTTTAGCGTGAACAAGAGATTCGTCATGGACCGTCCTAGGCAAGCTGGCTGCCGGGTCTGTGGATTCTACCTGCTACCGTGACCGACTTCCTGCAATGGCCATGTGCTCACTCAATGGTACAGCTCTGCTAGGGTTCCATGTATGGATTGTGTCATTACGAATTGTGTCGATCTAATTATTTAATACCTACTCTTAGAGTATATAATGGGCTCATATCGGCTCCTAATTAGTATTCATAGCGAGGGATGGATCACAAAATAGCTTTGCCGTTCTATGGACGTAATCAGTGGCTTTTTTGCGCGTCCCAGCTGAGTTTCAAACTGTTATCTCACTGGACGGGCACGAATATAACTAGAGGAACTCCACGTTTCCTACTCGAAGAATTGTTGTCTTACCTCTAAGGGCAGATCAATTTCTATACTGGCCTACCTAGGGTGTCTAGTGGTCTCCCTAGCAGCGACGACTCTGCTAACAGTGGATATAGACAGACTCTGTCCCAACTCTGTTGCGAATACACATGTATGCTCTAAGGCGATACCATATCGTAACTTCGAAGATTGGCCTACTAGATTCGTCAACGTGTGAATTTTCTCGGATGGTCCCTGCAATTTATTGACGTAAATCTCTTGATTCTACGTTACATGTTCGCTGATCGCGGCTAAAAAAAAAAACATTTCTTACAGATGACTCAATTCCTAAAGCACTCATGTCCTTCATACATTTACTTATAAGCCAAAGTTTTACGTAGCTCCAAAACAAGTATTAATTTACTGGCATTTACATTGACTATCTTAATGGCTCTCAACATACAACCATGTAGAATATAACATAATAAAACATTTATCTATCATTTCAATTACACTGAAAAACTCTCTTTATCTCGCTATTTATCTATCTATCTATCTATCTTAATTTTCACAATAACACAGTATTTTTACAATAAATATGACACACTTTGCACGTTCTATAGGCATGAATACGCCGATTTATATATTTATTATTGTTACGGACCCCAAATTATATTATTATTATTATTAGTTAACGTTATCGTTACTTTCATCAACATCTTACGCCTAAATGGACGTAAGCTTGTCATCCTCAAAGCCATATATTTATAAACATACGAGGGATGTGAACTCGTACACAAATGACTGTTAATTCTTAATATTTGAGGAAATGATTTGTTGTATGGTGAGCTATTAAATCATATCAACATATTGGAATGGTACTCACTTTCATTCTTGCTGGGTTAGTCCAACATGACAGCAATTCGCCCACCATCATGCTTGCTTTAAGCCATCATTACACTTTCCATACGACACATTGCATAGGATTTGCACATGGTAATTATATCTTGCACTAGTGGCATTTTACACTTTTTAAACAACACACATTCTTTTAACATATAGACATAAAAATTTTAATGATCACTGTAACATAACTTTATACATAATTTTTCACACGGATCCTTGCTTGGATTCCCACTATTGCCTGACTTCAGAGATGTAATGCAGCTAAATCCTGACAACCGCCTGTCTCCTTCGAAAGTCTATCTCGCGTGTGTGTGCTCATCTCCCATCCCCTACAGCTTCTATCTTCTCTACTGCAAAGTTGCTCAAACATAGATCACAAATACTTGTGATGCTTTCCAGGTTCCCGTAAAATGTCGTGTTCATTACAATTGTATGTGTTATTTTAACATTCCCTGTGGATAGGTTCATTGTCTGTAAACATCATCCTAAAATATCTCTGTGCTGTACTGCTTATATAGTCGCGTATGCTGTCTGCTTATACGTCTGCTGTAGACTAATTATCATATAATGCAGAATTACTTTTATTGTGCTGCATGATGCGCCTGTCATTGTTCATTACTAATATACTGAACGTCACTACTTATAAATTTCGCGCACTTTCCTGCGTGATCGAACAGCATGTCGCCCCACGAGTTGAGTCAAGAAGAACTGACCGTCTCCTCCAGCTTCTCCCATATAAAGCTTTGTGACGAAAAGTAGTCCATTGGATTTCCAGTAGCGACTCTCTTCTTAAATAATGCGTTCTATGACAAAATGAAGTGTGATTCTTGCTCGTCCATTCATGGAGGTTCCAAATTCACTTGCGTGCTGGCAATTGCTTCGTCCAATTAATTAGAATTAATTGCTTTCTTCCATGGCGTTGGGACGCTACCTCGGTTATTCCCCTGCTGCTACACGACAAATCCTAGCTCAGCCGCAGATTTGGTCTGTGCATAAGCTCCTTTTTAGATGCAGGCTTTAATTTAGGTGTGCGGACACTCCTAAATTACCTTTCCTAGAATATATGCATATGGATGTAAGTTTCATCTCAATTCATTGCTCCATTTGGCCGTAATTAATTAATTTCTGTGGATGACCATCCCCACTCTGCTTCTCCTCCTTGTGAGACTGGTGTTCCCATAGCCATTAATTTCTGTTCACTCCCCCAGTGCCACCGATAAGTAGTTCGCTGGCGTCAACTCGTAACGCCCCTTTGCTAGCTACGATTAGTCAACTGTCAAGTTGGCCCGTTTTCTTCAGCTCTTAGTAGCTTATACGTATACTGGCTTGTAGTTTCTACAATATTCCAACTTTAATGCTATAATATTCCCGTTCTGGACGTGAAATCATGCGGTTATAATTATATACAGTTTTAACTCATTGCTCCTTGGGTTCACAGTGGCTGTTCCCCTCAGTATCAATGATTCGATTCTCAGAAGGATCATGGGCCTGGTCTTTCTTTTATAAAGACCCCGGTTCATTGCTAGTCAGCCGTGTCCAATTGGGCACATCTTCCCCCAGCTAAGTTTGAATAATTCATTTTACAAGTGAATTCTTTCGAGACTCCTTCTGACTGCATCGACCTTGTAGACAGTGTTTACATTAGGCGGTCAGTGCTCCCGGGTGGGTAGATTATTAGCTTGGGAATAAGCTAACCCCAAGGGAAGATGATGAAGAAAAAGAAGTGGGTTTCGGACTGGAGAAAAAGGATGGAGAAATAGGACGAGAGTCCAACAGAAGTTATAATTTTAACTTTAAGTATACTCAAAGGCAGCCGCCACTGCAAATCCGCTTTCCGATACCTAAAGTGGGTAGGGACCTGGGCGAAGCTAACCGGAAACGCAGCTGGAACTTGGGCTATTCGCAAGAAAGCTGCTATAGCGTATTCCCTCTCAAGCAAAAATATACCTACTCTGGGGAAGGGTGGTGGTCTGGCAGGACAAAGAGTAACAGATTTATTGTGTATCTGTTCAAAGGAGTTTGTTTCTAAACAAGTATTTTGAAGAATACCAATAATTTGAATCAGCCTTGATATTTTAGTTCTTGAAATTGTAGAATTTCTAATGAGCGACCGAATGCTTCCAAGAAGGATAGGGATAAAGCAATTATACCCTTGGGAATAATTTTGGTAAGAGGACCAATAGTTGCATTTAGAAATGACTAAGCTTTTACCCAGAGAGGCGCCGACTAAAAGCTCAGACAATGAGAAACACTTAAATTTTGAGAAACCAACCATAAGTGGTAGAGAGAATCTCCACAAGCAGGAAGCTGGCGTAGCGAGCTATGCTTGCCTTACTGGCCAGTTAGAATTAGCTATCAAAGCTAAGAGAGACTTTAATAAGTTAATAACTAAGAGTTCTTGCTCAAATGCAACAAGTAGTGAAAACCTTATCAATGGATTTATTTTTATTAAAGAGGGCATAAACCTAGGAAGAGTCAGGGAAGACAGGATCTTGCCTAACCGTTATGTTTGAGAAATGATAAATCAAAAGAACAAATCTTAATTTATTTAACAATGTAAAAAGAAGTAGTTTATGTAACAAATATATAATTTTGATTTTGTAAACAACTGGGGTCGCAGACCTCCTAAATCATCTAAAGCTTGCACCAGGCAATTGACACTTTTTTGGGTTTTAAACCTTTTATACGTACTAAAATCTTCGTAAGATTTTGAAATGTTGTTAAGATTAACAAATGGGGAATTTTAAGATAATTGACGTAATTAAAGTTAAACAATAAATCAAGTACAAGATGTGTACTTTAAGGATTTCTAGATAGGTATCTTAGAAATATGAAAAAATAACAACTTCGAAAGTAACAACAAAAGTAACAGGAAGAAATGAAATAGAAGTTTCTATAACTTCTTGTATTAATACATAACTACTTTTATAGATTATACAAATAAGGCAGGTCACTTATTGTGAAACCTGAAGAGAAAAATTGAAAGGAAGTTTCTAGAACTCCTATGTATAAATAGGGATCACGAGCAAAATGGGGCAAATTTCCCTTTAGTGAAACCTAGAGATAACTCACTTTTGAGTAAAAAGAATTGGATTCCCTCATTAGAAGGGAGAAACAATATACTTTAAGGCGTGTGCTAGACACGAAGTTTTACAGACATTAATTCGTTATACGTGGAGCAAGTAAGGGAGGGCACTTATTTAAAGTGACACCTCATTGAAAAAAGACCTAAAGTAACAATTTTATTATTCTAGTTTGTTAGTAAAGGGTTTGGGAAAGATCTAATGGGATTGTGGAAGAATGTTCATGGCCGTATTTATTGTACTCGGACGAGCGCGACGCGGATGAAAAAGTTGAACAGGCACTGTTTCACTATATTCTGTTGATATAGTTGAAAAGTTCACTGTAGTAGCACAAAAAGTTTATAGGAAGAAAAGTTATTGCAGTTATGTAAAAGTTGAGTATTGGCTTGAGAGAATTTATGAGTTGTAGTTTCTATGGGCGGCAGTTAAATACGGCAGAAAATTTCTCACGTAGGAAGACAGTTTATGTGGATTAGAAACGTATCCCACATAAGTTTCTCAGCGAAGAATGTATTCCCATATCAAGTGGAAAATACATGACAGTATAACTGGTAGATAGAGTGTAGGTTCTGGAAGGTTCCAGAACAATGATGAGTTGTTTAAATTGGGTAGAGAATCCCTCGGCTGAAAACTAGATTATATAGACAGTGGGTATTTTAGAAATATCCCTCGATGTGAGATAACATCTCAGAAAATCTTTCATTTTGAAAGTTAGACTTGATAGTTCGAGTTTGATCAAGAAGATCTCTAGAAAGCAATTATTTTATCACATATAGCAATTTTCACTGTCTATAAAATCCAAATAAAAGCAATGAGCCTTTTAAAAGCGATGAGAATGTGGTTAAAACATGAAGTCGGTACTTATCTTTGCTTCATGAAGAAGGCGATGTTGCTGTTGACGGTTGATTCTAAAACTCGAACATGGCGTCGAATTTAAAAGCTTGCCTCTAGAGTAGAGGAGGCGAGCTTTAGTTAAGCTCCAACTGACTGGTTTGACTTCAGACGCACAAGTGAGGCCAGCTCAACGGAGCGCGGAGAGACCAGGGAAGGGAAAAAGGAGGGGGTAGGAGACAAAAGGAATACATATAAGAATAGCCAACATAACAGAATAAATTTTCTTGATGAAATGGTCTTCAAAGAGTTGATAGCAGGCGTCACTAGCGCAGCCTGGTGGGTGAAAAAGTAGACGAAGTTCTCTTGATCACGGAGATGATAGCTGGCGATAGCGACGAGATCTGGTGGCTAGATTGGTAAGGAAGTCCTCTTGTGCAGGGAAAATTGAGGAACTTCAGAGATTCACTGCTAGATGACGCTAGGTGGTTCATGGAAGATATATATCTAGAACAGACTTTCAGGTAGTGTAAGAAACATATACCAACAAAGAGAAATCAGGAGATCACTGTTGGTGTTTGCGAAAAAAAGGAAGGGATGAACTAAAGCAAAGAGAAGCAAAAGCTTACTCTGTCTTACCGTTTATTCCAAAGAATACACCAAGCTGGGAGGGATAAACACCAACAGAGAACGAAAGACATGAAATTAAAAGCTTGAAGGTAAAGGAGCAATTAAAGAAAGTGGTCTTATAATATGCCCATTAGTGGTCAAGATCTTGGCTACCCTAACTCTCCCATCCCTTCCAGGATAACACTCGGTCACTCTACCAGAAATCCAGACCAAGGGTGGAGAAACATCCCTAACCAGGACCAAGTCCCCCACTTTAATGTCGGGATTGGAAAGAAACCTCTTCTGTCTCCGTTGCAAGGAAGTTAAGTATTCCAAATTCCACCTCATCCAGAAAGAATTACGGAGGGCTTCATGTTTTCGCCAAACAATAGGTAAATTAGAATCTCTGTAAGAGTTGGGAAGGAGAGGAGGGGCAGAAAGAGAAGTGCCTATAAGGGAGTGACCAGGTGTGAGTGGAAGCAGGTCATCAGGGTCATTGGAAAGCGGAGTTAAAGGGCGAGATTTGACAACACCTTCAATCAGAACAGACAGCGAATTAAATTCTTGATAAGTCTGAATGCGATTACCTAAAACCTTTCTTAAGTGACGTTTAGTGAGCTTTACGCAGGATTCCCACCTACCACCGTGATGAGGGGCGTAGGGAGGTATAAAACGCCATTTGAAACCCTTTGAGTAGGAAAAATTAGAAATCTGTTCCATGGAAGAAGATGTGAGAGCTTTCTTCCAGAAGGAACCTGCGCCTTGAAAAGTGGAAGCGTTAGCAGAGAACATCTCCGAAGGAACACCACGCCTAGCAGCGAAGCGAGAGACAGCTGATAAAAAGTAAGAAGTAGAGGTATTCGTTACTAGTTCCAAATGGATCGCGCCAGTAACCATGCAAACAGAGAGAAACACAGAGCTTACCAAACAATTTGCGTTTAGCTTCAGTGGAATTGCGTTGATATTTGAACGGACTCATATAGTCCACACCAGTTAGAGCAAATGGACGTATAGGAGAAGAGCGAAATTAATTGAGTATTGACTTTAGGTTTATCTTTGAAGCAAGGAATGCATATGTGAATTACAGAGGAAACTTCATGAATTCCATTTATAATCCAGTACTTTTCCCTTAAGAGGCAAAGCAGTGTGCGTGTACCAACATTCAGATTACGATAATGAAAGTCACGTATAATTAAAGAAGTTACGTGATGTTTAGAAGGCAAAATAACAGGATGCTTTTTGTCCTCAGAAAGCAAAGATTGCGAGAGCCTACCACCTACCCTGAGTAACCTATTGTCATCAAGGAACGGGGCTAAGGCACGAAGACGACTGGATTTGGGAAGATCCTTTTTAGAAGAAAGTAAAGACAATTAAAAAGAAAAGGCTTCTTGCTGTGTTAGTTGCAAAACCTAAATGGTAGCGAGATTCAATTCATGATTGGTAAGGTGTGGTTTGGGGAGAAGAGGTTGATCAACCACAAGATATTTCCATCGTAGAAGATAGCCAACAATTCGAATTAATTTGTGAAAGGAAGAATAGCGTGATAATAAGGGATGAGAAACGTTGGAAACAAGACACGAAGCAGTAGATTTACATACTTTAGCGTCAGGTAAGTTGGAGTTTGTAGCTGGAGGTTTAGAAGGCCAACAACAAAAGTCTTCGCTTAACCATGGGGGCCCATGCCAGTACAACTGAGAAGCTGTCAATTGAGAGGGTAAACATCCACGAGAAATGATGTCGGCGGGGTTGTCAGCGCTGGGCACATGCCTCCATTGACATCCCGAAGAAAGAGTTTGAATTTTGGAAACCCTGTTTGCAACAAAAGTTTGCCAATGAACGGGGTTTCTGGCGATCCAAGAAAGAGTGATCATGGAATCGCTCCACAGATAAGTTTGCGAAAATTCGACCCTAAGACTTCCCGTAATTTCTTAACAAGTTCTGCGGCCATGAGTGCAGCACACAATTCAAGCCTAGGCAAAGTGATAATTTTAAGACGAGCCACCTTCGATTTGGCACAAACAAGGTTGGAAACTGAAGATCCATTTAACGAACTGCGATAAACCATATATGCACAGCAACCGTAAGCTTTTTCGGAACTGTCCGCAAACACATGAAGGAAAAAAGATGCATTAGGATGAGCGTTAATTAAATTCCTGGTAATTTCAATAAGGGAAAGATCAAGCAAATTGCTGCGAAAAGAGAGCCATCTGTTAAGAAGAGAAAGGGGAACAGTGTCGTCCCATTCACATTTCAGCGACCATAGCTCTTGCATGAAAAGTTTGGCTATAACAATAACCGGGGCAAGGAATTGAAGCGGATCAAAAATTTTTGCAATTTCAGAGAGAATTTGTCCTTTTGTGTTCGGGAGCTCTTCTGCAAGCGAAACTTTATAGATGAGAGTGTCAATGTTAGTGCACCAATGAACTCCAAGAGTTTTTATGGACTCGGAGTCTCCACAAATTTTGACGGAGGAGGGGTCTCATGGGAGTTGGAATTCCACTTATGAAGTGGGAATCCTCCATTCTTTAACAATGCTTGAAGTTCTAGTGACACGAAAGAAGCTTCCTCCAAAGTGGGGAAGGACTGCAAGTAATCGTCAACATAGAATGATGTAGTTAGTGCTTCGGAAGCTTTAGAATCAAATAAATGACCATCTTGAGAGGCTAACAAAATAATGTAGGGATCGGATAGCAAGGAAAGCGGAAGGTTTAAAGCCATAAGTAACAGTCTTTAAGCGAAATACCTTAATGGGATTGCTGATTTCGTCGCGCCACAATATTCTTTGGAGATCTCGTTGTTCAGGCTGAATTAAAACCTGACGGTACATCTGTTTGATGTCCACTATAACAGCTATGGGAAATAATAGAAAATTTAAGAGTATAGCAAATAAATCTGACTGAATAGCAGGACCAGAGTAAAGAGTATCGTTAAGACTGTTGCCATTAACGTCAGGTGATGAATCATTGAAAACGACTCGGATTTTATCCTTTACAAGAGGGTTTTTCCACACGCGATGATGATTTATGAAAACCGTTTCAATTGGGGGGTGCAATTCGTCATCAGATTTGCTAACAACTTCCATATGATCTAAGCTTTCATACTCATCCATGAAATCATTATACTGCTGTTTAACGAGAGGTTCTTTCTTGAATTTGCTCTCGATAGCAAAGAGAGCTTTTCGAGCTTTGGGTTGAGAATTAATAAGTTTAGGGGGATTATGTAATCTTGGCATCTGAACAATGAACTGCCTATCAGGAGAACGAGTGGTGGTGTTCAGAAATATTTGCTCACAGAATTCGTTTTCTGAAGAGGTCACGTTAGGAGAATCAACGCTTTCAAGCCTCCAGAACTGTTCCATGTCAGTATGAGCGAAATAACATTGCGATGCGGGTTGGGGAGAATAATGAGGAAGTTGACCGGTGACGATCCATCCAAAATTAGTGGCTCTGGCAACCACGTTTGAGGATAACTTGCGAGCCTGTTTACGAAGGCAATTCCAGAAAACATTGGCACTAAAGAGTATGTCAATGGGGTTTTGTACATTCAACTGAGTATCGGCTAGCCTTAAATGCGAGGAAATGCTTAAACCTGAAATATCAACAGAGTGACTTGGAGTATCTTCTCCTATGCTCTTGAGAATGAGACAATTCAGTTTGAGAAAGTTATTTCTGTGACAAATGTCTCTTATGGTTAGCTTTGAAAACTGTAAGGGTTGCGATTTTGAGCTATTAATGCCCGATACGTTAATAGAAGTGGGGTTTACAGGTAGGCCTAGTTTTTTGATTAATGAATTAGAAACGAAATCGTGGGTTGCCGCCGAATAAATAAGACCGCGTGCACGGACCCAGTTGCCAAAGTTATCCTGATTTTCGATTTGGACAGTGGACAATAGTACTTGGGCACTACGTATGGACTTGGCATTTTGAATGTAAGATGAAGCACTGGAACTGTTAGCATTGTCACTTTTCTGAGAAGTAGATGCGGTCGATGACCTTGCTTGATCATGACGATGTAGTAAAGTGTGATGAGCTTTTTCACAATGGAAGCAAAGTCTGGTGGACTTGCAATTTGAAGCAGAATGCGTGTGTGCTAGGCAGTTGAAGCAATGTTTATTCTGAGAAACTAATTTTCTTCTGACGTCAACTGACAGTTCTTTAAAAGATTTACATAGATATAAGGCGTGGGAATCTTTACAAAGTATGCACTTTAATGGTTCATTTAAACTCTTACGGGGTTCACTTTGAGTGTTTAAAACGAGAGAACTAGCAATGCGGCGTTCACTAGACCTAGTTGGGTAACCAGTGGCGTTTGACTTGAGTTTAGATGAGCAGGACCCAGGTTTTTGGGTACTAGACGCTAAACGTTCGCTTTTAGGTTTAAGAGACATTGATTCAAATTTAGAACTAGGGGATGAGGGTTCACTTTGATTAGCTAAAGCAGTTAAGAGTTGGCATCTAGCATTTATGAAAGTGACTAAATGCTCGTAAGAGTAATCGTCTTCTCTGGAAAGTTAAATCTCCCAAGCTTTGAGGGTAGCAACATCGACTTTAGAAACCACTAAGTGTATTAAGAAAGTGTTCAGTGGGTTGATCTAATTGGAATAGAGCTTTAACGTGAAGTTGTGTTGTATCAATGAGAGTGCGCAAACTAGTGACGTCATTGTGCTTTGACGCAGGTAAGTTAAATAGAGCCTTCATATGGCGTTGAATACGTAACCGTGAATTACCGTATCTTTCCTTCAACAATTTAAAGGATAGTTTTCAGCACTTAACGGGAGTGCTTCAACTAACTGCAGGGCTTGACCCCGGAGGATGGATCTCAAATAAGGAAACTTGTAGATGACTTGAGTGTCTTCATTGTCATGAACAAGAGAAAAAATAGTTCATAGAAAGATTCCCAAGTAGATTCGTCTCTAGAGAAGTGGGGTAAATCAATCTTAGGTAGGATTGGTTTGGGCTTGTGAGTGCCCTCAAGAAAAGAGGTTTGTTGTTCGTGAAGGGAATCAAGAACAGAACCGTCTTTTTCTGTTCGTCTTCGAGTTGGCGTATTATTTTAAAAGCAGAACCTATACCTTCGTAATTTTGGTTTTCTACTTCGACTCGATCTTCAGTTTGATTGAGCATACAAGTTTCGATTTCAGTTTGGATGTTACAATAATTTTCATATGAACGTTCAAAATCCCTTACACGATGTTTTAACAAGTCTTATTGAGCTTCTGAGGGATCTAGCTCTTTGATGTATTTTCTAAATCGGGTAATTTGCCCTTTATAGGATATTCGTTTAGAAGTAATTTTTCATCCTTATCCTTTTCAGTAGGAGCCATGATAAAATAGGTAAATTAAAGTATAACTTAAGAAACTGTAGAACCTTGGAAATGCTGTCAGACTGGCAACAGCAAATAAGTTGAAAGAAAGGGACACACCAAAGGAGACAGGAGCGGCCTCTTTCTCCTTCACAGGCTTTGCACGGTGAAGCTATAGCTGAAAAATTCAAATAAGATATTAATGATTTGCAATATATTGTCAAATAACCCTTGACAAATAAAGCCTGATAAGTAAAATGTCATAAATGGACTCTCCCGGGTTTTGGCACCAAATTTTGAGTAGATTATTAGCTTGGGAATAACCTAACCCCCAAGGGAAGATGATGAAGAAAAAGAAGTAAGTTTCGGACTGGAGAAAAAGGATGGAGAAATAGGACGAGAGTCCAACAGAAGTTATAATTTTAACTTTAAGTATACTCAAAGGCAGCTGCCACTGCAAATCCGCTTTTCGATACCTAAAGTGGGTAGGGACCTGGGCGAAGCTAACAGGAAACGCAGCTGGAACTTGGGCTATTCACAAGAAAGCTGCTATAGCGTATTCCCTCTCAAGCATAAATATACCTACTATGGGGAAGGGTGGCCTGGCAAGACAAAAAGTAACAGATTTATTGTGTATCTGTTCAAAGGAGTTTGTTTCTAAACAAGTATTTTGAAGAATACCAATAATTTGAATCAGCCTTGATATTTTAGTTCTTGAAATTGTAGAATTTCTAAAGAGCGACCGGATGCTTCCAAGAAGGATAGGGATAAAGCAATTATACCCTTGGGAATAATTTTGGTAAGAGGACCAATAGTTGCATTTAGAAATGACTAAGTTTTACCCAGCAAGGCGCCGACTAAAAGTTTAGACAATGAGAAACACTTAAATTTTGAGAAACCAACCATAAGTGGTAGAGAGAATCTCCACAAGCAGGAAGCTGGCGTAGCGAGCTATGCTTGCCTTACTGGCCAGTTAGAATTAGCTATCAAAGCTAAGAGAGACTTTAATAAGTTAATAACTAAGAGTTCTTGCTCAAATGCAACAAGTAGTGAAAACCTTATCAATGGATTTATTTTTATTAAAGAGGGCATAAACCTAGGAAGAGTCAGGGAAGACAGGATCTTGCCTAACCGTTATGTTTGAGAAATGATAAATCAAAAGAACAAATTTTAATTTATTTAACCATGTAAAAAGAAGTAGTTTATGTAATAAATATATAATTTTGATTTTGTAAACAAATGGGGTGGCAGACCTCCTAAATCATCTAAAGCTTGCACCAGGCAATTGATACTTTTTTGGGTTTTAAACCTTTTATACGTACTAAAATCTTCGTAAGATTTTGAAATGTTGTTAAGATAAACAAATGGGGAATTTTAATATAATTGACGTAATTAAAGTTAAACAATAAATCAAGTACAAGATGTGTACTTTAAGGATTTCTAGATAGGTATCTTAGAAATATGAAAAAATAACAACTTCGAAAGTAACAACAAAATTAACAGGAAGAAATGAAATAGAAGTTTCTATTTCTTGTATTAATACAGAACTACCTTTATAGATTATACAAATCGGGCAGGTCACTTATTGTGAAACCTGAAGAGAAAAATTGAAAGGAAGTCTCTAGAACCCCTATGTTTAAATTGGGATCACGAGAAACATGGGGCAAATTTCCCTTTCGTGAAACCTAGAGATAACTCACTTTTGAGTAAAAAGAATTAGATTCCCACATTAGAAGGGAGAAACAATATACTTTAAGGCGTGTACTAGACACGAAGTTTTACAGACATGAATTCGTTATACGTGGAGCAAGTAAGGGAGGGCACTTATTGAGAGTGACACCTCATTGAAAAAAGACCTAAAGTAACAATTTAATTATTTTAGTTTGTTAGTAAAGGGTTTGGGAAAGATCAAATGGGATTGTGGAAGAGTGTTCATGGCCGTATTTATTGTACTCGGACGAGCGCGACGCGGATGAAAAAGTTGAACCGGCAGAGTTTTCACTATAGTCTGTTGATATAGTTGAAAAGTTCACTGTAGTAGCACAAAACGTTCATAGAAAGAAATGTTATTGCAGTTATGTAAAAGTTGAGTTTTGGCTTGAGAGAATTTATGAGTTGTAGTTTCTATGGGCGGCAGTTAAATACGGCAGAAAATTTCCCACGTAGGAAGACAGTTTATATGGATTAGAAGTTTATCCCACATAAGTTTCTCAGCGAAGAAAATATTCCCATATCAAGTGGAAAATACATGACAGTATACTGATAGATAGAGTGTAGGTTCTGGAAGGTTCCAGAGCAATGATGAGTTGTTTAAATTGGATAGAGAATCCCTCGGCGGAAAACTAGATTATATAGACAGTGGGTATTTTAGAAATATCCCTCGATGTGAGATAACATCTCAGAAAATCTTTCATTTTGAAAGTTAGACTTGATAGGTCGAGTTTGATCACGATCTCTAGAAAGCAGTTATTTTATCACATATAGCAATTTGTACTGTCTATAAAATCCAAATAAAAGCATTGAGCCTTTTAAAAGCGATGAGAATGTGGTTAAAACATAAAGTCGGTACTTATGTTTGCTTCATGAAGAAGGCGATGTTGCTGTTGACGGTTGATTCTAAAACTCGAACATGGCGTTGAATTTAATAGTTTGCCTCTAGAATAGAGGTGGCGAGCTTTAGTTAAGCTCCAACTGACTGGTTTGACTCCAGACGCACAAGTGAGGCCAGCTCAACGGAGCGCGGAGAGACCAGGGAAGGGAAAAAGGTGGGGGTAGGAGACAAAAGGAATACATATAAGAATAGCCAACATAACAGAATAAATTTTCTTGATGAAATGGTCTTCAAAGAGTTGATAGCAGGCGTCACTAGCGCACCCTGGTGGGTGAAAAAGTAGACGAAGTTCTCTTGATCACGGAGATGATAGCTGGCGATAGCGACGAGATCTGGTGGCTAGAATGGTAAGGAAGTCCTCTTGTGCAGGGAAAATTGAGGAACTTCAGAAATTTGCTGCTAGATGACGCTAGGTGGGTCATGGAAGATATATATCTAGAACAGACTTACAGGTAGTGTAAGAAACATATACCAACAAAGAGAAATCAGGAGATCACTGTTGGTGTTTGCGAAAAAAGGAAAGGATGAACTAAAGCAAAGAGAAGCAAAAGCTTACTCTGTCTTACCGTGTATTCCAAAGAATACACCACCGAGCAGTGGATCGTTTCGCTCCCCCTCCCCTCTCTGTCTGCCGTCTCGTATTTCGTCATTCTCTCTCCTTAGAGCTTCATTCATTGCTCGGAGTTCCTTTGCTGCTTCCCGTAACTGGTCATAAAACTGTGCCAACTGACAGCTGCATTCATTCCTCGTTCACTTGGGGTCTGTAAGCGTGTTGTCTTGTTTCCTTTCAAACTGGTATATGCCTTTCTGCGGATTCTCTGCATGCATACTTAATGATTCCCCGTACACTTGGATGTGCATGGCTTGTTCTTCTGCGGTTTCATACTCTTCCGGTGGACTATACAATTTGAGATTGGCGGCATTTATCACAACTTCTTTGCCTGTTTCTTCATCTTTGATTTTGTAGGCATTATATTGCAAATCCCTTATAATTAAATAGGGTTTGTGAAATTTGCGTTGACTTTCGGGTATTTCCTTCTCCCTGAGTCACAAATGGTTGGTTTTTCTTATTGCTCCGTTTTTTGCGTTGACTTTCTGGTATTTCCTTCTCCCTGAGTCACAATTGGCTGGTTTTTCTTATTGCTCCGTTTCTTGTGGAGTTCTTCTGTCTGTCTTCGTGCTGTTGAAGTTCCAGACTCTTTGCTCCGTCATCATTCTTATAGATGTCGGGTGACTTCTATTTTTAATCGCTTCATCCCAATGCACTTGCGATTTTCTGTTGTCATCTCCACGATCTTCCATATACCTTAATGATGCGTGATAACGTTCTTCTGCTTCTTCGTCGAACCCGTGACTCTGTTCTTGGGATCTCCAGTCTTGGTTATTACCATCTCGGCCGTAATTTCTTCTGTTATCAGGCTGTTGATTCTCGTATCGCGCTGATTCCAGGTTTTTCTTCCTCGGTGTCCGCGGTTCGATCTTCCTCTGTATGCTGGCCTCCAATTCTGGTTTTCCCTTTCTTCTCGTTGCCAGTCTGACTTCACAGTTTCTGTGCTGGTAGATTTATTTTTGGTCTGCACCTTAGTCGGTTCGGTTTGTGGACTAGTCATGTGGACTTGTTCCGTGTTCCGACTCTGCCTCATATGCTGCGTTGTGGTGAGATCGAGTTGGCTGAGTACCGCCTCCATCTCAGTCGCTGTCTTGGCGTTTGCCGAGATTAATAGTCTTTGCACTTCATATGGTAATTGCTTGGCTATCGCTAAACAAATGTCTAATTCTCTAGGTGTTTCGTCAAGCTCTCTGAAACGGCATAATTTTGCTATAAAAATACTTCGTTGGATTATTTGTACTATAACGTCTGGAGTACAAGTCCAATCTTAGATTCTGCTGGATATTTGAATCCCAGTACCTCTTTAAAAATGCCTGGCGGAACTCTTCTACTGAGTCAAAGGTGTAACGAAAACTTCTGAACCATAAGGCACATTCACCTTCAGTCAGTTTTTCGATAGCTCTTAATCTTCGCTCTGGCGGTAACTTTGTGTCATTTAAATATTTGGAAACCTCTTTGAGCCAGTACTTGGGTGTCATATTTGAGTTACTCCCAGAATACTTTCTCGGTTTCTCGTCATTAACCCTTATAACAGTGACTATCTGATTTTGTGCAGCATTTTCATGCGGTGTGGACATAGCAATAGGTATACCAGGTGTGATATACGGGCTATCACTTGGCATGGCTGTATTTCTCGGAGTGGGCTGTACCTCTATATCTGCCCATCTATTTCTCCTATTTTCATCTATGCTTCCTTCATTAGATCTAGGATTCCGCAATATGGACTCCTCCTGTGCGATCATCCTGGTTTCTATTTGGCTGTGCCTATTTTCCGCTCTTCCTAAACGAGCTAATACTTCTCGTTCTATTTTCTTCAGGCGATCACGATTTTCTTCTGTCATAGTAAAGATTTTCTCCTTGTCATCTTTAAGGCTCTCTTTTATACGAGAAATTTCCCCAGCTAAACCTTGTCTTACTTCGGAAAGCGTTTTATCATTGACTTCATTTTTCAAGCCCTCTCGAACTTCCAACTCCTCTCGTAAACCTGTAACCTCTTTTTGGATGTGACCGTGCATATTGTAGATTTCGTTCCTTATTTTGGTAATTTCTCCCTGGTCCTCATCTTGCCTTTTGTGAATGACTGCTAGATCGTTCTGAGTTTGTTCTAACTCTTTTTGGACTTTTCCAACCTGCGTCTTCATATTCATAATTATTCCCTTATTTTCTTTAGCGGAAGTTTTTATTTCACTGATCTCCTTGGATTGGTCAAGGATATTCTGATCCTGCTTCTTTAATGCTTCATCTACTGCTTTTGCGTAGCCTGCCATACGTTTCTCCTATTTTTCTTCGCTATCTTCGAGCCTTTGATCATCGGTCTGTGTGAACGTATTAAACTACTTTTCCTGCCGCTTAGTGTTCGCTTCGTTTTGATTCTGAATATCTTTAGGCTCTACGGACACATCGTTTAATCTATCGTTGACCTCACGTTGCGAGTCTCTGCACACTTGCAGATTATTCTCGAGTTTTACTTCTATTGACTCAAAGCGTTTGTCATTATTTGCTTGCATCTCTGAAACCACGTTAACAATCTTTTCAGTTACCTCTTGTTTAATAGATTCTTTAACATCATCAATTTTTTTATTGACCTCTAATTGGTTATTTTCTAACTGAGGGTTTACCGTAGCCAACATTTGGTTCATTTCATTTTGATTAGCCCTCAGGCTATCGTTCATTTCAGTTTTGTTAACCTCTTACTGAGTATTTACCGTAGGCAACCTCTGGCTCAACTCAGTTTGATTAGCATCTAACTGATTATTTACTGTATCCAATCTACCCGTTATTTCCTCTTGAAATGCCTTAGCGTCTTCCCTACTCTTGGCATGAGTAGTATCAAAATGTTCCTTCAACTCTGCGATACATTTCAGTACCCCTTCAGTACCGGCCATCCTGTATTTCTTATCTTTGAGAAAAAGGTGGGCCCGTGCTGTACATGTTGCAGCGTTATATTGGGAAAAGAATTCCGATGTCGCAAAAACAACAACCTTCATTTTAGCACAGTGCTGTGAACACCTATGGAATGGGTTTAGACCCACGTACCCGTCTGTACATTCACTCGTCTGACAACAATGTCTAATGTCTGAGTACAACCTAAAAAGACTCACAAACATTCAAACACAGTTTGAGGAATAATATACTATTATGGTTTTCCCCATGGAAACCATACTATTGTTATGGGGTTTTCTGAATCCCATAAGCCATCACGTTCTCTGGGCGCCATGATAATTGTAAGTAAGCTGCCCCATTGCAAGACATCGGCCAAGCTCGGACTTATTAGCAAAAACCGTCCAGGGAGTGGTTTTTACTGCCGAATGACCCGCTTTGGGCCATGCCGTGATAATTGGAAAGGAGGGTGCTTACCATGTGCCTATGGTGACCTGTGATTACAACTGGCCCCATGTAACAGCGACATGATAAAATTAAGAGACGAATATTACATTTACATTTAAGCATGCCTCAAGGAGGATTATCAACATTTATTTCGAACGTGTAGGCTTATCAACTATGGGACGCGGCCTTTCCTAATATACCCTAGCTTTTCTGCCATTCTTGTCTCTACCATTTAATACCTTGGCCGACTTATATTAGTACCTGTGACTCAATCATAGTACAATATCATATCCTCCATGAAACCTTTCGTTATCATAAGGAACATGTGTTCGTATCCCAGCTAGTTCACGGTCTTTCGAGGCATGGGGCGTTCAACCCACTATACGAGCACATATTCAGGATTTGAGTCTGTCAGCTAACTACTCTACTTGAAAGAAACAACATAGTCCTAAATATCACATTTAATGGTACTAATTCATGGCAAAACACAACACAAAACACAAAAATATTTTACAATTACATCCCACAACAAAAATCAAAATTTCATTTGAGTCTCTTCTCATACAGATATCATATCGTTGATGATCTTTGACATTTGCGAGTGTCCATAGTGTTCTTCACGTGGAACAATTTAACACAAATTTGCATATCACAACACAACAAACACAAATTATATTTAAATAACATTAAATATGCAATTATTAAATATTTATCTGTTTTGACACAAATTACATTGATTCATTAGCTTATGCCTTGCTTAGCATGTGTTGCTTTTCCGCGCGTATCGTCTTCTTTTCCCATAAGTTTCAAACGCTGAAGTGGTACAACTTCCCATCCAAACTACACATAGTTATAGACATTTTATAGCTTCATCATACAACACTCTTCTGGGTCTGGTCATATCATTATCGTTACAAACGTGTCATATCATTAAATTACGCTAACCTTATGAATAAATTAACATGAACTGGGTAATAATTCTTTACAAAAATGCATCTACGTTATTTATTTGGTGCAGTTAATTTGCCCTCGGACAATAACTTGGCCAAATCTTATCCAATTACTTCATTCCAACATTCCATATGTATGGAAACAGTACATATAATTCATTTGATACCATCATATCAAGCACATCTTAATTACCTTTCGAAATATAGAGATTCTTCAGTGTCCCACTACAATCTTAAAAGAAAAGGATCCGGTCTTATTGACTCCCTTTAGCGTGAACAAGAGATTCGTCATGGACCGTCCTAGGCAAGCTGGCTGCCGGGTCTGTGGATTCTACCTGCTACCGTGACCGACTTCCTGCAATGGCCATGTGCTCACTCAATGGTGCAGCTCTGCTAGGGTTCCATGTATGGATTGTGTCATTACGAATTGTGTCGATCTAATTATTTAATACCTACTCTTAGAGTATATAATGGGCTCATATCGGCTCCTAATTAGTATTCATAGCGAGGGATGGATCACAAAATAGCTTTGCCGTTCTATGGACGTAATCAGTGGCTTTTTTGCGCGTCCCAGCTGAGTTTCAAACTGTTATCTCACTGGACGGGCACGAATATAACTAGAGGAACTCCACGTTTCCTACTCGAAGAATTGTTGTCTTACCTCTAAGGGCAGATCAATTACTATACTGGCCTACCTAGGGTGTCTAGTGGTCTCCCTAGCAGCGACGACTCTGCTAACAGTGGATATAGATAGACTCTGTCCCAACTCTGTTGCGAATACACATGTATGCTCTAAGGCAATACCATATCGTAGCTTCGAAGATTGGCCTACTAGATTCGTCAACGTGCGAACTATTCTCGGATGGTCCCTGCAATTTATTGACGTAAATCTCTTGATTCTACGTTACATGCTCGCTAATTGCGGCTAAAAAACAACATTTCTTACAGATGACTCAATTCCTAAAGCACTCATGTCCTTCATACATTTACTTATAAGCCAAAGTTTTACGTAGCTCCGAAACAAGTATTAATTTACTGGCATTTACATTGACTATCTTAATGGCTCTCAATATACAACCATGTAGAATATAACATAATAAAACATTTATCTATCATTTTAAAGACACTGAAAAACTCTCTTTATCTCGCTATTTATCTATCTTTCTTACTTTTCACAATAACACAGTATTTTTACAATAGATATGACACACTTTGCACGTTCTGTAGGCATGAATACGCCGATTTATATACTTATTATTGTTACTGATCTCAAATTATATTATTATTATTATTATTAGTCAACGTTATCGTTACATTCATCAACATCTTACGCCTAAATGGACGTAAGCTTGTCATCCTCAAAGCCATATATTTATAAAAAATACCAGGGATGTGAACTCGTACACAAATGACTGTTAATTATTAATATTTGAGGAAATGATTTGTTGTATGGTGAGCTATTAAATCATATCAACATATTGGAATGGTACTCACTTTCATTCTTGCTGGGTTAGTCCAACATGACAGCAATTCGCCCACCATCATGCTTGCTTTAAGCCATCATTACACTTTCCATACGACACATTGCATACGATTTGCACATGGTAATTATATCTTGCACTAGTGGCATTTTACACTTTTTAAACAACACACATTCTGTTAACATATAAACATAAACACTTTTAATGATCACTGTAACATAACTTTATACACAATTTTTCACACGGATCCTTGCTTAGATTCCCACTAATGCCTGACTTCAGAGATGTGATGCAGCTAAATCCTGACAACCGCCTGTCTCCTTCGAAAGTCTATCTCGCGTGTGTGTGCTCATCCCCCGTCTCCTACAGCTTCTATCTTCTCTACTGCAAAGTTGCTCAAACATAGATCACAAATACTTGTGATGCTTTCCAGGTTCCCGTAAAACTGTCGTGTTCATTACAATTGTATGTGTTATTTTAGCTATTATAACACTCCCTGTGGATAGGTTCATTGTCTGTAAACATCATCCTAAAATATCTCTACGCTGTACTGCTTATTTAGTCGCTTATACTGTCTGCTTATACGTCTGCTGTAGACTACTTATCATATAATGCTGAATAACTTATAATTATGCTGCATGATGCGCCTTTCATTGTTCATTACTAATATACTGAACGTCACTACTTATAAATTTCACGCACTTCCCTGCGTGATCGAACAGCATGTCACCCCACGAGTTGAGTCAAGAAGAACTGACCGTCTCCTCCAGCTTCTCCCATATAAAGCTTTGTGACGAAAAGTAGTCCATTGGATTTCCAGTAGCGACTCTCTTCTTAAATAACGCGTTCTCTGACAAAATGAAGTGTGATTCTTGCTCGTCCATTCATGGAGGTTCTAAATTCTCTTGCGTGCTGGCAATTGCTTCGTCCAATTAATTAGAATTAATTGCTTTCTTCCATGGCGTTGGGACGCTACCTCGGTTATTCCCCTGCTGCTACACGACAAATCCTAGCTCAGCCGCGGATTTGGTCTGTGCATAAGCTCCTATTTAGATGCAGGCTTTACTTTAGGTGTGCGGACACTCCTAAATTACCTATCCTAGAATATATGCATCTGGATGTAGTTTCATCTCAATTCATTGCTCCATTTGGTCGTAATTAATTAATTTCTGTGGGTGACCATCCCCACTCTGCTTCTCCTCCTTGTGAGACTGGGGTTCCCATAGCCATTAATTTCTGTTCACTCCCCCAGTGCCACCGATAAGTAGTTTGCTTGCGTTAAGTCGTAACGCCCCTTTGCTAGCTACGATTAGTCATCTGTCAAGGTGGCCCGTTTTCTTCAGCTCTTAGTAGCTTATACGGATACTGGCTTGTAGTTTCTACAATATTCCAACTTTAATGCTATAATATTCTCGTTCTGGACGTGAAATCATGCTGTTATAATTATATACAGTTATAACTCATTGCTCCTTGGGTTCACTGTGGCTGTTCCCCCTCAGATATCAATGGTTCGATTTTCAGAAGGATCATGGGCCTGGTCTTTCTTTTATCAAGACCCCGGTTCGATGCTAGTCAGCCGTGTCCAATTGGGCACAGTTGATTATTATTATATTATTATTATTATTATTCATATGCCTTATTCATTAATATTTGTATTAACATAATTAATTTAATCTTTATTGAGCATAATAATGAACTAGTAAGTTATTTATTGCATCCCATGAAATTGTTCCTTTCGTACTGGTAATTACGTGGTTAAGTGTAAGAAAGCCCGAACTTCACAAGTATTAAATACATAAATAGTAAATAAATAATTAAATAAATAAATAAATAAATAATTAAATAAATAAATAATTAAATAAATAAATACATAATTAAATAAATCAGTAAATAATAAATAAATCAATGAATAAATAAATGAATAAATGAATAAATAAATAAATCATAAAATAAATAAATAAATAAATAAATAAATGAATAGTGAATGTGAATCAATAATAACTACAATGCGTAAAAGAAGAATTTCCTTTTTCTGTCACATATCAAGACTGCCAGAAACCAGGATATTGAAACAACTTTTTGATTACTTTTTGAAAAATAAAATCAATAATAAGGGGTTCAAAGAATTTCAGGATGATTTGGAAGAATTTGGGTATAACTCGGCAACAAATCAAAGACAGAGAAGAGAAGAGGATTTTGAAGAACAAAAGCATAAGTCTCAAACTAATAACAGTTGAACGGAAACAATATACTGAACCCTTATCATTGTGTCCAATAATAATGTTTCATATTAATAAAAACGATGGAAATACTAAATACATGAAATGCTGGATATTTGAGTAAAATTGATGTAGCAAGAAATCTGGACTTGGTAAGACATGCTACGTGCTGGCTGGAAATGACCAATAGTTTCACAACCAATGTTATTCTTGGATTTCTGAGAAAATCAGATATGACGCTGTGGCGTACGTGACCATAAAAGGCCACAATGCTGCGTACAAGGCAAGGAGTGAGAGAGAGGAGAATAGTCGTGACGTGAATATAAGGGCGGGATTTGTAAGGTCAGAACTCCGAAGCCAACTTATCTGACCAATAAGAAAACATGACGCCAGAACATAGCGTCAGTGTGTTTTGCGCGGCAATCGGATATAAAAAGATCTAGCGATCGGTTTGCATGTTCGACGGCAGATTCGCGACCTGTGAGAAAATACAAGAATTTTGAGAGGTCACAGATAATTATAGGCCCATTACTTAAAATATTGAGGAGCTGTTTTACTCCCACCATTGAAACTTTAGGCTTTCTGTATATATACAAATGTCTGAGATGAATCGGGGCACTCCTAATTATTCTTCGACAGTCATTTTAAGACGTCCTTAAGACGATATGGTTTTAAAGTTATAGTTGTGTGTCGGCAACGAAGTTGGAAATTTTCATAAATTGTGAGATGGCAATTAGCCATAGAATAGGGAAAGTCGACGATTCTGCATAGGACGATCTGAGGAAATAAAATACTTAGAACGCAGATAGAACAGTTTAAAAACTTTGATTTAATTGTGTTTTAACAGCAGCAAAATGTCGACCATGGAGAGAAGACAGCAAGCTTCATCCTCCATTACCATCAGTGTTATGGGCTAACGGCCTAATGATGGGAATTGACGAGGCGGGAGGCCTCTGGAAAGCAGTTTAAGTGATGAGTATTAAAAAATTGATTTATTGATTTTGGACGAGGGGAATCGCGAGAGATGTGTGGAACTTTGTATAGATTTTATTTGTGTGGTTTAATTTAAATTTCAGGGTTTGATTTCTTAACTGACATGCGTGTAGTAAATTTTGGCATTGCGTGACAATTATGTTGTACAGTAATTTTTGTAATTTAAATGTTTTCCTTATGTATACGTAATTCTTATAGCGAAACGGCCGCATCGATTAACGTATCTATAAAAAGTGTAGCCATGAATGAGAACCTAGGAACGACAATGATAAATGGACTGATTTAATGATATGTTAAACTAATTACTACGTGGGGGGAATATTTGCATTTTGTTGCTTTGATAACTCGGGCTAGGACTGATCCTGTTATTTATTCTTTATTGTCATTTGGACATGTTGTGTGTCATTATCTGAGAGGTGTGCTGATTAATGCTACGACGAGATCTTCGAGAAATGTGCCACGTATTTTTGGGTGTAAGTGATGATGATGAGGAGAGGTAAAGCCTGTCCATGACTGCGATATCATTCCGGCAAACTAGTTATCCGTGGGGATAAGTTTGACCTGGAAATGTATTCTTAAAAATCCCTGAGAGGATGTTTTGAGATAATGTGTTATTTATTTGTACGCGTTTAACAGGTGGCGATTAGCAAAGGTGCTGTACGCTGGCTATGGGCCAGAATCTATATTTAGCATGGCACTAATTACTACTTGGGGGAAGAAATCAGCCACTCTCTCGGTGATGCGATAACAGGCCCGGTTGTCTCCAGCTCGTTATGACACGTTATGTTTGCTTTAAAGCCTAATGAGTTAAGGTTATTTTATTTGGTTTAATTTGGGAAGTTGCCATGTTGTCGATCCAAGTTTCTTTTATCATTACTATGACTTATTGTTCATTGTTTTAAAACGCCAAACTTTCCGGCGTGAAAATTAAAAGTTGTATTTTGTTGTTGTTGGCTCTTATTTTCAAGGCCATTGTATTCATATAAATATAATTTGGCAACCGGCCAAACCTGTTCATGTCATGTTATGCCTTCCTAGTGTTTAAGGTATAAGACGGTAATTCCGCAGCCCTTATTTTAAATAATACACACGTGTATTTGGTTGTGGTAATCTAAGGTTAGAGCATGTCAGTAGTGTATATAAATATGTAATTGTTGTTCCCACATTTCCGTAATTCGTCCTTCGCAGTACGGAGTCCGTTCCCGAACCAACTGTTTTGGTCGGAAACGAGCGCCCGTCAAAATGCTCATTACTTGAACTAGTCTTAAAACCCGTGTCGCTCATAAATATTAAATTTTTGTACTATTTTATTTGTTTGTTATATTTGGATCTTGTGATCCGTTTTCTTTTGTTACTTTGATTTAAGTGACATTGCAGTCATAATGCTTGTTGGCAGCTGTCATACCGTGTCGTCATGGTACGTCAGGCTGGTCAGTATCAGATCTGTTCACGCGAGTGAACAATAAAAGGGTGGTTATAGTTTTCCTTTTTATGTTTGATTCAGTTAATAAATTTCATTTGTTAGTAGATCCTGTTGTTTTTCTTGGCTTTGTAATAATAATAAGTTAACCTTATGAATCCTGGAAGTTATGTTGATAGCAAAACCTCTAAATCACATTCACAAGAATCCATTACGACCCCGAAATTTTGAATCTTGTCTACATGCTATTTTCCAAAGGGTTTATAAGAGTTACTTTGGCTTCCGAACGTGTGGCATTTGTGTTTTAGAGTAAAAAAATAGATCACCGGCATGTGATAAGTTTATTAACGTAAGTTAGGCGAAGATAGTACCGCCAAATGTTTGAAAATATAAAGTCATGGAGTTTGCAATAAAGTAAATGTGGAACAAGTTAAGTGTTTGAACTTTGATTAAAATTAGAACAAACTGTTCCAGGCGCCCAATAAAATTAAATTAGCTTTGTGTAGAAAAGCCAAACTCAAAGAATTGTTTGACAGGAAGGTTAGACCTTAAAAACTAATTAATACTCTATTAATTGGTTAAAATTTGTAAGTGAAGTAAGGTCAGGAAGATTATAACTGAATCAAAGGGTTAAAATTAAATGGAATAATAAGTAAATTATACTCAGTGATGCTATAGTTTGTGGGAGTAATTTAAAGTAAATGAACTGAGTATGTAAAGGGTTAATGTGTGTATATTTAATATGTGTGAGCGCGCGTATCCAGGGCTCCGCCCTTATGTCATTTCCCTATGTCTCAAATATATTATTGTTGTGATGGCAACTCTGGGAGAAATTCGCGAAGTGATTGAACTAGCATCCGCTCGTACGCGAGAACAACTTAGTGAGATGAGAAAGGACATAACCAATGAAATACAGACACAGTTAGCGGCAAATAGTGAAGAAACGCAGACACAGTTAACGGCTATAAATAAACAATCGGAAGAAATACAGACACAGTTAAACACAAAACTATCCGAAGTTAACGAGAATATAAATCAGAAAATCGCTACACAAAACATTCTGGTTAGTGAACAATTACATAGGCAGTCTGAGAAAAACAATGAAATGTTAAACGCACAAGACGAAAGGAACACTCAAAATCTAGCTGCGCTAACGGTAGAAATCAAAGAGCACACAAAAGAACAGCTAATCCAATTAGCAAAGGACGTTAGCACTAACAATACCAAACAATTAGGAATAATAAAAGGTATCGAAGATTCGTTTAAAAAGGAAATAAAAGGAATGGATGAGACTGTTATGGCAAAACTAGCACAAATCGAGCAAGCGTGTTTGACCAGCTCATCTGAAATCAAAGAAGCACACACAAACTTAGAAAAAAGGTTTGAGATGATCGAACGAGGGACACAGGGTATGCAAGATCAGATAATTACAGTAGATAACAATATCACGGGCTTAGTGACGGAACTCAACAAATTAGAAATACAATCAATTAAGAAATGGAAAAAGTTAGAAATTGACCAGGAAGAAATTAAACAAACATTAGAACTGAACAACATTTCTCTGGGAGAAAGGATAGATAAACTTGAAGATAATCAGGAGGCTAATCAACAGGAAGTCGAAAAACGCTTTGTTAAATTGAAGGATACTATTAGGAAAGATTGGACCAAGATGAGCGCTGATTCGAAAGATGAACGGCTCGCAGTAAGCAAGAAGCTAGGGGAAAATAACGCGAAAATACAGGCGTTAGAAGAAAATATGAAGTTAAGGTTTCAAATTCAAGAGGACCGCATGATAAAATCGGAGTTGCAGTCACTTGGACATAATACGATGTTTGCGACACTAATGGAAAAGGGGAAAGGGGAGAATGCGGAAAGAGAGCACACAATAGACAGCCACGAGCTTGGGCAAAGTCCAAGAACGGTAGACACGCAAGCATTCCAGAATTATGAGGGTCGTAGCTCGACACCTCAAAACACACAACTTCCCACGCAAGTTATACAAGTCATCCGTGGAAACGAATTTAAACCGAATAAGTTTTTACCAGAGAGCGGAGGGACACCTAAAGCTTTCTTAAGGGAACTGACAGAATATTTTTCGGACCAAAATGTTAGCTCAACGCGACAATTAAGAATGGTTGAAAATTTTTTGGCGGGCTCAGCACTTACCTGGTATCTTGGATTTAAGAACACATTTAAATCAATGGAAGGTTTCCACAAGGCCTTCCTAAGCAAATACTGGAGTGGGTCGTATCAACAAAGCTTGCGAATGGACTTATACTCGCGCAAATACCATTCCACGCATCAGACGAAATATGCAGATTTTTTCGCCATGCAACTTGTCAAATTGCAGGATCTTGATAATCCCCCGAGCGAAATGGAGCTAATAACTACTATAGGAAAGCAGATGCCTATTAGCGTTCAGCAATTCTTGGTGGCGGCAAATATTACGACCGTGGTCCAGGCAGAAGAGGTATTAAGGAAGATAGATGAAACCACTAATTACATCAACCCGAGAGAGAAGAGACAGATAGAGTTAGTTAATGCAGTCGAAGTAGTCAAGACACCGAACAAAAACACGAGGTCGCAAGCTACAAACACTGGGGATAACCAAAGACGGCAGAGCACCGAAGAATATGAGCCGAGATCTCAACCGAGATACGAAAATAGGGACAGAAACCATAACAATCAGGAAGAAACTAACCGCTACCGGAACACAAACAATCAGCAGTGGCGAGATAATAGGAGATACCAAACGTCATACGATAGGAATAATAATAATAACGCACCTTATAATCAGGGATGGCGTGGAGGACACTATAATCAACAATATAGGCCCAGAGACAATAGGCGTTACAATCAACAATATAACGCACAAGATAACCAGCGGTTTAACGAGCAATCGGATCCAAGGGATGATCAGAGAAATTGGAACGAGAGACACGCTGACCCGCAACAGTACCTGGAGGAGCCACGTAACATGGAAGGAAATAATGATAAATGGGAAAGAGCGATAGATCGGCGGAAGAATCCCGACAACCACGAGGAGGAAAACGGAACACATCAAATGTTGGAGGCCATGCATGTAGAAACCCAGAGATATTTGGAAGAGCTGCATGGAGAAGAAGAAAATAGAGCAGCCGACAATAGGAAACAGAAGAATAGCAGGAGAGATTCGCAGACCGTGTCAGGCAAGGGTCTCGAAATATGGTAAAAAAAAGTTATTGTACGGGAATAGGAGAAGAAGAAGGGAGAAGGAAGAAGATGGCAACGCGGGGGAGAAGAAGGAGATGACATCACGGTAAAATGGAGAAGAGACAGGAGCGGCTTAAGGAAGTTCAACTAGGGGTTACGAACTTAGGTAACAACGCCTACAGAGTCCGAGAGGTGAGCACAGGAAACATGGCAGTGTATAATATCTCATTTAAAATTGTATCATCAGAGAGAGCCATACGAACCGAGAAATAATGTTACTGCAGCAAATTAAACATTCGCGTGATAACATACAACAAAAGATACGGGGATACTCTAGTGGTTAAAGCGCTCAAAAGACAGCTCTGACGTGTTTACAAGTTCAGGCGGAAGTCGTTAATGAATATGTTGACGTTTTGAAAGAGTGAGAGGGGAGACGAGTAGCAAGGAAAGAGGCCGGAGGGCATAAGTATACAGGAATTTCCTAATGAGTTTGGAACGAGACGGCTACTGAAACAGACAGAGGCGGACAGTCATTATATTTGAGGGTGACCAGCAACTTCAAATTTGAGCCAGAAAAGTAGGGGATGTGAAATTCGACTTCATTTGAGTTCGAATTTCATCAACTAGGGGTCAGATGAACCCTTATCATTGTGTCCAATAAT
This sequence comes from Meconema thalassinum, assembly GCA_946902985.2. Classification (NCBI taxonomy): domain Eukaryota; kingdom Metazoa; phylum Arthropoda; class Insecta; order Orthoptera; family Tettigoniidae; genus Meconema; species Meconema thalassinum. Next base: position 356,863,664 of record OX336394.1, on the reverse strand, counting down.
AATGTTTCATATTAATAAAAACGATGGAAATACTAAATACATGAAATGCTGGATATTTGAGTAAAATTGATGTAGCAAGAAATCTGGACTTGGTAAGACATGCTACGTGCTGGCTGGAAATGACCAATAGTTTCACAACCAATGTTATTCTTGGATTTCTGAGAAAATCAGATATGACGCTGTGGCGTACGTGACCATAAAAGGCCACAATGCTGCGTACAAGGCAAGGAGTGAGAGAGAGGAGAATAGTCGTGACGTGAATATAAGGGCGGGATTTGTAAGGTCAGAACTCCGAAGCCAACTTATCTGACCAATAAGAAAACATGACGCCAGAACATAGCGTCAGTGTGTTTTGCGCGGCAATCGGATATAAAAAGATCTAGCGATCGGTTTGCATGTTCGACGGCAGATTCGCGACCTGTGAGAAAATACAAGAATTTTGAGAGGTCACAGATAATTATAGGCCCATTACTTAAAATATTGAGGAGCTGTTTTACTCCCACCATTGAAACTTTAGGCTTTCTGTATATATACAAATGTCTGAGATGAATCGGGGCACTCCTAATTATTCTTCGACAGTCATTTTAAGACGTCCTTAAGACGATATGGTTTTAAAGTTATAGTTGTGTGTCGGCAACGAAGTTGGAAATTTTCATAAATTGTGAGATGGCAATTAGCCATAGAATAGGGAAAGTCGACGATTCTGCATAGGACGATCTGAGGAAATAAAATACTTAGAACGCAGATAGAACAGTTTAAAAACTTTGATTTAATTGTGTTTTAACAGCAGCAAAATGTCGACCATGGAGAGAAGACAGCAAGCTTCATCCTCCATTACCATCAGTGTTATGGGCTAACGGCCTAATGATGGGAATTGACGAGGCGGGAGGCCTCTGGAAAGCAGTTTAAGTGATGAGTATTAAAAAATTGATTTATTGATTTTGGACGAGGGGAATCGCGAGAGATGTGTGGAACTTTGTATAGATTTTATTTGTGTGGTTTAATTTAAATTTCAGGGTTTGATTTCTTAACTGACATGCGTGTAGTAAATTTTGGCATTGCGTGACAATTATGTTGTACAGTAATTTTTGTAATTTAAATGTTTTCCTTATGTATACGTAATTCTTATAGCGAAACGGCCGCATCGATTAACGTATCTATAAAAAGTGTAGCCATGAATGAGAACCTAGGAACGACAATGATAAATGGACTGATTTAATGATATGTTAAACTAATTACTACGTGGGGGGAATATTTGCATTTTGTTGCTTTGATAACTCGGGCTAGGACTGATCCTGTTATTTATTCTTTATTGTCATTTGGACATGTTGTGTGTCATTATCTGAGAGGTGTGCTGATTAATGCTACGACGAGATCTTCGAGAAATGTGCCACGTATTTTTGGGTGTAAGTGATGATGATGAGGAGAGGTAAAGCCTGTCCATGACTGCGATATCATTCCGGCAAACTAGTTATCCGTGGGGATAAGTTTGACCTGGAAATGTATTCTTAAAAATCCCTGAGAGGATGTTTTGAGATAATGTGTTATTTATTTGTACGCGTTTAACAGGTGGCGATTAGCAAAGGTGCTGTACGCTGGCTATGGGCCAGAATCTATATTTAGCATGGCACTAATTACTACTTGGGGGAAGAAATCAGCCACTCTCTCGGTGATGCGATAACAGGCCCGGTTGTCTCCAGCTCGTTATGACACGTTATGTTTGCTTTAAAGCCTAATGAGTTAAGGTTATTTTATTTGGTTTAATTTGGGAAGTTGCCATGTTGTCGATCCAAGTTTCTTTTATCATTACTACGACTTATTGTTCATTGTTTTAAAACGCCAAACTTTCCGGCGTGAAAATTAAAAGTTGTATTTTGTTGTTGTTGGCTCTTATTTTCAAGGCCATTGTATTCATATAAATATAATTTGGCAACCGGCCAAACCTGTTCATGTCATGTTATGCCTTCCTAGTGTTTAAGGTATAAGACGGTAATTCCGCAGCCCTTATTTTAAATAATACACACGTGTATTTGGTTGTGGTAATCTAAGGTTAGAGCATGTCAGTAGTGTATATAAATATGTAATTGTTGTTCCCACATTTCCGTAATTCGTCCTTCGCAGTACGGAGTCCGTTCCCGAACCAACTGTTTTGGTCGGAAACGAGCGCCCGTCAAAATGCTCATTACTTGAACTAGTCTTAAAACCCGTGTCGCTCATAAATATTAAATTTTTGTACTATTTTATTTGTTTGTTATATTTGGATCTTGTGATCCGTTTTCTTTTGTTACTTTGATTTAAGTGACATTGCAGTCATAATGCTTGTTGGCAGCTGTCATACCGTGTCGTCATGGTACGTCAGGCTGGTCAGTATCAGATCTGTTCACGCGAGTGAACAATAAAAGGGTGGTTATAGTTTTCCTTTTTATGTTTGATTCAGTTAATAAATTTCATTTGTTAGTAGATCCTGTTGTTTTTCTTGGCTTTGTAATAATAATAAGTTAACCTTATGAATCCTGGAAGTTATGTTGATAGCAAAACCTCTAAATCACATTCACAAGAATCCATTACGACCCCGAAATTTTGAATCTTGTCTACATGCTATTTTCCAAAGGGTTTAATACTATTTCGGACACACAAAGGGCTTGCAGGTCGGAGAGGATGAGAAAGTTGTGGGAGGAGAAAAAGAAGAAATGTACTCAAATGTATTGATTTAAGTGCTCCAATGTGGACGTAAAATATGTAAATAAATAAATAATAAATAAATAAAGGAATGTATAAAACAATCATTAAATCAACAAATAAATAAGTCAGTAAATAATAAATCAATAAATCATTAAATAAATAAATAAACGAATGAATGAATAAGTAAATAAATAGGTAGTAGTACGTTTGCTGAAAAGTTGGTCGGTTGGATGGTTGGTTGAATCCTCAGTTTAGGGGCTGCGACAACGTGGTCATGTAGCCCCGCGTACTTTGGGTGTGTGTAGAATCTGTCTGATAACCGGTGTAAATTGTGATGGCTGTATTAGAGTGTGAAATCTGTAATTCAGCTAAGGATTGCAAACGATCAATTTCAAGTAGTTCCTATTTTCTCTACTAAATGATACCGTCAAAGCCACTTAGCTGTGAACTTGGCTACTAGATGCAGCCGCCACCGGCTCCTGGAGGCGAACGTTGGAACTATAGAGCGTTAATCAGATCAAACCTACAAATTTAGCTTCACACAATTTTAGTTAGTGGAAGGTTCTTTTACATGCCATAAATCTATTACATGGGTCAGCCGGCATTTCTTCCCCTCCGAAGGAAAGCATACTGAGGGATTTTAATGCTCTTAAAGAATCCGACGACTTCGGCCGGATTTCAACCCGTGATCTTGGGCATAGAAGCTCAGCATGCTACCAACTACGCCACCAAAGCCACCTATTCTGAAAAGTACAAATTAAAATCTAATACTATAATACAACCCATCAATATTAAGAAACAGCGAATTACATTGTTAGTGCAGATGATCATTTACTGTTTCTGTGAAATACTACAGCTTCAAGGGTAAATCCCTCCCGAAATGGGCATCGTGACTTCCTGAGTTATTAACCTCCACTAGTATCTAGGGAATACAGCCCGAGGTCCTTGCAACTCGCGACTTGGCCTTGTGAACAACACTCAGCTAGTAGATAGTGAACTCACCTTGCAATTTACCTTTTCCACATGATTTCTTACGGTAAATGTAGTCTTGATGATGTAGGGGTAGCATTCTAGCCTCTTGCCAAGGAGTCACTGGGTTTGATTTCAGGCTTCGTTGCGGATTGCTGAACTGACGTGATGACTTGAATTGGGTGCATTCTGCCTCCTGAGGAGAGCTTAGTAGCTGTAATAAAAACAAATAGGTCTATTTATTAAAGGAATAAATTAAAATCCAGCAATTCTTCTAGTTTTTGGCCTTGTCATTTACGGGGTTTCACCAAGGTGTCTGCTTGCCACGGTGGGTGAGTGGTTACCGTGTCGGACTACCAATTCCAAGCTTGCAGGTTAGCTCCTGGCCATGGCAAGTGATTTCTGAAAGGCGGAAAAAATCACGACACGCATGCCATACGTTGTTGGCATGTTAAAGAACCGATATTAATTCAGTAGGCCGTGTTCATAATGGCAAATATTAATCACGGGATTTTCCGCCAACACAAAGGTTCCTCCTTTCTCTACTAGAAAGCGCTATAGTGTCAAGGATCTTTGATATCTAAGGAACTTCATAGAGCTCCAAGGAACAACTACATTCGGCATGCAAGCTACTGGGTGTCAAATAACAATGCTTGCACCCTCACCCGAAGCCACACGATATTATATATTTACATAGGTGTCCAGAGTCAGGCTCATCTGTGGGCTCATGGTGATCCTGCCCGGACCACCTCTAGGGTAATGGATCTTACACAATGTCCCTTATACGAAGCGCATCGCACTTTTCTACTATGAGAGCTCAGGGCTCTTACTGCCTATTTCCTCTCTATAGAGGCCATCAAAGCGAATATGTAACAAGTAGTTCCGTGAAGAAATAAATAGCCTATTTTCATATGTCCTACTCGTGTTTATTGCCTCTATCAACATACAAAATTTCAGTTTGAAGGTTGTGATAGATTCGTAGATATTGAGAACCGTCTAAATATTTCACATGGTTCGCAGGTTGGATTTTTATTTATGTGCTATTACATGAAGATTATTGTGTACGTGCGGTATTCAAACTTCAATCGCATGATTAGAACACAAGAAGTAAAAACGAGATTTTAAAATTTCGCACAGCTGCCATCTTGTGGTTATGAAAACAATTGAAATAAATTAGATGCCAGTGGATTAACATTTGTATAAGTATTTAACGTGCAATGTTTCACTGCACTGGGATGGTTAAATAGCGAGAAACGTTCATTTAAATATGTAAACTTCGCGTCGCCGCCATGTTGGATTTCTGCTCACCAGGTTACTGAAAGTCCTATAGGCGAACAGATGTTCATAGCCTCTATGAACATTGATAAAATCAGTTTGATTGCTGTAAAAGATTCGTTGATATTAAGAACCGTCTAAATAATTTGGATGCTCGCCATTTTGGATTGTTATATGTATAGGCCATAGAGTTATGTACCATTTAAGGAAAATTATTGCGTAAGTTCATTATTCAAACTTTCACTTCGATCGCATGATTATGACACAAGAAATAAAAACTTAATTTTAAAATTTCGCACAGCTGCCATCTTGAGGTTATGTAAACAATCGAACTGAATTAGATGCCAGTGCATTACAATATGTATAATCATTTACTGTGCCACATTTCACTGCGCTCAGAGAGTTAAATCACGAGAAAAGTCTATTAAAATGTTTCAACTTCGCTTGGCCGCCATGTTCGTTTTGAACTTTACAGGTTTATAAACGTTACATAGATAAACTTGTAACAGTGCGCTTTATCACTGTACAAAATTTCAGGCTGATATCTGTAATAGTTTAGGAGATATCGAATGCCGGTGAAATATTTCCCACAGCCGCCATTTTGAGTTTATGTAAACAAATGAACTAAATTAGATGCCAGTGCATTACAATGTGTACAAACATTTGCTGTACCAAGTTTCATTACGTTTGGATGGTTAAATCGCGAGAAAAGTCTATTTAAAAGTCTCAACTTCGCTTGGCCGCCATGTTGGTTTTGAAGTTACCAGGTTTTTGAAAGTCTCACACGTGAACTTCTAGTAATACCCTTTATTAACGTACACAATTTCAGGGTGATATCGGTAATAGTTTCGGAGATACTGAAAGCTGGTGAAATATTTCGCACAGCTGCCATGTTGGATTGGTGAGACACAATAAAATTTGAAGGGCACGGTCGGGGTCGGCCAGAATGATGCTATGACCTATCCGAGTTTCATTGAAATCGCTCCAGCCGTTTAGAAGTTATTAGGGGACACACACACACCTCACACACACACAAACACACACACTCAAACACACACACCTCACACACACACACACACACACACACACGGACAAAAGGTGATCTCATAAGCCTATTTTTTTTTTTCATAAAATGAAAATAGGCTAAAAATCACAGTTCCCACTTCTACCATCCTAAAAGAGGGTTGCCATGGTTATCTACCTCTGTAATAATAATATCGTATGGCCTCGGCTGCCGGGTGCAAGCCCTGTTATTTGACACCCAGACGGTAGCTTGCATTTCGAATTTCGTTGTTCCTTGAAGTACATTGAAAGTCGAGGAGGTTAGATATCTAAGCTCCTTGAACAATATAGCGCTTTCTAGTTGAGAAATGAGAAACTTTGTGTTGGCGGAAACTCCCGAGATTAATTTTTCCAATATGAACACGGCCTACTGAATTCAAATGGGTTCTTGGACATGCCAACATCGTATAACATGCGAGTCGTAATTTTTGCCGCCTTAAAAAAAACACTTACCCCGGCCAGGAGCGAACCTGCAAGCTTGGTGTTTGTAGACCGACACGATAACCACTCACCCACCGTGGCAAGCTTTTATCTACCTCTAATGCAAGCAAATACAGGAACGGATGGATTGCGCAGGAGGAGAGAAATACATCACTGAGGGTTGATCTAGAGAATCGTGTTTTGATAGAAGTGGGCGGATAAATTTGCTTATTAATATTGTAACTTTCAGTCGGTCAACACAAAATAATCCCAATTAATGGAATATGTGAAAAAAATCTGAGATAAATTACATGTAATTAAGATACAAATATGTTGTTATGGACTATTGAAGAAGGAGAAAACTAAGGAATGACATGTTTCGCTCGTCAAGCGACAATCTGATGTATTCCTTGAAATACACGTTCAGTTAGAGTTAGCTCTTGCTGCTCTTTGCTTTTTTTTATTAGTTTCATTTATTTAATTTCCCTTCTTGCAGAGACCAACAGTGATCCCTTTGTATTCTTTCTTTCCTACGAGCAGAAATTTATTGTGTTTTTGAGTTTGTTTCAGTTGCTTATTCTGTGAAAACTTCACGGGCACACCACGCGACAAAACGCCGAAGTTCTTCGTATTCATTGGGTCAAGAGGACTTAAATACCTCTCCAACAGACTTCGCCGCTGTCTTCAGTTATCATCTCCTTGAAGAAAATTACATTTTGTAAAGAGTGTTTATTTTTTAATGTTTCCTATTCTGCTATAAGCTCTTTTGTTTCCTTCCCCCTCCTCCTCACCAACCTAGCAACCTCGTGAGCTCTTCCGCTCCTTCTTACTTTTTAACGAGTCGTCAACGTGTGAGTTCGGCCTTTTTCAGAGGCTGCCTCCTCTCAACCGAGGTACAAATTCAAATCGCCGCCATGTTGTGGTATTGGATGTAAGCTAACGGCTACCAGGAGCCATCAACCTTCAGCGGCTATGAAAAAGTTAAGCACAAATGTTCAATGATAACACCTTTTAATGTTTTTAATCCATGCGGAATGCTTTTAATTAAAATTTATAGACAGTGTGGGGAATTACGCACTATTGTGCAATAACCGTCTTCGTGGGATTTTCTTTGTCATGGTTTAGCTATCCAAGCTTGCTTTAAAACATGAAATTAGTACTTCTTGTACGAAATAAAGGGGATACCTTCCCTACACCGTGGTATTTCTGCTAATACTCATAGCTGTTATAAACTTAACTTTTTCCACCGTGGGATTCTTACCGCTCCATTTAACTGTCACTACGTTTCTGGAACATTCTATTCACATCAAATTGTCGATCGTGTGAACTACACTTCATATTGTCAAAACTACCAAAACTTTAAGTGAAATAGAACTATTAACCGCAATCCACAAACTTTCTAACGCAATAAACCGACTCAAGTCAAATTCAACTAAGTATATCTCCATAAACTGCAATAACTTTTCACTTGCTCCATGAACGTTCAGTGCTGCAATAGTGAAATCTTCCAATCTATCAACAAACTTCAGTGCAAAACAGTGTCCGTTCAACTATCTACCGCGCCACGTACGATTGAGAGCAATAAAAATTGGCCAGAACTTTGAATCCTTACCTCCTTTTCCTCAAATAATTTTTACTAACAAATTTCGGTTAATCTAAATATCTAGTTACTACTCTACGACGCCTCGCCCAAATTTTGGTGCCCTCCCATTTTTTCTCCATGTACCACTTATTCGTTCTGTATAAATATGAGTAGTTATAGAAACTACTTATTAATCTTTCTTTCCTTATCCTGCTGGCTCAGGAATTGGTAATTTTCTAATTGTTAAACTTTTGTACCTAATTTCTTTTGATCCAGGCTTCGTTAATAGGACCTGACCTTTTTGGAATGTAACATTCGTTAACTTCTGTTTAAATAATAGCGGTCACCACCGCTTGTAAATTTCTTCCTTTCTCCTGCTACTATCAGGCATTAGATCTATTTGTCTATAGTCTTTTCGCTTGCCATAAGGAAATTCTACTCGATTTGGTGTTCTACCTAACTAATTTAACAAAATGTTATACTAAATTGTAATCTTTTAAAATTAACCTAACAGGTTCAAAACCTCTTAATCATATGATTGTTAAATAACTCTTGTAAGGGTTTTTGTACAAATAGGGGTATTAGACTTCTAAGTTGTTAAACTAAAATTTTTCTCTTTAGCTTAAAATAGCTAAATTGTTACTTTTAACTCAAAATAAGAAACTAAACCTAACAAATTGTTAATTGTTTCAAATTCTATCTTGTTCAATACATTATTTATTATTCTGGTTCTATCTCTCTTGCTAGAATCATGGTTAGGCAGCACCCTCTCTTCCCTGAATTTTTCCCAAAATTATTTCATCTTTCAAAATAAAAAAGGCTATCACTGAATCAATAAAAACTTTACCACTTGTTGCGCTTAAAATGAAACTTCAAATAACAACATTTGCAAAGTTTCTCAGCTATTACAGCTAATTCTAGTGAATCATTAAGGCAAGAACAGCTCGCTTCGCCAGCTTCCTATTTGTAGAGACTTCATCTCTAACTTGTGTTTTAGTCTTCAAAATTTTAGTCATATTTAAGTTAGGTCTGAGGGTTTCCTCCGTTCTAAGCTTTTAGTCGGCACCCTGCTGGGTAAAAGCTTAGCCTGCTTTAAGTGCAACAATTGGTATTCTTAAAAGATTCTCACTAATAACAGTAAAAAATATTGCTAAAGGCACTAGATTTGCTTTATCTCTTCCCACTCTGGGGGCAATCGGCTGTTCTGCCGGAGATACAACAGTGTCCAGTAATAAAAATCTTACGGCCAATTCAAATCCTTCCATCATTTCAGAAAGCATAGTAAAATCTAACCCTTTTGAAGGGAAACCACATAAATCCACTTCCTTTCATATATCCTTACTTTCTAGCGTACTACCTATCCCCCCATAGTACCAAAATCCCAGCTCGGGAGGGAAAGAACACATAGCGATATCTTGCAGGTAACCGTAGCTCCCGCTGCTCTCTCCGTTGACGGTGACCGAGCTCCCTATCATTTTAGTTACTTCACGGGCTCTGCCCAGCATAACTAGTTGTTAGATCACTATTTTCGTGCTCTTTTTTTTATTGGATTCTCTTCCTCTTTGCCAAAAATTGTTCCTACTCCTAAACCTACTTCATTTTTCCTCATCATCTTCCCTCATGTAGTGTTGACGCTCACTATTAACCTACCACCATCATCAGATCCAAATCAATAAGACAAATAGCACTACAAAACACTGCCAAACCTACAGTTTTGAATTTGCTTACTTAGAGAGTAGGATAACAAGAGACGGCCGAGGTCTGAGATAAATAGTGATGAAAATCCACAGCCTGCTTCCAGTCGACCGATCGGGTCAGGGATGAAATGAATGAAGCCCCCATCTAGTGGTGATGATATGAACTGTGCCGGCTGCCGAAGCCTGTCGCACTCCCCTGGGGCAATGATTAAATGAATGGCAGATAAAATGATAGTGGAGAGTGTTGCTGGAATGTAAATTGTGACAGGGAAAACCGGAGTACTCGGAGAAAGACCTGCCCGCCTTCGCTTTGTCCCGCACGTATCTCACATGGAGTGACCGGGATTTGAACTACGGACCCAGCAGTGAGAGGCCAGCGTGCTACCGCCTAAGCCGCGGAGGCTTCAGATAAATAGAGATACACTTATAAAACCATCACAATGACACAGGTTATCAGACAGATCGCACACAATCGTTACAGTTGGCTACATGACGATGATGTCGCTAAGTCCTTAATGGAGTCAACAAACGAGATAAATAACCGCACAATACAACCCAATAACCCTTTGAACTTCAAGTAGAACTTGGTTACATCTAATAGTTCATCATGGATTTACGGAAAGCAATGATGAAAACGTAGGTTTGGAATGTTGCTTTGTGTTGTTTTGAAATGTAGACAGTGACGGTGTGGGCTGACAAAAAGACATAACCTGGTATGACCAAAGAATGCTACAATTTAGCCGGATGGACAAAATAACAAATGATGAGGTGCTTACTAGGACAGGAGATTTGAGATGTTTTTGGCGTCAGATTCAGATCAAGCGAGGTCAACTAATAGGCTAGCTACTGTTACTAATTACTTAACTAATAACAATAGGAGAGTGCTGCTTAATATGGCGAAATCAGCGAGGAAGGCCTCGACTGGGATATCTGATTCAGATCATGCGATCTACACCACTTGAAAAATTTACTGTCTAGCAGGTATCCCACCTCCAGATATCCGCCGTGAGTCTGCAGCAAGACTGGATAGATCTAAGGTATTGGATTTGAAATCCCACACTTTATATGGGAACTAGCAGAAGTACCCGCTCTTCGAACGGTCTTCGGTATTAATAACCAGACGTTATCAATTGAGCTACTGTTGCAATGGTTAGGGGCTTGTCATTCCTTCATAAGTTTATCAGAACGAGGTTAGTTTTCTGGGAATATCGCTGACACTGTTAATTATTTAAGGGCCATACAATGTGGTTTTCGGAGACCCTTTAGACACCGTAGTTTTGTGTCACACATTGAGAAGCACAACATATGCTTTGGTCGTCCTTCTAGGATAATTTTTATCTTTTGCCTATTTTAGCATGTATTTAGAAAAGTTGATCCTTATACCTACCTATCTATGAGAAGTACGTTGAAGAGTTTTCTAAATGATTGGTGTATTGATTGACTCATGGTTACAGTACCTAATTTTACGATGCTCCAAGCACCCGAACATGAATTAGCCTATAGGCGTACATAAACATAAAGATATATGAACCACACAGTATCAAACAAAATCATCTTTACGATGAACCCGTTTGACTACAAAACTATGATTAGTTAAAATGTGCTCTCAAACTAAATTCACCTAACGTGTACTTCCTGACGTGAAAATAATATTGAAAACCTCGTAGACGAAACGCAATATATGTAAAATTAAAACTGACCCTCACCGTTGTGGAAAGTTTCCATCCCCAGGAAGACCCCCTTAATAAATTATAAAGGCTTGTGGTGCATGAACATTCGGGATTTATAGCCTCCAATGGCCTAAATTCCCAAAAGCTGCAAAAAAACACTATTCCAATCCAGGAATTTTTGAAAATAATGTTGCTGTTTGGAGCTATAATAGACCTTCTGCACAATATATCGCACGTGTAAGTCACGTGTAAATATTCTAGGGTACCCCTTGACCCCCTGAATCACATTGTTGAATTTTACAGTCTATGTTTGATTCCACGATAACCTTATAGCCATTCGCAAACTTTCACAGAAATTTAATAAATTGAGTGGCATTGCTTCTTACAGAAATAGATGGGAAGTTGGATGTCACCTCTTGTGATACTGTTGTCATGGGTACCGGCTTGCATTACTTCATTTGTTTCTTCTTGTTCTTCTTCTTTGGGATGGGACAGCAAAGGACCACGACGTTCAACTTTTCAGCTTGGCGACGGACTTGATGTTTGCCCAATATTCGCGCATTCTCTGGCTATGTTTCTCCTTTCTCTCTTTTGTCCAGATTATGCCGGTTTTCTTACAGGGTGGTATGTCCTGAAAGCTCTTCTGTTTAAGTATATTTCTGAGATGTGAACGGCTTCTAATAACATTTTTCATTATCTTCAGTTCTAAAATACCCTGGTTAACAACTGTTAGCGACGGTGTCACGCTCTTTCTATTCCCCCAGTAGTTGAGAAGCCGGTTGGTTAGTCTTGTTGGGTTCATCCATGAGACATGTCCGTAGAAAGCCAGACGTATCTTCCTGGCCACATCAGTGATTTTCTATATAGCTCCTGATTTGGTCTTCTTCTGTACTCGTCATCTATTTATTAGTTTATTAAATGAAATTCGTTTTCTGAGAATATATCAGAAACGTGGTTTTAGAGCCTTAGTACGTAGTAGCCTCCGAGCAACCGAGGGGCTGAAAATGAGTTTTGTCTTGTATTTGTATGCCATAATATAATAATAATCATAATAATAATTTAATAATATAGGGATAGGGATATAATAGACCTTCAGTACCACACCAGCACGTGCAAATCGCGTGAAAAAAATCTAGAGACCCCCTTGACACCCTTAAGCGTATTATATACGTATTGATGAATTTTACAGCTTAAGTTGGTTCCGTGATAACCTGATAGCCGTTTGCAAACTTTCACAGTAATGTAATAAATGGAATTGCCTTGCGACTTACAGAAATAGACGGACTCCTGAGATTGTGTTGCCATGGTTACCAACTTGCATTCTTTCATTAGTTTATTAAATGAAATTAATTTTCTTGGAAAATCTCAAACACTGTTGGTTTTAGGACCTTGAAATTTGGTTTTCTGGAACCATAGGGCCTCCGAGGTTTTTTTCTCACATTGAGAAGCTGAAAATGAGTTTTTCTTCGTCTTTCTACGCCCAATTCAGCATGTATTTTAAGGGGGTAGGCCCCCTTTTATTAGAGGTACGGAGAAGAGTTACATCAATGATTACTTTCGTGCCTCTGATGGACATCGGTACCAAATTTTACGTTGATCCACTCAGCTGTTCTCGAGTGATGCGCGTGCAAAGTTGTACACAGACTGACAAACAGACAGACAGACAAAAATTTTGTTTTTGCGCGCAACCGTCATAAACCAGTCTGAAACGCGTTATTAACTCAAATTTCCGTGGAAATTCAGAAAAAACAGACAAATTTTCCTTTTTATATATAGAGAGAGATCAACTGGAAATTTCAAGGGTCAAGGCAGAACGCCTGAGGCTCAATCTTCTCCAACATTTAGGAAAAATAAATTGCACTAAAGATTGTACAGTTCGACAGGAAGGTTGTTACCTGCTGAACGCCAATATCGAAGACGCCTAACAGGCTGCGATCAGGAGTTGGCAGATCTAAAAGTTACCTGAAAAAGTGGGGATTCACGTGTGACTCTACATTTTGCAAAAGCGGTGTAGAGCAAACCATGGACATCTCCTCTTCTGCAAACTGTGTCCAACAACCTGCTCTCTCGAGGACTTGATGCAAGCCACCAAAGAGGCCCGTGAACTGGCTGGATACTGGTCACATTGCATTTGCATTTTGTATACATTTGTGGAACCTATGAAAGTAGCCACTATACGAAGAAATTTATGTATCCTTTTAGTGCAAATTACTGGATTGTTTTGTGTGTATTATATGTTATCTGACACCATTAAATAAATTCCAAATTTGAGATGTGTGGCCTACTGGGAACTTAAGGAAAGTTGAAGAAGGAGAAGAATGTGAGACTGCTCCAAACTCAAGCTTCGACACTTATCATGAAGGACGCGAAAACCTATCGAATGGCGCTAAAAGCTCATTTGATTTTGTGTTAGGTGGTTTTGCAACTAGGCGACTCAAGTTAACACCTAAGTACAGGTACCACAAAATCACATGTTTTTCAGGCCAATTTCACTTTCTCTCACTCAAACCATCTCAATCCCCTTAGTGGATCAACAATGCTTTAGTGCTACAATTGACTCGGCTTAGTTTGGTTACCCCTGGTTCGTTCGTTCGTTCCATCCTGTGTGGGGAGATGCGCTGATACTCAAGTTACTTGCACATCCTGGATATGAACTCCGGCCTTCACTACTGCGGCAGTAAAAGCTCCCACTTTACTCCGTGACTCATCCGTAACTTTCCAACACCACCTAACAAAGTTAACAGTCTCTTGCGACGGTACAGTCACAGCAAGAAATTCGATCATCTAGAGTACGAACGTGGCTGTATGAGTTAATTTCTGGTACGAATGTATTTGCTCTTTAATTTGGATCTAGTACCCAGATAGTTCATTGTAAGTCGATGGGCTGTGTTGTTACCTACAATTCAATTATTTTGACATAACAATTAATTGAAGAGCGTAGCCGCTCATACTCGATTTACCACAAACCACCTCAAATTTCACACACTATCGATAACTATACCAATTATCCAAGTTCGCATAAATTACAGGGTCTCAATTCAGTGATACACAGGGTGATTACAGTACAATACCATTGTCACCGGAGAATTTTAAGTAAGAGATCATCGTTATCATTCATCTGCTCTTTTTTCCTGAGTACTGCCATCGACCTCTTCTACTCCCTCCTGTCAAGATACTGTCTGTTGTTAATGATATCTTCCAATGTCCTTCCCCTATCTGTTGTGTCCATCTTTATCTTGCCCAAACAGATTATCACATGGTAAGAAGGAGATAAAAACAACGAAAGAAATTGCAAGAGAAAGCAATAATTATTCACCAAACACTGTGGATCAAATATTACGTATCGAAAGAAATTGAATGAGGTACCCTCCTACCAAAATCGGAGATATGCGTAATCTTTTTCTCTTCCTTATTGTGCCACTGCCGTAGCGATAGTGGATGTCTTCGGATGCATCTTTTATCATTCTTTCTGGTCCCGGCAAGACCCCGGAGTTGTGTAGCCTTCTCTCGACTGCCACAATCTATGTCACAGTCTCCGCGCATGTTGTTCTGGGACTTCCTATGGGTCGTCTGCCCTGTGCTCTTGTCTCCAAATACAGTCGTGATTTCCTTTCCTGTTCCATTCTCCTTATGTGGCCAAACCAAGACAGCTGTCTGTCTTCGATTATCCTCTCCACTGATGGCAAGTCGAGCGGGCTCCTCTCGAATACGGCTGTTCCGTAGTCTGTCCCGCCGTGTTCTTTCTGCTACTCTCCGGAGACATTTCATATTTGGACTTCACTGACTCTGCTGATGTCGCTTCTATTCGCCGTCCAACTCTCGTTGCCGTAGATAAGTATATCCAATGATGTCCGTAATTCCTATATATAAAGTAAGATTCAGGCAAGGAAATGAAAAGAAGAATAACCCTACTTTGGAAGGCTTCTGGGGACCAAAGTTCATATAGCTAGGCGGCTTCGGTGGCGTAGTTGGTAGCATGCTGAGCTTCTATGCCCTAGATCGCGGGTTCAATCCGGCTGAAGTCGTCGGATTTTTTAAGAGCGTTAAAATCCCTCAGTATGCCTTCCTTCGGAGGGGAAGTAAAGCCGGTGGTCCCTTGTCATAGATTTATGGCATGTTAAAGAACCTTCCACTAATTACACCTGTGTGAAGCTAAATTGTATAGGTTAAGAATGTAAACAACGTTCTTAGGTTCCTACGGTCGTTGCCAAGAGCCGACTGCGGTGGCGTCTGGTAGCTAAGTTCTGAACTAGTAGTCGTTGACGGTGGCGTTTGGCGGCTAAAGTAGGAACTATTTGAAAAATTCAAATGTCTGCAGTTCTTACTTGAATTAAAAAACAGGTAACACAGTCATCACAATTAACACCGGTTATCAGCCAGATTCTACACACACCCAAGTACACGGGGCTACATGACCGCGTTGTCGCAGCCCCTAAACTTAAGAACCAACCAACCCTCATATTGCTAGACAAAGCATTAAACAGGAAACACAGGCTCGAAACATTGAACACATGTATTATACCAGTATTGTGTTTGAAGCTATTTTCAGTGTCGCCTTAGTAAACGACGTTTGATGATTTTCAGTCGGTCAACACTGATCTATGCCTGGCAGACTTGGTGCGTGCCAACCAACAAACAAAAAACAACAGAATTGTGCCAAAGGAAAATAGTGGACATAACACACAGTGGCCAAGTATCAAATAAGAGACTCCATGAAATGACATCCTCAGATAGCGCCACTTAGCAGGACACAAGAGTTAAGTTGAATTTGGCAGGGCACGTTGCGAGACTACACGAGAACAGATGGGTGCAGAGGAGAACCCTACATAGGAAAGAGAAGTAGCGGCAGACCAAGAAGAAAAGGGGCAGATGACTTCAGACATGTACTAGGACCACACTGGACTTGGACAACACGAAGCAGAACCGATTGGAAAGAGATGACAAGACAGTGGATGAAATAAAATAAACAACGTGAAAACTATAACTATGGTATAGTGAGTCCGGGAATATTCTCCGCAGCGCCTACATGCGTCTGCGAGAGCTAGCTACAGCAGTTAGGTGGCAGCTCGGCAGCCGCTTGCATCATAACAAACAAACAGTAAACTTTGTACTCACCACAGCCATTCATAACAGATTTAGGAATCTCTGGAGCCATTCACAGTACATCACTCTTTTTCCGTAATCAGTTTGTTTTAAATCACGAACCACGGTAACTTTATAAGGGAACAACTGAAGCTTGTCTCTTACAGCTTTATGTGCTGTCGATTTAGAGATTCCTGTTTGTTGAGCTAATTTTCGTGTTGATTTACCTGGACTACGCAGCATTATATCGGAGATTTCATCAAGTTTTTCGTCTGTTAAAAGCGTAGGTCTGCCTGTTCCCGGTACATCGTGAACTGAGCCAATAACACGAAATTTACTTATCAAATCCCGAACGGTATCACGGATAG
The DNA here is from genome assembly GCA_946902985.2 of Meconema thalassinum. Lineage (NCBI taxonomy): Eukaryota > Metazoa > Arthropoda > Insecta > Orthoptera > Tettigoniidae > Meconema > Meconema thalassinum. Next base: position 356,846,857 of record OX336394.1, on the reverse strand, counting down.
GACACTTTGAATTAGGAAACCGCACCTGAAATTTAATTTTACATTTTCTGTAAACCGATCGCCTTCGCGAAAAACGTATTCCACAAAAAAATAAAAAATCTCTCTTCAGTAGTAAACATTACCGCCTGTATACTGTTGCACTCTTCCAATAATCTATCTGAACGCTCGCTTACTGATTATATACACACTCGCTTATCTCAACACACACTGACGATTCGACAGTCTACAGCCCACACGCGGGAGTCCCCCTTTCAGGACACAGGGTCGCCAATTAAACCCATTAAGCAAACGCTCGCAGCTGCACGTAGCTACTGCGGAGAACATTCTAGGGCGCTCCGTAGAATAAGACTAGCAAAGAGACAGATCCAACCAGATCACATGGAGCAGCTCACCATGTGTGACCAATCACAAGAGCTACCCCCTTTGCCCTTCGCGGAACACTTCAGGTCCATTCATTCTGCCTGCATATTTGGAATTTTTGGTTAAATTTTTGATCTATCCCAAATGATCAGGCGCGTATTTAAGGGGAGAAAAAACTGGGCAACTGCCCAGGATGGAAGGTTTTAGGGCCGGCAAAATTTCTGGAAAAATGTACAAACCCGCTTGGGCATTAAACTTCAATTTATTAACATTTAAAACCCCCACGTAGGAGTATTCACGGTCGCACATAGGCAATACTGATTATTTAAGGACAATAGAAGAAAATAATTGTCTTAGTTATCTTGGCGTTCTTGCTGTTCAATCGGACCTGAAAATGAAATTGTACTAATGAAGAAATCTTTTTTTTTTCAGTCGCCCAACACGATTGTACCCAATTGTAATTGGTGTTTCTTTAATCCTGTAAAAAAAGGTTACATGAGATTAATGAATTCACTTGGATGACTATTTCGTTCGTCGAGCGACCATCATCAGGTCCATTACATTTACGCTTTTAAATCTATGTCTAAAGGTATGGTATTTACAATATATATTCTTATTTACTTTCAGTAGTTGCAGGCAGTGGTGAGAGGAGCAGAGGAACACACATTATTCAATCATCAGTTCACAATTAATTCACTCCAACCTGGCTATTTAATAACAATCACATAATCACACTAAGCAAGAAAACCTGAAGTTCAATCACCACTATCAACATCTTATCACAAAAGAGGCATATATAACTAACAAATCGCATTGAAATCGCTCTAGCCATATAGCTTTTATTAGGGGAGACACACACACATACACTAACACACACGGACAAAGGGCGATCTCATAAGCCAATTTTTCGTATGATGAAAAAGTAAGTCAAAGAAGTCTACAGATAATTTAGCTGCCACTAAAATTTCTACAATTAGACCAAAGTGTTACCTGTTAGTACAGACTACTGGTTTTGTGGTACAGTGATACCAGACTATACCAAGACTTTTAAATACTTGTCAAAACCAGAAATTAAACCCAGGACCTCAGGGCTGAGAACGAGCATCTCCGACTGTTATACCATGAGGAGTATTTTTATATGAGCCCAAGTATCCAATCTATATCAATATTGCACGGGTATTTATGACACAGCCTACACTGTGTCCACCAGCTGAGGCGGAACCAAACGGAATGCCTGGTTCGTGACTCGTACTCCTGTCCCATCATAGCAGCAGCATTAACTGGATAACCATCGCTGTGTACGTATTTCAGTTATTAATATCATTATTGTTATTTGCTGTGTTTACTTTTTTCACGGCATAATCAGGTTTCATTTGTAGCTACAGACTAGTTTGGCCTTAGCAAGGAACCAGCCATACCCTTAACGCTAACTCTGGCCCCTCATGAAGGCTCGGGGCGAACAAGATGACTTAAGCAAGCTCTTATTATTATTGAAAATGAAATCCACAGCCTGCTTCCAGTCTCCGACCGGGTCAGGAATGGAATGAATGAAGCCCCCATCTAGCGGCGAGGATATGAACTGTGCCGACTGCCGAGGCCTGACGCACTCCTCTGGGGCAATGATTAAATGAATGACAGATGAAATGAAATGATATTGGAGAGTGTTGCTGGAATGAAATTTTGACAGGGAAAACCGGAGTACCCGGAGAAAAACCTGTCTGCCTCCGTTTTGTCCAGCACAGATCTCACATGGAGTGACCGGGATTTGAACCACGGACCCAGCGGTGAGAGGCTGGCGTGCTGCCGCCTTAGCCACGGAGGCTTTCTTATTATTATTATTATTTATTTATTTATTTATTTATTTATTTATTTATTTATTTATTTATTTATTTATTTATTTATTTATTTATTTATTTATTTATTTATTTACCGAACATTGTGCCTACAATTTCTGGACGGCAGATAGAGAAAGGGCAAGCCCCACATACACCGCAGTGTTTCCATCTCTGTTCATTAAATCTAAACATATCTGATATGTTACATGTATACAATTTACAACTTTACATTGCTATAAACACATAATCTGCTGTACATGACCTCTATATCATACAATTCGTAAATAAAAGTGAAGATATACGCACGCACACAAATACACATATACACACTCACGCAAGCACATATGCATGCACACACACGCACACACTCCCTCTCACACATAAAGTTACATTATACAGTAAACCCCCGATTATCCGCGGAATTGACTGGCGCAGAAACCGCGGATAATCGAATTTCGCGGATTACTGTAATGGTTAAACAAAGGTCGAAGGCACTAAGAAACAGCACACCAGTGCTTTAAATAAGTTTATCATACAATAAAAGGACGTACATGATAATAAACCTCAGTCGATGTTATGTGTGTTATTAAAAGTCTTGTTTACTGTTTAACAAAAAAATCGGTCATTTGCTTTTGCTTTTTCGTAGTGAAACACTTTTTTCTTTATTTGTGATTTCAGTTTTCTCAACACCATCTTGTCACAAAGTGATGCGTCGTCTTGCTCCTCAAGGTATTGAAGAATCCTGTCAATGTGTCCTAATGCTGCATTATGAGCAACGGTCCGCTGCATCTGCGTTCCCTCATTGTCTTCCGATTCAACTGAACTACCGCACACGTTTTGTACTGTACATTATTACGTGTACTGTACTGTATTTGCGATTTACGATTTTTATTACGTTTAAGTATTTAGTAACTTCATTACAATTTTTCAGAAATTATTTTCGGTTTCAAAACCTTTCTTTTTTATAATAATGTTCTCCTACAGGCACCGCGGATAATCCGCAAAGCGGATAAACCGCCCGCGGATAATCAGGAGTTTACTATATGAATTCAATTCACATGGGGTTTTAGTCCCTTTAGAGAGCCTTCACTTTGCGGAATAATTGCCGTGGAGGAAGGTCTTTTATGGCATTTAGCACCCTTGAACGGCTAGTTATGGAGTATGTATGTCCAGTGTGGGGCTACGCAGTGCCCACACACATCAATTTTAACTGTAGGTGATTCAGAACAGAGAGCTACGCATGGTATCTGGAGCCCCGTAGTACGTGCGCAACGCTCCGCTTCACTCTCATCACCAGGGCGTGGATTTTTAGCCTACTTTTCACATTTTCAAAAATGAGGAAAAAGTAGAATTATGAGATCGGGCAAATGTCTGTCTGTCTGTCCTTCTGTCTGTCTGTCTGTCTGTCCCTCGGTCTGTCTGGCTGTGTGTGTGTCCCCCCCTATCAACTCCTAAACGGCTGCAGCATTCAAAACAAAATTTGGTAGGAGTAAAGATCTATACCTGAATATCTCACGGCCATATTTAAAAATGATGTCAGTGCTACCAACTGCTGAAAAATCGCAATTGAAATTTGAGCTCCATGTTGGATTTCATGGAAGGTATGAATGGGAGCTCTTTTAAAATTGGCACACGTATAGATAATAATATTGCAGTTTAATTTCCTGGAGGCCATGCATGGCAGTGTTGCCAAAATGATTCTAAACCTGCTGATAGGTCCACATTTTAAATGCATATAACTTCTACACTATCAATTGGATTTCAACCAAATTTCGTATGTGCTATGTGTACATAAACAGATATGACTGAACGTATTCTTAAGAGCCACCAGGGCTGCCAACTGTTAATAAATGCTCTCAGTTTTTTTAAACCAAATACTCATATATCAGAAAGTATGCAAGCCGACAGCTTTAAACTATGCACACGTATAGTACCTGACATTTTAGATTAATTTGGAGTAACTTATATAAGTCAGTGCTACCAACATGATTCTAAGCCTGCTGATAGGACCAATTTTTAAATACTTGTAACTTCTATACTAACAAATGGATTTCATCCAAAATTGGCACAACAAGATATCATAATATTTCAGATTATTTCTGACCAGCACACGCATGACATTGTTACCAACATGCTTTTACGCGTGCTGATAGATCCAATGTCTAACTGCATGTAACGTACTTTGGACTTCAACCAAATGTTGTATTCTGAACCTTATGAGATGGAACTAAGAATATATTCAGTCACCGGGGCTGCCAAATGTAGTGCTCTATTAGGCTACATTATACCAGGTATATTTCGAACTAATTAGACATTTCGATATTACCAACTTAATTTCGTCATTATTCTACATAGGTTCATATAATGTAGATAAATCATTGGCATGAATCTTAATTTTATGAAAAGTAGGCTCTTTAGTTCGTCACGGAACTTCTTGTTATAAATCATGTCATCGTTTAAATGGTTCGCCACAGACGTTGCTAACGTATACAGAAATCCTGTTCATAGTTCTTCACATTGTAGAAATACTAATTTATTACGCCAATTTTCGGTCATTTTTTGTAATCCTTTGTTTTTATATCATTTTCTAAATGTATCAGTAATAAATTCAGAGATATAGAATGCCGGTGAAATATTTCGCACAGGCACCATCTTGAACTGGTGAGACGTACTATAATTAGAATGGCACGGTCGGGATCGGACAAAATAGCACTATGTCCTTACCGAGTTTCATTGAAATCGCTCCAGTCGTTTAGATTTTACTTGCACTACCCTTCGCGGCTTCGTCCGCGAATATTCTAGTTGTAAAGAGTACACTTAGCACAATCTCAATCATGAATGCCATGACTGACTTATCCTTGGTATGAATAATCGACTTTATCAATTCAGCTACTGGTGCAGTGGTTAGGGGTTTGTCATTCCTTCATAGGTATATCAGAGCGAAGATATTTTTCTGGGAATATCACAGACACTGTTAATTTAAGGGCCTTTAAATGTGGTTTTCGGAGACCCTTTATAGTCGGGTGAAAAAGATCTTTCGTACCACACTCACACGTGAAAATTGCGTGAAAAAATTCTAGAGTGCCCCTTGACCCCCTTAAGCGCATTATACTGTATGTATTGATGTATTTTACAGCTTAATTTGGTTCAGTGATAACCTTATTACCGTCTGTAAACTTTCACAGTAATGTAATAATTGGAATTGCATTGCGTCTTACAGAAATAGATGGACCTGTGAGATTCTGTTACCATTGTTACCGTGTTGCATTCTTTCATTATTTCATTGTAAATATACATGTTTTAAGGTATTTATTTACTTGTGAGGCATTTAAAGAGTAAGGGAGTGCGTTTCGCTTACGCATTGGGTTATGCTGAACCTGTAAGTACCCCATATGTGTAGGTTGGTGTTAATGGGACCTTATTTTCGGTACAAAACTGGAATAGGACCTTAGCAGAATAATATAGGTAGGGATTAGGGGACACAAACAAGCACACATACACATACGCACATACACACACACACATACACACAAATGGAGAAGAGGTGATCTCATAAGCCTATTTTTAGCCTACTTTTCACATTTTGAAAAAATGAGGAAAAAGTAGGCTTATGCCATCGATCCGGGAAAATGTGCGTCTGACTGTCTGTCTGTCTGTCTGCCCTTCTGTCTGTCCTTCTGTCTGTCTAGCTGTGTGCGTGTGTCCCCCCCCCCCCTCCCCCCCTATCAACTCCTAAACCGCTGCAGCAATCGAAACCAAATTTAGTGTGAGTAAAGATGTATACCGGAATATCTCAAGCCCATATTTGAAATTGATGTCAGTGCTACCAACTGCTGAAAAAACGCAATAGAAATTTGACCTCCATGTTGGATATCAAGGAAGGTATGCATGGGAGCTATTCCAGAATTGGCATACATGTAGATAATACTCTTTTAGTTTAATTTCCAGGAGGCCATACATGACAATGTTGCCAAAATAATTTTAAGCCTTCTGATAGGTCCGATTTTAAATGCATATGACTTCTACACTATTAATTGGATTTCAACCAAATTTTGTATGTAATATGTGTACATAAACAGATATGACTGAGTGTATTCTTAAGAGCCACCAGGGCTGCCAACTGTTAATAATTGCTCCCTCTATTTTCTTCATCCAAATACCAATATATCTGAAAGTATGCAAGCCGACAACTTTAAACTATGCACACTTATAGTACCTGACATTTTAGATTAATTTGGAGTAACTTATATACGTCATTTCTACCAACATGATTTTAAGCCTGCTGATAGGACCAACTTTTAAATACATCTAACTTCTATACTATCAGTTGGATTTCAACCAAATTTCGTATGTGCTATGTGTAACATAACAGATATGACTATAAGTATTCTTAAGAGCAATCAGAGCTGCCAACTGTTAATAAATGCTGTCTATATGTTTTACCCTAATATCAATATATCAGAAAGTATGCAAGCCTACAGCTCTATATTTTGCACACGTATAGCACCTGCCACTCTAGATTAATTTGGAGTAGTTAATATAAGTCAGTGCTGCCAACATGATTCTATACTTGGTGATTGGTCCAATTTTAAAATATATGTAACTTCTATACTAACAAATGGATTTCATCCAAAATTTGCACAACAAGATATCATAATATTTCATATATTTTCTAACCAGCACACGCATGACATTGTTGCCAACATGCTTTTACGCGTGCTGATGGATCCAATGTCTAACTGTATATAACGTCCATTGGACTTCAACCAAATTTTGTATTCTGTACCTTAAGAGATGGAACTAAGAATATATTCAGTCACCAGGGCTGCCAACTGTAGTGCTCTATTAGGCTACATTATACCAGGAATATTTCAAACTAATTGGACATTTCGATATTACCAACTTAATTTCGTTATTATTCTAGATAGGTTCATATACTGTAGAATAATCATTGGCATGAAAAGTAGGCTCTTTAGTTCGTCACGGAACTTCTTGTTCATAAATGAAAATAGGCTAAAAATAGCACAGCCATAAAATTCCATGAAATTAGACGTCAGTATATTAAGGCTTGTATGAAGGTATACCGCGCCACGTTTCACAGATCTCGGATGAAAAGTCGCGTGAAAAATTAATTTAAATAATTAAATTTCGCGTTGCCGCCATGTTAGTTTTGAGCTCACCAGATTATATATTGAAGGATCCATAGGGTGAACTTATGTTAATAGCCTTTATCAACATACCCAATTTCAGTTTGGTCGCTGTCATAGCTTAGTAGGTATTGAGAACAGTCTAATGTTTCGGATCGTCGCCATGCTGGATTTTTATATATGTAGGCCATAGAGTTATGTACCATTAGATGACTATTATTATTAGATGACGATTATTGTGGAGGTTCATTATACAGACGGTGACTTCCATCGCATGATTAGGACACAAGAAATAAAAAATAATTTTAAAATATTGCAAAGCTGCCATCTTAGTTTATGTAAACAATTGAACAAAATTAGATGTCCGTTAATTACAATGTGTATACAAATTTGCTGTACCAAGTTTCACTACGCTCGGATGGTAAATCACGAGAAAAGTCGATTTAAATGTTTCAAATTCGCATGGTCGCCAGGTTCGTTTTGCACTTAACAGGTTTATGAAAGTCACGTATATAACATTTTAGTAGTGCCCTTTATCACCGTAAAAAATCAGGGTGATATCTGTTACGATTGCGGAGATATAGAATGCCGGTGAAATATTTCGCGCGGCCACCATGTTGAATTGGTGAAACGTATTAAAATTTGAAAGGAACGGTCAACGTCGGACCATGTATTAGTATGTACTCACCGAGTTTAATTTAAATCGCTTCGGCCGTTTAGATTTTATTAGGGACACACAAGGACAAATAGTAATCTAAAAAGTCTATTTTTTTTTTCATAAATGTAAATAGGCTAAAAATACAGCATGGGGGAAGAAAGTGGAAGATTTGGTGATATGGGTACATTTACTATTCGGTAATTAAAAATACTGTATCGTTAAACACCTTGGCACTGTGCCACCCCCTACTTACACCTAGAATTACATTCGTCTTGCGTTTGGGCAGTTAATATTAAAAACAAGATGTTCAGTAAAGAACATATAGCCTACTTTCTCCTAAGTGCATGGGTATTGTTATAACTCTTTGTCCTTTTCATGGAGTATAATTGAATGTTGGTTTTAGTAGCTTGTTGAAATACAACGTGTTATACGGATATTAAACATGAATTCGAGGTGTCCTATGCTAGTGCTACGTCTGTACAAAAAATCATTCAATTCGGATTCACCATGTTTGAATTGATATGGTGAATCAATTTGCACACATACATGGCCGCCATATGCAAACCATTGGACTGATGACCTTGTAGCTTGGTCAAAGAACGCTTTTCACATAAAGGTATGTTGTTGCAAAATTTGGTAGAGATCAGATGATTAGGTTGGTCGTAATTTGATTTAAGCTTTTAAAATTTGGGTGGTCGCCATTACGTTACCGTCAAGATGGCGACGATATATGACATGTCACTGAGATGCCCTTTGATAGTGCTACCTCTGTACCAAATTTCGTTCAATTCGGTTTCGCCGTGTTTGAATTGATAGGGGGAAGTATTTGCACACATACATGGCCGCCATCTGCAAACGTTTGGGCTGATGACCTTGTAATTTGATCAAAAGATGTTTCCCCCAAAACGGTTTGCTTTTGCAAAATTTGGTATAGATCGGATGATTAGGTTTGTCGTAATTTGATTTAAGCTTTGAAAATTTTGGGTGGCCGCCATTAAGTTTCCGTCAAGATGGCGGCGATATTAAACGTGACATTGAGGTGCCCTTTGCTTGTGCTACATCTGTACCAAATTTCGTTCAATACGGTTTCACCGTGTTCGAATTGATAGGGCGGACAGACATGCAGCTTTCACACACTCTCACTCATACACACACACACACACACAGAGAGATTCTCTCACTCACACACACACACACACAATTTTTCGCCCTGTGTTGATCTCATAAGACTACTTTCATTTTTTGCAAAAATCGAAAGTAGGCTAATAACGCCACCTCTGATTTTAAGCTCTAGTCAAAGAAGACCCTCTACTGGGCATGTGCGGATAGAACGATGTTCCTAGAATTTTCAATAATCATTGTTCACTTCACAATGGTTGGTTGGAGAATCTGTTACAACCAACACCCCAGCAAACGATCAGTTTTTATCCATTTGGACAATTTGAACAGAACAACAGACGGTCATTTTGTTTTTAACACTTTCAAAACTGTGGCAAGAATGCTAATAATAAATGGGTTGGCCCTACTGGAGTTAATAAGAAGAACAGCAGAGCGATTGAAAGTATGATTTAACCAGTTAGCCAATACAATCTGTTGCCGCGGGTAGGCTATATTTCTCTGCCATAAACGTGTTACTTAATAACACCAACAAATTAATTTGAGCCTTAGGTCACATCTGAACCCATTCACCTGGTGGATCCGGAAGAAATGTACTTTGCCCCCTTCCTTCAGACTGAAACGACAGGAAACCTTCACGTTATAGCTCGAACACAGGAAAGAAAGTGACCTCAATCACATATTTATGGTTTTATAGGATACCGTACTTTTAATTACAAGTTTGGAGACTATCAATAAATGCTCATATCAGTTCGACTCAATAGGTGGGATTGTACCGGTTAGCAATGGAATGTTGGTTGTTTCTTAAGTTTAGGGGCTGCGACAACACGGTCATGTAGCCCCGTGTACTTTGGGTGTGTGTAGAATCTGTCTGATAACCGATGTTAAGTGTGATGACCGTATTAGTGTGTGTTATCTGTTTTTTAATTCAAGTAAGGACTGCAGACTTATGAATTTTTCAAATAGTTCCTACTTTTGCCGCCAAACGCCACCATCGTCGACTACTAGTTCAGAACTTAGCTACAAGACGCCACCGCAGTCGGCTCTTGACAACGAACGTAGGAACCTAGGAGCGTTGTTTTCATTCTTAACCTATACAATTTAGCTTCACACAGGTGTAATTAGTGGAAGGTTCTTTAACATGCCATAAAACTATGACATGGTACCGCCGGCTTTACTTCCCCTCCGGAGGAAGGCATACTGAGGGATTTTTAACGAATGGAATGTGAACAATAGATAGTTATACAAAGAAACTGAGGGAATTTTAGAGTCAATCAAGATGAGACCAATAGTTTGCCACGGTAGGTGAGTGGTTATCGTGTCGGCCTACCAACCTCAAGCTTGCAGGTTTGCTCCTGGCCATGGTAAGTGATTTTTGAAAGGCGACAAAAATCACGGCACGTATGTCATACGTTGTTGGCATGATAAAGTACCCATTTGAATTCAGTAGGCTGTGTTCATAATGGAAAAATGAATCTCGGAATTTTCCACCAACACAAAAAGTTCCTCTATTTTCTACTAGAAAGCGCTATAGAGTCAAGGAGCTTAGCCATCTAACCTCCTTGACTCTCATAGCGCTCCAAGGAACAACAAAATTCGGCATTCAAGCTGCCCTTTGGGCGCAAATAACAAAGCTTGCACCCGGCACGCGAGGCCATGCGAAATTATTATTATTATTATTTTCATTTTTTTTCTTCTTCTTCTCGTGTAGCCTCCTGAGAGGCCGAGTGCAGGTCTTTCTAGTCGACGTCCGTGGGCGACCTGCGCGTCGGGAAGAGAGATGGAGTGGATGAAGATGAATGAAACTGGGCAAGGTTGTGGAAGGAAGCGGCCGTGGCCTGTCAGAAGGTACGGAAAACCATTTCAAGGACAGCCGACGGTGGGGCTCGAACCCACGCGTCTACCGAGTCAGCAGAGAGCTTGGCCCCTTGACCTAACGCTGGGCTTTAGCCCACGTAGCCACTACTGTCGGTATTATTATTATTGGAAAGGACCAATACAATTCTATGGACATCTCCTACGCATGAATTAAGGTAGACTGACTCGAAAACGCCTTGCACATTTCCAAGGAAAATGATTGTTCCTAGGTGGTTTATGGAGATACATACTAACATGGAGAGTATGGTCATCAGTCAGATTGATATTCAAGACAGAAACCACTAACGATAATTATTAGTTTCAAGCTTCGGAGGTTTCTGAGGAGGAGGAAAAAGAATCCTTCAATAGTTGAGGAAGGAGATGGTGGTTGGTTGGTTCCTCAGTTTAGAGGCTGCGACAACGCGGTCATGTAGCCCCGCGTAAATTGGTGTATGTACGTAGAATCTGTCTCATAACCGGTGTTAATTGTGTTGGCTGTATTATTATTATTATTATTATACAGTATTCTGCCTAGTGGCAGGTCCTTGTCTTCGTACAGATAATTTCTGATGCCTTCGTTTCCAGTCTTCAGCTTCTTCCTTCAGTCTGCTGTAACTCCTTCCATCTTTCATGTCATCCAGATGTTGAATTCTTCTTCTTCCCCGACCTGTCGTTCCTCTGATCTTCCCTTCAATGACGTCGTGCATGAGCCCCTCATGCCTAAGTATGTGCCCGATCCAGTTGGCCTTCCTCGGAAGAATTGTATTCAGAAAAGTTTTATTCTCACCTACGCTTCTCAGTACAGCATCGTTTGTCACACGATCTGTCCACTTGATCTTCTCTATTCTCCTCCAGCACCACATTTCAAAACTTTCTAAGTATTTTCTTTCCCTTTTTCTCATTGTCCACGTCTCTGCGCCGTACAGTGCAATGCTCCAGAAGTAACACTTCACCAATTTCTTCCTTAGTTCTAAACTCAACTTGCTGGTGATCAGAGTCCTCTTCTTGTTGAATGCGACTTTGGCCATGGCGATTCTGGCGCGAATTTCATTTGTGCATTGAACATCTTTTGTCAGCAAGCTTCCCAAGTAGTTGAACTGCTTCACATTCTCCAATTCTTGATTGTCGATCATTTTCCTCAAAGGTTTCTCCCGTTTTGAAATCCGCATCACTTTTGATTTCTCGATGTTGATTTCCATGCCATATATCCTTCCAGTTTCCACCAACCAGTTCATCATGAGCTGTATTAGTGTGTGTTATCTGTCTTTAATTCAATTAAGGACTGCATACATTTGATTTTCAAGTAGTTCCAAATTTTACTACCAAACGCCACCGTCAACGACCAACTAGTTCTGCACTTTGTTACTAGATGCCACCGCAGTCGTCTCCTGGCAACGAACGTTGGAACCAAGAGAGTTAGTTAAAGATAACCTATAATTTTGCCTCACACAGGTGTAATTAGTGGAAGGTTCTTTATCATGCCATAAATCTATGACATTGGACTGCCGGCTTTACTTCCCCCTCCGAAGGAAGGCATACTGAGGGATTTTTAACGCTCTTAAAAATCCGACGACTTCGGCCAGGTTTAAACCCACGACCTTGGGCATAGAAGCTCAGCATGCTACCAACTACGCCACCGAAGCCTCCGAAGGAGATGAGCCGCATAAAGAATCTGTATTGGAAAGAATATCAAAGCCAGTGGAGAGAAAATATAATACAATATACCAGTTGTTACTCTGGGTCCAGAGTGGTCCAGATCGAACAGAACAAGAAGATAGTTCAAGGAAATGATGAATACGCTACTCTCATGCCGTGCGGGCATATCATCTTGGAATAAAGTGAATGCGGGAAACAAAAAGTTGGAGACTGGTGCCCGTAAACCGGGCTCCTTTTACTCCGTTTTGAGGGGAAAACTTGATAATAATAATGATTTTGTGATTGAATAAAAATTTTAAAAAATAAAAACGAGCCTTACAATAGTCGCATATGATGTGTAACATCTGACATGTTATTCGAATAATTCCATATTACTTACTCGCATTTTTTAAAGAATGAACTCATAGTATGCTACCTTGTGCCAGCAAACATGGAAGGATTCTCCAATGCATCTGCAGTAGTGACATATACCTGCAACTGTATGCGAGAGCAATCCACTGCCTACTTGATGCGAGCAGCACTTTATACCGGCCAGTTAGTGAACCCATGCCAGCGGTGTTATTGAAAATGGCCCCTTATTGACGAAATAGCGCACTGCCAAGAATAGACGGGATTAAAAATTAGGTGTGCAGTAGGTATATTAAATGCGTTTCTCCCAGTGATACGTTTAGACCAAAGAAGTTTCAATTATTGTTAGTAGTCGGTGTTAATATTGTTACGGCTGTGAGTTTGTTTCATCGCTCGCCGCATGAGACACAACTGCCCCAGGGCTGGGCTGCTCTGCCTCAGTGTATTGCGTGCGCCTTATGCAACAGGTTTACTAGGACAAAGCGATGGTCCAGAATATTCATGACCCAGCCAGCGATGGAAGCCTCGAGAAGCCGCGAGCCCTGGATGGGTCTAGAAGCATTTATTGAGTCACCGGCCTGCTATATAAGAGCGACCTGTTAAGCAGTGAGTGAGTTGTGTTTTACGAGCTAGTGCGAGCGTTTATCCTGAGCGACAGAAGTGTGGTGACTTGCGAAACCCCTAGTGAAGCCGATTCTCTTGACAGAGAGGGAGTGAGAGGCATACAGGGGACTGCCTGTGTTTTGAGCGAGTGTGCTTACCTAGTGCGACAGAGGTCATTGTGGTGAGTTGCAAAACAGTGAGTGACAGACTTAGTGCAGCTATTTCCAGCCGGCGTACGGGACCGGAATCATTAGCGAGAGGATTAACTGTGGTCTGTTGACAAGTGAAAGGGGGGCAAGAGCGCTCCATAAGGAAGAGACTTGAGGAAACTGGAGTAAGGTTCTAATTACTTGTATTTGCTGATGAGTAGTGTATCTTTCTGGCCGCAATAAAATTAATTATTTCTTTAAAGGAACAATCTGTGTTGTGCTTCCTACCCACCGTAATCCAGTTAACAAAAGTGTCACTAGGGGGTGGCACGTAACAACTGGTGTCAGAAGCCGGATTACGAACTCAAGCACAAGCACAACACCTGACGGTCCTGGTTTCAAAACCCGAGCAGGTCATTTTCTCTAATTTTCCTGTGAGTACATGCCCTTTACAAGAAAAACAACTAAAATGGAGGCGCAATTAGCAGCATTGCTAGAAAAGTTAAATGGCATGGAAACCAAGATGGAAGACGGCCAGAAGAAGATGGAAGACGGCCGGACGAAATTAGCCAAGGACCTGAAGGATGACCTGAAGAAGATGGAAGACGGCCAGAAGAAGATGGAGGACGGCCAGAAGAAGTTAGCCGAGGAACTAACTGCCAAACTAGAAGACGGCCAGAAGAAGTTAGCCGAGGACCTAACTGCCAAACTAGAAGACGGCCAGAAGAATTTAGCCGAAGACCTAACTTCTAAATTAGAAAACGGTCAGAATAAGTTAGCAGAGGACCTAACCGCTAAATTTCTGGATGGCCAGAAAAATCTGGAAGAGTGTCTGCTGACGAAATTAGAGGAAAGACAAAGGAAATTAGAACAGGGTCAGCGGGAGGAAGTCACGGCAGTGGAAAAGAAGTTCGACGCCTTACAAGTGGAAGTTGCCGAGCTGCACCGAGGCCCGCTGATGGGGGTGGAGGAGAAATTCAACGCCTTACAAAAGGAAGTTGCCGAGCTGCGCCAACGCCCACCGACGGGAATGGAAGCGAGATTCAACGCTCTACAAGAGGAAGTTGCCGAGCTGCGCCAACGCCCGCCCACCGTTACACCGGGAATATCAGGAACGGGACATAGCAGAGTGACGCCCCCAACCTTCGATGGAAAGGTCCCGTGGAGCACCTACTTACGTCAGTTCGAGGCAGCCTGTTCCATAAATAACTAGAACAACACAGAAAGGCTACAGCTCTTATTGTAGCGCTGAGAGGTGACGCCCTTAACGTCCTTCAGGCCATTCCGACTGGATCCCAGGACTACGCTTCACTGATCGCCCATATGGAGTCCCGATATTGAGATAGCCATCTTCAGCAGGCCTACCAGATGCAGCTCCGGACCCGGGTACAGAAGAACGCGGAAACCCTGCAGGAGTTCGAGATGGACATCGCACGCCTCGTAAGGCTCGCCTATCCAACAGCGCCGGCCGACTTCCTGGAACAGATTGCGACGCAGACCTTCACCGACGGGCTACGGGACTCGGACACTCAGGCGCTAAGCCGTTTCTCCGATAGTCGCGGCACTACCAGCAACGACACAGCCGGAAGGACTACCGACCTGCTGGGCCTGCGGTAAGAAAGGCCACCTTTGCAAGGACTGCGGTGTTCGCCGCCGCCGAGGGTATCCGACGGGAAAACAGTCGTCTGAAAACCACGCGGCCCAGGGAAACGAGTATTAGCCAGCCTTGGGGGCAATGGTTGGCTTGTGACAGTCGTCAGGCCCCGGCAGTCCAAGCGCGTGTAACGAAGTTACGGAGGGACAATAGCAGCCTGATGGTCGACGGAGTCGTCAACGGAGTGAGCTGGCCCATGCTGATCGACACGGGAGCGTCGAGGACCATCGTCAATCCCACCGTGATCCCAAAGTGGAGAGTGCAACCCACACAAAGGAACCTCCAGCTAATAACCGCGACCGGATTGGTTGATGCGATATAGCACTCGAGGTATCGAGTGCTTACATTAAATAAGAATACAGCAAAAGTATGAAGATTTAATAAATCGTAATTGTTTTCAGCAAATATGATATAATGAATATTTTCACACCAAAGAACGACAATTTGAAGATGATTTATTGTAGGAATTTCTTTAACGGGGCCTCCAAACCTTGAGGTAAACCGTGTGCGTTTTACATTCCACATAGTCACATGGCTTACAGTACGTCGTTGTACCGATCTCCGCCACCGCGCGCGCTCATTGTTTCCGTCCCATCCACGTCCGTCTCTTTTCCAAAATCACTCCCACAAAAATGTCCAGATACCGAGTGGAAAGATGTTACACATCAATATTACAACTGGCTATGGTATGTCGCTAACCATTGCCAGCGTATTTGTTGTGCAATGATTTATTTTGTGTAAGGAAATAATAATAATAATAATAATAATTGTTTAATTTATTGGTTGAACCAATTAAGCAGTGGTAATTTAAAATGAGAGTAGCAGATCATCCCAGCTTATGTTCGTGTCAGGAAGTGCACTTTGGTCATTGTTGACCAGGCTCGAACCCTGCCGATGCTGTAGGTGTTATTATTATCGCTAAGCTCGCCATGGTTTAGATGTATGTGAAATTTTGCTGTGTGTATAATGGTTTTATGTTATGCAGCAGCTTCGAATTTAAAGTGAAAAGTAGAAGACCTCAAGTAGGTTAAAATGTAATAGTGCTTTAGTAGAGATGGCATATAAAGACCTGTAGTAAGTTTGGCAATGTTTGGCAACAATATTTTGCTTTTAAAAGGCCTCAGCTTCTGCCTCTTATGGTTTAAATTTGTGTTTAGTAATTGTAGGCAGTGTAATAGTGTAAAGTCTGTCACTGTGGCGGGGAGTTTGAATTTAGAGGTGCTGTGCGCTGATTGGCTGGAGATGTGCTGTGATTGGCTGTTGCTTGTTTGGAGTTTAAATGGCGAAGAATTACATTGTAAATATGTCTATCCGTTTTACTCAAAATTTATTTTCAAAAGTAATATTACTATTACTATAATAATAATAATAATAATAATAATAATATCGTATGGCCTCGGGTGCCCGGTGCAAGCTTTGTAATTTGACACCCAGAGGGTAGCTTGCATGTCGAATTTCGTTGTTCCTTGAATCACTATGAAAGTCAAGGAGGTTAGATATCTAAGCTCCTTGAACACTATAGCGCTTTCCAATAGAGAAAATGAGGAACTTTGTGTTGGCGGAAACTCCCGAGATTAATTTTGCCATTATGAACACGGCCAGGAGCGAACCTGCAATCTTGGGGTTAGTAGACCGACACGCTATCCACTCACCCACCGTGGCAAGCTAGTCAAGTTAGTGACGGGGGACACATTATAAGGTTATGTTGTAACTTATTTAAGGTGACGCGGACTTTAAATCCTGTTTATAATAATTTGCACACATACCTTTTTAAGCAATTAAGTAGTTGTCAAATGCTTAGGATACCATTGTCAATAGTTCCATGTATTTGGGTGTGCAAAAGACACAGTCTGACAGCTGGTGTCATCATGGGGTCTGTATAGACCTCGTGCGCATGGATGTTGCTGCGCTCTGGCGGCAAGTCGTTCGAATAGTCCATGTGGCGCTTGTCAGTGAAGTGAAGCAACGTGATTACCAGGCTGCGTTTGTTGAGGTGCGAATTAAAGTTCGAGATGGAAGAAAGTTTCCCAAAGACTAAAACAAATTGTTCTGTGGTTGGATGTAACTACTCCTACAGAAATTGTCCGCCTGGGACGAAGTTCTTCGTATTACCAAGCCAATAAACAGCTGGAAGGAACGCTTGGACTGTGACTTTAAATAAAACGGGACACAAGTGATGGTAAACCATGGCATCCTACAAATAATTCACGTGTTTGTAGTCGGCATTTTATAAACGGAACATCGACAAGAGACCTTGACAGTCCCGGTTACGTACCGAGGCTCTACATGAAGCCACATTTATCGGATCAGCACCAGCAACGAGAGGGCAGTAGAGTAACTGCGAGATACAAGAGGCGAAAAATGAGGCTTGAAAATGACGGGGGTGAAGGAAGTGTGATGGAGTATGGTTCATTCAGTGACTCGAGCACATAGACGGATATTGTGACCGTATATAGCAGGATTCTTAGATTGAGCCCTAGTCTCAATCGCAATAGCATCCTTCTGCGATTTTGTGACTTTCACGTTGTCAAAATAAAAATTCAGGACGTCACTTGACAACATGGACTCATAATTTTTTGCCACTTTGGCAAGTAATTTATTCCATAGCATCTAAACAGTTTATTAACGTTTTGATGGTCTAATTGCTGAAGACACTGAAGTAAAAGTCTTAATTCGCTCTGTTCTACAGCATCATCCACGATAGCTTCAACAATAGAAGTGGAGATAATTATGGATTCACCTTCACACTCGGCCTTCAAAATTCTTGTAAAAGCACAGTCTATATTTTTAATTTTCTCGTATAGTTCAGTTTTGGTGAATGTTTCTAATCCCACACTTTCCGATACGCTACAAACTGTCCGCTTATTTAATCTAACCTTGAACATTTCTCCTAAATGTTCACCTTTAGAATATTCCATGATAACATTCTTAGGTTTCTCCTATTGTTGCAGGAAGGAATTCTTCGAAGAATCTCTCTCGGTATTAACATAAGTGCAAAGCGCAGCAATGGGCTTGCAGCATTTGGAAAGGCCTGCTTTGCATTCACACTCGGCTGACTGAATGTTCCTGTTGCAATTGATCTGTTAAATATTTAAAAAAAGGACTAGCATTAATTAATAAAAGAATAATTAACAACGGCAATGGATACGGGAAATATATATAATAAAGTTAAGTTTAAAATGAATAGTCTAAATATACATTGGGACCATACACAGAAATCCTGAAGTGTCCCCTGCTCATTTTCTCTTCCGTATCTCACCGGCCGCGGTGGCCGAGAGTGCAAATGCGCTACCTCGTGCCTCGCTGGCATCGGGAGAGCGTGGGCTTGAATCCTTAAAATGTTTTTCGTGGTTTCCCATTTCCACCACCAGGCAAATGCCGGGACGGTTCCTTTCTATAGGACCACGGCCGATTTCCTTCCAATATCCCTTCCCTGACCTGTCCTGAAAAGAAAAGTACATGGCCATTGACTGCATTAATAGGGTAATAAATATACGGTACATATGATTTGTGGACCAAAAAGAAAGGTAAATATTACCTAAGTTTAACAGCATAAGGCGGTTGATTAATGCTCGTTTGTCTGAAACAGAAGCTGGATATTTCTTCTCCCAATCGTTCCTTCACCTGAAATATGTGATTACTTTCATTGAGCTGTTTGCCTTTCTTTAGCGTAGAGCTCTAAAATACGACGTTTCCCACCGAATCTTCTGAAAGCCCACGTGAACCTCTATGGCCCACGACATTTCAGCTTTAAATTGCTTTCTTCACTATCACACTTGATTCTCCCGCACAAGCCAGTACACACACTCGCCACATGGATGTTCTGAGCGAGTTGCCGCTAGGAGCGCCAGCAGGTAAAATATCGCCATGCGCACGAGGTCTATGAGTGTTAGGAGGTGGAAGGAGACGGCCGTGATCTCAAGTTAACGATCATTCGGCATTTGCCGCCTTTCAAAAAATCACTTACCACGACCAGGAGCGAACCTGCAATCTTGGGGTTAGTAGACCGACACGCTATCCACTCACCCACCGTGGCAAGCTACTGTTACTATAACAAACATTGTTAATTCTAAATTATCATCTTCCTATTGAAATTCATGATTGGCAATTTGGACCGGAAAGAATGAACTCGATATAAACTTAAACAAAACCGTATCCATGATGTTTCGCAAAGGAGGTAGAATAGCAGCAGGAGACTCCCTATATCTAGAGCACAAGGCGTTACGTACTGTAAATCAATTTAAGTACTTAGGACTAATTTTTCAGACACATGGGGATACCTTCACCGAACATATAAAGGACAGAACAATACATGCCTTAAAATCAATGCACGAAATACAACATCTTAATGAACTATCATTCGAGTCAGCTATGACATTATTGAGAGTAAAAATCAGCTCAGTAATAAGCTACGGTCTGAACATTATATGGGAGAATCTCACGAAAAACAACATGAAGAGCATAGAAAGAGTCAAGGAAACTTTCATGAAAAAAGTCACGTGTGTCTCAAAGTATACCCCATCGCGACTGTGCTATGAAATGACACGAGACCTTCTACATCGAAGATTTAACGTGTCAACTATTGCTCCCATCTAACGCCCAGAACGTGGACTTCTAAAAGAGCTGAAAACAAAGAGGATGCAAATTGGAGTGACTTTTATTTAACAGCCGCAGTGACGTCCGATGAGTGGAAGGGTCCATGTTACGACCTGAGACATACAATCACTCGTTTCGCAATACATGGATTCCATTTCAAGCTCTGCAAAATGGAAGGGTATCATGAGCCCTGTATAGAATGCATTTGCAAATTGTGTGGAAGTGCCTGTGAAAGGTATCTTGCCATGACATGCAGAAAAAGAGTTGAGTCATTGTCAATGAGAATTGAATGTAATCTTCGATATTTTGGGGTTTTCTTCAAATATGATTATTTTTATATTGCCTCAAGGTCATTGGCTGCAATAAATACCTTATTAAATTCATGATTTACGGAAATGAACGAAGCTTTTCTGAATGTAATAGTACTTACTGTAGTTCTGAATTAAGTGGGAAATGGTATAGTAATTTGTTTAAATCACTCCAGTACATGGAGCTGATGACTGCGACGTCAAAACAAGAGAATACCTATCACTTCGTAAATCCATTCGATAGTTATGTAACTACAGTAATTTGCAATGAACAATGAATATTTAATTTGTGGGTTACTACAGAGTAACCACCTGTTTGCAGTACTTCAGAACAATGGAGATCGTTCCACAAGAAATTAGTAATTAGGACGAAGGCGAACAGTCGGCAGAGTGCAGGCGGTGTTGTAAGCTTGTCCAGTGTAATAATCGTACATTGAAACATGGAGGCAGGCTATAATAAACTGATACTTAGGACTATGGGCAACTTCATTACATCATGGCCTTGCTGCAGAAATTCAAGTAACGTGTCATAAATCCTGCGATTATGAACTCTAGTTACCTAAATGGATGCGAGAGTACCAAGGAAGACTCAAATCCTTCTATAATTTTTTGTAAATTCTCAGTTAATTTTTAGTCAACAAAACAAAATAAAACCTAACCTATTCTAACAAGAACCTAACACCAAGAACAAGAACAATAATATGAACAAGAACATGAACATGACCATGAACAATAACATGAACGTGAACATGACCATGACCAAGAACATGAACAAGAACATGAACAATAATATAAACAAGAACATGAACATGAACATGAACAAGAACATGAACGTGAACATGACCATGATTGAACATGAACAAGAACAAGAACGTGAGCATGAATGAACATGAACAAGAACATGAACATGAACAATAATATAAACAAGAACATGAACAAGAACATGAACGTGAACATGACCATGATTGAACATGAACAAGAACAAGAACGTGAGCATGAATGAACATGAACAAGAACATGAACAAGAACATGAACGTGAACATGACCATGATTGAACATGAACAAGAACAAGAACGTGAGCATGAATGAACATGAACAAGAACATGAACATGAACAATAATATAAACAAGAACATGAACAAGAACATGAACGTGAACATGACCATGATTGAACATGAACAAGAACAAGAACGTGAGCATGAATGAACATGAACAAGAACATGAACAAGAACATGAACGTGAACATGACCATGATTGAACATGAACAAGAACAAGAACGTGAGCATGAATGAACATGAACAAGAACATGAACATGAACAATAATATAAACAAGAACATGAACATGAACAAGAACATGAACGTGAACATGACCATGATTGAACATGAACAAGAACGTGAACATGACCATGACCATGATTGAACATGAACAAGAACATGAACACGAACATTAACACGAACACGAACACGAACATGAATAAGAACATGTACAAGAACATGAACATGAACATGACCATGAACGAGAACGTGAACATGAACAAGAACATGAACACGAACATGAACATGAACAAGAACATGAACAAGAACATGAACGTGAATATGACCATGAACATGAACAAACACAATAATATGAACAAGAACGTGAACGTGACCATGAGTGAACATGAACAAGAACATGAACGTGAGCATGACCATGACCATGACCATGAACAAGAACATGAACAAGAACATGGACACAAACATGAACGTGAACATGAATGAGAACAAAGAAAAAATGTTTATTACTTAAACATGAAATCTAAATTTTTACTACGATTTTAGATATCCTCAGAACTCACATTCTTTGTTGTTGAAATTTTGTCTTAACATTTGAACCTATTTTTAGCCTACTTTCGATTTTTGCAAAAAATGAAAGTAGACTTATGAAATCAACACAGGGCGAAAAAAGTGTGTCTGTCTGTGTGTGTGTATGTGTGTGTGTGAATCTGTGTGTGTGTGTGTGTGTGTGTGTGTATGTGTGTGTGTGAGTCTGTGTGTGTGTGTGTGTCTGTGTGTGTGTGAGTGTGTGTACTCTGAATGTCTGTCCCCCCCCTATCAATTCGAACACGGTGAATGCGAATTGAACGAAATTTGGTACAAAGGTAGCACTAGCAAAGGACACCTCAGTGTCATGTTTTATATCGCCGCCATCTTTACTAAAACAGAATGGCGGCCACTCAAACGTTCAAAACGTAAAATCAAATAACGACTAACCAAATCATCCGATCTCTACCAAATTTGGTAACAACATACCTTCGTATAGGATGCGTCTTGTGACCAAACTACAAGGTCGTCCGCCATACCATTTCAGGATGGCGGCCGTGCGAATTATGCAAACTTTATAATCCATATCATGGGACCCACCAGTTCCGATTATCGAGCCGAGAATCGTTTTAACTGTCTAAAGGAAGAGGCACGTTCGAAATTAAAAGTTTATTTTGTAATACTATAGTGCAGACGTGATTTTAAAAAACTGAGCTGATTCACGAATAAGACAAGATGGCAGCGGATATCTTGTGCCTGACTTATATTTCACTAATTTGAGTATTGCATGCAATATAGCGTACTGATACGAAATAAATAAACTTTGTATGAAATGCTTTATATATAAATAATATACTCCAGTGATGAAATCGTTTAGTATAAATCATTATTTGCTAACAAGTTCTATGTAAGTCATTTTATATAGAACGATATTCGTTGACACAATTAGCTCAGTGGTAGAGCGGTAGCCTATCGCTCAAATGCCTATGGTTCAAACCCGATCAGAGCTAGGTTTTTTGCTTGAAATGTTATATGTTTATTGTTTTGTAATGACTCAGATGTTTTAAAATTAAGCGTTATATTGTGCATATTATGGTGTAAAATATATATTTAATTAAAACATAATTCACCAGCAGATTTACTCGAGACATCTAGCTGCCAAAAAGGTAACTAGATTAACTTCCAGATTTTATTGAAAAGTTTCTTCTTCTGGCCGCTAGAATGCACTCGCTCTGTTAGGATTATATTGTTCGATTTTTCACCACTAGATGTCACGACTAGTCTACGTGGGGCTCCATTGATTACTACACCATTGGCATTCTATGCGCATCGAATTTGAAGAATGACAAGATGATACTACGATACATTTTTACTTTTTATTTTAAAGGGTTTGTAACAGCCTATTTTGCGTTACTTGAAAATGTTATTTGAAGTAAAGAACAAAACGATTTCACATAGTTAGTGTTAGTTCAGGTTATTAATTACTACTTTTATTTCAGGCAAATAGCAATCGAAAATATCCACATAGTTTGTATACACACGTCTCTGTAGGGTCATGGAAAGATTTGTTAATTCAATTAGGGTTGTGAAAGCCATGCACAACCAGACGTGTAAAGACATGCCTCAACTCAAAGTTGGATGTTGCCCACGGTAGGTCGTATATGTAATAATAATAATAATAATAATAATAATAATAATAATAATAATAATAATAATAATGTTATTGGTTTTACATCCCTTTTAACTACTGCTGCTTTTAGAGACACCGGGGTGCCGGAATTTTGGCCCGAAGGGGATCTTTAACGTGCCAGTAAATGTACTGACACGGCTCCCTCGCATTTGTGCACCCTCAAATGCCAGCTGACTGCGCCAGGATACGAACCTGCAACCTAGGGCCCAGCAAGCGAGAACGTTACCGCTGAGCCACGCAGCCAGTCCGGTCGATTATGTCTCCAGATCCATAACATTCTTGATATACTTCTTATCTTTCTTTCTTTCTTTCTTTCTTCAATGATGGTAGCAGTTTTTATCTAGGTTGTGGCGTTTGGTAGAGGTAAATCGTTTCTAAGGTCTTCAACAAAGAATAGTTCTATTATACTCTTTGATAATAACAACGAGTTATAACTATACTCATACATTTAGGAGAAAGTAGGCTATATGTTCTTTACTGAACATCTTGTTAATTTTTTGAAATTCACTGACATGAGGCATTTTATAAACGAAGGTGCATACAATTATAATACAGTTGATTTTCCCAAATAAATGATCTTTGCGTTGGTAAACTTACCAAATCTGATTTACAGGAACGTTTTCCCAGGAGTCTAACAATGAAGTCAGATGCTGGGACTTCTCCTTTTCTTGACTTTTCAAAGAGAAATTCCATGGTATACTGATAGAATATGACACTCCCTTTTTCCTTCCTTTTCTTTCATACTTTCCTCGGAAGCTGTAGTTTTATTTCGATAATTGGGCCACTACTTTTGGAAATCCCAAATATATTCTGTTTGAACAAGATCAAGAATAAATTTCCCTTGTTTTGTTGAGGAAAAAATCATAGATGCGACTTCTTTTACAGTGTAGCACCTGTCATGTTTCCTCAATTTCCTTTCAACTAGACCAAAATCCCTGTCACAGTGTAAATAAGAATGGCCAGAACATCTGTTGGTTCCCAGTGCAGCCACAACACCTTTATTTATCATATTTCATATGATCGGGCAGTATAGGAGCAATGGGAGAAGAGACCTCTCATTAACAAACGATGTATGGAAGCCTAAAGATTCCATTTTCACACTAAAGTGGATTTAGTAAAAAAAAAGTGACAAGAATCCTTTCATAAATAAGCGATTCATATATTGACGTCCAATTAAATTCAATTTTATGAGTACTTAAAACCTGTCGTTAACGATTTCAGTGGACTAATACCAACCTTGTTTCCGTCACATTGACATTAGCACCGTACACCTTAATAAGTTGCTGATGAGGTGTATTTGAGAAGCAAAAACTATATTACACTACGCACTTCTACCTTCGACCATGTTTCCATGTGTGCAGCTATATTTCAACTGGTATTGCGTGGCTCAGACACAACATATAGGCTACACCAAGGATCAAGTAACTATAAGAGATTCGTCACTTTTGGTTATAGAATTTCCGAGGGAGAGCAACGCCTGAGGCTATGTACTGCTCCGGCAAGTCTGGCAACATAAAAAGTAAAAAGCCATATGAATGTAGCCTTTATTACACGTAATTTAACAGTATGTTGTGCAATGAGTTATTGATTATTGATGAAAATGACACAAACATAACTGCGCCTTTCGATAGGCGCTGAAATATACGTCCAGATAGGAAAATAATACATTTTGATGTATATCAATGTTGGCAATGGATTTGTTACGAAGGATACAGTTATGCCGTTCTAGAGCTTAATTCACCTTTAGGCTAATTAAACATTGCTCTCCTACTCAACAGATTTGTTGGGATATTCGATGAATATAAAGGAAACTGTCCAAATGCACACACTATATTGCCATAACCTCACTTTTTGCCTAGCATGCCGGCTGCCACCCACCCCTTCCCGTAGCCCTAAACCACAGATTGTATTGTAATGCAAAGGAGAATGGGTAAGCTAACAAACAAGACATGAAATGCACACATTTATTCTCTATATATTTTTATTCGAGAGTAGTCCATATTGCCCACTAATTTTACACATGGTCAACACCAGGCAGATGAAAATTGCCGTATTGTTTTTACTATCACTATAATTCTTACATCCCGGTGCTTGGCAAATTTTCCTCCCTTACAGTGGCATGATTGACTCTCAATTCAATTCAAATAAATAATCAAAATAACGAACAAATCAAAACAACCAATAACACCACGAGGAAAATCAATCAAAACAGACTATTCCCGCTTCCGCCAGTCGGTTTGATGTGAGTGTTCATGAGTGCCAACTACGGAACCTTAGTGCTAAAATTAATTCTTCATTGTTTGGCACAACATCCAGAGCAGAGTTTTACCGCGGCCCACGCGCTCCCTATGATCTGTCATCCCCCTGGGCTACACCATCTAATAACCGACAGCAGTGGCTCAGCTGGCTAAAGCGCAGCGTTAGGTCATAGGGCCAAGCTCTCTGCTGACTCGGTAGACGCGTGGGTTCGAGCCCCACCGTCGGCCGTCCTTGAAATGATTTTCCGTGGTTTACCATTTTCAACACCAGGCAAATGCTGGGACGGTACCTTCTGACAGGCCACGGCCGATTCCTTCCAGATCCTCACCCAGTTTCATTCATCTTCATCTATTCCATCTCTCATCCCGACGCGCAGGTCGCCCACGGGCGTCGAATAGAAAGACCTGCACTCGGCCTCTGAGGAGGCCACACGAAAAAAAACCATCTAATACCCACATTATAAAGCTGTGTTCTCCTGTTTCGGCCCTAATGGAATATTCCAACACGAGGGGAATTATGTCACACTTGGAAGCTCTTGTTCTGTTGTATAAGGATTCTGATTTTTCTTTTAAGTAGTATATTTAATCTCCTCTGAATTTCGTGTTTTACGTAGTCTACTTAGAGCACTTAGGTTTTGTGTAGATTTTTGCTACAATAATCCGTTCACTATATTGCTTGTAATATTCTACCCGCTGTCCAGAGTTTCCTAGTCAATATGAGACCAACCTTTGTCCGGAGCGTGGCGCTCTATGGGAGTGAAACTTGGACTATTGGTGCAGCAGAAAAGAAGAGAATTGAAATGTTTGAAATGTGGTGTTACAGAAGAATTATGAAGATCAGATGGGTAGATAGGGTTACGAATGAAGAGGTTTTAAAACGAATGGGTGAGGAGAGATGTTTCTGGCAACTGCTTATGAAGAGAAGAGATAGGTTGGTAGGACACATACTAAGACACCCAGGAATAACAAGCTTAGTTATGGAAGGAAGAGTCGAGGATGAGAACAGGAGGGGTAGACCAAGGTTAGAATATGTTAAACGGATTGCCTCGGATGTAGGGTGTGGTAGCTATGTAGAGATGAAACGATTAGCACAGGACAGGGAAGCTTGGAGAGCTGCATCAAACCAGTCGAATGACTGTAGACTCAAACAACAACAACAACAACATAAGGGGAGTTCCAATTGATATAAATGGAAAAATTGATTTTTTTATATGATGTGAAAGCTGGTACTTTGACGTTTAAGATTATGTATAATACTTGATATTTGTTATTTGCAAAACATGTGTAATATTTATTTAAATAATGCAGTGCACCTTAGAAAACACTGAAAATTAGAACATACAAAAGCATTTTCTCAGAACTTGTTGTTTTGCACATAAATGTTCATTTTTCTCAGTTGTCACTTATCACAGAAGTCTCAAATTTTTACCATCTTTAGCTTGGCTTGTACATGAGATTTTAACACAGGATTTTTTTTCTAGCTAAAATACATTTCGAAAAAATTGATATATTTTGAATATTTTTATACCAAAAATTCGAGATTAAATAAAAAAAGTTTTATTATGGTCACAATAGTAGAAGCATCAAACGCCCGAGCTAAAATACTAAGAAATGATCACCAAGTATGGAAATAAAATGTCATCTAAATCTACCCAGTAGTTTCCGTGAAAAAGGAACATGAAGTTGTTATAAATTGACATTAAGAAGATAGGCCATTGTAACTCCCCTTAAGCAATCGTTCATAAATTACATTACTGAGGGTGCCCATCCCACCCCAGACAAGATCTCTTCTCCACGTGTCTCACACCTCACTCTAGAGTAGACCAGTAATGGTCATAAATGTTCATTTCACTTAATTAATGCAGTAGCCCGCAGATACTAAGGAACCGGTGCGGGTACAAAAAAAAATATAAGAACCTGTTACGAGCTCCATCGCGAGCCTCGCTACGAAATGGTCTTACACATGATAACACGCTGTACAAAACGATGAGAACTACGTATACCTGTTCCCAAAAAATAATGGTACGAGGAGGGTTCTGCATAACCAGTTTCAAACTTAACAGTACCCTAAACAGTCAGTGTGCAATATATAGACAAATAATTTGTCAGGGGATATTATATAGAGTTATAGCAGCTTCGGTGGCATGCTGTACTGCTGTGCCCATGATCGTGGGTTCAAACCCGACAGAAGTCGTCCGATTTTAAGAGCGTTAAAATCCTTCAGTATGCCTTCCATCGGGGGGAAATAAAGCCGGCGGTCCCATGTCATAGATTTATGGCATGTAAATGAACCTTCCACTAACTAAACTTTAGTGAAGCTAAATCTCTAGGTTAGATTTCGTTGAAACTCTCTATCAAAGTTCCAACGTTCACCACTACTTGTCAGTGACATCTGGTAGCAAAATTTGGAACTGCTTGAAATTGAACGGGACTTGTAGTTCACCCCATGGGTGTCCGCTTGAAGCAGCTACTGCCTCTGGCGAGTCGAACATGTCCTAAGACCCTCCTCGCACTAACAGCCACACGCTAAATAAATAAATTAATTAATAAATAAATAAACAAGATGTTCAGTAAAGAACATATAGCTTACTTTCTCCTAAATGCATGGGTCCTTTTCAAGGAGTTTAATTGGATATTGGTTGTAGTAGCTTGTTGAAATACAACGTGTTATACGGATATTAAACATGAATATGATGTGCCCTTTGCTAGTGCTACCTCTGTACAAATTTCATTTATTCGGTGTCACCGTGTTTGAATTGATATGGTGAATCGATTTGCGCACATACATGGCCACTATCATCAAATAATTGGGCTGATTACCTAGTATTTCAGTCAAAAGTTGCTTCCCACAAAAAGGTATGTTGTTGCAAAATTTGGTAGAGATCAAATGATTAGTTTGGTCGTAATATGATTTAAGCTTTTAACATTTGGGGGACCACCTGTCCGTTTCCGTCAAGATGGCGGCGATATAAAACATGACAATGAGGTGCCCTTTGCTAGTGCTACCTCTGTGCCATATGTCGTTCAATTCGGTTTTACCGTGTTTGAAATGATAGGGGGATTCGATTTGCACACATAAATGGCCGCCATATGCAAACTATTGTACTGATGACCTTATAGCTTGCTCAAAGAAAATCTCAAAGAAATCTGATGATTAGGTTGGTCGTAATTTGCTTTAAACTTTTAAAATTGGGGTGGCCGCCATTACGTTTTCGTCAAGATGGCGACGATATAAAACATGACACTGAGTTATCTTTTGCGAATGCTACCTCTGTACCAAATTTCGTTCAATTCGGTTTCACCGTGTTTGAATAGAAAGGGGCAATCGATTTGCACACATACATGGCCGCCATCCGCAAATTATTCGGCTGATGACCTTGTAGTTTGGTCAAAGGATCCTTCATACATAGAGGTATTATGTTGAAAAATTTGGTAGAGATCAGATGATTAGGTTAGTCGTAAATGGATTTATGCTTTGAACATTTGGGTGGCTGCCATTACGTTTCCGTCAAGATGGCAGCGATATAAAACATGGCACCGAGTTGCTCTTTGCTAGTGCTACCTCTGTACCAAATTTCGTTCTATTCGGTTTCACCGTGTTCGAATTGATAGGGGGGGGGGGGCAGACATTCAGAGTACACACACTCACACACACACACAGAGACAGACCCACAGACACAATTTTTAGCCTACTTTTCACATTTTGCAAAAATGAGGAAAAAGTAGACTTATGAGATCGATCTGGGAAAATGTGTGTCTGTCTGTCTGTCCTTCTGTCTGTCTGTCTGTCTGTCTGTCTGGCTGTTTGAGTGTGTCCCCCTATCAACTCCTAAACGGCTGCAGCAATCGGAACCAAATTTAGTATGAGTAAAGATGTATACCGGAATATCTCAATCCCATATTTGAAAATGATGTCAGTGCTACCAACTGCTGAAAAAAACGTCCTAGAAATGATGGCTCCATGTTGGATATCTTGGAAGGTATGCATAGGAGCTATTCCAAAATTGGCACACATGTAGATAATACTATTTCAGTTTAATTTCCAGGAGGCCATACCTGACAGTGTTGCCAAAATAATTTTATTCATTTTGATAGGTCCAATTTTTAAAAGCATATAACTTCTACACTATCAATTTGCTTTCAACCAAATTTTGTATGTAATATGTGTACATAAACACATATGGCTGAGCGTATTCTTAAGAGCCACCAGGGCTGCCAACTGTTAATAATTGCACTGTCTATTTTTTATCCAAATACCAATATATCAGAAAGTATGCAAGCCGACAGCTTTAATCTATGCACACGTATAATACCTGACATTTTAGATTAATTTGGATTAATTCATATAAGTCAGTGCTGCCAACATGCTATGCTTGCTGATATGTCCAATTTAAAAATACATGTAACTTCCATACTAACAAATGGATTTCATCAGAAATTGGCACAACAAATTATCATAATATTTCAGATTATTTCTGAACAGCACACACATGACATTGTTGTCAACATGCTTTTACGCGTGCTGATAGATCCAATGTTCAACTGCATATAACGTCCATTGGACTTCAACCAAATTCTGTATTCTGTACCTTAAGAGATGGAACTATGAATACATTCAGCCAACAGGGCTGTCAAATGTAGTGCTCTATTAGGCTACATTATACCAGGTATATTTCTAACTAATTAAACATTTCGATATTACCAACTTAATTTCGTCATTATTCTAGATAGGCTCATAATCTGTAGATTAATCATTGGCATGAATCTTAATTTTAAGAAAAGTAGGCTCTTTAGTTCGTTACGGAACTTCTTGTTGGCCCTGTGTTGATCTCATAAGTCTACTTTCATTTTTTGCAAAAATCGAAAGTAGGCTAATAAATAAATTATATAGAGCTATAAAACTTGCCAGCTTGATATTTCACCTCCCAGCAACAAAACGTCGAGGTTGTGTCGAAATCTCACCCTGTACAGCATCAGGGTTTATCTTAAGATTCCGAAGGTAGGCCTATATCTTCAGTCACCTCTGTGATGAAAATACACTTGCTGAATGGCTTACTTAGCTGCTTACAATCACTTTCAGATACAACCTCCTACAACACTGACTGGTGACTGGCTGCGTAGCGTAGTGGTAACGTTATCGCCTGCTGTTTCCAAGGTTACAGGATCGAAACCTGGCGCATTCGGTTGGCATTTCAAGGTGCGCTAATGTGAGATAGCCGTGGCAGTAGGTTTATTGGCACGTTAAAGATCCCTTTCGGGGCAAAAAAGTCTACCGGTGCCCCAGCGTCTCTAAAATACTCAACTGTTAAAAGAGATTTAAAACTAATAACGTTGCTGTGAACACTGACTGAAGCTAAACACAGCTTGCCACGGTGGGTGAGTGGATAGCGTGTCGGTCTACTAACCCCAAGATTGCAGGTTCGCTCCTGACCGTGGTAAGAGATTTTTGAAAGGCGGCAAAAATACGATACGCATGTCATACGATGTTGGCATGTCAAAGAACCAATTTGAATTCAGTAGGCCGAGTTCATAATGGCAAAATTAATCTCGGGAGTTTCCGCCAACGCAAAGTTCCTCATTTCTCTACTAGAAAGCGCTATAGTGTTCAAGGAGCTTAGATATCTAACATCTAACCTCCTTGACTTTCATAGTCACGGAACAACGAAATGCGACATGCAAGCTACCCTCTGGGTGTCAAATAACAAAGCTTGCACCAGACTCCAGAGGCCATACGATATTATTATTATTATGAAGCTAAACACACGTTCACTGTTGAAGTTTCCATTTAGACGAGGAATTTCAGTGTTCAGTGGTCGTATTTGATACGATTAACGACATTCCAAGTTTCCTATGAATTGCAGGCCTTGAACATCTGGAGTCCTGGAAAAGTGCATGCTCTCTCTGAAATTAGCATTTCATGAGAACGGTTGTACTTAAATCGACCAGAGATGTCCCCCATTAAAGCACAAGGATAGAGCTACATTTGTACGTATAAGGTGCGTTCAAAAAGTAACGAGCCGGAGGCTGAAATGCGCAAACCGGGGACAACATCGGCTAATCTTGGCGTATGTAACGAGGTGCGGTTCCAACCAGAACGTGGAAGGCCACAGCCCATCGCTAGAGGGCACGCGTGCACGTCACGTGACGATACAAAGCCAGCAGCAGCATGCATCAATCGTCCAACCAAGACCAAGACAGTAGGCCATTCGACATGCTTCCTGTTGTGGTTAAAGACTGTGGGGCATCCATTGGGCATAAACTTTACGCAAGTTCAGTCGTTCCTTCATGATGGTGTGCACACTTCCGACGCTCAATCCGACCACGGTGGCTATGGCGTTCACTGTCACTCGGCGGTTCTGGGTAATGAGTGCATCAACCAGCTGGACGTTGTCATCGGTAATGCAGGGGGGTGCCCCAGACCGGGCATCATCGGCTAACGACACCCGTCCTTCCCTGAAGCGCTTGTGCCACGCCTTGACCCTTGCAAGGGACATGCAGTGTTCGCCGTACACTTGTGACATTCGGCGATGAATGTCCGTTCCCCCTACTCCTTTCGCTGTCAGAAACCGAACAACACCTCTTTGCTCTTTGTTTGACGCCTCCATGTCACTGTTTGCAATACGAATGACAGCGTTGGACGATTGATGCATGCTGCTGCTCGCTTTGTGTCGTCACGTGACGTGCACGCGTGCCCTCTAGCGACGGGCTGTGTGTGACCTTCCACAATCTGGTTGGAACCACACCTCGTTACACACGCCACGATTAGCCGATGTCGTCACCGGTTTGCGCATTACAGCCTCCGGCCCGTTACTTTTTGAACGCACATTATAGTTGAAGTGCATACCCTATAACAGCCGGCATCGCCGGAAACACCAGACGGCGGGACATTTTAAAAAGGTTCTTAATTCGGTCTCTATGCTTGTGTTTGTTTTGTCATGAGCGCTTTAATACGGCAGATGTCACAAAAACACAGAGACGGAATTGTGAACGATGTTTTGAATTTCTCGCCGATTGGCGATTTCTGCGGTGCCGGAATGTACAGTGCAGGATATGCACTTCAACTACTTACAAATGTAGCTCTTTCCTTCTGTGTAATTTAAAACATCTCTGGTCGATTTAGGTACATCTACATAAAACTGTAGCTCAATCCCTTCTCTTTAATTTGGGATATCTCCGCTCGATTTCGGCGTAACCGTTCGTATTAAATTTAAAAGAAATTAAAAGTCTTGATATGGTCTGGTATATTTCTTTATTGAAATTTAGTGGCAACTAAATTATCTTGACTTATTTTTTCTCAAATTTATATAGTGTTTCTTTATTGTTATGTTTTACTTTAAAAATCTTAATCGGCATGTTCTTCGACAATCCAAGTGAGAACATGTACTCTTCCAGGATTCCAGGAGTGCTTCGGTCTGGAATTCAAGGAAGCCGACATAGGATATTTGGGAACTTTTAATATGGTGTTAAGCACATCAAATAGGATCAGTGTGAAATAAATTAGGCTCACATTAATTATTCCCACCATTTGCCGATATTTTTACCTAAAATTCCTGGGAAAATTTTTAAACGGGCTAGTTCGAGCTTATGGAGACTTGGCGCCATATTACGATCTTCGAGCGCTCTTCATGTTGTGCCTATAGCTAAATCTCATCCTTATAAATGTAATCGTTGTTGACTACTACCTTCTGCGACAATATTTTCTTTTCTCTTAAAATTTTCTACCAGCTGCAATGTTTCCTATTGGCTTGATATTAATTTAAATAAAATGGCATTCTCCTATCCCCCCTCCTCTAAATGTGATGATAATGGTGATAATTGTTGTTTTAAGGGGCCTAACCTCTAGGCTATCGGCCCCTAATGGTGTGGGTGATATTAAAAAAACAAGTAGTTCCGTGAAGAACTAAAGCCTATTTTCATATATCCTACTTATATTAATTGCCTCTATCAACATACAAAATTTCAGTTTGATTGCAGCAATCGATCCGTAGATATTGAGAGTTATGTACCATTAAAATAAAATTATTGCGTAGGTTCATTATTCAAACTTTCACTTCAATCGCATGATTACGACACAAACAATAAAAACTTGATTTTATAATTTCGCACAGCCGCCATCTTGAATATATGTAAACAATTGAACAAAATTAGATGCCAGTACATTACAATATGTATAATCATTTACTGTACCATATTTCACTGCGCTTAGATAGTTAAATCGCGAGATTTGTCTATTAAAATGTTTCAACTTCGCTTGACACCTAGTTCGTTTTGTACTTTTTTTGAAAGTGACATAGATAAACCTGTAGTAGTGCCCTTTGTCACCGTACAAAATTTCAGGGTGATATCAGTAATAATTTTGTAAGGTATAGAATGCCAGTGAAATATTTCGCACAGCCGCCATCGTGAGGTTATGTAAATAAATGAACTAAATTAGATGCCAGTGCATTACAATGTGTATAAACATTTGCTGTACCAAGTTCAATTGAGTTTGGATAGTTAAATCTCGAGAAAAGTCTATTTAAATGTCTTAACTTCGCTTGGCCGCCATGTTGGTTTTGTAGTTACCAAGTTTTTGAAAGTCTCATAGATGAACTTTCAGTAGTGCGCTTTATCACCGTAAAAACAAGTAGTTCCGTGAAGAACTATACAGCCTATTTTCATATATTCTACTTATGTTAATTGCCACTATCAACATACACAATTTCATTTAGATTGCTGTAATAGATTCGTAGATATTGAGAACCGACTAAATATTTCGGATGGTCGCCATGTTGGATTTTATATATGTAGGTCCTAGAGTTATGTACTGTTACATGGAGATTATTGTGAACGTGTAGTATTCAAACTTCAATCGCATCATTAGGACCCAAGAAAAAAACAAGGAGATTTTAAAATTTTTCACAGCTGCCATCTTGAGGTTATGGAAACAATTGAAATAAATTAGATGCCAGTGGATTAACATTCGTATAAGGATTTACTGTACCAAGTTTCACTGCACGCGGATGGTTAAATTGCGAGAAACGTCCATGTGAATATTTATAATTCGCGTCACCGCCATGTTGGATTTGTGATCACCAGGTTATTTAAAGTCCTATAGATGAACTTAAGTTCATAGCCCCTATGAACATTAAAAAATGCAGTTTGATTGCTAAAATAGATTCGTAGATATTCAGTATCGTCTAAATATTTCGGATGGTCGCCATGTTGGATTGTTAAATGTAGAGGCCATAGAGTCATGTACCATTAAAGGAAAATTATTGCGTAGGTTCATTATTCAAACTTTCACTTCGATCGCATGACTACATCACAATAAATAAAATCTTAATTTTAAAATTCGCACTGCCGCCATCTTGAGGTTATGTAAACAATTGAACTAAATTAGATACCAGTGGATTACAATGTGTATAAATATTTCCTGTGCCAGGTTTTAGTGCGCTTGGAACATTAAATCGCGAGAAAGGTCTATTTAAAATTTTCAAATTCGCTTGGCCGCCATGTTCGTTTTGTAGTTAACCGGTTTTTGAAAGTCTTATAGATAGACTTCCAGTAGTGCCCTTTATCTC
Source organism: Meconema thalassinum (assembly GCA_946902985.2). Classification (NCBI taxonomy): domain Eukaryota; kingdom Metazoa; phylum Arthropoda; class Insecta; order Orthoptera; family Tettigoniidae; genus Meconema; species Meconema thalassinum. The sequence continues at coordinate 356,811,260 of OX336394.1, read as the reverse complement.
CTTACAAAATTACAGGGGTTTTCCGGTAATAGTTTCAGAGATTTAGAATGCCGGTGAAATATTTCGCACATCCGCCATCTTGTGATTATGTAAACAATTGAACGAAGTTAGATGTCGGTGCATTACAATGTACATAAGCATATACTGTACCAAGTTTCATTGCGTTTGGTTGGTCAAATCGCGAGAAACGTCTATTTAAAAGTCGCAAATTCGCTTGGCCGCCATGTTGGTTTTGTAGTTACCAGGTTTTCAAAAGTCACATAAGTGAACTTATAGTAGTTCCCTCTATCACCATAGAAAATGTCAGGGTAATATCGTTAATAGTTTCGGAGATATTGAATGCTGGTGAAATATTTCGCACAGCCGCCATGTTGGATTGGTGAGTCGTAACAAAATTTGAAAGGCACGGTCGAGGTCGCCGGGAATAGTGCTATGAACTTTCCGAGTTTCATTGAAATCGCTCCAGCCGTTTAGATTTTATTAGGGGGGGGACACATACACGAATCACACACACACACACACGCACACACACACACACACACGGACAAAAGGTGATCTCATAAGCCTATTTTTTCAAAATTGAAAATAGGCTAAAAATGCAGGGTGATATCATTAATAGTTATGGATATATTGAATGCTGGTGAAATATTTCGCACAGCCACCATGTTGGATTGGTGAGACGTAATAAAATTTGAAGGGCATGGTCGGGGTCGGACAAAATGCTGCTATAATCTTGCCGAGTTTCATTGAAATCGCTTTAGCCGTTTAGAAGTTATTAGAGGGGAACACACACACATCACATACACATACGCACACGCACACGCACACGCACACACGGACAAAAGGTGATCTCATAAGACTAAAGCTCAGCATGCTACCGACTACGCCACCGATGCCGCTAGACCAGAATTGAATTTCTTGGCAGAGCAGGGAATCGAACCCGGACCTCCGGGTGACAGTCAAGCATGCTAGCTGCTACAGCATTTAATGTTCTGGGTAACACTTCTTTTTGTGATGTGTGTATTTAGGTACGAAGACAGGTGACCGAGAAAAGAATGGGCGCTGAGCTGAGTTTGTCCCGCGTTAAGAGGGGGCGAGCGTCACTGCTGGAGACTGCATTCCATCCACCATCACTTTCCTGGCCTAGTAAGCCGAAGACCTCGCTAGGATTCCCTGGGAGTCTTACCGTGCCTCTCGTATCTTCCCGTGGCCTTCACCAGAACTGGTTCCCTCATCTTGGAAACTCGTTAAGAGTCCTGTTTCCTCGTCCTCTGCTCACCCAATCAGATAACTGAGAGCTTCACCCGGATAACAGAGTACACATGTGCTTCTGTTTACCTTCACAATGGATCGAGTTAATATTCGTCAATAGATCATTCCAGCAACACTCTCCACTATCATTTCATTTAATCTGTCATTCATTTAATCATTGCCCCAGGGGAGTGCGACAGGCTTCGGCAGCCAGCACAGTTCAAATCCTCGTCGCTAGATGGGGGCTTCATTCATTCCATTTCCTAACCCGGTCGGCCGATTGGAAGCAGGCTGTGATTTTCATTTTCAGATCAAAGTACGTTCCCGATAGTTCGGACTCATACAGTATATTCAGTAACTGGCCAGATTATGGCAATCGCTTATACGTTTGTAATGGTCTTCCTACGTGTACCATGCTTCTCTACCTTCTGCTAATCTTAAAGCAGAGGCATCCAGCCTTTGCACGCTTGGCGTGCTAGCTATGCTACACCGCACGCCGGCAGGTTGGCTCTTGCCTCTCTTGGCTTGGCTGCCTGCCATGACTTATGGTGCTGTGACAGCTCTTCGCCGCGTCTGAACGAGTAAAGTGGAGATCATTATTTTAAAAATAAATGTGACATATATTTCAATTGACGGTCTGTTTTGGTGCAAAAATACTAGCAAGTAGCCTACACATTTTCTAGGGCGAGGAAGCACCGCTTTGCAGTCACAATGTTTCCAGCAATTGAAAATCCTCCTTCGGCGCTGTAGGTGGTCGCGGGGAATATCATGTATTTTGTCGCTAGTTTAGCGGGTTTGGATGTATTGTTTATTCATTTTCCACCTGTGAAAAAGGGTGAGTATGCAAGTCAGGCGGTGAATTCCCAAGATAGACGTCCAGCTCGCCTTTTGCAATCATTGCAATATTTACGCTACATCTAGCCTACAATATTTCCTGTTTTACCGCACTTTTCATAACTGCCCTACCATGAGAACGTTGAGTTTTTATCGAACATGCCTAAGAGTTGACTTTAGACATACCTTCGTTTGTAAGACGTCACATTTATATATTTGGAGTCGAAATTTAATGTTTTTCGGACGGTCAATACCCAATTGTCTAATGGGTGATTCCCTAATCCAGAAAAAGACTTTTTACGTCATGCAATTGAATGACCAGTTTCGATCGTCAGTCGATCATCAGATCATTTACTCTTCGGCTATTAATCTGTGTCTACAAGTATGGGTTATGATATTTACAATACATACATTTATTTAGTTGCAGTAGTAATTAATCTAGCACAAACAGCCAGGATATGTTTTTTTTTTTTTGTTGAGATACTGATAGTGGTGATTGATCTTCAGTTTTCTTGCTTAGTGCCATTACTGTATGTGATTGTTATTAAATTGTCAGGTTATTGTGTCTGCAAAAACGTCCACACGTTGTGCACAAAAATGGACCACACGTCGCTCAAACTGCAAAGTGCACCATTTAATAACTATCAGTATCTCAACAAAAAGCACATATCTTGCCTAGTTTAAAAAGCTACAGCACATAAATAAGTGTACATTGTAATTACCATTCCATACTTCTCCACATAGAGTAGATTTAATAGCCTAAGTGTAAATGATCTGATGATGATCACTTGTCGATCGAAACTAGTCATCGAATTGTATTTATTAAAATCAAGTAGTATTTTTTCAGGATTAGCGAACAAATTTCGATTTCTAAGGCAAGCCTGAAGAAGGGCTTCCTTGGAGTGAAGTTAAATGAAACCTCAAAGCGTGCGTTGAGCAGTGGCTAGCATTCTTGGCTCACACCACAGAGGTCTGGGTTCGATTCCCGGCTCTGCCAAGAAATTTAATTTTGGTGTGGGGGCTGGAACAGGGTACACTCAACCTCGTGAGGAGAAAACTGATAAGAGGCGGGTTTGATTCATAATCCTGGAAGTGATTTTCCATGGTTTCTAATTTCTACTCCAGGCAGATGCCGGTATGGTACCTAATTTAAGGCCACGGTCGTTTCCTACCCCCGGGTTCGATTCCCGGTCAATGCATGTGAGATTTTCGATGTGAAATGCCATGTCTGGTATTTCGGATTCCACGTAAAACGGAGGTCCCGTGGCATATGATCGCGAGATTAACGGTCACGTTAAACTACAAGCTTCCTTCGTTTCCTACCCAAATTCTACGTGAATTACAAATACACACACTGGTACAGACATCGCAGTGACACATGTCATCAGACAAGTCTTAAACACACCCCAGTACACGGGGATACGTGACCACGATGTTGCAAAGAATAAAAAGTATCATCCATCATGGGACAGCCCCGGCTAACCATGTCTTGGTCTTGTAAATCAATATTAAGTGAACAACTTCTAAAACTTCAAGGAAAGAAAATATCTACAGCATTTATTTTCCCTTATAGAGAAATCAAATGAAATTACACACAATTCAATAGTAATCAATTTTATATTCTAAAACAACTTTTAGTGATGCGGCTTCGGTGGCGTAGTTCGTAGCATGCTGAGCTTCTATGCCCAAAATCACGGGTTCAAATCCGGCCGAAGTATTCGGATTTTTAAGAGCGTTAAAAATCCCTCAGTATGCCTTCCTTCGGAGGGGAAGTAAAGCCGGCGGTCCCATGTCATAGATTTGTGGCATGTTAAAGAACCTTCCACTAATTACACCTGTGTGAAGCTAAATTGTATAGGGTAAGAATGTAAACAACGCTCTTAGGTTCCTGCGTTCTATGCCAAGAGTCGACTGCGGTGGTGTCTGGTTCTGAACTAGTAGTCGTTGACGGTGGCATTTGGCGGCAAAAGTAGGAACTATTTAAAAAATTCAAAAGTCTGCAGTCCTTACTTGCATTTAAAAACAGATAACACACACTATTACAGTCATCACTCATCACAATTAACACCGGTTATCAGACAGATTCTACACACACCCAAAGTACACGGGGCTACATGGCTGCGTTGTCGCAGCCCCTAAACTTAAGAACCAACCAACTTTTAGTGATTGCATTAAGAAACCAAGGAGTGTAGTTTGTTGATTCTGTGAGAGCGTAGTTAAAAGTGCGAAATACATTGATTAATCGACAAAACAATTTGAAAGACCAATTAATTGATTAATTATTCCAAAAACCGATTAATCTCTCAATCGATATTAGTGACTATTAATCGATTATTCGGTTTCAGTTAATCGATTAATCGATATCTGAAATTAATCGATTAAAGTTAACAGTTCTTGTACTCCCTGTCTAATCTAATTGGACACAATCGTGTTGACCGTCTGAGAAGCATTCTGTAGTTATATTATTAAGCAACACTGAACAAGATGTTCAGTAAAGAACATATAGCCTACTTTCTCCGAAATGCATGGGTGTTGTTATAACTCTTTGTCCTTTTCAAGGAGTATAATTGAATGTTGGTTGTAGTAGCTAGTTGAAATACAAAGCGCTATACGGATATTAAACATGAATATAAGATGCCCTTTGCTAGTGCTACCTCTGTAAAAAAAACATTCAATTCAGTTTCACCGTGTTTGAATTGACATGGGGAATCGATCTATGCACATACATGGCCGCTATCTGCAAACTATTGGGCTAATGACCTTGTCGTTTGGTCAAATGAGTGCTTACCACATACAGGTATGTTGTTGCAAAATTTGGTAGGGATCAGATGATTAGGTTGGTTTTAAGCTTCTTACATTTGGGTGGCCACCATTACGTTTCCGTCAAGATGGCGGCGATATAAAACATGATACTGAGGTGCCCTTTGCTTGTTCTACCTCTGTACCAAATTTCGTTCAATTCGGTTTTATCGTGTTCGAATTCATAGGGGGGACAGACATTCAGAGTACACACACTCACACACACACAGACACACACACAGACAGACACACAATGTTTGGCCCTGTGTAGATCTCATAAGTCTACTTTCATTTTTTGCAAAAATCGAAAGTAGGCTAAAAATGGCTTCTAATACTTGAACTACAATACTTTATTATCTCTGTGCCTTATTCATCAAATACACTGTAGTGGCTGATAAATACAAGTTGAAGAAGAGGAAAGGCGAGTTTACACCTCCTTAGAGGCGGTTCTAAGTCGTAGTTTATTTGCGGTAGGATGGTAGTTCCTTTTCTGTTATAAGTTGTCTATTATGGTTCCAGTTTATTCTGCCAAGGATACCGCAAACAAGATTGTTGAAATTGGGGAGTAGATAGGTAGATGGTTCCAACTCAGAACTATAATAATAATACATAATAATAATAATACATAATAATGATAATCTCTTCCACGGGAGTTGTTCCAAAGACGTTGGCAATGGTTTTGGAGGAACTGAAAATGAAACACCTGATTGCCAGAACTCAGATTTCAGTGCTGCTGGATACGTGCCATATTGTTAGGTTATTTTTTTATCTCAGTAATAGGTTTATAGGGTACTTGATTATCAAATCCATACCTTGTAAACTGAGTTGTATCATAATTATGAGAAATTAAGGATAGTAATAATAGTTTTCGTGATCCCAGTTGGTCTCTGTCAATGGTTTAGTTTGGATTAGAATTTTTATATTTGTAGTTAGTCGTTATCTATTTCTTGTTCACTATGACGTAATGCCTAACAGAATGACACCTTCAGTTTGGCACATAGCTGAATCCACGTTTCTGTGATTTTCTGCGATGTGATATTTCTGTACATTCTCGATGGAGGCTCAACAATCGTATCCCATCGTCCACTGAACTGTTCTTCTGTGATCCTAATTTATAAATTACTGTAATAAATTAGTCGCCTCCGTAGCGTAGCGGTCAGCATGGTTAGCTGCCGCCCCGGAGGTCCTGGGTTCGATTCCCGGCTCTGCCACGAAATTTGAAAAGTGGTACGAGGACTGGAACGGGGTCTACTCAGCCTCGGGTGGCCCAAATGAGTAGAGGGGGTTCGATTCCCCCTCAGCCATCCTCGTAGTGGTTTTCCGTGGTTTCCCACTTCGTGTTCGGGCAAATGCCGGGATGGTACCTACTTCAAGGCCACGGCCGCCTCCTTCCCTCTTCCTTGCCTATCCATCCTAACCATCCCTTACCTTCCCTCATGAGGCCCCTGTTCGCTTTGCAGGTGAGGCCGCCTGGGATAGGTGCCAATCCCACCACACCAGTTGTATCCCTTCCGATTCGATGTTCCCAGCTCTAGGACACTGCCCGTAGAGGCGGTAGTGGTGAGTTCCCTCGCTGGGTCCGTGGGTTCCACCAACCTGGAGGGTAAACGACAAAAATAAATTATAAAAAAATTTAAAAAATTATCACAAAATGATCAATATCTTTAAAAACAACTAAAGCTCATAGAACAAAATGGACAGCAGTTTTGGAATCAGCAACCCGAATATGCCCAGAATCTGTTTTTAAATTTCAGACACCACATAAATATTTTCTTTGTGTTAGTTAGTTATTGTTGTTTTAAGTGGCGGATCTACGAGGCCATCTGCCCCTCTTAACACAGATTAGAGAATACAAATTTGGAATTGAATTTAAAATTTTGAGGTGGACACCTAAATTTGAAAAGACCTAAAATGAATATAACAAAAAAAAGTATAAAAAAATAAAAATTACGGAAAAACAAAAAATTAGTATTCAAAAACGTGCAAGTCGTTGAGTCAATGTACACTGGAAAATTTAGATTGCTGGCCCTAACCCACTCTCACTTATAAAGCGGATAACGCGATCAGCAGCCGCCGCGTCATCGGCTTTTCTTTTTGTACCCCAGTGAATTATTATTATTATTATTATTATTATTAGTTTCATTATTATTATTATTAATATTTTTAGCTGAGCTCTGAATGCCATTGCTGAGCACTATCCTTGCAGCCATAAATGAAACTGAGATTTAAATACTGAGCCGACCTATTAAGTTTTTAGATTCCAGTGTCTACTCAACCCCCGACAACTGGGGCCTTTCCATATACACAAACACATTTATTGGAAACTGTAGGAAAGTACGACTCCCACTATGTGTGGTCACAACCAGTTCCTCCGGTCAGAGACACACCCAACAAATTGTCACACCACACTGCGCACTTTCTTATGTTATTTACAATTGCACAGGTGAGCACATTAGGGAAGGGCCCAGCGCAGTGTTGTCAGGTCTATTTCAGTAAATTTAAAAAGTGATCACATTTACCTTCTTTACTCAATATATCCCTTTTTCAATGAACTTAAAATTTAGCTTTGCATATTATCTAGCCTTTCAGGATGGAGCCACGTCGTATGCCAGTGATTCTTTTCCAACGTTTCGGCTGTCGTAACAGCAGCCTTCATCATGGGTATGTCTCGGTGTCTATTCAAACTTCGGTTATTATTGCAGTAACCTCACCTCCCATGACTTCACCTAACCCTACCCTAACCTAGGGTCGACAGTATACAGTACCAGGCGTGGTAGCCGAGTTTGTTAACGCACTAGCTCGTTCCTCGCTGGCATCGGGAGAGCGTGGGTTCGTATCCCACCTCGGCTGTCCGGGAAATGGTTTTCATGGTTTCCCATTTTCACCACCAGGTAAATGCCAGGGCGGTTCTTTTCAATTGGTTCACGGCCGGCTTCCTTATAAAATCCCTTCCCTGACACGTCCTGTAAAGAAACTAAATGGGCATTCTTTTGCTTCTTCAAGTGCCTCGTCCTCCAAGAACATTAGCGATCAGTAGCATGATCTGCTGTTTGTCCATAGCTGTTCTAAACAGTGACACTGTATTAAGTCCAAACCACTGGCTTAAGTTCTTTAGCCAGGATATTCGTCTGCGTCCTGGACCCATAATGCCATCAATCTTCCCTTGGATAATTAATTGCAAGAGGTGGTATTAGTTGTTGCGCATGAAATGACCAAAGTATTCTAGTTTTCTCCTTTTAATGATACTGAGAATTTCCAAGTCTTTGTTCATACGCCGCAGTACTTCCACATTTGTGACTTTAGCTGTCCATGATATCCTTAAATCCTGCGATACGTCCACATTTCAAATGCTATCAGTTTCTTACTTAAAACCTCGGAAAGTGTCCATGATTCTACTCCATAGAGCTGGATACTAAAAACGTATCATCGAAGCAGTCGGGCGCGTAATGACAGACTTAAATCACGGCTGGTCAAAACTTTTCTCATTTTCATGAAAGAACTTCTGGCCTGCTCAATTCTACAGCGCATTTCTTCATTTAAGACCCAGTTATCATTGATTTGGCATACTAAATATTTATATGAAGAAACCCTTTCAATTCTTTCATTACCAAGTGTAAGAATGCCCTGAAATGGGCATTGGCTGCATTAAATTTAAAAAAAAAACAGAATTCGACAGAGGACTGCTCTGACGGTAGACCCCACTCAAGCGTGAATAGTTCGCATGTATAACTTCTGAGATATCCAACATAGAGCTCAAATTTAAATTGTGATTTTTCAGCAGTTCGTAGCACTGACGTCAATTTTAAATATGGCCGTGAGATATTCAGGTCTAGATCTTTACTCTTACCAAATTTGGTTTCGATAGCTGCAGCCATTTAGGAGTTGATAGGGACACACACACACACACACACACAGAGACACACATTTTCCCGGATCGATCTCATAAGACTACTTTTTCCTCATTTTTGCAAAATGAGAAAAGTAGGCTAAAAATATTGTAGGCTATTTTCCGCCTCTTCCGGAAAAAGGCATAATTCCCTATTAAATATCAAAACGCTCTATTCATCTCCAGTGAGTATCTTGGTGACCTGTGACTGTCAGTAGGACTCCATATGTTTACACGCATTATTGCTCGCCCATCTGAGTATCATTTGCATTGCTAAGTGAAGCAGAAAGTGGAGCATGCCAGGTACCACCATGCCACACCGGCCTTGAACGTCTTCTTGTGAATCGAGGCCAAAGCCGGAAATACACAATACTCCTACCTGTTCTTCCTCAATGGTTTGCATCCTCTAACTGGTATAATGTACAGCCGAAGAAGCATAAACTTTAGTATATCGCATTTATTTATCGTATGACTTTTAGTGCCGGGAGTGTTCGATGACATGTTTGGCTCGCCTGAGTCTGTAGCTGCTTCCAGCGGACACCCTTAGGGTGAGCTATAAGTTCCGTTCAATTTCAAGTAGTTCCAACTTTCGCTGCCAGATATCAATGACACCAAGCGGTGAACGTTGGATCTTCACTTGAGCGTTCCGACGAAATCTAACGTAACAATTTAGCTGCACACATGTTTAATCTGTGGACGGATCTTTTACATGCCATAAACCTATGACATGGGACCGCCGGCTATACTTCCCCTCCGGATGAAGGCTTACTGAAGGATTTTTAACGCTCTTAAAAAATCCGATGACTTCGGCCTGGTTTGAACCCGCTAACTTGGGCACAGCAATTTAGCATGCTACCAACTACGTCACCGAAGCCGCTTTCGTATACCTTCGGTGGCGTACAGTTCGCAACAGCAAAAACGCAACATACCCCCATAGCGGTGGCACTGTACAATAGGCCTATATAGCCCACAACACTTGTAACTGGACCATCGTGCAAGTTTCGTGGTGGATCCGTGGTAGTGTTCAAGGCAATGGGTAAAGCCCTGCGTGGATGCGGATATTCACAAGAATTTTTGCTATGCGGATACACAGTGGTCTGCCATATTATTATACTCAGACAGAAAATAAAGTATTTGGTAATTTTATGGCTAGAAAAGGAATATCTCCGGTAAATGTTAGTTTATTTTCTTAGCACGGTATATCATCACTCAAGACTTAATATATTGACGACTAATTCAATGGAATTTTATGGGAACTTAAAATGGCAGCTGTGCAACATTTTTAAAATCTCGTTTTTATTTCTCGTGTCCTAATCAAGGTACGTAGGTAGGAATACCAATTTTTTTTTACAGCCACCATTTTAAGTTCTTATAAAATTCCATTGGATTATTCGTCAAAATATTAAGACTTGTATGAAGACCGTGCTAAGAAAATGCACTAACATTTACCGGAAATATATTTTTTCTGGCCAAAAAGTTAGCAAATACTTTATTTTGTTTCTGAGTATAATAATATGGCAGACCACTGTAGTTGCGTGGCTATGCGGAGAGCGGATAACCTAGGGATAATGTTTAGAGTAAATTTGCGGATAGTTTTTAGAATACAATCCGAACCTGCTGAATAGCATTAATAAGACCCGGATGTTTATCACATTTCATATTTCTTCCGTTATTTTTTTTTTCATGACGAATGTAAGATGATGATTTAAGCTTATCTCATTTAAATTGTGTCATTAAGCATAATTAACATTCCGAACTGAAAAGGGTTGCAATTCTGGCTGAATAACATTCATTTTAAACATAGCACATGGCATAACCTAGGGGAGCGGATTCGGATAACAAACGTGCAGATGCGTGGCGGATGTGAATAACAGTCGTGCGGTTACGGACCGGATGCGTATAACGTTTTGTTTATAGGCTCAGGGCTCTAGCAATGGGTCGAGACTGAACAAACAGGGGTTTGAATCTACGAGCTCCCACTGAAAGCTAAATAATAACAAGTAGTTCCGTGAAGAACTATACAGCCTATTTTCATATATTCTACTCATGTTAATTGCCTCTATCAACATACAAAATTTCAGTTTGATTGTTGTAATAGATTCGTAGATATTGGGAACCGTGATATTTTACGTTGTGGACAGGATTCCGCTTATTATAGGTTCCGCTAAAGACAGGTTTGATTTTATATACAATTAAACTCCAGGCCTAATTACCTGGTCCTGAATATGACCCCGTTATGTTCGAAACGAGTGGTCCTAAATCCCCCTGCTTTAACAATATACAGGGTGATTCTTTTGCTGGAGCGAGACTGGCAACCAGCAGCCGGGCGCGCGCGCTTTCCGCCAGCCAACCGAGCTCGCACCGTGGATTGTGCGCAGGTGGAATCCGTAACAAAGTACATTAATTAATGGTAAATTCACCAGCAAATCGTGACAAAAGAACTTACCTTTTTACAGGAGACGCTTAAAATGTTCTCCTTCAACTGACAGACAGGCGTTGTACCGTGTAAATAAATTAGTGTTTACACTTTGTAATTGCCTTCTGTTGTGAGGGATATCTGCTGCCGTATATTGTTCTCCAGCTCCACTAGAGTACGGGTAATTGATCTGCACACTTTGAATGTTAAATTAGCCCACAATTGAACAACAAAAGGGCTTAGGTCCGTGCTTCGATTAATTACAATAAACACGCCGGGGGGAGGGTTGCAGGAGTAGCTACATAATGTAACGATGTCTGTCTGTCAGCTGAAGGAGAACATTTTTAGTATCTTCTATGAAAAGATAAGTTCTAACCTTTAACTGGTGAAGTGAGATCATCCAGATTCCCAAGAAATAAAATAACATCTGTGCTAGTTTAATTAAATCTTGCAGCTGTTGTTTATGTTACCTTCTTATCTGTGCGCTGACACAACACACCCTCGTTGATGAAAGTTTAGTGACTTAATGACTTTAATGACCCTGGTTAGCGCGCCTCCGCCTTGCTCATCCCCGCGGCCCAAGCTCGGTTGCCTGGCGGAATGCGCGCTCCAGCAAGAGAATCTCACTGTATAAATGAATTGCAGCCAATGGCCATAGCAGGGTATTTTAATTGAACGCCCATGGGCTCCAACAAGTTCAATATCAAGTATGTCCATCTTTGGCTACCAGAAGCTACTGTCACTAACACCTAGTGGCAAACGTTAGAACTTGATAGAGAGTTTCTAACCAGCCAAATACAACCGACAAATTTTGCTACACTACCAATTGTAGTGGTAGGTTCTCTTATATGCCATAATCTATGATATGGGCCTGCCGGTTTTACTTCCCCTCCAAAGGAAGGCATATTGGAGGATCTAAACGCTCTTAACAATCCGATGATTCCGGCCGTGTTTGATCCCAAGATCTTGGGCCTAGCGGTTCAGCATGCTACCGACTACGAAACTGAATAGACTAATATTAATACATGCAATTCATTTAACGTAATAAAGCGGCTTCAGTGGCGTAGTTGGTAGCATGCTGAACTGCTGTGCCCAAGATAGCGGGTTCAAATCCGGCCGAATTCATCCGATTTTTAAGAGCGTTGAAAATTCTTCAGCATGCCTTCCTTCGGAGGGGAAGTAAAGCTAGCGGTCCCATGTCATAGATTTATGGCATGTAAAAGATCCTTCCATAGACTAAACTTGTGTAAAGCTAAATTGTTAGGTTAGATTTCGTCGGAACGCTCTATCAAAGTTCCAACGTTCTCCACTAGGTATCATTGATATCTGGTAGTGAACGTTGGAACTACTTGAAAATGAACGGAACTTGTAGCTCACCCTAAGGGTATCAGCTGGAAGCAGCTACAGACTCAGGTGAGCCGAACATGTCCTCGGACACTCCCGGCACTAAACGCTGTACGATAAATAAATAATTTTAACGTAATAAACACCCCTCTTTATTAAAATGGGCAAACGGCGTGTTGACCGACTGAAAAGTACTAACCGATAGTTTTTACAGGCAACACTGGGAAAATAGCTTCAAATCGTCACTTGTAGGAAGGAGCTACCACCCACACAGCCTTACTACCGTTGCCATGGTAACCTCCTTACTACAAGATAGTGGAAATTGTCGACCCGCTTCACAGATACTGTCCGACACATTTAGACGATCAACTACTGTAAGATATTTTGTCCAACTGAATACGTTTTTGACCTAGCTCTAGTTATACGTAGAATTAGTCTTGTACAGTGAGATTCTTTTGCTGGAGTGGGGTCGGCGGCCGACTGCCGGGCGCGCGCGCCTTCCCCCAGCCAACCGAACTCAGGCCGCGGGGTTGCGTGAGGCGGAGGCGAGCTAACCAGGGTCTTTAAAGTCATTAAGTCACTAAAATTTCATCACCGGGGGTGTGTAGTGTCAGCGCACAGATAAGAAGGTAACATAAACAACAGCTGCAAGATTTAATTAAACAAGCACAGATGTTTTTCTTATTTCTTGGGAATCTGGATGACCTCACGTCATCAGTTAAAGGTTAGAACTTACCTTTTCACAGGAGATACTAAAAATGTTCTACTTCAGCTGACAGACATCGTTATATTATGAAGCTACTCCTGCACCCCTCCCCCCTGCGTGTTTATTGTAATTAATCGAAGCATGGACCTAAGCACGTTTGTTGTGCAATTGTGGGTTAATTTAAAATACAAAGTGTACAGATCAATTACCCGTACCCTAGTGGAGCTGGAGAACAATATACGGCAGCAGATATCCCTCACAACAGAAGGGAATTACAACGTGTAAACGCAAATTTATTTACACGGTACAACGACTGTCTGTCAGTTGAATGAGAACATTTTCAGCATCTTCTGTGGATGGGTGTGTTTTTTAGTCATGATTTGCTGGTGAATTTAACATTAATTAATGTACTTTGTTAAGAATTCCACCTGCGCGCAATCCATGGTGCAAGCTCGCTTGGCTGGCGGAAGGTGCGCGCACCCGGCAGCCGGTCGCCAGCCCCGCTCTAGCTAAAGAATTACCCTGTATTATGGCGCAATGTTTTCCGGAAGGCAGATATCGCTGAGCCTGAGTCGGAAAACGAGGCACAGCGTTTCAAGCCAGCTCTGGACAGTAGCCTACATTACACACGGTCCTGATGACCAAAGATATTTGAAGCCCTTACTTGCATCAATACTCAAACTTCAGGTGTGACAGACTAGCATCGTGGTAAGTTATTCATTATTTGGCTGCTCTGAAAGGATGGCGTGAAAATGCAAATCCTTTGTAGGTTATAAACCGTAACCGTAACTAATACATGAAAGGATGATGATGATGATGATAATGGCAGCTCTGAAATCATTAGGTGCATTACCTTTATGGCATAAATTGGAGGAATAGTTATATTAGTTCAGAGTTTTTGTCCATATAAGTTCACTTTTCCTTGTGAATCATCGTCATATTATTCATTTCTCGAAAACAGATAAAGAGTAGTGGTACCACTTTGTATCGCAAAAAATAAATATCAATCAGTTCATTTAAGTGGTAACGTTAATCCAGTTCGCCAATTCTCTAAATAACTGGAGAGATTTTCAAATAATCCCAAATTGCTGAGTTAAATAAAACTGAGGAACTATCCCTACAACTAAATCAGTTAACTATCAATTCATGAAATAAACTGGTGTGACAACGAACAATCGAAATATTGTCGGGATTCAAAGGGAGGGATGGCATGGGCCATTCGTTACCCCCTCCCCCTCCACCCTCACTGCGGGTGCCCATGATACTAGCCATTACACAACGAGGTGATTTTTTCAAGGCAATTACCGAGAGCTCACCCTAAGCCATATTTACGATATTTCTTTCGTAATACCAAGCACTTAGAGATAGTCCATCTGTTGTTTGTTAAAGGGTAATTACCCGGTACATTTACACGCAAGTGTTATTTACACTTACTGAACAAGCTGTTGACATGTTACGTTGTTGTTGTTGTTGTTGCTTCAATTGCGACATCGTGATCATGTAGTCCTGTGTATTTAATTTTATTAATGCAGCCCTCGGCCATTTATTTTCTTATCTGTTAGGAACCTTCCCGGCATTTGCCTGGAGTGTAAGTGGGAAACCACGGAAAGCCACGTACAGGATGGCCAAGGTGGTAATTGAACCTACCTTTTCTCAGAGACGGTTCCTTTCTACAGGTCCATGATCGATTTCCTTCCAAAATCCCTTGCCTGACACTCCTGCTAACAACCGTAATCTGACCTTAGGCAATATTTACATTTCTTTAGTGATACCAAATACTTTGACAAAACAAATTCATTTCATCTCCTGGTGTAGCGGAGAGCATTCTTGGGTTCGATTTGGTTCTGATGATGCTTGCTTGACGATCGAAACATCATCTCTGGGTTTTCTCCTTCTTCAATAGCCCATAACAATATGAAAGGAAGATTTTAGTTTTACGTGACCGTTAATCTCGAGATCATAAGCCACGGGACCTCCTTTTTACATGGAATCCGAACCACAGGATATGGCATTTCACTTTGAAAATCTCACATGCATAAAACAATATGTATATCTTAATCACATGTTATTTATTTAGGCTATTTTTCCTCACATATTCCAATAATTGGAATTATTTTGTGTTGACCAACTACAACGATGTGCGCCTCGATAAACATGGCAAGCTAAGCCGGCTGTGACTGGCGCACATTGTGGGCACGCGTACGCGGATCAGCCGGTTGTATGCACGCTCCGCTGACTCACATCGTTCGTTCACACGTGTTTTGTCATTCATATGGACGTGTATCTGCAAAACTTAGACGTTGGTGTTGCACGTTTAGTGAGTATTGTGATTACTGTGATTGTTGGTCATGCCTAGACACCAATTCACATTGCGCGAACGTGTGTATATCAACAATTCATATATGAAATGCAGAAAATCTTGTTCTGAAATGAGACGAAAATTTCGAATCAAGTTTTCAGGAAGACCTGTGCCTAATCCCAGTACAATTAGGAGGCTCGCTAACCAATTTAAGAAAACAGGCTCCGTAAATAATAAAAGAGTTGACAGACATTCTTTCATCAGAAGGTGTCAGGTATGTGTTACAAGAGATGGAGAACATTGAATATGTTTGGTAAAAGTGAGCTCCAACCGCGTACGCGCGCCCGTGATCTGCGCCAGTCACAGCCGGCTAAGCTTGCCGGGGTGCAAATAGATAATGACCCTGTGAATGTCATAATATCAATTGCCCTTAAATAATTCAACCAAACAATGATATCATTCGCAATTACGTAAAGAGAACCTGCTATGCCACGCAAAAGGAGTGGGGAATTTATTACCCAGGTGAAGCGAGGAGCGCGTGCTAGTTACTTCACAAGAATTAACGCTTTTCTGACATGTCAATGCATAGTCTGCGTGGCAGGAGAAGTCAGCATGTTTGAACAACAGATGTCTTCCCGCGTACTGCATATCACGCATTCAAAAAACGTCAAGTCGGTCCCAGACAGCTTCACTCATTCGCACCCTTTTCTTTTTTCTTTATTTGTACTCTGTACTCTGCAAATGGTAAAAGTGGAAAGGGGCCTTGAGTGACAGACTACATACCTAATTAACTGAACGAACAACAAGCACAATGCTGGAGGTAGCAGTAACTGACTGACGATATATTAGGTCAGAAAACCAAATCTGCAGAGACTGAACGCCTTCCTAAATGAATATAAAAAATAATTATCAATCCTCAGCTTTCAATCCACTCTGATGTACCTGTACTTAGAAAAAGCCGATTAAAATCCAGACGGCCACCCATTATACTGGTAGAATCGTTGCAAGCAATGAATTTCAACATGAACAGGAAATGGTCAGGAATGTGGGCTAGTGCTGCACATGAGGACTACCAGGCTCTCGTTAGACTAGGTACACAGCCAGTTGGCATGGAACTACCACGACGTGTTTGGAAGACACTGAACAGGCTCCGTACAGGCCATGGCATTTGTGCAGAGAACCTCCACCGGTGGGGATTGGCGGCATCTTCCCAATGTGACTGCGGCAGTGAAAATCAGACCATCAAACACATTGTAACATGCTGCAGCAGACGAGCTTATTCTGGAAGCCCAGAAGATTTCTTTGAAGTGACGGCTTCAGCCCTTCAATGGATTAAAGCCTTAGACATTAACTTGTAGATTTTTAGTATTTGTAAACTATGTATATTAGATGCTCTTCAGTTGCCATACGCTAAATAAATAGGTCAGGAAGAGACAGACCGCGTATGCGTACAGCCAAACCCCTGTACCCCGTCACAGCATGCCGAACTGACTTCTCCAGGCGCTCAGACAATAGGTGCCAGCGTATTTTAAAGAAATAGTCCCTAGCAATTTACAATTGCTTGAGGATTGTAAATGCCCTGAAGTGCCTTCTCAACATCTTGGTGACGTGAATCATACCAATCGAACTGTGGCAAAACGCTGCTAAAATAGACTGTGGTGTCTGAGAAGCATAATTTCTAATGAATTAATTGCAATAGCCTCAGTAAGGAATCAATGACTTTTCACATTATAGGTACCCTATATCGGGTATTTATTTACTTATTTATCGTATGGCTTTTAGTGCCGGAAGTGTCCGAGGACATGTACGGCTCGCCTGAGTCTGTAGCTGCTTCTAGCGGACACCCTTAGGGTGAGCTACAAGTTCCGTTTAATTTAAAGCAGTTCCAACTTTCGCCACCAGATATCAATGAAACCTAGTGGTGAACGTTGGAACATTGATAGAGCATTCCGACGAAATCCAACCTAACAATTGAGCTTCACACAAGTTTAGTCTGTGGAAGGATCTATTACATACCATAAATCTATGACATGGGACCGCCGGCTTTACTTCCCCTCCGAAGGAAGGCATACTGAAGGATTTTTAACGCTCTTAAAAAATCCGATGACTTCAGCCGGGTTTGAATCCGCTAACTTGGGTACAGCAGTTCAGCATCCTACCAACTACGCCACCGAAGTCGCTTATATCGGGTAGAACGCATTCTGGTGGAGATTTTCTTGATACATTTGCTGAGCCGCCATTGTCTATAGCAGCGTTTCCCAAACTGTGGTACTGTTGCAGTGGCACGCGGCGATGTTACGAATTTTTTTTTTTTACCCTCCAGGTTGGTGGAACCCACGGACTCAGCGAGGGAACTCACCACTACCGCCTCTACGGGCAGTGTCCTAGAGCTGGGAACATCGAATCGGAAGGGATACAACTGGTGAGGTGGGATTGGCACCTCGCCCAGGCGGCCTCACCTGCAAAGCGAACAGGGGCCTCATGAGGGAAGGTAAGGGATGGTTAGGATGGATAGGCAAGAAAGAGGGAAGGAGGCGGCCGTGACCTTGAAGAAGGTACCATCCCGGCATTTGCCCGAAGACGAAGTGGGAAACTACGGAAAACCACTTCGAGGAAGGCTGAGGGGGATCGAACCCCCTATACTCATTTGGGCCACCCGAGGCTGAGTAGACCCCGTTCCAGTCCTCGTACCACTTTTCAAATTTCGTGGCAGAGCTGGGAATCGAACCCAGGACCTCCGGGGCGGCAGCTAACCATGTACGAAAAAATGCATATAAAAATATTAGATACATCGCGAAAAAAATATAAAAATATTGATATGTTGCCGGAGGACTTTATGGCCAAAGAAAAGGAGCAGTTTTATGAATTGAATTGTGATTCAAAATTAAGGCAAACGTTTTCAAAAATGGCTCTTGTGAACTTTTGGGTTGAGAGGTGTGCAGACTATGCAGACATAGCTGACAAAGCAGTTAGATTTTTACTGCCTTTCACTGTTTTGTACTTGTGTGAGGCTGCATTTGCTTCACTTGTTTATCTCAAGAATAAATACCGTTAGGCTCCTTACAGTGAAAACGATCTTCGTTCGAGACTCAACAATCTTAAACCAGGCATTGATAAGTTGGCTGCTAATCTTCAAGCTCACCCTTCACATTCAAGTTGTTAGTTGAACTTTGGTTTTTGTGTTTAATTATTAAGAGTCTTTTGTTAATATATCTGTACAGTGTCATTTCTGAATGTTTTAATTGAATACTTATTGTAGTAAATAATAAAACAACTGGACACACTTTTTATTATTTGAACTTTAACTCCAACAGTCTAACTCTAACAAACACAATTTACAATCCATCTTTTGGTCTGCTACGCAGTGGTGGTGGGGAGTTATATTTACTATATCTCCCAACCATTAGGTGGTACGCGAGAGATTCTCATCTCTTAAAGTGGTACACACAAAAAAAAGTTTAGGAAACACTGGTCTATAGGACAAAAGAAGTCCATACGGCACGCCGGTCGCGCTGCCACGCCGATGGCAAGCCAGCGTGCTTTTGGCGTGGATGATCATTTGGTGAAAGTTATAATTATGTCCGTCCCTTTCGATTATAATTTTATTAATGCAGCCAATGCCAAGTATTTTTCTTTTCAGAACGAGCCAGGGGAGGGATTATGAAAGGAAATCGGCCGTGGACCTATTGAAAGGAACCGTCCCGGCATTTGCCTGCTGGTGAAAATAGGAAACCACGAAAACCATTTTCAAGATGGCCAAGGTGGGATTCGAACCCACGCTCTCCCGATGCCAGCGTGACACGAGGTAGCGCGTTAGCGCTTTCCCGTCTCACTTCCTCCCGTACTGCCTTCGCAGTGTTGTCGTTAAAGTACTGCGTGGATGCAGATAGTTATTTCTCTATTTTCTTTCGGTTGGGTCGTATGAGACTAATAGAGATTGAGAGAAGCCCATCATGGAAATACCCTCAATTAGTGTGGACTTTTGCCAAAAAGAAACACTTTATAGCTGTGCTTACCTGCGAGGATATGTCCAACGACTATGTAAGTGCTATAATTAGCCACCCGGTGTTTCACTTGCCGTTACTCAGCGGGACAAAACTCAGTCAACATTGCCTTGCGAATCACACATAACCTAGGGGAACGAATTTCTCCTCAAATGTCTAAAGGTGTTGCTTTAATACTTTATCTAATAAATTCAATATATTATTGTAATGTCAGAGGAGCGTGATGGCGCAGTGGCTTAGCTGCTCGTCTTTCACCCGGACGACCGGGGTTCGAATTCCGGTGACAGTGGGTTGGAATTTTCACCTGAAAACTCACGTGGCGTCAGGAAGGGCATCCGGCCTTAAATCCCCAGCCAAAACAAAAATGAGCTTGGTTGGCTCCGGCGACCCCAATTACAGTAATTAGAAAAAGCCACCATCACAGACTTAGAACGAATAGAAAAGGTGGAAGCAAGATTCATAAAATGTGCCCTCAGGGTTGGAAAATATGCGCCATCGCGTCTTGTCTATGAACTTGCCAAGGAAACGTTTTACATGGAGGATCTCCGATTAAGCCTGCCTTCTACTGAGGCTTCCGTCAAACTACTGGAACGTAGGAGGAAGAAAAGAGCAGAGATAGACATAGACTTCTACGGTTCATCAGCGATGATCGATCGCACCTGGACCAACACGAACCAGGAGCAAAGACATATCATCACGTGACTGGCCATACATGGTTTCCACCACAAGATTTGTGAGAACAAGCTTTTCCACTCGCCGAATGAAAGATGTGTGTGTGAATTATGCGGACGGAGGTGTACGCTGTATCACATCACAGTGTGCCGGAAGAGGACGATATCTATGTCTGATTATAGCGAAAACTAATACCCATTCGGGTAAAAGATATTTCAGTGTTATGTTTAGCCTACTCATTTAGCTTGTAATTAATGCTCTTTCGAGCGCTCCTTAATAAATTTAAAAGCCGAAGAAAGTATGTATTGATGTGTAACATCTTTCCGCTCGGTTGCTGGATAGTTTTGTGGGAGTGATTTTGAAAATTGGGGACGGAAGTGAATCGGGCGGAAGTGGATCGTACGGAAGTGGATCGGAGGGAAGTAAAGACGCACTGCCAGAAAAATGGGACGGAAGTGAATCGGGCGGAAGTGGATCGAACGGAAGTGGATCGGACGGAAGTGAAGACGCACTGCCAGCTGGATGTACAATTGAAAATGTGTGTATTGGAAACAAGGCAGTGTGTGCTCTGTAGCGCGAGAATGTTATGGCAATACAGTAGGCAGTGCATTTAGCAGGCACTGATTTGACGAGCACAGTGGCAAATGTTTCACCGACTTTCATTTGTCATTGAGCAGTTTATGAAGCTTCACGTTCAAGGTTGAATATCACATGGGGTAGGACAAATACGACAAATGACATTTATGTAAGCAGCATTATTGTCAAGCTGTGGGTGAGTAGTCAGATAATAAATGCATAACAGAATGTTGTTATATGAGTGGAATAAAAGCTGTATTTTCATCATATGTGAGACTAGGTCATTTCATGATTGTAGGAAGCCATGTTTTGATTGTTTGCGACGAACTGTATGAGAGCCTTGAGAATAATGATTGTTATAGTTACTGAGGAATGTGCTCACAGTATTGGAGAGTACTGTCGACGTTGTGTGTCACTTTGTTATTATGAATTATTAATGTAAAAGGAAGGAAGGAAGCTTGTAGTTTTGCGTGTCCGTTAATATCACGATCATGATCCACGGTACGTCCCTTTTACGTGGAATGCGAGCCACAGGACATGGCATTTCAATTCGAAAATCTCACATGTATTGACCGGGAATCAAACCCGGTCTACCTTGGTGAGAGACTAACAGCTTGACCGCTGCGCCACAAATGTGACAGTAGCATATCTCCAATTCAATCTATACATTCATCATAGTACCAGTATGAAAATGGAGTGTGAATTAACATTTTAAGAATGTCCAAGCTGTGTGGTATACGAGAAAGATAACATGCCAGATGTTACACATCATATGCGACTACTGTAAGGCTCGTATCTTTTTTGTAATGTCAGCTGATCTGGATAACAAACGTGCGGATAGGGTTAAAATCGAGTGGTTGCGGGGCGGATGTGAATCACAGTCCTGCGGGTCGCGGACCAGAGGCGGATAACATTTAGTTTGTTATTGCACGTGTGGACAGTCAAGTCGAATCAGCATCCTTCATGTTACTCATAGATATGGTTGTCCAATTAATTTCATATTAACTAGGGCGCCCGTACTGCTCCGCAGCATTATTTTTCAGTGTTGGAATTAAAAAATTACGACATTAAGTAATAGTTTATAAGTTTTAGCCGGCCCCGTGGTGTTGGGGTAGCGCGCCAGCCTCTCACCCAGAGGCCCCGGGTTCGATCCACGGCTCCGTCAGGGATTTTAAAACCGACGTGAGGGTTGAAACGGGGTGCACTAAACCTCGTGAGGACAATTGATTAGCTGTCTGACAGTGAGGTAGCGCCCCGATCACGAAAACCAAGATTAACCGCCGAGGGGAGCCGATGCGCTGATCACGCGTCACCCCAATATCTGCAGGCCAAATGGCTGGGCAGCAGTCGCTTGGTAGGCCTAGGCCCTTCATGGGCTGTATAGTGCCATGGGGCATATAACTTTTATTTCACAATGCTTCCTTCCAGACAATGTTCGCTGTACGTCGACCCTTAGGTTTAATTTCTACTTCTACATCTTTAAATGATTTTCCTCGGGATAAGGCAACATAGAACATTCCATGGCCTAAAACAGGATCTGGCAAGTAGATTCCTACTCGATGAAGCGTTTGACCCTGCGCTTTGTCGATTGTAATACAAAAAGCTAGTGCAATAGGGAATTTCCGTCATTAGAACCAAAGATATGATTGCTACAATTAGAAAAAATGTTGAAAATATGTGATGTAATATCGAATGTTCACTCATAACGTTCCTCAGAATCAGCCGATCTGAATAGTTACGAGCTCAAATGAAAGCGCTTGACTCACTGAGTGTTCTTAGACCAAAACGACCTGCGTACCTCAATTAGAACCAAAGATATGATTGCTTCAAAGTTGGAAAAGGTTGGAAAAAGTTGAAAAAATCAAATAATTTGAGAAAGGCGTAATTTAAGTGATTTGTAATACTTGATGACAAATCTGTGCATGAATACTTTTCATTAAAAAAGAATTAAGAAAATCTACCGTATAGAATGGCCGCACGGACTGGGATAAGTTTTCATAAATATTTTTAATATAGCCTATAGATTTGTAATAGGAGGCTGCGCAGCGCAGTCGGTAGAGGCGCTAAGCTTCTAACTAAAAGGGAGAGGGTTCGATCCCCCCCAGGTAGTGGATTTTAGAAAAAAACGCTACAACTTCCCTGGGGTTCACTCAGTCTACACCAGAAATGAGTACCAGGGCATTCCTGGGAGCAAAGACTGCCGGACGTGGAGCTGACAACCCCATTCCATCTGGTGCTGTTTTCACAAAGAGTACAAGCCTCTACCTTCCACTACTCCCAGGTCCCCCATGGCCTGTACGGAGTTAACACTGCGTTGCTTTGTAGATTGTTGTTCTTGTTTGAGTCTTCAGTCTTTTGACTGGTTTGATGCAGCCCCCACCCCCCCCCATGCCTCCCTGTCCTGAGCTATTTGTTTCATCCATACATAGCTACCACACCCTACATCCGTGGCAATTTCACTTCCAGAGGCCGGCTCCATGGTGTTGGGTTAGCGCGCCTGCCTCTCACCCGGAGGCCCCGGGTTCGATTCCCGGCTCCATCAGGGATTTGAGAAACTGACGTGAGGGCTGGAACGGGGTGCACTCAGCCTTGTGAGGACAATTGAAAAGCTGTCTGACAAAGAGGCAGCGCCCAGGTCACGAAACCCAAGATTAACGGCCGAGGGGACCCGACGCGCTACCCACGCGTCACCCCAATATCTGCAGGCTAAATGGCTGGGCAGCGGTCGGGATTTTTCAAAACGGCGTCATCATTAGGCTATCATTATTATCTTTAATTTCTCATAATTATGGTACAACTCAGTTTACAAGATACAGATTTGATAATCAAGTATCCTGTAATCCTAGACCCTTAATGGACTGTAGTGCCAGGGGTTATTATTTTTATATTCACTTCCATAGAGAGCCACGCTCCAGACAAAGTCTTTCAAAAATGACTTCCTAATACCAAAATCTAATTCGATGTCAACAGATTCCCTTTTTGTAGAAATGCCTTCCTTGCCTTAGCCAACCTACGTTTTATATCATCTCTGCTTCCTCCATCACTGGTTATTATACTTCCTAAGTAACAGAAGTCTCCTACTTCCTTTAGCTTCTCACCTGGCAATTTGATGTCAATAGAAGTTTCTGATTTATTTCGGCTGCATTCAAATATTTTTGTTTTACATTTATTAATTTTCATTATGAATTCTTTCCTCAAGACGGAGTCCATTCCATTCAAAGGCTCATTCAAATCCTCAGGCGTGTCGGCCAAGTTGACGATGTCATCAGCAAATCTCAGAGTTGAAATTATTTCTCCTTGAATCTTCACTCCCACTTTAATTTTTTCTTAAATTTCCTTCATAGCTAGTATCTTGTTTCTGTATGGATTGTAAATCACCCTCCGATCCCTGTACTTTATTCCAATCGTTTTCAAAATGTCAAACAATTCAGCCCAGTCAACGTTATCAAAAGCCTTTTCTAAGTCTACAAATGCCATGAACTTTCTCTTATCTTTCCTTATTCTACCTTCCAAAATCAGCCTGAGACTTAGTAGAGCTCCCCTTGTTCCTAAATTTCTCCTGAAACCAAACTGGTCTTCACCCATTTCCGTTTCTATCTGGCTTTCCATCCTCTTGTAAATTATTCTAGACAGGATCTTTGAAGCATGAGTAATCAAGCTGATTTTACGGTAATCTTCACATCCGTCAGTTCCCACTTTCTTCGTTGTAGGGATAATAGCATTCTTCTTGAAATCAGAGGGTACCACACCTGAGTAATAAATCCTACACACCAAGTGAAATAACCTGGTCAGACCATCATCACCTATGCAGAGTAGCAACTCAATCGGTATATAATCTATGCCTGGTGCTTTGTTCCTGCTTAAGTCTTCCAATACTCAGTCAAATTCTGATATCAATAATAAATCTCCTTTCGCATCCTCATCAATTTCCTCTTCCCTTTCCATTACATGATTCTCAATATCCTTTCCCTTATCGCCTACAAACACTCTATGTAAGCTCTCCATCTCTCAACCTTTTCTTCCCTATCTGTCAGAGGCTTTCCATCTGTGTCCTTAATATTACAGCACTTAGTCTTCTTTTCCCCAAAAGTATTCTTAATCCTTCGATAATCTGTGTCTACGTTTCCTAATTTCAGACAATTTTCTATACCTGCACATTTCTCTTTCAACCATTCATCTTTCGCTTCCTTGCACTTCTTGTAAACCTCATTCCTCAGACGTCTGTATTCTGCTTTCCCCTTTTCATCTCTTACATTCTTGTCTTACCGCCTTTCGTTCATCAATTCTAGTATATCCTGACTGATCCACGGTTTTCTACCTATTCTTTCTTTCCTACCATTGTTTTATTCAGCGGGGTTTGTTATTTCATTCTTCAAAAGTGCCCATTCGTCTGCAATTGAAGTTTGTTTAGAGTTTTTCGTTAGTCCTTCCTTTATACTCTTCTTGAATCTTTCGATTACATCCTTCTCTTTCAGTCTGCCTATTGCTCACTCTTTTGGCTTTTGACCTTTCTTCAGTTTTTTCAACTTTAATCTGCATTTCATAACAACCAGATTATGATCAGAGTTTATGTCAGCACCGGGATATGTTTTACAATCCAAAATCTGGTTTCGAATCCTCTGCTTGACTGTAATGAAGTCGATTTGTTTACGCCCTCTATCTCCTGGTCTCATCCATGTGTATATTCTTCTATTGTGGTTATTAAATAAGGTGTTAGCTATGACTAACTAATGCTCGGTGCAGAATTTCATCGGCCTGCTTCCTCGATCATTTATTTTACCTAATCTGAAATCTCCTACTATCTTCCCTTCTCTTCCTTTTCCTACCACAGCATTCCAATCTCCCATTATTATAACATTTTCATCACCCTTGACATACCTCAGAATTTCACCTATTTCTTCATAGTCCTTTTCAACATCTTCATCTGCTTGACTGGTAGGAATATAGACTTGTACCACTGTGGTGCACGTAGGTTTCGTATTGATTTTTTCTACAAAATTCCGTTCACTATATTGCTCATAATATTACACCCGCTGTCCAAGATTCCTACTCAATATGAGACCAACCCCTGCTTGGCCATTGTTTGATTTAGTGCTAATGCCCCTATAGTCTCCTGACCAAAAGTCCTGTTCATACTGCCAGCGCATTTCACTAATCCCAACCAAATCCAACCTCAACCTATCCATTTCCCTTTCTACGTTTTCTAACCTTCCACTGCCTATCAGACTTCTAACATTTCACGCTCCTACCCGTAGAATGTCAGATTTCCTCTCTATCACTTCAATGATGATAGCCCCCTCTCGAGTAGTCCCCGCACGGAGATCCAAACGGCGGACTAGTTTACCTCCGGATTGGAATTTTACAAGGGAGGGGGCCATCATCACATGTCAGTAAGCATAGAGAGGTGCATATCCTTGGAAATAAAATTACGGCTGTAGTTTCCCGTTGCTATCAGCCGTGCAGCTGAACGCAGTGTAGCCATTAGTTGGGTAATGTTATCAATATCTTAACCGTGTATAAGACAAGTAAGGAATTGTTTTATTCTGAAAGACTGCTACTCCCTTTCAGAATAAAATAATAGAGCAATTCTACTAACATATACAAACCAGCTAATAAGAATTAAATACCAAAATTCTACTAACGAAAAAATACTAAAGTTCCACCAACAACATAACACTACAACTAAAACAGTCCGTCACCAGGCACGCTCACATGCACCCTCACACATCACAGTCTAATGAAACAATGAACTATTGCTAATAAACAATGTAACTGTCACCAGACACACTCACATAGACTCTCACACACCACAGTCTAATGGTACAATGAAATATATCTAATAAACAAACTAACTATATACTTACAACTAAAACTAACTACAAACTTACTTACTAGAAGAGGAAATGGAAGTATATTTTGGCTTGTTAGAAGAGAGCAGCAAATTGCACTTTAAAAGAACCTTGGTGCTCACGGGTACCAGGTTCAGAACGCCTGCTCTAGACATTAAGAAAAATGAAATACATAACACTGCGCAATACATTGAAATTTGTTGATGGGGACAGAACAGTCAAAGATTCAACTAGTTCTTAATGCACAACATTCCACACAGATTAGCCTATTTGTATATTTGGGTACTAAAATATTGCATTTAACTTGCAAGAAGACGCAATGAGAAACAATAATTAGAGGGGCCCGGGAATCGAAGTCTAAGGGCCTGATCTTGCTCTCCACGGCCCTGGCTGCTAGAAAGTGATGGCGTAGGTCCGGTAGACCACAAACTGATGTTTGGTAAACGAGATTCCTAACATAACCCCACTCTCCTCGAATAAAAAATGGTCCCATGACCCAGTCCTTTAACAATACTTACCACCCATTCACTTCCGGAGAGTCACGTTCGTGCTCTACCATGAAGTGGAGATTTTCCGTTTCCCACATGTGGCTGTTGTGTCTGTTCACCTTCTCGGAAATGTGCAACGTAGCCCCGTCAGAAAAAATGAGCGTATCAAGGAATGATATCTTTTTCGTCAATTTTCGGGAATTTTGGTTTCACGTATCCTTCCATCGTCACTGCTTGTCGTCAGGTTTGAGTCTATGACAAAGCTCTTAAGTATGTAGGAAAACATTTTGATTGTCTCTTTAAAAGAAAAATCCACCAATAATCACTGTATCTCTAATACTTCTCTATTACTATTTATTAGCCTACCTTCGATTTTTGCAAAAAAAAAATAAAGACTTATGAGCTCTACACAGGGCCAAAATTTGTGTGTCTGTCTGTGTGTCTGTGTGTCTGTGTGTGTGTGTGTGTGTGTGTATGAGTGTGTGTACTCAGAATGTCTGCCCCCCCCCTCTCAATTCGAACATGGTGGAACCGAATTGAACGAAATTTGGTACTAGCAAAGGGCACCTCAGTGTCATGTTTCATATCGCCGCCATCTTGACGGAAACGTAATGGCGGCCACCCAAATGTTCAAAGCTTTAATCAAATTATGAATAACCTAATCATCCGATCTCTACCAAATTTTGCATCAACATATGTTCATATGGCGAATGTCTTCTAACTAAACAGCAAGGCCATCATCCCAATAGTTTGCAGATGGAGGCCATGTATGTGTGCAAATGGATTCCCCCTATCAATTCAAACACGGTGAAACTGAATTGAACGAAATTTGGTACAGAGGTAGCACTAGTAAAGAGCACCTCAATGTCATGTTTTATATTGCCGATATCTTGACGAAAACGTAATGGCGGCCAACCAAATGTTAAAAGCTTCAATCAAATTACGACTAACCTAATCATCTGATCTCTACCAAATTTTGCAACATAATACCTTTGTGTACAAATAACCTTTTGACCAAACTATGTGGATATCAGCCCAATGATTTGCGGATGGCGGCCATGTATGTGTGCAAGTCGATTCCCCCTATGTTTTCAAACACGGTGAAACCGAATTGAACGAAATTTGGTACAGAGATAGCACTAGCAAAGGACACCTCAGTGGCATGTTTTACGTTGCCGCCATATTTAAGAAAACGTAATGGCGGCCACCCAAATGCTAAAGGTATAAGTCAAATTAAGACCAACCTAATCATCTGATCTCAACCAAATTTTGAAACATTATACCTTTATGTATGAAGAATTGCTTGACCAAACTGCAAGGCCATCGGCCCAATACTTTGCGGATGGCGGCCATGTATGTGTGCAAATTTATTCCCCCTATCAATTCAAACACAGTAAAACCGAATTGAACGAAATTTGGTACAGAGGTAGCACTATCAAAAGACACCTCATGTCATGTTTTTTATCGCCGCCATCTTGACGAAAACGGAATGGTGTCCACCCAAATGTTAAAAGCTTATATCAATTTACGACCAACGTAATCATTTGATGTCTACCAAATTTTGCAACAACATATCTTTTTGTGGGTAGCATCTTTTGACTGAACTACAAGGTCATCAGTCCAATAGTTTGCAGATAGCGCCCATGTATGTGTGCAAATCGATTCCCCATATCAATTCAAACATGGTGAAACCTAATTGAATTAATTATTTACAGAGGTAGCACTAGCAAAGGGCTCCTCATATTTATGTTTAATATCCGTATAGCACGTAGTATTTCAACAAGCTACTACAACCAACATTCAATTATACTCCTTGAAAAGGGCAAAGAGTTATAACGATACCCACGCATTTAGGAGAAATTAGGCCATATGTTCTTTACTGAACATCTTGTTTTTGTTATGCATTTAAATCGAACACGCTGTATGTTATTTTATTTTTTTATAAACAAGAATGCAATTTTTTGTGGGACGTTTATCGCCTTATTTTTTAAATTACACCCTTAAGTTTATGAATCAAAACTGACATGTCGAGTGTTGGAACTATACGACTCACATTACAAATTTCCACATGCTCTACTCGGTCGTATATTATTTTGCATGAGGTACAGCCATATGTCACTCAAGAAATATGGCACTGCAAAGGTAACATAACTTAATACTGTACTGTCTAATTGTCAGGATAACACGCGATAATTACTTAATGTTCCTGCATCTTATCAGGCACGGATTGTTTACAACCAGTCACTTATGTCCACTCAGAATAGGAAAATGGTTTATTTATCTTGCACGTGCAAACACTGAAATGTTGCATCATTCCCCCATGCAGTTTTCAAGGTTCATCAGTATGCCAACATAATATAATGTGACGGAAATGAGGGTTCACTCACTAAATCAGTCCACAACTAGTAGCGTGCGTTACAGAACACTACGGTACATTTTATTCTGACAACACAATTGTTTGCACAATTCTCACGCATCAGGCTGTGAAGTTCACTGTTCTCAGCTCGGTGATGCACAACCGTGCAGTTCTCGCCCGAGTTCCATTTGGTAGTGTCCGTGTCCTCCCACACACGCGTCGAACTCAGGGTCTCCAGCACTGTCCACTACTACCCTCCAACACAACACTCACATACACAAGCGTACTGGTCTACTCCATTCTTGAACAGTTACAGTGCGTTCGATTACAGGTGAGGCCGGGAGTAACCTCACTTGTCTGGCACTTGTCACGTGCGGGGCTGAGACGCGCGCGCTCACCACTCAAGTCGAGAAGGCAGCGGCGGCTGGTAATAATTTTCTTGTTGGTGGCAGCAAATTCAAAATATGCAATCAAATCCTTCACACATTGCAAGTATAGACACTGCATATTTTATGCTATTGGCCTAAGTTTCAAAATCACAATATTTAACTGTGTAATTGTACAAGACACACAATACAGTACAACTTTGATACAATTTCATTTGCCACCGCGAAATAAACAGCTAAAGTGAAATGAAGATGATATCCTACCGTTGGTTGGTTGGTTGGTTCCTCAGTTTAGGGACTGCGACAACGCGGTCATGTAGCCCCGTGTACTTTGGGTGTGTGTAGAATCTGTCTGATAACCGGTGTTAATTGTGACGGCTGTATTAGTGTGTGTATCTGTTTTTTTAATTTAAGTACAGACTGTAACTCAGAATTTTTCAGATAGTTCCTACTTTTGCCACCAAGCGCCACCATCAACAACTACTAGGCCTAGTTCAGAACTTAGCTACTAGACGCCACCGCAGTCGGCTCTTGGCAACGAACGTAGAAACCTAAGAGCGTTGTTTACATTCCTAACCTATACAATTTAGCTTCACACAGGTGTAATTAGTGGAAGGTTCTTTAATATGCCATAAATCTATGACATGGGACCGCCGGCTTTACTTCCCCTCCGAAGGAAGGCATACTGAGGGATTTTTAACGCTCTTAAAAAATCCGACGGCTTCGGCCGAGTGTGAACCAGGGCATAGAAGCTCAACATGCTACCTTACATACAGATATAAATTTGGTAAGCATACCCGTTGCACCAAATTAAACACAAAATTAATTTAACGACGCTACTATTAAGCACTTGCAATGCCATCAGAAAAGTTAACAAACCTGAGAATTTGTATTTGCGTTCTGGTAGGTGAAACATTGTCACCAACTAAAACCAACGAAACAAACAAAACTTACTACAAAAAGTCCGGAATGTTACATTATAAATAGAGTAAAACGTATTCCTGCCACCAACATGAGTGCGAAAAAGTCGCTAAATGTCTAACAAGAAACAACTAAAAGCATATCTCTACTTAGTATAAAACTAAGTCCCCGATTTGTGTTTGTTACAGGTAAACTCGAGAACCACTGGATGGATTTTGATGCGGTTTCCACCATTCTGTAAAGGATATATCGAGGAATATTTCTGTAGAAAATAATTTATTTATGATCAAAGGAAGCCGAGCAGTAACGATTTCAGTGGAAAAGTCGACAAAAACTGGCGTACGAGCGCTTTGTAAGCTTACGCTGGGCAAACCGTTAAAAATATCTCAATACTATGAGTGTAAGACTTGTTCAGCATGAAACGTTCTACAAAAAAGTCCGCGAGAGCATATGTCTATCTTCAATACATCGCCCACTACAAGTGTTTTTACGTTTTAATTTCTTTCAAACATGTCCATTCAACTACTGAGGCGATAGAGTACGAGCTAGCTAAGGACGAGTCTATCATCTCTGTTACAGCCTAGATAGCGGGCGAACCTATTGCCCCAGATAGAAGCCAGCAGCAAACCGTCCAGTCGTGTTGAGTTAATACTCCTGAGAAGGGTGGCTGTGTTTGGACTTTCCCTGTAAGTGTAACTCGGGTTTTCTTCATTTCGCCTGTGAAATACAGTCAAGTTAAGATAGGACGGAAGGGGATTTGAGTTTCGTTCACCTCGCCATTCCCTGGAAGTGCAACTCTCATTTCGCCTGTGAACTTTTCGTTCCGCAAAATTCACAGTCAATTTAGATTGGACGGAAGAAGGATTATATTATATTAAATTATACTGATTGGCGTATAATCTCTACTTGGTATAAAACAAAGTCCCCGATTCTTGGATGTTACGGGTAAACTCGAGAACAACTGGATGGATTTTCATGCGGTTTTCACCATTCTGTAAAAGATATCTCGAGGATGATTTCTGTAGAAAATAATTTATTTATGATCAAAGGAAGCCGAGCAGTAACGATTTCGGTGGAAAAGTAAAAAAAAACTGGCGTCCGAGCGCTTTTTAAGCTTACGCTGGGCAAACTGTTAAAAAGAAGAAGAAAATTGTTCAGCATGAAAAGTTCTACAAAAAAGTCCGCGAGAGCATATGTTTATCTTCAATACATCGCCCACTATGAGTGTTTTTACGTTTTAATTTCTTCCAACCATGTCCATTCAAATACTGAGGCAACAGTTTACGAGCTATTTAAGGACGAATCTATCATCCCTGTTACAGCCTAGCTAGCGGGCGAACCTATTGCCCCAGATACATCCAGCAGCAAACCGTCGGGTCGTGTTGAGTTAAGACTTCTGAGAAGGGTGGTTGTGTTTGGAGTTTCCCTGGAAGTGCAAATCGGGTTTTCTTAATTTCGCCTGTGAACTTTTCGTTCCACAAAATTCACAGTAAAGTTGAGACTGGACGGAAGGGGGATTTGTGTTTCATGCACGTCGCCATTCTTAAATTACGTCTGACAAGAATTTGTTACACATGCATCTCCATGATAATATAACTAATAGTCCAGTCAGTGATTTTAGCCCATCATGCCGAGACGTAAAACGGATATTGGTCGTTGTTCATAGACACCGAAAAAGAAAAAGCGATTATCACGTAATGCATTCTCCCAGGCGAAGCCGGATCGGGTTGCTAGTTGTATATATGTAACAGTCGCCAGATAAAGTGACAAAGCTTTAAATTGGAAATCCTGGAGCTGCATCCTCTGCATTGTGCTGCCATATGTTGTATTCTGGTGGTTAAAATATAAATCACTTCAAGCTGTTCTAGCTTGCGCTCAGGCCTACATGCTGCACTCTGTTTAATGCGCCATGCGGCTGTTGGCTCTACCTTAGGGTAATCAGTTGCTCAACTCAACACTATACAACGCATGCAAAGCCGTGCCAAACTAGCCTTTATTGGTACCGAGTCTGATTTTCGGAGGTGGAGCCTGTGAGACCTGGCTCACTCATTCAGGAAAGCGCCGGCAGAGGGTAGGCCTATGTCATTTCGCGCGCCCGTTCAAATGAATGAAGAATAAGATGCTTGCTATTTTCTCGAAATTTAAATTGAATACAAGAGGGCACATTGGTGGTGCCATGTCACAACGGCACTATCTCACGGGCCGCCCCTGCGAGAAGGTGACAGTCAGTTGTAAGCAAGCCAGCCAGCTGTGCAGCGCGTGTTTAACGCAGGGGTTAACAATAAACAGGCAAAATTCCCGCTTGAACAGAGAGTTTTTACGTACGATACATATGCAACAACAGAGTCATGTAGAGATATGCGCAGACAATTAGCAGTGA
This sequence comes from Meconema thalassinum, assembly GCA_946902985.2. Taxonomy (NCBI): domain Eukaryota; kingdom Metazoa; phylum Arthropoda; class Insecta; order Orthoptera; family Tettigoniidae; genus Meconema; species Meconema thalassinum. The sequence continues at coordinate 356,778,093 of OX336394.1, read as the reverse complement.
AATATCCGTGTGCTCCAATTCCGGGAAGAGAAACTGTTAGACGACTTGTTAACAAACTAAGGACAAGAGGATCGCTAAATGCTTCAATTCCTAAGCGAAAACTAAGCGTATTTACGGAGGACAAAATTAATGAAATGCCACCCCCAAGCGACAGCGTAGCTCGTGTCAAGCAAGCGAGGTTTCTCCCGACCCCACCCGTAAGCGAATGCACTGTATTTTTACCACCATACTGGGAGCTGTCACAATGTAATACATTATGCAACGAGCCTATAATGTTTTTCGCTCATTTTATAATTTCCATACGAGTGTCTTATTTACCATTATAGGCGAGGTGCATAATTATGACAGTTTATATTCAACGATAATTATAACTTTATTTTATATTCGAACAAAAATATTCCTATCTGTCGAGATTCAATCTCATGAGTTCAGTTTAGTGAACAGAACGTAAGCGCTGTGTTCCCAGTAATGACCAAAGACCTACTCAATGTCATGTTTCCAAGGCATTGGAGGGATATCCTCAACTAGCGCCAAAAGATAGCGCAAAGGTACTATGTGGGATCATTTTGTTAATTACTTCAAATAACACAAAATAGGCTGTTACAAACGCTTTGAAATTAAAATGTATCGTATTATCTACTTGTTATTCTTCAAATTCGATGCGTATCGAATGTCAATGGAATGCAAATCAATGGAGTCCCACATTGAACAGTCATGACATCTGGAGGAAAAGTTTCGCTCTAGAAATCCATTTAACGAAAAGAGAGCTGTATTATAATTTCCGTGGAACTAATGTCATATGCATGCTTCCTCCATGACGTTAAGGTGTGTTTATGTCAACAACAGCACTCACTAAAATTGTCGGCGAAATCTTACGAATGTGTAGAAATTGGAGTTGCGGATATTAAGGTACAGTGCTGTTTCTTTTGCAATATTGCCCAGTTTGTTTATGCATTGTAAGTACAATGTTTGATCCAATATAGGCTACACTGTCAACTTTCAAATCATGTAATTCAAGTCCGACATGTTGGATTTGGAGTACATGTAAGAGCCATCCTTACCTAATTGGTCGATTAATGAAATTATTGAGCTCTGATTGGTTGGAAAAACCGTGTTATAATGAAAAGTTGTACTTTAATGACCCCCATTATGACACAGTTTTATGACGTATAATATTTACATATCGACATCGTCGAACAGAAATTCAACATTCCGTCGCAAATGGGAATCGTCGCAATCGGTAAGACACCAATAGGAACACGTCAGGGCGTGAAATATTGCTACCATTTTACGGTAAGATAACAGAATAGGAAGATTTGACAGGGTACTTTCCGGAATCACTGAGTCATGTCATGCATCACACAGAGAGCGAGGCTTCCAGCAACTCTGCATTGCGGTAATGAACCCCATGTCAACACGGATCTTGAGATTTATACATTGATCAACGATGGCAATATTCCAATAAAATGGTTGGGTGGCATAGGAAAATCAGCCGGTCACAATCCTAGGAGCTCACATATCCTTACCCTGTCAACTCGAGTAGAGCAATGCCAGAGTTGCCAAATCTTGAAATGGGAAAGAACTAAAACCCTGCGCTTTAAAACACCAGAAAGACACCAGCTGGACTCGGATTCAAAACACTAGTAAAACACCAAAGAAATATAAATATATAAACGGATTTTCTTTCAACTTACATTTCTTTCATTAACAAGAAGTTCCGTGAAGAACTATACAGCCTACTTTTCATGCCAATGATTATTCTACAGTATATGAACCTATCTAGAATAATGACAAAATTAAGTTGGTAATATCGAAATATCAAATTAGTTCAAAATATACCTGGTATAATGTAGCCTAATAGAGCACTACAGTTGGCAGCCCTGGTGACTGAATATATTCTTAGTTCCATCTCTTAAGGTACAGAATACAAAATTAGGTTGAAGTCCAATGGACGTTACATGCAGTTGGACACTGGATCTATCAGCACGCGTAAAAGCATGTTGCCAACAATACCATGCGTGTGATGGTCAGAAATAATCTGAAATATTATGATATCTTGTTGTGCCAATTTTAGATGAAATCCATTTGTTAGTATAGAAGTTACATGTATTTTAAAATTGGACATATCAGCAGGCATATAATCTTGTTGGCAGCACTGCCTTGTATTAATTACTCCAAATTAATCTAGAATGTCAGGTGCTATACGTGTGCAAAGTATAGAGCTTTCGGCTTGCATACTTTCTGATATATTGATATTAGGGTAAAGAAAAATATAGACAGCATTTATTATCAGTTGGCAGCCCTGATTGCTCTTAACAATACTTACAGTCATATCTGTTATGGTACACATAGCACATACGAAATTTGGTTGAAATCCAACTGATAGTATAGAAGTTACATGTATTTGAAAATTGGTACTATCAGCAGGCATATAATCATGTTGGTAGAACTGACGTATATAAGTTACTCCAAATTAATCTAAAATGTCAGAATATACGTGTGCATAGTTTAAAGCTGTTGGCTTGCATACTTTCTGATATATTGGTATTTGGATAAAAAATCGAGATAGCAATTATTAACAGTTGGCAGCCCTGGTGGCTCTTAAGAATACGCTCAATCATATCTGTTTATGTACAGATATTACATACAAAATTTGGTTGAAATCCAATTGATAGTGTAGATGTTATATGCATTTAAACATTGGACCTATCAGAAGGCTTAAACTTATTTTGGCAACACTGTCATTATTGGCCTCCTGGAAATTAAACTGAAATAGTATTATCTGTATGTGTACCAATTTTGGAATAGCTCCCATGCATACCTTGCGAGATATCCAACATGGAGCTCAAATTTCTAGTGCGTTTTTTCAGCAGTTGGTAGCACTGTCATCATTTTCAAATATGGACGTGAGATATTCCGGTGCACATCTTTACTCATACTAAATTTGGTTTTGATTGCTGCAGCCGTTTAGGAGTTGATAGGGACACACACACACACAGCCAGACAGACAGACAGACACACATTTTCCCGGATCGATCTCATAAGTCTACTTTTTCCTCATTTTTAGCCTATTTTCAATTTTGAAAAAATAGGCTTATGAGATCACCTTTTGTCCGTGTGTGTGTGTGTGTGTGCGCGTGTGTGTGTGTGTGTGTGTGCGTGTGTGTGTGATTCGTGTGTGTGTGTCCCCCTAATAAAATCGAAACGGCTGGAGCGATTTCAATGAAACTCGGGAAGTTCATAGCACTATTCCCGGCGACCTCGACCGTGCCCTTCAAATTTTGTTACGTCTCTCCAATCCAACATGGCGGCTGTGCGAAATATTTCACTAGCATTCAATATCGCCGAAACTATTACCGATATCGCCCTGAAATTGTGTACGGTGATAAAGGGCACTACTAGAAGTTCACCTATGAGACTTTCAAAAACCAGGTGACTACAAAACCAACATGGCGGCCAAGCGAAGTTGAGATATTTAAATAGACTTTTCTCGCGATTTAACTATCTAAATGTAATGAAACTTGGTACAGCAAATGTTTATACACATTGTAATGCACTGGAGTCTAATTTAGTTCAATTGTTTACATAACCTCAAAATGGCGGCTGTGCGAAATATTTCACTGACATTCTATATCTCCGAAACTATTACAGATATCAGCCTGCAATTTTGTACGGTGATAAAGGGTACTGATACAAGTATACCTATGTATATTTCATAAACCTGTAAAGTACGAAACGAACATGGCGACCAAGCGAATTTAAAATATTTTAATAGACTTTTCTCGTGATTTAACTCTCTGAGTGCAGTGAAATGTGGTACAGTAATTGATTTTGCAGATTGTAATGCACTGCCATCTAATTTAATTCAATTGCTTATATAACCTCAAGATGGCGGCTGTGCGAAATTTTAAAATTAAGTTTTAATTTCTTGTGTCGTAATCATGCGATCGAAGTGAAAGTTTGAATAATGAACCTAGGCAATAATTGTCCTTGAATGGTACATAACTCTATGGCCTATACACATAACACTCCTAAATGGTGAGCTCCCGAAATATTTAGACGGTTCTCAATATCTATGAATCTTTTACAGCAACCAAACTGAATTTTTTAATTTTCATAGAGACTATGAACATATGTTCACCTTTAGGACTTTCAGGAACCTGGTGAGCACAAATCCAACATGGCGGCGACGCGAAGTATAAATATTTAAATGGACGTTTCTCGCGAATTAACTATCCGAGTGCCGTGAAACGTTGCACGTTAAATGCTTATACAAATGTTGATCCACTGGCATCTAATTTATTTCAATGGTTTGCATTATCACAAGATGGCTGCTGTGCGTAATTTTAAAATCTCGTTTTTACTTCTTGTTGTCTAATCATGCGATTGAAGTTTGAATACCACACGTACACAATAATCTTAATGTAATAGTACAAAAATAAAAATCCAACCTGGCGACCATCTGAAATATTTAGACGGTTCTCAATATCTACGAATCTGTTACAGCAATTAAACTGAAATTTTGTATGTTGATTGTGGCAGTTAACATAAGTAGGATATATGAAAATAGGCTGTATAGTTCTTCACGGAACTACTTGTTGCAAAATGTGAAAAGTAGGCTAAAAATCTTCTCCTTCACTTTTGGAGCCTGCTACCGCTATTATATCTTTAGAGCAGGAAGGTGTAGTACTGCTGTATCTCTGCATATTTCCAATTTTGGCTACTATATCCTACAGCCTACTAAACAACGAACAAACAGTGACCGTGGGTTTGACATAGATTTACAATACTAACTGTGGATGCTTAAGAGCCTTCGCATGAAACTGGGAAGTCCCCTGGCAGCTGGGAAGAAAATTGAGGATAGGCAGATTATTTGTACTTGCACTGAGCCCTGCATGTTGCGCTTTCTTAGCATCTATGCACGAGAATGAGAATTTCAGGGACTTCCCCTGCCGGAGTGTTGACTTTGACACGTGTAAGACTGAATTTTGCCTAACTTTATTGATTAACTTTATTATAATTATTACATGGCTTTCAGGATTTACTTATTAGTCATAGGAGACAATTTCATGGAAAAATCCGTTAAGCACCAGATTTTGCACTGGTTTTAATGAAATAATACCAGTATTTCGCTATGGCAGAAACCTCCGTGGCTTAGGCGGCAGCACGCCGGCCTCTCACCGCTGGGTCCATGGTTCAAATCCCGGTCACTCCATGTGAGTTCTGTGCTGGACAAAACGGAGGCAGACAGGTTTTTCTCCGGGTACTCCGGTTTTCCCTGTCAAAATTTCATTCCAGCAACACTCTCCACTATCATTTCATTTAATCTGTCATTCATTTAATCATTGCCCCAGAGGAGTGCGTCAGACCTCGGCAGCCGGCACAGTTCATATCCTCGCCGCTAGATGGGGGCTTCATTCATCCTATTCCTGACCCGGTCGGAGACTGGAAGCAGGCTGTGTATTTTCATTTTTTCATTTCCTTATGGCGCTATATGAAAATTTCTGTCACCAGATGAACTTCAGAAACACCAGATCTGGTGCGAAAAACACCAAATTGGCAACACTGCACTGAGACCCGACCGACTCAATATACGCATGCAATGCACGTGAGACCTTGCGCACATCATTTACACTGTTCACACACGCTTGAAGGCTCACTGTGCACTGAAACACCACTGCGCATGCAAACTGTACCGGCCGAAAAGGAACGGCCTATTTATATGAGGAACCTATGTTGCCATAATATTGACTTAACAAAATTGAATATTGCACACTGCCGTCATCTTGAAATTTTAGAGCATAAAAGTGAATTACCCTCAATATTTGACAGGTACAATAACGAAAATTAGCAACAAAGTACAACCATATGAGTGTCTTGGTATACATAATGCACATCTACGGCCACTCTATACATTCAAGATGGTGGCTGGGCATGCTATCAAAACACTAAAATCAATTATTCAGATGTGATAGTGCAATTAACATGAAATTTGTATTAGAAAAGATTGATGTATAAGAACTTGCTTGTGTTAGTCAGAATACTATCAAACTGCACGTAGCGCGCAATGGTCAAATTGGAATTGTACTGTATAATATTGTTACGGCTGTGAGTTTGTGTCATCGCTCGCCGCTTGAGTCACAACTGCCCCAGGGGCTGGGCTGTGGCTTGCCTCCTGTATTGCGCGCGCCTTATGCAACAGGGCTACTACAGACAAAGGGATAGTCCAGAAGATTCGTGACTGGACCAGCGGTGGAAACCTCGAGAAGCCGTGGACTCTGGATGGATCTAGAACCATTTATTGAGTCACCGGCCTGCTATATAAGAGTGACCCGTGAAGCAGTTGTTGTTGAGTTTTACGAGCTAGTGCGAGCGATTATCTTGTGCGACAGAAGTGTGGTGACGAAGTGCTGTGCGAGTTACGAAATCCTGTGACATTGTTTCTCCCAGCTTGTGAACAGCGTACATCAAGTGCTCGTAAGTAACTCTATTTTTTGTACCTGGAAGAGGGGCAGGTAGCTTCTGCCAAGGCCACCGGACTCATTAGGACGGATTAACTTCTGTGGTCTGTTGCAAGTGAAAGGGGCTAAGAGCGCATAAGGAAGAGACTTGAGGAAACTGGAGAAGGCTCCTAATTGCTTGTATTTGCTGATTAGTGTAATTTTCTGGCCACAATAAAGTTAATTATTTCTTTAAGCAGTAATTGGTGTTGTGCTTTGTACCCCTACCGTAATCCAGTTAACAAAAGTGCCACTAGGGGGTGGCACGTAACAACTGGTGTCAGAAGCCGGATTACGAACTCAAGCACAACACCTGACGGTCCTGGTTTCAAAACCCGAGCAGGTCATTTTCTCTAATTTTCCTGTGAGTGCATGCCCTTTACAAGACAAACAACTAAAATGGAGGAGAAATTGGCAGCACTGCTAGAAAAGTTAAATGGCATGGAAACCAAGATGGAGGACGGCCAGAAGAATTTAACCAAGGACCTAACTGCCAAAATGGAAGACGGCCAGAAGAAGATGGAGGATGGCCAGAAGAAGTTAGCAGAGGACCTGAAGGACAGCCAAAATAAGTTAGCGGAGGACCTGAAGAAGATGGAGGACGGCCAGAAGAAGATGGAGGACGGCCAGAAGAAGTTAGCCGAGGACCTAACTGCTAAATTAGAAGATGGCCAGAAGAATTTAACCAGGGAGCTAACTTGCAAATTAGAAGACGGCCAGAAGAAGATGGAAGACGGTCAAAATAAGTTAGCGGAGGACCTGAAGAAGATGGAGGACGGCCAGAAGAAGATGGAGGACGGCCAGAAGAAGTTAGCCGAGGACCTAACTGCTAAATTAGAAGATGGCCAGAAGAATTTAACCAAGAAGATAGAGGACGGCCAGAAGAAGATGGAAGACGGGCAGAATAAGTTAGCACAGGACTTGAAGAAATTAGAACTGGGTCTGCGTGAGGAAGTCACGGCAGTGGAAAAGAAGTTCGACGCCTTAAAAGAAGAAGTTGCTGAGCTACGCCGACGCCCGCTGACGGGGGTGGAAGAGAGATTTAACGCTCTACAAAAGGAATTTGCTGAGCTGCGCCGACACCCGCCGACAGGGATGGAAGATAGATTCAAAGCCCTACAAGAGGAAGTCGCCGAGCTGCGCCGACGCCCGCCGACCGGGGTGGATGAGAGAGTCAAAGCCCTACAAGAGGAAGTAGCCGAACTGCGCCAACGCCCACTCACGGGGGTGGAAGAGAAAGTCAACGCTCTTCAAGAGGAAGTTGCCGAGCTGCGCCGACGCCCGCCCACAGGTACACCGGGGACACCAGGAACGGGACAGAGCAGAGTGACGCCCCCAACCTTCGACGGAAAGGTCCCGTGGAGCACCTATTTACGTCAGTTCGAGGCAGCCTGTTCCATAAACAACTGGAACAGCACGGAAAAGGCTACAGCTCTCATTGTAGCGCTGAGAGGGGACGCCCTTAACGTCCTTCAGGCCATCCCGACCGGATCCCAGGACTACGCTTCACAGATCGCACATATGGAGTCCAGATATGGGGATAGCCATCTTCAGCAGGCCTACCAGATGCAGCTCCGGACCCGGGTACAAAAGAACGCGGAAACCCTGCAGGAGTTCGAGATGGACATCGCACGCCTCGTAAGGCTAGCCTACCCAACAGCGCCGGCCGACTTTCTGGAGCAGATTGCGACGCAAACCTTCACCGACGGACTACGGGACTCGGACACTCAACAGGCGCTGCGACTCGCGCGCAATAAGACCCTGGCAGATGCGCTGAGCCACGCACTTGAGTTTGAGACGGCGAAACAGGCATCTAGGATGCACGCGCGGGTGCGTCAAGTGGACGTTGACGAACCAGCAAAACCCAACGAGACCAAGCCCCTGGCCGACGAATTGATGGAGGCGCTAAGCCGTTTCTTCGATAGTCGCGGCACTACCAGCAACGAAACAGCCGGAAGACAACCGGAGAGGCGGCCCGGAAGAGGACTACCGACCTGCTGGACATGCGGTAAGAAAGGCCACCTGAGCAAGGACTGCGGTGATCGCCGCCGCCGAGGGTATCCGACGGGAAGTCAGTCGTCTGAAAACCGCGCGGCCCAGGGAAACGAGTATTAGCCAGCCTTGGGGGGCAAAGGTTGGCTTGTGACAGTCGTCAAGCCCCGGCAGTCCAAGTCCGTGTGACGAAGTTACGGAGGGACAATAGCAGCCTGATGGTCGACGGAGTTATCAACGGAGTGAGCTGGCCCATGCTAATCGACACGGGAGCATCGAGGACCATCGTCAGCCCCACCGTGATCCCGAAGTGGAGAGTGCAACCCACACAAAGGAACCTCCAGCTAATAACCGCGACCGGAGAGACCGCACCGGTACATGGCGAAGCATCACTGGAGTTCGTCATTGGTCGACGGGCGATAAAGCATCCAGTACTTGTGGCTGACGTATCAAATGAAGTGATCATCGGACTGGACTTCCTGGACCAGAACAACATCATCTTGGATCTGAGTACCAACACTCTGCACTTCGGAAGTGAGGAACTTGCTTTGCAACCAGCACACGAGGCCGTCGCCGCACGACGAGTAAGGCTGAGAGAGGACGTCATCGTTCCCGCCAGGACGGAAGTCAGCGCTGCCGTAATTGTCGACGGAACTGCTGAGGGTGTGGCGGCTGTCATCGAGCCAAAATATGAGGACATCCAGACAAAAGGATTGCTAGTTGCCAAGACTCTCATCAACACGACGTCTCGGCCGTACGTCCGCCTGTCCAACCTGAACGACTACGACATTACGGTTCACCGGGACACCAACCTAGGAGTCTGCGAGCCCGTTACCTGGATTGCCCGCATCACAGATACGACGGACGGACACCTGCAGACGGACAACCGAAGAAGACGCGCCCTGCCAGAAGAACTCCAGAAGCTGTACCAAGGATCCCAGGACCATCTAGACGAAGAGCAATCACGCCAACTTCAGGACCTGCTACGCGAATTCCAGGATGTCTTCTCCGTGGGGAGCAAAGACTTCGGCAGGACAAGCTTGGTCCAGCACAGAATCGACGTTGGGGACAGCGCACCGATTAGGGCCCCATTCCGACGTGTCCCGCTCGCCAAGCAAGCCGAAGTCGACCGGATGGTAGGAGAGATGAAGGAGCAAGGGGTGATCGAGCCATCACATAGTCCTTGGAGTTCTCCGGTCGTGCTAGTGAAGAAGAAGGACGGTTCCACCAGGTTCTGCGTGGACTACAGGCGGGTGAACGACGTCACGAAGAAGGACAGCTACCCTCTACCCCGGATCGACGACACGCTGGACACCATATCAGGATCAAGATGGTTCTCCACCTTGGATTTGAAGAGTGGCTACTGGCAGGTGGAGGTCCACCCTAAGGACCGCGAGAAAACGGCGTTCTCTGTGGGCAGCGGGCTCTGGCAGTTCACCGTCATGCCATTCGGTCTGTGCAACGCCCCTGCAACCTTCGAAAGGCTAATGGAGTCCATTCTGAGGGGACTACACTGGAAGACCTGCCTGGTATACCTAGACGACGTCATCGTTCTGGGGAGGAGCTTCGAGGAGCACTACAGCAACCTGAAGGAGATCTTGTTGAAGCTACGGGCTGCCCAGCTGAAGTTGAGCCCCAAGAAGTGTCAGCTCTTCCAGAAGCGGGTCCAGTACCTTGGGCATATCGTCTCCGAGGAAGGGGTGCGCACCGACCCAGAGAAGACCGCAGCTGTGAGGGAGTGGCCAGTTCCGAAGGACAAGTCGCAACTACGAAGCTTCCTGGGACTCTGCACTTATTATCGTCGCTTCGTGAGAGGATTCGCCGACATCGCCAAACCTTTACATCGACTGACTGAGAAGGACCAACTCTTCACGTGGACAGCAGAATGCCACAGTGCCTTCGAACAACTCAAGCAGGCTCTGTGCACCGCGCCTATTCTGGCCCACCCCAGACCTGGAACAAGGTTCATCGTCGATACCGATGCCAGCGACTTTGGCATAGGGGGGATCCTGTCGCAAGTAGTGGACGGCGAGGAGAGAGTAGTGGCCTACTTCAGCAAGGCCTTGTCAAAGCCAGAAAGGAACTACTGCGTCACCAGGAAGGAGCTGCTCGCCATCGTGAAGACCATTGAACACTTCCACAAGTACCTGTACGGGCAAGAATTTCTCATCAGGACCGACCATGCATCCCTGCGGTGGCTCCTGAACTTCAAGCAGCCCGAGGGTCAACTCGCGCGGTGGTTAGAGAGACTTCAACAGTACAACTTTGAGATTCAGCACAGGAAAGGCCAACTGCATTCTAACGCCGACGCCCTGTCGCGAAGACCGTGCCCCGAAGACTGCACCTTCTGTGCCCGAAGGGAGGAGAACACCGGGATACTGTGCCGACGGACTACTGTGGAACTTCAAGGGAACTGGAGCCGCGAATCTTTCACGCGGGCACAAGCAGAGGATGATGACCTGGGACTGATAGCCGAATGGAAGAGGGCCTGTGTCCCCAGACCCGGGTGGAACATTGTGAGTGACTGCAGCCCAAAGTTTAAGTCCCACTGGGCACAGTGGGACTCGCTGATTGTAAGGGATGGCCTCATCTGCCGTACCTGGGAGAGCACCGACGGGAAGACATCTCGGGAACAAGTCGTCGTTCCAAAGGCTATGACGGAGGAAGTCCTGAAGGAAGTTCATGGAGGATCATCTGGTGGACACCTAGGGATAAAGAAGACCCTGGAGAAGCTGAGAGAGCGGTTCTACTGGATCGGATGCCGAACAGACGTGGAGAACCACTGCGCGAGGTGCCACGATTGCGCAGCCAGCAAGGGCCCAGGACGAAGACGACGGGGTCCACTGAAGACCTACAACGTGGGCGGCCCCATGGAGAGAGTGGCCATCGATGTTGCTGGGCCATTCCCGTTAAGCGAGGCAGGGAACCGCTACATATTAGTCGTCAGCGACTACTTTACCAAATGGCCGGAGGCGTATGCGCTCCCTAACCAAGAAGCCGCGACGGTTGCAGAGACCCTGGTGAAGGAATTCGTCAGCCGGTACGGAGTACCCCAGGAGCTGCACTCCGACCAAGGGAGGAACTTCGAGTCGCAGGTGTTCCAGAACCTATGCCAGCTGCTGGGAATCCGGAAGACAAGGACAACGCCACTACACCCTCAGTCCGACGGGATGGTAGAGCGATTCAATCGCACCATCGAGAACCATCTTCGAATAGTCGTCAGCGAGCACCAGAGGGATTGGGACAAACATCTTCCACTATTTCTCCTGGCCTACCGCGCCGCCGTGCATGAAGCCACCGGGTGCACACCAGCCCGGGCCATGTTTGGGAGGGAGCTCCGTCTACCTGTCGATCTTGCCTTTGGCCGACCTGGGAATGATCCGATCCCGGTAAGCCAGTATTGTCAAGAACTGGTCGACCAACTGGAGGACGTGCACGCGTTCGCGAGGAGGAAACTGCGGATCGAGACCGACAGAATGAAGACCCGATACGACCAGCAGACGGATGCCGGCGGATTCCACGAGGACGACCTGGTCTGGCTCTTCAACCCATTACGGAAGAAAGGCCTGTCACCCAAACTGCAGAAGTCCTGGGAGGGCCCGTACCGAGTCGTGAAACGGATCAACGATGTCGTCTACAGGATCCAGCGAAGCCCGAGGGCGAAGATGAAGATCGTGCATCGAGATCGCCTGGCAGCCTACGGAGGGACACAGACGGACCAATGATTGATCGGGACGATCAGCCTTTTTAGGAAGGGGGTGGTGTTACGGCTGTGAGTTTGTGTCATCGCTCGCCGCTTGAGTCACAACTGCCCCAGGGGCTGGGCTGTGGCTTGCCTCCTGTATTGCGCGCGCCTTATGCAACAGGGCTACTACAGACAAAGGGATAGTCCAGAAGATTCGTGACTGGACCAGCGGTGGAAACCTCGAGAAGCCGTGGACTCTGGATGGATCTAGAACCATTTATTGAGTCACCGGCCTGCTATATAAGAGTGACCCGTGAAGCAGTTGTTGTTGAGTTTTACGAGCTAGTGCGAGCGATTATCTTGTGCGACAGAAGTGTGGTGACGAAGTGCTGTGCGAGTTACGAAATCCTGTGACATTGTTTCTCCCAGCTTGTGAACAGCGTACATCAAGTGCTCGTAAGTAACTCTATTTTTTGTACCTGGAAGAGGGGCAGGTAGCTTCTGCCAAGGCCACCGGACTCATTAGGACGGATTAACTTCTGTGGTCTGTTGCAAGTGAAAGGGGCTAAGAGCGCATAAGGAAGAGACTTGAGGAAACTGGAGAAGGCTCCTAATTGCTTGTATTTGCTGATTAGTGTAATTTTCTGGCCACAATAAAGTTAATTATTTCTTTAAGCAGTAATTGGTGTTGTGCTTTGTACCCCTACCGTAATCCAGTTAACAAAAGTGCCACTAGGGGGTGGCACGTAACAATATAAATAACTCACTATTTTACATCTCCAAATAACGGAATTGATAACATGGTAAATCGTATAAATGGCGTAGTTTTCCAAAGGAAATAGAACAGCCACTCTATATTAAAGAAGGCGGCTGCGCGTACTATCAAAACATTTAAATGAGTACCTCAAGATATAATGGTGTATTAACACGAAACTTGGTACGAGGAGAGTTTCATATCAGATACATTGTTTGCATTAGTCATAAGTAGGGGCTGGATGTTGATGATATGTCATCTTTTTACTGAGCTGTCTAAAACAATGCTGAAGTACATAGAAACTCCGGACGGGCCACCCCGTATTCAAACATGTCATTTTTAGCCTACTTTCGATTTTTGCAAAAAATGAAAGTAGACTTATGAGATCAACACAGGGCGAAAAAAATGTGTCTGTCTGTGTGTGTGTATGTGTGTGTGTGAGTCTGTGTGTGTGTGAGTGTGTGTACGCTGAATGTCTGCCCCCCCCCCCCTATCAATTCGAACACGCTGAACGCGAATTGAACGAAATTTGTTACAAAGGTAGCACAAGCAAAGGACACCTCAGTGTCATGTTTTATATCGCCGCCATCTTGACGGAAACGTAATGGCGGCCACACAAATGTTCAAAGCTTAAATCAAATTACGACTAACCTAATCATCCGATCTCTACCAAAATTTGCAACAATATACCTTTATGGCGGGGGCATCCTTCGACCAAACTAATAGGTCATCAGCCAAATAGTTTGCGGATGGCGGCCATCATTGTGTGAAAATGGATTCCCCCTATTAATTCGAACACGGTGAAACCGAATGGAACGAAATTTGGTACAGAGGTAGTACTAGCAAAGGGCACCTCAGTGTCATATTTTATATCGCCGCCATCTTGGCGGAAACGTAATGGCGGCCACACAAATGTTCAAAGCTTAAATCAAATTACGACTAACCTAATCATCCGATCTCTACCAAATTTTGCAACAATATACCTTTATGGAGGAAGCATCCTTTGGCTAAATTAATAGGTCATTAGCCTGATAGTTTGCGGATGGCGGCCATCTTTGGGACAAAATCGATTCCCCCTATTAATTCGAACACGGTGAAACCGAATGGAACGAAATTTAGTACAGAGGTAGCACTAGCAAAGGGCACCCCAGTGTCATGTTTTATATCGCCGCCATCTTGACGGAAACGTAATGGAGGCCACACAAATGTTCAAAGCTTAAATCAAATTACGATTAACCTAATCATCCGATCTCTACCAAATTTTTCAATAACTTAACTTTATGGAGGGAGCATCCTTTGACCAAACTAATAGGTCATTAGCCTAATATTTTGCGGATGGCGGCGGCCATCTTTGTGTGAAAATCGATTCCCCCTCTCAATTCGAACACGGTGAAACCGAATGGAACGAAATTTGGTACAGAGGTAGCACTAGCAAAGGGCACCTCAGTGTCATGTTTTATATCACCGCCATCTTGACGGAAACGTAATCGCGGCCACCCAAATGTTAAAAGCTAAAATGTAAATGTAATTACGACCAACCTAATAATATAGTCTCTACCAAATTTTGCAACAATATATCTTTATGTGGGAAGCATATTCTGACCAAACTGCAAGATCATCAGCCCAATAGTTCGCAGATGGTGGCGAAGTATGAGTGCAAATCGATTCCCCCTATCAATTCAAACACGGTGAAACCGAATTGAACGAAATTTGGTACAGAGGTAGCAATAGCAAAGGGCACCCCAGTGTCATGTTTTATATCGCTGACATCTTGACGGAAACGTAATGGCGGCCACACAAATGTTCAAAGCTTAAATCAAATTACGATTAACCTAATCATCCGATCTCTACCAAATTTTGCAACAACATAACTTTATGGAGGGAGCATCCTTTGACCAAACTAATAGGTCATTAGCCTAATATTTTGCGGATGGCGGCGGCCATCTTTGTGTGAAAATCGATTCCCCCTCTCAATTCGAACACGGTGAAACCGAATGGAACGAAATTTGGTACAGAGGTAGCACTAGCAAAGGGCACCTCAGTGTCATGTTTTATATCACCGCCATCTTGACGGAAACGTAATCGCGGCCACCCAAATGTTAAAAGCTAAAATGTAAATGTAATTACGACCAACCTAATAATCTAGTCTCTACCAAATTTTGCAACAATATATCTTTATGTGGGAAGCATATTCTGACCAAACTGCAAGATCATCAGCCCAATAGTTCGCAGATGGTGGCGAAGTATGAGTGCAAATCGATTCCCCCTATCAATTCAAACACGGTGAAACCGAATTGAACGAAATTAGGTACAGAGGTAGCAATAGCAAAGGGCACCCCAGTGTCATGTTTTATATCGCTGACATCTTGACGGAAACGTAATGGTGGCCACACAAATGTTCAAAGCTTAAATCAAATTACGATTAACCTAATCATCCGATATCTACCAAATTTTTCAACAACATAACTTTATGGAGGGAGCATCCTTTGACCAAACTAATAGGTCATTAGCCTAATATTTTGCGGATGGCGGCGGCCATCTTTGTGTGAAAATCGATTCCCCCTCTCAATTCGAACACGGTGAAACCGAATGGAACGAAATTTGGTACAGAGGTAGCACTAGCAAAGGGCACCCCAGTGTCATGTTTTATATCACCGCCATCTTGACGGAAACGTAATCGCGGCCACCCAAATGTTAAAAGCTAAAATGTAAATGTAATTACGACCAACCTAATAATCTAGTCTCTACCAAATTTTGCAACAATATATCTTTATGTGGGAAGCATATTCCGACCAAACTGCAAGATCATCAGCCCAATAGTTCGCAGATGGTGGCGAAGTATGAGTGCAAATCGATTCCCCCTATCAATTCAAACACGGTGAAACCGAATTGAACGAAATTTGGTACAGAGGTAGCAATAGCAAAGGGCACCCCAGTGTCATGTTTTATATCGCTGACATCTTGACGGAAACGTAATGGCGGCCACACAAATGTTCAAAGCTTAAATCAAATTACGATTAACCTAATCATCCGATCTCTACCAAATTTTGCAACAACATAACTTTATGGAGGGAGCATCCTTTGACCAAACTAATAGGTCATTAGCCTAATATTTTGCGGATGGCGGATGCCATCTTTGTGTGAAAATCGATTCCCCCTCTCAATTCGAACACGGTGAAACCGAATGGAACGAAATTTGGTACAGAGGTAGCACTAGCAAAGGGCACCTCAGTGTCATGTTTTATATCACTGCCATTTTGACGGAAACGTAATCGCGGCCACCCAAATGTTAAAAGCTAAAATATAAATGTAATTACGACCAACCTAATTATCTAGTCTCTACCAAATTTTGCAACAATATATCTTTATGTGGGAAGCATATTCTGACCAAACTGCGGGGCGTGGTGGCTCAGCGGTCTAGCTGAATGCCTCTCACCAAGGCGGTCCGGGTTCGATTCCCGGTCAATGCATGTGAGATTTTCGATGTGAAATGCCATGTCCTGTGGTTCGGATTCCACGTAAAAAGGAGGTCCCGTGGCTCATGATCTCGAGATTAACGGTCACGTTAAACTACAAGCTTCCTTCCTTCCTTTGACCAAACTGCAAGATCATCAGCCCAATAGTTCGCAGATGGTGGTGAAGTATGAGTGCAAATCGATTCCCCCTATCAATTCGAACACGGTGAAACCGAATGGAACGAAATTTGGTACAGAGGTAGCACTAGCAAAGGGCACCTCAGTGTCATGTTTTATATCACTGCCATTTTGACGGAAACGTAATCGCGGCCACCCAAATGTTAAAAGCTAAAATATAAATGTAATTACAACCAACCTAATAATCTAGTCTCTACCAAATTTTGCAACAATATATCTTTATGTGGGAAGCATATTCTGACCAAACTGCAAGATCATCAGCCCAATAGTTCGCAGATGGTGGCGAAGTATGAGTGCAAATCGATTCCCCTTATCAATTCAAACACGGTGAAACCGAATTGAACGAAATTTGGTACAGAGGTAGCACTAGCAAAGGGCACCTCAGTGTCATGTTTTATATCGCCGCCATCTTGACGGAAACGGTATGACGGCCACCCAAACGTTAAAAGCTTAAATCAAATTACGACCATCCTAATAATTTGATCTCTACCAGATTTTGCAACAACATGCTTTTTTGTGGAAAGCTTCTTATGACTGACTACAAGGTCATCAGCCCAATAGTTTGCAAATGCGGCCATGTATGTGTGCAAATCCATTCCCCATATCAATTCAAACACGGTGAAACCGAATTGAATGAAATTTTTTACAGAGGTAGCACTAGCAAAGGGCACCTCATATTCATGTTTAATATCCCTATAGCACGTTGTATTTCAACAAGCTACTACAACCAACATTCAATTATACTCCTTGAAAAGGACAATGAGTTATAACAATACCCATGCATTTAGGAGAAAGTAGGCTATATGTTCTTTACTGAACATCTTGTGTTTTTTTTTCTTTTTCAATTTAGTCACGTCACACCTTTAATGAGGGAGTTACGTCTCTCAGAGTTAAGAAGAAGCTAGTAGCTATGAACATAAACCTTTTATTAAGGGCTAAAAATCTATTTTGATTGACTAGTTTGAACTTCAGATGTCATTTTTGAAATATTGGTGAGTTTATTATTATAAGATCATTTTCTCCATTTTATAGTGCATTTTTCGAAATTTAGATCATTTATTACAGTCATTTTTGAAAATTTTAAGTGCATTTTTTAAACTTTTTGCGTCATCAACATCCAGGCCCTAGTCATGAGACAATCACGCTGAATATAAGAAGCAGCGGCCATCTTGAAAATATAACAACTCTGAACTACTCGATCCATCTTGGCATTGATCACCCTACTACCTCATGTTTTACGGCTTATCTTTAGAACTAATCACAAGATCCAATCACAGTATGTGCCTAACTGTTCAACAGGTGGTCGCTAGTTATCAAGGGACTTAAGCAACAGGTGGCAAAAGATAGATTGATACTGGACCCTCGTAGGTTGCGAGTAACAAAGTAAGTTATCGTGGGACCCCCTGCGGTATGACAAGTGTTGTAGAATATGATAGCCGTTTAAAATAGTAGCATATCGTACGCAAGTGGAAATCAACACAACTCATAAGGAGCCATTTAGGGTTGTTTGCGCTTGCTTATTTTAGGGCTTTGCGACATCATGCTCGTGTAGCCCTGTGTACTTGGGCGTGTGTTAATCAGTCTGATAACCTGTATCATTGTGATGGTTGGATTAGTGCAGGCCACGCCAACGCGAGCACTTAGTGCTTGCGCGCCCCAGTGCCGCACGGAGCAGCACCGGTGCTTTTTCCCCTCCCACCCCTTTTTCCTCCCCGTGTAGTGGCGGTAGCACAGTCAGACTTGGACGATGAGCAATGGGTCGCTGACCTCGCTTTCATGAAAGACATCGTGGGGTATTTAAATGATTTAAATATCTCGTTGCGAGGCAAAAATACATTAATCAGTACTATGTGTGACCGTATTGAAAGTTTCAAATTACAGCTTGAGCTTTTAAAAAGTCAGCTTCAGGAAGGAAATTGGGACAATTTTCCCTCACTAAAATCCTTGAATTTAAGTACTTATGATCACATCAGTGAGTACACAAGAGCGATAGAGTCATTGCATAAAGAATTTGAAGATAAGTTTGAAGAAATATAAAACCAGTAAAACCGGCACTCAAAGATTTTATGACGCCTTTTTCGGTGCGTCCAGAGGACCCCCCGATGAAGTCTTCAAGTTGAGCTGATAAAACTACAGTGCGATCAATTTTGACAGACCGCTATTACCATTACAATGGTGATTTCATTTCATTTTATAAAGGAGTTGAGGAACAAGAATTCCCGAGGATTCATGCCCTTGCACTAAAATCTGTTGCTATGTTCGGAACAACGTTCATTTGTGAACAAATGTTTTCAATTGTGAATATTAACAAAATACACGGTCAAGTTTGTCTGATGCTTCCTTGGGAGATACACTTCGGATTGCAACTGCCAAAACGATTGTTCCATATATCGGCAAATTAGTGGCTTCAAAGCGATGCCAAAGATAAAGAATGAATGTTGAAAATTATTGGAAAATCAGGAGCGCAATAAAACTATTATTTCTGTCTGTACACAAAATTGGCATTATTATTATTATTCGTTTTCATACTGATATGCCGCCTGACGCGCTCTTATATGCCCAGCCCCATTCACCAAACAACAACAACAACAACAACACGACTCTCGCCTCGCTAACCGCTGCCACTACACGTTCCTCTCCTACAGCAGAGCACCGGTGCCTTTGCCGGTGCCGCCCAGTACTCGCGAAGCACCTGAGTTGGCGTGTCCTGTATTAGTGTGAGTATTGGTTAATTGGGGGTAGGTTTGAGCAGGAGGCAGTCATGGCATTAGGTTCGGTACCATTGGCCTTTGCCTGGAATAGAAGTTGAAAACCACCGAAAACCACTCCGAGGATGGCTGAGGTGTGAACTAAACTGACCTCCAAAAATATGGTATATAGGCTTTCACGGCCAAGGAATTAAAACTCAGCAATTTTTCTAGGTTTATACCGTGTGCCTCACTATTGGGAGGTTATTTTACCGTGTGGCTTTTAGTGCCGAAAGTGTCCGAGGACATATTCGTCTCGCCTGAATATGTAACTGCTTCAAGCGGACACCCCTAGGGTGAGCTACAAGTTCCGTTCAATTTCAAGTAGTTCCAACTTCGCTACCAGGTATCAATGATACCTGGAGGTGAAATTTGGAACTTTGATAGAGCGTTCCGACCAAATCTAACCTAACAATTTAGCTTCACACAAGTTTAGTCTGTGGAAGGATCTTTAACATGGCATAAATCTATGACATGGGACCGCTGGCATACTGAAGGATTTTTAACGCTCTTAAAAATACGACGACTTCAGCCGGGATTGAACTCGCTATCGTGGGCACAGCAGTTCAGCATGCTATCAACTACGCCACCGAAGCTTTTAGAGCTCGCAGTAAAAAAAGCGCAGGTGCGCTTCATAAGGAGGTAGCGCGCAGTTTGCTACTCCTGTGAGGGTCCGGGCACGGACACCAAGAGCCCGCTGATGAGCATATCTTGGTGTTCCTAGGCGAAACTCCGCATAAGAAATTGCTGAGTTTTAAACCCACCTCTTCTCAGTTCAGCCTCACAGGGCTGATTGTTCCCCGTTCCAGCCCTCAGACCATGATTAAATTTCTTTCCAGAGTTGGGAATCGAACTTGGTCATCAGACCTGACAGCCATGAATGCTAGTCAATGCGCCACAGGGGGTCTCAAAATTATTGTGTAGTTTAAGGATAACCAATAATTCCTTTTTCGCTTTCTGATATCCTGTGTACTGTAAGGTTAGCTGACCTCTGAAAACTAAATCATGTTGTTATTATTGTTGTATATTCTATTTTGGGGCCACTAAATCACGGAAACTGATGACTGTGATGTTTATTGTGGTTTTAAGGGCCCTTCCCAATATTTACCTGGAGTAGAAGTGAGAAGCCACGGAAAACCACTTCAAGAATGGCTGAGGAGGGAATCAAACCCTCCATTTCTCAGTGTTTTCACATGAGTCTGAGTGTACCCATAGCAACCCTCAGATCAGAATTACATTTCTTGACAGAGTTGGAAATCGATACCAAGAACTTTGGGCCAAGTGCCTAAAAATGTATTCCCCGAGACCACATATGGCGGTCAAGTATGGCATGCTACCTTATTTAGTCCGTTCCATTATGATTCGGGCAGCGATTTTCAAAATTCCCTGGATAATAGAGCTACTGAAACTTCATGCATATTTAGGGTTGCCAGATTTCAAGAATGGAAAAACGGGACACACGACCCAAAACATTGTATTTTTTATCAAGGTTGTTAAATGTTGAAATAAATAATACACATCCCTCCCTATATTATTCTGCTAAGGTCCCATTCCAGTTTTGTACCGAAAATAATGTCCCATTAACACCACCTTACACATATTGGGTACCTACAGGTTCAGCATAACCCAATGCGTAAGCGAAACGCACTCACTTACTCTTTAAATGCCTCACAATTAAATACCTTAAAACATGTATATTTACAATGAAATAATGAAAGAATGCAACACGGTAACAATGGTAACAGAATCTCACAGGTCCATCTATTTCTGTAAGACGCAATGCAATTCCAATTATTACATTACTGTGCAAGTTTCCAGACGGTTATAAGGTTATCACTGAACCAAATTAAGCTGTAAAATCCATCAATACATACAGTATAATGCGCTTAAGGGGGTCAAGGGGCACTCTGGATTTTTTCACGCAATTTTCACGTGTGATTGTGGTACGAAAGGTCTTTTTCACCCGACTATAAAGGGTCTCCAAAAACCACATTTAAAGGCCCTTAAATTAACAGTGTCTGTGATATTCCCAGAAAATTAACTTCGCTCGGATATACCTATGAAGGAACGACAAACCCCTAACCACAGCACCAGTAGCTGAATTGATAAAGTCTGATTATTCATACCAAGGATAAATCAGTCATAGCATTCATGATTGAGATTTTGCTCTTTACAACTAGAATATTCGCGGGCGAAGCCGCTACGGGTAATGCTAGTATGTATTAAATAAGCATTACATAATCAAATACACAAAATTAAAACTAGATATTGCTGGCATATCATATTGGCCTATGACACAAGCAACTTACAAATGCTTTTCATTTGAACGACCCTTTGCAAGGATTTATTTTTATTTGTAAGAACCTTCTGATAAAATTCACTACAATTTTCGTTATAATTGTAATATGTGAACAATTCTTGTTTTATCAAACTTATGGAGCTTTAGTTTCTATCATCTCTCCATTTGATATTCATGACAGAAAGAACTCTCTTCGTAAAATCATTGGAGGGGAAAATGCTGAGTATTAACTTCACAAGGACTAAGATATTCCTTAATTTTGTTGACCCTCATAAATCCATATCATGTACCCATCTACCTGACACAGACATATAAATTATTTTCTCTTTCAAACTTGCGCCTGTATCACCAGAAAACAAGCTAGATATCACAATCAATTCTGAAGCGGGACATTTGAAAATTGGTGCGAAATTGAATATACACACATCAAAAAAAGTTTTGCATCACCTCGGTTCCAAGAGTTCCGGAACCTTTAAATACAAAGGGAATAGAGATCAACACAAACAACATTTCAGCTCGTTTTATTGCTCATGAGACCCACACATTGCATGTTGTACCATCATACAGCTAGACTTTCAGCATTTGTGGTCCAGATTGCAGTACACACCACTACCTCTAATACCCAGTAGCACGTCCTCTTGCATTGATGCATGCCTGTATTCGTCGTGGCATACTATCCACAAGTTCATCAAGACACTGTTGGTCCAAATTGTCCCACTCCTCAACGACAATTCGGCGTAAATCTCTCAGAGTGGTTGGTGGGTCAAGACGTCCATAAACAGCCCTTTTCAACATATCCCAGGCATGTTCGATAGGGTTCATGTCTGGCGAACATGCTGGCCACTGTAGTCGAGCGATGTCGTTATCTTGAAGGAACGCATTCACAAGATGTGCACGATGAGGTCGAGAATTGTCGTCCATGAAGACAAATGCCTCTCCAATATTCTGCCGATATGGGTGCACTATGGGTCGGAGGATGTCATTCAGGTATCGTAAAGCCGTTTCGGAGCCTTCCATGACCACCAGTGGCGTACGTCGGCCCCACATAATGCCACCCCAAAACATCAGGGAACCACCACCTTGCTGCACTCGCTGGACAGTGTGTCTAAGACGTTCAGCCTGACCAGGGTGCCTCCAAACACGTCTCCGACGATTGTCTGGTTGAAGGCATATGCGACACTCATCGGTGAAGAGAACGTGATGCCAATTCTGTGGGGTCCATTCAGCATGTTGTTGGGCCCATCTGTACCGCGCTGCATGGTGTCGGGGTTGCAAAGCTGGACCTCGCCATGGACGTCGGGAGTGAAGTTGCGCATCATGCAGCCTATTGCGCACAGTTTGAGTTGAAACACGACGTCCTGTGGCTGAACGAAACACATTATTCAACATGGTGGCATTGCTGTCAGGGTTCCTCCGAGCGGCAATCCGTAAGTAGCGGTCATCCACTACAGTAGTAGCCCTTGGGCGGCTTGAGCGAGGCCTGTCATCGACAGTTCCTGTATCTCTGTACCTCCTCCATGTCCGAACAACATCGCTTTGGTTCACTCTGAGACGCCTGGAAACTTCCCTTGTTGAGAGCCCTTCTTGACACAAAGTAACAATGCGGACGCGATCGAACTGCGGTATTGACCTTCTAGGCATGGTAGAACTACAGACAACATGAGCAGCGTACCTTCGTCCTGGTGGAATGACTGGAACTGATCGGCTGTCGTACCCCCTCCGTCTAATAGGCCCTGCTCATGCATGGTTGTTTACATCTTTGAGCAGTTTTAGTGACATCTATGAACAGTCAAAGGGACTGTATCTTTGATACAATATACACAGTCAACGTCTATATGCCGGAGATCTGGGAACCGAGGTGATGCAAAACTTTTTTTGATGTGTGTATTATCAAATTAACCCAAAAACCGGAATATTTGGCGTTCCGTTGAAGATTGAAACGGAACGCGGAACAAAACAAGAAGAAGCAGAATTGATTCAGGTAAAACGGAACGTCTGGCAACCCCATGCATATTACAGGCTTCGTGCGTGGAATGCGGTCTGCCTCTTCTTTACGGCTGATGGCCATAGTAAACAAACGTGCGGCAGACTTTAAGAGACAGGTGTCTTTTCGCTTCACTGCTGGACTTTGCCTACATTCCTGCGCCACCCGCTTCTTCTTGCTCTTGGCGGCGAGCCCTTAACTTGAGTGTCATGATTCATCCTTCCCTGGCTGACCATTAGGAGCCTGCACTACTCACACGTGCCAAGGGTGGTACAGTATCAGTCGATTACATGACAGTTTCCCACACTGACAGTTCCACACACTGCTCAAAATACTGACACTTCCCCACAGCCCTAGGACGCGGCTACCTGTTTAATGACTCAGAAATAATCTCGACTGACAGTTCCACACACATCGTTACAGCCACACCAGTGACAATGCACCTTAACATAATACTCCTTTGGAGTGAAGAAAAGCGCTCGGTCTATGTACTTCATTACTAACACGGTCTCGAAAATATCATTGTGATGTAGTGTAATTTCCGTCAAAATAAAATAGATGCAGAGTCTGATTTCCATCACACTTTATCCAGGCTGTGGACTGGCAAAATAATAACAAAACCGATCATTTTGGTGTTGTTATCATTTTGGCGTGTATCACCTTTCTAAGCTTCGTCAGTTGTTTTTTATTTTGTCATATTTGTTCAACAATAATATTAACCTACTCCGTTTTCTGTGAATAGGCAACTGCCTTCAGAAAAGCTTTTCATTTATTTTGTCATTTTCGAACTTTTTCTGAATGTTCTCAATTCGTCCGTCCAGTTTGACATATTTTCGTCTTCTTTTTATCCCCTTCCATGTTGAGCTCGGCCTTTACAAATGCGCAGTTGGTCTTCTCAGCGTCTTCAACACTTTGACAACCTCTTTTAATTTGGGGTGAGGTCTCCCGACAAGATTGTGCAAAATGCGGTGTAAACGAAACAAATATATAGTTTATCTACTTGCACGATACATTTTTAAAAAGTGCTGTATTATACAGCTGTTAAATATCAGGGGAAGATCTTACGCTATACTTATACTTCAAAGGCTACTATGGGGAGGAGCCTTTGGAAATTTCTCATTTTTAATGTACTAGTGCTTGTACTTGTACTCATAATAGCTGAAAAGTATTAAACATTTTTGCATCAAACCTTATACAGTAGTTCAGTAGTTAAAGAATATAATATGTGATTCCAGAGATATTAAAAGTGCTAAACAACAGTAGACCAAATTTCAGCTTGATCGTTTTCATAGTAGCCTTGGGGGAGGGGGAGATGTGTGTGGAAATGTCAGTCGAGATTATTTCTGAGTCAATAAACAGGTAGCCACGTCCAAGGGCTGTGGGGAACTGTCCGGACACCGTATCAGTCAGGTCTGAAGAGAGGATGAGAAAAGCCCTGCACGGATGTGGATATCCACAAATAGACCAGCGGATATCCGCAAAATAATCGCCATGCAGGTAGATGATGATGATGATGATAATTGTTGTTTTAAGGGGCCTAACATCTAGGTTTGGGTGATCGTGAAGATGAAAATGAAATGTAAACTATCACTAAAAAGAACTAAACTTATATACCAGAAGAAGAATTGGAAAAAAGGAGAATAAGGCAAGTAAAGGACAGGAGGAAAAGAAATGCCCTCAACCCTCGAATAATGCGGATCGATGGACTTGGAAGGAAGGAGGGACATAAAAGGCAGATAGATAAGTGAAAGAGAAGAGGGTCCGCCCAACAGGTAATGGATAAAATGGGGCAAACCGGACCCAGCTCAGGAATTCCTCGGGATCGCCAACTCCCGAACTCACCAGCCGTGAGCCTCTCAGGGTGTAGCAATATCTAGGGTGCACCAGAAGTGGTGGGACTACATAAACCCTGCCTCCTTGAGGGCCTTGAGCACAAGGCAGGAGATAACAGGAAAAGAAAAAGAAGGATGACCCCTCACAGAAGGAGGGTATCAGAAAAGATGAGACAAGGGCTAATTAAGGCGGGAAAGGCAGAGGCTCCCTAGGCCTCGGATAACTTAATACCGTCGCACAGTGGGTCAAAATCGATATCTAGGAGGACGAAATTATTTATTTTCATAATTAAAAAATCAACATTTATTACTTCTAGAGCATTCCCATATAATTGCCGCTCACTATTCTGGGATATAAACGCATCTTAGTGTAAATCTGTCACCACTGTTCGAGCAGTCTGAATTGGAGGGTGAATGTAAGTGGCTGTGGTTTGGTTGTCCTTGTGGTTAGTGTGATGCTTTAAGATGCAGGTATGATCTTTGTAACGTGTTTCAGTTATTAATGGGCGTAATTGTTACGTATTTTTAGCTATATTTGCATTATATAATATTTAACTATTATTTTTAAAATTATATTTTCACTTAGATTTTTAGTATGTTGCGTCACTCTGCGTCACTTTCTACTTAATGTTAAAATGTAGATAAAGTCCTGTAGTTTACGCCTGTTATAAGATTTTTTGCATCTTTTTGCAACTTACTAAGTTATTTTACGTTTTAGAAGATGCCGCGCCACCAGTTCTCACACTTTTACAACTGTTTGAAGCACTGGGTTCGACGATTATGTCAAAAGTGGAACTTTGTGACTTTGTTGAATGTAAATTAGGGGTAGAAAATTGTTCTGAAGAGATAACTGAATGCTCTATCCAACTCCTAATCATAGACAATTTCTTGCATGTGTAGACGTAGCTTAAAAAGGTCTAACTGGATGTTTATTATGAAGTAAACAAATTATATACGTTGCTTTCACTCTAAATTCATGATTGAAACGTAAAAATAATTTTGTCCCCCTAGATTTCGATTTTGACCCACTGTGCGTCGGGGTCGGAAGAGAACAAGAGTTGACCAAGTGAGATCGGCAGGAAAGAAGACGGAGAGGAGCCCGACACAAGTCAGTGGAAGCAATGCCGGAATCAGCTGGGGCCCCGTGGTCACCAACCCACGTCTTGCTAGATGTGAGCCCCTGGGGGGTCATGCAGATAGCGTTAGCATGGCCTTGCGGATAGCGGATAAGCTGCGGATAATGTTTAGAGTAAGTTTGTGGATTGCTTTTAGAATACAATGTTGAACTGGATTTTTTAGCCTATTTTCATTTATGAAAAAATAGGCTTATGAGATCACCTTTTGTCCGTGTGTCTGTCTGTGTGTGCGTGTGTGTGTGATTTTGTTACGTCTCACCAATCCAACATGGCGGCTGTGGGAACTTATTCACCAGTATTCAATATCTCCGAAACTATTACCGATATCACCCTGGAAAATTGTACGATGATAAAGGGAACTATCAGAAGTTCACCTTAGTGACGTTTGAAAACCTGGTAACTACAAAACCAACATGGCGGCCAAGCGAAGTGGCGACTTTTAAATAGACGTTTCTCACGATTTAATCAACCAAAAAATAAAAGTGGTACAGTATATGTTTATATACATTGTAATGCACCGACATCTAACTTCGTTCAATTGTTTACATAACCTCAAGATGGCGGCTGTGCGAAATATTTCAACGGCATTCGATATCTCTGAAACTATGAGCGGGATCACCCTGAAATTTTGTACGGAGATAAAGGGTACTACAGTAAGTTCATCTATTAAGACTTTAAAAAACCAGTTAACTACAAAACGAATATGGCGGCCAACCGAAGTTGAAGATTTTAAATAGACCTTTCTCGCGATTTAATGATCCAAACGCAATGAAACTTGGTACAGCAAATGTTTATACCTATTGCAATGCAATGGTATCAAGATGGCGGCTGTGCGAATTTTAAAATTAAGTTTTTATTTCTTGTGTCGTAATCATGCGATCGTAGTGGAAGTTTGAATAATGAACCTGCGCAATAATTTTCCTTTAATGGTGCATGACTATATGGCCTATACATATAACAATCCAACATGGCGACCATCCGAAATATTTAGTCGGTTCTCGATATCTACGAATCTATTACAGCAATCAAACTGAAATTTTGTATGTTGATAGAGGCAATTATGATTAGTAGGATATATGAAAATAGGCTGTATATTTCTTTACTGAACTACTTGTTTTTAAATAAGTTTTTGCAAGGATCTGCGTGTTTCTAATTTCTTGTTATTTCCCTATTTGCTTTCGCTTGTGTTGTATGAGAATAATAGAGAAGTGACAGAAGCCAGTCATGGAAATACCCTCATTAGTGTTGACGTATACCCCAAATATGTCCTTTATACCTGCGCTTGCCAGCGTGGGTATTTCCGACGACTAAGTGTCATAATTAGCCTCTCGCTGTTTTACATGCCGTAACTCAGAGGGAAACACCTCAGTCAACATTGTCTTGCGATTCACACATAACCTAGGGTGTTCTGTTTATTCACGCAGGGCTCTAAGGATGGGGCATACGGGGCTACAACCCTGATAGGATCTGATGACAAAGTGTGTTCAGCTCCCAGAGACTTCCTTGCGACAGATGAGTGATCCCTCTCACAGTCCATGGGTGAAACTGAGCTTGGAGAATAAGCGTTTAAAATGTATTCTTCTTCTTCTTCTTCTTTCTTCGAATGAGCCAACTATGGGCTACGTAGGTTAACCAAACTGATTTTCAGCTTGATGAGTTGGGATTGGTTTCACATTCTTAAGAGCCTTCTTCCTAGCCCATATCTCCTTCATTTTCTGACTTTGTAGTTGTTTAGCTTCTTCTGACCTCTTTGGTCTATGCCCTTCCTTAAGTTTAATCTGTGGGTCTTCTTTTAACATCTTCCGGAAAGCTTGTCTGTCTTGTATAACGGATTCAGAGATGTTAAAGGTTTGCAGATCTCTTTTAACTTGCTAGTACCACAGTTATGTTTTCTTGCCGGAGCTGGCTCTGTGGATTACACTGGTCATTCTTGAGTCGTTCATTCTCTCAAGGTGTCCGTAGAATTGGAGGCGTCTCTTGATGATTGTGTCCATTAGAGGTTGTTGCTTTAGGTATAGATCATCGTTGGGCCTGTGATACTTTCTCCATTTATGATCATTGGGCCTAAGATCTTCCTCAAGATATTTCTTTCATTGACCTCTAGTTTCTGTATCAGTTTTGCCCCTTTGATGGCTAGGGTTTCAGCTGCATAGAGGACTTCGAGCCTGATTACAGAGTTATAGTGCCTTAATTTTGCATTGATGGATATGGATTTCTTCTGGTAAACTTTTCTGCATCGATTGTATGCAATATTCAGTTTCAGGATCATTTCTTCAAATACTTTATTGTTCTTGAGGTCTTCACTGATTCATTCCTCCAAATATTTAAAATCTCCGACGTTACGGATCCTGTTGTTGGGAAGAAGGTATTCAGGTGCAGATTTGTCATTTGTCATGAATACTGTTTTCTCGTAAGACAACTGAAGGACAGTCTTGGAGGCTATAGATTGGAGAGTATTGATTATTATTATTATTATTTATTTATTCGTTAATTCCCCATAAGAAGAGCGTTACAACACAATCAATTTTCATGTTTCATTCTGGACCTTTCTTCTTTTTTCCCAAAAACCTCTCACATACACACTATGTTTCCTCTTTCTCTCTTCTGTCCACCTCTTTGCTGGTTGTCTCTCTTTGGGAGTTTGCTCAAACTTCTGTAGTCTAAGTTTTTCTCTGTATTTTCTCCTGTCTGCGATGTCTTCTGTAGAGATGTTTAGTTTCTTGAGGTCTTCCACGGTTTCCTTTACCCAATTGGTTTTTAGTGTGCTATTCGTAACTATATTAAAAATTTTCTTGGTCAGTCTGTCTTCGGTCATCCTATGTATATGTCCATAAAATTTTGCCCTTCTTTTCCTTATGTTGTTTGTAATCGTCTCTGTCTGTTTGTACAGTTATATTGTCGGTCTCTTCATCCATATTCCCTCTTTCTGAACTGGCCCGTAGATCTTTCTCAGAATTGTTCTCTCTTGTTTTTCTAATTCCTTGATTTTTGTTCGCCCCTTGATTGCTGTCGTTTCTGAAGCGTATAAGGCCTCTGGTAAGACTACTGTACGGTAGTGTCGAAATTTGGCATTGATGGAAATACTTTTTTTCATTGTAGTGGTTCCATGTAAGTCGGTGTGCTTTCTGCAATTTAGCTATCCTGTCTTCATTGGATGCCAAGTTCAGTACTGTTTTCTGTATAATCTCTCCTAGATATTTGAAACTTTCCACTTGTGTTATTTTTCCATACTTGGTTTCCAGTGGGTGCTTGTCTGTAGATTTTGTGTCCATGAACTGTGTTTTTTCGTATGAGATTTGTAACCCTGTTTTGGCAGAGATTTCATGTAGCGTTTCTAGAGCTTCTTTGGCTTCTTTTCTGTTATTTGTTATAAACGCTACATCATCGGCAAAGGCCAGACACTTAATGTTGACTGTCCTTTTCTGGTGTTTTGCCATTTTTATGCCTTTGACTCCTTTTTCCCATGTCTTGATTATTTTATCCAAAACTGAGTTGAATAGAATGGGTGATAAACCATCACCTTGTCGCACTCCTGTATTAATTTTGAAGGGTTCCGAGATCTCTCCCATGAATTTAACTTTGGATATTGTATTTGTTAATGTTTCTTGGATTAGTTTTCTGGACTTATTGTCGACCTTCATTTCTTCTAATGTGTTAAAAAGTGTTTCTCTATCTATGGAGTCGTACGCTTTTTTGTAGTCGACGAATGTGATTGTTGTGTTCCTGGTTTTTCTCGTTGCTAGTATTGTTCTCAGGCACCAAATCTGCTCACTGCACGATCTTCCATTCCTGAACCCTCCTTGGTATTCTCCTATCTGTGGATCTATCTGAGGCATATTATTATTAATATGGCATATTCATTCACCACGTCAGTGGGTACAAATCAACATATCATCGGCTTATATGTAAGACGGTATGGCAACTTCTTTTAGGGTGGCACATTGATGGTTGGTTGGTTGGTTGATTCTTAAGTTTAGGGGCTGCGACAACGCGGTCATGTAGCCCCGTGTACATGGGTGTGTGTAGAATCTGTCTGATAACCGGTGTTAATTGTGATGACTGTATTAGTGTGTGTATCTGTTTTAATTCAAGTAATGACTGCAGACGATCAATTTTCAAGTGGTTCCTACTTTTGCCGCCAAACGCCACAGTCAACGACTACTAGTTCAGAACTTATCTACCAGACGTCACCGCAGTCGGCTCTTGGCAACGAACGTAGAAACCTAAGAGCGTTGTTTACATTCCTAACCTATACAATTTAGCTTCACACAGGTGTAATTAGTGGAAGGTTCTTTTACATGCCATAAATCTATGACATGGGACCGCCGGCTTTACTTCCCCTCCGAAGGAAGGCACACTGAGGAATTTTTAACGTTCTTAAAAAATCCGACGACTTAGGCCGGATTTGAACCCGCAATCTTGGGCATAGAAGCTCAGCATGCTACCGACTACGCCACCGAAGCCGCCGATGGCACATTGAGAAAGTAGCGAACTATGGACCAGGTCTCCAAGACGACGGCCTTTGCATAATAATGTAGACCAGAATGCATTCCCAATTTTTCTCTTCTTCTTATCCTATTCTTCTTATTATTTTCTTCTTCTTGCGTTACGGCCAACTAAGGACCACGTTATTTCAACTGGTTTCTGCTTTGAGCTTTAACATTCGCCCAGTACTGCCGCATGAATTCTCCATGTTGTTGCTTCCTTTCTTCTGTCCACTTCTTGCCTGTTTTGAGCTTAGGTTTCTCTACGAAACTCCGGTGAGTTGTAAGTTTCACCTTAAATTTTGCACGTTCCAGTACATCATCACTTGTAATCCCAATTTCTTTCAAATCTCTGTGAACCATGCCCCCTTTGTTTTCTTCTCTAGAAAGTATGTAAAGATCCTGTTTGTCAACCTTACAGAGCTCATTCGTGAAATGTGGCCATAAAATGAAATTCTTCTTTTTCTCATCACATCAGTTATTTTTTCTACACATGTGTAGAGCTCGTGGTTGTGCCGTCTCCTGTATTCATCGTTTTCTTTTACAGGGCCCAAGATTTTCCTGAGAATCTTTCTTTCTTTAGCTTCTAGTTTCTCCATAAGTCCTTTCCTATGCATTGCAAGGCATTCTGCAGCATATAGAGCCTCTGGGCGGATGACAGTTTGATAGTGTCTTAGCTTGGCATTTAGGGATATTGATTTCTTGTTGTAAATACCCTTTGTTAGATGATATGCCATTTCCATTTTTCTGATGCGCGATTCGAAAGCAGCCTTCTCGGATGTGTTGGGTTCTATCCACTCGCCTAGATATTTGAATGATTGAGTTTGCTTAATGCGTCCCTCTCCTATGTCTAGCTCCTTGGGTGCTTGTTTAATGTTATTAATAAACAAGGTTTTCTCAAAGGAGATCTTAAGGCCTGCTTTTGCAGCTTGAGTGCTGAGTTGCTTGATCTGCACTGCTGCCGTGCCAAGGGAATCTGAAAAAATTGCAAGGTCATCTGCGAAGGCTAGGTAATCAACCGTCAGATTCAGATTTTTGTAGCCCAATCTGACTCCATTTACGAACCCATTGTTTTTCAATTCTTTGCGCCATTCTCGGATGATCTTCTCAAGTGCGCAGTTGAAAAGCAGAGGTGATAATCCGTCTCCCTGCCTTACCCCGGTTCTGATTTCAAAAGCTTCTGAAATTTCTCCCCTAAATTTCACTCTGAAGGTGGTGTTAGTCAAGGTCTTCTCAATGATTTTTCTTGTTTTATTGTCCAATCCCAGTTCCTTCAGGATTTGAAATAGGGAGAATCGATCAATGGAGTCGTATGCCTTCTTGAAATCAACGAAGGTCACCACAAAATCTTTAGATCTAAGCTTTAGATATGAAACAATAGACTTAAGATTCATGATCTGTTCAGCACATGATCGTCCTTTCCTGAACCCTCCTTGATATTCTCCCAATTGGGAATCTAGTTGTTGTTCTGCCCTACTTTGAAGGACTTTTGAGAGGATCTTGTATGTTATTGTAAGGAGAGAGATTCCACGGTAATTGTTCACATCCATTCGGTCACCCTTCTTATGAAGAGGGTGAAGTAGAGCTGAGGTCCAGTTGCTAGGGAGTTCCTCCGTTTCCCAAATCTCATGAATAATCTGTTAACTTATCAACAGCCTTGTCGCCAGCATGCTTCCATAATTCAGCAACTATGGAGTCCTCACCTGGTGCTTTGTTGTTTTTGAGTGACTGGATGATCTGATTAATTTCTTCTTTTGTGGGTGGGGTGGAATCTGGGTGTACGTACGGATTGTCTTCGAACTGAAATGTTGATTCTGGAGCCTCGCAGTTGAGGAGAGACTCGAAGTAATTTGCCAATATTTGGCAATTTTCCTTGTCATTATAAGCAACTTTTCCATTTAGGTCCCTGAAGTGTAGGCTAGGTGGAGCATATTTACTGAGATTCTGTTTAAAAGTTCTATAGAAATCCCGGGTGTTATTCTTCTTGAAGTCTAGCTCAATTTGTGCCAGCTTGTTCTTGTCAAAAGCACGTTTTACACCTCGAATAGTTTTTGCAGCCTGTTTTCTCATACATAAGAAACTTTCCCAGTTGTCTTCACTCTTCTGTGAGTTCCATCTCTGCCATGCAAGTTGTCTGAGCCTTATTGCCGCCTCATATTCACTGGTCCACCAGGCATGCTTTCTGCGTTTTATTAATGGGACTGTTTCCTTAGCTGCTGATACTATGGCATCTCGTAGTTGTTCCCAGTTTTGTGGATCCAGTGTTTCAAGCTTCTGAGTGAACTCATCATTAGACTGTAGCTTTTGCAAGACAAACCTATTCATCTTTCGTCGCTGGACCTTTCTAGTATTTCTCGGAATGAGTTTAACTTTGATTTTAGAGAGGTAATGATCTGAATCTAGGTTGGCACTTCTAAGAACCCTCACATTCTGGATCTCTCGTTGGGCTTTACGTGAAATAGCGACGTGATCGATCTGGAACTCACCAAGGTTGGAATTTGGGGATGTCCATGTTTTCTGTTTCCTTGGCAGATGTTTGAAAGCTGTGGATTTCATAACATGGTTGAATGCCTTACACAGTTCCACAAGTCTCTCTCCATTCCGATTGGTTCTGCGGTGAGCTGGGTAATCTCCAATTATGTTTTGGAATTTTCTTCCTCTGCCGAGTTGGGCATTGAAATCTCCAAGCAAGATAACCGAGTGCTTGGCAGGGATCTCAGAGAGTATCTCCTCTAGCTCTTCCCAAAATGTATCCGTCCCTTCTGGATCTTTCTTGTTTGCCTGATTAATCGGCGCATGAACGTTAACCATTGTATAGACCTTGTTTGTACTTCGGAAAGAAAGGGTCGAGACTCGGCTGTTAGGAGAGGTGAAATTTGTGATTGAATCCAGAATTTTTCTGCTAACAATAAATACAGTGCCAAGGTGAGGGATATTTTTTATGACACGTTTACCTACTTTACCTTTAAAAATTCTGTAACCTTGGGACTCAAAAGCATGTTCATCTGTAAACCTCGTTTCTTGAATTGCCGTGATCAAGATCTGATGCTTGGAAAGGTTGTCAAGTAGATGTTTCAGTTTACCCGTCTTTAAAAGGGAATTCACATTGAAGGTAGCAAAGAAATTGAGATGTTTGTGTTTGATCTTTCCTGGAGTCTCCGATACCTCCAAGCATGTTGGTGCAGGCTCCCCAGAATCCGAAGACCCGCATGCATCGCTCGAAGCGATGGTGGATTGGTTACCACCTGGGGTAGTAGCATTTGCTGAATTTTCCTCCATACTTTGTTCAGACAGTTGAAAAACTGTAATCTGGGGTCGGTGATATTTCACACCGGCCAATATACTGCCAAGGTTGTGAGCCTTGGAGCCCCCAACACTGATCGGCTCGCCGACCCACCTTCCCGCTGGGATTGGATACCCAACCTTCCACTGGGTTGCTCGGCTTAACAGGGGCACCTCTTGTAGGTTACGTGCTGGAGTTAGAGTGAAAGAGGCTAGCGTTGGTTTCTCTTCTTGAATCCAATATATTGCGCATTTCACTCTCGTTTGCCCAGAGTCACACTGACTCCTCCCGGGTTGATTCCCAGGACCCTTCTTATTATTTTATTATAATTATTATATTTGAAACAGATGAAATAACAAGTAGTTCAGTGAAGAACTATACAGCCAATTTTCATATATCATACTCATGTTAATTGCCTCTATCAACATCCAAAATTTCAGTTTGATTGTCGTGATAGAATCGCAGATATTGAGAACCGTCTAAATATTTCAGATGGTCGCCAGGTTAGATTTTTATTTATGTACTAATACATGAAGATTATTGTGTACGTGTGGTACTCAAATTTCAATCGCATGATTAGGACACAAGAAGTAAAAACGACATTTTAAAATTTTGCACAGCTGCCATCTTGTGGTTATGAAAACAATTGAAATAAATTAGATGCCAGTGGATTGGCATTTGTATAAGCATTTAACGTGCAAAGTTTCACTGCACTCGGGGGGTTCAATCGTGAGAAACATCCATTTGAATATTTATACTTTGCGTCGCCGCCATGTTGGATTTGTACTTACCAGGTTACTGAAAGACCTATAGGTGAACTTATGTTCATAGCCTCTATGAACATAAAAAATTCAGTTTGATTGCTGTAAAAGATTCGTAGATATTGAGAACCGTCAAAATATTTCGGATGCTCGCCATTTTGGATTGTCATATGAATAGGCCATAGAGTTATGTACCATTAAAGAAAAATTATTACGTAGCTTCATTATTCAAACTTCTTACGACACAAGAAATAAAAACTTAATTTTAAAATTTCGCACAGCCGCCATATTGAGGTTATGTAAACAATTGAAGTAAATTAGATGCCATTGCATTACAATGTGTATAATCATTTACTGTACCACATTTCACTGCGCTCCGATGGTTAAATCAAGAGTAAAGTCTATTAAAATGTTTCAACTTCGCTTGGCCGCCATGTTCGTTTTGTACTTTACAGTTGTTTTAAAGTTACATAGATAATCTTGTAGCAGTGCCCTTCATCACCGTACAAAATTTCAGGGTGACATATGTAATGTTTTCGGTGATATAGAAAGCCAGTAAAGTATTTCGCACAGCCACCATTTTGAGTTTATGTAAACAATTGAACTAAATTAGACGCCAGTGCATTACAATGTGTATAAATATTTGCTGTACCAAGTTTCATTACGTCTGGATGGTTAAATTGCGAGAATAGCCTATCCAAAAGTCTCAACTTCGCTTGGCCGAAATGTTGGATTTGTAGTTACCAGGTGTTTGAACATCTCATAGGTAATAATAATAATAATAACGTAAGGCCTCGGGTGCCTGGTGCAAGCTTTGTAATTTGACACCCAGAGGGTAGCTTGCATGTCGAATTTCATTGTTCCTTGAATCACTATGAAAGTCAAGGAGGTTAGATAATAGATATCTAAGCTCATTGAACATTATAGTGCTTTCTAGTAGAGAAATGAGGAACTTTGTGTTGGTGGAAACTCCCGAGATTAATTTTGCCATTATGAACTCGGCCTTCTGAATTCAAATGGGTTCTTTGACATGCCAACATCGTATGACATGCGTATCGTATTTTTGCCGCCTTTCGAAAATCACTTACCACGGCCAGGGGTGAACCTGCAATCTTGGGGTTAGTAGACCGATACGCTATCCACTCACCCACCGTGGCAAGCTATCTCATAGGTAAACTTCTAGTAGTGCCCTTTATCACCGTACACAATTTCAGGGTGATTTCGGTGATAGTTTCGAAGGTACTGAATGCTGGTGAAATATTTCGCACAGCCGCCATGTTGGATTGGTGCAACAGAATACAATTTGAAGGGCACGGTAGGGGTCGGCCAGAATGGTGCTATGATCTTACCGAGTTTCATTGAAATCGCTCCAGCCATTTAGAAGTTATAAGGGAGGGGGGGAGACATACACACGAATCACACACACAGACAGACACAGGGACAAAAGGTGATCTAATAAGCCGATTTTGTAACAAAATGTTTTCTGCATTCGCCCCGCATCTGCGTGACTGTTTTCCGCATGTGCCTCCCATATGCACGCTTGGTATCCGAATCTACTGACATAAATAAATGAAATGAAAATCCTCAGCCTGTTTCCAGTCGACCGACTGGGTCAGTGAATGGAATGAACGAAGCCCCCATCTAGTGGCGAGGATATGAACTGTGCCGGATGCCGAAGCCTGTCGCACTCCCCTGGGGCAATGATTAAATTAATGACAGATGAAATGAAATGATAGTGGAGAGTGTTGCTGGAATGATATTGTAACAGGGAAAACCGGAGTACCCGGAGAAAAACCTGTCTGCCTCCGCTTTGTCCAGCACAAATCTCACATGGAGTGACCGGGATTTGAACAACGGACCCAGCGGTGAGAGGCCGGCGTGCTTCCACCTAAGCCACAGAGGCTCCACTGACATAAACAAATAATATTTTTTAATTTATTATATAACGCATAAAGTATTAAAGCAACACATTTAGCCATTTGAGGAGAAAGCCGTTCTCCTAGGCTTTGTGTGTAATGTGCTATGTATATTATGAATAGTATACAACCCTTTTCAGTTCAGAGTGTTAATGACATAATTCGAATGAGATTAGCTTAAATCATCGTTCTGCATTTGTCATGGGAAAAACATAACGGAAAAATATGATATCTTATAAACATACGAGTCCTAGTAATGCTATTCAGCAACTTCGTAGCAATGATATTCAGCAGCTCCGGATTGTATTCTAAAATCTATCAGCAAATTTACTCCAAACATTATCCGCAGCTTATCCGCTATCCGCACAGACATGCAAACTATATCCGCATGGCGAAAAAGTTTGTGGATATCTGCGGGTTTATCCGTGGATATCCACATCCGCGCAGGGCTTTACCTGTAAGGTAACCAGCACTGTAAAGTGGTGCCATCATGTGGACAGTTGAGGATACTCTTTACGTCCTTGTACACTCCCTGATGCTAACCTGCAGTGAGGAGAAAGTTCACGTCATAACTATTTACTGTTATCAGCGTGATAGTTGAGTTACCTGTTGTGACTCAGCGGTTATGATCAGAACTGTAGATAAAACAGGGAGACCTAACCTTTCCTCTCATTCTCAAACCAGAATCACTCTCGGCTCTGCCCCGACGTTCGATAGTCAATGGACCTCCTCATGGTGTAGCTAGCATTCCTGGCTGTCGTTCCAGATATCCAGGTTCAATTCCTAGCTCTGCAAGAAATTTAATTTTGGTCTGAAGTTGGAATAGGATACACACAGTCTCATGGGGCAACGTAAGGAGAGGTGGGTTTCATTCCCATCTCAGCCATCCTAGAAGTGGTTAACTCCAGGCAAAGCCGGGATGGTTCATAACTTAAGGCCGTGGCGTCACCTTACCAATCCTCATCAGACTTACAAAAACCCACACAATTGCTGATTATGGTTGCCACTTTTCAATACAACATCCTGCAATCAGAACAGCAATCAACCTGGCAAACCATAGCTTCAATCTTCATGAAACCTGGGCAAAAGAATGGTATAACACTCCACCAGAGCTACATAGTTTTCTCCAAAGCAACAACAAATCTTGGGAACTTGATTTGCCCCGTAGGACATGGTGCACTCTGATTAGGATACGTTCCAACCATGGGAGATGTGGTGATCTTTTTCACAAATGGGGAAAGATCGCCTCTCCTGAGTGCACCTGTGGGTACCCGCGTCAGATAATCAGACATATAGTCGAAGAGTGCTCTCAGAACTCATTTTGTGGTAACCGATTGGACTTTTTGCATGCTACAGCAAATGCGATTGACTATGTAAATACTTTATCTGTAAAGTTTTTAATCTTGCATATATTTTATTCTTTGTGTTCCAAAAGTGATGTGTAAATGCCATAAGATTTAAAAAAAATATATATTTTTTTTTACTCTAAATTACACGATACATGTTTCGCCATTGTCATGCCTTCAACAGTCATTCCTAGTTTACTAAAATATTTCATACACATTTAACACAGTCACCTTTTTACACTAGCTACAGTCCATTAGTGTGAAAAGATGTGTTAAATGTGCATGAAATATGTAAGTAAATTAAGAATGACTGATGAAGGCATAACAATGCCGAAACATGTATCGTGTAATTTAGAGTAAAACAAGTAGTTCCGTGAAGAACTATACAGCCTATTTTCATATATCCTTCTTATGTTGATTGCCTCTACAAACATACAAAATTTCAGTTTGAATGCTGTAATATATTCGTAGATATTGAGAACCGTCTAAATATTTCGGATGATCGCCATGTTGGATTTTTATATATGTAGGTCTTAGAGTTATGTACAGTTACATGAAGATTATTGTGTACGTGTAGTATTCAAACTTCAATCGCATGATTAGGACACAAGAAGTAACAAGGAGATTTTAAAATTTCGCACAGCTGCCTTCTTGTGGTTATGGAAACAATTGACAAAAATTGGATGCCAGTGGATTAACATTTGTATAAGGATTCACTGTACCAAGTTTCACTG
The DNA here is from genome assembly GCA_946902985.2 of Meconema thalassinum. Lineage (NCBI taxonomy): Eukaryota > Metazoa > Arthropoda > Insecta > Orthoptera > Tettigoniidae > Meconema > Meconema thalassinum. The sequence continues at coordinate 356,738,987 of OX336394.1, read as the reverse complement.
CACTCGTGTGGTTAAATTGCGAGAAACGTCCATGTGAATATTTATACTTCGCGTCGCTGCCATGTTGGATTTGTGATCACCAGGTTATTGAAAGTCCCATAGGTGAACTTAAGTTCATAGCCCCTATAAACAATACAAATTCAGTTTGATTGCTGTAATAGATTCGTAGGTATTGAGATCCATCAGAATATTGCGGATGGTCGCCATGTTGGATTGTTAAATGTATAGGCCATAGAGTCATGTACCATTAAAGGAAAATTATTGCGTAGGTTCATTATTCAAACTTTCACTTCGATCGCAAGATTACGTCACAAGAAATAAAAACTTAATTTTAAAATTCGCACAGCCGCCATCTTGAGGTTATGTAAACAATTGAACTAAAATACCAGTGCATTACAATGTGTATAAACATTTTCTGTACCAAGTTTCATTGCGGTTGGATCATCAAATCACAGGAAAGTTCTATTTAAAATGTTCAAATTCGCTTAACCACCATATTCGTTTTGTAGTTAACTGTTTTTTTTTAAATTCTTATAGATGAACTTCCAGTAGTGCCCTTTATCTCCGTAAAAAAATCAGAGTGATACCGCTAATAGTTTCAGAGATATAGAATGCCGGTGAAATATTTCGCACAGCCGCCATCTTGAGGTTATGTAAACAATTGAACGAAGTTACATGTCGGTGCATTGCAATGTGTATAAACATATACTGTACCTAGTTTTATTGCGTTTGGTTGGTTAAATCACGAGAAACGTTTATTTAAAAGTCGCAAATTCGCTTGGCTGCCATGTTAGTTTTGTAGTTATCAGGTTTTCAAAAGTCACATAGGTGAACTTCTAGTAGTTCCCTTTATCACCGTAAAATATTCCAGGGTGATATCGGAAATAGTTTCGGAGATATTCAATGCTGGTGAAATATTTCGCACAGCCGCCATGTTGGATTGTTGAGACGTAACAAAATTTGAAGGGCACGGTCGAGGTCGTCCGGAATGGTGCTATGAACTTACCGAGTTTCACTGAAATCGCTCCAGGCGTTTAGAAGTTATTAGGCGGGTGTCACACACCATCAAGCATACACAGACACACACACGGATAAGAGGTGATCTCATAAGCCTATTTTTTCATATATGAAAATAGACTAAAAATTAAAACTAAAGTTGTATTGAAAAGTGAAAACAATCCGTAATTGTAGATTTCAATACGGGCCAGAAATGGTAATTATGACGAAAGTCATAGATATACAAAACCCACACAACCACCAACGCCACAATAACACAGGTAATCGAAAAGATTCTACACACACCCAAGTTCACGAGATGAAATGACCACCATGTCTAAGCCTCTCAAACCTGTATTTCGTATGGCATGAAGATGCAATATACAATTATTTGCATATACAGTATTTACAAGTAATATAGAGATTGAGACCCTGATCTGCAAGTAGCTTCAGTGTTGCTGGAGCTGGATGTCTAATTTCTCTAACCATTCTACGGCTTCATCACTAGCTTGATGAATCTCCTTCATTGTACCATTGAACCTTCGGAGGGGGCAATCCATAGCGATGTGACTGATGGTCTGAGGCACATCTGCACAGTTGCAGAAGCGATTCTCGGCAATTTTCCATTTGTGCTTCCAGAACTGATTTCTATCATGTTGAGTTCTTATACGATTCAGCGACGTCCAGATTTTCCTGGGAAGGTTGCTTAACTGGATCCGAGATAAGCCTCTCAAATGAAACATCATTAACGACTCAAGAATCAAGGGCTTCAAAAGTACCATACTTTCGAAATTTTATATTATTATTAATTATTATTAATCGTATGGCTTTCAGTGCCGGGAGTGTCCGAGGACATGTTCGGCTCGCCTGAGTCTGTAGCTGCTTCCAGCGGACACCCTAAAGGGTGAGCTACATGTTCCGTTCAATTTCAAGTAGTTCCAACTTTCGCCACCACATGTCAATGATACCTAGTGGTGAACGTTATAACTTTGATAGAGCGTTCTGACGAAATCTAACCTAACAATTTTTGCTTTACACAAGTTTAGTCTGTCTTTTACATGCCATAAATCTATGACATGGGACCGCCGGCTTTACTTACCCTCTGAACGAAGGCATACTGAAGGATTCTTAACGCTCTTAAAAAATCCGACGACTTTGGCCGGGTTTGAACCCGCTATCTTGGGCACAGCAGTTCAGCATGCTACCGACTACTCTTTATTTGCCGTATTCTGCCGAAAAATACTGTAAGTACCATAATCACGGTCACGAGGCGAGTGCATCACGACCGTACGGGCAGCTGCAGCAAGTACAGAGATCGTAGTTTCGAATTCCGGCACTGACAGCGGCTATACTGAGTGTGTTTTTTCCCAGGGTTTTCCCACACTCCCTCCATGTAAATGCCGGTATAGTAGCCTACCTTACTTCAAGTACCGGAGCACTTATGTCATCCCTTTCACTATACAGCAACAGTCATCACATAAATACAGATTATCAGATTAATTCAACACACACCCGACTACATGGTACTGATGTCCAAGGTGTTCTCAGTCCCAAAAATGAATTAACAACAACATCAGAAGAATGAATTAGGTTATTTACGTTCCAGGTACATTCCACAAACGTACGTTTTTGTTTATTTCGACCTGTTATAAATCGAATATTCAGTGAACATAATACCTGGGCTATTCAAACGTAATTTCAATACCTTAATCTCGACAAAGTATAAAGCAAAGTCCCCGATTCTTGGTTGTAACGGATAATCTCGAGAACCACTGGATGGACTTTGATGCGGTTTTCCCCATTCTGTAAAGGATTTCTCAAGGAAGATTTCTGTGGAAAAACATTTATTACCACAAGAAGTCGAACAGTAACGATTTCAGTGAATCGAGTCGAAGAAAAACCTGTCGTCCGTGCGCCTTTTAAGCTTCGCTGGGTAAACCGTTAAATATATATAACAAACACATGAACCACAATTTGCCATCTTCTCCACCAAATCGCGATGAAATCAAACGCCACATAAAGATGTTGAGAAATAACAAGGCTCCTGGTGAAGACTCCATGATGGCAGAACTGTGGAAACATGCCCCAGAAGAAGCAATTGACATCCTACACCAAACCATTGTAGATATATGGGAGACAGAACAACTCCCAGAGGACTGGAAGATAGCTTTGATCCATCCTTTACACAAGAAAGGAAATATAAGAGATGTGAACAACTACCGTGGTATTTCTCTTCTGTCAGTCGCTTACAAGATCCTGTCACTTTCCATCCTTGAAAGACTGGAACAGCAAGTTGAACACAAACTCGGAGAATACCAAGGGGGTTTTAGGAAAGGCCGATCGACTGCAGAACAAATCTTTAACCTAAAAACCATAATTAGGTACTATGTGTTGAGAGGTCGAACGTATGTATCGACATTTGTAGACTTTAAGAAAGCGTACGACTGCATCGACCGTGATGTGTTGATTAACATACTTGCAGAAATGGGAGTCGATATGAAACTGCTGGCGATAATAAGGGCAACCCTAATTAATACCACATCCAAAGTCAAATTCCAAGGATGTATCTCTGAACCCTTTGAAATCAAGACAGGTGTTCGACAGGGAGATAGCCTGTCACCTCTGTTGTTCAACTGCGTGCTTGAAAAGGTAATACAGAATTGGCGACAGAAGTTAAAAGAAGGAGGCCTTTACAAACCTTTAAGGATCGGGACGAAGAAAAATGGAGTGGAAATAGATTGCTTAGCATTCGCTGATGATATAGCCCTGATGACAGAAGATTTCGAAAGTGCAACAGAACAATATATTGAAGGAAGTAGCGGAACAAACAGGATTACAAATTTCCTTTCAAAAGACAGAAGTAATGTCGAACATCAAGGATGATACAGCACAACTAAACACCAAATATGGAACGATAAACCGTGTTAATAAATTTAAATATCTTGGGGAATGGATCCAGCAAAATGGCCTTGACAAGGAAGCCATGGAAGCAAGAAGCAAGAAAATGGAAGTCGCTTTTCAAGCCACCCGCAACATATATAACAAAAAGTGCTTTTCTATGAACACAAAAATTCGGCACTACAACACTGTCATCAAACCAGTACCGCTATATGCATCTGAATGCCTTATCCTATCCGGGAAATGTTTGCTCGCGAAGTTAGAGAGAAAAGAAAGAAAGATCCTACACATCATACTTGGCCCAGACTACAAAAATGGCATCTACATCAGAAAATCCAGGCAAGAAATTTACTCGAGGATAGAGAAGATCACAGACACAATGCGAAAACGCAGAGTTTGCTTCTACGGTCATATGCGACGGATGATCGATTCCCGATGGACGAAACGTATCTTCAGTATATTCGACTCAAAACAAAAAACGACAATGCCATGGTATGTTAACGTCCAGAAAGATCTGAAAGAAATGGGGATACGAGCAAAAGATGCACAAGACCGAAATCTTTATAGAGCAGCCATCAAGACGTTTGGGACTTTCCGGGACGAAACGCGGACAACTGGTGCGAAATGGACAGAGGAACGTCGTGCTAAACACAGTGAGCTCATGAAGGCAATGTGGATCAAGCAAAAAATGAGCAAATGCCAGAATGTAAAATGAGGCTTATCGTGGTCCCTAGTTGGCCGATTAGCGAAATTGAATGAATATAGCCTACTACGAGTGTATGAATTGTTCAGCATGAAAAGTTCTACACATAAGTCCGCGACAGCATATCTCTCTATTTAATACATCGCCCACAACAATAGATAAAAGTGTTTTTAGCCTATTTACAATTTTGAAAAAAAATAGGCTTATGAGATCACCTTTTGTCCGTGTGTGTGTGCGTGTGTGTGTGTGTGTGTGTGTGTGTCCCTAATAACTTTTAAACGGATGGAGCGATTTCAATGAAACTCGGCAAGTTCATAGCACTATTCCGGGCGACCTCTACGGTGCCCTTCAAATTTTGTTACGTCCCTCCAATCCAACATGGCGGCTGTGCGAAATATTTCACCAGCATTCAATATCTCCGAAACTATTCTTGGTATCACCCTGGAATTTATTACGGTGATAAAGGGAACTACTAGAAGTTCACCTATGAGACTTTTGAAAAACTGACAACTACAAAACCAACATGGCGGTCACGCGAATTTGCGACTTTTAAATAGACGTTTCTCGCGATTTAACCAACCAAACGCAATAAAACATGGTACAGTATATGTTTATGCACATTGTAATGCACTGACATCTAACTTCGTTCAATTGTTTACATAACCAGAAGATGGCGGATGTGCGAAATATTTCACCGGCATTCTATATCTCTGAAACTATTAGCGGTATCACCCTGAATTTTTTTACGGAGATAAAGGGCACTACTGGAAGTTCATCTATAAGACTTTCAAAAACCGGTTAACTACAAAACGAACATGGCGGCCAAGCGAATTTGAAAAATTTAAATAGACCTTTCTCCCGATTTAATGCTCCAAACGCAATGAAATCTGGTACAGGAAATGTTTATACACATTGTAATGCACTGGTATCTAATTTAGTTCAATTGTTTACATAACCTCAATATGGCGGCTGTGCGAATTTTAAAATTGTTTTTTTCTTCTTGTGTCGTAATCATGCGATCGAAGTGAAAGTTTGAATAATGAACCTACGCAATAATTTTCCTTTAATGGTACATGACTCTATGGCCTATACATTTAACAATCCAACATGGCGACCATCTGCAATATTTAGACGGCTCTGAATATCTGCGATCTATTATAGCAATCAAACTGATTTTTTATGTTCATAGGGGCTATGAACCTAAGTTCACCTATAGGACTTTAAATAACCTTGTGATCACAAATCCAACATGGTGGCGACGCGGAGTATAAATATTCACATGGACGTTTCTCGTAATTTAACCATCCAAGTGCAGTGATACTTGGTACAGTAAATCCTTATACGAATGTTAATCCACTGGCATCTAATTTATTTCAATTGTTTCCATAACCACAAGATGGCAGCTGTGCGAAATTTTAAAATCTCCTTGTTACTTCTTATGTCCTAATCATGCGATTGAAATTTGAATGCTACACGTACACAATAATCTTCATGTAACAGTACATATCTCTAGGACCTATATATATATATAATCCAACATGGCGACCATCCGAAATATTTAGTCGGTTCTCAATATCTACGGATCTATTACAGCAATCAGACTGAAATTTTGTATGCTGATAGTGGCAATTAACATAAGTAGGATATATGAAAATAGGCTGTATAGTTCTTCACGGAACTACTTGTTACGTTTTCATTTCTCCCAACAATCTCCATTCAGTAGAAATTTTAAATTACTAGCTTCGGAGCGAGTTTACCAGCTAGTGAGTAATCGCACTCACGCTGCAAAAATTTGTACATTACAAGCATATATTTTGACATCAAGAACATGTTGATAAGATAATTACCTTTTACTGCCCCCATCAGTTTTGGTTGTTAGTGCACACTCAAACTTCGTTGATGTTCTGAATTATATTGGTTATACATCCCTTTCTACTACTGAAACTTTTATGGATAAGAGGTGCCGGAATTTTGCTCCGAAGGGGATCTTTATCATGCCGGTAAATATCTCCCTCGCATTTACGCACCGGCAAATATCAACTGGCTGCGCCAGGATTCGATCCTGCAACCTTGAGTACAACAGGCGAGAACGTTACCACCTCGCCACGCGGACAGTCCTTTGAAGCAGCGCAACACGTCAGTGTATTTACGGCACAGAACGCCGCATAAGAAGAAGATTTTGTGTTTGGTAGCTAGGTGCGTGATTAAAAACTGATTTATTAAGGTCACGGCCGCCTCCTTCCCAAGCCCCACTTCAATCGCAAATACACACATTACGTCCATTTTTGTTACACAAAAGAAAGAAACTGCTTTCTAAAGTTTCACACTGCCTAATGTAAAATTCCTCAACAAGGCCAGGAATCGAATCCGAGACCTTTGTGTGCTGAGCCCGTCAACACCTATCCACCGAGTTGGATGTGTACTTTTGATTTGTGATACACAAAAAAGGAGGAACTGTACTCGTAAGCTTTTTAGCACCACATATTAAGAAATGAAAATGTTTCCTTCGTCGCATTGTGGGACAAATATGTCCCAAATTTGAAAAGCAGACAACTCCATTCGAATAAAATATATATACATTTGAAATTTATGTTCTTGTCTTTCAATCGGCATAAATTTAGTCAAATAATGCTCAAATTGACATTTACAAACGCCGTTTCCTTACATGCGTCAAAGGGTTAAGACTACAATTCATTGAATGTTAACTTTCATTTGTCGACAGGAATATTATGTCTAATGAAATTGGTCAGTAAATATAAGACTCTAGCTGAAAGAAGTATATAGGCCTAGGTGCCTAATTATAATTTGCACATATTTCTAGAAGGGTTAAAAGGACGTTTACGTTCGACGATGACGAAATGTAAATATTATATGCCAGAAAACAGCATCATAATGGGGGTCATTAAAGTACTATTTTTCATTATGGCTCAGTTTCTCCAACCAATCAGAGCACAATATTTTCATTCATTGACAAATAGGTAAGGGTAGCTCCACACATGCACTCAAAATCCAACATGTCGGACATTAATTACATGATTTGAAGTTGACAATGTAGCCTATATTGGATCAACCATTGTAGTTACAATGCCAAACACAAAGACAAAATCAGCACGAACCTTCACGATAATTGGAAAATAATATGACATATGCAAGCAATTTAGGAATCTACGTCCAGAAGTTTCATTACCGTCATGGAACGTGTGCACTGACCCTAATAAACAACCAGGGCAATATTGCACAAGAAATAGCACTGTATCTTACTATCCGCAACTCCAATTTCTACACAGGGCATTACATTCGTAAGATTTCGCCGACAATTTTAGTGAATGCTGTTGTTGACATAAACACACCTGAACGTCATGGAGGAAGCAGGTATATGACATTAGTTCCATGGAAATTATAATACAGCTCTCTGTCCAGTAAATGGATTTCTTATGTGAAACTTTTCCGCAATGATCCAACATAGTACCTGTGCGCCCTCTGTTGGTGCTACTTCAGGATAAACAATGTTTCAAAGTTTTGGAATTCGTTATTGGGTACAGATTAATGCTGAGCCCATGCAATTCCTAAGAATAAACCGACAGAATTTCGACAGATATTTATGAATATTTATGTTAGAACATATAATAAAATTATAATTATCTACGAACATAAACAGTCGTACGCAACTCACCTAAAATGGTAATTTAGACACTCGTATGGAAATTATAAACATACTCGTGTCTTAATTATTGTCCTGATAGGCTCGTTGCATAATGTACTATAAGTTAATGTTTCACAGAGCATTTTTTTTTCTTTTTTTTTTTTTTTTTTTGTGAATTGGATCTGATGATCTTCACTTGATGAACGAAATATGTTATCCTTTCAACCTCACCCCCTCCCCCACTCCTTGTAATCTGTGTAAATACTAACTAAGCATATGTACATGTGGTTACTTTTTTCAGGTCAAGTAACAACGACGGCGTTGAGATTCTTAAAACATCCCAATTTACATATCTGGGATCACTTATCCAATCGGATGGTGAAACGCTCCCAGATGTTTGAAGAAGAATCAACGCTGCCTGGATAAAGTGGCAACAAGTCACAGGAGTCCTGTTTGATCAGAGGGTGCCAATGTATCAGAAATCAAACATCTATCGAACCATTTATTAGACCAGTGGCTTTTGTTGATTATACACAATGCTGTCGGTCTCTCACCACGGCGGACTGGGTTCGATTCCCGGACAATGCATGTGAGATTTTCAAAGTGAAATGCCATGTCCTGTGGGTCGGATTCCACGTAAAGAGGAGGTCCCGTGGTTCATGATCTCAAGATTAACGGTCACGTAAAGCTACAATCTTCCTTTTTGATTAGTCACAAAGAGACAAAGGCAGCAGCTGCATGTCATGGAAACGAAGATGCTTGGCTGGCCACTAAGATCTCACATCAGAAATTAAGATGTTCAAATGGCATTTGGCATGGCCCCAATACCTGAGAAAATACCAGAGAATCGTTTGCGATGGTATTGCCACGTGCAGCGAAGAAACTGTTCTTCAGTAACGAGAAGGGCTGTAGTTGTTACATGCTAGATACAAATCAATTGTACATTTGATCAGCCTCTAGGCAAGTAACCTGCGATTTCAGTCTGGGATTTTGATGTATGCAGTCTCGATACAGCGGCTTCGGTGGCGTAGTTGATAGCATGCTGAGTTTCTATGGCCAGGATCACGGGTTCAAACCCGGCCGAAGGCGTCGGATTTTTTAAGAGCGTTTAAAATCCCTCAGTATATTGTGGTGTTTGAAGCCATATTTTCAGTGTTGCCTTAGTAAACAAGAGTTTAGTGCTTTTCAGTCGGTCAACACGAATGTACCCAAAAGAGATGGGTTATGCCCTAATCCTGAAATAAATTACATGAGATTAATAAAACACTAGGATGACCAGTTTCGATCGTCAAGCGATCATCATCAGATCCATTACACTTAGGCTATAAAATCTATGTTTGAAATACAGGTGAAAATATTTACAATATGTACAATTATTTAGTTGCAGTATTGGTACTGCAACTGTCAGTGTATGCTAAATGCAGTATATATGATATTAGGTGAAATGCTAAATGGTGATAGCTATCCGGAGTTTGTACTTTGGAGAGATTATATGGTTGTAAACTATGGTTAAACTATAAATTTGTAGGCTAACTACTTATCTGTCTTCCTTACTACAGCTACTCGCAGTTTTCATGCTCACTGAGTCGACCGCACAGTGAGTTCCAGTGAGCATGAAAACTGCGAGTAGCTGTAGTAAGGAAGACAATCAGATATGTAGTTAGCCTACAAATGTATAGTTTAACCATAGTTTACAACCATATAATCTCTCCAAAGTACAAACTCCGGATAGCTATCACCATTTAGCATTTCACCTAACATATATACTGCATTTAGCATACACTGGCAGTTGCAGTACCAATACTGCAACTAAATAATTGTACATATTGTAAATATTTTCACCTGTATTTCAAACATAGATTTTATAGCCTAAGTGTAATGGATCTGATGATGATCGCTTGACGATCGAAACTGGTCATCCTAGTGTTTTATTAATCTCGTGTAATTTATTTCAGGATTAGGGCATAACCCATCTCTTTTGGGTACATTCGTGTTGACCGACTGAAAAGCACTAAACTCATGATCCCTCAGTATGCCTTCCTTCGGAGGGGAAGTAAAGCCTGCGGTCCCATGTCATAGATTTATGGCATGTTAAAGAACCTTCCACTAATCACATGTGTGAAGCTAAATTGTATATAGGTTAAACATTTGACTAACGTTCTTAGGTTCCTACGTTCGTCGTCAAGAGCCGACTGTGGTGGAATCTGGTAACTAAGTTCTGACAGGTTGGTCGTTGACGGTGGCGTTTGGCGGCAAAAGTAAGAACTATTTGGAAAAATTGAATGTCTGCAGTCCTTCCTTGAATTAAAACAGATACACACACTAATACAGTCATCACAATTAACACTGGTTATCAGACAGATTCTACACACGCCCAAAGTACACGGGGCTTCACGACCGCGTTGTCGCAGCCCCTAAACTAAGGAACCAACCAACCAAACAAACATTTTTTGTACATATTAAAAACTTTAAAAAACTAATTAAGTTTAAAAAAACTTAAAATGACAATTTTATAAACCTAAGAATTTGGTCCCTACTGACTAAGAAGAAGCAGTTTCCATAGAAGGAGATCGAGATGATAATGATGGCACTTCTTTTATTTCCAACATAACTACTGTAATATTACGCATGGGCTCATTTAGGTAGAATATCACATCTTCGGTAAGGTATCAAATCTCATTTTACCTTAACCTGGTTTGTTGTGGCATGTTTATGTAGTATCAATGGATATGCTGTGTGCTGGGAGCGATAAGATTGAGATTAGGGCAAGGTTATCCATAGCTAAGGAAATGAAGCGAAAGAAAGTGTTATCTGAAAGATACCACAGCCATTACCGTGCCCTGAACTGGCACGTTCAGTCCCACCTCGGCCGGCTCTGTTTGTGGCCTTTCTGGACAGCCCAGTGGGTGGTCAGATTCCTAGAGCCCTGCGTCGATAAACAAAACGTTATCCACATCCGCACGACTGTTATCCGCTTCCGCCCCTCATCCGCACCGCATCCACACCGCATCCACCCCACATCCACACGACTTTTATCCTCATCTGCATGACTTTTATCCGCGTCCCCACGTATGTTATCCGCATCCACCCCGCATCCGCACCGCATCCGCCCCGCATCCACACCGCATCCACCCCACATCCACACGACTTTTATCCTCATCTGCATGACTTTTATCCGCGTCCCCACGTATGTTATCCGCATCCACCCCGCATCTGCCCCGCATCCACCCCACATCCGCACGACTGTTTATTTATCGTATGGCTTTTAGTAGTGAGCCTCCGTGGCTTAGGCGGCAGCCCGCCGGCCTCTCACCGCTGAGTCCGTGGTTCAAATCCCGGTCACTCCATGTGAGATCTGTGCTGGACAGAACGGAGGCAGACAGGTTTTTCTCCGGGTACTCCGGTTTTCCCTGTCAAAATTTCATTCCAGCAACACTCTCCACTATCATTTCATTTCATGTGTCATTCATTTAATCATTGCCCCAGAGGAGTGCGACAGGCCTCGGCAGCCGGCACAGTCCATATCCTCGCCGCTAGATGGGGGCTTCATTCATTCCATTCCTGACCCGGTCGGAGACTGGAAGCAGGCTGTGGATTTTCATGGCTTTTAGTGCCGGGAGTGTCCGAGGACATGTTCGGCTCGCCTGAGTCTGTAGTTGCTTCCAGCGGACACCCTTAGGGTGAGCTACAAGTTCCGTTCAATTTCAAGTAGTTCCTACCTAGTGGTGAACGTTGGAACTTTGATAGAGCATTCCGACGAAATCTAACCTAACAATTTAGCTTCACACTAGTTTAGTCAGTGGAATGATCTTTTACATGCCATAAATCTATTACATGGGACCACCGGCTTTACTTCCCCTCCGAAGGAAGGCATACTGAATGATTTTTAACGCTCTTAAAAAATCCGATGACTTCGGCCGCGTTGGAACCCGGTATCTTGGGCACAGCAGTTCAGCATGCTACCAACTTCGCCCCTGAGGCCACCCGCACGACTGTTATCCACATTTTCACGTTCGTTATCCGAATCCACTTCATCATCTTCTACAGGCTTGGAACAATAGCCTCTCCATTGTTTCCTATCCTCCTACCACCTTTCACTCCTCAATCCGTCCCACTCCTCTTCTCTGCACTCCTTCCTTCATACCCAACATCCACCTATCTCTTAGCCTTCCTCTTGGTCTCTCGCCCTCCATTTTCAGCTCATTCATCCTCCTTGGTATCCTGCCCTCCTGCATTCTCCTAAAGGTACCATTTAGCTGCACACGTAATTTGATGACGACACGCCTACACATACAGTAGGTTTTTATTGGGATGTAATAGTAATGTATTTATTGCAGCCAAATAGCCATACACAAAGAAAAGAAATAATACATTACTACTCGCACGCTTGGTTTGCATATTCTTTATTTGTTTTTGTTCTTTTGGTGCAGAGTTCTAGGTGGTAACGTTCACACTTGTATCCACATAGTTCGCACTTACATGTCTCTGTCGGTTCATGGTATGAGGTGTTGTTACAAATTAGATGGCGGAAACCATGTACTGCCAGTCTTGTGAACACGTACATCATCTCGAAGCTGGATGTTGTCCATGTCCGGTCTATCATAGCTCCAGTTCCAAAGAATTCTGGAGGGGTGTCTTCTCTTTTTGTTGTTGTTGTTGTTGAGTGTTGCTAGGAGATTTTCTGATGCTCTGGTGTTAGGCAGGTTCAGGTGTGTTCTGAAGTCTTCAATGAGGAAGGATTCTCGCACTAGAAGGTAGACGAGTCTTGATCTTGTTGTCTTGGATACTCCGATCGCTCTCTTTATGTATAGAGCTTTTATTCTTTCTAGAGAGGATAGGTTCTTCTCTGTGAGGTGCTGTGTTATTTGTTGGGAAAGAAACCAACAAAACCTATGAGTTCAATATTCAAAACCAGACGCGAAGAAGGATCTTTCTGTTTGTTAATAGAGAATAAAGATATTTCCATCTTTGTATGACTGAACTTCAGGATCGAACAGCGGTGGGTTATCACTGACTAATTCTACTAATATCTTGTCTTTTTCACCATAAAATTTTATTTCCCACATTTTATCACTTCATAAAACACGTGCTGCGTCCGCTTGTCGCGAGACACTACTGCTCTGAGAGCGGTCTCCTACGGTTGAACTCGGTCGCCGATCTGTGTCGCCTGTCTCTGTCTCGCGCTTTCCAATGTACAGTAAAACTTGGTTTAACCGTCACTCTTTAAACCGTCATTTTCTGTTAAGCGTCATTGCTGTAATAGCATAATAATACTGTAATAACAAAGTGCTTTAAGGTGCAGTGACGTGTTCGCTTTGTTTACTTACTCTATTTTAGTGGGAAGTGAGTGTATCTGCCCACAATAGTGTTCAAACCATGACGAAAACAAACTATTAGCCACTCAGAGGCTGAAATAATGCTGTCCAAGTGTATAGAATGGTTTGAAAGTCAAGAAGAGGCCAATGCAACGCAGACACTACTGCTCCGAAAAATACGAAATATTGCCGCGGTGAATGCTTGAGCATCAAAGAGGCAGAAGAAAATGACTGACTATTTTCAAGCTACATGAACTATTTCACCTGTAAGTTTATATTACTGTACTGTACATTATTTTGCCACATTTGTAGCTATTGTACGGATGTTTTTATCAACTAATAAATAGTCTTATTTGCTATTACAATCGTGTTTAATTTCTTTTCGCTCCGAAATATACAGTATTACATTACTGTGAGAGTGATATCTGTCTGTAATATAATTGATTGAGGTCATGTTTTGGAGGAATAATACAGTGTTTCTGTTATCCGTCTATTCGCTCAACCGTCACGACCACGGTCCCGACGATGACGGTTAATCGAGTTTTTACTGTACTTCATATGGTTGAATGGGGAGCAGATCGAAAGCGAACTGTCTCGGACACTTATCTCTGTCGTGTGCAGCCAAATGGTACCTCCTAACATGTCCGTACCAACTCAATCTTGACATCTCTATGATCTCTTGTTAGGGATTCTCTTCCTCAATCTCTCTCATTCTCTCATTTCTTACTCTATCCTTCCTTGTAATTCCTAATCTGTTTTTTTGAAATTTAATTTCTCAAGCCTAGATCCTGCTCACCATTATCGTCTTCATAACCCACGTTTCTGATGCGTAGGGGAGTATTGGGACATAATACGTTCGATACAATACCCGTTTGCCCTTCTGGGGTACGTCCCTGCTCCACACCAGACCTCTCACGCTCTGCAGGAATCAATGGACTTGCCTTCTTCCCTCACTGATCTCCTTACCTATTCTACCACTTACTTCTATTACACTCCCTAGATACTTGAAACTATCTACCTTCTTTAGTACTTCTCCTCCTATCATTATATTCTGTTGTTACTCTTCCCCTACCGGGTGAGTTAGCCGGCATGACTAATGGCAGTCGCTCACATCCGGGAGGCGAGGAGGTTCGAATCCCCCCGCCGGCAACCTTGAAGATGGTCTTCTGTGGTTTCCCATCTTCCTTCCAGGCAAATGCCGGGGTTGGTCCATAACTATAGGCCACAGCCGCTACCTTCCAACTCCTCGTCCTTATATTCCAACTTCCCTCCTTCCCTCCCCAACGGTACTTGTAGCTCACCCATTGGGTGTCCGTCTCGAAGCAGCTACAAAACTGGCGAGCCGAACATGTCCTCGGACACTCCCGGCACTAAAAGCCATACGCTAAAAAAAAAAAAAAAAAACTATTTCCCTAATGCTAGTTGTCACCATCGTCTCACACCTCTTTGCATTAAATTTCAAACCATACTGTTTAAAACAATGTGTTTTACTTAATTTATCAGTTAAAGCATAAAGTATTCAAGCAACGCATTCAGACTTTTTGAGGAGAAATTCGTTTCCCTAGGCTATGCGTGAATCGAAAGACAATATTGACTCAGTTTTGTGTCGTTCTGAGCAACGGCTAGTGAAACAGCGGGTGGCTAATACTGTCAGATATAGGCTACCAACGCAGGCAAGTGCAGACATAAAGGACTTTTATTTGGCATACGTCAACACTAATTTGAGTGTATGTCCATAACTGGCTCCTCTCACTTCTCTATTATTCTCATAGGGGCAGATGACCTCGTAGTTCCGCCCCTTAAAACAACAATAACAAACTAACTAACTAACTAATTATTCACATACAATCCAAGTGAAAGCAAATAGGGAAATAGCAAGACGCGTGAACGGCACAGAGATCTTAGCAAGAACTTAAAAAAAAAAAAAAAAAAACCAGTTCAACATTGTATTCTAAAAACTATCCGCAAAGTTACTCTAAACTTTATCCACGGATATCCGAATCCGCACAGAGCTTTCCATATTGCAGGAGTACGTCTTATTAGGCCGTGATCCACAATACAAAATTTCAGCTCGAAGTACTCGATCTCAAGTGGCCTTCAAGAGCGGGCCGTCACATAATACCACCTCGTGGTTGAGACGCTAGCGTTATGGCTTGCTATCCCTGAGGTTCGGAATTCGATTCCTGGTTCCGCCAACAAATTCAATTTGGTCTGAGGGCTGGAATGGGGTTCACTTAACATCGAAAGGTCAAAAGTGTTCTATTTTTACCTCAGCCATTGCAGAAGTGATTTTTCATGTTGTCTCAGTTCTACTCAAGGAAAATATTAGGATGGTAGCCTACTTCACAACAATCTTCTTCCAAAACCCTGCCTCCTATTACAAGTGAACATACTTGGAGAAAAGGAAGCTCGTAGTAGAATATGACCGTTAACCTCACAGTCATAAGCTTCGGGACCTTTTTGTTTTTACGTGAAATCCGAACCACAGGACGTGAAACTTCCCCTCGAGAATTGCACATACATTAAGACCCTAGCCTATATGCAACCACAATAATTATAACGCAGGTTATAACACATATGTGCTTCTACACCCACCTAAGAACACGGGGTTGATGGTCACAAAAACGCAACAGCATCTTTCACATAACACGAAAGGGGATTGCGAAAGTGCACCTGGCCACTACGTAGTGTAGTGGCTAGCATTCTTGGATGTGCTAAACTTCCAAATATGGAAAATATATACTACAATTTTCACCTCCATATGCCATCGTGAAGATAATACAAATTATAATTAAGTTTTGCTTCCTAAATAGATATGTACTGTATTTACATCAGGGTCATACAGTCATTGCGCTCCAGGAGCGTGGCCTTGCTCGGGGAGCACTGGGCATTCAGACTAGCGCTCCTTCCCCTACCACCACTACACTGTGGCAGCGAGGAGACGGACGATGTTCGGACCACGCTGACTAGATACGTATGTACAGTCGTGCGGCCGACGGCTCGTGTGGGATTGTTGACATATTAATAGGGCTGCTTTGTCATAACAAATATACCGCACATACAAATCGAATGTTACTCCGATGTATGGAATGTGCAGGAAACGAACGCAAGTGTTAAGTAAAGAATATTGTGATTTATTCCAAACTGAAATGTAAACATATTAGAGAGGAAAATTCAACAACAAATTGTGTTCTTTTTAACACATTACATCTCTGTTGCACACTAAACATTTGGCATGCCCTTTTTAAGTTGTATATACAATTTTCGTATATTCAATGCCAAGGTAAGGTTATAATTGCTTTGGAATGGAGTTTCGACTCCCATAGTGCACTGGCTTGCTCGTGACGCGGATACACATGTATCAAATACGTCTTGCAATGGCCTTCCCAGTGTGTACTAGGCAGTGTCTTGGTGAGGTGTGCTTTAACCAACTGAAGAGCCCAATAGCACACCGGGGCGAAACACTGTCATCTTGTTGAGTTATGCCGGAACATTTAGCACTATTTGTGTTTAAATCTTTTTAAGTTGTACAGAAAAATGAAATTCGCCATTCTGCTTTAAAGACTCCTGCATTACCACTTTTTTTTTAGTATGCTGTTCAGTCATGACCACTGCGAAACTGATTTACTTACACGCTGTCAACAAAGCGCATTGGACTCGACTAGCGACTGATGATTCCGGTGCACACTTTAGCGCGCTCAGCCAGCCAAGCTCCTCCCCCCACTTCGGAAACTACCTTCCACCAAAGCGCTCGGAGCACAGGCTTAGAGCGCGGTCGGAGCGCTGTCCGGATGTCTCTGAATTACATAGAAATCCGTTTCCTGAATCACACTCACATTAAAGGAAGGTGTAGTGATAGTATCAATGTTGCACAAGCTGTGGCTGTTCAATGACTTGCGGATAAAAGTGGGTCACTCTTGAATCGTCCCGCAAATAACCTGTCGTGGTCTAGGAGACTGACTCATCGCCCACCATCTGAGACATGTCCCGTCACGGCCACAATCCGTCTATCTTCATAATAACTTCAGTATAAGTGTTTTATGTGCGACACCCCAAACTCACAAAGACATTCTGCTGATCTTCAAATTTGAAAATATCTTGTGACCTACGAAGGCTGGAAGCCTTTTAAAGAAAATAATGACAGGTCCTTGACTGATCTCAAAGACTTGACTTTCACCCCTGAGGACCAAGTTCGTTTCCTGTCTCTGCCAAGGAATTTACGTAATTCTTGTCTAATGGCTGGAACGGAGTACACTCAGCCTCGTGAAGCAAAGTTGAGAAGAAGTGGGTTTGATTCCAACCTCAGCCATCTTATAAATGGTTCTCTGTGGTTTTCCCATTACTACTTTACTCCAGGCGATTTCTAGGATGGTTCCATACTTAAGGCAAGGCCGCCTTCTTCCCAACCCAAGTACCCAATATTGTAATGGGAGTTATTCTCTAAACCTGAAAACAATTACATGACATTTCTTAAGCCCCAAGTGCACGGGGCTCAGCAAAGTCCCCACATTAATCAACGACAACATTATTTACAAAGATGGGTAGGCTCGAGCATCAACATCGGCAATCTTGGTGGACAAACATTCATCTAGGCGGGGTCACCGTGACAGAATTACAACTGGAGCCGCTTGATTACCATTCTTCTTCTTCTTCCTCTTTCGATTCGGCCATCTAAGGACCACGTAATTTCAACTGTTTCTTGCTGCATCGAGCTTTAACATCCTCCCAGTACTTTCGCATTAGTTCTCGATGCTGTTGTTTCCTTTCTGCAGTCCATTTCTTGCCAGTTGGAAGCTTTGGCTTTTCTTGAAAACATCGGTGTGCTGTTAGTTTTTGTTTAAGGGTGGCACGTTCCCAAATATCGTTGCCTGTAATTCCCACTTCTTGTAAATTGTGAAAATTCTATTTGTCAATCGTGCTGGGTTAATTCTTGTTATATGACAGTAAAAGGCAATTCTCCGTTTCCTCATGGTATCAGTTATTTTTTCCACATGGGTTAAAGTTCGTGGTTGGTCCGTCTCCTATATTCCCCATTTTATTTTACCGGACCCAAGTTTTTTCTTAGAATTTTACTTTCTTTCACTTCCAGATTCTCTGTTAGTCCCTTGCGATGCATTGCAAGGCACTCTGCAGCATACAAAACGTCTGGACGGATGACCGTTTGATTATCATTATTATTATTATTATTATTTTCGTTTCGGTCGTCTAGGGATCACGAGCCAATTTCAATGCTTTGTTCTTTGTTGTTCCTTCTTCTGCCTCCAATATTCCTTCATCATCTCACAATGCTTCCTCTTCCTTTCCTCGGACCATTTTGAGCCGGTTTTCTTTCCCTTCCTCCATTGGAATCCTTCCATTTTTAGCAATTCTTGCCTAAAATATCTCTCTGTGGTGTATCTTCTTCCCTGATATTGTTTTATTATTATTATTATTATTATTATTATTATTATTATTATTATTATTATTACATCGTTATGCCCATATGTGGAGCGTGACAGAACTTACTTAGCTATATTATATATTACACCAATATCCACTTTACAATACAAATATGTTTTTATACGATGTCCTTACACTCTTAGATACATGTTTCGGCTCTGTGAGCCTTTTTCAGTCAATCACATTAATGATTCTCATATGACAGTCTATGTGTTTATCTTGTTAAAAAACTTCAAAAAAATCTTTTTACAATCGTCAAAGTTTTAAGCAAGTAACTTCCGTTCAACCGTAGCCACAAGGATTTTTCATACACGATTCTTTTACAAGATACGTGTACAATGGGATAAGTTTATGCCCAAATTTTAAAATCTGATTTATTTTCCCAATAAAATGTAGACTATCAGGACTCCCCCAACCCCCCCCCCCTTTTTTTTTACTGTTACAGGACCTGTGTTTGAATTGGGATTTCAACGACGAAGGGCCTATGACCTGAAATTCTGCACATAGTCGAATTCTTTAAGCATTTTATGTCCATGCAGCAATCGAAACTAAATTTGGTAGGAATAAAGATCTATACCTGAATATCTCGCGGCCATATTTGAAAATGATGTAAGGGCTACCAACTGCTGAAAAATCGCAATGGAAATTTGAGCTCCATGTTGGATATCTTGGAATGTATGAATGGGAGCTATATCAAAATTGGCACACGTATAGATAAAAATATTGCAGTTTAATTTCCAGGAGGACATACATGGCAGTGTTGCCAAAATGATTATAAGCCTGCTGATAGGTCAAATTTTAAATGCATATAACTTCTACACTATCAGTTGGAATTCAACCAAATTTCGTATGTGCTATGGGTACATAAACAGATATGACTGATCCTATTCTTAAGAGCCACCAGGGCTGCCAACTGTTAATAAATGCTCTCAATTTTTTAAATCCAAATACCCATATATCAGAAAGTATGCAAGCCGACAGCTTTAAACTATGCACACGTACAGTACCTGACATTCTATATTAATTTGGAGCAACTAATGTATGTCAGTGCTACCAACATGATTCTAAGCCTGCTGAGAGGTCCAAATTTAAATACATGTAACTTCTATACTATCATTTGGATTTGAACCAAATTTCGTGTGTGCTATGTGTACCATAACATATATGACTATGCCGATTCTTAAGAGTAACCGGGGCTGCCAACTGTTAATAAATACTGTCTCTATTTTTGTAACCCTAATATCAATATATCAGAATGTATGCAAGCCAATAGCTCTAAACTTTGCTCACGTATAGTACCTGGCATTCTAGATTAATTTTGTGTAACTAATATAGGACTACGCCAGTGCTGCCAACATGATTCTAAGCCTGCTGATAGGTCCAATTTTAAAATACATGTAACTTCTATACTAACTAATGGATTTCATTCAAAATTGACACAACAATAGATCATATTATTTCAGATTATTTCTCACCAATACACGTATGTCATTGTTGCCAACATGATTTTACGCGCGCTGTTAGATCCAATGTTTAACTGCTTTTAACGTCCATGCTATCCATTGGAATTCAACCAAATTTTGTATTCTGTACCTTAAGAGATGTAATTAGAATATATTCAGTCACCAGGGCTGCCAACTGTAGTTCTCTATTAGGCTACATTATGCCAGGTAGCATATACAGTATTTCGAACTAATTAGAAATTTTGATATTACCAACTTAATTGCGTCATTATTCTAGATAGATCCATATACTGTAGATTAATCATTGGCTTGAATCTTAAATTTTAAGAAAAGTAGGCTCTTTTGTTCCTTACGGAACTTCTTGTTTTATTATTATTATTACCACTTAAAAGAGATACTTCGCGAAATCCCAACGAAGTTATTCTAGATAAATATATTTTGCTACACTGGCAAAAAAAAAAAAGCCTTCACTAATTGACCAGTTCACCTGCGAGTCTGATAACCCTCAGGAATGAAGATGAAGAATGAAAGTTGTTCCGAGAAGAGAGTGGCCGAAAGGATGAGCTATAATCCAGCTCACTGTTGCGTAACTAGCAATCTAGCTCAATTGGAATTCAATTAACAATTTATTTTCACTTTGGTTCCGATTAATTTATTGAATGTTATGCTTGGCCCGTGCGGGAGAAAGTATATAATTAGCTCGTGTATGTTTATTCTGTGCGTGTAACATATGGGCCTGTAAAAGTGTGGGAGTGAAGGTATATGATGCTTCTGACCTCAGCAGCGCCAGTGGTTCGTTTCACTGTCTGGATCAACCTTTCAACTGGTAACATGTGCCTACAAGTGACATTTCCATTTATATAGAGGTAATTGGAATCCAGTGAAACCTCAGTTGCTAAGACTGCCCTTCAACTGAATGTGGAGGGTCGTCGACCACGAGGGCAACCTCAAACACGCTGGCTGGATAGGGTGAGAGATGACATGCGGCTCAATAAACTCCGCCCCCGGGACGCTATGGATCGATTGAAGTGGAGGAAGCATTGCAGGAAGGCAGACCTCACATAAATGGGAAAATGCAAAGAAGATGATGATGATGAATTGGAATGCAGCCGAAATAAATCATGAACCTCTATGTACATCAAATTGGCAGGTGAAAAACTAAAGGAAGTAGGAGACTTCTGTTACCAGTGATGGACGAAGCAAAGAGGATATAAGAAGTAGGTTAGCTCAGGCAATGAAAGCATTTCGACAGAAAAGGAATCTGTTGACATCGAATATAGATTTAGGTATTAGAAAGTCATTTTTGAAGGCCTTTGTCTGGAGCGTGGCGCTCTATGGAAGTGAAACTTGGACTATTGGTGCAGCAGAAAAGAGGAGAATTGAAGCGCTTGAAATGTGGTGTTACAGGAGAATGATTAAGATCAGATGGGTAGATAGCGTTACAAACGAAGAGGTATTAAGACTAGTGGGAGAGGAAAGATGTTTCTGGCGACTGCTAATGAAGAGAAGAGATAGGTTGGTAGGACACATACTAAGACACCCAGGAATAGCAAGCTTAGTTATGGAAGGAAGGGTCGAGGACAAGAACTGTAGGGGTAGACCAAGGTTAGAATGTGTTAAACAGATTGCCTCGGATGTAAGGTGTGGTAGCTACGTAGAGATAAAACGATTAGCTCAGGACAGGGAGTCATGGAGAGCTCCGTCAAACCAGTCAAGAGACTGAAGACTCTAACAATATCAGAGGTAATTAAAATTGTAAAAGGTGTCTGAAATGTATCTGAAAAATATTGTTTGCGCGCCAGGAGAAGCCGGTTCGACACTCTACGATGGGGAGCGGGGATTTGGTTGTA
The DNA here is from genome assembly GCA_946902985.2 of Meconema thalassinum. Lineage (NCBI taxonomy): Eukaryota > Metazoa > Arthropoda > Insecta > Orthoptera > Tettigoniidae > Meconema > Meconema thalassinum. Next base: position 356,716,680 of record OX336394.1, on the reverse strand, counting down.
CGTATGCGCTATCTGTCGATTCCAGATCTATTGACACTCAGTTACTGCTACCTCCCGCATTGTGCTTGCTGTTCGTCCAGCTTTAAAAATGTAGTCTGACACCGGGGTGACAACCAAGAATGCCAGATGCTACACCACGAGGTGGTCAGGAGATGAAGAAGAAGATAGTCTAGATATGTGATATCCGAGGAATTGAGTCTTTTTTTTATTGTTTTAAGGCATGGATCTACGAGGTCATCTGCCCCTCTCAACACAGATTAAAATATACAAATTTGGAATGGAATTTAAAATGTAGAGGTGGACACCTACATTTGAAACGACCAAAAATTAATAAAACAAAAAAATTACGAGCCTTACAGTAGTCGGAGATGATGTGTAACATCTGACATAGAAGAACCTCACGTGAAATTGTTGATGCACCGGTATTTTATACTATTATTGGCACAAATATTGATCTATTGTAAAAGGGAGTGTTTTACAGATATTGTAGTTTATAATACGGAACTCATTTTATTAGATGATTTGTAGCTTCCACCAACACTAGCCTAAATAAAGAATACGAAATGGATCAACTAGATTAATAGACGCGACACCGCTCATAACCTCAAATTCCTTATACACGGGCCTCTTGATTCACAGACCAACATGTCATTTCATATGGATTCTGTTAAAATGAGTCATATTGATATGATAAATACCGTTTAAAATGATAATCTGGTAGCAAGAACATCTACCCCGTCCGGGATTCGAACCCGAGATCTCTAGATTCACAGTCATAGGTGCTAACCCCACGGTTATTTCGACTACGCAAATATTGTGCACAAGATGGTGACTTATTTCCACGTTCCAATAACACTGCATTACGGAATTAAGTTTAATTTATATTTTGCTTGTTTCGATAATGTTCCTGCGTGAAATTGAGTTTAAAATGCCTTATGAATAGGCCCTCTTGTGAGTAAAGAGAATGTATTCAGCAATAGTTCATGAAGGCTTGCTCAATTCTCGTATAACCACAACGATTATATTATATTGATGACTGCATTACTGTTATGTGGGTTAATATTTGAATAGCCATTGTGCAGAAACATAATACCGGCAATGCCGACTACTTACAATGTTTGATATTAAGGCATTTTACCATTTAAATACTGATACGAAGACTTCGAACATGTACCATGTGCTTTGTTTCAATCACTTGACACCAGAGTTCGCATGAGCGCTTACCGTTCAATATGTCATACACATTCCACATGGCCGAGAGTACGTCATGGTATCAATTTCCGACACCGTGCGCTCATTGTTTCTCTTACCACTGCCAGCTGGATCGATCGATCGAGTTGGCAGTGCGTCTTACACTTCCGTTCGATCCACCTCTGCCAGCTGGTGCCACCTCGATCGTTCCGATCCACTTCCGTCCCATTTTTTAAAGTCACTCCCACAAAAAATTCCAGCAACCGAGTGGAAAGACGTTACACATCAAAAATTCAATAAAACTAATAATTATAAAACTAAACAAAACTTACGGAAAAACAAGAATCATCATTCAAAGACGAACAAGTCGTTGAGTCAATGTTCACTGGAAAATTTAGATTGCTGGCCCTAACCCACTCTCACTTATAAAGCGGATGACCATATCAGCATCCACCGCGTCATCGGCTAATATAAATTTAAGTGTCATCTGCAAACCAAGGTTTTTTCGTAAGTCAGCAAGATCCACACGCACGGTTAGAATGTCGGCCACGGGGAATACGGCTCCACAGGTACAAAGTGGGGTGTCTTCCCTTCTCGTTAGGTACGAGTGGGTGGATCTTGTATGACCTATCCTTAGCCTACACAAAATGACGGACTCCCTACGTGACCGGAAAGAGCTCCGCCACACGCGAGTAGTTACTTTGATCGCTCTCAGTTTACTGGGCATTGGGTCAGGTAGCCACTGACGCTCCCGACACTTGTCGGCGTAACTGAGAGCGAATGTGTCTAGCGAGTACCTCCATTGGTCGAGGTGGTACTGATACTGCCAAAAGAGGAATTGAGACTCAGAGCATCGAGCATTGACGTCACAGAGCACAAACTTGGCTATGCCTAAACTAAATGCTCTGTCCTGCATCGAAGAATATGTTTTCTGAGTCCTGTTCAACCCAGTTGCGTGAAATAAGGACGGAGATGCTGCCTTTACCCGTTACTGTGTGCGGGGTTATGATTGCAGTGCAATCAGCCAGTGGCACAGCGAAATGGTCAGCTAACCATCAATTTGTATCGCAACAGAGCTCAGAATAAAAACTAGTCAACTTATAGTTGAAACCAGTTTCTCTACTTCCTAGCAGGTGGTTATGGGCTTGGGTTCAAGACCAGTCCCCTCCGCACCTAAGATATTATTGAAGGAGGGCACACAAACTAGATCGAACGCATTGTTTAGACTAGGGCTTTCCAAACATCTGCTCGCGAGCACCACTATCCGACCCGCTATATCTTATTTTGATTGTAAATAAATCATAATCGGATGTTTTTATATAACGACCAATTAAAATACAGCGGGTTCAAACCCGGCCGAAGCCGTCGGATATTTTAAGAGCGTTAAAAATCCCTCAGTATGCCTTCCTTTGGAGGGGAAGTAAAGCCGGCGTTCCCATGGCATAGATTTATGGCATGTTAAAGAACCTTCCACTAATTACACCTGTGTGAAGCTAAATTGGATAGGTTAAGAATGTAAACAACGCTCTTAGGTTTCTACGTTCGTTGCCAAGAGCCGATTGCGGTGGCGTCTAGTAGCTATGTTCTGAACTAGTCCTACTAGTTGTTGACGGTGGCGTTTGGCGGAAAAAGTAGGAAATATTTGAAAAATTCTAAGTTGCATTCTGTACTGAAATTAAAACACAGATACACACACTAATACAGCCATCACAATTAACACCGGTTATCTGACAGATTCTACACACACCCAAAGTACATAGGGCTATATAGCCGCGTTGTCGCAGCCCCTAAACTGAGGAACCAACTAACCAACCAACCAACGACTTACGATAGCCAATGTAATTGAACACTTTAACTGTAATTAATTATATCATATTTATCTTAAAAACTTAGAAGAAATGACATAAATAGGTAATTCTTAATGAAATTGAACACTGTAATTATGATTAATGAGATTTGTAGCTGTAACTTTCCACTGGCAATTGTTTGAAGTTGCGGATCAAGTTAACTAGTGGAGAACTTCAATTAATGCTCATCAGGTAATTTGGAACCGTTAATATTGTTATATATCATTTTTAGCCTATTTTCAATTTTGAAACAAGATGTTCAGTAAAGAACATATAGCCTACTTTCTCCTAAATGAATGGGTATTGTTATAACTCTTTGTCCTTTTCAAGGAGTATGATTGAATGTTGGTTGTAGTAGCTTGTTGAAATACAACGTGCTATAGGGATATTAAACATGAATATGAGGTGCCCTTTGCTAGTGCTACCTCTGTACCAAATTTCGTTCAATTCGGTTTCACCGTGTTTGAATTGATAGGGGGAATCGATTTGCACACATACTTGGCCACCATCTGCAAACTATTGGGCTGATGTTCTTGCAGTTTGGTCTGAATATGTTTCCCACATAAAGATATGGTGTTGCAAAATTTGGTAGAGACTAGATTATTAGGTTGGTCGTATTTACATTTTAGCTTTTAACATTTGGGTGGCCGCGATTACGTTTCCGTCAAGATAGCGGTGATATAAAACATGACACTGAGGTGCCCTTTGCTAGTGCTACCTCTGTACCAAATTTCGTTCCATTCGGTTTCACCGTGTTCGAATTGATAAGGGGAATCGATTTTCACACAAAGATGGCCGCCATCCGCAAAATATTAGGCTGATGACCTATTAGTTTGGTCAAAGGATGCTCCCTCCATAAAGGTATGTTGTTGCTAAATTTGCTAGAGATCGGATGATTAGGCTAATCGTAATTTGATTTAAGCTTTGAACATTTGTGTGGCCGCCATTACGTTTCTGTCAATATGGCGGCGATATAAATCATGACACTGAGATGCCCTTTGCTAGTGCTATCTCTGTACCAAATTTCGTTCCATTTGGTTTCACCGTGTTTGAATTAATAGGGGGAATTTATTTTCACACAAAGATGGCCGCCATCCTCAAACTATTAGGCTAATGACCTAGTTATTTGGTCAAAGGATGCTTCCTTTATAAAGGTATGTTGTTGCAAAATTTGGTAGAGATCGGATGATTAGGTTAATCGTAATTTGATTTAAGCTTTGAACATTTGTGTGGCCGCCATTACGTTTCCGTCAAGATGGCGGCGATATAAAACATGACACTGAGGTGCCTTTTGTTAGTACTACCTCTGTACCAAATTTCGTTCCATTCGGTTGCACCGTGTTCGAATTAATAGGGGGAATCGATTTTCACACAAAGATGGCCGCCATCCGCAAACTATTACGCTGATGACTTATTAGTTTGGTCAAAGGATGCTCCCCCCATAAAGGTATGTTGTTGCAAAATTTGGTAGAGATCGGATGATTAGGTTAGTCGTAATTTGATTTAAGCTCTGAACATTTGTGTGGCCGCCATTACGTTTCCGTCAAGATGGCGGCGATATAAAACATGACACTGAGGTGTCCTTTGCTAGTGCTACCTTTGTACCAAATTTCGTTCAATTCGCATTCACCGTGTTCGAATTGATAGGGGGGGACAGACATTCAGAGTACACACACTCACACACACACAGACACACAGACACACACACACACAGACTCACACACACACATACACACACACAGACAGACACACTTTTTTCGCCCTGTGTTGATCTCATAAGTCTACTTTCATTTTTTGCAAAAATCGAAAGTAGGCTAAAAATAGGCTTATGAGATCACCTTTTGTCCGTGTGTGCGTGCGTGTGCGTGTGTGTGTGTGTGTGTGTGTGAAGTGTGTGTGTGTGTCCCACTAATAACTTTTAAACGGCTGGAGCGATTTCAATGAAACTCGGTAAGTTCATAGTACTATTCCGGGTGACCTCGACCGTGCCCTTCAAATTTTGTTACGTCTCACCAATCCAACATGGCGGCTGTGCGAAATATTTCACCAGCATTCAATATCTCCGAAACTATTACCGATATCACCCTTGAATTTATTACGGTGATAAAGGGAACTACTAGAAGTTCACCTATGTGACTTTTGAAAAACTGGTCACTACAAAACCAACATGGCGGCCACGCGAATTTGCGACTTTTAAATAGACGTTTCTCGCGATTTAACCAACCAAACGCAATAAAACTTGGTAAAGTATATGTTTATACACATTGTAATACACCAACATCTAACTTGGTTCAATTGTTTACATAACCACAAGATGGCGGATGAGCAAAATATTTCACCGGCACTCTATATCTCTGAAACTATTAGCTGTATCACCCTGACATTTTATACGGAGATAAAGGGTACTACTGGACGTTCACCTATAAGACTTTCAAAAAGCGGTTAACTACAAAACGAACATGGCGGCCAAGCGAATTTGAATATTTTAAATAGACCTTTCTCGCGATTTAATGTTCCAAACGCAATGAAATCTGGTACAGGAAATGTCTATACACATTGCAATGCACTGGTATCTAATTTAGTTCAATTGTTTACATAACCTCAAGGTGGCGGCTGTGCGAATTTTAAAATTAAGTTTTATTTCTTGTGTCGTAATCAAGCGGTCGTAGTGAAAGTTTGAATAATGAACCTACGCAATAATTTTCCTTCAATGGTACATGACTCTATGGCCTATATATTTCACAATCCAACATGGTGACCATCCGAAATATCCAGACGACTCTGAATATCTACGAATCTATTATAGCAATCAAACTGATTTTTTATGTTCATAGGGGCTATGAACTTAAGTTCACCTATAGGACTTTAAATAACCTGGTGATCACAAATCCAACATGGCGGCGACGCGAAGTATAAATATTAACATGGACGTTTCTCGCAATTTAACCATCCGAGTGCAGTGAAACTTGGTACAGTAAATCCTTTTACGAATGTTAATCAACTGGCATCTAATTTATTTCAATTGTTTCCATAACCACAAGATGGCAGCTGTGCGAAATTTTAAAATCTCCTTACTACTTCTTGTGTCCTAATCATGCGATTGAAGTTTGAATGCTACACGTACACAATAATCTTCATGTAACATTACATAACTCTAGGACCTACATATATAAAATCCAACATGGCGACCATCCGAAATATTTAGTCGGTACTCAATATCTACGAATCTATTACAGCAATCAAACTGAAATTTTGTATGTTGATAGTGGCAGTTAATATAAGTAGCATATATGAAAATAGGCTGTATATTTCTTCACGGAACTACTTGTCGGAGAATGTTTTTAAGACAGGTAGTATATATATACACTGATCAAAAAAATTAGAGGGACAACATTTGAAACACTTGCATTATTTTGCCAGGAATGTGTGGAGTGAAACAGACATATAATCTGGGAAATGAAACCTTTATTTAACGGAAATGTACATATTCCATGCACGTAGTAGCACACATGTTGGTGCTAAGACCAGAAATGCAACACAATGTCGTTAACCAAACTGAAGAGTCTTTCCATGAATGCACAGAGTGCACAAAAAGAAACAGTTCAATATCTGCTAAACCCTCCATGTGCCCGTATAACTTTCTCACATCTTCGTGACATGCTTCTGACAAGTCTGTGAACAGTTTCTTGTGGAATTTCGTCCCAATCCTCCATAAGGGCCTCTGCAAGTTGTTCCAGAATCTGAGGCTACAGGACGGCCCCGAAGTTGTCTGTCCAGCATATCTCATAAATGCTGAATGGGATTGAGGTCAGGACTCAACGCTGGCCATTCGAATGTTTAAATCGCGATGTCCTGTAGAGTTTCCATGGTGGCTGATGCTGAATGAGTTCTCGCATTGTCGAGTTTCAGGATAAACTGAGGATCCATTACAACTGCAATGGGCATAACATGACCTAGTACAATCTCGTTGATGTACCTCTGAGGATTAAGTCAGCCTCTTATCTGAAGGTCCAATCGGCCATCAATTGTGATGCCACCCCAGACCATGTCAGAGCCGCGGCCAAAGCTGTCTCTTTCCTGGACTGCTGCTCCATAATAACGTTCACCACGACGACGATAGACACGTATACGCCCGTCGCATTGTGTTAGACGAAGGCAGAACTCATCTGTAAACAATACATTGCGCCAGTGACGCAACTGCCAGTTCCTATGGTCCTCAGCAAATCGAAGTCGCTCTCTTCTGTGCCGAGCAGTTAATCGTGGGACCTGATGAGGTGGTCTTGGTCTTAAACCTGCCTCTCGGAGTCTGTTGCGCATTGTTTGGTCACTGACACTGCTACCAGTTGCTGCTCTTAGATCATTTTGCAGGTCCCATGCGGTCGCCGAGAATAATTCACCACATATAGATCGTCTCTGGCCGTTGTTTTTTGTTTTCTCCCTTGCCCTGGCTTTCGTGTGTATGAAGCTGTTTCACAAAATCGTTTCCAAACCCTCCCAACAACAGATGAAGCCACAATAAGCTCCGTAGACACTGCACGAATAGTCCAACCTTACTGCAGTATTGTCACTGCCCCCGAACACGTTCTGTCTCATTCAGATGCTTCATTTCGACTAATGCAACGTACACCAAGTGGATAGTAACGTATTCTTCACTTACACGCACTCGAGGACAGAGTGCGACATTGCTCAGCCATTTCACTTTGCGGCATAGCATGATACATGTGTCTACTGCCACTAAGCCGTGGCTTACCAAAAAAATGTGGAGGTGTCCTCGCATTTTTAAAACATGTCGGAAGAATACGGGCAACAGTATATATCGTAATCAGGGACTACGTACGTGGTTCACGCGATCAAATTCCTGTCCCTCTAATTGTTTTGAGCAGTGTATTTTGTAAGGCATAAAGAATAAATTTAGTTACAAATAAGGTTCATTAATTGCTAGTATGTACAAAATGTACATACGTTCTGACAGGTAAAAAGATACAAGCATTAAAAATGGATATCCAACGAGTTTAAATAACTAATTCCCTGCTTCATCTGTAGCCTCATGAATATCATGTAGGGTCCCACTGAACCTCCTTATTGGGCATTCCATGGCAATGTGATAAATCGTCTGAGGCACTTCACTGCTCTCGCAGGCTGGACTGGCGATCAACTTCCACTTATGCTTCCAATACTGGCATCTATCATGTAGGGTTCTTAGTCAATTTAGTGACGTCCAAGTTTTCCAAAGTAAGTTGAAACCAGGAGGGTGTTGTGTTGGATCCTGAATTAGTCTAGGTGATATTTGTCTGGATTCGAGGAAACCCAATTGTTGCACCATGCTTGATATACATAAATTGCTCTTGACCAAACTCCTCACCTAGTAACCATGAAGGTTTCCAAGAAGTTAATCTGAGATGTGTTTGAAAAGTATTCTGATGAATTTGCAATAAAGGATATTTACAATATTTTCCCCATTCTTTCGTCAATGAAATTATCTATGAAGATGAGGAGGTGTAGATCGGTTGGTTCCTGATATAGTTCTCATAGTATCATGCAGCTAAGTATCAATTTTCTGTATATGAGCGCTATTTAACCACACAGGACAGCAACATTAAGCCACTGGGTATACTAGGAAAAGAGCTGTTGTTCTAAGAATTGATGCAGTAGTGCCGAAAGCGGAAAAAAGCCTCGAGCAAACGGAACGTAGTCCAACACCCGTACACTGCGCCATAGATATCTCAGACGCTGGCTATTACTAAAGCCAAAATTTTCGCGTAATTCAAGACTACAGTATGTTGGTATGATGAGCTAGTTAGGTCGTGGCTCTTGGGACTAGAGGAGGAGTCAATGTGGCCCTTATTTGGAGATCCCTAGATTAGACAGTTTCTCTTCTGGATCAGCTGGATAAGTCACAAAAATTATCAAACTGATATACACCACCTTATGTGGTATCAGGATAAGTGTTGAGACTGCGGTCCCAAAAATCCTAGGTTTGATTCTTTGATCTGCCACGAAAGAACTCAGAAGAAGTGGGTTTGATTTCCATAGGCTATCTGCCATCCAAGAAGAGCCCGCCCCAAAGTAATTTCACCAGGCTTGAACCCTTGAGGGTGTAACATGCGTGGTGAGGCTACACACTCCCTGGTCCATTTTTAGGGTTAGTACAGAAGGCTGGGGACTCGATGAAAAGAAAACTGAGGGCATCAGAAAATACAAACAAGGGCAATTTAAGGCAGTAAAATTAAAGTCAACGTACGCTTTGGGTACCCTAATACCACCGCTTCGGGGTCGTCCGAGAGCAAGAGTTGACCAAGGGTGACTAGGCTGGTACAAGTAAATGGAAGCATTGCCGGACTCGGCTGATGTCTCGTGGTCTCCAACTCACGTTCCACTAGTTATGAACCCCTGCAGGGTACAAGAAATGAGCCTCAGAAAATGGGCACGGCCCACATACCATAGCCAGCTAGATATTAGTAATACAAAGAATCTAAATATTATGGGAGTCTGAAATTTTCAAAAAGTATTAATTAATTAAAATAAATGGTTTGTTTGAAAATTGATCCTTTCCGAGTGCTGATTTACAAGGGGTTCTAAATAAGATCAATATTATGATTTCCGAAGGACTAAGTAGACATATCAATCTGATCGGAAGATCCGGGAATCATACGAACTTATAATTGTAGGTTAAGGTCTCTATTTGGTGTAGCTTATGCACAGAAGGAAAGTGAATGAAACAAGGAATTATCGCCCGAAAGATGGGTAATGAGGTGCGAGCAGGAAACTCCGAGAAGGCACGCTTAGCCGTGAATTATCAGGACGAATGGCTGTTCCGAGAACATAGTTAGATAAAGCTTTGTTATGCTTGCAAACAATTAAGTTCTCTTATACGCACGCAAAATGGTAGCGATATTGCCAGACTAATTGCAAAGAACAGCCTAGCACTACTGTCGACCAAAATATTATGTGTACTCGAGTTTGAAGGTTGTTTGTGAAGTAAACAATAGACCTACATAAAATCTAATAAAATCATCATTTTCGTCATTCTATTTTATGCTAGTTCATATAGGTTGTGAATTTTTAAATTATTTTTTAATATTTTTTATCGCAGCCGGAACACAAAAAGTGCCCGCTTTTAAGCTTGTTTCAACCATGCGTCACATTTAAGAATTATTATCTCACAAACCCGTCATCAGATCGAATCCAAATTTTAACACAATATGCATTGGAATGTTGTATAACTGGTTTATTAATTTTAAAGTGTTGTGTGTCCAAGAAACAAAGTTGTTATCATTTATGTAAGGTAACTTTTTCTCGGCTCGGGGTGGTTTGAAAATGTAGTTCATGGTCGCGTTTTAATCCTTATACATCAAAAAGGTATAATGTATGATTGTGAAATACATAAATTTATTCACTTATTTTATAACGGTTTGTATTTGTACGGGAAATTAAGACATGATTCACCAGTTAGCCGCTCCGGTGAAAGCTGTACAGCGTTGCCAAGATGGGCTCCATACCGCGTCTTTGGCGCGCCTCACTCGGAAGTGACGGGCTCCATATCAGCCACGTTGTACAGCATTTCACGGAGCGGCTAGCTGGTGAACCTTGTCTTAATTCCCCGTACAAATACAAACCTATATAAAGTAAGTGAATTAATTTACGTATTTCACAGTCATACAGCATAAGTTGTTGATGTATAAAGATTACAACGCAACCAAGAACTACATTTTCCAACGACCCCGAGCTGAGGAAAAGTTACCTTACAACAAGTAGTACCGTGAAGAACTATACAGCCTATTTACATATCCTACTTACAGTATGTTAACTGCCACTATCAACATCCAAAATTTCAGTTTGATTGCTGTAATAGATTCGTAGATATTGAGAACCGACTAAATATTTCGGATGGTCGCCATGTTGGATTTTATATATGTAGGTCCTCGAGTTATGTACTGTTACGTGAAGATTATTGTGTACGTGTAGCATTCAAACTTCAATCGCATCATTAGGACACAAGAAATAATAAGGATATTTTAAAATTTCGCACAGCTGCCATCTTGTGGTTATGGAAACAATTGAAATAAATTAGATGGCAGTGGATCAACATTCGTATAAGGATTTACTCTACCAAGTTTCACTGAACTCGGATGGTTAAATTGCCAGAAACGTCCATGTGAATATTTATACTTCGCGTCGCCGCCATGCTGGATTTGTGATCACCAGGTTATTTAAAGTCCTATAGGTGAACTTATGTTCATAGCCCCTATGAACATAAAAAAATCAGTTTGATTGATGTAATAGATTCGTAGATATTCAGAGCCGTCTAAATATTTCGGATGGTCGCCATGTTGGATTGTTAAATGTGTAGGCCATAGAGTCATGTACCATTAAAGGAAATTTATTGCGTAGGTTCATTATTCAAACTTTCATTTCGATCGCATCATTACGACACAAGAAATAAAAACTTAATTTTAAAATTCGCACAGCCGCCATCTTGAGGTTATGTAAACAATTGAACTAAATTAGATACCAGTGTATTACAAAGTGTATAAACATTTCCTGTACCACATTTCATTGCGTTTGGATCATTAAATCGCGAGAAAGGTCTATTAAAAATTTCAAATTCGCTTGGCCGCCATGTTCGTTTTGTAGTTAAGCGGTTTTTGAAAGTCTTATAGATGAACTTCCAGTAGTGACCTTAACTCAGTATAAAATTTCAGGCTGATACCACTAATAGTTTCAGAGATATAGAATGCCGGTGAAATATTTCGCACATCCGCCATCTTCTGGTTATGTAAACAATTGAACGAAGTTAGATGTCGGTGCATTACAATGCGTATAAACATATACTGTACCAAGCTTTATTGCGTTTGGTTGGTTAGATCGCGAGAAACTTCTATTAAAAATTTCAAATTCGCGTGGCCGCCATGTTGGTTTTGTAGTTACCAGTTTTTCAAACGTCACATAGGTGAACTTTTAGTAGTGTCCTTTATCACCGTGAAAAATTCCAGGATGATATAGGGAATAGTTTCGGAGATATAGAATGCTGGTGAAATATTTCGCACAGCCGCCATGTTGGATTGATGAGACGTAACAAAATTTGAAGGGCACGGTCGGGGTCGCCGGAAATAGTGCTATGAACTTACCGAGTTTCATTGAAATCGCTCCATCCGTTTAAAAGTTATTATGGGGGCACACACACACCTCACTCACACACTCACACACACACACGCACACACACACGCACACACACACGGAAAAAAGGTGATCTCATAAGCCTATTTTTTTCAAAATTGAAAATAGGCTAAAAATAATAAGAACTTTCGTTCTTGAACACACAAAATTTTGAAATTAATATACCAGTTATACAACAGTCCAATGTACTTACATATTGTGTTAAAATTTGGATTCGATCTAATGACGGGTTTGTGAGATAATAATTCTTATATGAGACGCATGGTTGAAACACGCTTAAAAATAGTCACTTTTTGTGTTTAAACTGCGATAAAAAAATATTAAAATATAAATTAAACATTCCAAACCTACATGAACTAACGTAAAATAGAACGACGAAAATGATGATGTTATTGGATTTTATGTAGGTCTATTGGTTACTTCGCAAACAACCTTCAAACTCGAGTGCTCATAATATTTTGGTCGACAGTAAGAGATAGCAATGACATGGCTTTTTGGGTAATCACTCGCCACGTAATAATCACCAACTCTGTATAAACCGTACACAATCATTCAGTACTGCTGCATTACTAGCCATTTGATGGCTGGAATTATGGCTTGAATTAAGATACTGAGTATTGTTAAGATGGCGGAAGAGGAAAGTCGTGATGTTGATAGTGCCCTAGAAAGTATCCTCGTTGTCGTGGATAACAATAAAAATCTGAAGAAGCAATCGAAGACGACAATATTAGAATCAGTGAGTACTATCAGAAAACTCTTTTATCATCTAAATAAGAGAGTAGACGATTTGACACGTGAAAATAGTGAACTGCATTTAGAGGTTATTAATGTCAAAGAGAAGATTAACAGACTAGACACATGCATGGCGGGACAAGTGGCGCAGTCTACAGGCCTCGGACGTAAACTGTATTTTAACAGCAAGGACGATGCAAGCAGGGAGGGTAAGTGTCCATCTGGTGACATAAATAAGAAATCATTTGCAGATGTTGTTGCCACTAAACGGAAAGAGAGTAAGTTCAAGCTTACAGTAAGGACTAAAGGAAATCATTCTGCGGAAACGATAAAGAATATTCTGAAAACAAACCTTAACCCAGTAGAGATGAAAGTCGGCATCAGCGCATTCAAGACTCTTAAAGATGGAAGAATATTAATAGAAACATGTAGTAAGGAAGATATAGAGAAAGTAAGCAAATCTGTAGAAGATAAATGTGGGAGAGAACTGGAAGCTACGGTACAGGAACTACGTCAGCCGCGATTAGTTATATACGATATTCCTGAAGAAATTACAACGGAGAATGCATCTAATATTATAATAAATCAAAACCCAGAATTACAATCAGTAGAAGTTAAGATCACGCCTAAATTCGTATTTAACACTAAGCGTAATAAAAGGAATCTAGTGATAGAAGTTAACTCCCAAACCCGTCGGTTGATCCAAACAATAAAGATGAGATTAGGTTGGTTGATTTGCAATGTTGAAGATTATTTTCGAGTTAATCGTTGCTTCAAGTGTAGTAAATTCAATCATAGACATACAGACTGTAAAGGAGAAGTAGCTTGCCCCATATGTACAGGCCCACATAGTTTAAAGGAATGTAAAGCTTCAAGTGAAGAATACAAATGCATTAATTGCTTAACCTACAAAAAATATAACCCTAATCACACAACGTGCATAAATCACACTTCTCTTGACAGGAATTGCCCAAGCTTGCAAGCTGCAATTATGAAGCAAATTCAGAATACAGACTATTAATATGTATTCAGCAACCAATACCAAGAAATTAACAGGTATTAAAAACTCAAATAATTATGACAAGATCAACTGCCTACAGATTAATTTACAACATTCGATAGCTGCAACTGATAGCTTGATGAATCTGATACTACAAGAAGGAATAGATGTGATATTTATACAAGAGCCACGAATTATCAACAATAGGCCCACTGGTATTACAAATAGATATAGGAAGTTTGCTGCAAGTGAAGGTCGATGTCGTACAATCACATTGGTGACAAACCCTCAGATAGACGCTCTACTTATAAATGAATTGACTGACAAAGACACAGTAGTTGTGGAATTAACATACATGAGTTTAAAATTCTATTCTGTTAATATGTATCTTGATAGTCAAGAAATAATAGAAAGTGACTTTAACAAAATCAACAACATTTTGAAATATACATGTGGACAAGGGCTACTCATTACTATGGACAGTAATTCCAGATCTACAACATGGCGTGATATATTAACCAATGAAAGGGGAAAGAATTTAGAGGAATTCCTAATAATAAATCAGCTGTTTGTACATAACGAATACAGTGAATTAACCACTTTCCAAAGTAGTAGAGGAAAAAGTAACGTGGACTTGACCATCAGCAATAATAAACTCCTCAAGGAAATATATAACTGGAGGATAAGCGAAGAAGAGAGTTGTTCAGATCACAGAATTTTGCAATTCTTAGTAGCACAAAACTTCTGTTATGATACAACAGAAACCAGATTCACCGGTATCAAATATATAACGAGAGAAGAAGATCGTGAATTTTATCAAGAAATGTTAAAGAAAGAAATAGCAAGACAGTTCTGGGGAATAATACAGGAAGAACAAACTGAAGATATTGACAACAAACTATCAGTGTACATAAATAATTCTGCAGATATTGAGGACATAGTAAATAAAGTTAGCTCTGCCCAGACGAAAGTTTGCATGCAGGCTTTCAAAGTTAGTAGACCTTCTGGCAAAACCATCAGCCTCAAACACAGAACAGTGCCTTGGTGGAATGAAGAACTTACGATAATGCGGAAGAAAGTAAATGCATTCAGAAGAAAATTTCAGAGAACGTTAAATAATTATGACCTCCGAGATCAGCGAAAAACTGAATACTTTGCTGAAAAAACTAAATACCAAGCTAAAATCAGAAATGCAAAGATAGTGTCTTGGAAAGAATACTGTAGTAAAATTTCTTCAAATCCCTGGGACATAGTCTATAAATCAGCGTCAGGAAAAATTAAGAATACTCAAATTGTATCAACTCTTATTAACAATGAAGGTCACTACACAAGAGACTTAAAGGAAACAATGCATTGTATATTAAACCATCTCATTCAGAAGGATGATGAAATGGAAGATACTGCTCAGCAAAAGCAAATAAGGAAGGAAGTAGAGGAACCAATAGACACTCTGGACGACTGGGAATTTACAGAAGAAGAAATTAAATCTGCAATCAAAGATCTAGGTCATAAAAAGACACCAGGTGAAGATGGAATCACTAGTAAAATACTATGGTGGACGTATGAAAGTATCCCTAGAACTATGACATCATTATATAATGGTTGCTTGAAGAATGCTTGTTTCCCGAAGCGATGGAAAAATGCGAGACTTATACCAATCACAAAACCAGGGAAAGATAAGATTCAGGATCCCTCTAAAGTAGTGGAGTGGTGGTGCTTCTGCCCCACTTCAGAACATACATGTCGTTACTACTAAGCCTCAGCCATGTAATATTTGTTGATATCTCGCGAACCCATGGTCGGATGTTGACATATGAGGTGTCGTTGAACTCGAGCTGACGTCCTCTTTCCTATTGACCATGTATTATATTTTTCAAAAATTCTTTGAATTTTTTTGTTTTCGAAAGTTGGTGATAGTTTGAAAACCAAAAAATGATAGAACGTTGTGCCATAGCTCAAACGAATGGTCTTTATGCCCTTTATTTTCTATAATGAAACTTTTTTACTTTTATGTTTTTTTTTTCAAAACACTCGAATTTTGAAAATCCTATATTTTGGAAACTAGGAACTCTACAAAAACGTTTATTTGACATAAATGAAAGGTCCCTATGCCCTCTACCCCCAAAATAAATTTCAAGTCTCTAGAATGAAAACCTGTAGTAGTGTGGTAAGGACAGAGCTGGACCACTTCTTATTGAGCCACCCTCGTATTTGCCCCGAACTTGATATCTCGCTAACCAAACATGGGATTAGAACATACAGGGTGTCCTAGCACTCGTAGTGATGTCCCCTACTTTCCTATAGCCTCTTTATTTGATTAAAAGACCAAAACTAAAAGGTCATGTGCTTTTAATATCTCGCGAACCAATCATGCTAGAGGCATGTTCGACAGGTCCAAGGACTCGGGGTGACGTCCTCTCTGCTATGGACCACTCGTTATAATTTTTAATAAAATTGGAAACTCGATTTTGGGGTAAACACATGTTTTTGTGATTTTGCCGATATCTCGTGAACCAATCATGCTAGAGGTGTGTTCGACAGGTCCAAGTACTCAGGGTGATGTCCTCTTTGCTATGGACTACTCATTGTAATTTTTAAAAAAAATTGGGAAACGCGATTTTGGGGTCAACACGTGTTTTTTGTGATTTTGCCGATATTTCACGAAGCAATAACGCTAGAGGCATGTACGATGGGTCCAAGGATTCGGGAAGACGTCCTCTTTGCTATGGACCACTCGTTGTAATTTTAAAAAATGTTGGAAACGCGATTTTGGGGGTAAACACGTGTTTTTTGTGATTTTTGCCGATATCTCACGAACCAATAACGCTAGAGACATGTACGAGGTGTCCTAGGACTCGGGCTAACACTCTCTTTCAAATGTGGTAGATATTTTTTTTTCAAAAAATAATTCACATGGGTCTAACGCCATACATGTTGAAAAAACGTTTTCTTTTTCTTTACCTGTTTATAATGTTCATGAAGCGTGGTGGTTGAGAGAGACGATACGGCTGGGTGTGTGTGTGTTTCAACGAACCTGTCGCTGACCATGGTGGCTGTGTTCAATAGATTAATCGCTATTTCGGCGGGTCGGTGTATGAAAGAGCGAGCGTGCGTTTTTCTGATATTTTACCTTTAACGTGTAAACGGTGATGAGAACTTGGTTCTATGTTGGTCGAAGCGAGTACCGAAAACAAACGAGCAGGAGGTGAATACCATTTGAGCTTATTGGATGGCGTTGATCTGACTTGACAACAGGTGACGCTTGAAGGTGAAATAATCTGACCATCGTGGTGGTAGGGGTGTGTGAAAGGCATGCACACACATGTGTGAAACCACAGGCACGCTAAACCAGTGACATCCTGTTTTGCTTCGTACGTGACAAAATGCAAGTTCATGTGACATTTGATCTACCGCAGGTGTTCGCTTGGGACGTTATCTGTCCACGTGCGCGATAACTGTTAACAAGTGACATCCTGTCTTGCTTCGTACGTGACAAAATGCAAGTTCATGTGAAATTTGATTCGCCACAGGTGTTCGCCTGGGACGTTAGCTGTCCACGTGCCTGATAACAGAATGGTCAAAGCTTGGGAATCGCTGAATCAGTAAAAAGTATGATGCAACTTGTGGGAATGATGTCACAACCAATAGATAGGCAAGAGCTGCAAACAGCAGTGGTGGGAGGTGAAGGGAGGGAGAGGGGAGGGGTAATGTATGAGAGAACACAGGAGGAAAGGGAAAGACAAACATGTATGAACATGCATGAAGCGCGGAGCGCTGTATACATAGAGCTATAGGTGGTGTACAACATGAGTGAATAAATAAAAAGTACACAGGTTCACACAACATGTAATTTATTGATCCAAGAATTAAACGTAGAGTTAAACCCTAACCATTTGACGTAGAGTTTATTTCCTTTTTGTTTCAACACTTTTTCCACAAGATAATGCTGAGGAAATGCTGTTTTCTGAAGTTCATGGAGATAAAATCTACCTTTTATGGGTTGATGGTTGAGGTCCTCGAGTAAATAGGTGACTGGACTGTCCAAGTAGACTCGACGAATTCGAAATAGTTCAGTCCCCCACTGAGGCGTGTAGCCCTTATTGAAGGCAGACTTAAATTTGCTCACACGAACAAAATCCCCAATGTTCAGTCGGTGACGTTTAGGATCGGCTGTTTTTATGGGGTTAAACAGTTTATCCAATCGCTGAATATTTTTAGTTACGAGACGTGGCTTGGTCCCAATCGTTCTATGTTTGGTGTCATTGTAACGTGATACTAGCTCAGGTAACATGTCCAACCAGCGATAACTGCCCTGAGCGGTAAACGCTTTCCACATATGGGTTTTCAATGTTCGGTTGAACCGCTCGACCACACTGGCTTTGAGATTGCTGTACGTGGTGTAATGGTGAATATCCTTAGATTTGAGAAAACTGGAGAAGTCCTTGTTGAAAAATTCTTTCCCCTGGTCGGTTTGTAGCAGCTGAGGTTGACGTTGGGAGTGTTGAATAATATGTTGAAAGGCCTTGGTAACTAGTGGACCAGACTTGCGACGCACAGGTTCAACAAAGGCCATTTTGGAATAGACATCAATGACGGTCAACATATAGCGTACACCGTCGTTAACGCCAGCATAGGGTATCATTTCAACCAAGTCAGCCTGCCAAAGTTCATCCACACCTCGTGAAATCACCTTGAGTCGTGGATAATGACGCCTAGCTGGGCGATGCAACTCGTGAGCAATACCCATTTTAATGGGTGAGGGCTTAAACAATAATTTTGGCATTTCGAAGTTCTTGTTCAATTTCTTGAATTTCCCAATCGTGACCGGTATGGCCAGCTTGACGTGAGGCATGCAACAACTGTAGCCGCTGGACGAGCTTATTAGGATTGTGCCAGTAGGTAACATCCACAAGGGGTTTTAATGGTTTAAATGTCACTCCCGAAGCGGACGCTTTACGACGAGTACTTTGACTGGTGGGAAACATTTTTGCAATGATGGTTTTATATTTTTGAGATATATTGGCATTCACTTGTTGCGTGGGATCATACTGTCTTTTGTGAGCATGGGTATCCAATAAAATGGATTTATATTTGTCAAGATCCTCTGACGTATAATCATGGGAAGAGGGGGTCCGAGAAAAGAGCAGCTTTAACAGTCCTGGCGTTAATTTATAGTTGATGTTTTTAATGACAGCTTTAGTACGAGCAAATTTAATGGATGAATCGCCAATTTTAAAACTATCATTCTCATAGCGAACACCATACGTGGTATCTGTGTTTCCAATAAATAGATCGGTGAAATAGGGTTCCAATGTTGATCCATAATATTTTATTAAAATGGTTTTCAGTTGAGCTTTATGTTGAGGCGTGGCCAGGAGTTGTGAAAACGGAGACGCCCTGGAAGGGCAAGGTGTATCGACCATGGCCATGGATTTCTTTTTTCTCAAAAACTCTGCAAGGGGTGCGGCCTTTTTTTGAGGCGTAAACACATGTTCCTCCTCATCCTCAACTTCACTAACACTAGTCAAATCTTCCTGTTCCTCTTCCTCTTCCTCTTCCTCAGGGTCCTCGTGCAGCGTCTGCGTGGCTTGTGAAACGGTGGGTAGCGTTTCAGATGGCTTGAAAGAGGGTTTCAACATGGCTTTTAGTGGAGGTGCTAAATGTTGCTGAATAAACAAAGCATGATTGGCACGTGATTGTTTCAATTGACGAAACTTTTGGCGAATAGTATTTTTTGCTCTAATAATATGCTTTTTCAATTGACTCTCTGCTAACGCCATGGTGTCTTGACAAATGACTTGATGGGGAATGAGACAGGGCCTTAAATAGCAATAAAATGATCAAACCCTAAGCGATACCGTCCTTGGTTGAGTTCACTTTGTTTGTCAATCACTAAACAGGCATGACGTTGAGTGTTCCAGCACTTGGCACACAATTCTGTAAACATTTGAAAGGTCATATCCGGATTCACATGTTCATTATAAATGTGACGACTGTTCCTCTCGTCCTGACGAAATAAAACAATGGCATTGGCATTGTCACGAATCAACTGTTTGGACATTTTAGAATACGTTTGCCCAAGATAGAAGCAATCGATATGTTTGTGTCGACCCATGCTGAAATAGCTTTGAATGATGCCTTGACGTTCAGTGGATACATCATCGAAAATCATGAGTGAATCAGGCTTTACCTCATCCGGTGAAATCACATTTTCTTGCATGGAAAATGTAAAATAACCCATATTCTCTTTTTGAAATCCAGACATGGCTTGATCCAGAAACACGTAGAGGGGTTGGTAGAGAGATTTTGCAAAAATATAAATATTTTGAAAACGCAGACCATTGGGCGCTGTAATGAGCGTTAGCAAAAGATTAGTCTTTCCACAGCCGGAAGGCCCCACAATGATGCAGCGAATGGAAGATGGAAACAGTGAACCATGGCGTTGTTCACGTGATGTGGGACAGAGATGGGAAACCATGTCCCCCACGGGGAATGACTCTTGCTGCTTAATAATCTTCATGTCAACTAAGGCTTAGACAGGCTAGCCGGCTGTCTATATACAGGACACCGAACCTTGTCATAGAAACAGTAGACTGCTACTACAGGTTGATGATGGATGTCTTTGGACGTGCGTTGATGGCCAAAGATAGACCTGTCCTCATACATGATCCTAAACAGGAAACAGATCCTGCTAATAAACACTATGTGGATAGGTCAGTAGTGCCACGCACAAAACAGGGAGATTATGACTTTAAGGGAAAGCGGTTAACCCATGTAAAACATCCTCAAGTGTCTACAGACGTTACTACGAAAAAGTATGTGGATAACAAAGTGTATGAGTTTTATGACAAAGTGCCCCAGCTTATGGTGAATGGCTATAGCGCTAATCACCATCGGATTATTCACGTGGAAGACCCACAAGACGAAGACGATGTTTGTACCAAGCGTTACGTGACCCATGAATTTTTTTTTTTTTTTTTTTTTTTTTTTGTCGTGTAGCCTCCTGAGAGGCCGAGTGCAGGTCTTTCTAGTCGACGCCCGTGGGCGACCTGCGCGTCGGGATGAGAGATGGAATGGATGAAGATGATTGAAACTGGGCAAGGATGTGGAAGGAAGCGGCCGTGGCCTGTCAGAAGGTACTGTCCCAGCATTTGCCTGGTGTTGAAAATGGGAAACCACGGAAAACCATTTCAAGGACAGCCGACGGTGGGGCTCGAACCCACGCGTCTACCGAGTCAGCAGAGAGCTTGGCCCCTTGACCTAACGCAGCGCTTTTAGCCCGCGTAGCCACTACTGTCGGTACCCATGAAATGAAAAGGCTTTATAAATTTATCCCATCTGTGTTTTTAGTGTATCTGACAAATGAAAAACCTGTGAATGACAGAAACCATTTACCGCTAGTCCATGATCAGCACTCGACCTATGCGCTTGCTTCGGGTTTAAGCCACTATCGATTACACTATGATGGAACCATTCACATCAAATATGCCATACCTGATGAGAACCATTTACAAATAAAGATAAATGGTCATAGGATGTTGGTCCATAACCATGAAATGGTCAATGCTGGTGACGAATTATCCTTTCACCTCATGTTGACATGGGATGAAAAGCAAGCGGGAAAAACCATAAACGACTTTCCACTTTATGTGGAATTGGAATATACAGCCATGAAATAACCATCTGACGTTAGTTGTGATTTAAACTTTCTTGTGAAAGGTTGTGGGTCATTATCATCATGGTGAAACAAAGGTATGCAGTGAGAAAGACTAAAAAAAGGACTTTGTCCTTGGAAAAGCCTGGGCTTACAACATTCGAGGACAAGCCCTTGCGAAAGAAAAAAAGAAAAAATAATGTATTGACCATAAGGAAAGCCCTTCGAGCAGCACAGAGACAGGTTATTCCAAAACGTCGGCGACAGGTTTCAAACCAAGGGCGAGTGATTCCAGTCCCCAAACGAGCGGGATTTTTACCTGCATTATTTGCCGGGTTGGCTGCTCTGGGCTCACTTTTGGGCGGTGCCAGTGCAGTGGCGAAAACCATTAAAGCCGCGCAGCAGGGCAAGCAACAACTCAAAGAAAGTCAGCGACACAATGAAACGATGGAAGCGATTGCCATGGGGGCTAGAAATGCCAATTTAAAGCCAGCCTTTTATCAACAAGGATTTGGGATTTCACCATTTCGAAATATTAAAAAAAAAAATAACCTCAGCCATAGCGAGACATGCCCTGACGCATCAACAAGTGGAGAGCTATGCTAAACAACTAAAGCTTTCTCATTTTCGAGGTGTGTTTATGCGAAACCAATTACCCCCACGACCCTGGAAACAGGAATGTGCTGTTGTCAATTTGGATGATCACCGAGGACCAGGAACGCATTATGTAGCTTATGTCAAAGAGGGATCCACGGTATGGTACTTTGACAGTTTTGGGAATTTGCCCCCGCCCATGGAACTAGTGACCTATTTTGGAAACAGGATCAAGATATATTATAATGTGAAACGAGAGCAAACGTTTAACAGCCAACAGTGTGGACGTTTGTGTTTAATTTTTTTATATAAGACGCAGCATAAGCAAAAACGCCACCAGTATGTCGGCAGAAAGTAAAACGTTTACATTGCATGGACGTGGACCTGAAGTCAGCCTAGACTTTTACCCGCCTATCGAATTGAGTGAAAAACCCTATGGTTTAGGACTTGTTTCTCTTGAAACGTACAATCGAATATACAACATACGTGAAAATGTGAACAACAAGTTTTACTATGATGATTCTGTGCTCACCTTGAACTCTGGTGGATACACGATCGATGACATTTATGAACACATTTATGTGGTGTTGATCAATCAATATGGTTTAAAGTCATTTCTCGACGGAACGCACAAGTTTGAACTTGTAGGCAATACCAACACTCATCGCTGCAGTATTTTCTCCTCATTCAACATTGACTTTAAAACACACCCCGATTCCATTGGCCCATTACTAGGATTTAAACCACGTGTGTTGGAGCCCAACAAAAAACATGAATCAGACCATGAAGTGAAATTCATTGAGGACCATCATGTGTCGGTGACGTGTAATATTATTAGCCAAGTGTACACCAATCAGGAACCATCGCATTCACTTTATGACTTTATTGTGACATCGCCCAATGGCTATATTATTCATGAAAACCCTCCAGTGGTGCTTTTTCATGCTGTGGCTGTTGATAGTATTAGTAATATAACATTAAGACTGATCAATAGAGATCAACAACTCATTGATCTAGATTCTACCACACCAGTGACTTACAAGTTGGTGCTAAAGCCACTATGAAGTTTGTGTATAAAGCAACAACACCGTCTAGGAATGGTGTTAGTTGTTTGCCACGTGAATACACGTTAACATCTCAGAACAAGCAGATTTTACAGCATTTGGGTTACCACGTCAACCCTCATGATGAATTCTATCCTAGAGATAGCGAACCGCATCGAGGAGCAACCAGGAGTGGTAAGAATTGATCTCCATTCCTATCAAGCTCAAACACCTGGACTCAATAACAATGATGAAATTCAATTTGTTATCAACAACCAAGATATTTACACCCTACCGCATGAAAGTGTCATTCAGATTGAAGGTCGGCTCACCAAAGCCGATGGCTCTACACCTACCACATCCAAGTTGGCCAACCATGGTTTAGCCTTTCTGTTTTCTGAAGTACGTTATGTCATTAACGATATCGTGGTGGATAGCACTCGAAATGTGGGCATTTCCAGTGTCATGAAACTATACCCCTCTTATAGTGAGGAAGAAGGTAAAACACTTTGCATGGCAGGTTGGTGTCCTGACTCGACCAATGACTGGATGGTACACACCGATGGAACCTTTACTGGATATTTACCTCTTAAACTGATTCTAGGCTTTGCTGAAGATCACCAACGCATTGTGGTCAACGCATGGCAAGTGCTTTATCTGGTGAGAGACAGGAGTGATAATAATGCACTCAAGGGAGCCGACAATGCCCCCATCGATTCAAAAGTTCAACTACAACGCTTGCTATGGAAAGTGCCTCATGTGACCCTTAACGATAGCAAAAAACTGGACATACTCAAAATGGTAAAGAGAGATATGCCTCTACCCATGGAATTTAGAAGCTGGGCACTCCATGAGTATCCGCTATTGCCCACCACCAACACACACAGTTGGTCTGTAAAAACAGCTCGCTATACAGAGAGACCTCTCTACCTGATTGTGGGTTTTCAAACGAATCGCAAGTATCAACAAACCAAAGATGCCACGCAATTTGATCACCTGCAATTGAGAAATGCACGTCTTTTCCTCAACGGAGCTGTGTTTCCCTATGAAGGACTGGATTTGGATTTTTCAAAAAATAAATTTGGCCCCCTGTACGACTTGTTTTCTAAATTTCGATGGTCGTATTATCAAAAAGAGAACGGCCCCATGCTACTACCCCCAAGCGTTTAAGGCAAGAGCGCCACTGATTGTCTTTGACTGTTCTTACCTGGAAGAGTCTGTCAAGCCATCCAATATCGACATTCGACTAGACTTTGAAACGCATGACAATGTACCAGCCAATACGACGGCCTACTGTCTGATTATTCATCACAAACAAGTCAACTATTATCCACTGTCCAACCAAGTGACGAGTGTATAAATAACAGCTCAACCCACGTCAAGCCGCTCAGTCATGTCTTGCTTTAAAGCCTCAAGAGACGTTACATCCATGAATTTAAACTCTGAGGAACAACGTTTCAAGACTTTTGCCACATGGCCAGTGCCTTTCATAAACCCTCAAGCCTTGGCGGCCGCTGGATTCTACTATTTAAAAACAAGAGATGAAGTGAAATGTGCCTTTTGTCCCATCATCATAGACCAATGGCAGGAGGGCGATGAACCCATGCAGGAACATCAGCGCTGGTCACCCACCTGCCCCTACCTGTGCAGAATGAAAGTGGGAAATATATCCTGTAATTCAAGCTATCCCTCGCTTGTGTCTTTGGGTGATGAAAAAAAAACAAGTTACGATACATGTGGGCCGTATGGTATCCATGGTGCTTCGGTGAGCAGATCACCATCAAAAACGCCTAGTTTAGAGACATTGGGACATCATCGGTGTTATGGACGTTACAAACACAAGAGACTATATTGTTGTATCAGTTGCTATCGTCCTTATCCTAAAATGAGAAAAGCCTGTAAGACGTGTTATGATAATAAAATGATGTAATTCTTAAATTCTTATTTTTGCATGTCCCCCTGTCCTACCCTAACCTCAATTTGAAACTAGCATGGAAGGTAAGTCCATGCCATGATCACACGTGATCGTCAGTCAGTCGTCAGTTGAACTTGGT
Organism: Meconema thalassinum; assembly: GCA_946902985.2. Taxonomy (NCBI): domain Eukaryota; kingdom Metazoa; phylum Arthropoda; class Insecta; order Orthoptera; family Tettigoniidae; genus Meconema; species Meconema thalassinum. The sequence goes on along the minus strand of OX336394.1, from coordinate 356,691,388 downwards.
CCAGGCAAGCGTCAACATGTTGCGCACACTCATTGTGGATTGCCAAGGGTTTAAAATTTGGTGACAACAAATTTATATTTAAACAAGTGGCCATAATCGATTGTACCACGTTTTGGATATCGCAAGCTACGCATTTGCTATTTAAACCACCCCATGCTTTTGATTTGTTGTGTGAAAAAGACCGTAAACAAACCCAGTGGATTGAAAATCATAGGCAACTAGACTGGAATCAGGGAACCATTTCCTATAAATATTTGGACGTGGTCATGAAAGCACACTTGTCCTCGGCCAATGTGGTATTTGTGAAAGGTAATGAAAAACGTCAATGGTTGCAACCATTTTTGGCGTCTTACTGCCAATGTATCGACCTCATGGAGTTGGGCTGCCCCTCCCTGCAAACGCTCATGGATACTTGTTCCTGTGGCAACATTACCCATACAGCTCTATCACATGCGTGGCATCTCTTTCATTGGTTAACCACCCATGCCTGCTGGGAGTTGTTGAACAAAATTATAACTCAAGATTTACCTGTGAATGACGTCAGTGAGATTTCTACAAGCGACGTGTAAACATCTACAGCACGTGATACCATGGAGAAAGGCAATGCTACGGACAAAGCCATCGGCAAGTTCTTTGTGTGCAAAAAGAAACTAGACAGTTTTACCAAAGAGGAACTCTTGGCGCTGCCCAAGTCGTTCATTTATTATGTGGCCGCCAACGCAGTGAAAGAAATCTGGCAACATGTACCAAAATCATGGACTCAAGACCCTGTGTTGAGTGAATTGCAACCCTGTACGGATTACGATCACCATAATCAAGTGGCCATGGCAAAAATACCGTCTATGCATCAGTGTGCGACTTGCCAGCTAGTGAAACTGTATCACGGTCATAAAAGTCCGTGTAAAGATGTTGTTGAATCATTCCACGGGTGTCATGGCGATAAAAAGCAACAACAACAACAAACACAAACATCGTCCACAGAGGAAGAGGAAGACCAAACCTTTTTACCATCGATGGAAAAGGATATGCCAGACTTGTACTGGCAATGGCGTCATTGACAAAGTGATTCAATACTTACCTTTCGAAATCCATCTTCCAGGTTATCGTTTTTGCGGCCCTGGAACTCGTCTCGAAAAACGTTTACAACGTGGTGATGTACCCATTAATCTTTTGGATCAAGCATGCAAGGAACATGACCTTTCTTATCGCCATAGTCATCCTGGTTTAAGACATGTGGCAGATAAATTGTTATTAAAGAAAGCTAAACAACGTTTCACATCCAGTGATGCCTCAGGGGGTGAAAGAATGGCAGCCCTAATTGTCATGAGTGCTATGAAAGGAAAGTTGATGATGCATGGACATAAACATTGAGGAGTGAGGAATTGGGATTTGTTTGTCTTCTATTTTTCTTTTGTCAATTCACTATGAAATAAAAAACAAAGGTATACCAGAGCACGATGTTTTGTGTTTTTATTATTTATAAAAAAACATGATGTTGATGGCTGATTTCTCATTTTCACATTTCACACATTGCCATTTTGCTAATTTGCAATTTACAGTTTTTGAAAACGTTCGTTTTGATGATATGGATTTTTCCATTTTGCTGATGACACTTTTTAAAGAATGACCGTTTGAAGTTTTTGAATTTTCATATTTCACACATGCCCATTTCCAGTTTTTAAAAATGTCCGTTTTAAGTTTTGCGTTTTTGGTGATATGGAAACATAGATTTTCCATTTTGCTGTTTTCACATTTTTCCCTTTGGTGTATGTCGAAAGTTGAGATTTGACAATGATGTTGATGCAAGTGCATGACCATGACGATGCTGCAGTGAGTTTATGGGTGTTTGGAGAAACGTCGAGGTCTACGACTACTGCAGGTAAGACTGTTTTTACAAAAATAATGTCTTTTGACTGCCACATTTCAATGAAAAAACAAAACTATTGAAAACAAAATGAGTATATAAGTGACCATTTACCCCCCTCCCCACCCACCCACCCTACCTCACCGTGTTTGCTCTGGTCAATCATACACACCAGTTTTCTCTCTCCACTCATACATTCACACCTGTCTTTGGGAACAAACACAACCACTTTATTTATTCCCAAAAGCACATTCTCGACATGCACACTCATCCCAAAAGAACTTTTTAGTTTATCATTTACATTATGAAAAATAATTAAATACTATTTATTAAAGTTACTAAAAATCTTACTTATTTCATATTTACAAAAAAAACTCAACTTTGTACAGCGTTAAAAGAATCAAACTATTTACCAATCAAAAAATTTTAAAAAAATAAGGTTGCATAGAACTTTTAAAGAGCAAAAGGTCCAAGTGGGTTGTCACTATTTTACAAAATCTACTATTTACAATTGCAGAAACCAATATTTACAAAATACTAAATCTACAAGTTACATAAAGCTATGTCCCATAAACGATTAAACAATGAAATCACACCTTCTCCTCCTTGCGATCATAACCCCAGGGCAGGCTGGTGAGCAGGTCATCAGCCCACACACGCTTGTTATCCATGGAGGCTAGAGTGCGTTTTCTCTGTTCCACAAGATACAAATGATGGTTGCTGGATTGTATCCTGCACTGTGTATGAGACATAGCTTTGCCAGTGCGTAAAACCGCTAGATAGTCATCAACACGTAGCGATTTTACCACTGCCCTACCTACACCTTTTGCTCTTTTGGCTTCCTTACAGTCGAGTGTGCGGTAAGCATACATTTTTGAAGCCAAACCTACGAATTCCGTCATAATGGAATCACCGCATTCATCTTTTAAAACGCCCATTTCCTTCTTGTTTTTTATGGGCAGCTGAAACACATTGTCAGCGCTATAGCAAGAGGTGTCGAACCAGTCACTATGTTGCCTCATGACGTCATAGGGGTTGCAGTGGCGAATGTGGTAAATGAATGAGTCCGTGTCCATATACAAAAGAGAGACGTCCTCAAAATGGCGTTTGGCAAACTCATAGTGGAATCGATACATGACCGATTTAGAAAAGTCTAAAATGACTTGACCCAAGTAAATGGGCTTATCCATGGTCACGCTGGTCTTACTCATTTCAATAGTAGCCAAATCCTCATCGATAATTTTGATCGATTTGAAATTTGGCTTGGCAATGTACCGCCGGGCACCCCACTGCCCCTCCCAGACATTCACCAATTTAATGTCACGGTATTTGCGGACATTCTCCATGGATTTGCCATAGATGCAGTTGTTCATTAATTTAAAAAAATTAATTTCAAACTGCTGTGTTGCCATTTGTCGGTGCTCTGTGTTGAGTCGCATGTATGGCTCAAGCCATGCTTTTTGAGCAAAAGAAATACCCCTGTGGATTTTCTTCAATACCAAGCCTTGGGCGAGGCATTGCATCAACATTTGGATATGTAGCACATACCGATTTTTGTTGTAAAGTGTGCCCATGAGTTTTTCAATTTTCACTTTACTGTCAGGGGGAACCATTTGCTCAAGACAGAATGGGAAATCGGCATGTTCATCATACAAGGATGAGGGATATTCAATATCCACTTCTAGCACATATCCACGGCCTGTTTCTTGGCTAGCCATGATCACATCAAATTCTGACACTTGTTTGTCTGTCAGCCAAGCAAACTTCCCATAGGGCAAAGGCTGACTCATGGCGTAACCGTACAAATTATTCACGTCATAGTACATTAAGTACGATTCTGGTTTGTCTGGTGAATAATCAGGCATGTAGACATTGTTCGCTTTGGCATGGCGCTGGTTAAGTGACACAAATCCGCCACGAATGCCCTTTTCAAAAAATAGAACCATGTCTACGTCAGTGAGTAAATCCAATTCCACTTGAGTGTATTTTAAAGCGGCATCAAACGAGAGTCCAGGACTCGTGTAATAGTGAGCCGGGTCAAGACCGTAAATGTGTTGACACAAGTTACGGAATTTTTCAAACACATCAGTGAGCAGCAATACATCCAGTTTTAGGTAATGCAAAGCATATTCACTTAGCGTGTTCATGCCAAACACTCGCCAAACTTGACATGCATGTGCATAGTCTTCATCGGAAATGGTACTGCGTGTTAGTTTGGAGTAAAATTTCTCTTGTGGTGGGAGTTTTCTTTGCTTTAACACGTCCCAGCTGTTGCAGAAATCATACGGGAATATACCTTTCCGAATGCACAACTGAAATGGCTCAGGATCATTAAAATGCATTCTAGTATTTTTTAATTCCTCCTCATTCAAGCCATTCACAAGGCTGTCTAGCGAGGATGCCATAAACTTAAAGGAATCCAAAAATCGAATGCTAAAGTCGCCCAACCACCATGTCAGGGCTGTAAAACGCTCATGGTTTTGGGGAATAATGGTAAACGAGCCCTTGTTGACATGACCCAATTCACGAATCAAAAACTGAATGTCATAATTCGCCAGATTGTGGAAAAAGACAGCGATGAAACGAGGAGCTGGAAAGTTTAAGTTGCATTTGCTGTGCGCAGCTCCACGAAACTCCCCCGTAAAGTGCGAGTGGTCTCTGACTTTTTTCTCTCCACTTAAAATAGGCTTTTCGCAAATATGACATGTCGTGGCATGCTCATACTGCTGCTGCTGTTCTGGAGATAGGCTCATGGGTACTGGGTGGTTTAGTAATTCCTGTACATGATCGACCAACTTGACAAGTTCATCCAAGAACCATTTGGCACAATCTGGCCCCTCACGGTATTTGTAAACGGATTGTGTGGGGTCATAGGCACACACCACATTAAATCCTATGGCAAAGGGTTCATGTTTTTGAATGGGTGTGGTTGAGCTGATGGTGGGATCTGGTTCACATCCCGCCATGGGTGTGGTGAGTGCTTCGAAATCTGCATATACCACATAGGGAACAGTGTCACGCTTATGAATGTCTTTAAAGTTTAACACAGCCTTGTCCCCTTGTGGCAATATCAATCTCACCGCTTCCTGAGAAACGCAATCTACCCTATGACGTCCCAAAAGCGTAGGGGTTTTAAAATATTGCAAGCAACGGTCACAAATATGTTTTACACCAGCGTGCTTAGACACTTGTCTGCTTAGCAATCTACTCAAGCTTTTAATGAGGCAGTAGTGATTCACCTCTCCTACAGATAAATATAAAAGATGAATGTGGTGTCGTTTCGGTTCTTTTGTGGCATAAAAAGGACCCACAATCTCATTACCATCAAGGCCATACACCATGAACGAAAAGTCCTGGTTATCTTGTTCAAACCTATGGATCTCGGTTAAGTCCATAGGGAACGATACTCGAGTTAAATTTAACGTTTGTTTTAATTCATCAAACTTGGCCTTGTACTTTGCTGGTCTGTTAACATGACGATCTTGAGCTGGCTGCAAGTACGCAGCCACAGCCCACAGAAAGCAATCATTGTCATGGTTCTCAATATTCACCACAGCCTTTTTCGAAGCTATTGCTGGCGGTGTTTTAATATAGCTAGACCCAGCATTCAACGGGTTGAAATGACAAATGTTGATTTGTAAATGATGAATTTTGTCTAAGGCTAGACCACTCGGTCCTTGTTGCAGTTTATCAAATTTTGACAGCAAGGCATTCACCACGTGGGTTTCATACCACTGTTCCAAATTATGGGCTATGAATAGCTCTTGCATTTTACTGCAAATATAGAACGTCTCTTTATGCTCTACATCCTTCTTTTTATATACGAAATCGCACACTAGTTCTGTATTCACCTTTAAAGCCGTATGCAACCTTTGCGCTGTACAAATTTCAATTTTAAAAATTTCAAAACAAGATTCTAAAAATTCTTTGGGAATCGAACTTTTTCTAACATTCACTATGCGGCCAGAGCACACACGCGATTTGAAACAACTGTTTAGGGGTTCCCAAGTTAACGTATCCGCAGCAGTAAAAGACATTATTTTGAAAGAACACTCTCACCTGAGTTTTCAGCTGTAGACTGCTTGACAATGGTTCCACTCTAAAGCCACTTGGTTTTCAACTGTATTTGCTATAGCAGTGAACCCTTTTTTTTCCAAATATCTAAAAAGAAATAAAATAAACCACCATTAGTATATCCATTCCATATAGTTTATGCATTTCATAAACAAAACAAAATCAAACAGGTTATATATTTAAAAAAAAATATCTCACCTTCACGTGTAATGCTTTGCTATATTCCCGTCTCGTGGGCTAGTGTGGAAATGGTTTCCCCTTCTATCGGTCTGTCTTTCTCTTTCTTTAATATATTTCCCACAGACACACGACAGGTAGGCTATACACGTTATCTGCAAACAAATAAATAAATAAATAAAATCATTAATTACCTAATCAATAAATAATTGCATGTATTTATATAAAAATCGATAAATATATAAATAAATATATACCTACCCCACAACAAGGTTAAATATTTTCCACCAACACCAAAACTGATAAGCGCAGTGTGTTCAAAGGTAGTCACCTAAGTGAGCGTGGAAATGATAACGACATGTCTTTATATATGCTACGTTGCATGTATAATCTTTTTTTTTTCCCACGCTTTGACCATTCTGTTATCAGGCACGTGGACAGCTAACGTTCCAGGCGAACACCTGTGGCGAATCAAATTTCACATGAACTTGCATTTTGTCACGTACGAAGCAAGACAGGATGTCACTTGTTAACAGTTATCGCGCACGTGGACAGATAACGTCCCAAGCGAACACCTGCGGTAGATCAAATTTCACCTGAACTTGCATTTTGTCACGTACGAAGCAGGACAGTATGTCACTGGTTTAGCGTACATGCCATCTCACACGTGTGTGCATGCCTTTCGCACTCCCCTGCCACCACGATGGTCAGATTATTTCACCTTCAAGCGTCACCTGTTGTCAAGTCAGATCAACGCCATCCAATAAGCTCAAATGACCTTCACCTCCTGCTCGTTTGTTTTCGGTACTCGCTTCGACCAACATAGAATCAAGTTCTCATCACCGTTTACACGTTAAAGGTAAAATATCAGAAAAACGCACGCTCGCTCTTTCATACACCGACCCGCCGAAATAGCGATTAATCTATTGAACACAGCCACCATGGTCAGCGACAGGTTCGTTGAAACACACACACACCCAGCCGTATCGTCTCTCTCAACCACCACGCTTCATGAACATTATAAACAGGTAAAGAAAAAGAAAACGTTTTTTCAACATGTATGGCGTTAGACCCATGTGAATTATTTTTTGAAAAAAAAATATCTACCACATTTGAAAGAGAGTGTTAGCCCGAGTCCTAGGACACCTCGTACATGTCTCTAGCGTTATTGGTTCGTGAGATATCGGCAAAAATCATAAAAAACACGTGTTTACCCCCAAAATCGCGTTTCCAACATTTTTTAAAATTACAACGAGTGGTCCATAGCAAAGAGGACGTCTTCCCGAATCCTTGGACCCATCGTACATGCCTCTAGCGTTATTGCTTCGTGAAATATCGGCAAAATCACAAAAAAACACGTGTTTACCCCAAAATCGCGTTTCCCAATTTTTTTTTAAAATTACAATGAGTAGTCCATAGCAAAGAGGACATCACCCTGAGTACTTGGACCTGTCGAACACACCTCTAGCATGATTGGTTCACGAGATATCGGCAAAATCACAAAAACATGTGTTTACCCCAAAATCGAGTTTCCAATTTTATTAAAAATTATAACGAGTGGTCCATAGCAGAGAGGACGTCACCCCGAGTCCTTGGACCTGTCGAACATGCCTCTAGCATGATTGGTTCGCGAGATATTAAAAGCACATGACCTTTTAGTTTTGGTCTTTTAATCAAATAAAGAGGCTATAGGAAAGTAGGGGACATCACTACGAGTGCTAGGACACCCTGTATGTTCTAATCCCATGTTTGGTTAGCGAGATATCAAGTTCGGGGCAAATACGAGGGTGGCTCAATAAGAAGTGGTCCAGCTCTGTCCTTACCACACTACTACAGGTTTTCATTCTAGAGACTTGAAATTTATTTTGGGGGTAGAGGGCATAGGGACCTTTCATTTATGTCAAATAAACGTTTTTGTAGAGTTCCTAGTTTCCAAAATATAGGATTTTCAAAATTCGAGTGTTTTGAAAAAAAAAACATAAAAGTAAAAAAGTTTCATTATAGAAAATAAAGGGCATAAAGACCATTCGTTTGAGCTATGGCACAACGTTCTATCATTTTTTGGTTTTCAAACTATCACCAACTTTCGAAAACAAAAAAATTCAAAGAATTTTTGAAAAATATAATACATGGTCAATAGGAAAGAGGACGTCAGCTCGAGTTCAACGACACCTCATATGTCAACATCCGACCATGGGTTCGCGAGATATCAACAAATATTACATGGCTGAGGCTTAGTAGTAACGACATGTATGTTCTGAAGTGGGGCAGAAGCACCACCACTCCACTACTCTCTAAATTCCGACCAATAAGCCTGATAAATGTGGCGGGCAAAGTATTAGAGAAACTTCTAATAAATAGAATAAATCACTACCTCTATACCAATAAACTACTGAACGAAAATCAATATGGCTTCACAGTTCAAAAGTCTACTACTGATGCAGCTATGGCACTTGAGGAATTTATAACTGAGGCATCTAAGAAGTGATTATCCGGGCTGTTAGGCCGTGGTCCAGTAGGGCTGTTGTTTCCCGACGTTTCAGCGAAGACTGCGTTCGCCATTATCAAGGGTCTTCTCTTTCCGATGGTCAGAGGTAGACTGAAATTGCGTTTGTCCGCCCCCGCTATATATAGTGTGCGACCGGGTCGGTTCACTTCGCGGTCCGGAACTTTCCGCACCAGGAGTGGAGCGCGCTGATTGGCTGCCAGTACCGAGAGGTGTGCAATGCTCAGCCAATGGTTTGATGTTAGTTGATCTGAGGACGGGATGCCAGATTTTGTTCACCCGTTCGCTCTCTTCTTTCCGGTTGAAATTGCTAGGGTGTTTGAAAATTTCAATAGCCTCTCGCTGCAGCCTCGCGTGGTAGTGGACGGTGCTGGACAGCACCTCTGTGCACCCGTAGTGAACATCATGGCCTTTAAGAAGGGAATGCTCTGCCACCGAGGACTTCTCCATCTGGCCCAGCCGGCTGTGTCGCTCGTGTTCCTTCAGCCTGGTGGCAATACTGCGCTTCGTGGTACCAATATATACCTGGCCGCAGCTGCAAGGTACCCTGTAGACGCCCGCACCGGAATGGGGATGGCGCTTGTCCTTGGCAGATCTGATTAAATCGCGTATCTGTCTCGTAGGCCTGTATACGGTCCTGATGTTATGATGGCGGAGTATTTTGCCTATCCGGTCAGTCACCTTGTGAACGTACGGGAGGTACGTCACTGCTATCGGCCGATCCTGTTCCCTCTCCGTGGACGCCGGTCGTCTGGGATGACATGCCCGTTGGATCTCCTTACTGGTGTAACCATTGGCGCGGAGAGCTGTGTTGAGGTGACGTAGTTCCTCTTTCAGGTGGTGGGACTCACAGATACGCTTAGCACGGTTGACCAGAGTCTTGATGACGGCGTGTTTTTGTTTAGGGTGGTGGTTCGATGCCTTCTGTAGGTACCGGTCAGTGTGGGTAGGCTTCCTGTAGACAGTGTGCCCCAAGCGAAGGTCCGGAGTTCTCGTAACCATGACATCAAGGAAGGCGAGAGAGTGGTTTTTCTCCTTCTCCATGGTAAACTGGCTGTTTAGGTGATCCAGGAACCGTTGTAGCTCTTCCTCTCCATGACTCCAGACCACAAATGTATCGTCCACATACCGTAACCAGACTTTCGGCTGGAGCGGCGCAGTCTCCAGGGCCATGCTTTCAAACTTCTCCATGAAAAAGTTAGCAACAACCGGGCTCAGTGGACTACCCATGGCGACGCCATCGGTCTGCTGATAGAAGTTACCATTCCACAAGAAGTAGCTAGCAGTGAGGCAGTGACGGAAGAGATCAGCGATGTCAGAAGGGAAGATCTGGGAGATGTGGTCCAGAGTGTCTCTCAAAGGTACCTTGGTGAAGAGGGACACCACGTCGAAGCTCACGAGACGATCAGTGGTTTCCAGTTCAATCTCCTCGAGTTTCTGGATGAAATGGCCGGAATCAATGATGTGAGTCTGTGTGTTGCCAATGTGAGGTTGGAGCAAGGATGCCAGATGCTTCGCCAGGCTGTAGGTCGGTGAACCAATGGCACTTACGATGGGCCGTAATGGTACGTTCTCCTTGTGAATTTTAGGCAAGCCGTAAAGTCTAGGAGGCAGGGCTTCACTCTTGATGGTCATCTTCTTGGCATCATCTGGTAGTGAAGAGGCTTTGATCAGAATGTTAGTTTCCCTTACTACACGGTTTGTGGGGTCTTTAGGCAGCTGTTGATAAGTCTGAGGATCCAGCAGTTCCGAGATCTTGGCGGTATAAGAATCGGTGTTCATGACGACAGTGGCGTTTCCTTTGTCAGCCGGTAAAATAACGATGGTGTCATCTTGGTTCAGCGTTTTTATGGCCTTTCTCTCCATCGCCGTGAGGTTACTCTTGGTAGCAGGTGCTTTCCGAAGAATTCGCGAAGTTTCACCTCGGATTTCCTCTGCCTGCGCTGCAGGGAGCTGGCGGATAGCTGCTTCAACGTTCGCGATGATGTCTTCAACAGGAACCATACGGGGAGTGACCGCAAAATTCCCACCTTTAGCCAGGAGGGTCTTTTCCGCTTCAGATAAGTTACGGTCCGTCAGATTGACCACCGTGCTGGAGGTCTCGAGTGCCGTACCAGATGAAGATGGAGCCATCTGGCAGCGCTCGAATTTGTTCTTCTGGCGTTTGCTTGCCTGGTCGAAGGTGGACTGCATAGAGTAGTTAGTTATGCTGTCTACTTTATCCCAATCCTGCGGTGAGAGTTCTGTGCTGAGTCGGAAGTGGAGTTCCAGAAGTGTCTTGTCAGTGCCAGCAAGTTCCTTGCGAGTGTGGTGAATCCGTTCCCGTAATAGCGAGAGCTCGGCCCGGTCGTAGATGCGGTGCGACTGCGCTGAACCGAAGTGTCTTTTCATCCTAAGAAACTTAGGAACTGTCCGAGAATCTCTGCATCTGAGAAGAAATGTAAGCGTCGAAAGCAGGGTAGCTTTCTTCTTCCGAAGCTTCTCGAAGCGTCGAATTGAAACTGAAGTTTCCTCCCCGTAGAGTCGACGTATATACAAACTTAGGCTTTCACGGCCGGCGTTAGAATCTAAGAAGTGATTATCCGGGCTGTTAGGCCGTGGTCCAGTAGGGCTGTTGTTTCCCGACGTTTCAGCGAAGACTGCGTTCGCCATTATCAAGGGTCTTCTCTTTCCGATGGTCAGAGGTAGACTGAAATTGCGTTTGTCCGCCCCCGCTATATATAGTGTGCGACCGGGTCGGTTCACTTCGCGGTCCGGAACTTTCCGCACCAGGAGTGGAGCGCGCTGATTGGCTGCCAGTACCGAGAGGTGTGCAATGCTCAGCCAATGGTTTGATGTTAGTTGATCTGAGGACGGGATGCCAGATTTTGTTCACCCGTTCGCTCTCTTCTTTCCGGTTGAAATTGCTAGGGTGTTTGAAAATTTCAATAGCCTCTCGCTGCAGCCTCGCGTGGTAGTGGACGGTGCTGGACAGCACCTCTGTGCACCCGTAGTGAACATCATGGCCTTTAAGAAGGGAATGCTCTGCCACCGAGGACTTCTCCATCTGGCCCAGCCGGCTGTGTCGCTCGTGTTCCTTCAGCCTGGTGGCAATACTGCGCTTCGTGGTACCAATATATACCTGGCCGCAGCTGCAAGGTACCCTGTAGACGCCCGCACCGGAATGGGGATGGCGCTTGTCCTTGGCAGATCTGATTAAATCGCGTATCTGTCTCGTAGGCCTGTATACGGTCCTGATGTTATGATGGCGGAGTATTTTGCCTATCCGGTCAGTCACCTTGTGAACGTACGGGAGGTACGTCACTGCTATCGGCCGATCCTGTTCCCTCTCCGTGGACGCCGGTCGTCTGGGATGACATGCCCGTTGGATCTCCTTACTGGTGTAACCATTGGCGCGGAGAGTTGTGTTGAGGTGACGTAGTTCCTCTTTCAGGTGGTGGGACTCACAGATACGCTTAGCACGGTTGACCAGAGTCTTGATGACGGCGTGTTTTTGTTTAGGGTGGTGGTTCGATGCCTTCTGTAGGTACCGGTCAGTGTGGGTAGGCTTCCTGTAGACAGTGTGCCCCAAGCGAAGGTCCGGAGTTCTCGTAACCATGACATCAAGGAAGGCGAGAGAGTGGTTTTTCTCCTTCTCCATGGTAAACTGGCTGTTTAGGTGATCCAGGAACCGTTGTAGCTCTTCCTCTCCATGACTCCAGACCACAAATGTATCGTCCACATACCGTAACCAGACTTTCGGCTGGAGCGGCGCAGTCTCCAGGGCCATGCTTTCAAACTTCTCCATGAAAAAGTTAGCAGCAACCGGGCTCAGTGGACTACCCATGGCGACGCCATCGGTCTGCTGATAGAAGTTACCATTCCACAAGAAGTAGCTAGCAGTGAGGCAGTGACGGAAGAGATCAGCGATGTCAGAAGGGAAGATCTGGGAGATGTGGTCCAGAGTGTCTCTCAAAGGTACCTTGGTGAAGAGGGACACCACGTCGAAGCTCACGAGACGATCAGTGGTTTCCAGTTCAATCTCCTCGAGTTTCTGGATGAAATGGCCGGAATCAATGATGTGAGTCTGTGTGTTGCCAATGTGAGGTTGGAGCAAGGATGCCAGATGCTTCGCCAGGCTGTAGGTCGGTGAACCAATGGCACTTACGATGGGCCGTAATGGTACGTTCTCCTTGTGAATTTTAGGCAAGCCGTAAAGTCTAGGAGGCAGGGCTTCACTCTTGATGGTCATCTTCTTGGCATCATCTGGTAGTGAAGAGGCTTTGATCAGAATGTTAGTTTCCCTTACTACACGGTTTGTGGGGTCTTTAGGCAGCTGTTGATAAGTCTGAGGATCCAGCAGTTCCGAGATCTTGGCGGTATAAGAATCGGTGTTCATACGTCGACTCTACGGGGAGGAAACTTCAGTTTCAATTCGACGCTTCGAGAAGCTTCGGAAGAAGAAAGCTACCCTGCTTTCGACGCTTACATTTCTTCTCAGATGCAGAGATTCTCGGACAGTTCCTAAGTTTCTTAGGATGAAAAGACACTTCGGTTCAGCGCAGTCGCACCGCATCTACGACCGGGCCGAGCTCTCGCTATTACGGGAACGGATTCACCACACTCGCAAGGAACTTGCTGGCACTGACAAGACACTTCTGGAACTCCACTTCCGACTCAGCACAGAACTCTCACCGCAGGATTGGGATAAAGTAGACAGCATAACTACTACTCTATGCAGTCCACCTTCGACCAGGCAAGCAAACGCCAGAAGAACAAATTCGAGCGCTGCCAGATGGCTCCATCTTCATCTGGTACGGCACTCGAGACCTCCAGCACGGTCGTCAATCTGACGGACCGTAACTTATCTGAAGCGGAAAAGACCCTCCTGGCTAAAGGTGGGAATTTTGCGGTCACTCCCCGTATGGTTCCTGTTGAAGACATCATCGCGAACGTTGAAGCAGCTATCCGCCAGCTCCCTGCAGCGCAGGCAGAGGAAATCCGAGGTGAAACTTCGCGAATTCTTCGGAAAGCACCTGCTACCAAGAGTAACCTCACGGCGATGGAGAGAAAGGCCATAAAAACGCTGAACCAAGATGACACCATCGTTATTTTACCGGCTGACAAAGGAAACGCCACTGTCGTCATGAACACCGATTCTTATACCGCCAAGATCTCGGAACTGCTGGATCCTCAGACTTATCAACAGCTGCCTAAAGACCCCACAAACCGTGTAGTAAGGGAAACTAACATTCTGATCAAAGCCTCTTCACTACCAGATGATGCCAAGAAGATGACCATCAAGAGTGAAGCCCTGCCTCCTAGACTTTACGGCTTGCCTAAAATTCACAAGGAGAACGTACCATTACGGCCCATCGTAAGTGCCATTGGTTCACCGACCTACAGCCTGGCGAAGCATCTGGCATCCTTGCTCCAACCTCACATTGGCAACACACAGACTCACATCATTGATTCCGGCCATTTCATCCAGAAACTCGAGGAGATTGAACTGGAAACCACTGATCGTCTCGTGAGCTTCGACGTGGTGTCCCTCTTCACCAAGGTACCTTTGAGAGACACTCTGGACCACATCTCCCAGATCTTCCCTTCTGACATCGCTGATCTCTTCCGTCACTGCCTCACTGCTAGCTACTTCTTGTGGAATGGTAACTTCTATCAGCAGACCGATGGCGTCGCCATGGGTAGTCCACTGAGCCCGGTTGTTGCTAACTTTTTCATGGAGAAGTTTGAAAGCATGGCCCTGGAGACTGCGCCGCTCCAGCCGAAAGTCTGGTTACGGTATGTGGACGATACATTTGTGGTCTGGAGTCATGGAGAGGAAGAGCTACAACGGTTCCTGGATCACCTAAACAGCCTAAATGCCAGCATCCAGTTTACCATGGAGAAGGAGAAAAACCACTCTCTCGCCTTCCTTGATGTCATGGTTACGAGAACTCCGGACCTTCGCTTGGGGCACACTGTCTACAGGAAGCCTACCCACACTGACCGGTACCTACAGAAGGCATCGAACCACCACCCTAAACAAAAACACGCCGTCATCAAGACTCTGGTCAACCGTGCTAAGCGTATCTGTGAGTCCCACCACCTGAAAGAGGAACTACGTCACCTCAACACAGCTCTCCGCGCCAATGGTTACACCAGTAAGGAGATCCAACGGGCATGTCATCCAAGACGACCGGCGTCTACGGAGAGGGAACAGGATCGGCCGATAGCAGTGACGTACCTCCCGTACGTTCACAAGGTGACTGACCGGATAGGCAAAATACTCCGCCATCATAACATCAGGACCGTATACAGGCCTACGAGACAGATACGCGATTTAATCAGATCTGCCAAGGACAAGCGCCATCCCCATTCCGGTGCGGGCGTCTACAGGGTACCTTGCAGCTGCGGCCAGGTATATATTGGTACCACGAAGCGCAGTATTGCCACCAGGCTGAAGGAACACGAGCGACACAGCCGGCTGGGCCAGATGGAGAAGTCCTCGGTGGCAGAGCATTCCCTTCTTAAAGGCCATGATGTTCACTACGGGTGCACAGAGGTGCTGTCCAGCACCGTCCACTACCACGCGAGGCTGCAGCGAGAGGCTATTGAAATTTTCAAACACCCTAGCAATTTCAACCGGAAAGAAGAGAGCGAACGGGTGAACAAAATCTGGCATCCCGTCCTCAGATCAACTAACATCAAACCATTGGCTGAGCATTGCACACCTCTCGGTACTGGCAGCCAATCAGCGCGCTCCACTCCTGGTGCGGAAAGTTCCGGACCGCGAAGTGAACCGACCCGGTCGCACACTATATATAGCGGGGGCGGACAAACGCAATTTCAGTCTACCTCTGACCATCGGAAAGAGAAGACCCTTGATAATGGCGAACGCAGTCTTCGCAGAAACGTCGGGAAACAACAGCCCTACTGGACCACGGCCTAACAGCCCGGATAATCACTTCTTAGATTCTAACGCCGGCCGTGAAAGCCTAAGTTTGTATATAACTGAGGCGTTCAAAAATGGTCAAATTACTGTTATAGTTAGTCTTGATGTCAAAGGAGCTTTTGACTCTGCGTGGTGGCCATGTGTCCTAAAGGTCCTAAAAGACTTCAAATGCCCGAGAAATTTGTACTACCTGACTAAGAGCTACTTCAAGGATAGAACGACGTTCATGAATTCCAATAGTATCCAAGTAGAAACAGTAGTTAATAAAGGATGTCCTCAAGGTTCATGTTGTGGACCGGGGTACTGGAATGTACAGTATAATTCACTGATCAGTTTGGAATACGGTAAAAACACCAAAGCTATAGCATTTGCTGATGACCTTATAATTGCAGTCAGGGCTGAAACTGAAATTGAAGCAGAAAATATTGTGAATATGGAATTACGGAAAGTTACTAAGTGGTCAACAGAAAACAAAACCCGTTTTAATGAAAGTAAGTCAAGAGTTATACTAATATCAAGAAGAAGAAAAGCAAAGAAGACAATTGATATCTTTATGAATTGGAAACGTCTTGTACAAGTAGATACGATGGAATATCTAGGAATAACTATAGACTCTCGCTTTAAGTTCAATGACCACATCAATAAAGTTAGTGAAAAATGTATCAAATTAATAAACGCATTATCAAAATCGGCTAGAATAGGATGGGGTCTAAAACACCAGGCTTTGGAAACAATTTATAAAGGAGCAATATTGCCAATGCTGTTATATGCTGCTCCGATCTGGATTGAATCCCTGGAAAAGAAATGTAATATGATTAAATACGTGAGAGTGCAAAGACTTATTCTCTTGAGAATAGCAAAATCGTACCGCACTGTATCTCATGAGGCACTGTGCATTATTACAGGAATTACTCCTATAGATATAATGGCTAAAGAGATTGTTACTCTATACAAAATCAAGTCAGGAAAAACAACTATGAACTATGTCAAGAATAGCATTAAATGAATATATCCCATGGAAAATTTACACAGATGGAAACAAAAGTGAAGAAGGAGTGGAAGCTGGCATAGCTATATTCAGATTGCACGAATTAGTAGACCAATTGAAATATAGACTGCAAGACAACTGTTCGATTAATCAGGCGGAGCAATTAGCTATACTTAAATCTCTGGAGTTCTTAGATACTACTAGGACAGAGGATGATGAAGATCAGAAAGTAATTATTTACACAGATAGTAAAATAGCAATTGACTCCATTGCGGACTTCAGAAACCATAACGAACTAATTGAGAATATAAGAAAGACTACAGCTATTCTAAAAATAAAAAAATGGATAATAAAATTTGAATGGGTTAAGGCACATACAGGTGTTGCAGGCAATGAACTGGCTGATAAAATTGCAAATGAGGCTACAAAATTAAACGAGGTTTGTTTCGATAGAATACCCATCTCAACTTTTAAAAGAAATCTCAAAGAAGAATCAATTCATGAATGGCCGCAAAAATGGGAGCAAACTTCAAAAGGCACTCTTACAAAAGAATTCTTTCCAACAGTTGCAGGTAGATTAAAATCCAAAATCACCTTCACACCTAATATGACTACAATACTGACTGGACATGGAAATATTGCTTCGTACTTACACAGACTTAAAATTATACGTAATCCCGAGTGTTCCCGTAAAAGCAGCCCTCAGACTATAGATCATATAATTTTCGTGTGCAGTGAAGTGAAAAATATTAGGCAATTCTTGATCAATAGTGTTAATAGAGATGATAACTGGCCAATTCAGAAATCTGTGCTATTAAAAAAGTATTTGAAGGAATTTTCTAAATTTGTTAATGCTCTGGATTTTCAAGCTCTAAGGAAAAACGATGAATAATATTGTTTGATATTGTTAAGATTAAGTCATCTAGTAATTGAATTATTACAATGTAATTTATTTTGTTCATTTATAAAATGCAATGTAAGTGCATGTAGTACTACTTATGTAGTGGAGCATGCAGAGAGTATGAACAATAAAATAAAAAATAAAAAGATACTGATGAAGATTCGAATATTTTGATGTCTATGAAATGTCGCAAAAATAATGATGCATACTGTCAGTCATACTGTCAGTAATACCGACCGTGTAGGATCTACCTTATAAACACTGCAGAGCCCTTGCTTAAAGGAAACGTGGTAAAAATTAATCCCTTCCTCGCCACGAGACCGGATTCTACTTATGGTCAGCCTGAGTGAACATCACCTGGATAAAAGCTGGCATCATTCCTGTCGCGTGCTTTTTTGTTGAACTTTCTCAGATTTGTTAGCCTACTTTCGATTTTTGCAAAAAATGAAAGTAGACTTATGAGATCAACACAGGGCCAAAAATTGTGTGTCTGTCTGTGTGTGTGTGTGTACTCTGAATGTCTGTCCCCCCCTATCAATTCGAACACGGTTAAACCGAATTGAACGAAATTTGGTACAGAGGTAGCACTGGCAAAGGGCACCTCAGTGTCATGTTTTATATTGCCGCCATATTTACCAAAAGGTAATGGCGGCCAATCGAATGGTCAAAACTTAATAATGCATTACGACCAAACTAATCATCAGATCTTTACCAAATTTGGTAACAACCTACCCTCATATGGGACGCGTCTTGTGCCTAAACTACAAGGTCATCAAACGTACCATTTCAGGATGGCGGCCGTGTGAATTATGCAAAATTTATAATCCATAACATGGGACCCACCAGTTCCGATTATCGAACCAAGAATCGTTTAATCTGTTCTAAGCGACGTGGTTCGTTCGAAATTAAAAGTGTATATTGTAATATTATAATCTAGAAGTGACTTTAAAAATCTGAATCGTCTCGGCTATTTGACAAGATGGCAGCTGATCTCTCGTTCTGACCTATATTTTACTAATTTCAGTATGTTGCATGCAATATAACCTACTGATAAAAATTATATGAACTTAATATGAAATGAACTCGGTTTGAAATATACTCCAGTGAAGAAATCTTCAGTCCAAGTGATTATTTGCTAATACAGTACGTTATATGTATTTGATCGATAACGCGTTAGTTATGAGTGTACGATTGGCTGTGTGGTTAGAGCTCCCGTCTCTCCTGTGGCTGGCCGGGGTTCAAATCCTATCAAAGTAGAACTTTTTTGCTTGATTTTTTTTATATTTATTGTTTCTTGAGTACTGAGACGTTATAAAATAAAGCGTTATATGGTGCTTTTTGCAATGGAAATTATATATTAAAAAAAACGACATTCTCCACCGGAGTGACATCTGCAAGCCTTCAGTTGTACTATGCAGAAACTATAGATTCGAGCAGCGCTCTATACCGGCCAGTTAGTGAACCCAGTCTTAACGACTGCTAGGAGTAATAATACAGTAACATTCGTTTATTCCTATTATCGAACCAAGAATCGTTTACTCTGTTCTAAGCGACGTGGTTCGTTCGAAATTAAAAGTTTATATTGTAATATTATAATCTAGAAGTGACTTTAAAAATCTGAATCGTCTCGGCTATTTGACAAGATGGCAGCTGATCTCTCGTTCTGACCTATATTTTACTAATTTCAGTATGTTGCATGCAATATAACCTACTGATAAAAATTATATGAACTTAATATGAAATGAACTCGGTTTGAAATATACTCCAGTGAAGAAATCTTCAGTCCAAGTGATTATTTGCTAATACAGTACGTTATATGTATTTGATCGATAACGCTTTAGTTATGAGTGTACGATTGGCTGTGTGGTTAGAGCTCCCGTCTCTCATGTGGCTGGCCGGGGTTCAAATCCTATCAGAGTAGAACTTTTTTGCTTGATTTTTTTATATTCATTGTTTCTTGAGTACTGAGACGTTATAAAATAAAGCGTTATATGGTGCTTTTTGCAATGGAAATTATATATTAAAAAAAACGACATTCTCCACCGGAGTGACATCTACAAGCCTTCAGTTGTACTATGCAGAAACTATAGATTCGAGCAGCGCTCTATACCGGCCAGTTAGTGAACCCAGTCTTAACGACTGCTAGGAGTAATAATACAGTAACATTCGTTTATTCCTTGTGCACAGAGGCGTTGTTGATAACCTCATAACTTGCAATATGGATGATTTGGAGATGGATTATTTTGTTATACCGTGTATTTAAGACTAGCTGAAGTACCCGTGCTTCGCTACGCGTCATAAATAAATTAAAATGTGAAAGTGACAGTTAAAATAGGGGATGGGCGAGGTGCTGCGCAGAGGGAGATTAAGGATGGAACATTTTGTCCAACTACACCGTTCGGCGTTGACCGTGTTTTATAGCACAAATTTAGGTTTTACTCGCTAACCGTTGGAGATACCTTTCGGATAGAAAATGTAATTTTAAACCTCGTATATGCCATCAAAAGTTTGCTATTTCTTAGCGTTCACTTTTTAATTGAAATGGAAATATGAAAGTTTGAAACCAAAGGGTGTAGTGACGTCACTAAAATGGTCGCCATAGTGCAAAGTATTGAAATCAAAAGTAGCCTATATGTTAACCAGTTAAATCAGCTACTTTCATGTAAAATTCATGTAAGTCGGACCAGTGGTTCTTGCGTGATTGAGTAGTACACAGACACACACCATCTCATTTTTAACCTCGCTTCGCTCGCGTCATAGTCGTGTCATATTGTTATTCAATGACATGCAGGTTTAATTCCGTTAACACCCCTTTAGAACCTGAATATCCAAAAATCCCTCCTTAGTAGACATTTTCGACACACAACAAACATATCCCCTTCTTCTAACTTCAATAGTTTTGATTGGTCGATGAGAGTGAACATCCAAAAATCCTTCCTTAGTGGACGTTTTTATTCCAGAATTTCACCCCTCCCCATATGCCCCTTAAATTGGATTTATGAAAAAAAAACGGTCGAACATCTACTTATTTTAATTATTTATTCATTTATTAATTTTTAAGGTGATTGGAACTCGGAGAAAATCAAACTCCTCGTCTATGTCGTTTAAGAGATACACGCTCCGTTCGGAATCTTTCAACCCACACTTTTCATCCCTTTCACCTCATAATATACACCACATCGAAAAACCATTAGACATGTGTCAGCTTATTTTAAATGATTAGTATATATGCCAAGTACCACATCCCCAAATGAAACCACTCATGAGATATTGTTATTCAATGAAATGCACGTTTACCCCCCTTAACACCTCATTAGAACCTGAATATCCAAAACTCTTTCCTTAGTGGACGTTTTCGACATACCACGAACTTATCCCCAAAATGTCATGTTTCTAACTTCAATAATTTTTGCTGGGCGATGATGAGTGAGTCAGTCAGTCAGTCAGGACATTTTCTTTCATTAATATTTGAGAATTTCACCCCTCCCCAAGAACCCCTTAAATTGGATTTATGAAAAAAAAACGGTCGAACACCTATTTACTTATTTAAAGCTGTTTTCCCCCTGAGTTTGATAAGTGAGTAAGTCAATCAGTTAGGACACCTTCTTTCCTGTTCCCCCCCCCCCCCGAATTTCACTCCTCCCCATGGGCCCCTTAAATTAGATTTATGAAGAAATGGTCGAACACCTATTTACTTATTTTTAAGCTGCATTTTCCGCTGAATTTCAAACTTATCGCCTATGTTGAATAAGAGATACAGTACACGCTCCGTTAAGAATCCTTCAACCCCCAATTTTCTCCCCTTTCACCTCATAATATACACCATATCGATAAACCCTTAGACATATGTCTGCTTATTTTAAATGATTAGTTTGTATGCCGAATATCACATCCCCATATGAAACAACTCGTGAGATATTGTTATTCAATGAAATGCAAGTTTAACCCCCTTAACACCCCTTCAGAACATGAATATCCAAAAATCCATCCTTAGTGGACTTTTTCGACAAACAACGAACATATCCCCAAAATTTCAAGTTTCTAACTGCAATAGGTTTGCTGGGGGATGATGAGTGAATATCCAAAAATCCTTCCTTAGTGGACTTCTTTCCCCAGAATTTCATCCCTCTCCATGAGCCCCTTAAATTGGATTATGAAAAAACGATCGAACACCTATCTACTACTTTTTCAATCTGATTTTTCTCCCTGAGATTCTTACTTTTTGCCTCTGTCTTTTAAGAGATACTTGCTCCGTTAAGAATCCTTCAACACTCACTTTTCACACATACACCTCATAATATACACCACATCGAAAAACACTCAGACATGTGTCTTCTTATTCTTAATGATGAGTTTATATGCCTAGTATCCCATCCCAAAGGAAATCATTCGGGAGATATTGTTATTCAATTAAATGCAAGTCTACCCCCTTAACACCCCTTTAGAACCTGAATATCCAAAATTCCTTCCTTAGTGGACGTTTTCAACATACAACGAACATAGCCCCTTAATGTCATGTTTCTAACTTCAATAATTTTGGCTGGGGGATGATGAGTGAGTAAGTCAGGACATTTTCTTTCAATTATTTTTCAGAATTTCACCCCTCTCATGAACCCCTTAAATTGGATTTATGAAAAAAAAAACGGTCGAACACCTATTTACTTATTAGCCTACTTTCGATTTTTGCAAAAAATGAAAGTAGACTTATGAGATCAACACAGGGCGAAAAAAGTGTGTCTGTCTGTGTGTGTGTATGTGTGTGTGTAAGTCTGTGTGTGTGTATGTGTGTGTGTGAGTCTGTGTGTGTGTGTGTGAGTGTGTGTACTCTGAATGTCTGTCCCCCCCTATCAATTCGAACACGGTGAATGCGAATTGAACGAAATTTGGTACAAAGGTAGCACTAGCAAAGGACACCTCAGTGTCATGTTTTATATCGCCGCCATCTTTACTAAAACTGAATGGCGGCCACTCAAACGTTCAAAACGTAAAATCAAATAACGACTAACCAAATCATCCAATCTCTACCAAATTTGGTAACAACATACCTTCGTATAGGATGCGTCTTGTGACCAAACTACAAGGTCGTCCGCCATACCATTTCAGGATGGCGGCCGTGCGAATTATGCAAACTTTATAATCCATATCATGGGACCCACCAGTTCCGATTATCGAGCCGAGAATCGTTTTAACTGTTCTAAAGGAAGAGGCACGTACGAAATTAAAAGTTTATTTTGTAATACTATAGTGCAGACGTGATTTTAAAAAGCTCAGCTGATTCATTAATAAGACAAGATGGCAGCGGATATCTTGTGCCTGACTTATATTTCACTAATTTGAGTATTGAATGCAATATAGCGTACTGATAAAAAATAAATAAACTTTGTATGAAATGCTTTATATATAAATAATATACTCCAGTGATGAAATCGTTTAGTATAAATCATTATTTGCTAACAAGTTCTATGTAAGTCATTTTAAATAGAACGATATTCGTTGACACAATTAGCTCAGTGGTAGAGCGATAGCCTGTCGCTCAGATTCCTATGGTTCAAACCCGATCAGAGCTAGTTTTTTTGCTTGAAATGTTATATGTTTATTGTTTTGTAATGACTCAGATGTTTTAAAATTAAGCGTTATATTGTGCAAATTATGGTGTAAAATATATATTTAATTAAAACATAATTCGCCAGCAGATTTACTCGAGACATCTAGCTGCCAAAAAGGTAACTTCCAGATTTTATTGAAAAGTTTCTTCTTCTGGCCGCTAGAATGCACTCGCTCTGTTAGGATTATATTGTTCGATATTTCACCACTAGATGTCCCGACTAGTCTACGTGGGGATCCATTGATTACTATACCATTATCATTCTATGCGCATCGAATTTGAAGAATGACAAGTTGATACTACGATACATTTTAACTTTTTATTTTAAAGGGTTTGTAACAGCCTATTTTGCGTTACTTGAAAATGTTATTAAGCGTTATATTGTCCACATTATGGTGTAAAATATATATTTAATTAAAACATAATTCGCCAGCAGATTTACTCGAGACATCTAGCTGCCAAAAAGGTAACTTCCAGATTTTATTGAAAAGTTTCTTATTCTGGCCGCTAGAATGCACTCGCTCTGTTAGGATTATATTATCGAAAATATCCACATAGTTTGTATACACACGTCTCTGTAGGGTCATGGAAAGATTTGTTAATTCAATTAGGGTTGTGAAAGCCATGCACAACCAGACGTGTAAAGACATGCCTCAACTCAAAGTTGGATGTTGCCCACGGCAGGTCGTAATAATAATAATAATAATGTTATTGGTTTTACATCCCTTTTAACTACTGCTGCTTTTAGAGACACCGGGGTGCCGGAATTTTGGCCCGAAGGGGATCTTTAACGTGCCAGTAAATGTACTGACACGGCTCCCTCGCATTTGTGCACCCTCAAATGCCAGCTGACTGCGCCAGGATACGAACCTGCAACCTAGGGCCCAGCAAGCGAGAACGTTACCGCTGAGCCACGCCGCCAGTCCGGTCGATTATGTCTCCAGATCCATAACATTCTTGATATACTTCTTATCTTTCTTTCTTTCTTCAATGATGGTAGCAGTTTTTATCTAGGTCGTGGCGTTTGGTAGAGGTAAATCGTTTCTAAGGTCTTCAACAAAGAATAGTTCTATTATACTCTTTGATAATAACAACGAGTTATAACTATACTCATACATTTAGGAGAAAGTAGGCTATATGTTCTTTACTGAACATCTTGTTTTTGAGCTGTTCTTCCCCCTGAGTTTGATGAGTGAGTGAGTTAGGACACTTTCTTTCCTGTTTCCCCCCCAGAATTTCACCTCTCTCCAAGGGCCCCTTAAATTGGATTTATGAAAAAACGGTCGAACACCTATTTACTTATATTTTAAGCTGTTTTTTCCCGCCGAATTTCAAACTTCTCGCCTATGTCGTTTAAGAGATACACGCTCCGTTAAGTATCCCTCAACCCCCAATTTTCACTCCTTTCACCTCGTAATATACACCTCATCGATAAACCCTTAGACATATGTCTGATTCTTTTAATGATTAGTTTATATACCGAATATCACATCCCCAAAGAAACAACTCATGAGATATCGTTATTCAATGAAATGCACGTTTACCCCCTTAACACCTCTTTAAAACCCGAATAACAAAAATCATTCATTAGTTGACGTTTTCGATATACAGCGAACATATTCCCAAAATTTCATGTTTCTAACTTTAATAGTTTTCGCTGGGCGTGACGAGTGAGTGAGTCAGACAGGACATTTTCTTTCAATTATTTTTACCAGAATATCACCCCTCCCCATGGGCCCCTTAAATTGGATTGATGAAAAAACACTTGAACACCTATTAACTTATTTTTTAAGCTGTCTTTTTCCCCTGAGTTTGATGATTGAGTGAGTTAGTCAGTCAGTTAGGACACTTTCTCTCCTTTCCCCCCCCCCAGAATTTCACCCCACCCCATTGGCTCCTTAAATTAATTTATGAAAAAACGGTGGAACACCGACTTACTTATTTTTTAAGCTGATTTTTTTTCGCCGAGTTTCAAATTTCTCGCCTATGTCGTTTAGGAGATAGGCCTACACGCTTCGTTAGGAATCCTTCAACCCCAATTTTCACCCCTTTCACCTCATAATAATACACCACATCGAAAAACCCTTAGACACATGTCTGCTTATTTTTAATGATTAGTTTATATGCCGAGTATCACATCCACAAATGAAACCACTCGTGAGATATTGTTATTCAATAAAATGCAGGTTTAACCCCCTTAAGACCCCTTTAGAGCCTGAATATTCAAAAATCCTCGCTTAGTGTATGGTTTTGACATACAACGAACATATCCCGAAAATGACATGTTTCCAACTTCAATATTTTTGGCTGGGCGATGATGAGTGGGTGAGTGAGTCAGGACATTTTCTTTCAATTTTTTTCTTCAGAATTTCACCCCTCCCGATGAACCCCTTAATTTGGTTTATCAAAAAAACTGTCGAACACATATAAGTTATACTTATTTTTAAGCAGTTTTTCCCCCTGAGTTTGAAGAGCGAGTGAGTCAATCGGTTAGGACACTTTCCTTCCTGTTTTTTTTTACACAGAATTTCACCCCTCGCCATAGGCCCCTTAAATTGGATTTATGAAAAAAAAAACGGTCAAACACCTATTTACTTATTTTTTATGCTGATTTTTTCCCGCTGAGTTTCAAACTCCTCGCCTATGTCGTTTATGAGATACAGGCTCCGTTAGGAATCTTTCAACCCCCACTTTTCACCCCTTTCACCTCATAATATACACCACATCGAAAAACCCTCAGACACATGTCTTCTTATTTTTAATGATGAGTTTATATGCCGAGTATCACATCCCCCAGTGAAACCAATCGGGAGATATTGCTATTCGATGAAATGCAGGTCTACCCCCTTAACACCTCTTTAGAACCTGAATATCCAAAAATCCTTTCTTAGTGGGCGTTTGCGGCCCTTGAGCAAGCTGCATACCAAATTTCATTCCAATCCGTTGGGTGGGTTCTGAGATTTCGTGATGAATGTGTGAGTGAGTGAGTGAGTGAGTGAGTGGTATTTGACAAATATCTAGTAGATAGTGTCAAGTCTTTGTTATGCTATACTCGGTTGACAGTGCTGTGTGAGCAGTTGAGTAACTAACGGGATTTCAAGTAAAGATCCTCATTTTCTATACCGGTAGTGCAGAGCGCAATTGGCATCTAGACGGCCGTGTCTCGACTTGAGCTATGTTGCCATGGAAACTATCTGCCTTGCCATTCCTTCATGAGTATATTTTATGAATTGATTAGCCTGTTTTTGAGTGAAAAAGGGCCGAAATCAGAAGAATGAGAAAGACTATCGAAAATTCTTGTAGCCAGCGGTTCCTTCTGGGTCCTAAACTATATGTATGCAAAATATGGTTGAGATTGGTGGAACGGTGTAGATTTGTATACGGAACCAACATATATACATACATACATACATACATACATACATACATACATACATACAGACTTTCACTTTTATATATTAGATTAGCCTATAAATTAACGGGTTGCGAAGTTACTTCACTTAGTCCTATATCATTCGTACACGACTCAGAACAACAACGTGACGTCAGTTTCTGATCTGCTCTGATTGGCTATTACATTTCTGCAGTCGGGTAGTTGGCAGTAAAGGATAAAATTCGCGTCTGCCAACTGCCAGTTACCAACTGTAACTTCATGTTGTATATGGTGCCTATAGTATACACGGAGTCGATCGCGACTGCCGACCGAGGACTACCAACTACGGACTGCCGACTGCGCATTGTAGATGGGCCTTATTAGAGCAACGAAGTTTCAATTATTGTAAGTAGTCGGTGTTTGGAGTGTTTGCTGATGAAATTGCAAAATGCTGGGGTAAATTATAAACTATGGTTTGAACGCCACTGTTCAAATCCTGTGTGCCAATTTTCACTTCAAATAGGAAGAAATTAGATGATAAGGACAGAGAGTTATAACTATACCCATACATTTAGGAGAAAGTAGGCTATATGTTCTTTCCCGAACATCTTGTTGATATTTACACACAAAACCAATTTGTCAACTGTCGTCTTCTGGTTTCCAGAGTTGAGCACAATAATAGGTTTGCAAGTAGAATTGCCGAATGTGACGAACTTTTCCTCCTTTTATTATAATGTAACGTGCCACCCCCAGTGGCAAGTTCGTTAACTGGATTACGGTGGGTAGAAGCACAACACAGTGGCCTTTTTAAAGAAAAAGTAGTTTTATTGCAGGTCATAGCAAGTTACAGTTCACCACACAATAAACAGATATAAGCAATTAGTATCTCACTCTAGGTCCTCTCTGACTGGGAACACTCCCCTTTCACTCTCTCGAGCAGCAGTCCGTTCACTAATTAGGCAGGCCTGTGTCCAGCCAGTCTGTCACTCACCGAAATACCTGTACACTTCCTTGAATACACAAACTACCGTTAGGCTACTTACGAGTCTGCTACACACTGCTCCGCAGGCTCGGAAACAATCTCACTGGGTTTCGCAATTCACACAGCACTTCACTGCATGCAATAGCCTCACTTGGGTTTCGCAAGTCACGTCACCAACTATTGTCGCACTCGCTCAAAAACACTGTCCTCCCTCGCTGGTGAGACCGCTTTATATAGCAGGCTGGTGAATGCTTCTAGAACCGTCCAGGATTCACGGCTTCTCGAGATTTCCATCACTGGCTGGGTCACGAATGTTCTGGACCATCCCTTTTGTCCTCGCAGCCCCTTGCGTAAGGCACAGGTAACACACAGAGGCTGTGACTCACGCGGCGAGGCGACGAAACAAACTCACAGCCGTAACTATAATGTCTTTCACGTCTTTCGGTGCTTTCTGACGTGCGGAATCCTAAGTTACCGCCTGCCCTCCCTGCACTGTATAAGTCTGCAGATTCCACACTCATAAATTCGTGATAATATCTGGGGATGTTTTAATAAAATACAGTAGCTCATTTATCCTACTAATTTACTGAGAAAAAATCAACCATACGGGTCTTAGCCTTCTGAAAAATGTTTATATTTAAAATATATATATATATATTATGTCTTTTGCACTGGCAAAGTTAAGAATTCTGGTCCTCTTGCACTTAACCACACAATCTAGTACATATGCTGTTTTTAATAATCGTGATGATGATGGTGACGATTAGAATGATTGATATTAAGAAGTAAATTATTTTTAATGCTAATATTAATGAATGCTGTAAATAATGGGTAATAGTAATAATCTGAATAATAATAAACATATAATTAATAATAATAATAATAATAATAATCATAGTTGAGAGCCTCCGTGGCTTAGACGGCAGCACGCCGCCATTTCCCTCCGCCCAGGCAATTGACGAGGCGATGGCCGCATCGTGAGAGATTGATTGTACAGCATCTGTCACATCTCCTTCGACCTGTTCCTCGCCCTCTTCCTCTCTTGCCATTTCCTCTATGATGTCATCTTCTGTCATAAACTGGTTGTTTTCGTCATCCTCACCGGTAAGCCACATGCCTACGTCATGAGCAGTCAATTCGTTATCCGGTGAATCCACGAGTACAGTATTGGGGACGCATTATCAAATCAAGTGTTGAGCTCGTACTCGAATACAAAACGCCGGATTACTGGGAGTGCCGGAGAGCTGAGATGCCGGATTACAGAGGGAGTACTGTACTGTAGTTATGAATAGTAGGCCTACACTGAAAACTAATTGGGTAAAAGAAACCGTGGAAGACTTCAGGAAACACGGATATTAATTATTACCATTGTCATAATTGTTAATGTTTACACATTTTGTATAAGTATGTCAATGCCTTGCGGAAGTTAAGAGTTTTCAAACCAGGATGTACAAGATTTGATTCAATTTCTTCAAAGCCTGTACCGTAATCATATCAGACGCCATAAGCCAAACACTTCTTGGAATTCAGTGCTGCTATCAGCGAGTTGATATCTGTCAACAAGTTCATGTCGCGAGATAAAGCTGCCATATTGGCTGCCAGCAGGTGAATCCCCTTTCTAAAATCCTAGAAACACTACTCTTGAAAGCCGTCCACTTCAATACTGATATCTGATGTCATTAACACTTGAAACACTGATCTTGAGGACTGTCCACGTGGATTTCGTAAACTCATCCATTTCCATATCCATTGAAATACGGGGACTATTGTTGAAGACCTCTCATGTAAACTTCCAAAACCGTTAACACACCCGCCTTTGAAGATTTCTATAACACTTGAAACACTATTGTTGAAGATCAACTTCGTGAATAGTGATACGCAAGACTACAATAATCCAGTGATTTAAATTATTGTTAGAAGACGGGTCGCCTTCGTGGTGTAGAGGTCAGCGTTCATAGCTGCCATCCCAGAGGTTGGAGGTTTGATTCCCGTCTCTGCCACTAAATTTGAAAAGTGGTATGAGGACTGGAACGGGGTCTACTCAGCCTCGGGTGGTGAAAATGAGTAGAGGGGGATTCAATTCCCACCTCAGCCATCCTCGAAGTGGTTTTCCGTGGTTTCCCACTTCGTCTCCGGGCAAATGCCGGGAGGGTATCTAAAGTAAGGCCATGGCCGCCTCATTCTCTCTCTAGCTTATCCCTACCAATTTCCCATTCCTTCCCTTACCTCATAAGGCCCCTGTTCACTTTGCAGGTGAGGCCGCCTGGGTGAGGGGCTCGTCCCACCTCCCCAGTTGTATCTCCCGATCCGATATTTCTAGTTCTAAGACACTGCCATGGAGGAGGTAATGGTGGGATCCCTCGCTGAGTCCGAGGGAAAAACCAACTTTGGAGGGTAAACCGACTAAAGAAAACAGTTAGAAGACAGAAAGAAAGACAGGTAGAAATAAAGAAAGAAAGAAAGAAAGAAAGAAAGAAAGAAAGAAAGAAAGAAAGAAAGAAAGAAAGAAGGTGCACCCCAAGTAATTCCTATCAGCTCCGGTCAGCATTTTCACACTGACTAAGAGGTGTTTTCACCAACGCCAATTACGTCTTAATTCTTCATGAAAGGTTATTTAACTTTGCACGAGCATTTTCTCTAACAGAAACGCTCATTAACTTACCACTATCAAGCAATTACGTTAAATGGCCAAATGTGACCACTCGACTCTCCAAATCATCGTTAAAGTGGAGGGAAACAGCCGAACTCTACTTCGCGCATCCCTCAATAGCGGTTTGTTTCCGAGTTTCACTCGAACTTTCATCCATATGAATATAACATAATTATGTTTATGACAATGAGATCATAAAATATCATAGGTCTACATGTTTAATGCCAAGAAAGAGGAATGCGGAAATAAAAGAAGCATATCCGATGTGGGATTCGAACCCCTTTCAGTTTTGCATAGTAAACTCAGTTTACAAAGCAACCGCTTACGCTACTGACACAACGGAGAGAGCGTGCTTTATTTAGCTAATTAAACAATGTATACACACAACTGTCAGTTCTCCTAAATACTTTGTTCATATGATTTAAAGATTTTGCCTCGAATAAGGTCTTCTGTATTTCGCCTTCTTTATAATTATGTTCCAGAAAATCTAAGGGTAACATCGCAAACTACTAGGACTGCTACACGCTTCTTCATCTGTCCGCCATATTTCTCCAGGTTGAAACGAAGTCTACGCATGCGCGAGAGCCATAAAGAATCTTTACGTGATTAGGAACCCAAATGGCCTCGTGAAATGCATCAACGATAATCACGCATTAACTCTCGTATTTAAGTAAAATAGGAATTAACTAACTATTAATTATTACAGAGTTGGTGAAAACGGCCTTAAGAGCTGTAGACGAATGTCAAACACTGATAACATTCCCAGGCGGCAGACTTCTAAAACACAGGAATACAAATGATAATCCCACAATATGACAGGTGTCTTAATTCTAGTGGTGATTATGTCGAAAACTAGCTCAAACATTGATGTAGCTGGTGCCGATAAAGTTTTTCATGTAACTATGTTTTCTTTTTATTTAAAAATAGGGAAACCTAATTTCTGGATGGCCCTCGTACTAGCGATGCTTGAATGACCACTTACGAAAAGATTAGAGGACCTAACGTCGCACAGTGTGTCGAATCCCATATCTAGGTGGAAAAAATTCACTGTCGTAAATGAAAGCGAAAATTGGCTCATTCGATAGTGAACAAACCAGATGACCTTCGGTCTTCCTTTCCGCTCTCTGGTGCGTAGGAGGGAGGGGACAGGTGCTGAAACGTCTTCCTGGCAGTTATCAGGTCATTTGATTCGAGGTGTCGGAGTGAACCGAACGTTGTGATTTTAGTGAGTTCAACGAGGTGTTGTCTTCTGTGGCTCATGGAATAGTGAAAAGAGGTATGTGTTCGCACTTTTATGCGTAATACAAGCTTTCTGCTTTACTTTATGAGTGCCTCATAGTGCCACTTTACATAAAACGTCATTCGATAGGAAATTTAATATAGATTCAGGATCTGTAGTGGTTTAATTGCGCACGAATGTGCATGATGGTTTATTTTCTTATTTTCAGTGACTGTGGGCATTACCGCGAGAAGAATTTTTCAACGCTTGGCGGTCGTGTCGTAAAGAGGGGCGTACAGACGTCATATTTCAATATGTAATGATTAAATTTGATCCTACAACTCTTACTGACAGGAGTGCAGGAGCTAAGAAACAAAATTAAGTTGATATCCCATAATATTCACAAAAATGGGAGAGTGCAGGAAGAACAATGCCACGTACATAGGTAATCTACCTATGGAAGCTATTGAGTTACTTAATGACTCCCAGGGAACTTTGACATCAAATGATGAAGACCAGTATAGCAATGACTACGATGCTCTGGACTCTACAGAAGAATCAGGTGACGAATGAACATTAGACGTTTTGTTATTATTAAGGGGAATGAGATTATTGAGAACATTACTTGACGAATGGACGTTTTCTTTCTATTTGCAATGGGAGAAATAGGCCTAATATTTAATATATGCTGTCTTGACTTCCATGCTTTTCTAGAGAAATAATATTGTTTTCGTGTGTGATGAATGTTTACTAAAACTACTTCATTAACAGGACAGTAAAATTACGATTTTGTTAAAAGAAAGTGTTTGTATGATTTTGACGAAATTTTTTCTATTTTTAGAAAATAAATGCTATTTTTTGTGGATATTTCGTTGTTCTATATTTAATGACTAATTAATGTACGTTTTTAATCTGGATGATTTTACATACAGTAACTTCATCTAGTCCCTCAATTAAGGTGTAACAAGAATACTTGACTGAAAGTCACATTGTCATTCATATTTTATCCAGTTATAAATAGTATGTTTACCACTGTCATAAACTATCATATGCACATCCAAATCGTGATTTTTACCACCAAAAATGGATGATTCTTTTGTTGCTTTCGGTCAGTTTTTACACCTCACCTTAACCCTCACCCCTATATACTGTATTTACCCCCGGAGATCGTACACTTTAGACGATGCCAGAAATGAATTCAGCGACCTCGAAAACGGTGCATTGCCAACTTTTAATAGAATCACAGCACTATTAACGAAGTTATTAATTTTTTTCACCTAGAATTGGGATTCGACACACTTTGCGTCGCGGAGAAAACCTTACAGGCACTGTTTATACATCACAGGAATCATCAATGTTGCCCGCATCATTCGTAATCGCAAAATTTACCTAATGACCAATTCTGTTCATATAAAATCGGCAAGAACAGTGCACCTATAGTGGAATTAGAATGGAATTATTATTTTAAGGGGTGGAACAGCGAGATAATCTAACCGACATCTATAGTGGCTAATTTATTTATTTATTTAGCGTTTGGCTGTACATATCAACATTAGTCAAAAATAGATGTGTATTTACATTATTTACAGTTTCACTTTCAAGTTGTTAATAAAGTCTATCACAGCTGGGCCTGCTTCCACAAAGTCACTGAAGTTGCCACTGTAGGAATGCGTCGGGCAGTCATTCACTATATGCCGTATGGTCTGCCTGGGATCACCACAACTGCATTCTGGTGAAGATATATATCCCCATTTGTAGAGAAGATCTGCACATCTACCATGGTTTGTTCTTATCCTGTTTAGCGTTGACCATGTTTTCCGGGGTAGATGGAAGCCACTTGGTGGTGTAGTGGAGTTTGTGATATCTTGCAGCTGACTTGGAATGTTTTCCACCAATTCTTCTTTCCAGTTTTGCAGCAGGTTGAAGTTTTGGTTCACCAGGTGTCTCGCTGTCCGGATGGAGGGGTTTCGCGAGAGTAGACGTCTCACTTCAGCAGCAGTGATGTCCTGGTGTATTGGTAGCTGGTCGTTGGCATTTATCTTCTTATACTCCCGGAGTAAGGCTAATGAATGTATACAGTGGCGGGACCCCCTGTAGAACGGAGCTTTGCAGAGGCCGTGTCGTGGACAGGTTGCAATGGCTAACTGCGAGCTTTATAGCATATACCGATTACAACAGCGGGTCTGGAAACCTTGGATTATGTCATAGCATTTATTACATACGCAGCTGGCAAGATACCTTAATTGTGATAATTAAGACTTACCGTGAAGTACTGTAGCCCACCTCGTATCGCGTGAACATGCTTTGTAGAACGAAATAACGAATTTTTCCAGTGGAAACTTATTTTCTCAAGAAGAAGTTTGCAGTAAATTAGTTCGCAAGTTTCAGTACTGCTGTTCCCAAGATAGCGGGTTCAAACCCGGCCAATGTCGTCGGATTGTTTAAGAATGTTAAAATCCTTCAGTAAAGCCGGCGGTCCCATGTGATAGATGTATGGCATGTAAAAGATCCTTCCACTGACTAAACTTGTGTGAAGCTAAATTTCTAGGTTAGATTTCGTTGAAACGCTCTATCATAGTTCCAACGTTCACCACTAGGTGTCAGTGCCATCTGGTAGTGAAAGTTAGAACTACTTGAAATTGAACGGAAATTGTAGCTCACCCCATGGGTGTCCACTTGAAGCAGCTACAGCCTTCGGCGAGCCGAACATGTTCGGACACTCCCAGCACTAAAAGCCATACGCTAAATAAATAAATAAATAAATAAATAAATAAATAAATGAGTACCGTGCGATTCTTAATTTTGGGGGAACCTCAAAGAAAAGGTATACAGAAACAATCCGCGTACTCTGCAGGCTCTCAAGAACGAAATTACTGCACCGATACGAAATATCAGTGAGGATGATTATTAAAGTGACTGTACCAAAACTTCCTACGTCGGTGCAATGCAATGCACCCGTAAGAAAACGCACTGTAGTAGTGGACAGTGCTGGAGACCCTGAGTTCGACGCGACGTATGGACAAACACGGGGACTACATCAGGTAGGAATTGCGTGGCGGAGCACCACCGAGCCGAGACTATGAGTGTAGACTGTGTTCTTGGCAGCCTACTGCGTGTGAATTATGTGCAAAATTGTATACAGTAGTCATAATAAGATTTAGTGATTTGGAACGCACGGTACCAGTTGTGTGCTGATTTAGTAGACTTAACCCCGGTTCCCATCACATTACTATTATTATTATTATTATTATTATTATTATTATTATTATTATTATTATTATTATTATTATTATTATTATTATTATTATTAAACAATAGGTTGGCTATGTGATTATGAAACACAGGAATAGAAAGTAAATAGAATCCCGGTCACCTGATCAATTTTTATTTATTTCATCATTGCAAATGATCTTGTCGACTTCATCGTTTTGCTTGAGTCAAAAGTTATGCGTTACGGAGACGGAGACGGTGACGTCATGCAGCCGCGCGGGAAGCCTAAGTTAATGGATAATGGACGGCGAGTGCGTGACGTCATGCAGCCACGCGGGAAGCCTAAGTTATTGGTTTATGGAATCTGTTGAAAGAGTCCTGGGGCGTTGAGCGACCTGGGGCTTCGAGCGAAGCGAAAAGAATACAGGGTGACTCCTAAAGAGGTGTACAAGATGCCAGATAAGAATACAGGGTGAATCCTAAAGAGATATACAAGATGTCAGATAAGAATAAAAGGTGACTCTTAAAGAGGTGTACAAGATGGCAGAGAAGAATACAGTGTGACTCCTAAAGAGGTACACAAGATGTCACACAAGAATACAGGGTGACTCCTAAAGAGATATACAAGATGACAGATAAGAATACAGGGTGACTCCTAAAGAGGTACACAAGATGTCACACAAGAATACAGGGTGACTCCTAAAGAGGTGTACAAGATGTCACACAAGAATACATGGTGACTTCTAAAGAGATATACAAGATGCCAGATAAGAATACAGGGTGCCTCCTAAAGAGGTGTGCAGGATGTCAGAGCAAAATACAGTACAAGATGCCAGATAAGAATACAGGGTGACTCCTAAAGACATATACAAGATGCCAGATAAGAATACAAGGTGACACTTAAAGAGGTGTACAAATGGCAGAGAAGAATACAGGGTGACTCCTAAAGGGGTGCACAAGATGTCAGACAAGAATACAGGGTGACTCCTAAAGAGGTGTACAAGATGTCACACAAGAATACAGGGAGACTTCTAAAGAGATGTACAAGATGCCAGATAAGAATACAGGGTGCCTCCTAAAGAGGTGTGCAGGACGTCAGAGTAAAACACAGGGTGACACTTAACGAGGTGTACAGTATGTTAGATTCAATTCAAATACAGGGTAACCCTTAAAGAGGTTTGAAAGATATCAGATACAAATAATGGGTGACCCTTAAAGAGTTGTAAAAGATGTCAGACACAAACACAGGGTGACCCTTAAAGAGGTGCCCACGCGGGAAGCCTAAGTTAATGGGTAATGGAGTCTGTTGAAAGAGTCCTGGGGCTTCGAGCGAAGCGAGAAGCCCTCCTGAGCCTTTCTAACATGTGTAGCATTTGTAGCATGCATCATTAGAAATGATATAACGTCTAGTCTTTCAGACTGACTGTAGTTTTTGTTAAAGCTCTGTTTCACTCATATATTTTAGCCTACTTTTCATATTTTGCAAAAATGAGGAAATAGTAGACTTATGAGATCGGGAAAATGTGTGTCTGTCTGTCCTTCTGTCTGTCTGTCTGGCTGGCTGGCGGGCTGTGTGTGTCAGTGCTACCAACTGCTGAAAAATCGCAATTGAAATTTGAGCACCATGTTGGATATCTTGGAAGGTATGAATGGGAGCTATTTCAAAATTGGCACACGTATAAATAATATTATTGCAGTTTAATTTCCAGGAGGCCATACATGGTAGTGTTGCCAAAATGATTATAAGCCTGCTGATAGGTCAAAATTTTAAATGCATATAACGTCTACACTATCAATTGGATTTCAACCAAATTTCGTATGTATTATGTGTACATAAACAGATATGACTGAGCGTATTCTTAAGAGCCATCAGCGCTGCCAACTGTTAATAAATGCTCTCATTTTTTTAAATCCAAATACCCATATATCAGAAAGTATGCAAGTCGACAGCTTTAAACTATGCACACGTATAGTACCTGACATTCTATGTTAATTTGGAATAACTTATATACGTCAGTGCTACCAACATGATCCTAAGCCTGCTGAGAGGTCCAACTTTAAATACATGTAACTTCTATACTATCATTTGGATTTCAACCAAGTTTCGTGTGTGCTATGTGTGGCATAACATATATGACTATGCCGATTCTTAAGTGTAACCAGGGCTGCCAAATGTTAATAAATACTGTCTCTATTTTTGTTACCCTAATATCGATATATCAGAAAGTATGCAAGCCAATAGCTCTAAACTTTGCACACGTATAGTACCTGTCATTCTAGATTAATTTAGAGTAACTAATATAGGCCTACGCCAGTGCTGCTAACATGATTTTAAGCCTGCTAATAGGTCCAATTTTAAAATGCATGTAACTTCTATACTAACTAATGGATTTCATTCAAAATTGACACAACAATAGATCATATTATTTCAGATTATTTCTGACCAATACATGTATGTCCATTGTTGCCAACATGATTTTACGCGCGCTGTTAGATCCAATGTTTAACTGCATGTAACATCCATGCTATCCATTGGACTTCAACGAAATTTTGTATTCTGTACCTTAACAGATGGAACTGAGAATATATTCAGTCACCAGGGCTGCCAACTGTAGTTCACTATTGGGCTACATTATGCCAAGTAGGCCTATACAGTATTTCGAACTAATTAGAGATTTCGATATTACCAACTTAATTTAGTCATTATTCTAGATAGATCCATATAGATTAATCATTGGCATGGATCTTAATTTTTAGGAAAAGTAGGCTCTTTAGTTCGTCACGGAACTTCTTGTTTTTTCTTGTCCGCTTCGAAAGTAAAACATAGATTATACGTATTTATCTACTGATAGGCTAACTGATAAGGAATGCACAGGACCGTGTGACAGCACATATACAGGGAACACAAGAGTGTAATAGTATTTTATTTGGAGTGGCTTTGTTGCTTCTTCAATTCTTATCTGGACATGGGAAATTCAAGTTATACTTTGAGAGATTTGACATTACTATTCTAAATGACTATATATGCTTTTGTGAATCCTCCAAAACGTACATCATCTGCTCATCGACTGCCCTTGCTCTGGAAGAGAAAGATTTATTATAAAATGTTATTGCAATAATGAGCTGACAAAACCTCTGTATCCTGTAATTTAAAAATCACAATGTTATTTTCATTTTCTTACATTCATCCATCATATCTTCCGTAAGTTATTATAATCTCTACATAGTGTAAAACAAAGTCCATGATTCTTGGATGTAACGGGTAATCTCGAGAACCACTGGATGGATTTTGATACGGTTTTCCTCATTCTCTCTTTTCATGAAGAAAGCAATGAATCGCCGAAGAGGTATCCAGTGGGGACTTACAGACAGGCTGGAGGACCTGGATTTCGCAGACGACCTGTGCTTGCTAGCTAGCAGTTACAAAGATATGGAAGCAAAGCTGAATGATTTAAAAACTGAAGCATCTGAAGTGGGATTGAAGATCAATGGAAGGAAAATCAAGGAGATGCGCCATAATAACCGAAATAAGGCACCATTATTTCTAGGGAATCAAGAGATCGGTCAAGTCAAACAGTTTTACTAACTGGGAAGTATGGTCACCACTGAGGGAAGTACTATGAAGGATATAGGAAATAGAATAAATAAGGTTAAAGGAGCATTCGCAATGTTGAGACCAATTTGGAAAGTAAGGGAACTTAACACCTATACCAAACTTCGCATCTTCAATTCAAATGTCAAGGCAATATCGTTCTATCGGTGTGAAACTTGGAAGACCAACAAACAACTGATTAACAGACTCCAAATATTTTTGAATGAATGCTTGAGGAATACCTTGAGGATATGGTGGCCACAAGTTATCTCCAATGAAGAGCTATGGAGAAGAACACAGCAAACACCCATTTATATTGAGATGCGTCGTAGGAAATGGAAATGGATTGGGCATATATTACGACTAGATGGAGACAACATAGCAAGACAAGCCCTGGAATGGAATCCACAAGGTAGTAGGCGAAGAGGCAGACCAAGGAACACCTGGAGGAGGAGTGTAATAACAGAAGGAATGGAGAAAGGAGGGAAGACCTGGAACGAGATAAGGAGGATGGCGCAGAACAGAGTCCGATGACGGAAATTCATTGATGTCCTATGCTCCACTTAGGAGATAAAGGAAATAATTCAAGTAAGTCAAATTCACCATTCTGTAAAGGATTTCTCGAGGAAACGAAGAAATGTAATTCTGGTCGGAGGGCTAGGACGGGTTATACTCGGCCTCGTAGAAAAATATTCATTTATGACCAAAGGAAACCAAGCAGTAACGATTTCAGTGAATCGAATCGAAGACAATCCTGCCGTCCATGCGCCTTCTAAGCTTACGCTAGGTAAACCGTTTAAATATCTATATACTATTAGTTTAAGAATTGTTCAGCATGAAAAGATCTACAAAAGGCGTAGGGGTTGCTATACATTGGTTCACTATTGTCAAACAGCCGATTGTTAGAATCAAGCAGGCTGTGTTCAGAGTACAAGGCTCACGATATGAATAGGGTTAAGGGAAAGCTTAAAGCATTCCATATATTCCGGTGTACACGTGGACTTGCCGCTGTGTAAGTCCTTTAGTGAAATTAGGGTCTGGAAGGGAATCTGGCCGTGACAACAATGCACCTTATAGAAAAGTCATGTCACCTCATGCTCAACCCATGGAAAATGTCATAATGGGACGCCGAAATAAATCAGAATTCATCATTCACGAGTTAAATTCGAAAGACAAAATCACTTGAAGCTCGGAAAATGTGGCAGCTCTGCTAATATCGTAGCTCAACAACAGTCAACACTTTGAGAAGATACTACGGCCGTTGAGATCAGCCTGATAAAGATATGAAATAGCCCAGTCACTGTTCCAACATCACTCGGTGATTTTGTTCTCGGAACTGCAAAGAGGTGTTTGTCATGGTATACAACTGTTTAAGGCGCCACGTCGCGCTACATGCGTGAGAATAGGAACATGAATCAACACGTCCGTGCTGCAAGTTGTGCAATACTGTCGCGGTGCTCTGCCAAGGATTGTAATTCTGATCTGAGGACTGGAACGGGGTACACGCAGCCTCGTGACGCACAATTGAGAAGAGGCGGGCTCGAATCCCACCCTCCTGGAAGTGGTTTTCCGTGGTTTTTCATTTCTACTCCAGGTGAATGCTGGGGACGTTCCTAAATTAAGATCACAGCCGCCTCCTTCCCAATCCTCATCTGAATTAAAACTACTCACACAAATACAGCCATCACAATAACAAAAGTTATCAGACAAAAAGATGGTATATTGGCTTTCGTGACCAGTGAATTAAAACTCAGCAATTTCTCTAGGTTTAAGTCGTATCTTGTGTGGGCTTTCACCTAGGACCACCAAGATGGCCAATCAGCGGACCCTTGGTATCCGTGCCTGGACTCCCACAGCACGCTACCTCCCTTCTTATGAAGCGCACCTGCGCCTCTTTACTGCGAGAGCTAAAAGCTCAAGCAACCTTTCACCTCCCTATAAATAATTTAATTCACTGGTCGTGAAAGCCAAAATACCAACTTTTTGAAAGCCTTCATAGGGAGGTGAAAGGCAGCTTGAGTGTTTTAGCTCTCTCAGTAAAGAGGCGCAGGTGCGCTTCATAAGAAAGGAAGTAGTGCAGAGTCCACTACTCCTGTGGGGATCCGGGCTCGGAAACGGAGCCAGCTTGGTGTTCCTAGGCGAAACTCCACACAAGACATGGCATAAACCTAGAAAAATTGCTGAGTTATCAGATAAATTTCACACACACACACACCGAAGTACACGGGGCTACATGACCACGAACTCGCAAAATCCCTAAATGAATCAACAACAAGAAATCTTCTCTGTCTGATTACAAGGCTCTACATCAATTCTTCGGGGACATTTATTTGCATTCCATTCCTCCTTTTGTTCTTCTACGGTAGTATGTAAGATACAGTTGTTGTTGTTGTTGTTGTTGTGGAGGTCTACCCCCACCCCCTCTTCAAGGAAGCTTTATAAATGATGGTCGCGAGCAATTGATCATCCACACACTCCTAGAATTTCTATTAATCATTTTACCGCCAAAATAGACGATCGCTGCAATCTTCCCGCCAAAAGAATTGTAAAGGTCTGAAAAATCAGTGAATGTTGGTGGTGGGCAAGGCCCCGTCCAGAACCAAACTGGTCTGCCTCGTTGCGTAGTGGTTAGCACTTTAGGCTGTCACCGCGGAGGCCCGGGTTCGATTCCTGGCTCTCCGAGGAAAATTAATTCTGGTCTAAGGGCTGAAAGGGGGTCACTCAGCCTCGTTATGCAAAGCTGAGAAGAGGTTGGTTCGATTCCCCACCTCAGCCATCTTGGAAGTGGTTTTCCGTGGTTCCCATTTCTAATCCAGGCAAATGCCGGGATGGTACTTAACTTAAGGCCACGGCCGCTTCCTACCCAAATCCTACCGCAATTACAAAATACACACACTAGTGCAGACATCACAGTGACACAGGTTATCAGCCAATTTCTACATACACCCAAGTAGGCCTACAAGGAGCTACATGACCACGATGTCACAATGTCCCTGAAATAATCAACAACAACAACAACAAAAAACGAAACTGTTGCCGTTAGTAGGTACCTCCCCATCTCTCGCTGTCCGGGCTTGGACATCTCGATCATCTGCCCCGTATAGTTGGATTTATGTGATGACTGTAGTAGTGTGTGCAACTGTATTAGAAACAAAGATGAGGTAGGCGGCCCGGTACTTGAAGTAAACTAGGCTACTATTCCGTCATGTGCCTGTTGAGAGTGTGGAAAAACCCGGGGAAGAGCCACACACACGATAGCCGCTTTCAGCGCCTGGATTCGAACATACAATCTCCAGACTTGCTGAGCTGCCCTCGCGGTCTTGGGGCACGTGGGGTGCAGTTGATTTAGTTTTGCCTCAAGATAACGGATAACCTTATCGACTGAGTCCGATGGCAATTAATAGGATCACAAGATTTACTTGCACGATGGAGGTTCATAGGTGTGATGGTGCTGTGGTCAAGGCACTTTCCTCTCACCAAGGTGGACTTAGTTCGATTCGCGGTTAATAGATGCGAGATTTTCGAGGGCAAATGTCACGCCCGGTGGTTCTTTTCCTACTAAAAGAAAGGAAGTCCCGTAGCTCGTGATCGCGACATTAGCGGTCATTTAAATCTATAAGCTTCATTGCATTCTTAATTGCAAGTTTAATTAGTCTATCGTTTACACTGAAGGAGTTTACAAACTGTTCTCTCTAAAATACCCTTGAGTTTTTCAAGTCTGAATGTTGTTTTTTAAGACGAAATAGCCAGCGACTGTGAAGAATATTTTGAGAAGTGACAAGTGAGAGTTGTTCTTTTCGACATAAATATTTGGAACGAGGTCATTCAGACGATTCAGTCAGGGTTATTAATAACAACACTAACACGGAGTTCATTAGAACAGGCTAGGCGGGATTTGTTGCTCAATTTAGTGAATGAATATTCATTTGGCTTATCTCTCTACAGTATTTCACTTCCATTTGACCGGAGATTAATCTGATGTAATGCTTAACCTCCTGAGTGAGATCAATAACATCTTTAATATGGGGTAAATCGAGCCCTTAAGGCATATAAGCAGAGTGTCTATCTGCGGATATCCGCATCCACGCAGGGCTTCACCCATGGGAGACGCTAACGTGCAATAGCCCTCTGCTACTGTAAGAGTAGGACCCGATGTGAACATTTCCATAGCGATGAGTGAAGTGAACGTTTCTCCCCTCTTAACCACGCAGCAGCACATGGACTCATCAGCATACTCGTTGAGTATTCATGTGCCATTTGGTGATAATTGCCGTATAAGTAACGTATCATTGTTGGTACACAAATATAAGTACGATAACTATTCGATCCGGAATGTGCTAGGTAATACTGTTACCAATAATTCGAAAACAACTTTAGAATGTCAATAACTCGGGAAAGATCTACCTTAGGACATGGGAGCAGAACTAGAAGTAGCAAAGGCATGTCTTGGGACAACAGTGTGTAAAGACAGGAAATAGCGCATATGCCGGTGGAATGACATA
This sequence comes from Meconema thalassinum, assembly GCA_946902985.2. NCBI lineage: Eukaryota > Metazoa > Arthropoda > Insecta > Orthoptera > Tettigoniidae > Meconema > Meconema thalassinum. The sequence goes on along the minus strand of OX336394.1, from coordinate 356,648,814 downwards.
GTGAAGTCGGCTAGTAAACGTAAAAAGAAGTCTTACGGAAAATGTCTCCAAAAACGGAATCCGCCATATAGAGAGTTCCATGGATCAAACAAATAATACTGCAGCCGAGTCAAAAAGGAAGTCGTGAGAGGAATTTGTAGATATATTGCTTTCAATATGTGTGAGGAACAGTGTTTAACAAAGGTAGGCCTATGAAACTTAATTCAGAAAGAATTCCATTATGGAGTTAAATACGGAAAAAAGAAAGGTAGGCATATTCTGTATTTTGCTACCCACTGTGATTAATAAATATGCATTGAGGCTTGTAGATACAGTATGTCGAAGGAGCTGCGAACGAACATTCCGCCCTCTGGTGTCAGGGCAGTAGATCATTTCACCATTCACGCCGTGAGGTAGGTATACCAATCAACCCTTTCAACTTATCTGTTAGGCAGGCAGTAGGTCATTCCAGCATGAGGGTGGTTTCACGCCGTGGGATAGATATGACAATCAACCCTTTCAACTTATCTGTCAGGCGGGCAGTAGGTCATTACAGCATGAGGGTGGTTTCACGCCGTGGGGTGGATATGACAATCAACCCTTTCAACTTATCTGCTAGGCGGGCAGTAGGTCATTACAGCATGAGGGTGGTTTCATGCCGTGGGGTGGATATTACAATCAACCCTTTCAACTTAACTGTTAGGCGGTCAGTAGGTCTTTCCAGCATGAGGGTGGTTTCACGCCGTGAGGTAGATAAGACAATCAACCCTTTCAACTTATCTGCAAGGCGGGCAGTAGGTCATTCCAGCACGAGGGTGGTTTCACGCCGTGGGGTAGATATGACAATCAACCCTTTCAAGTTAACTGGTAGGCGGTCAGTAGGTCATTCCAGCATGAGGGTGGTTTCACGTCGTGAGGTAGATATGACAATAAACCCTTTCAACTTATCTGCAAGGCGGGCAGTAGGTCATTCCAACATGAGGGTGGTTTCACGCCGTGAGGTAGATTGTAACGATCAACCCTTTCAACTTTTCTGTTAGGTGGGCAGTAGGTAACTCCTGCAGAAGGGTGGGTTGCACAGTGAGGTAGCTATAAAAGGCAACCTTTCTAATTTTCCTGTTACGAAATGACAGTATATCTTGCCTTGAGATTTCAGAGGATCAGAGCTTATGAGACATTCTGATGCCATTACTACCAGAAGCCACTCTCTGTCAATGAGGAAATTCAGCGTTTGTGGTTGTCGAATTTTTTCAAACAAAATATTTAATCCTAAGGGGGCACATACAGCTCAAGGAGCCACAACAATAACGATTTTAATATCATAACTGTGCCTGCCACAAATATTGTACAACAATGATATACATATCCAAGGAAACGCACACATCTTGCTATTAGAAGCAAAGTTAAAAATTTCAAAATTCAAATGATAATTATTTTTATCATTTTTTTCAAAATTGGTTCTTGGTTTGTGCTGACCTTCACCGTTTCCCTGATATCTCCAGTGTTTATAGGGATTTTTGGAGTTTTATTTTTTTAATGTGGGTGTTAAACCTTCTGCTACAAAATGAATCTCGCATATTTTCACATTATTAATTAATTCATTAATTAAGCGTCATTATTTAGATTTTATTCTGAGCAAACTCAAAAAATAAAATGTTAAAGTTTCATAGAAAGACTAATTAAAGTCACAGCGGTTATGAGTGAGATTCATGTTGTAGCAGAAGGTTTAACACCCACATTATTAAAAGAAAACTCCAAAAATCCCTATAAACACGGGAGATATCAGGGAAACGGTGAAGTTCAGCACAAAACAAGAACCAATTTTGAAAAAATTCATAAAAATAATTATCAATTCAATTTTGAAGATTTTTAACTTTGTTTCTAATAGCAAGGTGTTTGTGTTTCCTAGGATATGTATACCATTGTTGTACAAGATGTGTGGCAGGCACAGTTATAATGTTAAAATCGTTTTTGTTGTGGCTCCTTGAGCAGTATGTGCCCCCTTGTGAAAATAAAGGGTTATAGTCAGTTTCATCATCTTCGCTTTAGTAAAAAGTTGCAGTGAAGTACGCCTTATCAGAATGGGCAGTGAGAACAAAAGATGTTCAGTTCAGGAGTCATGGAGAATTGTGGGAAGATGTACAACAAAGAAATACAAAGGAACAGTGGTGGTCTGCTCGTGTAAAGGCGTGGGGGACAAGAGATATGCTAAATATGACTGTTAGCTGTCACTGAGAATGTTCTAAGTACCTAATATATTGTCTGCTTCTCAGAACACAGTCAGCAGTGTTTGTGTAAGACGTTGTAAGATTACAAGTGGCTCCATGATCCTTCCCACGACGCATCGTCAGTTGCTTCTTCCGTGAGGAACACTTTTGATACTGTTCGCACGTGATGAAAATTATATAAGGCGTAATCAAAAAGCTTCTGTTTGAGGGCGTTGCTGCAGCGTATGTGCAACGTAGCGTGACTCTGATGTGGACAAATAAACACGGAAACGTAGGCAAGGGATTATAAGTAGGCACCGGATTTTAAAAAAAATGCATATGCGAGTATGCAAATGCAGTTTTTGCAGGTTTATTGGATTTATTACATATTCTGAACATAACAGCATATTTTAGCATATACATTTGATATTAAGTATACTACAAAACATCTTGTACAAAATTGGTTTCGCCTGCGTGTTGATCATCTCTTGTAACAGGCGCGGATCTAGAGTTTGGCTTGGGGGGGGGTCGCAGAATTGAAATTGTTAAGAAAAATGTCATCACTAAACACGCAATCACAAAATAACCAAACGTACAAAACCAGACCAATTTTTTTGCAAGCTACATGGATAGAAATTTGATGCGTTTAGCGCACCAAAAATATTCGTACAAATTGCAACGGCGTGTTTTGCGACTTTTACATCGAGCTTCGAGAAAAGTATCAAGGTACGTTACAGTTTCGGCAAGTCGAGTTGGTACCGACAGAGAGAGAAAGTCACAGCTTAAATTGCCAACCAAGCTTGCAGTTTGGACGTCGGCAAAATTTTTGGTGCGAAAAAAGCCCCAAATTCCCATCCGTGTATATATATGACAAACAAAACAAGATGTTCAGTAAAGAACATATAGCCGATTTTCTCCTAAATGCATGGGTATTGTTATAACTCTTTGTCCTTTTCAAGGAGTATAATTGAATTTTGGTTGTAGTAGCATGTTGAAATACAACGTGCTATAGGGATATTAAACATGAATATGAGGTGCCCTTTGCTAGTGCTACCTCTGTAAAAAAAATTCATTCAATTCGGTTTCACCGTGTTTGAATTGATATGGGGAATGGATTTACACATACTTGGCCACCATCTGCAAACTATTGGGCAGATGATCTTGCAGTTTGGTCAGGATATGCTTTCCACATAAAGATATGTTGTTGCAAAATTTGGTAGAGACTAGATTATTAGGTTGGTCGTATTTACATTTTAGCTTTTAACATTTGGGTGGCCGCGATTACGTTTCCGTAAAGATGGCGGAGATATAAAACATGACACTGAGGTGCCCTTTGCTAGTGCTACCTCTGTACCAAATTTCGTTCCATTCGGTTTCACCGTGTTCGAATTGATAGGGGGAATCGATTTTCAAACAAAGATGGCCGCCATCCGCAAAATATTAGGCTAATGATGTATTATTTTGGTCAAAGGATGCTCCCTCCATAACGGTATGTTGTTGCAAAATTTGGTAGAGATCGGATGATTAGGTTAATCGTAATTTGATTTAAGCTTTGAACATTTGTGTGGCCGCCATTACGTTTCCGTCAAGATGGCGGCGATATAAAACATGACACTGAGGTGCCCTTTGCTACTGCTACCTCTGTACCAAATTTCGTTCCATTCGGTTTCACCGTGTTCGAATTAATAGGGGGAATCGATTTTGACACAAAGATGGCCGCCATCCGCAAACTATTAGTCTAATGACCTATTAGATTGGTCAAATGATGCTCCCTCCATAAAGGTATATTGTTGCAATATTTGGTAGAGATCGGATGATTAGGTTAGTCGTAATTTGATTTAAGCTTTGAACATTTGTGTGGCCGCCATTACGTTTCTGTCAATATGGCGGCAATATAAAAAATGACACTGAGGTGCCCTTTGCTAGAGCTACCTCTGTACCAAATTTCGTTCTATTCGGTTTCCCCGTGTTTGAATTAATAGGGGGAATCGATTTTGACACAAAGGTGGCCGCCACCGCAAACTATTACTCTAATAACCTATTAATATGGTCAAAGGATGCTTCCTCCAAAAAGGTATGTTGTTGCAAAATTTGGTAGAGATCGGATGATTAGGTTAGTCGTAATTTGATTCAAGCTTTGAATATTTGTGTGGCCGCCATTACGTTTCCGTCAAGATGGCGGCAATATAAAATATGACACTGAGGAGCCCTCTGCTAGTACTACCTCTGTACCAAATTTCGTTCCATTCGGTTTCACCGTGTTCGAATTATTAGGGGGAATGGATTTTCACACAAAGATGGCCGCCATCCGCGAACTATTAGGCTGATGACCTATTAGTATAGTCAAAGGATGCTCCCCCCATAAAGGTATGTTGTTGCTAAATTTGGTAGAGATCGGATGATTAGGTTAGTCGTAATTTGATTTAAGCTTTGAACATTTGTGTGGCCGCCATTACGTTTCCGTCAAGATGGTGGCAATATAAAATATGACACTGAGGAGCCCTCTGCTAGTACTACCTCTGTACCAAATTTCGTTCCATTCGGTTTCACCGTGTTCGAATTATTAGGGGGAATGGATTTTCACACAAAGATGGCCGCCATCCGCAAACTATTAGGCTAATGACCTATTAATTTGATCAAAGAATGCTTCCTCCAAAAAGGTATGTTGTTGCAAAATTTGGTAGAGATCGGATGATTAGGTTAGTCGTAATTTGATTTAAGCTTTGAACATTTGTGTGGCCGCCATTACGTTTCCGTCAAGATGGCGGCGATATAAAATATGACAATGAGGAGCCCTCTGCTATTACTACCTCTGTACCAAATTTCGTTCCATTCGGTTTCACCGTGTTCAAATTAATAGGGGGAATCGTTTTTCACACAAAGATGGCCGCCATCCGCGAACTATTAGGCTGATGACCTATTAGTATAGTCAAAGGATGCTCCCCCCATAAAGGTATGTTGTTGCTAAATTTGGTAGAGATCGGATGATTAGGTTAGTCGTAATTTGATTTAAGCTTTGAACATTTGTGTGGCCGCCATTACGTTTCAGTCAAGATGGCGGCGATATAAAACATGACACTGAGGTGTCCTTTGCTAGTGCTACCTTTGTACCAAATTTCGTTCAATTCGCGTTTACCGTGTTCGAATTGATAGGGGGGGACAGACATTCAGAGTCCACACACTCATACACACACACACACAGACTCACACACATACACACACACAGACAGACACACTTTTTTTCGCCCTGTGTTGATCTCATAAGTCTACTTTCATTTTTTGCAAAAATCGAAAGTAGGCTAAAAGAATGTTTTGTTATAAACTAATATACTAGCATACTCGGCACAACATTAGCGGGCCACTTTTCAATGCATTTTAATGGTCAAGTGGCCCGTTAATTTTTGTGCCAAGTATATAAAAAAATAGTTGTGTAAGAAATAGGTATGAAGTTGTAAATATGTACAGTTGTAACAGAACATAATAATTGCAATAAAGATATTTTCAGTATTGAATAAAATGAAAAAAAGAACTGTTTTTCAGTTAAAATTCGTTAAGTTTTATTTGCCTGGTTATTGTGTTTTCGTTTTTTGAGTTAGCAAAAAAAATTGGTAAGCAACTTTCTGAGCAAGAGATAACGAGATAACAGTATTTTTCGCCTGGCATTTCAAGGAATAGATGGTTTAGGGCATTCCTTTCACCGTCTGGGTAGTTGCCCCTGTGAGCAACTCTCTGAGCAAGAGAAACAAGATAACAGCATTTTACGCAAGCATGCTGCCTCAAAATGTCTAAAGAGAATTGCAGGAGAAAATCAGTGGGTGACAGGTAAAAATGGTTATTTAACTGATGGCGTTCTCGTCTACTGTCAAATATGCTCGAAGGAAATGAAATGTGAAAAAATAATTCAAGTTGAACAACATACAAAAACGACTGCACATATTACGACAAAGGAAGGAAAGAAGAGTTAACCTTTCCAGTGTCACTGAAACGTGTTAAACTATTCTTTAAGTGATATTTTTAATAGAAACTATTTAAGACAGGCTTCTTTCTTATTATTTTTTGATATCGTTTGGAAAAACATTTTCAAGGAGGAAAACAGTAAAAAACATGAATCAGTTCAGGCAAAGCATGGAATTAGATCGCGAAAAGCAGTCGTACCTTGGAATACTACACTTGTAACTGCATCACCATTTCTCTCATTTCCATCAGTTTCATTGTCACGTGATGATAAATCCTCAAACTCTTTAACACTGTCTTCAATACTTTGTCCGAATACTTTGAGATCGTAGCGATATGTTTTTTATACAAGCCCGATATTTCACTGTTAACATCGTACATCGCCTGATACTGTCCGGTTCTATGGCTAAATGATAAGCGCACTAGGCCTTGGCCCGAAGTGCCCCGGGTTCGATTCCCGGCCGAGACATCAGGGATTTTAATTCTCCTGGGGTTAATTCCCGTGGCTCGGGGACTGGGTGTATATGCCGTCTTCATCATCACTTCATCCTCATTACGACGCGCAGGTCACCCACGGGCGTCAACTAGAAAGACCTGCACTCGGCCTCTCCGGAGACCACACGATCATTATTAGCCTATTTTCAATTTTGAAAAAATAGGCTTATGAGATCACCTTTTGTCCGTGTGTGTGTGCGTGTGTGTGTGTGTGCGTGAGGAGTGTGTGTGCCCCCCCCCCCCCCTCTAATAAATTCTAAACGGCTGGAGTGATTTCAATGAAACTCGGTAAGTTCATAGCACTATTCCGGGCGACCCCGACCGTGCCCTTCAAATTTTGTTACGTCTCACCAATCCAACATGGCGGCTGTGCGAAATATTTCACCAGCATTCAATATCTCCGAAACTATTCCCGATATCACCCTGGAATTTATTATGGTGATAAAGGGAACTACTAGAAGTTCACCTATGTGACTTTAAAAAAACTATTTACTACAAAACCAATATGGCGGCCAAGCGAATTTGCGACTTTTAAATAGACGTTTCTCGCGATTTAACCAACCAAACGCAATGAAACTTGGTACAGTATATTTTTATACACATTTTAATGCACCGACATCTAACTTCGTTCAATTGTTTACATAACCACAAGATGGCTGATGTGCGAAATATTTCACCGGCATTCTATATCTCTGAAACTACTAGCGGTATCATCCTGAAATTTTGTACGGAGATAAAGGGCACTACTGGAAGTTCATCTATAAGACTTTCAAAAAGCGGTTAACTACAAGACGAACATGGCGGCCAAGCGAATTTGAAAATTTTAAATAGACCTTTCTCGCGATTTAATGTTCCAAACGCAATGAAATCTGGTACAGGAAATGTTTATTCACATTGTAATGCACTGGTATCTAATTTAGTTCAATTGTTTACATAACCTCAAGATAGCAGCTGTGCGAATTTTAAAATTAAGTTTTTATTTCTTGTGTCGTAATCATGCGATCGAAGTGAAAGTTTGAATAATGAACCTTCGCAATAATTTTCCTTTAATGGTACATGACTCTATGGCCTATACATTTAATAATCCAACATGGCGACCATCCGAAATATTTTGACGGTCCTGAATATCTACGAATCTATTAAAGCAATCATACTGATTTTTTTAATATTCATAGGGGCTGTGTACTTAAGCTCACCTATAGGACTTTCAGTAACCCGGTGATCACAAATCCAACATGGCGGTGACGCGAAGTATAAATATTCACATGGATGTTTATCGCAATTTAACCATCCGAGTGCAGTGAAACTTGGTACAGTATCCTTATACGAATATTAATCCACTGGCATCTAATTTGATTCAATTGTTTCCATAACCACAAGATGGCAGCTGTGCGAAATTTTAAAATCTCTTATTACTTCTTGTGTCCTAATCATGCGATTGAAGTTTGAATGCTACACATACACAATAATTTCATGTAACAGTACATAACTCTAGGACCTACATATATAAAATCCAACATGGCGACCATCCGAAATATTTAGTCGGTTCTCAATATCTACGAATCTATTACAGCAAACAAACTGACATTTTGTATGTTGATAGTGGCAGTTAACATAAGTAGGATATATGAAAATAGGCTGTATAGTTCTTCACGGAACTACTTGTTATCATTACCTGATACTGTCAAACTCATGTTTGTATCTCACCAATCCTGAAAAATGAAGTGAAATGATTCACGTATTCATTTCCGGTTTTAGTTGTGTCCTTGAAATGGTTTTCCGTGGTTTCCCATTTTCAACACCAGGGAAATGTTGGGACGGTACCTTCTGATTGGCCACGGCCGCTTCCTTCCACATCCTTGCCCAAATTCATTCATCTTCATCCATTCCTACCTCATCCCGACGCGCAGGTCGTCCACGGGCGTCGACTAGAAAGACCTGCATTCGGCCTCCTAGGATGCCACACGACAACAACAAAAAAGTTTATGTTCGACCTCACTATTATGTGTCAGAAAACGGTGTCATAATGATGGTCATTATAACACTTATTTTCATTATGATACAGTTTCTCCAGCCAATCAGAGCTCGTTCATTGACCAATTAGGTAACGATACCTTCGCGCATGCGCTCAAAATCCATCATGTCGGACATAAACACAACATCGAACTATAATAAATTACCGATATGGAATACGCACCGTCCATATGTTCGCGTAAATAAACTGGTGAATATGAAACAAGAAATAGCACTGTACCTTAAAATCACCAACACTAATTTCTACACAGCGCATTCAAACGACTCCGGTGACAATATTACTGAGGGACGGCAGATGTAAACATATGGCTTGCATATGGCATTGCAAGCACACAGAGCGCATGCGTCGGTCGTTCCAAGATCTTGAAAGACAGAGAGATGTCTTGCGCTCGCTCTCCGATAACAAAATTCTTGTGGCTGACTCTCAACAGATATTTATGAATATTTATGTTAAAACATATAATAAAATTATAATTATCGTCGAACATAAACAGTCGTATGCAACTCGCCTATAATGGTAATTAAGACACTCGTATGGAAATTATAAAACTCGCATACGCTCGTTTTATAAAAAATACTCGTGTCTTAATTATAGCCATTATAGGCTCGTTGCATAATGTACTATTTTAGTGCATTAATATCGGGCCCCTAATTATTAGTGTGACAGTCGTGTCTTGCCGAGGTGCGTGCGTTAAATGTGGCAACGGGAACTATGGTGACGCTAATACCAAATGCGTCCAAACAGGACCAACGTGCTGTGATTCCTTTCTTTGCTGCCGAAGGACAAACACTGGTGGGCATCCATCGGAGAATGATGAATGTATATGGGGCAGAATGTCAGTCGAGAACCACCCATGTGCAATGGTGCGCCAAGTTTCGTATTGGTCGCATTTCGATACATGACGCCGGTCGATCTGGGAGGCAACACTGGAGAATTTACGGCGTGCAATTAAGTTTAAACGTCCACGAAAACAGCTATAAAGGGTGCTTCTTCATGATAACGCACGTCCCTATACTGCAAAGGACGTATTGCAAAAGGTACGCCAACTCAAGTGAAAGCCACTCAAGCGACCACCCTATAGTCCTGATCTCTCCCCATAAGGCCTAGTGATAAAGTATCACCTCGTTGTATAGCGGCTAGCATTCTCAGCTGTCACCATGGAGGTCCGGGTCCGGGTTCAATTCTCGGCTCTGCTAAGATATTTTATTCTTGTCCGAGGGCTGGAACGGGGTACATTCAGCCTCATGAGGCAAAATTGAGATGAGGTTAGTTTGACCAAGGATGAGATTATCAGGCTCTCGGAACGGCGCACAAGCTGGGACAGATCCAAAAGTCGGTGATCTTGGACACTTGCCATACAGTGTGACGATTCTTAATGAAGAATGAACTCTGAAAGTGCTTGAAATTGGTCCGTATTTTTAGTCGTTTTACCATTGTAAATTGAGGAATTTATGAATCTATATAATAATAATAATAATAATAAAATAATAATAATAATAATAATAATAATAAATATAATAATAATGCGGAGAGAAAAATCATCCGGAAAATCTTGGGTCCTAAACTCGCAGCTGAAGGATATCGTCTACAGTCGCACACAATCACAAAGAGATACTCCAACATCGAGACAGGGGCGTATATAAGGTGGGTGCTGAGGGGGCTCCAGCCCCCCCCCCTCCGAAAAACGCCAATAAGAAAGTGTTGTTTTGGCAAGAGCATAAAATAATGTAAATTTGGTTATACCCTAATCTTAACTTATTGGCTAAGTTAAAAGCAATATTAAGACTGAAATTAGACTAACTCGTGGTTTAGTGGCTAGCATTCTTGGCTGCCGCCCCGGAGGTCCAAATTCAATTCCCGCCTCCCCCAAGAAATTTTAATTCTAGTCTGAGGGCTGGAATGGGGTACACTCTGCCTTGTGAGGCAAATCTGTGAATTCCACAGTACGTTACTTTTGAGAAATAAATCAACTTGTAAAAAAAAAGAAAATAATAATAATAATAATGTTTACCTTTCTACTGAGTAAATTGACAAATATTTAGATATTTGCCATTCATACTCTATAGATCATAATGGAAAATTCATTAAGTATAAAATTTTATTTGTGTGTTGTGTTCTACTGTATTTTACTTTTTTTTGTATTGCCAGTAATTGTAGGCTATATAAACGTTGAATCTTATCTAACATAATTACACAAAGTTATATGCTCAAAGATATTTCTGGGTATTGTACCCGTTCGTCCTGGGGATGCGATGACCCATCTGCTATTACATCGCATTCCTGGAGTTCCAGGACAGAGCGGAGTTAAATGAACCTCTAGTCAAATAAGGAATGTGTCGGAAATTCAGCTGAGATATCGAAAAAGCAGAGGGTAACACGAGACAAAGTATCTCTAGGGTCGTTACGGGCTTAAATTTAATTTAAAAAATGCAAATATAAATGGGCGCCATCAACTGAACTCCTAGCAAACCACATCCTTTCCGGTTAAGCCTTAATCAAGACAAGGAAAGAAAAAGGAAAATCACACCATCATCAGATCACAACTAAGATAAAAACAAATTTATTTCACTTTGATAGTCAGACAGACATTTTAAATATTCATCCTACCTGAGAGCATGGTCGAATGCCAACATTAGATTGTCATTGTCCAAAAATCGAACCATCTCTTTTCTAATCAAAAGTATTTAATCCACATAAAATAGGAAAAATCTCTAAAAGTTCTCTTGGGTTCTCAGGATCACCGTAGCACTATGTCTTTTGTCACTGACATTCGTGATACCTGAGACCTAATTTCTCTTTAAATTAACATCATGAATGTGGATTTGAAAATATTATTAATCTGTCTAAACACACATATTATAATCACATATTTTAAATATCACGTAATTCATGGCTTGCATGGCATAATTCAAATGTTGAATAGGTTAGTAAAATGCTCCTTAACATCGAATAATTAATTTACACTATTTACATTGTCATTAATAATTGCTTGTTTGTGAATTACAGAAAATCCACTGCTCATTGGTTGTAATCATCATCATCATCAAAGTTAAATATTTCTCACATTAATTCTCATCTCAAAATTCAATATATTCCTGTCAGAATCATTAACTCATCACCATTAAATCATTTAAATGAAAATTATTATCATCACTTCATTATACTTTCTAATTATTCACACACTCTTATTTTATCATCTCCTTCAGATTAAATCATCTTAAATCATCAATATAAATCGTTTAATTCATCAACTCAAGTTGCAATTTCTTTAAATCATCTCTCAACTAAATTTATTTAATTCCATATAAATTCATTAATCATCAGCTTCTTTAATTAATTATCACCTTCTAATTCAGTTATTCATCATCTTTCGAATCATCTATTAATTTCTTTAAATCAGTTTATTTATCCAATCTTTAATTCATCCATTTATTTAATTCATTGATTTATTCCAAAATTTAATTTATCAATTTATTTAAATTTTATTCTTCTGGTTATTTGGATTTTTATTATTTCATCTAGTCATTCTGATTTTTATTTCATTAGGTCAGTCATTAATATGCTCAAATCTCAGATTATTATTTCATTAATTATTATTATCAGAAAATCTTGTATTATCAACTTTATTTATTTGTTTAATTTCCTAACAAATTGTTTAATATGGGTTATAGAACGTTGTCTTACAGTTTTATCACTTCCAAGTTATATCTCGTATTTAATTATCATGCCAAAAAATATTATTGCCTTCACGACATCACGTTGGATCTGACTATCCACAACTACATTATATATCCTCACTTCTTCAATTATCACATTTGAATACCACAATTATTCCACAAAACTCCATAAATATTCAGCGCATACAGCATGAATCTCAACAATTACGCTAGACTGGGTTCGACAACCTCATGTCTGCCTCAAAATACATTAGCAACATTGCAACTATCACTTGGCAACTTCTACAAAATGCCTATCACAAACTTCACTTAACCATGTTGCATGATCTACAAAAAATATATAACTGGCTTCAAATTATCAACGCACACAATCTCCAATAACTGTAATTATTCTGATCACATCTAGACAACTTCTCAAACAATTAGAAAAAATATATTACCTTAGTAATTCAAGATCTGCTTTCAAATAGCATAAATTCTCTTACAATTCTCATAATTCACATCACAGAAAAACACCAATGTGCTATAATCTCTCATATCAAAATATGCAATACTGACCTGTCTTAAAATAAATCTGACCATTAATGATTCATCTTACAAGATTCAATTACTTTAAATCCTTCTCAAAGGTATCAAACACAATTATAAAAATCATCAAAAGCATCAGCTGTACCAGCTGTTAAACTGAAAGTACTCTCAAAAGAGTATAGCAACAAATATTGGATTGGCAAACAAGAATTACTAAATGTAACCCTGCTGACATTTATCTTTACTTTATTTAACAAAAATTCGACTGATATGTGACTAGTAGTTCCTTGTTTGATTCTCTTACAATCTCAAGTACACTCGGATGATAAAAATGAGTCCCTCAATGGCAAGTAAGATGAGTAACCACCATACAATCGTATATATACGAAAGACCTCGCCCCGTCGACCAACATGATAGTGCCCTGAACGATGGGTAAGATGAGTAACCACCATACAATCGTATAAATACGAAAGACCCCATCTCGAAGACTAAATGAGTTAATGTACCAGATCGGAATCAACAAGTCTCTAGTTGTCATATAAAAGCGATATTTATTCACTAAAGTGAATAACATCTTAATATCTCCAAACAATCCAATGGAAAAAATCCCTACTGATGAATAATACACACTCGCTAGTATGCAATGAAATGACGAAGTAATTTTAGATAATCAATTGCAGATCACGAGTTCAAAATACTCGTCACACAAAAAAAAAATATTCATGAAAACTATCCTTGCTGGAAAAATGTCTAAAAGACCAAACATCTGCTTAATAAAGCCAACCAATGGTGAGAATTTCGTATAATGATGCCTGCCATATCATATGGTCACGCCATATTCTAGCAAAATTTGAAGCATATAAAGTCAAAGCCATGTCTAAATAATCGTATCACTCCTATTAGAAAAATATACATGTTTGCCCAGTATTCATGAAAATAATCGTATCAGGAAGTTATAACTCTTACAGTACCTTCTCATAATCAGCTGTTATTAAATTTCAAAGATCGTCGATTATCCTTATGTAATGAATTTCTCGAAAGATCGGCGTGAATATCATTCCACCCACGCAATGACGATTGCCTTCAAATCCCAAGTGAATCAGCTGGTGGACCTCCTCCTCTTCAGGAATCGAATCCATCGCTCTGTGGTGCCATCGCGTCTCTGTCTTCGTTTACTCCGACATGATAAACTGCTGGTTATCCATAGCGGATACTGTCCAAATCTTCACGAAAAAGTTCATAGAAACAGCGTACCCCATATTCCTCTTCTACGTTACGCCACTGTTCCATACAATGTTCGGTTTGAGTGTTGAAAGTTCAATCTCCACAGCGGTTAAGTCTCACTTGCAGAAAATAAAATTTTATTTATGAGAGTGTATAAGTTTATGAAACACCCTGTAGCTGTGTTCGTACTCGGTATTTTATAACACTTCATAAGAAAGAATTGCATTAATGCACGTGCCAATGTTCATAAGTGCATATGCTTGTAACATTTCGTTTGCCTAAAATCGTTAATGTTATTTGGACTCCATGGTCGCTCTGCATGTTCCGTTATGAAATGCATAGTCGTAATGGCATTGAATAACTATGTTCATCTGAAGTTCACAGTTGCAGTATCTCGTAACTATCTGCCTGCACAATTCGATTACTGAATATAAGTCCCAACTCAATGTTGTAATGAAGTTCAGCTTCTATCATAATGCTTGCGTATAAAATTGGAAATAACCCGCTCGTCTCTACTGCAATGTTCTAGAATAATCTCCGCTTAAAGCTGGCCTCGCCATGCCGCTCTGCTATGCTGTTCTGCGTAACCCAAAATGCAGCTCGAAATAAAGTTCTCCAACTACTATTACAGTGCTGTTCTAAACCCTGGCCTTCTCATGCTTGCTTGGCCCGTACAGCTGGTTCCGTAACCGGTCTTCACGCTGCCTACTGCGGGTGTCTGCCTGGCTCACTGACCTACTTTCCGTTCTCTGCTTGGTGAAGTAAACCTGTCGCTTTCACTTTCCGTGACAAAAGCTGTTCGCTGCGCGACTTTACCATACGCTCGGCATGTCCTACTCAGCTCGCTGTCTGAACTCGACTCTCTTGCTCGCTGTACTTGACTCTCTTGCTAACTGAGCTCAACTGACTGTCTCTAGACTGCATTGACCTGCACCTCCCTGGCGCAGTCACGTGACGTTCTCCCCACCTCTGCGGTCTTGAGTCACAAAAATAATCTCGAACCCCGATCATCGGCTATTAAGTTATACAGTAACTTAAGGGTTATCTGACTTCCTTCAAATTATTACCATATATAATGCTTGTTATATCTTCTCTTCTGAGATGTTTAAATACCATGTTCCATATAGATCTTAATAAAGCTTCATATTTCCATCCATAATTCCATCTGCTTGACTGCTGTCAGTGCCTTCTTAATCCTAGACCTTCTACGTCATCTTGACATTCCTCTTGACTCGATTTGAGCGCTATCTTTTCATAACTCTTCCCAAAATCTCAACTACGGCTTAATGTCTGCTGGCGTAGCCGATAGCCTCAACTAGGTATCGGGTACAGTATTTTGCGGTGACAATCCCCTGAGAATACTCACAATTTTCCAGGATAGCCAGCCCCCCCCCCCTCCACCCCGAAAAAAAATTGTATATACGCCCCTGCATAGAGACAGATTTCTGCAAACAACGACTGAGGTTTTACGGCCACATCATGAGACTGAATGACAACCGATTAACGAAGAGAATTCTGACATACTTAAGAACACTTAAAGTGACAACAGTCTGGGTTACACTGGCCCAAATTGATGTCAGTAGTGCCAATATCACACCAAGAGACATCGAAGACAGAGTGACATCCAGGCAAAAGGTACACAGTTGGGACGTTACACCTGAAGATCGACCAAAGAGAACGGGGAAACGATGGATGGAGAAACGTCGAGTTCGTCATAGCGAAACGATGAAGGAGTTTTGGAAGACGAAGAAAAACAGCAGCAGATCATAATTTATTTTATGTGATCCTATGGATCTAAACAGATTAAATAAATAAATAATCAGTACATTATGCAACGAGCCTATAATGGCAATAATTAAGACACGAGTATGTTTATAAATCGAGCGTATGCGTATGCGTATGGAAATTATAAAACTCGCATACGCTCGTTTTATAAACTTACTCGTGTCTTAATTACCATTATAGGCGAGTTGCATACGTCTGTTTATGTTCGACGATAATTATTATAAATATTTTATGTTCGAACATAAATATTCATAAATATCTGTCGAGATTTTGCCAGTTTTATGTACTGAACAGAGCGCATGGGACGCACAGAATGCCTTGTATTTGA
The DNA here is from genome assembly GCA_946902985.2 of Meconema thalassinum. NCBI lineage: Eukaryota > Metazoa > Arthropoda > Insecta > Orthoptera > Tettigoniidae > Meconema > Meconema thalassinum. The sequence goes on along the minus strand of OX336394.1, from coordinate 356,632,601 downwards.
CCATGGCCTCCTTGATTGCCCCACTATGACACTAGGCCAGGCAGTGAAATTTAAATTAGAAGGCCTTGGAACTCAGAGCAGATGCGTTGCTATCCTCACCTGATTGGTCAAACAACTGTTTCTTGAGCTCTGAATGGTGGGAGAAACTGTTTCATAATGAAAAATAGTATTATAATGACCATCATTATGATACAGTTTTCTTACATATAATAGTCAGGGTCGAACATAAAATAATAAATTTAATAATAATATGATTATATAATTTATTAGGCCTATTACTGCAGGGAGGAATAAAAATAGAACAGGAATATAAATACATTAGGCCTATGTGTTATGATCGTTGATCAAATAAACTGAGTTGATCACCTAAAGGGAATGGTTTGTGATATCTTCTGTATTCCTCCGTATATTAATATTACATTACAATTGTTTCACTGAAATGATTCTGGAGTATATGTCTTACTTTCCATAAAATTATGCACGTCAATAAGGGTGGGAACAATGAGTAATGGAATGATGATGTAAGTAGACGGGATAGTCAGTGGGCACTCCCAGACAAGGAGGCGTGCCTTGGACATGAAGACTAATAGCAACTACTGTGCTTAAACATTCATACAATGTAGTGAACTTGCAGCTAATGATTGGGTGTGATAGTGAATTAATGTCGCCTCTAAATCAAACATACATACATTCACAGCGAGTCATGTATGATTAAACACAAAGCAAATATTTCAGCCATGATTATACTGCTAACATGTCGATTTACTCTAGCGATTGTTGTAAATTCACCCTGGAATAATAATAATGTTAATAATATCAACAAGAAGAATTGCATTTCGACGAACGCCAAATTACGACATTGTTGTTGTTGTTTGAGTCTTCAGTCTTTTGACTGGTTTGATGCAGCTCTCCACGCCTCCCTGTCCTGAGCTAATCGTTTCATCTCTACATAGCTACCACACCCTACATCCGAGGCAATCTGTTAAACATATTCTAACCTTGGTCTACCCCTACAGTTCTTGTCCTCGACCCTTCCTTCCATAACTAAGCTTGCTATTCCTGGGTGTCTTAGTATGTGTCCTACCAACCTACTCTTCTCTTCATTAGCAGTCGCCAGAAACATCTCTCCTCTCCCACTCGCCTTAATACCCCTTCGTTTGTAACCCTATCTACCCTTCTGATCTTCATCATTCTCCTGTAACCCCACATTTCAAATGCCTCAATTCTCCTCTTTTCTGCTGCACCAATAGTCCAAGTTTCACTTCCATAGAGCGCCACGCTCCAGACAAAGGCTTTCAAAAACGACTTCCTAATACCTAAATCTATATTCGATGTCAACAGATTCCTTTTTTGTAGAAAGGCTTTCCTTGCCTGAGCCAAACTACTTTTTATATCCTTTTTGCTTCGTCCATCACTGGTTATTCTGCTTCCTAAGTAACAGAAGTCTCCTACTTCTTTCAGCTTTTCACCTGCCAATTTGATCTCCATAGAGGTTTCTGATTTATTTCGGCTGCATTCCAGTATTAGCCTACTTTCGATTTTTGCAAAAAATGAAAGTAGACTTATGAGATCAACACAGGGCGAAAAAAGTGTGTCTGTCTGTGTGTGTGTATGTGTGTGTGTGTGTGAGTCTGTGTGTGTGTGTCTGTGTGTCTGTGTGTGTGTGTGAGTGTGTGTTCTCTGAATGTCTGTCCCCCCCCCCCTATCAATTCGAACACGGTGAATGCGAATTGAACGAAATTTGGTACAAAGGTAGCACTAGCAAAGGACACCTCAGTGTTATGTTTTATATCGCCGCCATCTTGACGGAAACGTATTGGCGGCCACACAAATGTTCAAAGCTTAAATCAAATTACAACTAACCTAATCATCCGATCTCTACCAAATTTTGCAACAACATGCCTTTATGGGGGGAGCATCCTTTGACCAAACTAATAAGTCATCAGCGTAATAGTTTGCGGATGGCGGCCATCTTTGTGTGAAAATCGATTCCCCCTATTAATTCGAACACGGTGCAACCGAATGGAACGAAATTTGGTACAGAGGTAGTACTAACAAAAGGCACCTCAGTGTCATGTTTTATATCGCCGCCATCTTGACGGAAACGTAATGGCGGCCACACAAATGTTCAAAGCTTAAATCAAATTACGATTAACCTAATCATCCGATCTCTACCAAATTTTTCAACAACATACCTTTATGGAGGGAGCATCCTTTGACAAACCTAATAAGTCATTAGCCTAATAGTTTGCGGATGGCGGCCATCTTTGTGTGAAAATCAATTTCCCCTATTAATTCAAACACGGTGAAACCGAATGGAACGAAATTTGGTACAGAGGTAGCACTAGCAAAGGGCACCTCAGTGTCATGTTTTATATCGCCGCCATCTTGACAGAAACGTAATGGCGGCCACACGAATGTTCAAAGCTTAAATCAAATTACGATTAACCTAATCATCCGATCTCTACCAAATTTTGCAACAACATACCTTTATGGAGGGAGCATCCTTTGACCAATCTAATAGGTTATTAGCCTAATAGTTTGCGGGTGGCGGCCATCTTTATGTCAAAATTGATTCCCCCTATTAATTCGAACACGGTGGAACCGAATGGAACGAAATTTGTTACAGAGGTAGCACTAGCAAAGGGCACCTCAGTGTCATGTTTTATATCGCCACCATCTTGACTGAAACGTAATGGCGGCCACACGAATGTTCAAAGCTTAAATCAAATTACGATTAACCTAATCATCCGATCTCTACCAAATTTTGCAACAACATACCTTTATGGAGGGAGCATCCTTTGACCAATCTAATAGGTCATTCGCCTAATAGTTTGCGGATGGCGGCCATCTTTGTGTCAAAATAGATTCTCCCTATTAATTCAAACACGGTGAAACCGAATGGAACGAAATTTGGTACAGAGGTAGCACTAGCAAAGGGCACCTCATATTCATGTTTAATATCCCTATAGCACGTTGTATTTCAACAAGCTACTACAACCAACATTCGATCATACTCCTTGAAAAGGACAAAGAGTTATAACAATACCCATGCATTTAGGAGAAAGTAGGCTATATGTTCTTTACTGAACATCTTGTTTTTGTTTTACATTTATTAATTTTCATCATGAAATCCTTCCGTAAGACGGAATCCATACCATTCAAAAACTCATTCAAATCCTCAATAGACCAATACGATAACAGACGAAATTAGAAAACGCAGAGCCAAATTTTACACTTACATCCACAGGATGGCCACCTCCAGATTGCCAAAGAAGCTACTTGGTATCATAACACAGACTAAATGCGGCACAGAATGACTTAAAGAGGTACAGAGAGACTAACAAGCAATCAATATAGAAAGTTTCGAATACCGAACTGAGAGCCTGAACTGAACCAAGATCATTACGACAACCTGGGAAAAGTGGACGGATGAGAGGAAGAGGGAGCATTCCGCGAGAATGAAGAGATTTTGGGAGGAGCGGAGGAGACACCCTTCCAAATGACGTCGTGTTATCAAGTTTAATCGCTCCCCTGTAGGGAGATTTTCGCATAAAATAAATAATAATAAGCATAATAATAATTAACCCAGAAAATTCAAACACGCTGCTGAGAAGATACCATTAATTCTGAAAGGGAGCCTATCGTGCCTTATATTATATATGAATTGCAGCCAATGGCCATAGTTGGGCGTTGTGGCGCAGCGGTTAAGCTCTTTGCCTCTCACCAAGGTTGACAGGATTCGATTCCGGTCAATACATGTGAGTTTTTCTAAGTGAAATATCATGTCGTGTGGTTCGGATTCCACGTAAAACTGCAAGCTTTTCTTCATAGTTGGGTATTTTTGATTGAACACCTGAGAGTTCCCAACAAGTTCAATTTCAAGTTGGGTTTAAAAAAAATGTTGTTAATTTCTAATTTAACAATGTTTATAGCAGGATTTGGGGCTAATTTTGAATATTGAATTTTTGTAAATATTGCTCTTTCAACATTAAGACTGAAATACAACCTACAAATTTTGCTACACACTACCAATTGCAGTGGTAGGCTCTTTTACGTGCCATGAATCTATGACATGGGCCCACCGGCTTTACTTCCCCTCCGAAGATGGGCATACTGAAGTATTTTTACGCTCTTAAAAATCCGATGACTTCGGCCAGGTTTGAACTCGCGATCATGGCCATAGCAATTCAGCATGCTACCGACTACGCCACTGAAGCAATGCCTTTAACCCGTGCACTTGGATAATATATGATTTCCATGCCTTTTTCATATCCTGGGGGATATTACCAATTAAAATTACTATGATCTCTTCTGCTACGGAAATATATGCAAAATTACATAATTAATACGTGATTTTATTTCTTGCCCATTCAACGACGGCAGCCATTATTGACAGGCACGTGAAGACTCTTCAACTGTTACCGACGCGCACACATTGACGTCGCATCACTGTTACCAACATGAGAGATAAAAAATACACCTTCTAATTAAGTGAAAAAGCATTAACTGCCGGCAGCTTCGGTGGCGTAGTTGGTAGCATGCTGAGCTTCTATGCGCAGGATCGCGGGTTCAAACCCGGCCGAAGTCGGTGGATTTTAAGAGAGTAAAAAATCCCTCAGTATGCCTTCCTTCGGAGGGGAAGTAAAGCCGGCGGACCAATATCATAGATTTATGGCATGTAAAAGAACCATGCACTAACAAAAAATGTGGGAAGCTAAATTTGTAGGTTCGATTTGTTTAATGCTATATTAAGTTCCAATGTTCGCTGCCAGGTGCTGGTTGCAGTGGCATTTAATAGCCAAGTTTGCATCTAGTTGTTGTTGACGGTAGCATTTGGTAGCAAATGTAGAAACTACTTGAAATTGATCGTCTGCAGTCCTTACCTAAATTACAGATAACGCACACTAATACAGCCATCACAATTATCACCAGTTATCAGACAGATTCTACACACACACAAAGTACACGGGGCTACATGCCAGCGTTGTTGCAGCCCCTAAACTGAGGAACCATCCAGCATTAATTGGCAAAACGATTGCACTGGATAAAAGGTAGACCTATTGATGCATGAGTACGCCCACTATACATGGCTAATGCGCAGGACCACGATACCTAGCAATTATTATTAATCTAGGCAATATTCATTGGTCTGGATAAAGATTGTTGATAAATAGTAGTCCACCGTATGGGCGGGTTTGTTAATATCCTGTTTGTCAAACAATTTATGCGTTATAATGGCGGAAACGGCTGGAATATAAAAGCCGTGATCTAAAAAGGGGACCCGTAAAACTTTTCACCATGCGGATATAGCTTATCTGTGTGGATAGTGGATAATGTTTGGAGGAAATTTGCGGATATGTTTTAAAATACATTCCGAACTAGTTGAATATCATTATTAGGACCCGGATGTTTATGACATATCATATTTTTAGCCTACTTTTCACATTTTGCAAAAATGAGGAAAAAGTAGACTTATGAGATCGGGCAAATGTGTGTATGTCTGTCTGTCTGTCCTTCTGTCTGTCTGCCTGGCTGTGTGTGTGTCCCCCCCCCCCTATCAACTCCTAAACGGCTGCAGAAATCGAAACAAAATTTGGTAGGAGTAAAGATATATACCTGAATATCTCACGGCCATATTTAAAAATGATGTCAGTGCTACTAACTGCTGAAAAATCGCAATTGAAATTCGAGCTCCATGTTGGATATCTTGGAAGGTATGAATGGGAGCTACTTCAAAATTGGCACACATATAGATAGTAATATTGCAGTTTAATTTCCAGGAGGCCATACATGGCAGTGTTGCCAAAATGATTATAAGCCTGCTGATAGGTCCAAATTTTAAATGCATATCACTTCTACACTATCAATTGGATTTCAACCAAATTTCATATGTGCTATGTGTACATAAGATAATATAACTGAGCGTATTCTTAAGAGCCACCAGGGCTGCCAACTGTTAATAAATGCTCTCAATTTTTTTATCCAAATATCCATATAACAGAAAGTATGCAAGCCGACAGCTTTAAACTATGCACACGTATAGTACCTGCCATTCTATATTAATTTGTAGAAACTTATAAACGTCAGTGCTGCCAACATGATTCTAAGTCTGCTGAGAGGTCCAACTTTAAATACATGTAACTTCTATACTATCATTTAGATTTCAACGAAATTTCGTGGGTGCTATGTGTACAATAACAGATATGACTATGCCGATTCTTAAGAATAACCAGGGCTGCCAACTGTTAATACATACTGTCTCTATTTTTGTTATCCTAATATCAATATATCAGAAAGTATGCAAGCCAATAGCTCTAAAATTTGCACACGTGTAGTACCTGGCATTCTAGATTGATTTGGAATAACTAATATAGGCCTACGCCAGTGCTGCCAACATGATTCTAAGCCTGCTGATAGGTCCAATTTTAAAATGCATGTACATTCTATACTAACTAATAGATTTCATTCAAAATTGACACAATAATTGAACATATTATTTCAGATTATTTCTGAGCAATACATGTATGTTATTGTTGCCAACATGATTTTACGCACGCTGTTAGATCCAATGTTTAACTGCATGTAACGTCCATGCTATCCATTGGACTTCAGCCAAATTTTGTATTCTGTACCTTAAGAGATGGAATTAAGAATATATTTAGTCACCAGGGATGCCAACTGTAGTTCTGTATTATTACCAACTTAATTTCGTCATTATTCTAGATAGATCCATATAGATTAATCATTGGCATGGATCTTAAATTTTAAGAAAAGTAGGCTCTATAGTTCGTCACGGAACTTCTTGTCTCCGTTATGCTTTTTCCATGACAAATGTAAGATTATGATTTAATCCAATCTCATTCAAAGTTTGTCATTAAGCGTAATTAACACTCCGAACTGGAAAGAGTTGCCATTCTGACTGTATAACATTTATTTTAAACATAGCACATGATATTCATAGCATAGGGGAACGACTTTCTCCTCAAATGTCTATTCATGTTGTTTTACTTTACGCTTTATCTATTAAAATCAAATTATTTTTGTACTGTAATGTCAGCGAATACAGATATCAAACGTGTGGCTGCGGGTCAAGTTTTGCGTATCCACGGAGGGCTCTCTCTAGTCATAGACAGCGGAGTAGTAAACATCTAATACTACATCAACTCCAGATTTATCTTTCAACATCATAAAAGGTATTTTGGCTAATTTCAATAGTTAAGCAAATGTTATCGTTCGCGTGGCATTCGTTTAGCGTTACCAAAATACCTAAGGACACAGAGCTGAACAAGGAGAGGTGGAGAGTTGGACTGAAAAAGAACTCCATGGCACATTCAACAAGAGTTGGCTGGTTGGTTTCTCAGTTTAGGGGCTGCGACAAAGCGGTCGTGCAGCGCCGTGTACTTTGGGTGTGTGTAGAATCTGTCTGATAACCGGTGTTAATTGTGATGGCTGTATTAGTGTGCGTTATCTGTGATTCAGGTAAGGACTGCAGACGATCAATTTCAAGTAGTTTCTACATTTGCTACCAAATGCTACCGTCAACGACAACTAGCAGCAAAACATCACTACAAAATGCCACCGCAACCGGCACCTGGCGGCAAACGTTGGAATTTAAAGAGCATTAAACAGATCTAACCGACAAATTTAACTTCAGACAATTGTAGTTGGTGGACGGTTTTTTACATGCCATAAATCTATGACATGGGACCGCCGGCTTTACTTCCCCTCCGAAGGAAGGCACACTGAGGGATTTTTAACGCTCGGCCGGGTTTGAACCCGCGACCTTGGGCATAGAAGCTCTGCATGATACCAACTACGCCACCAAAACCGCTATTCTACAAGAGTATTGATAAGCTTTCTAACGCATTTACATTAGGTCGTGTACCCAGAGATATTTAGTCCATCATGTGTAAAATGCATTTAATAGGTGGGGGAGTTTTTAAGCGGAGAAGACCACTGTAATATATGAAAATAGTCTATTTTGTTCTTCATCGAACTACTTGTTCTGTCATAGAACCTTTCTTTCTTTCTTTCTTTCTTTCTTTCTTTCGGCGAAAGGGTATAACGTCATAAACTGCCTCCCTTGAACCCATCACCGGGTAATGCAAGGCATAGCCTATCGGTCATAATTCAATTAAAGCTAGGTTCGTCTTCTCCGTCATGAACCCTCTTATTAACTCACCTTGACTTGAGAGTTATTCTGGGCCACTCGTGTTCAGAGATAACACAGCTTATGTAACACCAAATAATACTGTACATCAGCAGAGCGGCTTATCTTATACTAGCAATAAACTGTCCGTCCAGTCCAATGGACTCCACATTATTATCTTCTCTGCGGAGAGGACAACTAAGTTACGAGCATCTTTATTGAATTATGTTTCATCACTGTAAGTTTCAGATTCGCTTCCCTTTAGTTAGGAAGGGAAGTAGGAAGGAAGGAAGGGAGGCAGAAGGAAGGCAGGCAGGAAGGAAGGGAGTAAGGAAGGAAGGAAGGCAGGAAGGAAGGGAGTAAGGAAGGAAGGAAGGCAGTAAGGAAAGAAGGAAGGCAGGAAGGAAAGAAGGAAGGCAGGGAGGAAGGCAGGAAGGAAAGAAGGAAGGCAGGGAGGAAGGAAGGGAGGAAAGAAGGAAGGGAGGATGACAAGCAGGAAAGAAGGGAGCAAGGAATGAAGGGAGGAAGGCAGTAAGGAAAGAAGGGAGGGAGGAAGGTAGGAAGGCAGGAAGGCAAGAAGGAAGGGAGGAAGGCAGTAAGGAAAGAAGGTAGGAATGAAGGGAGGAAGGGAGGAATGAAAGAAGGAAGGGAGGAAGGCAGTAAGGAAAGAAGGGTGGGAGGGAGGGAGGAAGGGAGGAAGGCAGGAATGAAAGAAGGAAGGGAGGAAGGGAGGAAGGAAAGAAGGACGGGAGGAAGGAAGGCAGGAAGGAAAGAAGGAAGGGAGGAAGGCAGTAATGAAAGAAGGAAGGGAGGAAGGGAGGGAGGAAGGGAGGAAGGTAGGAAGGGAGGAAGGGAGGAATGAAGGGAGGAAGGTAGGAAGGGAGGAAGGCAGGAATGAAAGAAGGAAGGGAGGAAGACAGTAAGGAAAGAAGGGAGGAAGGGAGGAAGGGAGGAAGGCAGGAATGAAAGAAGGAAGGGAGGAAGGAAAGAAGGAAGGGAGGAAGGAAAGAAGGACGGGAAGGAGGAAGGCAGGAAGGCAGTAATGAAAGAAGGAAGGGAGGAAGGCAGTAAGGAAAGAAGGGAGGAAGGCAGGAATGAAAGAAGGAAGGGAGGAAGGGAGGAAGGAAAGAAGGACGGGAGGGAGGAAGTCAGGAAGTAAAGAAGGAAGGGAGGAAGGCAGTTAGGAAAGAAGGGAGGAAGGGAGGAAGGCAGGAATGAAAGAAGGAAGGAAGGAAGGGAGGAAGGAAAGAAAGACGGGAGGGAGGAAGGCAGGAAGGAAAGAAGGAAGGGAGGAAGGCAGGAATGAATGAAGGAAGGGAGGAAGGCAGTAAGGAAAGAAGGGAGGAAGGGAGGAAGGCAGGAATGAAAGAAGGAAGGGAGGAAGGAATGAAGGACGGGAGGGAGGAAGGCAGGAAGGAAAGAAGGAAGGGAGGAAGGCAGTAATGAAAGAAGGAAGGGAGGGAGGCAGGAAGGTAAGAAGGACTGGAGGGAGGAAGGAAGGAAGTAACATAAGAAGAAGGGAAGGAAGTCCAATCTGGGTGTGCCCAAAACCTGCTGATGTGTCTAATTTAGTATACATAGGAAAACCCCGCAACCAACTGGACAAAATCCTAGAGGATTTGCTATACTTTAAGTAAGTATTATAATTAATTATATTATTTAATTTATTTGGGAAATTATAGTTGAATTGCAAGCATTGGCCATAGCAGGGCATTTCAATTGAACGCCCGTAGGCTCCCAACAAGTTTAAATTTCAAGTACTGTAGTTGCAGCTTTAGCTACCAGACGCTACTGTCACTGACGTTGAAACTTGGTAAATCGTTTATAACCAAATAACCTACAAATTGTGGCTACACACTGCCAATTGTAGTGGTAGATTCTTTAGCATGCCATAAATCTATGACATGGGCCCGTCGGCTTTACTTCCCCTCCGAAGGAAGGCATACGGAACGGTCTTAAATACCCGCGATATTCGGCAGAAAATATAGTTAGAAGGATAGTGTTGTTGTGGGTGGTGTATGGCCAAGATACACATTACCCTGGCAGCTCTAGCAGTGCAGTTTACTCCAGCCCCGGTTGCGAGCTTCAGGTACTGTATGTGCAATTAATACGTGAGTTGTCAGTTGCGCGGAAAGCAACTCAGATCACCGACTGTCCTCTGACTCAATCATGGCTAAACATTGTGTTGATGAATTACTCATAAATGTAGCCTATGATTGTTCTTGTTTTCAGTGCTGCCAACAGCAAGCAATGGTGGTAACTAATTAAAAGCCTACTTGCTATAAATCTTACACCACAAGATTTAACTCCACCATACTTTAAATCCTGTAAAATAATTGATATTTGGTCGGTCAACACCAAACTGTGTCCATTTAAGTTGGACTAGGAAAAACACTTATCAACTCATATCAACTCATTAATTAAATCCTTCAATTCTTGAAAGGGGTGGTGTATATGGATGTTGTTGTTGTTAATTCACTTTAGGGGCCTGGAACATATTTGATCATCAGCTCCGTGTGAATGAGTGGGTGATGGATTTGTCTGATAACCTGTGATTCTGTGCTGACTAAGATAGTGTGTGTACAGTTGGGGTCATCTTACTTTAAACACTAAAAAAAAACTACTCATTTACTCGTTGAAGAATATTTTTTCGGCCGAGATCACCAATGCTGCCAATATAGAAATGTACTTTCGTTTTTGTGGAAAAGTCACGCTGAAATATCATAACAATAGGTCAACTATGTTAGTTAGTTACTTAGTCGGTTAGTTTGTCAATTGTTTAATTAGTTAGTTAGTTAGTTATTTTGTAAGTTGGTTGGTTAATTAGTTAGTTGGTTTGTTAGTCAGTTAGTCGTATAGGCTAGTTAGTTCATTGGTTAGTTGGCTAGTTAGTGAGTTAGTTGGATAATTAGTTACTTGGTTGATTTTTTATTATTATCTTATTATATAATACGCTAAGACTAAGGTGTATTTATAACAAAACTCAAGCTCCTAAACCAGAGGATGTTAGAAGGTGTGGTTTTTTACCAAAATCTTCCAAATCGTCTCAATAGTACAGGAAAAATCTTGCATTTCTTGAAAAGTCAACGGAAATAATTTATTTGTTTATAAAGTGCTTTTAAACAAATAAACAAGACGATAGCCCCTGACAGAACTGTGTCACCTACAGCCCGCAGAGCACTAAACCGAGCGGGTAGTCTGTACACAAGGGGCGCACACAATCCATTATGCGAGAGTTCTCGCACGGCTCCGCTAGTTATTATTATTATTAATATTATTATTATTGATTTAGCATAAATCGTACAAGAAGTATGGAAGGCCGAGTGAAAAAGGGCAAGCCCCACATACATATTTCATGCTTCACAGGCACAGTTTACATCTACATATGTTTTAACAATATTTACATGTTTTACAAAGATATTCGCAGTATTTACATATTTAGAATATTGACATAGTACATTTTTCCTGTTCACTCACTCTCTCACGCACGCACTTTCATAACCTCAATCATTCGATACATTTGTTATTTGGTAAGTTGGTTAGTAAGTTGGTTAGTTAGTTAGTACCTTGGTTGGCTGGTTAGTTAGTTAGTTGGTATAAATAATAATATCGTATGGCCTCGGTTGCCGGGTGCAAGCTTTGTTAATTGACACCCAGAGGGTAGCTTGCGTGTCGAATGTTATGCTCCTTGGAGCGCTATGAATGTCAAGGAAGTTAGATATCTAAGCTCCGACACTATAGCGCTTTCTAGTAGAGAAATAAGGAACTTGGTGTTGGCGGAAAATCCCGAGATTAATTTTGCCATTATGAACACGGACTACTGAATTCAAATGGGTTCTTTAGAATGCCAACAAGGTATGACATGCGTGTCGTGATTTTTGTCGCCTTTCCAAAATCACTTACCATGGCCAGGAGCGAACCTGCAATCTTAGGTTTGGTAGTCCAACACTATAACCACTCACCCACCGTAGCAAGCAGTTAGTCGGTTAGTTAGTTAGTTAGTTAACAGGTTAGTTAGTAGGTAAGTTGGTTAGTTAGTCAGATAGTTTGTTAATTTGTTAGTTAGTGAGTCAGTCAGTCAGCAGTTAGTTGGTTAATTAGTTAGTTAGTCGGCTAGTTGGTTAGTTAGTAAGTCAGTTAGTTAGTTGGTTATTTAGTCTTTTTATAAGGGAGGTCATGTGTCCCTAAAGGTAAATTATGTAGATGCATATTTTTGTAGTAGTAAATAGAAAACAGGAAATGATGATGTTGCTGTTCATGATTCATTTGAGGGGCTTCGACATCATGGTCATTCGACCCCGTGTACTTAGTGTGTGTAACATTTCTTTGATTTATTGTGTTATTGTGGTGTCTGTAGTTGTGTTTTTATTTGCAAATCTGATGAGCTTTGGGAAGTAGACGGCCGTAAGTTAGAAATCATCCCGGCATTTGCTTAGAATAGAAGTGGGAAACCATGGAAAACCACTTCTATGATGTCTGAGGTGGGAATCGAACACACCTCTTCTCAGGTTTTCCTCATCTCGTTTTAGCTCTCAGAACAGAATTCAATTTCTTGGCAGAGCCAAGGATCAAACCCTGACCTCCAGAGCGACAGCCAAGAATGCTAGCCGCTACACCACGAGGTGGTAAAAAATACCATTTAGGAACTCGTAAACGACGAACTCAATATTTGAAGTTGGCAGCACTGTTCGCTCGCTATAACGAAGACTCCTGAACGAGGTTTACCTTCAGAGAGAAGAACTAGTGATAACAAGGTAAAAAGAGCTTATTGTCTTATCTCACACTGAATACTCGCGATAAGGCGACCAGTGTGCCTCGGTGGAACCAATGAATAGCAAACAGTTTTAAACCGGCTCTGCTGTTCTTTTGGGGGATCTACAAATATTTCGTAACGTAACAGCATGTTTGATTATTCTAAAACAACACAAGTTATCAGACAAATTATACACACACTCAAGTACATGGGGCTAAAAGATGGTCAAGCTACTCAACTGAAAAAAATCATCGATTATTCTCTATGGTTAGAACACTAACCCTCTTTCGCCACTCATTATTACTAACCCTTCGTAAATTTGACTACTCCAACTTATAATTGTTATATTTACTACGTTACAGATACTATTTGGCAAGATTTTTGATATTTCGAGTTCCTATAGATTCATAAACAGGTCATGAATCAAAATACGTAGATATTAAATCATTTGATGTGATTATTTGTCAAATGGGAAACTTGATACACAGAAATCATTACATTTACACGTTTTATAAGAACTTAATTTTATTATGCTAGATATTAAACTAAACCCTTAAAACTATAAATGTGGGTTCTTTGTACCACAAAGAAACCTAAACTACCATGAAAATAAATGAAATAAATATAAATGTAAAAAAGGTATTAAGACACCTATATTGCACTATATTGGACTATCACTAACCGTTCGTCAATATGACGACACCCACCCAATTATAAGGTGCGTTCAAAAAGTAACGAGCCGGAGGCTGGAATGCGCAAAGCAGTAACTACATCGGCTAATCGTGGCGTGTGTAACGAGGTGTGATTCCGACCAGAGGGTGGAAGGTCACAGCCCGTCGCTAGAGGGCACACGTGCACGTCACGTGACGATACAAAGCGAGCAGCAGCATGCGTCAATCGTCCAACGCTGCCAGTCGCATTGCTACAGTGACATGGAGGCGTCAAACGAAGAGCAAAGAGGTGTTGTTCGGTTTCTGACAGCGGAAGGAGTAGGGGGAACGGACATTCATCGCCGAATGTCACAAGTGTACGGCGAACACTGCATGTCCCTTGCAAGGGTCAAGGCGTGGCACAAGCGCTTCAGGGAAGGACGGGTGTCATTAGCCGATGATGCCCGTTCTGGGGCACCCCCCTGCATTACCGATGACAACGTCCAGCTGGTTGATGCACTCATTACCCAGGACCACCGAGTGACAGTGAACGCCATAGCCGCCGTGATCGCTCCACGATATTGCACGACCTCATACGGCCAACTTAGTCGCAGCACTCCTGCAGAAATTCAAATGGGAGGTTCTCGGCCACCCTCCATACAGTCCAGACCTCTCTCCCTGTGATTACGCCATGTTTGGTCCCCTGAAAAGGGCTCTGCGGGGCCAACGATTTACCTCAGACGCCGACGTCCAGCTGTACATGCGGAACTGGTCCTCATCGCAGCCCAGGGAATTTTATGAGACAGCCATTCACCACCTCGTGTCACAGTGGGACAAGTGCCTCAACAGCCAGGGCCAATACTTCTAACATACAAGTACTGGTTTCTGTAATTATGCCTCTGGCTCGTTACTTTTTGAACGCACCTTGTATTATAAGAATGAGCAAAGATATCAACAATCGCACCCGCCACAGTCAACAACTGCTCGAGAAATTCAGCTGCACAAATTGGCGGCAGGCGCGCATGCGTGGAATGCAATACACTGCTACCTACCGTCGTAAAAATTACGAATGGTTAGTGTTCTAGGGTTAGGCAGTCGTAGGATAATCAGTTTTTATCCCAATGTATAGTTAAATATACATAATTATAGCGTAATAATAATAATAATAATAATAATAACAATGACAAAATTCACAGCAAATTCGAATTTCGAGAATCGATTATAAACTACCAGAATTTTAAAGTGAAATCTGCGCCCTGGAGATGGAGAGGGCCTCTACCAGAAGCACGAAAGATGGCACTGATCGATGGATTGGGAGGTTGTAAACCCCGGTAGCAGAACAAGATCTATAGACACAAATGAAATTGATTGTTAACATGCAGTCTACTTATAGTTAGATTGCATACTTTCTGATATATTGAGATTAGGATGTACACAATCGAGGGAGGATTTGTCAGCAGTTGTGTAGCCTTGGTGGCCCTAAACAATGCGAATAGTCAGGTATGGTATTGTACACAAAGCACATAGGCTACTAAATTTAGTGGAAATCTAATAATTGACGGTATAGAAGTTGCATGTATTTAAACATTGGACCCTTCAGCAGGCTTAGAATCATGTTGACCAAGCTGGCATGTATGAGCTCCCGAAAATTCATCTGAAATGTTATTATCTATGTGTGTGTAATTTTTGGAGCAGTTCTCATGCATATCTTCTGAGATATCCAACATAGAGCTCAAACTTCAAATGCGATTTTTCATCAGTTGGTAGCACTGACGTCATTTTAAAATATGGCCGTGAAGTATTCTGTTATAGATCTTTACTCGTATCAAATTTGTTCTCGATATCTGCAGCCGTTTAGGAGATGTTAGGGGGAACACACACATTGACAGACAGAAGGACAGACAGGCAGACAGAAGGTCAGACAGACAAACAGACACACATTTGCCCGGATTGATCTCATAAATCTGCTCTTTCCTCAGTTTTTTCAAATGAGAAATGTAGGGTTAAAAATGCCTTAAAACACCATAATGAGGTGTAATTAAGACTTGTGGTGAAGTGCTGTAGGCTGCATTGTATCCCGTGATTATTGAAAGCGTTTAAAGTGTAAATGTGTTAAACTTGTTGGGTGCTACGCTGCTGCTAGCACCAGTGCCTTGCTCGACACGCAGCCACCGCTACTCTCCGTTTGATAGGGAAGGGCCTCACCGTAGTTTCGATCGTCTAGCGATCGTCATCAGATCTCTTACACTCAGGCCAAAGATGTACAAATATATTTACAATTATTGAGTTACAAAAAAAAATGTATTACAACTTGTGCAACGCGTCATTCCGTAAAATAAGTTTATAAACATATTTTTTAATTTAATTATTGTTAGCATATTTGATTAGATTTTTAAAAAGAAGGTGCCAAATATGGAAGGATTCGAAGGCACAAGAGAAAAGATAATTGCCCAACTGTGGTTCGAGGAGAAAAGAAAGAAACACAGGGAAATGATTAAGGCAGGAGTTCTCAACCGGTGGGTCGCGACTCCCTGGGAGGGGGGGGGGGGGGTAGCAGGATGTTACTTGGAGGCTTGGGAGATACGGAGATAAAGTAAAATAAATTAGTTATTTCCGTAGTTTATTATTAAAAGAAGAATACACTCACTTAGTATTATACTTTAGTTTTTTTATTCTAGTAATGAGAAACTTTAGCTTGTTTGGAATTAACAAATTTTTGAATACATTTTATTTATAATAGTTACAAGTGCTTTTATGAATAAAACTTAACAATTATTGTAATTTTTTTATTATTGTTTTAACGTTAAACCTTGGTGGTCGCCAAAATACTCAGCCTAAAAAGGGGGTCGCAGTGTCTAAAAAGTTAAGGAATACTGGAAAGAAAAGAAGGGAATCCCGAAGGGAATCCCGAAGGGAATCCCGAAGGGATGAGCAATTGAAATTGGCACGTGGTCCCTCGCATGTCTCAGCGGAAGGAAGGAAAATAAGAATAATGGGGAACAAGAGGAGGATATTTTATGACATCACTTGGAAGATGTGTCCGGACACAAAGGTGTTGGGCTATGTTTGACATGCTGGATCTCCACGAAGGAAGTGTATCGTGGGCCCAAAACAGGTGGCTCTCCTCCCATGGCCTGGGAACCTCCTTGTGGTCGTGTAGTGCGGCCCACAACGTGTAATGTCATCAATTGTGGAGCGGAGCTGAGCGTGAGGATGTCCAGAGGATGCTAAAATAGAAAGTGCGTCGTGACGTAACACGCCCCGTACGATTGTGCAATAATGTGCTCTGCGAATTAGCCTGGGAACTTAGTTCTCACCTAGCGACTGGCGTGCAGGCCAAGCAAACCCCTCACTTCCACCCACCTCCCTATCATCAGAGACTTCAGGGAAAGATATAGACATTGTAGAAACCATTTTAGTGATTCCTTCCTAATGTGCCCAATTAAATTTAATTTAATTTAATTTAGGGAAATAATCAAAATGATTTCTATAACATCCCCGAAATTTGTGGCGATTTAGAAAATTTAGCCAAATTCTTCGTAAAGAAATTCAGAAAAATGCAAGGTACCTATTTATTACATTAATAAGAATATTTAAATTATAGACAGTGACGATTTAGCAAAATTAGCCAATTTCTTCTTCTTCTTAAACAAGTCCAGGAAACTGCAAGGAACCTATTTTTTATACAGAAGTGGCCAAATTATAAGAATTCAAATAAAATTAGTCGCCTCCGTAGCGTAGTGGTCAGCATGGTTAGCTGCCGCCCCGGAGGTCCTGGGTTCGATTCCCGACTCTGCCACGAAATTTGAAAAGTGGCATGAGGACTGGAACGGGGTCTACTCATCCTCGGGTGGTCCAAATGAGTAGAGGGGGTTCGATTCCCCCCTCAGCCATCCTCGAAGTGGTCTTCCGTGGTTTTCCACTTCGTCTTCGGGCAAATGCCGGGATGGTACTGCCCCCGTAATTGAATTATATAGAGACCACGGTGGCTATTTTGGAAATTATAAAGAAAGTTATGGCTGTCATAGTTATGACGTGGGTAGTCATGACGTAAGCACGGATGACGCAGACGTTATGCCAGCAGGCTACTTGAGCTGAGATTCTCAGTGACGTCAGCATTTATTCGAGAAAGATCCGAGATCTACGACGCAGTCGCAGGAAACGTGGAATTCTGCTGAGGAAGAAATTATGCTATTGGAGGGGAGGCTTGAACCAATGAACGATAGTTTGAAGGAAGACGGAGATTGCTGAAACTATGGTATTTTTATTACTTTTTGGAATGCAGAATTGTGGAAATCCATTTGCAGTAGAGGCATTGTTCTGGAATTTTGGTGAAATTTATTTTCAGTTTTTGAATTTTGAAAATCCGTCATGTATTGACGAAGTTGGAACTTCTAGCGATAACGCAGTAACGCACTATGGAAGGGATGGATACGCCCCTCATGAAGTTCATAAAAGGCCTTGCGCAGAAGAGAGGAGCCTCATTCTCAGATCATCAATCGTCTGATATTCAATCGTCTGATCTCAAATAGTCATTTCAGTGAAACGTCGAGTGAGATTATTAGTGAAAAAGTCGTCTTTATAACGCGTGGTGAAGCCACTGCATAAAACGAGAGTCGAACATACAAGCAGTGCAGGTTTACTGTGAGTAAATCTAGGTGAAGTTGAAACGCACATTATAACGCTTCTACGAGATTAGCTGTGAACAGTTAGCGGTCGCCTATAAGCTAATTCTATTGTGCATTGCTACAGTAAGGAGTGTAGAAAAGTTGAACAATTTCGAGTAATTATTTTGGAAGTTATTGACAATTTTAGACGACTGACAAAAGTGATTTTCTCGCCGCATGAGACGCACTTTGTATAGCCAGAATCTACGCCACGGCTGACACGGCTAGTGAAATAGGGAGACTTCAGATTGCTTTTGTGACACAACGCTACAGTATTATGGAGCAGTTTAATATGGCAGTTTGTTCTTCTATTACCATAACCGAAGAGAAGATGGAAGGCTAAAGGACTTAATGCAATTGGGACATATTTCAACGGAGTAAGATAGCAGCATGGAACTTCGCTAATTGCTATTCCATACAAGCGAACATGTGGTAAGTAACCATCTACACCCATGTTTCGTGATTAAAGGCTGAATACTATCAAACAGCAATGGAAATGATTTCATACTCACTGAATATGAATATTTCTTCGGAAATTTCTACAAAAACTTCATGGCGATTTTCAACTGGAACTTCAGGGATTTTTCAAGAGAGGTCAGGGTTGTCCCGACTCACAAAGAAGATTATTGCCGGAAGGATGTCGTTCGTCTTCGTGAAGCAGTTCGATTCTCCGATGGTGCTGTTTCTTGTTTCGAGGATGGAGCTCAGCTTTAACTTGGTGAAATGGATCCATCAACAGTCTTCTTTGGGGAATTTTCCTCTGGAACGTCAATCGGCAGATAAGGTAGTCGTGAATGTTTATTGTATTTGAGTTTCTTAGCAATATTTGAGCAACCATTTTCCCATATTTTTTGTCCTCATGTATTTTGCCCGATATTCTTGTTGAGATTCCTATTCTCAGTACACCTTGATGAGTTATGCCTTTTTCGACGTTTTATTAAGACATTGTTATGTCATGGGCATAGTTAAATGATTTTGGATCAGTTGAGACTGATATTTAGATTTTTCAGTAATTTGCTTATTTTTTTGTAGTCACGATTTGACTGTAAGTTAATGATTTTAATGGCAGATTTAAATTCAGACAGCGTGTCACTTTATTAAAGTAATTCTACCCCAGTTTAATTACTTTGACCAATTTTCTGTCATCATCAAGAAGGAAGAACATTTAAATGATTTTAGAGCGTTAAAATCCAGTACGTTGTCGACGATCTTGGAAATACTAGTCGTTATTTGAATTGATTGCAACACAGACATTTATCGTCAGTCATGAACGATCATTGCATCATAGACAATTTTGTGAAAGATGAACTTTAATTATGAATTATTGAATGCATTAAATTCGTGAACTTTTGTTAGGAATTTTTTCTCAATTAGAGATTTATATACGGTAATGATGTTTGCATTCCCCAGTCTAATTGGATTCTATTCGACTATTTTGCAGCTTAGTCGCACTTTGTTTGATGGTAGTATTTTTATACTACAATTCTTTGAAGATGTTAATCTTAAATTTTGATAGACCAGACAGGCGTATATAAGCGTATTCACTATTAAATTTGTTTGTGATTGGCAAATTTTTACTTCAATTCGATTCATGAATGAAATCCACGAAGGTTAAATGACAACAGTTTTGAAACAATTAATGATTATAAGAATTTTTAAGTGGAACTATGAATGTATAATCGCTAGTGCAGCGGACATGTTGAAAGTCGCTGATGTATAATGCCCTTAAATAAATGAAGGAGATTCCCACAGTAATTAATGATGATAAAGATTGTGTTAGTGGAGGTTTTGTAAATTATGTGGAAGATTTTGATGCCGTATATTTTAATATATGATGAATTTTGGGCCTAATTTTTAATGCAGTTTGTGCATTATTTTGTAAGCGAAGTATTTTCCGCTAGAGTGTATTGTCATAGTTCGTTGAAAATTAATCAAGTGAATTTGCTGTTATAATTAACAAGAGTTTTGAAAGAATTTGAGAGAAGATTTTGAATGAAGATTACCGTCACAAATAATAATAATTATTACAACCTTTATTAAACCAGATTGTGACATTTACATGTATAACTAACCTTCATTGGTCGATTATATTAAACACGATTATGAATTTACCAACCGGATGAACATGTGGTTCAATGTATTTCTTAAATTAATAATTTAAATAATTTAAATGTTAATATTGTAAATAATAAATGTAAATATCTTTGACAATAATGTGGAACGAAAGTAATGTTAAAGGCGTGTTTAAAATTTTTGTAATTATCTTCGACAATATTATAAACAATTTCTAATTGTTATAAATAATTTATGTGATTTTGTTATAAACATTTAAGAGTGTGTTTTATACTCTAAACTATGCTTATTAAACATTTGGATGATAACTTAACAAGTTTAGGGATTGTCAGAATAATCCAGTGGTATGTGAGTTAAGCATTTGAAAGATTTGCGTCAATATATATATGAGTTGTCTTGTAGACATTTAAAGCTTTGAGAGGAGCTGAATTCTTACGCAGTGTGGCGTGACGAGTGAGCCCCATTTGACAGGCATGCGCCAGGTTGAAGAGTAGACCAGCTGGCTCGACATCTGGTTATCAGCGGGCGAGGTCGATACTCTGGCCTTGCGCCTATTAATACAAGTGTGATGTTTATTAAAAGAAACCAAATGCTCTATATATATGTGTCGTATCCTGACTTCCTTATCCAATCCAAATGTGTATTGAATGTTACGTTATTTTGAGCTCATGGGAGCTAACATATTGTTTGATAACTTTGCAAGTCCTTTAGGAGGACATAGTCAGATTGACATGGGCTACTGATAGCCACATTTATTTTGTTGAGTTGTTAAAGTCATACCCTTTATTTGAAATAAAGCTCTTGTACATTTCAAAGTTCTCGTCTGCGTTTTGGTTCATTTTTAAATGTCATGGTCAAGATTATTGTGGGAGCATACTTTAGAGATCCTGTTGTCAACCCAATCCCCGAGATAATTTTTAAGAGGTAAGTAAAAGTAAGTATGAAACCCCGTCTATTTTGGTGTGTTCCACAATAATGTTCTTGGTAACTTCTGTGTTCAAACCTCGGTAGTATCTGTCAGTGCCATTTTCATTGGTGCAGCTGAGCCGGTGCGATTGATTGTTGGCAATCCGATTGAGGGGGCGGATATCTGACAGCCTACTATCCGGGTAAACGGGGATAGAAGGATTGGCGCAGTCAACGTGTGGGGCATGTTCAACAACACTGGATCACCAGGTTGAACAATAGAAGGATTGGCACACCTAGAACGTGGGGATGAGTCAACAGTAGGATTGGCAAACCTAAAACGTGTGGATCGATTAGACTCAAATAAAGAGGTTGATTCTTTGTTAGATGTCTAGGCCAATTGTAGAATTTAAGAGTGTGATTATATAGGAATTAAATGTTGTATTGTATTAGGAAAATTACACTCAGAAAAGATCAGATCTTATACAACTTGAGAAAGGTTAAATAGGCTGGAAACTTAGGAAAATCGCCTATGATCTGGAATCTTATTTTATTTGACCGGCTTATGACATTTTAGTCATATTAAAGATAAAATTAAATTATTTGGATTGTAAATGTAAATTATTTGTGTTAGGATATTTTAAAATGAGCCAGGGAAATTTGAACATGTGCTTGAGTTTGTTTCAACATGAAGTGTCTTCGAAAGTTAATTAGAAGGTAGTTATAAGTTAGATTTAAGACAGAAAATTGATCAAATTTATATATGGTGAAAAGTGTTGCTCAAATGTTGTTATTTTGCTCTTTTGATGTATGTCCCTACAGCAGTCTAATTTTTGAATAATATTGTAATGGCAGATGAAACTTTGAAGATGATGTTAGAGGAAATGACTGCTAACATGAAGCAGATGATGGAGGAGAATGTTAGTAATTTGTCTACTAGCATGAATAGTAGCATGAAGGAGATGGAAGCTAGGAATACTAGTCGAATGGAGGAGAATGCTAGTAATTTGAAAGCTAGCATGGGTGAAAGTTTGAAGGTTCTTCAGACTAGTGCTGCTAACTTAGAGGATAATATGTCGCGTTTACAGATTAATACCCAAGGAATTGAGAATACTGTAACTGACATCCGCACAGACGTGTCCAATGTTAAAATAGATGTGTCTAATATGCATAAAAATGTTGCTGATGTTAAAATTGATATTTCCAAGGTACAGAAAGACCTTACAATGTTGAATTTAGATGTAGCTAGTGTCCGAAGTGATATTTCTTGTGCTAGGGCTGAGGTAGTTGTTGTTAAAAATGATGTTGCGACTGTCCAAGACAAGGTTGAGGAAGTCCAAAGAGGAATCCAAAATGTTAGAACTGATGTGTCCAATGTTCAGGTTGATATTAATAACATTCATTCGGATGTAAACGAGATGCAAAGTGACATAAATAAAATTCAAGTAGAGGTCAACACAGTTTTCGTAGATATTACTAAAGTCCAAACTGATGTAAATAAAGTCAGGGAAGAGATAGAAAATTCGAAAACTCTTTGTACGCGTAATATAAGTGCATTAACGACTAGGCTAGTTGATGAGTCAGTTAGAACGACAGCGTCTTTAGAAGGTTTAAAGTTTGATGTAGAGGTCATGAGAACCCAAGTATTAGACCATAATAAAGTATTGAAAGAGGATATCGAAATAGACATAGCAGAAATGTTAACGGCAAATGTAGCAATATGGAAAGACGAGTGGAATAGGTCAAGTGGGGAACATGTAACCCAAATTCAGGAACGTATTGAAAGAAAACTTGCCAGTACTCAAATTGATATTAACAATGAAGTAGTACAGATTAGGAAAGATTTAAGCGTCAGGATGGATTCGCTATCCGAAAGACAAGTTGAAGATAGAACACAACTAGGTCGGGATGTGCAAACATTAAAATCTGCATTAGAGGAACAGATTCATAAGGTTGTCTCTGATGTGAATGAAACGACGAGTAAACTGCAGAATTTGAAGTTAGGAGAGGCTAGTTTGATGGAGACCTACAAAGAAGAGTTAATCAAGAAAGTCTTAACGGAAATCACTGACAAGGATACAGTAGGCTTGGCTTGCGAAACCAATAGGAATTATGCCAGAAGATATAACCTACATCCAGAAGAGAGAGACGTGACTCCTGAAGAACGTATATCCAGATTCAGGGAGGAAGATGACGAGAGGAATATGGAACCTGAGTGGAACTATCGAGATAGTGGGAAAAACTACCCGGATTCATATCCGAGGAACGTGACGGTCATCAGGAATTTTGAAGATAAACCGCAAAAATTCAGTAACACTGATAGTTTGACACCCATAGAATATGTAAGGAACCTCAAAGATTATTTCATCGAAGCTCACATTCCCAGAGAGAGAGAGATGAAGATAGTGGAGAGATATTTGATTGGAGGACCCCTCGAATGGTTTTGCGCATTTAGATACACATTCAGTAACTTTGACGAGTTTGCAGAGGCATTAATCAAACGATTTTGGTCCATAGAAGCGCAGAATTCGTTAAGAGCGGAGGTGTATTCAAGAAAATACTCCGGTACTCTTCCAACGCGGTACGCTGATTTCTTTACGAGTCAGTTATCCCGCTTGAGATTTTTGCAACCCCCATTGTCAACGGAGCAACTTATTGATGCGATTTCTCGTATGCTACCTGTGGAGGTGAGGAGACTAATTATTTCATCAAACATCAGGGATTTAACCAGCATGGATGAATTACTGAGGAGATTAGATTACACAAGTCCAATGCCTAACGTGGTACAGAAAGGTCAAAGGCATGACTTCAAAGAAATAAATACTGTATATATGGACCAAGTCCAACAAACTGACAAGCCAGATGAGGAGAAAACTGACAATGTAGGTCCTCACAGGAATAATCAGTTTCGAAATAACAGATCGCAAGGTTACCGACCGTATCAACAGAGAAGAGGCTGGAACTATAACCGAGGAAATTACAATGGAAGAGGCAGATATTACAACAATAATGGTTATAACAGGAATTATAATAGGAATAACCAGAGCCAAAACAGAAATCAGAATCCTCAAGGTCAGGTTATGACACCCGATCAGTATCAGGAAAGAGAGAAGGAAAGCCAGCAATACCTAAAAGAATTACGGGAAAAAGAAGCCAACAACCAAAAGAAAAGGCAGGATGTTGTAATCGATCCTGGGCCTTCTACGAGCCAGCAGAATTTTGAGGTCGGTAACACAAAAAAAAAAAAAAACGCCGATTTCTCAACGTCAGTGAGAACTTGTAAATACATTGCCACACCACACCTGATTACGATTAATGAGATATATGAAGTGACTGATGAAGATTTGCTAGAAGAGAGGGGTATAGTTAAAGAGGAAAGACCATGTGCCTTACCTATTATTTCTGTACGGATAGATGGACAACAGTACAAAGCCCTGATGGATACTGGTGCAATTATCTCCATCATTTCAGAGGAATGTTATCAAAGTCTGCTAAGAGGAGAGAACATGACAGTTCTACCTGTTTCTACCGTCAAAGTGAGAGGGATATTCCAAGATAAGGCAGTGAAGTGCAAGATTCAAGTGTTATTGAACTTTGAGATCAATGGAAGGAATTATGAACAGATCTTCATTGTGGTGAGCAAGATCAATTTTGATATGGTGCTTGGAATCGATTTTATATCGAAGGTCGGAGCTATTATTGACATGAAGAACAGAAGTATTAGCTTTAATGATGGGTACATGATCACAGAAGAGATAGAAAAACAGGACGTGAAAAACAGTCTGGAAATAGACCTTAGGGAAGAAATTTTGAATACCATAATTAATGAAGTGGAAAATTTAGCAGAAATACCCAGTAGAAAAACTGAAGGATTTGAAGAAATTCGGGGGGAATTTGAAGATCTGATAAAGGAATTCCAAGATATTTTTGATGAAAAGCCTGGATTGATTAAGGATTATAAATACAAGATAAGGCTGACAGATGAAACCCCTTACCAGAAGAGAATATACCCCATTCCTGAGAAATACTATCAAGAAGTACGAGGGTTAATCAGAAAAATGGAGGTAGAAGGGATTATTAAAAAACAGGCGTCGTCTTATATAAACCCCATCACAGTAGTGAAGAAAAGTAATGGTCAGATACGTCTTTGTCTCGATGCCAGGACCATTAACTTGAAGATTCTTCCAGAAAATGACCGACCACCCAAGATTAGAGATCTGCTTCGAAAATTCAAAGGAAGAGCATGTTTCAGCGTTCTTGACTTGACGTCTTCATTTTATCAAGTTCAGCTAGAAGAAGATAGTATGCAGTACACTGGATTCCTATTTGACCAGACGTCATGGGTCTTTGTCCGAATGCCTTTTGGTATGGTTAACAGTGGACCAGCACTTATTCGAGCACTTGATAGTAAGCTCACTGACGAAGTGAAAGAAAATGTAATCTGCTACATTGACGATTTAATCGTATCTTCACCCAGCGCCGCAGAACATTTAGTGCACTTGAGAAAGTTGTTCGAGAATTTAAGGGAGGCCAATATCAAGGTCAATTTTGGAAAATGTCAATTCTTGAAGCAAGAGATAAATTACTTGGGGCATACTATTGATAAAGATGGATATCATCCAAACTTGAAAAAAGTAGATGCGATCACGAGATTTCCAAAGCCAACTAAGGTGAAACAAGTCAGAGAATTTGTAGGCGCATGCCAATTTATTAGCAGCCACTGTCCAAGATACTCTGAAATTATGGCTCCTCTGTATGACTTACTCAAGAAGAATAACAGATGGAAATGGAGTACCGCTGCAGACGAGGCTTTTGAGAAAGCAAAAGAGATGCTCAGAAATAATGTGAAACTGGAGTACCCAGACTTTGAGAAGGTGTTCTATATTGAGTCTGGTGCATCAAGAATAGGCATTAGTGCAGTCTTATACCAGAAAGACGAGGCAGGCAACAAGCACTACATTGCGTTCACTAGTCGGAAGTTGAAGAAACACGAGAAAAACTACTTCACGACAGAGCTTGAAGCGTTAGCTTTTGTCACAGCATTGCAAGCCTGGAAGAAAATCCTGCTGGGACACAAGGTCATCATTATTACTGACCATAAAGCACTACAGTTTATGCTGCAAACTGACATGTCAAGTGATAGATTGACACGTTGGGCTTTGTTCACCCAACAGTTTAACGCCACTATCGTCCACCAGCCTGGGAAAGATAACTTACTGGCTGATGCTCTATCACGTAACCCTATTAAAAATGTGCAGATACACCATGTACAATTGGAGCAAGAAGATCAAGAAACCGTTAGGAGGTTAGCCCGAATCGGTGTGTCACAGAAGAGACACGCTCCAATAAGGAAAATGTACAGGTTCCTCAAGGGTTACATGGACAATACGGATGTTGACTATGCAGCTACACGGAGAAATTCACGACACTTTGTCTTGAGTGGAGACATCGTATGCAAGTATGCTGACTCTGCGCATACAAAACTCCGAATAGTCGTGCCACCTAAACTTGTTGTCAATTTAGTGTGGGTAGCTCATCACGCAACTGGACATGCCGGTTTAGATAAAACTCTTAATACTCTTAAAGAGAGATTTATCTGGACTAACATGCGTTCCAGCATTGCCAAGGTCATTCGATCATGTGACAAATGTCAAAGAGCAAAGTATGCTTCTGCTTTATTAAAAGGAAAACCGAAGGCTATGATTCCTTCTAAGCCAAACGAACTAATGGCGACGGACATATTTGGCCCCTGTCCGAAGGGATATCAGGGTAACCAGTACCTGTTGGTTACCGTGGATGTTTTCTCAAAATTTGTTACAATGAGTCCAATGCAGAAAGCTAACACGAGGAACGTAGTAAGCAGACTGGAAAATGCTGTATTTCCTAAAGCTGGTATACCAGAATATCTACTGTCAGATCATGGAACGCAGTTTACATCTGTGGAATTTGCAGCGGATATGGAAAGGCTTGGCATTAAGCACTTATTTTCAAGCGTGCGTTACCCAGAATCGAATTCCTCAGAAAGATATATGGCTGAATTTTCGAAATTCTGTCGAATTTTCTGTCCAAATGATCATTCTGGTTGGGTGAGATTTGTACCCCTTATTGAGGAATGTCTGAACTCTACAGTGCAGGAGAGCACAGGAGAAGTGCCAATGCGACTTCATCTAGGAAGAAACCCAGAAAGGCCGTGGGATAATCTTTTCAACCACATTCCTAGAGATCCCGACCTAGGAAGGCAGCAGAGGATTGACAAGGCGAAGGAACAACTCCAGAAAGCAGCAGAGAAACGATTGAAAAGAGTAGCTGGAAAACGTTTTGGTACACCCTTACAAGTTGGAAATCTTGTATTATTACGCAGACCTGTCAAGGCTGATATGAGCAAGAAAATATACCCCAAATTTGGAAATGTGTTCATGGGGCCGTTTAGGATTACGAACGCCTATGGAAACAACTGCTATGAACTCTACGATGATGAGAATAACGTCATTTACGGCAAGTTCAATGCTGGAAATTTGAAAAGATACTATCCTAGAATAAGCCAGTAATAATTCAATTTCGTGTTCAAGAGAGTTGAGGTACTTGTAATACTGAGTTTAAAAACAATTTGCAACTGTTTTTAAAAACGTGGTGAGAGGAGAATGCCCCCGTAATTGAATTATATAGAGACCACGGTGGCTATTTTGGAAATTATAAAGAAAGTTATGGCTGTCATAGTTATGACGTGGGTAGTCATGACGTAAGCACGGATGACGCAGACGTTATGCCAGCAGGCTACTTGAGCTGAGATTCTCAGTGACGTCAGCATTTATTCGAGAAAGATCCGAGATCTACGACGCAGTCGCAGGAAACGTGGAATTCTGCTGAGGAAGAAATTATGCTATTGGAGGGGAGGCTTGAACCAATGAACGATAGTTTGAAGGAAGACGGAGATTGCTGAAACTATGGTATTTTTATTACTTTTTGGAATGCAGAATTGTGGAAATCCATTTGCAGTAGAGGCATTGTTCTGGAATTTTGGTGAAATTTATTTTCAGTTTTTGAATTTTGAAAATCCGTCATGTATTGACGAAGTTGGAACTTCTAGCGATGACGCAGTAACGCACTATGGAAGGGATGGATACGCCGCTCATGAAGTTCATAAAAGGCCTTGCGCAGAAGAGAGGAGCCTCATTCTCAGATCATCAATCGTCTGATATTCAATCGTCTGATCTCAAATAGTCATTTCAGTGAAACGTCGAGTGAGATTATTAGTGAAAAAGTCGTCTTTATAACGCGTGGTGAAGCCACTGCATAAAACGAGAGTCGAACATACAAGCAGTGCAGGTTTACTGTGAGTAAATCTAGGTGAAGTTGAAACGCACATTATAACGCTTCTACGAGATTAGCTGTGAACAGTTAGCGGTCGCCTATAAGCTAATTCTATTGTGCATTGCTACAGTAAGGAGTGTAGAAAAGTTGAACAATTTCGAGTAATTATTTTGGAAGTTATTGACAATTTTAGACGACTGACAAAAGTGATTTTCTCGCCGCATGAGAAGCACTTTGTATAGCCAGAATCTACGCCACGGATGACACGGCTAGTGAAATAGGGAGACTTCAGATTGCTTTTGTGACACAACGCTACAGTATTATGGAGCAGTTTAATATGGCAGTTTGTTCTTCTATTACCATAACCGAAGAAAAGATGGAAGGCTAAAGGACTTAATGCAATTGGGACATATTTCAACGGAGTAAGATAGCAGCATGGAACTTCGCTAATTGCTATTCCATACAAGCGAACATGTGGTAAGTAACCATCTACACCCATGTTTCGTGATTAAAGGCTGAATACTATCAAACAGCAATGGAAATGATTTCATACTCACTGAATATGAATATTTCTTCGGAAATTTCTACAAAAACTTCATGGCGATTTTCAACTGGAACTTCAGGAATTTTTCAAGAGAGGTCAGGGTTGTCCCGACTCACAAAGAAGATTATTGCCGGAAGGATGTCGTTCGTCTTCGTGAAGCAGTTCGATTCTCCGATGGTGCTGTTTCTTGTTTCGAGGATGGAGCTCAGCTTTAACTTGGTGAAATGGATCCATCAACAGTCTTCTTTGGGGAATTTTCCTCTGGAACGTCAATCGGCAGATAAGGTAGTCGTGAATGTTTATTGTATTTGAGTTTCTTAGCAATATTTGAGCAACCATTTTCCCATATTTTTTGTCCTCATGTATTTTGCCCGATATTCTTGTTGAGATTCCTATTCTCAGTACACCTTGATGAGTTATGCCTTTTTCGACGTTTTATTAAGACATTGTTATGTCATGGGCATAGTTAAATGATTTTGGATCAGTTGAGACTGATATTTAGATTTTTCAGTAATTTGCTTATTTTTTTGTAGTCACGATTTGACTGTAAGTTAATGATTTTTATGGCAGATTTAAATTCAGACAGCGTGTCACTTTATTAAAGTAATTCTACCCCAGTTTAATTACGTTGACCAATTTTCTGTCATCATCAAGAAGGAAGAACATTTAAATGATTTTAGAGCGTTAAAATCCAGTACGTTGTCGACGATCATGGAAATACTAGTCGTTATTTGAATTGATTGCAACACAGACATTTATCGTCAGTCATGAACGATCATTGCATCATAGACAATTTTGTGAAAGATGAACTTTAATTATGAATTATTGAATGCATTAAATTCGTGAACTTTTGTTAGGAATTTTTTCTCAATTAGAGATTTATATACGGTAATGATGTTTGCATTCCCCAGTCTAATTGGATTCTATTCGACTATTTTGCAGCTTAGTCGCACTTTGTTTGATGGTAGTATTTTTATACTACAATTCTTTGAAGATGTTAATCTTAAATTTTGATAGACCAGACAGGCGTATATAAGCGTATTCACTATTAAATTTGTTTGTGATTGGCAAATTTTTACTTCAATTCGATTCATGAATGAAATCCACGAAGGTTAAATGACAACAGTTTTGAAACAATTAATGATTATAAGAATTTTTAAGTGGAACTATGAATGTATAATCGCTAGTGCAGCGGACATGTTGAAAGTCGCTGATGTATAATGCCCTTAAATAAATGAAGGAGATTCCCACAGTAATTAATGATGATAAAGATTGTGTTAGTGGAGGTTTTGTAAATTATGTGGAAGATTTTGATGCCGTATATTTTAATATATGATGAATTTTGGGCCTAATTTTTAATGCAGTTTGTGCATTATTTTGTAAGCGAAGTATTTTCCGCTAGAGTGTATTGTCATAGTTCGTTGAAAATTAATCAAGTGAATTTGCTGTTATAATTAACAAGAGTTTTGAAAGAATTTGAGAGAAGATTTTGAATGAAGATTACCGTCACAAATAATAATAATTATTACAACCTTTATTAAACCAGATTGTGACATTTACATGTATAACTAACCTTCATTGGTCGATTATATTAAACACGATTATGAATTTACCAACCGGATGAACATGTGGTTCAATGTATTTCTTAAATTAATAATTTAAATAATTTAAATGTTAATATTGTAAATAATAAATGTAAATATCTTTGACAATAATGTGGAACGAAAGTAATGTTAAAGGCGTGTTTAAAATTTTTGTAATTATCTTCGACAATATTATAAACAATTTCTAATTGTTATAAATAATTTATGTGATTTTGTTATAAACATTTAAGAGTGTGTTTTATACTCTAAACTATGCTTATTAAACATTTGGATGATAACTTAACAAGTTTAGGGATTGTCAGAATAATCCAGTGGTATGTGAGTTAAGCATTTGAAAGATTTGCGTCAATATATTGAACCCTTGCAAAGAAGCATATGAGACTCAGATTCGGGGCGTAACAGGTCATATTCGTAAGTTGCTGTCAGGGCGCTTCATTAACTTGCAGGGTAACATATAACAAAATAACATGCAGGAAAGAGTGAAGCCAGGGTTAAAAACAACTGAATTTAATAACAAATCACCATATTTACACATAAACAATTAACAACAAAAACTCCCAACTGACTCCCGCTTAATACAAATGCCAAAAACTTAGGCGATATCTCTGGAGAGATTAATTACCTGGACCAAGTGTCCTTAAATAAAACGGTACCAAAAGTGACCATATAAGTGCGCATGCCGTTCTACATGCACCACGATGTGTATTTTGAATGCGTGATTCGTTATCATCCAGAATGACCCTTCAAACAACGAATCCGCATTTCCTAGAGCTAGACCGACACGAGGGAACACAACAACAATACATTAAATTAAACCGACACTTCCTAAATCTACTATAAACAAACACAAAAATTTCCGTGTGAAATTGGACTTAAATTGCCGTAGCAACATTTACTGCCTAAAATCTTAGGACTTCTCTCACAAATCAACACAAGTACATTAACACGTGACCAATAGAAAAATACTCAAATGACCGTTGTCAAAATTTACAAATACTCTACCACTACACCAAACGGGTGTGACAAACAAAATTACATGAAATCGAGTCATCAACAAAGCAATAGGCAAACAGCCAACATTTACGTTAATCACAATATTCTTATCCATACAAGGTACAACAATCCGTTACACACATGGCGAACTCCCCAATTAATTATGGCTTAAAAATTAGCCATCACAATGAACAGGTTTGCTGCATGAAAGCTTACAGGGTTCAGTCGGACAAATAGGACTGCCTATCAAAATAAGTCACAGGCAAAACGGGCGGTTTGTGGAACTCTGCATGTCTGTCAACCCACGTGTCAATAACCTCGACCTCCCAGAGCATGGGGTCGAACCTCGAAGAAATGTGCCCCAAAGCACAATAATACGTGTGTGTCAGAAAAACATATGGACAAGAATCAGCAGTCTCCCAAGAGCACTCTGTCTTTCCATCTAAAATACAACAGCAGCAAAAATATAAGGGCGGTAGGACAACTACCCCCTCCTCACGTAGAATCAACACACACTAGACACATCAACACACACTTAATCACACGTATGGGTTTTGACAGACCCTGAAATAAAAGACACAAATAATATCCACATGCTGGCGCCATCGTTCTATGCCGTGACTAGTCACCTGAAAAGGACTCAAGAAAAATCTATCAAATTAGAACGAAGGTGTTCTACAATTACTTTTAAGTTGGTGCACTCGGCTACCCTAACATGAATAATAACCTGTTCAGCAAAATGTTTTACAATCAATTCCTCCCATTCCTATTTCAAATATTAACGTTAATAAAGCACCATTTATCGAATGTAACGGGTTCCGCAATTGCAAGGATAAAATCACGCACGCACGCCGCGTACATTACACATGACTCACGAAAAAAATCAAAATATCAACAAACACATTGGCCACGCGCCAACGGACATTTAAACATATAGTGTCGGTACAAGAAAAACAGCTATAAAACAAGAAAGAAAAACATGACTATTTACAAAGTTCCCCGGCCAAATCTAACTACATAATTGAAATAATCCAATTTTAGTACATCACCGCTTCTGCATGTAGGACTAAGGACATCCTCCTCAACCCATTGCCCTATGGACAATTTAGCACTCCATAGTAGTCGTCTGCGTTGATTTCTTGAAGCTCATCCCAACTTCAAACCACGTGCTGATCATCTTGGTCTCGGCTCCTTGGCAGAAAAGTTCAATGTTAAATATTTGCCTATCTATAATCGCTTGCAGGCTACTCAGTTCACCCACAATTGTCCTACTGCGATTAATAGCGAAGACTGGCCCTAATTATATCGCACATACGCACTATAAAAACACACATACAATACACACAATGTATACATAAAATATACATCTCGAGTCCGCGCCACTGCCTCGTTAACAAGTTCAAAATCCTGGCTGCACCAGCAGTCGCTATCTCGTCCGGTATTTCCGTCCCGTCTTGGACTTCGGTTCTGGTAAGCGCTAATTAGGGTGATACGATACTTCCCCCTTAAAGTTGAACTCGTCGTCTTTAAAAGAATGTTAGTTTATCACGCGCTGGCGTGAAATATTTAGATCACACAATTTAGTTGATTTTAGAACAAAATGTATTATAGCTTTTAAAATTCGATATTGCAAACGCTGAGACTTTAGCTTCCCAGAGCTCAGAAAATAAATTAGCTTCACTGATTTTAGAGCGTAAAATCACATTTTGAACTGGCGTGGAGTATGCCTCTGAAGGCTCCACAAGTTAAGTACTCCGATAAATTCGAGCGTCAAAATCACACTTCAAACTGGCGCGGAGTATACCTCTGAAGGCTCCACACAATAAGTCTTAGATAAATTCGAGCGTCAAAAATCACACTTCAAACTGGCGTGGAGTATACCTCTGAAGGCTCCACACAATAAGTACTCCGATAAATTCGAGCGTCAAAATCACACTTCAAACTGGCGCGGAGTATACCTCTGAAGGCTCCACACAATAAGTCTTAGATAAATTCGAGCGTCAAAAATCACACTTCAAACTGGCGTGGAGTATACCTCTGAAGGCTCCACACAATAAGACTTAGATTGGCGTCAGGCCAGACTATTTATGAGAAACTGACAAGGGCGGCGGAGTGGGGCGGAGTCGGATAAAAACTTCCAGAGTTTTTGTCTCACAAAGATGGGGCTAGTGTCATTCTTCTCCAAATAAATCCAACGTCTCAAATTACTCGAGCGGAGATTAATCCGTTCGGCGGTTCCTTAGATACACACTTCCGCGCGCTTTTTACTACTGACGCCGTCCACCTCGAGGTCACAGCTTGGTCTCTTGCGATTGGCTGATTCAATCGTATGTTCGTTGAGAGGACCTCGTGATTCTTCCTTTATGTCTCCAATTTTGGTACAGTAGTTGCACAATTTGGCCTTGAACTCGACTAATTCTGGCCGTCCCCCAGGAATAGCTACCAACTCAGCTTCTGTTGCAATCATTACGAAATGCTGGCCTCCCTAATATCCAAGTCGACTTCCTTATGTGCTGCCTAGGCCGTAGTAATAATAATAATAAATATGAATACTTATTTATCGAAGATCAATAAGGGTTCAATATATATGAGTTGTCTTGTAGACATTTAA
The DNA here is from genome assembly GCA_946902985.2 of Meconema thalassinum. NCBI lineage: Eukaryota > Metazoa > Arthropoda > Insecta > Orthoptera > Tettigoniidae > Meconema > Meconema thalassinum. The sequence continues at coordinate 356,598,337 of OX336394.1, read as the reverse complement.
AGCTTTGAGAGGAGCTGAATTCTTACGCAGTGTGGCGTGACGAGTGAGCCCCATTTGACAGGCATGCGCCAGGTTGAAGAGTAGACCAGCTGGCTCGACATCTGGTTATCAGCGGGCGAGGTCGATACTCTGGCCTTGCGCCTATTAATACAAGTGTGATGTTTATTAAAAGAAACCAAATGCTCTATATATATGTGTCGTATCCTGACTTCCTTATCCAATCCAAATGTGTATTGAATGTTACGTTATTTTGAGCTCATGGGAGCTAACATATTGTTTGATAACTTTGCAAGTCCTTTAGGAGGACATAGTCAGATTGACATGGGCTACTGATAGCCACATTTATTTTGTTGAGTTGTTAAAGTCATACCCTTTATTTGAAATAAAGCTCTTGTACATTTCAAAGTTCTCGTCTGCGTTTTGGTTCATTTTTAAATGTCATGGTCAAGATTATTGTGGGAGCATGCTTTAGAGATCCTGTTGTCAACCCAATCCCCGAGATAATTTTTAAGAGGTAAGTAAAAGTAAGTATGAAACCCCGTCTATTTTGGTGTGTTCCACAATAATTTTCTTAGTAACTTCTGTGTTCAAACCTCGGTAGTATCTGTCAGTGCCATTTTCATTGGTGCAGCTGAGCCGGTGCGATTGATTGTTGGCAATCCGATTTAGGGGGCGGATATCTGACAGCCTACTATCCGGGTAAACGGGGATAGTACCTACTGTGAGGCCAAGGCCGCCTCCTTCCCTCTTCCTCGCCTATCCGTGCCAATCTTCCATCCCTTCCCATCCCTCATGAGGCCCCTGTTCGCTTTGCAGGTGAGGCCGCCTGGGCGAAGTGCTGATCACACCTCCCCAGTTGTATTCCTCCCGACCAGATGTTCCAGGCTCCAGGACACTGCCCATAGAGGCGGTAGTAGTGAGTTCCCTCGCTGAGTCCGTGGGATCCACCAACCTAGAAGGTAAATTGACTAAATAAAAAAATAAAAAATAAAAATCAAATAAAATTATCCAATTTACACCTTAATTAAGAATTTTACCTGTGATTTCATAAATTTCATTGCAATTACTGATGAGTAGAAAATTCCTATATTTGGAATTATTTTGAACCAAAGAATTTATTTCTAACCCATTGTTTTGTGAAAAATTATCATACGAGTTCCTCCAAAATCTAAAAATGTTTCTATTAAGACGATTCCTAAGTACGTCATGGTTCAGAAAGATGCAAATGTATAAGATATTTCAATAGGCTAACTAAACAATGCTGAAAACATATTTACATTTCAAATCCAGGAACAACATCAATAGTTTTGAGCTTTTTAGAGGAGGACCACATTAATTTCTAATTTAATTGTTTTTATTTATTTCCAACATTTGTGGTTTAAATGTAGGCCTATCTTAAATTAACGAAAGAAGTCAGGAATTCATTTACTTTTGTATGAAAATGTATTGTCATCAAATTGTTATACAATAAATTTCACTGTCTGATAAACTAATACAGCATATAATGCTGTTGTATTAAGAATATTTTAAAAACTCCGCAATTTTTCTAGGTTTATGCCGTATCTTGTGTGGGGTTTTGCCTAGGAATACCAAGCTGGCTCAGCAGCGGGTTCTTGGTGTCCATGCTCGGACCCCCACAGGAGTAGAGAACTGCACGCTACCTCCCTTTTCATGAAGTGTACCTGCGCCTCTTTACTGCCATAGCTAACAACTCAAGCAGCCTTAACCTCCCTATGAAGGCTTGCGAAAATATGCTATATTAGCTTTAACGGCCAGTGAATTAAAACTCTGCAAGTTTTCTAGGTTTATGCCGTGTCTTGAGCTTTTAGCTCTCGCAGTAAAGAGGCGCTGGTGCTCTTCATAAAAAGAAAGGTCGTGCTCAGTTCTCTACTCGTGTGCTTCCTAGACGTCTCCTACTTCCTTCAGATTTTCATCTGCCAATTTGATGTCAACAAGGATTTCTGATTCTTTCGGCTGCATTCCATTACTTTCGTTTTACATTTATTGATTTTCCTCGTGGATCCTCTCCTCAAGACTCACTCAAATCCGACAAGATAAGCAGAAAATTACCTTACATTGACTTAATTTTCAGCCAACTGTTCAGAACCACATAAATGTTCCTGGCTGTCTGTAAGAATGACAAATTGCTTTATAGTCTACTTCGGTGAGTGGGGATGCAGAAGGTGCATCACCCCTTCCCAACGAGATCGTGGCCAGTGTACTGTATGCTATACAGGGAGTGGAGAGGACTTGCCGATTATTTAATTTGTGCCTTTGAGTAGAGCCCTGCACGGATGAAAAAAACGTTATCCACATCCGCCCCGCATCCTCACGACAGTTATCCGCATCTGCCCCGCATCCACACGACTGCTGTCCGAATCTACTGGCATTACAATAATATTTTTAGATAAAGCATAAAGTATTAAAGCAACATATTTAGACATTTGAGGAGAAAGTCTCTCCCTTAGGCTATGCAAGCCATGTGTTATGTTTAAAATGAATGTTATACAGCCAGAATTGCAACCCTTTTCAATTCGGAGTTTTAATTATGCTTAATGACATAATTGGAATGAGACTAGCGTAAATCATCATCTTACATTTGTCATGAAAAAATATTACGGAAAAATATGATAGGTTATGTCATAAACATCTGGGTCTTAGTAAGGATTTTCAACAAGTTCGGATTGGATTCTAAAAACTATCCGCTAATTTACTCCAAACATTATCCGCAGCTTATCTGCTCTTCGCACAACCATGCAAACTATTTCCGCATGACGAAAAATGTTGCGGATATCCGTGGGTCTCTCCACGGATATCCGAATCCACGCAGGGATTTATCTATGTGGAAGGACATTTTGAGACCAACCCACTTTCAAACTAAGAGTCTATGTTGAATGAAATCAGTGCACATGTGCCCAATAAATTAACATATATAGAGTTTAAGGATGGGTCTTGTGAATACAGGTTTTTTGAAAGAATGCGACTAAATCCTAAGTTGTATGTGGAGACAGTGACACATTTGCCCGATAAGCGTCCAAGGCCCACCTGGTAGTGCGGTGATAATAAGGCACTGGCACTCGCTTGGCGTGCAGTGGGCGACACGAACCCACGCTACCCATCTCAGTCTATTTATCCTCGCTAGAGCTTTTTCGGATAAGGTAATGATGACCTTGTTGCTTTGACTTTCGTAATATCTACGCATTTCAGGAGAAAAGAAATGTCATTTGTATTTTTTAACGACTTGGAGTCAATGACTGTATAATATTCAAGTTCCTTGCTCTGGTGGCAACCGTCAAACCTCTTCTCACGCTTTTTGTTTATTAACCGTTTATCCATCAAGTTGCACCTAACCCCCAGACTCAGAGAAGGATCATTCACTTAAGGGGTCATCCATAAAGTACGTTAATTCGAACGGGGTGGGGTCTTTACAAGTACAGTAAAAACTCGATTAACCGTCATCGTCGGGACCGAGGTCGTGACGGTTGAGCGGATAGACGGATAACAGAAACACTGTATTATTCCTCCAAAACATGACCTCAATCAATTATATTATAGACAGATATCACTCTCACAGTAATGTAATATATTTCGGAGTGAAAAGAAATTAAACACGATTGTAATAGCAAATAAAACTATTTATTAGTTGATAAAAACATCCGTACAATAGCTACATATGTGGCAAAATAACGTACAGTCCAGTAATACAAACTTACAGGTGAAATAGTTCATGTAGCTTGAAAATAGTCAGTCATTTTCTTCTGCCTCTTTGATGCTCGAGCTTTCACCGCGGCAATATTTCGTATTTTTCAGAGCAGTAGTGTCTGCATTGCATTGGTCTCTTCTTGACTTTCAAACCAATCTATACACTTGTACAGCATTATTTCTGCCTCTGAGTGCCTAATAGTTTGTTTTTCGTCATGGTTTGAACACTCATCTTTATCAGGTACACTCACTTCCCACTAAAATACAGTAGAGTAAGTAAACAAAGCGAACGCGTCACTGCACCTTAAAGAACTATGTTATAACAGTATTATTATGTAAAGAGTGACGGTTAAACGAAGTTTTACTGTCTATGACAAATGAGTACGTTCGTCAGGCTTTTCTTAATTACCTTATTTAGAAAATCTAAAAGAATATTCTGTTTGTTACTTTCCATATGCGTTTTGAAGCAAACAACTTTTGTTGTAGTTTGATTGGTGAAAGGAAAATTTAAATCTGTCTAGCGTTCTCGCGATTTCAGGAATATAATTCCTGCTTCTCGTGCTAGAGCTCCGGGCTGTAAAGTGGGATTGTTTCCCATGCGCTTAATTCCGCAATATATTGAACAAGAGCTAGGGTGGGCAAGGGAATAATTTCATGGCCGTACTGCGAACTTATACCATGGATGACCTCTCAGTGGAAAAATTACGAGTGACTTGGAGGTAAGGACGTGCTTTCAGCTACATCTGCTCCAACAGTGTTGCGACGAAAACACCAAACAAAACATTTGTTTTTATACATCTCTTTTGGACGACAGAACGTCTCACACTTGTCCTTTTGCACGATAAGAAGGCTCAAAATGCCGAAAATGAATGTCTTGTATTTTAATATTGTGTGACATTTTTAGTATCAGTAATGTCCGAGGACCTCAGAACTGCATTTGTTTGTCTTATTTGTTCACCCCTGGAATGTGAAAGCTCGCTGAAGTAGGATGTTTCTTTTCGCATCCCCAGCTGGAAGCAAAGTTGATTATTTGTGTTTGAATCTTGTGCTTGTAAAGACGTCTTTATTCAGTGTATCTTCATCGTTTGCCAGTGGATATGACAGACTACGATATGTTCTTTCTTTATGACATTTTCAAAATCATATAAAAATTGCTGTGTTTGTGTGGCGAATGTTTGAAAATCGTGAATTTAAAAAAATCTTCTTGTATGGGTCATTTGGCCCGGAAATTCACAATTGTCAACCAATGTTAAGTTTCTTTTCATTAGCCTAGAGCCTACACCCCCTTGCGCTGTCTGTGTAAAACATATTTGTTAATTTTTGCAACATTGACTTTTGTTCTTTTAGTGCTGAAGCAAGGATTTTCACGAACGATCTTTACGATGTTTGGCGCCATGCAGGTGGAAGAGTGGAAAGATCTGACGTGCTGTACACGCGCTCCCGCCTAAAATATGAATTAGCACGGGAACCCTTCCTTGTAGGAGATATAAGGACAAAATTACAGCTTCCATTCAGAAAATGCTGAAGTGCACCTAGCAGACAGAAGGGAGAAAGAGAAGACATCCCGCTAGAATTTTTCAGCACGAATGCCATGATTAACCGGAACTGGACCACCGCCAATCAGAAACTAAGACATGTGGTGATAAAGTTAGCAGTGCATGGATACCACCATAGAATATGTAAAAATATGTCCTACCACGCCCCAAATGAAATCTGCGGTGACCGGTTGTGTGGCATATATCACATCACACGATGTATAAACAAGACGTTCCGTGACGAACTAAAGAGCCTACTTTTCTTAAAATTTAAGATTCATGCCAATGTATGTCTACCCCTTATTAGTCCCGTTTTTCCAACGGGATCGGGGATGAGATGCGATGGAAGTCTTTGTGGCGATGGTTTTTACGGCCGGATGCCCTTCCTGACGCCAACCTCATGAGAGGAGTTAATGAGAGATGAAATGAATGCTGGTGATTGAAACTGGGCAAGGATGTGGAAAGAAGCGGCCGTGGCCTGTCAGAAGGTACCGTCCCAGCATTTGCCTGGTGTTGAAAATGGGAAATTAAGATTTATGCCAATGATTAATCTATATGGATCTATCTAGAATAATGACGAAATTAAGTTGGTAATATCGAAATTTCTAATCAGTTCGAAATACTGTATACCTGACATAATGTAGCCTAATAGAGAACTACAGTTGGCAGCCCTGGTGACTAAATATATTCTTAATTCCATCTCTTAAGGTACAGAATACAAAATTTGGTTGTAGTCCAATGGATAGCATGGACGTTACATGCAGTTAAACATTGGATCTAACAGCGTGCGTAAAATCATGTTGGCAACAATAACATACATGTATTGGTCAGAAATAATCTGAAATAATATGTTCAATTGTTGTGTCAATTTTGAATGAAATCTATTAGTTAGTATAGAATGTACATGCATTTTAACATTGGACCTATCAGCAGGCTTAGAATCATGTTGGCAGCACTGGCGTAGGCCTATATTAGTTATTCCAAATCAATCTAGAATGCCAGGTACTACACGTGTGCAAATTTTAGAGCTATTGGCTTGCATACTTCCTGATATATTGATATTAGGATAACAAAAATAGAGACAGTATTTATTAACAGTTGGCAGCCCTGGTTATTCTTAAGAATCGGCATAGTCATATCTGTTATTGTACACATAGCACCCACGAAATTTCGTTGAAATCTAAATGATAGTATAGAAGTTACATGTATTTAAAGTTGGACCTCTCAGCAGACTTAGAATCATGTTGGCAGCACTGACGTTTATAAGTTTCTCCAAATTAATATAGAATGGCAGGTACTATACGTGTGCATAGTTTAAAGCTGTCGGCTTGCATACTTTCTGATATATGGATATTTTGATAAAAAATTGAGAGCATTTATTAACAGTTGGCAGCCCTGGTGGCTCTTAAGAATACGCTCAGTTATATTATCTTATGTACACATAGCACATATGAAATTTGGTTGAAATCCAATTGATAGTGTAGAAGTTATATGCATTTAAAATTTCGACCTATCAGCAGGCTTATAATCATTTTGGCAACAATGCCATGTATGGCCTCCTGGAAATTAAACTGAAATATTATTATCTATACGTGTGCCAATTTTGAAATAGCTCCCATTGATACCTCCCAAGATATCCAACATGGAGCTCAAATTTCAATTGCGATTTTTCAGCAGTTGGTAGCACTGACATCATTTTCAAATATGGCTGTGAGATATTCAGGTATAGATCTTTACTCCTACCAAATTTTGTTTCGATTGCTGCAGCCGTTTAGGAGTTGATAGGGGGGGGGCGGGACACACACACACAGCCAGACAGACAGACAGACAGAAGGACAGACAGACACACATTTGCCCGATCTCATAAGTCTACTTTTTCCTCATTTTTGCAAAATGTGAAAAGTAGGCTAATAACCAGAAATCACTGTGCGATTATGGCAAGGACAAAACTATTGTAAATCTATGTTATGCACATTCGTGCGCTCTTCTGTTAAGAATATTGGCCTATGTATTAGAAAACAGTGATCTGAAAACCCTAGGTCAGTCTGTTAAAGATAATGTTAGAAAAAGAGGTTTTTTTTTTTTTTTTTTTTTGCAGTTGGTTGCCAAATCGTGCGATCTTATGAATGTTTGTCACAAAATAAGAATTGCCTGGAAGGGAACATGGTACTACTGGTCGGGTCCAAGCTCTGTGAACTTGCAGGGTGAGGGGAAGGAGCATGCGAGAAGAGGTAGGCTATTCCTATCTATTCCAATACTGCTAACATAGGGCCGTTGCTCAAACTACTGTGGTGTTGCGAATGAGTGAGTGAGTCACCGATCAATGTATTTGGTTTTGTTACTACGCACGTACCGGGAAACCAGCATGTCTGTCATCATATATCGTCATCGTCCGCGATCCACATTCCTCTCAGGTTCACGGAGCTTGGACCCGAGCAAAAAAGTGCTTACTAGCACAATCCCCCTTCCCCTGAGAACCATTCACAATTCAAATTCTGTTGTACGAACTGGAATATTAGTGTTTACATTACCAAGTTTCGACAGTGGAAAATGTTTTCATTTTGTGAAATAGTATTTTTATTCTACATTAAAAATAATTGGACATCCCTGATTTATGCGATCTTAGTCTGGGTTTGATGGACGGCGGAAAGACCACAACTTGGAACAGACATTGGTTCAATAACTTCAGACAACATCGTCGAAATTATGCCAAGGAGCCAGTACAGCTGGGGCAAGGTCGCTTTCTTTGTCGAAACAGTTCTCCGTCAGAGCAAGAAAGAGGGAGACTTACTGCTTGGGTCGAAGCTCTATGAATTTGCAGGGAGGTGACATGGGAGGTGGGAAGGGAAGAACCTGATCTGGAATTCCTGTTTATTCCAATATTGCTAATATAGGACCGTTGCCTATACCAGTGTGGTGTTGCAAATGAGTGAGTGAGTGAGTGACGGAGCAATGTATTTAGTTCTGTTACTACGCATGGACCGGGAACCTCTCACATCTCTCCTCACCGTCCGCGATGCAAATTCCTCTCAGGTTCACAGAGCATGGACTCGAGCAGTATATGAATTAAGGGAGTAAGGCTACGATCGACGGACTACGTATAAATAGAGAAGTAAGAAGGTGTTGGAGAAGCATAGAAAACGATACCATCCTGAAGTAAAACGTAAGTGGTCCCGGGATGGATTTTGATCAAGAGGAATGGGTGTGGTTTTTGTGAGTAAGAATCCCACACGCTTGAGGAGTGTGGACCCTTCTCAAGTGTCTTATGTAGGATTTTCTACTTCCCTCGTAAAAAAAATTCAAAAAATACGAGCCTTACAGTAGTCGCATATGATGTGTAACATCTGACATAGTAGAAACCTCACGTGAAATTGTTGATACACCGGTATTTTATACTATTATTGGCAAAAATATTAATCTATTGTAAAAGGGAATGTTTTACAGGTATTGTAGTTTATAATACGGAACTCATTTTATTAGATGATTTGTAGCTTCCACCAGCACTAGCCTAAATAAAGAATACGATATGGATCAACTAGATTAATTGACACGACACCGCCCATAACCTTAAATTCCTTATAAACAGGACCTCTTGATTCACAGACCAACACGTAATTTCATATGAAATCTGTTAAAATGAGTATTATTGATATGATAAATATCGTTTGAAATGATAATCTGGTAGCAAAAATATCTACCCCGTCCGGGATTCGAACCCTAGATCTCTAGATTCACAGTCATAGGCGATAACACCACGACTATTTTGACTACGCAAATTTTGTGCACAAATGGTGACTTATTTCCACGTTCCAATAACACTGCATTACGGAATTAAGTTTCATTTATATTTTGCTTGTTTCGATAATGTTCCTGTGTGAAATTGAGTTTAAAATGCCGTATGAATAGGCCCTCTTGTGAGTAAAGAGAATGTATTCAGCAATAGTTCATGAAGGCTTGCTCAATTATCGTATAACCACAACGATTATATTATATTGATGACTGCATTACCGTTATATGGATTAATATTTGAATTGCCATTGTGAAGAAACATAATACCGGCAATGCCGACTATTTACAATGTTTGATATTAAGGCATTTTACCATTTAAATACCGATACGAAGACTTCGAACATGTACCATGTGCTTTGTTTCAATCACTTGACACCAGAGTTCACATGAGCGTTTACGGTTCAGTATGTCATATACATTCCACATGGCCGAGAGTACGTCATGGTATCAATTTCCGACACCGCGCGCTCATTGTTTCTCTTACCACTGCCAGCTGGATCGATCGATTAAGTTGGCAGTGCGTCTTACACTTCCGTTCGATCCACCACTGCCGGCTACCAGTGTGCCAGCTGGTGCCACCTCGATCGTTCCAATCCACTTCCGTCCCATTTTTTCAAAATCGCTCCCACAAAAAGATATCTTGCAACCGAGTGGAAAGATGTTACACATAAAAACAAGTAGTTCCGTGAAGAACTATACAGCCTATTTTCATATATCCTGCTAATGTTAATTGTATCTATCACCATACAAAATTTCAGTTTAATTGCTGTAACAGATTCGTAGATATTGAGAACCGTCTAAATATTTCATATGGTCGCCAGGATGGATTTTTATTTTTGTACTATTACATTAAGATAATTGTGTACGTGTGGTATTCAAACTTCAATCGCATGATTAGAACACAAGAAGTAAAAACGAGATTTTAAAAGTACGCACACCAGCCATCTTGTGATTATGCAAACAATTGAAATAAATTACATGCCAGTGGATCAACATTTGTATAAACATTTAACGTGCAACGTTTCACGGCACTCGGATAGTTAATTCGCGAGAAACGTCCATTTAAATAATTATACTTCGCGTCGCCGCCATGTTGGATTTGTGCTCACCAGGTTACTGAAAGTCCTATAGGTGAACATATGTTCATAGTCTCTATGAACATTAAAAAAAATCAGTTTGGTTGCTGTAAAAGATTCATAGATATTGAGAACCGTCTAAATATTTCGGAAGCTCGCCATTTAGGATTGTTACATGTATAGGCCATAGAATTATGTTCCATTCAATGACAATTATTGCCTAGCTTCATTATTCAAACTTTCACTTCGATCGCATGATCACGACACAAGAATAAAACTTAATTTTAAAATTTCGCACAGTCGCCATCTTGAGGTTATGTAAACAATTGAATTAAATTAGATGGCAGTGCATTACAATCTGCAAAATCATTTACTGTACCACATTTCACTGCGCTCAGAGAGTTAAATCACGAGAAAAGTCTATTAAAATATTTCAAATTCGCTTGGTCGCCATGTTCGTTTTGTACTTTACAGGTTTGTGCAATATACATAGGTAAACTTGTATCAGTACCCTTTATCACCGTACAAAATTGCATGATGATATCTGTAATAGTTTCGGAGATATAGAATGTCAGTGAAATATTTCGCACAGCCGCCATTTTGAGGTTATGTAAACAATTGAACTAAATTAAACTCCAGTGCATTACAATGTGTATAAACATTTGCTGTACCAAGTTTCATTACGTTTGGATAGTTAAATCGCGAGAAATGTCTATTTAAAAGTCTCAATTTCGCTTGACCGCCATGTTGGTTTTGTAGTCACCAGGTTTTTAAAAGTCTCATAGGTGAACTTCTAGTAGTGCCCTTTATCACCGTACACAATTTCAAGGGAATATCGGTAGCAGTTTCGGAGATATTGAATGCTAGTGAAATATTTCGCACAGCCGCCATGTTGGATTGGTGAGACATAACAAAATTTGAAGGGCACGGTCGAGGTCGCCGGGAATTGTGCTATGAACTTACCGAGTTTCATTGAAATCGCTCCAGCCGTTTAGATTTTATTAGGGGGGGACACACACACACCTCACACACACACACACACACGCACACACACACGGACAAAAGGTGATCTCATAAGCCATTTTTTTTTTTTCAAAATTGAAAATAAGTTAAAAATAGACGGAAGCTTTGTTACGGTATTGTATCACATTGCACGATGTTGTGTCTCGTGTCAGCCAGAGAGCTGATCACCCCTGCATTAGTGATAGTGCACGTGGTACGAGACTGATAAAACCGTCGCGTATTGCTGACGTCGACCAGTATACCAGCTGTGCCATCTCCCAACATTAGACAGCATGGATCTATTGACGTCAGAAAAGTTGGATGGCGCAGCTACGCGGCAGAGTGTTGAAGCTGTAACATTGTGACTGGTGAGAGATATTTAGATGGTGAAGCATTGACGTCGTGATGGAAACAGAAAGAAATTTGTCAAATTCGAGGAGGTACTGCTCTGTATACGGTTGCAAATCGTATAAAACGGCTACGAAATATCTTCACTACTTTCCTGTACAAAAAGTTCAGAGAGAAAGATGGGCTTCGGCGCTGTCAATTGGAAAACGTGTTACATGTTACATGACAGTGTGCAGTCTGCATTTTTGTGAAGACGTCTTTCCACCGGTACTGTTGATTATTGATAGTTATTGTCTCTAATTTGTATTCACATGGATTTAGCTACATCAAAAATACTGATAAACTTATAGCCTATTACTTCTGTGCCGTACAAAGAATGTAATCCGCTCTTCGTAAACTTATTTTAGGGGTTCTTCCGATTGATAATAGCCGAATGGTTAGAAAACTTAAGAAAAATGCTGTTCCTAGCCTTAATTTGCCAGAGAATTTATATTATTGCCTTTGAACAGCAAGTATGTAGGTCATTGAAGTATGATTTGGCTTGAATTGTGTTTTTGGCTATGATCTCCCTACTGTTGAATTTAGTTAATTAAAATGTAAAATCTTAGTTTTAAGTACCGGTTTGGTGACCCATCATCCCAGGCAGGCCGGCAACACCTATAAGTTACTACTCAGGCAGATAGGTCACTTAGCTGTAATTTTGAAGTTATAGTGATGTTAAGTATACATATGCGGTAATGTAGCAGGAGACCGGATCGGCCTAGGCTATTCTAAATTTAATTAGTTCCCATTTCCGGGTTTTACAGTTTTGAGTGCGAACAGTTGGTTTGAAAGTTGTACAACAGTAAGGAGAGTATGTTTTGTATAGGTTTTAATTGGTATTATGGTTTATGTCGAGCTGAGGATTGAATTTGGTTTGGCTTATAGTGTAGTTTTTGATCTGTTCCGTTTGCTTATGACAAGTTCAAATGGAGACTCCAGCTTTGTTAAATATCTGTATTTTAAATATTTAATTAAATATATTGATAAAGAGGATGTCTCCATTTTAACTTGCCTGTGGCAAGAGATTAATAAATTAACATTCTTGCCTTTGAACAGCAAGTATGTAGGTCAATATTTGCAATATTGAAGTATGATTTGAGCATCCCAAGTAACGCTTCTTTGAAACCAAAACATTCATGCAAATTCAGGGTTGCTTGATTCAATTTATTATCAGGGAGTCGTCTTTTATAGGCTATTATGTGAGATATATATTGTGAAATTAATAAAAACGTCGATACCGCTAGGCTCCCAAGTACAGGCTTCATATATGTAACAGCAGACAGTAAGTCAACTATCTACATGTGGGTAATATTTTTAACTGGTAGTAATCAGGCACTGCATTTCAATTGATTATAAAAATATTTCTATCAATGAAAGGAAATATGTAGTATTTTGCCATAATAAATTAGAAGCCATAACAAACGCAAACCCAATTACCTCACGTCACCATATCGCCGCCATATTGCAAACAGCTGACCGTAAGCTCCTCCCCCGTTTCGGACGTCAATAGCCTCTGAGCTTATTATCTTAGGAGGAAAAGTCACAGAAAAACAATCGATCTGTCCTCTGTACAGCTCAGATAACAGCGCTATCTACATGTTATCTGCCTGTGCTCATGTGGCTTATCGGCCAACAACAACGAGAGTCGTACTCGCTACCTGGGTCAGAATATTAGAATCGTATGTTGTTGATTCTTTAGGTGCTTAATGACATCATGATCACTTAGTCCCGGGTACTTGGGTGTGTGTAGAATCTGTCTGATAACGTGTATAATTCTGATGGCTTTACTACTGTGAGAATGGAGACTCGCAAGTGCCGTGTGGCGGCTGGAGCACTGTGTATTGTAAGGTATTGGCGCTAGCTGCAGAGTAGTGCCCAACTAGTATAAGACATTTACACCACGGGGATGAAGCTACGATACGAATAATTGACAACACGGGGTAATTGAGCGTTACCTCACTACGAGCGCTGCTAGGCAAAAGGTCGCCTCGTGATTGGTTGATTTGGCCTTGTTATATTCGGTGTTCTGTGCATATTCTTTGGTTCTGTGTCGTTGATAGCATGGCGGCTCCACATGTTTGAGACACGTTACGGTAACTGTTCATTATCATGATTTTGAGAGATATTTAAAGTCCCTTATACATTCAAACTACTCGCAATGGCAAATATTGTTTCTGGGTAACACGATATTGTCGTATTTCTGCAGCTTATAATCGTGCTCCATACTTTTCATTCGTAAGCCGTATTTGCCAAATGCGGGTGTTGCTCACGCCAGAGAATATGCGTCATACGACATCAGCGTGAACAGTTCAGAATGAAACCATCCAGTCCAAAGTCTCAAGTCAGTGCGATTTTTAAAAATGGAAATGTGTCCTTTAATAAAATACGGATTGGAGTTACCCAGTTAAATAAAATAAAAACATAAAATGAAAACATATTTGGGAGCTAATATTTCCATACTGGTAGTTGGCTGCCAAACCACTAGGCGTGCTGCAGTAGTTTCTTGTTTCCATGCTTTACCATGCGTCATTCACTTCTATTATTTGGTGTCCTGTGATTTACACTTTTAAGGTGTTGAAGCACCGTTTTTATTTCATATAGAGATAACCTAACATTGTTAAATATTCCAAACGACTTAAGGGAGAACATGCAGCTTAAGGATTTTAATATTACTAGCGGACCCGTGCGAGATAGTTCGCATGTTCACAAGTCATACTTTCCCCAATACAGTAGGTTTATAATGAGTGACTTAAGGAGAATAGTACATTATGCAACGAGCCTATAATGGCTATAATTAAGACACGAGTATTTTTATAAAACGAGCGTATGCGAGTTTTATAATTTCCATACGAGTGTCTTAATTACCATTATAGGCGAGTTGCATACGACTGTTTATGTTCGACGATAATTATAACTTTACTATATGTTTTAACATAAATATTCATAAATATCTGTTGAGAGTCAGCTACTGGAATTTTGTGATCGCAGAGCGAGCGTTGGGTGTTATATCTCTGCCTTTCAAGAGCTTTGAATGACCGACGCATGCGCTCTGTGTGTTTGCAATGCCATATGCAAACCATATGTTTACATCTGCCGTCCCTCAGTAATATTGTCACCGGTGTCAGTTGAAGACAATGCGCTGTGTAGAAATTAGTGTTGGTGATTTTAAGGTACAGTGCTATTTCTTGTCTCATATTCGCCAGTTTATTTACGCGAACATATGGACAGTGGGTATTCCATGTCGGTAATTTATTATAGTTCGATGTTGTGTTTATGTCCGACATGTTGGATTTTGAGCGCATGCGCGAAGTTATCGTTACCTAATTGGTCAATGAACGAGCTCTGATTGGCTGGAGAAACTGTATCATAATGGAAAACAGTGTTATAATGACCATCATTATGATACAGTTATCTGACACACAATAGTGAGGGTCGAACATAAAGGTTGTTATGTTACCATTTCAACCAAATGATTATAGAACACCATTTTCATTTCAGTTAGAATTCCAAGCTGTACGTTCTCTAACTTAAGAAGGCAATCACTGAAAATTCTATCATCATAATCATAACACTCACCAGTTATTCGATATTTATGAAAGCATCTTGGTCAAGATTTCCTGCTTTATCTTGTTGGCTGAGGAGCCTCCTTATCCCTTATCAGGACAGCCCTCTTTGGAAAACTACTTCACGCCCCGCTTACAGTAAGGCTTCCTTGTTCCTAAGTGCAACGATCAGCGCTAAACTCCTTTGCAGGATACCTACAGGGGTGCTTTCCTTGTCCTGTGTGTAGCGCTCAACGCTAAACTCCTTTGCACTTTACTATGCTTTCGCTTTCCCGAGTGGAGCGTCAGCATGAGAGCGTGCTGTGGCTGGTTTCTTTCTTTGATAAAAACTTTCTTCGGCTTTTTCCCAATTAATTGGGGTCGCCGGAGCCAACCAGACTCATTTTGGATTTGGCCGAGGATTTAAGACCGGATGCCCTTCCTGACGCCACGTGATTTTGCAGGTGAAAATTCCACCCCGCTGTCACCGGGATTTGAACCCCGGCCGTCCGGGTGAAAGACGAGCAGCTAAGCCACTGCGCCATCACGATCCCCGGTTTCTTTCTTTGATATTTATGAAATTAAATGCAATTCGTTACTGTTGATTCCATTTATGTGCTGAGTCCATTGATTGAGAGCTTAGCCGTAACACTCACCGGTTATTCGATATATTTCAGTCAGATCCAAGTTGTACGTTCCCCAACTTATGAAAGAAATCACTGAAAATTGGATCATCATAACACTCATCGGTTATTCGGAATTTATGAAATTGTACGATTTGAGTAGCCTACCCAATCCATTGATTTAGTAATTCTGAAAACCATGGGAAATGATAGAAGAAAAACCTGTAAAAGAATTACGGTACTGTTTAATAGTTCTAAGGTTTTAGACGCCGTAACACACACCGGTTATACGATTTAGAGTACTCAATCCATTGAATTACCATTTCTGAAAACCATGCGAAATGATCGATATTTATGAAATTAGTATGCAGAAGAAAAACCTGTAAAATAATTAACGTTTAATAGTTTTAAGGGTTTAGACGACAACTCATAATTGCAGCATGTTAGAGCATCAGTATTTGCAAATCGCACACTTCTTACAAAAATTGATATTTATGAAATTAGAATGCAATTCTTCTCTGCTAATTTATGAGGCCTGTATGATGATGATGATGATGATGATGATGCTGCTGCTGATGATGACGATAGTTTCAAGGTTGTAGACGACAACTCTAGCATGATACAGCAACAGTATATGCAAAAAACACACTCCTTACAAAAATCGATATTTATGGAATTAGAATGCAGAAGAAAATCCTGTACCCAATCCATTGATTTACTGATTCTGAAAATCAGATAGAAGAAAAACTGTTAGAGAATTAACGTTCAATGTTTTAAGGTTTTAGACGACAACTCAGAATTGCAGCATGTTAGAGCAACAGTATTTGCAAAGAGCACAATTCTTACAAAAATCGATATTTATGGAATTAGAATGCAGAAGAAAATCCTGTATCGCGGCATATTAACAAACCTGGAATATAATAAATCCATTGTTTAGACGGATGAGCTTAAATCATGTTTGTGCTGAGTCCATTGATTGAAAGCTTAGCAGTAACACTTGCCGGTTATACGATTTGAGTACCCAATCCATTGATTTAGCCTACTGATTCTGAAAACCATGGGATATGATAGAAGAAAGCACTGTAAATGAATTAACGTTTAATAGTTTAAAGGGTTTAGACGACCTAACACTCGCCGGTTATACGATTAGAGTACTGAATCCATTGATTTACTGTTTCTCAAAACTATTCGAAATGATCGATATTAGAAGGTAGATGAAAAATCTGTAAAATAATTAACGTTTAATAATTTTAAGGGTTTAGACGACAACTGATAATTTCAGAATGGTAGAGCATCAGTATTTGTAAACTGCACACTTCTTACAAAAATTGATATCTATGAAAGTATAATGCAATTCGTCACTGCTAATTTATGAAATTATACGATTTGAGTACACATTCCTTTGATTTACTCTTTCGGAAATCGATGCAAAATGATAAAGGAAAGACCTCAGAATGTTAAAATGACTCAAAAAAAGGCGTCACAGCGGCCAAAATGTGAAGTGGACACCAATTATGGAGCGTATATTCCTGCAGCAACAGTAACTGCAAATCGCACACTTCGTAGAGTTTTTTTAAAGTAATTTTTATAGAAATCATAGATATTTATGAAATTAGAGTGCAATGCGTCACTGGTAATGTATATTCTCTTTCATTTGAATGCTCATTTTTCACGATCGGTCTCTTGTGAGCGCCGTAGGAGGGATGCATACTACTGAAATAATATATTGAACCCATGTACCATGGCCTCAAAGAGAGTCGAATCCATGTACTTTGAGAAAAGAATGAAAGAATCATACAGTTTCTAAGGGAACGGAGAGAGATTTCAAGCCAGGATTATAGCCTAACATTGTGCAAGCGCTAGGGCCAGGTGTTCCTTAGATGAGCTCATGCCTCTTGACATTTATAAGGAGCCAGTCATGGATATTATTAGAACGAGTGGAAAGTTTTGACTGTAAGACGAAGAAGCTGGACTCGGAAATTGCTCTTACGTTGCAGGAATATGGCAAACTCGCTGCTGAGTCAGAACAGGAATAATTAAATTTAACCCGTTTACGAGTATAAAAATAAGTAAACAGATACAGTACGGTGAATCAATTTGGATTAGAGATTTTTGTGTAAAGAAATACCTTGTAAAAATTGCACAGGAGAAAACTGCAAACGCAAGTAGACGTCATTGGGGGTTCACCGAGACCCAAGGAGTGGGAGAATAAAAAAAGAACAGCACCACCCACACAGTTGAGGACGAGAAATTAATTAATATCTCGGAAATGCACGATCGATTTCCATGCACAGGAAGATTATTTTACGTTTGGAAGACGAGCTTTCTGGAGATACGATTTTTATAATTGTGCGACAATTAGTTCAAAAGTTGGTGACGAAAAGGACTAGGATTTTATCTTTTTGTGACTGAAAGGTATAAAAATTCCTGGCCTCACCAAGCCAATCATGCAGTTATTCTGACAGCCCGTGAGGGGTTGTTACTCTGCATCAGTGCATGCAGTCTACGAGAGCCCGTGAGCGGAAGTGCTGCACCACATCGTATACGCAGTATTCAAGAGCCCGTGAGGGGGGCGTTAAGCTGTATCAGACATTGATCCAGAGCCTGTGGGAGGCTATGTTACAAGTTCACCGAGTGTAGACCAGTTACGATATAAGTACGCTACGCTGAGGGTTAGCAGTTCGAGACTTTGAAGAGTCCTAAATTATAAAGAACATTAAATATACGGACTTTAAAGCAATATCGCCAAAGTAAGACACAGCGATCAGTAGGGAATTTCGAGTTCCAGAAGAACACTAGTTCAATACAGTTACGAAGTTATAAGAACTCCAACAAATAAACGGCGTTACGTTTAGTAAAGACATTGTTAAAGACATTAAGTCCTGTAAAGGAACTTTACAGTAATTACGATCGCGGAAAGATAGAAGTTCAAGCGAAAGGAACTTAGGAACTTAGTTTCGAAACCAGAGGGAAAACGTACTCTATTGAGAAAACGTCAAAAATATACGATAGACAGTATACGGTCCTCGAAGGGAGGCCAAGATATAGAAACTATAGGGTACGATAGACAGTATACGGTCCTCGAAGGGAGGCCAAGATATAGAAACTATAGGGTGCGATAGACCACCATATATAAATAGAGGTGACGGCAAAGAAAATACATTTATCGCCTAGTTAAAGCAGATAATGTAAAGCCGAGTAATAGACAATAGAAGCGGTTTCGAGAGACTGAAACCAGTAGTTTCCATTGTAGGAGAGAGAAACTTTGAACGAGTAAAATCACACGTCCAATGCATGTCGATAGGATTCACATCAGGGATCATCAAGAGCCGACAGAAATTGTAAAAATCGTTGAGATACGCCCGTGTGATAGGAGTGAACTGTAAATATTGTAAGAAAAGAAATAAGAGTATCATTTTAAGTGTTTTAGGTAAAGTGAAAGCGTTTTATGCACAGTGATATGTGTTATAATATGTACCAGAGTAATATTTTTTAGTGTTTTAATGTGTGTTCAAAACGGATATACCAGTGTATAAAAAAAAAATGTTGTCAGTGTTAAATATAGTGAATATGTGTCAAGAAATTTCTGTACATAAGATGAGATTGTACAATATGGAGTAGGTCAAGAAGGTGGGCCAAAATGTCACATCAAACGAGAATAAAGGTCAGAAAGCGACCTTAAACATGTAAGTAAAGATTTTCATTATGTTTTAGTGTCGGGAAAAATTTTGTGTACAATTCCACCGGAGTTTTGAGTAGAAGGGATGTTTTTAAATGAATAATAACTAAATAAGAACGCGATCTGAACGAAAATAAAGTTTTTAAGAAATAATAAATAATTATGTGAAATAATAAATCCTGTAGAGGAAAGGCATGGAATAAAATGTCAGTATTTAATGAATGTTATAAAAGCAAGCGTGATAATAATAATTATAACAAAGATATTTACATAAAGGTAAATTTGAATTATATGAAAGAAATAGCTTTTGAGCTTTTGTAAGGAATGAAAACATGATGTAAATAACAAGGTAAAGAAATTTGAATAAAGATTAAATTGAATGATATAAAAATATAGAGCGTTGAAGCCTTAACAAATGTATAAGACATGATGCGAATGCATGTTCTTAAAAAGGGAGCGATTTATTGTCAACGGAAAAGATTAATATAAGAATTAAGATATGTATCAATTGTTACTATGAAATTTATCAGTTCTTTGGAAGACATTCGGCCGTAAAGCAAAGTGTAGCGTAATGGAACGCAATTAAATTAAAAGTCACGCTAGGAACGCGTAAAAGTTAAAGTACTTGGTAAATTACTTATGGAGGGTAGTTGATTGCAGTGAATTGAGATATGTTGTAAGTCCTCTAATTGTGACGTAGATCACGAGGCCATGTGTGTATTATTTAAAAGGGAGCTAATGTATGGTATTATTGAGCGTAGGTCCTGTAAGCTACGGCTTGACCCTAAATCGCGTTTTGTATAAGTCCTCTGATGTGGAAATGTTCCCGAGGCATGTTAAGAGATTCGAACCTAGAATCCTTTTGTTGTTAAAGCCTCTAATTATTCGTCGTAGAATGTGTATTAATCTTCCCAATCAATGAGGACCCTCTCATAATTAATAAATGCCAAGGTTACGAAAGTGGTTTATGAGCCAAAGAATATTGTTGAATGGAAATAAGTGAAGTAAAAGCCAGTTCTCTCCACAGAACTGAAAATAATGTGAAGGTTTGTTTTAAAGCATTGAAGAGAGCTGCCACCGTAGGTTAGGCAGAGAGTCGTTTTCCTTGTCATAAATCACGCCCGAGTATAATGGCCTGACCCTCATAGAGCGAGGGTGGGTAAAAACCGTCTTGTAAGATGTGTTAAATACACCGTGAGTGTTTAAAGTTGTTAATGACCCGGGCGTAGAACCGAGGTCCTTGTAGATTGATATTATCGCTTGCCAATTCAGATCGTAGTTTTCTTATGTGATAATGGTCTTATAAGACAAATGAATTAAATAAAATCCCTATTGTAATATTGTATGGAAAAGAAGGAATCCACGAGTTTTGTGAAGATAACTAGGTTTCGGGAGTGATCATAGTTTTTGACTTTGTCAAGTAATCTTTATAACTCTGGAGTACACAAATAGTTTTCCCGATCACCGTAGTGAATTTGCAAAACTTGAGAGAGATAGTAAATACGGAGAACATGTGATATGCCCAAATATTGAAGTCAATAATTAACATGTAATTTTAAATGTAATTATATATTTGTTTTGATGATAAGAAAAGATAAAAATAATTCTTGAGGTGTACAAAAATATGACACCATTATTATGGGAAAGTATCGAGCCAAAGAAGCTCGTAGTTATTTGGAACCTTAAGATAAGTACTTTATGGAAGTGAAAATAATCGTGAATTGTTGGTTTTAAAGAAAACCATGTGTTTTAATCTAATATTTGTTTTATTTTTATGCTATTCCTTGTTCACTTTGGACAAGTAGAATGATATTGGTCAGTAGTTTATGTGTTTATTTGTTTGTAGCGCCATAATTTTTGATTAATTAAATGTGTTAAAATAGGGGTTGATTTTGTTGTTATTTTTGCAAGTGTATCCTCTATTTAATCCAAAATATGTAAGTCACAGAGTGGGAGAACTTACCGCAGCCCCGAAAAATCCCGAATTGAGCAATGCTGGCATACTGTGATTTGCATATTTCTTGCTGCAAGGGCACAGGGGGGTGAATAGAAGTACTGTGCTTGGATTAATAATTAGAGGAACACTAAAGACGGTCGATTCATATAAAAGTAAAGTAATGATAGGAGTAGCTACAACGTATAATGTTAACTGACCGCATGGGTCCCTAGAAACTCACACCGAGCAGCCCTGGATTTAAACAACCCCCCAGTAAAACAAATAAAATGGCGTCCAACGTGGGGCCTGTATGATTTTATCATACACCCCATAATCAGACTTTCATGGCGCCCAGTACGCAGGGCTGAGTTTTCCTAGGGAAAACCAGAGTTTTCTCGAAAAATCAAAATTTTCATTTTTTTGAAGAAAAATGGTTTTTCGAAATTTTGAATTTTAAATACTTCCATAAAGGTCTTTGAGTTTGAAGAAGAGTATCAAAAGGGTACGGTGTAGTAAACACCCGTACCAAAGTAAATTTTTAAAGAAATTGGGACACAATGGTTCAGATTACTATCTCTCAAGCATGTTCTAGCGATGTGGCATTAGTGGCCCACTATATTCTAATATGATGTCATTAAGTGAAGAGAGGCGGAGGCTCTCAGAGAATGTAAGGGTAAAGAGTAAAGATAAAGGTAAAATTACAGATGTTAAGAAGTGCCTGAGGGAGCATTTTAATAAAGAGATGGAGGAAATGATAAAGATAAATAATGAAGTTTGGGAGGCCAAGAAGGCAGAAAGTAAAGCTAGAGATAGTCAAGAGAACCTCCAAATAGATGATAAAGAGTACCCAAATAAGGAAATTGTAAAGGTTTCTGTAGAAAGCATGCGTGCACCTGGAGACATAGTTACACGAAGAGAAGGTAACATGTCTGCAGACAACAGGGTAACAAATGATACTTTAGAGCTCCAAAAGTAAAAAAAAAAAAATGTAAACCGAGTCCAAGGGAGAATGAAATTAATAACGAGGATAATAATAGTAAAGGTAATTCAAAGTCTCAATATACGAGAATCAAACTTCGGGGAGCGTTCAGTCCGGATATGCTTTCACTAGAGCTCAAATACCAGACGGCTGCTTACAAATACAAGGACCATATGCAAAACTATAAACTAAGAAATGAGTGAAAAACAAATAAAATTACCACCATTTAATAACTGAATAAAAACAACAAAACATAAAAAAATAAGATAAACAAAGTCCACCCTGAACTTTACTCCCACAGTACAATAATTTACACAGATCTGAGTGGCCTAGAAAGGTCCACTCCAAAGAAATAAAATTGTGGATCAAATTCCACTTGTCTGATTAATATGTATGCACGCGTATAACTACGCTAGAGAAGAAATAAGTACTTTTGATGGAGATTTGCTCACGGATGGAACAGCCAATATGCTTGCAAACCCCCATACTGCAAACCATTATTATGGCTTTATGGGACACACTCGTAGAATAACATACCAACAATTAAAATTTTACTGACACACGCAACCATTTAAAATTTATAAACTAATTGATCTCCATCGAGATCGCAGTGAGTCAGGAAACTCCCAGCAAAACAGAAGCTTGCCCAATGGCTCAATTGCTCAACACATACATGACAACAACGTGGCCGAACATCGAGACCACCCGAGGTCAATGAACATGGCAATAAATAAACAAGAAATAAGATGCCTAAAACCCGATGATATTTACATGAAATAAAAGCATGGATAAGCTAACACGCTGGGACTCGATCAATCAAAACGCGAACAGCACCCATTTACCGATTACAATTCTTTTATCATTAAACAGGCTTTATTTTAATATAAGATAAACAATTACGAAGAACGGAGACCTGGTCCGTGAATACTAATGAGCACAGCTTGCTCCTTATCTGATGGAGTGCGCCGCGTAGACATACCTTCACTTACCACTCATTAGCGTCTGTGTTCAAAACCAGCCCTCCTTGTCGAAGCTTTGAGTCATGCTATTTATAACAAGAGACTAGACAGTCCCGTTACGCCACCTGTTAATCGCGACATATAAATTCACACACTTCTTGTCAATTCCAAAGAATTGCAAGAACATCGTAGAAGGGGATTCCAACATTTTCCTCGCAAGGATTAAATGCTTAACCTGGCCAAAGCTTCAGACAGAAACCAGGGTTCCCGAAAACTCCTATCCTATAAAACACATATTTTCAGACTCAACAAAGCATTTAGGGCAGAACACAACACAAATCTACCACGGGCCGACACTCCAATCAAATATCATAGATTTTGTGTACCAAGACACTAAAAGGGAAACTTCATCAACAAATAAAGTCATTGGGCATATGACCCCTCACTTAACAAAAATGCAACAAACGGCAATTAACACACAAGCCTGTGTAACAATAAAAATCTATACAATAAAAAGATTTCCCACCAATTCTATTATCTACTCTAGTTAATTCAGTTTCGCTTCTGTTATGATATCGGTTCCCAATTTGCGTCGCTTAGCCGCGCATTTTACGGTAGCGATACGCACTCGAGTACGCTTGCCCCGTGTACTTGACATCAACAAAAAAAAATAATCTTCATACAGATAGAATACATGCCACGTTGCTCATGAACTAAACTGAAGTGTGTCAGTACCACAAACCAACTACAATAAAACACGAAGACAAAAATAAAATAAAATATTTACACAAAATAATATGTTCCCACAAAACCATAACCAGTTTGTCAAATAATTAAATTATTTAGTACTCATTCCTCTTTCTGCGTCGTCTCATCGAACATCGCCTGACATTCTCTCTCCAAAGTGTTTAGCTCATCTCAGACCACATGGAGCCGTAGAAACGTTGGTTCGATGTCTTCCTCTGGGTCTGGAGTTCCATCTTGACGTTGAATAAAAATAAAAAAATAAAATGTTATTTATAGTCACACGTAATTTTCTATCTAAATTTTGCCAATAGTTACTTTATTCACCATTTGTCTAGTGCAAAATTAAACTAAAATCTTACCGATACACAAATTTCACACTCAGCTGTGCGCACACAACTTTATTATAATGTTTTCAATAATGACCATATCTCTGATAAATTTAACACAGTATATCTTCACGGTATGGAAAAGAATAAGTGATCACCTCACAGTGTCACCAAGAATCAACCTCCTCGTCACTCAGACGACAGTATTTATGTGAATTTAGCAAAAGGACGGAGGGAGAGGGAAATCTATCACTAACTTCTATAATAATGCGACTATTGGCATGCAACAGGTATCAAACAGTTTGAAAAATTATACAGGTCACAATGGGGCTATCGTGCTCTGGAATCGATCATAGATTTCGTTAATCCAATCTTTCCCGCTTTCAACTTCAAGCCGGCGTCAGACGCTCCCTTGGCGCTAAAATTGGTGACCCTCTCTGATTGGTAGTTCATGACGTCAATATCGCAGTTCAGAACAGAAGCCTCTGTCCTATGATTGGTTGAAGGTTCCTCTCATCTCTCTCATCCAGCAACTATCTTACTCGTAACGCTAGGGTGACAAAGAAATTACGGTCTGAAATGAGTCAGGACCCCAACACACCTTTGTCTGATAAAGTGTCTGTCAAACATTCCGATCTCGTCACTCCTTTGTTTCAGGACTGGGCACGTTCAAACGTACTGTCTCCAAATAAGCTTGACATTTCGCAATCCAGTCTGGCCTTCCTGTATGATTCTGGCAGTAAAATCAGAATATAATGAAATGAATAATTAGAATCATTAATATGCGTAGCTTATTAAGGGTTCCAACTCCCTTAGTTGGGAAAAATCGAACTTAGGGATAAAGTCGATTTTTCTTCCCTAAGTCACATGGTGCAGAATACTGGATTAGTCTCCCTTCAAAGTTCTCAGTCAGTCCGCCTCTGCTAGTTGACAAGTGTTTTCCTCGTTCCAATGTTTACATTCTCGCCCAGTCATTAGGACAACACCAGTCTGCTGCTCACTTGCCCAGCGCTTCGCCTGGGGCTATTTGTTGCTTGAAGACTATTCCCCTCTCTGTTGCTCGTCTGTCGACATACCTGTCAACTCTGCTTGCTTCAAGATGTAAACAGGCCAGACGCTAATCACTTCCTCGATGTCGTGCTGGCTTCTGCTTGCCCCCCGTTCACTTGCATGATGTTGGACGATCACGTATTTAAATCGCTGCGTTATTTCTGACTTCCCAAGGCTCTCTGGTGTGATAAATTTTTAGATTTGCACTATTATATACAGACATGGTTTCTGTGCTTAATTCTTTGACTCGATATGCATTATTTCCAAGATTCCTCACTATGCTGAACGGCTTCTTTTTTTACTCCTCCATGCTGCCATCCTCTTCCTCTCTCCCGCGTGTTGCCATCTTCTTCCTTTAGTAGTGACCAGTTTTTCGGATCGCACCGGTGTTTCTCTTCCCCACCGGGCTGCGTTCTCTAATGCCCTGTGCCGCTAATCTTTGTTCGTCTTCCTTGCTGGCTTCGCTATTTGCTTGTTCTCCATGCAGCTGATCCAAGTATCTCTGCGTCTCTATGTGCATGGCTTCAAACCCTTGAGTTGTTCTCCCTTCCTCATTGTATGTCTCGGGATTTTTTCGCTTGTCAATTGCCTGTTTCCAACGTCCTTGTTCATTTCCCTCATTAGCATGAATTTCCTCTAAGTATTTCTGCGATTGAGCATGCCTATCGTTCCAGTCGTCTCGGTAGCTTCTAGAGTCCTCACGATTCTGAAATCTGCGGTCTTGCCATCTCTGATTTTCATTCCGATCTCCCCATCTCCTGTATGGTACATCTTGTCTCCGATTGTCCCTCCATTGTTGAAATCCTCGTTGTTGGAATCTATTCTGTCCTTGGAACTGTCTGTTGTTATTACGGTTGTTATCGTCATGTTGGCGCTGTCTTTTCTCGACATCATCCTGACCTCTCACGGGTGTTGAAATGTTTGTATTTGTATTGGTAGCCTGGGATCTAGTTTTTATCTGGCTCGGCTTAATCACCTCGGTTGTATTTACCATTTCGACCTGTCTTCCAACTCTATTGTGTAAGTGGGACGTGGTTTCATCTATCTGGCGCAGGATCTGTTCAGCGTGTACCGCGTCTGAAACGTTAGCTGCGACCAATACCTGCTGAACGTTAACGGGAAGCTGGCGCCCGATAGTCATGACTAGCTCGGCCTCACTTAAAGGATTATCCAGATCTTTAAATTTAAGGAGCTGTGATGAAAAAAAATCTGAATACTTAGTTTGCTGAGTAGATTGGTACTTTCTGGAGTACAGTTCCATTCTTAACCCCTGTTGATATGAAGACGACCAATATTTTCGAAGGAAAGCATGCTTGAATGCATCTACGCTTTCAAACGTGTATTTGAAGCTCAAGTACCACGTTAAAACATTTCCAGTTAAAAAAATTTCCATCATGCGCAGTTGCCGGGCGGGAGCTATATCATTATCATTATAATAATGCTCGACTTCCCGCAAGAATGCCTTGGGTGTGACTCCAGAATTTTCCATAAACTTAGCCGGTTTGAATTCATTAGAACGGATGATTTGTACAAGTTGAGGGTGCTGATTACCGTCATGTGGTGTAGAACTTCTCCCTATGTGATTACGAAATTCTTCCGTGTTCCGAGCAAGTGGACTTTCCGTGTCAACCTGACTACCAGTTGAATGAGTCGCCCCCGGGCTATCTCTGTCTCCATCTCTCCCCTTCTCGCCTAATGACCCTGCATTATGTTCCATAGAAAATAATTCTGCTTTTATCAGCCTGTCACCTTGTTCTTTAAATTTTGCTTTTATCTCATCTTCTAACGTCTGTATCCGTGTGTGGTTCTCCCCCAGATTCTTAATTACCGCCAACCTTTCTTCCTTGGAGTCCTTACATAATTTTTGCCAATCCTTTCTAACGTTTTCTATCTTCAGATTATTAGTGTCCTGGCTCACTTCGATCCGTTCCAAGCGATCCTCCATGCGTACATTGTTTTCTTCAATAGTGGCTTTTAATCCCTCCCGGTCTACTTCTGCATTTTTCCAGCGATCTGTTGATTGGTTTTCGAGACGGTCTATGTCTTTTATAAGGCCGGTCACGTTTTCATCTACCGCCTTTATCTGTTCCTGTATAACTACGGTTATTTTCT
This sequence comes from Meconema thalassinum, assembly GCA_946902985.2. Lineage (NCBI taxonomy): Eukaryota > Metazoa > Arthropoda > Insecta > Orthoptera > Tettigoniidae > Meconema > Meconema thalassinum. The sequence continues at coordinate 356,570,890 of OX336394.1, read as the reverse complement.
CCACTTTATTAAATCTGTTTTGTAACCTGTCCTGTGCAGTTATAATTTCGCTATTTTTAGTTGTGCATGCCAATTCAATCTGTGCCAATTTTGCCAGAACTGTATCGTCTAAGTTATTAAGTTTAGCGTTAAACTGATCCTCAAGTTGTTTTATCTGTTTAACCTGCTTCTCATTGTTCTTACTTACATCTAAGGCGAGTAGTATAAGCTGTTTCCTTGTATGTTCTTTCATTTCAACCACTACATTATCGAGTTGCTCAGTGTTACGACTGTTTTGCGCGTCTATTTGAGAGTTTATTGATTCACTTTGTTGTGTCAATTGAGAACTAATATTATCATTTTGTAGAGCTAATTGTGTATTAATACTGTCATTTTGAAGCGCTAATTGTGTATTAATAGATTCATTTTGAAGCGCTAATTGGGTGCCAATAGATTCATTAATTTGGGCTTTGATCACCGCTGACTGTTCAACCCTACTACTGTCTATTTGTGCCTTAAATGTTTCACTCTGTGCTATTAATTCCGCTGATTGTTCAGCCCTGCTACTGTCTATTTGTGCCTTAAATGTTTCACTCTGTGCTATTAATTCCGCTGATTGTTCAGCCCTGCTACTGTCTATTTGTGCCTTAAATGTTTCACTCTGTGCTATTAATTCCGCTGTCATCTCCTGCCGTAACAACACCATTTGCTGCTGAGTGCGTGCCGCAGCGCTCTCTACAACCTGTCTTATTTCGTCTAAAGAAGCCATCACCACAATACACTTGAGAAAGTAGAGAAAATGCCAATTGGCGATGTTCTCCGATACGTGCATACATATTAACACACATTTATATCAATTTACACATACTCAGTTCGTTTAAATTTGTAAACACAATCCCATTAATCCAATAGCATCCCTGAGTATCCTTCATTTTACATAATTTAAAACTTAACCCACACATTCAGTTATTAAATGCTAGCCTTACAAAACGCTACAAGAACAGACTAATTAATCAAGTATTAATTGCCTTGGAAAAGCTACACGCCTTCCTATTACATTCATGGAGTTGTCTTTCTATGCAAAGCTAATTTTTATCAATAATATGGGTGCCCAGTCTCACGATATTATCTTTACAATTAATGCAAGAAACAAAAACGTGTACTGTATTTTATATTGCAACTCCTGATTTTACTGTATAATTCACTCACTTGGCGGTAATACCTTCGCCATAACTACGTTACTTAAAATTATCACATTCGGTGATTCAAATACTGTCACATTCTGCCTCCACTTGTGGCGTGTCTGTTTATCAAAAAAATGCGTTAGAAAAGCCTAAAACAGTGAAATGCCCCACGTAGGGTAATGCCAGCGTTGCCTATGTGCCCTTGTATATAACAGCGTCGTATATACGAGAATCAAACTTCGGGGAGCGTTCAGTCCGGATATGCTTTCACTAGAGCTCAAATACCAGACGGCTGCTTACAAATACAAGGACCATATGAGTGAAAAACAAATAAAATTACCACCATTTAATAACTGAATAAAAACAACAAAACATAAAAAAATAAGATAAACAAAGTCCACCCTGAACTTTACTCCCACAGTACAGTACAATAATTTACACAGATCTGAGTGGCCTAGAAAGGTCCACTCCAAAGAAATAAAATTGTGGATCAAATTCCACTTGTCTGATTAATATGTATGCACGCGTATAACTACGCTAGAGAAGAAATAAGTACTTTAGATGGAGATTTGCTCACGGATGGAACAGACAATATGCTTGCAAACCCCCATACTGCAAACCATTATTATGGCTTTATGGGACACACTCGTAGAATAACATACCAACAATTAAAATTTTACTGACACACGCAACCATTTAAAATTTATAAACTAATTGATCTCCATCGAGATCGCAGTTAGTCAGGAAACTCCCAGCAAAACAGAAGCTTGCCCAATGGCTCAATTGCTCAACACATACATGACAACAACGTGGCCGAACATCGAGACCACCCGAGGTCAATGAACATGGCAATAAATAAACAAGAAATAAGATGCCTAAAACCCGATGATATTTACATGAAATAAAAGCATGGATAAGCTAACACGCTGGGACTCGATCAATCAAAACGCGAACAGCACCCATTTACCGATTACAATTCTTTTATCATTAAACAGGCTTTATTTTAATATAAGATAAACAATTACGAAGAACGGAGACCTGGTCCGTGAATACTAATGAGCACAGCTTGCTCCTTATCTGATGGAGTGCGCCGCGTAGACATACCTTCACTTACCACTCATTAGCGTCTGTGTTCAAAACCAGCCCTCCTTGTCGAAGCTTTGAGTCATGCTATTTATAACAAGAGACTAGACAGTCCCGTTACGCCACCTGTTAATCGCGACATATAAATTCACACACTTCTTGTCAATTCCAAAGAATTGCAAGAACATCGTAGAAGGGGATTCCAACATTTTCCTCGCAAGGATTAAATGCTTAACCTGGCCAAAGCTTCAGACAGAAACCAGGGTTCCCGAAAACTCCTATCCCATAAAACACATATTTTCAGACTCAACAAAGCATTTAGGGCAGAACACAACACAAATCTACCACGGGCCGACACTCCAATCAAATATCATAGATTTTGTGTACCAAGACACTAAAAGGGAAACTTCATCAACAAATAAAGTCATTGGGCATATGACCCCTCACTTAACAAAAATGCAACAAACGGCAATTAACACACAAGCCTGTGTAACAATAAAAAATCTATACAATAAAAAGATTTCCCACCAATTCTATTATCTACTCTAGTTAATTCAGTTTCGCTTCTGTTATGATATCGGTTCCCAATTTGCGTCGCTTAGCCGCGCATTTTACGGTAGCGATACGCACTCGAGTACGCTTGCCCCGTGTACTTGACATCAACAAAAAAAAATAATCTTCATACAGATAGAACAACATGCCACGTTGCTCATGAACTAAACTGAAGTGTGTCAGTACCACAAACCAACTACAATAAAACACGAAGACAAAAATAAAATAAAATATTTACACAAAATAATATGTTCCCACAAAACCATAACCAGTTTGTCAAATAATTAAATTATTTAGTACTCATTCCTCTTTCTGCGTCGTCTCATCGAACATCGCCTGACATTCTCTCTCCAAAGTGTTTAGCTCATCTCAGACCACATGGAGCCGTAGAAACGTTGGTTCGATGTCTTCCTCTGGGTCTGGAGTTCCATCTTGACGTTGAATAAAAATAAAAAAATAAAATGTTATTTATAGTCACACGTAATTTTCTATCTAAATTTTGCCAATAGTTACTTTATTCACCATTTGTCTAGTGCAAAATTAAACGTAGACTTTCCCTAATAGTTGTAGTCGTGGGAGACTACTAAAATCTTACCGATACACAAATTTCACACTCAGCTGTGCGCACACAACTTTATTATAATGTTTTCAATAATGACCCTATCTCTGATAAATTTAACACAGTATATCTTCACGGTATGGAAAAGAATAAGTGATCACCTCACGGTGTCACCAAGAATCAACCTCCTCGTCACTCAGACGACAGTATTTATGTGAATTTAGCAAAAGGACGGAGGGAGAGGGAAATCTATCACTAACTTCTATAATAATGCGACTATTGGCATGCAACAGGTATCAAACAGTTTGAAAAATTATACAGGTCACAATGGGGCTATCGTGCTCTGGAATCGATCATAGATTTCGTTAATCCAATCTTTCCCGCTTTCAACTTCAAGCCGGCGTCAGACGCTCCCTTGGCGCTAAAATTGGTGACCCTCTCTGATTGGTAGTTCATGACGTCAATATCGCAGTTTAGAACAGAAGCCTCTGTCCTATGATTGGTTGAAGGTTCCTCTCATCTCTCTCATCCAGCAACTATCTTACTCGTAACGCTAGGGTGACAAAGAAATTACGGTCTGAAATGAGTCAGGACCCCAACACACCTTTGTCTGATAAAGTGTCTGTCAAACATTCCGATCTCGTCACTCCTTTGTTTCAGGACTGGGCACGTTCAAACGTACTGTCTCCAAATAAGCTTGACATTTCGCAATCCAGTCTGGCCTTCCTGTATGATTCTGGCAGTAAAATCAGAATATAATGAAATGAATAATTAGAATCATTAATATGCGTAGCTTATTAAGGGTTCAGTAGCAATACAGGGTCAGGTAGGCTCGGAAAACGAAGGGAAAAAGAACGATAGTCTTTGCGTTCAGGATCAGGAAAAGGTAGAAATGGCGACTTGGGATGAAGTAAAAGAATTCTTGGATATAATTAGGGAAATGCGGAATGAGCATGAGAAGATGGATGACGAACTTTGGGAATTAAAAGATTTAAATTCAAGGGTGAAAGAAGGAATTGAGGAACAAAGAGAAAGTATTTCCGAGGAAATAAAGAAGATATCTGAGCTCCGTGAAAGGGCAAGTAAAAATTGGTATACAATACCCAAACAGGAATTAGAGGAATTGTACAAAGAAATCCCTAAAGTTAAAGAGTCATTAAGAGAAACAAAGAAGAAATTTGCAGAACGTATGGTGAAAGAAGGAAAAATGGAATTAGCTTCGTGGGAACAGATAAAGACATTTGTGGGGGAAATTAATGAGATAAGGGAAAAATGGTCGGAGGTACATGATAAATGGAATCACATTTGGTGGAATACCTTTTATCCAAAGCCAAAAGAAGGAGATTACGTGCAGGAACAGAAACAATTGATAGGAAAAGAAAAGAGTAAGATGCATCAGTTCACGATGAGCATGTATGATGAACAAGATATAATAACTGTTCAGGAGTTAGCTGAATTGAGAAAGGTTAAGATTTCGGAATACGAAGAAATATTAGAAGCCATCCAAAAGAAATGTGAGGAATACATGTGGGAGCAGAACCGTCAGGCAAATGAAATAGTTGCCCAAGAGGAAAAACAAGCTGAAATTGAAGAAGAAAAAGAAGTCACGGTGCCAGAGGAGCCCAAAATTGATATTAGAGAAGAAAAACAAGAAGAAGAAATCGTAATAATTCCAGTGGAGACTGAGAACAACCTTGAGATCCTTCCTGAAGAAGATATGGATACTCAAGCGGAAGTAGTAAGTCCAGACCAGGAGGATAGCCAAAGTGGAAACGAGCTGCGAAGTGAAGAGAATCATTTTGATAAAAAGGTTGAGCTGGAAGAGCCAGAAATAATCTCCGAACAGGAAATAATGAAAGGAGCGGAAGTTGAAGAGATGGAAATAATAATTCCTGAAGAAATTGAGAAAGGAAATGAAACCATGATAGAAACTATTGTCGAAGCACCGATAGAAACAGAGGTTCAAGAGTTCATGGAAATTGAAAAGGAAAACTCCGAAGAAATTCAGGAGGTGAAGAAAGATGAGATACAACTAGAAAAAATTCCTGAGGATAAGGAAAATAAGATACAAATCAACAAAGAAAAGGAACAGTTGAAAGCACAGATTCTTGAGTTAATGAGGAAATATCAAGAATATCAACAAAAGGAAAGAGAAATGGAAAGAGGTCCAAACACGAGCCAAGAAAACCTCAAAGGAAAAGATGATATTGCTGGAGATAATGAAAAGAAGGAAGGAGATGCCTTTGAAGAAAATCAGGAAAGAGGAAAACCGCAATTGGTAGTCGGTTTACAGGAAAACAGATACCCCATGGAAACTAGGATAGGAGGAGAGACAATGTACAATGCCTTGGAGGAAGAGGACGCTCAGGCATATTTCAGTTGGAAACTTCGTAAAAAGAAAGGGAAGGATAAAAAGAAGAGAAAGACGGGAGATCTGAAGGATCTAAAGAATTGGAAGAGTCGAAAAAAGAAATACTCTTTCGAAATGCCATCTTGATGCGAGATGAAGAAAAGAATTATTCCATTGGAACCAACGGGTTAAGCCAGATGCAACCGTTGAAGAATAAAAGGAATGAAATTAATTTTGTTTGAAATACCATCTCAAAAAGAGATGAGGAAGGTGGTAGAAAACCGAAAAGAGTCAGGTGAGGTTAGACCGAGCACTTAAGAATTAAATGAAATTTTACAGACTTGAGGAGTCTGACAATAATAATGATGATGTTACGGGTAAAGCCAGTTGCACCCGCAAGGTAATTTAAAGAAGGTCATTAAGTTGACAATATGTAATGTGGAAAGAGAAACAGACCGACAAGAAGTCCGTCTAATAAAAGAAGAAAAGAAACAAACTGTTTGAGTCAAGTTTGGAGAATACACCAGACTAGAGGAAGACTAACAAAACACCCGAACGTGACAAGAAATATATGACCCTGAAGTGTAGTCGACCACTAGGGGAATGAATGAATGAATGGGACCTTTAAGAAAGATCCAAATACAAACCAGAGAGGAAGGGAACTTTAAAGAAATAATTGATTTTATTGAAGAAGAAAATTTCAATTTAAGGAAGGAGAATGATGAAATAAGGGAACGGGTAGGGATAGACCACACCCGTAAAGAAGAATGAGGTTCTGGAAACCTAATATCCAGACAAATAAAAAGGAGAAAGAAAGGGTAGGGACAGAGCGTACCCAACCGACACAATTACCGGATATGACTTAAAAAGATGAAAGAAATCAAATTATCGTGGGATTTTTAAGGAAGAAAAATCAAAAAAATACGGAGAACGTTATAATGGCTTCGACTATTAAAGGAAAAATAAGATTTTTATAAATAATTGAAATAAATTTCCTCAAAATTTTTCGAAAATTTATTAACCTAAGGAGGGGTGAGATGAACCCATGTACCATGGCCTCAAAGAGAGTCGAATCCATGTACTTTGAGAAAAGAATGAAAGAATCATACAGTTTCTAAGGGAACGGAGAGAGATTTCAAGCCAGGATTATAGCCTAACATTGTGCAAGCGCTAGGGCCAGGTGTTCCTTAGATGAGCTCATGCCTCTTGACATTTATAAGGAGCCAGTCATGGATATTATTAGAATGAGTGGAAAGTTTTGACTGTAAGACGAAGAAGCTGGACTCGGAAATTGCTCTTACGTTGCAGGAATATGGCAACCTCGCTGCTGAGTCAGAACAGGAATAATTAAATTTAACCCGTTTACGAGTATAAAAATAAGTAAACAGATACAGTACGGTGAATCAATTTGGATTAGAGATTTTTGTGTAAAGAAATACCTTGTAAAAATTGCACAGGAGAAAACTGCAAACGCAAGTAGACGTCATTGGGGGTTCACCGAGACCCAAGGAGTGGGAGAATAAAAAAAGAACAGCACCACCCACACAGTTGAGGACGAGAAATTAATTAATATCTCGGAAATGCACGATCGATTTCCATGCACAGGAAGATTATTTTACGTTTGGAAGACGAGCTTTCTGGAGATACGATTTTTATAATTGTGCGACAATTAGCTCAAAAGTTGGTCACGAAAAGGACTAGGATTTTATCTTTTTGTGACTGAAAGGTATGAAACTCCTGGCCTCACCAAGCCAATCATGCAGTTATTCTGACAGCCCGTGTGGGGGTGTTACTCTGCATCAGTGCATGCAGTCTACGAGAGCCCGTGAGCGGAAGTGCTGCACCACATCGTATACGCAGTATTCAAGAGCCCGTGAGGGGGGCGTTAAGCTGTATCAGACATTGATCCAGAGCCTGTGGGAGGCTATGTTACAAGTTCACCGAGTGTAGACCAGTTACGATATAAGTACGCTACGCTGAGGGTTAGCAGTTCGAGACTTTGAAGAGTCCTAAATTATAAAGAACATTAAATATACGGACTTTAAAGCAATATCGCCAAAGTAAGACACAGCGATCAGTAGGGAACTTCGAGTTCCAGAAGAACACTAGTTCAATACAATTACGAAGTTATAAGAACTCCAACAAATAAACGGCGTTACGTTTAGTAAAGACATGGTTAAAGACATTAAGTCCTGTAAAGGAACTTTACAGTAATTACGATCGCGATAGATAGAAGTTCAAGCGAAAGGAACTTAGGAACTTAGTTTCGAAACCAGAGGGAAAACGTACTCTATTGAGAAAACGTCAAAAATATACGATAGACAGTATACGGTCCTCGAAGGGAGGCCAAGATATAGAAACTATAGGGTACGATAGACAGTATACGGTCCTCGAAGGGAGGCCAAGATATAGAAACTATAGGGTGCGATAGACCACCATATATAAATAGAGGTGACGGCAAATAAAAAAAACTTGTATCGCCTAGTTAAAGCAGATAAAGTAAAGCCGAGTAATAGACAATAGAAGCGGTTTTGAGAGACTGAAACCAGTAGTTTCCATTGTAGGAGAGAGAAACTTTGAACGAGTAAAATCACACGTCCAATGCAGGTCGATAGGATTCACATCAGGGATCATCAACAGCCGACAGAAATTGTAAAAATCGTTGAGATACGCCCGTGTGATAGGAGTGAAGTGTAAATATTGTAAGAAAAGAAATAAGAGTATCATTTTAAGTGTTTTAGGTAAAGTGAAAGCGTTTTATGCACAGTGATATGTGTTATAATATGTACCAGAGTAATATTTTTTAGTGTTTTAATGTGTGTTCAAAACGGATACACCAGTGTATAAAAAAAATGTTGTCAGTGTTAAATATAGTGAATATGTGTCAAGAAATTTCTGTACATAAGATGAGATTGTACAATATGGAGTAGGTCAAGAAGGTGGGCCAAAATGTCACATCAAACGAGAATAAAGGTCAGAAAGCGACCTTAAACATGTAAGTAAAGATTTTCATTATGTTTTGGTGTCGGGAAAAATTTTGTGTACAATTCCACCGGAGTTTTGAGTAGAAGGGATGTTTTTAAATGAATAATAACTAAATAAGAACGCGATCTGAACGAAAATAAAGTTTTTAAGAAATAATAAATAATTATGTGAAATAATAAATCCTGTAGAGGAAAGGCATGGAATAAAATGTCAGTATTTAATGAATGTTATAAAAGCAAGCGTGATAATAATAATTATAACAAAGATATTTACATAAAGGTAAATTTGAATTATATGAAAGAAATAGCTTTTGAGCTTTTTTAAGGAATGAAAACATGATGTAAATAACAAGGTAAAGAAATCTGAATAAAGATTAAATTGAATGATATAAAAATATAGAGCGTTGAAGCCTTAACAAATGTATAAGATATGATGCGAATGCATGTTCTTAAAAAGGGAGCGATTTATTGTCAACGGAAAAGATTAATATAAGAATTAAGATATGTATCAATTGTTACTATGAAATTTATCAGTTCTTTGGAAGACATTCGGCCGTAAAGCAATGTGTAGCGTAATGGAACGCAATTAAATAAAAAGTCACGCTAGGAACGCGTAAAAGTTAAAGTACTTGGTAAATTACTTATGGAGGGTAGTTGATTGCAGTGAATTGAGATATGTTGTAAGTCCTCTAATTGTGACGTAGATCACGAGGCCATGTGTGTATTATTTAAAAGGGAGCTAATGTATGGTATTATTGAGCGTAGGTCCTGTAAGCTACGGCTTGACCCTAAATCGCGTTTTGTATAAGTCCTCTGATGTGGAAATGTTCCCGAGGCATGTTAAGAGATTCGAACCTAGAATCATTTTGTTGTTAAAGCCCCTAATTATTCGTCGTAGAATGTGTATTAATCTTCCCAATCAATGAGGACCCTCTCATAATTAATAAATGCCAAGGTTACGAAAGTGGTTTATGAGCCAAAGAATATTGTTGAATGGAAATAAGTGAAGTAAAAGCCAGGTCTCTCCACAGAACTGAAAATAATGTGAAGGTTTGTTTTAAAGCATTGAAGAGAGCTGCCACCGTAGGTTAGGCAGAGAGTCTTTTTCCTTGTCATAAATCACGCCCGAGTATAATGGCCTGACCCTCATAGAGCGAGGGTGGGTAAAAACCGTCTTGTAAGAAGTGTTAAATACACCGTGAGTGTTTAAAGTTGTTAATGACCCGGGCGTAGAACCGAGGTCCTTGTAGATTGATATTATCGCTTGCCAATTCAGATCGTAGTTTTCTTATGTGATAATGGTCTTATAAGACAAATGAATTAAATAAAATCCCTATTGTAATATTGTATGGAAAAGAAGGAATCCACGAGTTTTGTGAAGATAACTAGGTTTCGGGAGTGATCATAGTTTTTGACTTTGTCAAGTAATCTTTATAACTCTGGAGTACACAAATAGTTTTCCCGATCACCGTAGTGAATTTGCAAAACTTGAGAGAGATAGTAAATACGGAGAACATGTGATATGCCCAAATTTTGAAGTGAATAATTAACATGTAATTTTAAATGTAATTATATATTTGTTTTGATGATAAGAACAGATAAAAATAATTCTTGAGGTGTACAAAAATATGACACCATTATTATGGGAAAGTATCGAGCCAAAGAAGCTCGTAGTTATTTGGAACCTTAAGATAAGTACTTTATGGAAGTGAAAATAATCGTGAATTGTTGGTTTTAAAGAAAACCATGTGTTTTAATCTAATATTTGTTTTATTTTTATGCTATTCCTTGTTCACTTTGGACAAGTAGAATGATATTGGTCAGTAGTTTATGTGTTTATTTGTTTGTAGCGCCATAATTTTTGATTAATTAAATGTGTTAAAATAGGAGTTGATTTTGTTGTTATTTTTGCAAGTGTATCCTCTATTTAATCCAAAATATGTAAGTCACAGAGTGGGAGAACTTACCGCAGCCCCGAAAAATCCCGAATTGAGCAATGCTGGCATACTGTGATTTGCATATTTCTTGCTGCAAGGGCACAATATATGATGATGATAATTGTGCCTGTCATAAATGCTGTACATTCCAAGGAAACACACACATCTTGCTATTAGGAGCAAAGCTTTAAATTTTCAAAATTAAAATTGTAACTATTTTATCCATTTTTAGCCTACTTTCAATTTTTGCAAAAAATGAAAGTAGACTTATGAGATCAACACAGGGCGAAAAAAGTGTGTCTGTGTGTGTGTGTATGTGTGTGTGTGCGTCTCTGTGTGTGTGTGTGAGAGAGTCTGTGTGTGTGTGTCTGTGTGTGTGTGTGTCTGTGTGTGTGTGAGTGTGGGTACTCTGAATGTCTGTCCCCCCCTATCAATTCGAACACGGTGAATGCGAATTGAACGAAATTTGGTACAAAGGTAGCCCTAGCAAAGGACACCTCAGTGCCATATTTTATATCGCCGCCATCTTGACGGAAACGTAATGACGGCCACACAAATGATCAAAGCTTAAATCAAATTACAACTAACCTAATCATTCGATCCCTACCAAATTTTGCAACAACATACCTTTATGGGGGGAGCATCCTTTGACCAAACCAATTGGTCATCAGCGTAATAGTTTGCGGATGGCGGCCATCTTTGTGTGAAAATCGATTCCCCCTATTAATTCAAACACGGTGAAACCGAATGGAACGAAATTTGGTACAGAGGTAGCACTAGCAAAGGGCATCTCAGTGTCATGTTTTATATCGCCGCCATATTGACAGAAACGTAATGGCGGCCACACAAATGTTCAAAGCTTAAGTTAAATTACGACTAACATAACCATCCGATCTCTACCAAACATTGCAACAACATACCTTTATGGAGGGAGCATCCTTTGACCAATCTAATAGGTTATTAGCCTAATAGTTTGCGGCTGGCGGCCATCTTTATGTCAAAATTGATTCCCCCTATTAACTCGAACACGGTGGAACCGAATGGAACGAAATTTGGTACAGAGGTAGCACTAGCAAAGGGCACCTCAGTGTCATGTTTTATATCGCCGCCATCTTGACTGAAACGTAATGGCGGTCACACGAATGTTCAAAGCTTAAATCAAATTACGATTAACCTAATCATCCGATCTCTACCAAATTTTGCAACTACATACCATTATGGAGGGAGCATCCTTTCACCAATCTAGTAGGTCATTCGCCTAATAGTTTGCGGATGGCGGCCATCTTTATGTCAAAATTGATTCCCCCTATTAATTCGAATACGGTGGAACCGAATGGAACGAAATCTGGTACAGACGTAGCACTAGCAAAGGGCACCTCAGTGTCATGTTTTATATCGCTGCCATCTTGACTGAAACGTAATGGCGGTCACACGAATGTTCAAAGCTTAAATCAAATTACGATTAACCTAATCATCCGATCTCTACCAAATTTTGCAACTACATACCTTTATGGAGGGAGCATCCTTTCACCAATCTAATTGGTCATTCGCCTAATAGTTTGCGGATGGCGGCCATCTTTGTGTCAGAATCGATTCCCCCTATTAATTCAAACACGGTGAAACTGAATGGAACGAAATTTGGTACAGAGATAGCACTAGCAAGGGGCATCTCAGTGTCATGATTAATATCGCCGCCATATTGACAGGAACGTAATGGCGGCCACAAAAATGTTTAAAGCTTAAATCAAATTACGACTAACATAACCATCTGATCTCTACCAAACTTTGCAACAACATACCTTTATGGAGGGAGCATCCTTTGACCAATCTAATAGGTCATTAGCCTAATAGTTTGCGGATGGCGGCCATCTTTATGTCAAAATTAATTCCCCCTATTAATTTGAACACGGTGGAACCGAATGAACGAAATTTGGTACAGAGGTAGCACTAGCAAAGGGCACCTCAGTGTCATGTTTTATATCACCGCTATCTTGACGGAAACGTAATCGCGGCCACCCAAATGTTAAAAGATAAAATGTAATTACGACCAACCTAATAATCCAGTCTCTACCAAATTTTGCAACACCATATCTTTATGTGGGAAACATATTCTGACCAAACTGCAAGAACATCAGCCCAATAGTTTGCAGATGGTGGCCAAGTATGTGTGCAAATCGATTCCCCTATCAATTCTAACACGGTGAAACCGAATTGAACGAAATTTGGTACAGAGGTAGCACTAGCAAAGGGCACCTCATTTTCATGTTTAATATCCCTATAGCACGTTGTATTTCAACAAGCTACTACAACCAACATTCAATCATACTCCTTGAAAAGGACAAAGAGTTATAACAATACCCATGCATTTAGGAGAAAGTAGGCTATATGTTCTTTACTGAACATCTTGTTTTAGGTAGATTTCATTAGAAAGCTAACTATTGCAATGGGTACCATGTTTCGACTTCCGGAAAATTTCGACATATCTTCGCGTTTCACATCCCCCAGACCCCAAAACCACCGTCAGTTCAAAAGTTTATATATAATTTATGTATATATGTATCTATATATATATCAGTTTCTTGTGGACACGATAACTGCCGTAATTTTGCACCAATCACTTTGAATTTTTTACATAACATGTATCCCTATAAAATCTCGGTCGAGTTCGTTAATGGGCAAAATCGGTCGAAGGGGGTGAATATGGGGGGCTTTTTTCGAAAAAGTAAAATTTCACTATAACTCTCTTAATACGTGACATATCGAATCCATTCAAAGTTCATAATATGTGTCGGATAAGTGCCAAAAATTTATGTCAAATAATTTTTTTGATAGCACCAACTATTGACCAAAGGGGTGGAAAAAAGTGAGTTTTTCGGGAAACATTAATCATATCTCTCTTAATAGGCACAATATCAAAACCGTACAAAATGGACAATATTCCTCCAATAATTACCTAAAACTTTTGTATGAAAGAATTTTCGATATGACCCACCATTACGCCACGGAGTGAGCAAAATGATTTAAATTATAAGAAAATTCCAAGTGCCAAGAGTGGTTGCCATGACAACTTTACTTTTAATTGATACGGGTTGAGCCATCAACAGTTGCTATGACAACGCCACTGCACGAGATCACATTCTGTTTTCATATGTCTGTGGGAAGCGACTTCGGTATCGGAACTGGTAGCATGCTGAACTTCTATGCCCAAGGTCGCGGGTTCAAACCCGGCTGAAGTCGTCGGATTTACTAAGAGCGCCAAAAAACCCTGAGTATGCTTTCCTTCGGAACGGAAGTTCCAACGTTCGTTGCGAGTTGTTGGTTCCGGTGGCATCTAGTGGCCAAGTTCACAGCTAGGTGTCGTTGATGGTAGTATTTTAAATTATGTAGCCTATTTTAGGTAGATTTCATCAGAAAGCTAACTATTGCAATGGGTGCCATGTTTCGACTTCCGGAAAATTTCGACATATCTTCGCGTTTCACATCCCCCAGACCCCAAACCACCGTCAGTTCAAAAGTTTATATATATGTGTGTGTATATATATGCATATATATATCAGTTTATTGTGGACACGATAACTGCCGTAATTTTGCACCAATCACTTTAATGTTTAACATAATATGTAACCCCTTAAAAAATCGGTCGAGTTCGTTAATGGGCAAAATCGGTTAAAGGGGGGGGGGGAATGGGGGGGGGGGCTTTTTTTTCTTTCGAAAAAGTGAAATGTCGCTATAACTCTCTTAATACGTGAAATATCGAATCAATTCAAAGTTCATAATATTTGTCGGATAAGTGCCAAAAATTTATGTCAAATAGGTTTTTTGATAGCACCAACCATTGACCAAAGGGGTGGAAAAAAGTGTTTTTTTCGGGAAACATTAATCATATCTCTCTTAATAGGCACAATATCAAACCCGTACATAATGGAAAATATTCCCCTAATAATTACCTAAAACTTTGTCTGAAAGAATTTTTGATCTGACCTACCATTACGCCAAGGGAAGAGAAAAGTGATTTCGGAATTAAAGAACATGCCAAGTGCCATCAGAGGTTACCGTGACAACGCTTCTAAATTGATGAGGGATGAGCTATCAGAGGTTGCCAAGACAACGCCATTGCACGAGATCACATTCATTTTTCCATCTGACTGTGGGAAGCGGCTAACTGGTAGCATGCTGAATTTATATGCCCAAGGTCGCTGGTTCAAAGCCGGCCAAAGTCGTCGGATTTTCTAAGAGCGCTAAAAAACTCTCAGCATGCTTTCCTTTGGAGGAGAAGTTCCAACGTTCGTTGCAAGTTGCTGGTTGCGGTGGCATCTAGTAGCCAAGTTCACAGCTAGGTGTCGTTCACGTTAGGATATGGTACAAAATTAGGAACTACTACTTAAAATTGACCGTCTGCAGACCTTACCTGAATTACAGACTAAAACAGTCATCACAATTAACACCGTTTATCAGATTCTACACACCCGGGGTTACATGACCACGTTGTCGCAGCCCCTAAACTGAGGAACCAACAAAAATCTCTGCGGGAGATAAAATTTTGCGAGAAGAAGTAACAGACTGTCTGATAGTTACACATCAGTTCCAAACCTTGCATAAGGACAGTGTGATCAGAAGTATAAAAATGAACCCCGAATGACAAGAAGGTTACCATCCCCATAAGACAATAAAATGATAAAAATATGCATACAAAAACGAAGAAAAGTTGATTTTTAACCTCCAAATGTAAAATACTTTCTTGCAATCAATGAGGTCTGATCCTCCTACGAAAACCTGCATATTTTGCCTATTATAGCCAATCCCCTAGTTTGCCCGGTGAAATCTACCTCCGCCTTCCAGCGTGCCGAGAGGATTTTTTAATTTGGTAATTGCTTTGTGATGATCTTCATCGTTTCTCTCATATCTCCCAAATTTATAGGAAGTTTTGAACGTTTTGTTTTTATAGTGGGTGTTAAACCATCAGGAGTGTATGGAGCGTGGCGCTCTATGGAAGTAAAACTTGGACTATTGGTGCAGCAGAAAAGATGAAAATTGCGGCGCTTGAAATGTGGTGTTACAGGAGAATGATGAAGATCAGATGGGTAGATAGGGTGAGAGGTATTAAGACGAGTGAGAGAGGAGAGATGTTTCTGGTGACTGCTAATGAAGAGAAGAGATAGGTTGGTAGGACACATACTAAGACACCCAGGAATAACAAGCTTAGTTATGGAAGGAAGGATCGAGGACAAGAACTGTAGGGGTAGACCAAGGTTAGAATATGTTAAACAGATTGCCTCGGATGTAGGGTGTGGTAACTATGTAGAGATGAAACTATTAGCTCAGGACAGGGAGCCATGGAGAGCTGCATCAAACTTTCAAAAGACTGAAGACTCAAACAACAACTAACCATCAGCTACAAAATGAATCTCACTAATTTCCAGATAAATAATAAATCAATTAATTTAGCGATATTTCATTTCTATTCTAACAAGGGAAGTATCAGGTAAGACAGGTCGAAATCTATCTTGAACCTTTGTGGACGCAATTGTTGAGGACAACGTGTGGAAAATCACCTGCTAGATTGAACTGAAAGGCTCCGAAATCGTACCTGACATCCTGGTTCCCAGGCATGACGGCTGGCGGATCTGGACATGCCTGTGGCACTTGGAGTAGTAGCGAGGTGGGGCGTATAGGCTGACTGGAACGTGTGGCTGCTTCCCACCGGCCTTGAGTGCTTGGGTGGTCAGGGCTGTCCATTCCAACATGTACGGTACTCACTACCTCCCATTGATCTATATGGGAAATTCGTTACATGATTTCGGAGCCTTGCAGTTCAATCAGGCGGTTGATTTTCCGCACGTTGTCCTCTTACAGTACAACGATTGCGTCCACAAAGTTTCAAGATAGGTTTCGACCTGCTTTACCTGACACTTCCCTTGTAAGAAAGTTCAAAATATATTTACAGATTCATAGAAATATAGCGCTGCCTTGAGTTTTTGTGCATAGCTACCCACATAACACAACGGTGGAACTTTTTGAGGATCCAACCAGACTTTCGGGCTGACTACCTAACAGACAGACAGAAAGACTAAATAAAGCCACAAAGGTTTGGGTGAGATTATGTTGTAGGTGAAGTTTTAACACCCACTTTAGCTTCACTCAATTGTAGTTAGTGGAAGGTTCTTCAAAAAACCTGTATCAAAGTAATGAAAGGGTCTTGAAAAACATCCGCGAAAGGTATCGAATACTTCCTGTTAATAGTTCCTGAGAATGAAGATAAATAACAAGAAGTTCCGTGACGAACTAAAGAGCCTACTTTTCTTAAAATTTAAGATTCATGCCAATAATTAATATATATGGATCTATCTAGTATAATGACGAAATTAAGTTGGTATTATTGAAATTTCGAATTAGTTCGAAATACTGTCCACCTGGCATAATGTAGCCTAATAGAACACTACAGTTGGCAGCCCTGGTGACTGAATATATTCTTAGTTCCATCTCTTAAGGTACAGAATACAAAATGTGGTTGAAGTCCAATGGATAGCATGGACGTTACAAGCAGTTAAACATTCGATCTAACAGCGCACGTAACGTCATGTTGGCAACAATGACATGCATGTATTGGTCAGAAATAATATGAAATAGTATTATCTATTGTTGTGCCAATTTTGAATGAAATCCATTAGTTAGTATAGAAGTTACACGCGTTTTTAAATAGGACCTATCAGCAGGCTTAGAATCATGTCGGCAGCACTGACGTATAATAGTTACTCCAAATTAATCTGGAATTCCAGGTACTATACGTGTGCAACGTTTAGAGCTATTGGCTTGCATACTTTCTGATATATTGATATTAGAGTAACAAAAATAGAAACAGCATTTATTAACAGTTGGCAGCCCTGGTTGCTCTTAAGAATACGCATAGTCATATCTGTTATGGTACACATAGCACATACGAAATGTGGTTGAAATCCATATGATAGTATAGAAGTTACATGTATTTCAATTTGAACCTCTCAGCCGGTTTAGAATCATGTTGGTAGCACTGACGTATATAAGTTACTCCAAATTAGTATAGAATGTCAAGTACTGTACGTGTGCATATTTTAAAGCTGTCGGCTTGTATACTTTCTGATATATTGATATTTGGATAAAATAATTTCAGAGCACTTATTAACAGTTGGCTGCCCTGGTGGCTCTTACGAATTCACTCAGTTATATATGTTTATGTTCACATAGCACCTTCATACCTTCCATGATATCCAACATGGAGCTTAAATTTCTATTCCGATTTTTCAGCAGTTGGTAGCACTGATATCATTTTCAAATACGGCATTGAGATATTAAGGTACAGATCTTTACTCCTACCAAATTTTGTTTCGATTGCTGCAGCTGTTTAGGAGTTGATAGGGAGTCACACACACACAACCAGACAGATAGACAGACAGAAGGACAGACAGACACATTTGCCCGGATCGATCTCATAAGTCTACTTTTTCCTCATTTTTGCAAAATGTGAAAAATAGGCTAAAAAGTTAGTAATTAGAATGGGTTTCGGTGGCGTAGTCGGTAGCATGCTGGACTGCTATGCCTAAGATTACGGGTTCAAATCCGGCCGAAGAGCGTCAAAACCCTTCAGTATGCCTTCCTTCAGAGGGGAAGTAAAGCCAGTGGGTCCATGTCATAGATTTTTGCGATGTAAAAGAACCTACCACTACAATTGGTAGTGTGTAACTAAATTTGTAGGTTATTTGGTAAGAAACACACTATCAAATTCCAACGTTCACCACTAGGTGTCTGTGACAGTGGCATCTCTCGTAGCCAAAGTCGAAACTACTTGAAATTGAAGTTATTGGGGAATCTTCGAGCGTTCAATTAAAATACTCTGCTATGACCATTGGCTGAAATTCAATAGGAGTTTCCATAGTCCCATAACAACCGAGAACATTTCTGGAGGCTGAATGAGCCGTGTGAACACTAAAAAACAGCATCTCTGGGAACAAGTTACGGCCTTACTGAAGTCATAAAAGTGACTGTAAAAAAAAGGAAGTAAAACTTATGTTATGCAAATAAGTTTGCATACTACAAAGTTAAACACCATGCCTCTTCTTGTACTATAGCAGGAGAGGAAGGAGAAGGAGATTCTGTTTTACAGTAATGCCGGTAAACTTCGTCTATTCATACAAATAGTTAGTTTGTTGGTTATTGTTGCTTTAAGGGACGTAACTACAAGGTCATCTGCTCCTCTTAACACAGATTAATATACGATGGGCGTATTATATTGTTTTACACTTTATTTTTTCTACCCAAATGAAATACATTACACATCAGTTGTTACGTCCACATTCTCAACATAATCTCTTTGTAACTTTATGCACTTTTGCCATTGACATGCACGGCGAAGCTGTGGGTTTGGAGGTCTTTATCAGCATCGACATAAATTAAAAGACACCATAACCTTTCTGTGTAATTGCACTCCATAGAGGGTGAGGAGTGGAGGGTGAGACGGAGGACGAGTGGATGTGATTGCTTTAGAAATACTGTAATCGAGGTGAGTTCTCAGGCAGACAAAATAACAAACTCATTATCACGTATTCAATACCACGTGTTAGAAGTTGCGAAACTAAAGCTGGCGAGAAGGTCTTATATCAAACCTAATATCCCGTGTAGCGGTCATGCTGTCCAACTCAATCTGTATCCAGATAAATTAGGTCGAGCGTGAAACATAGTTCCAAACCGGCACCAATTAGATGCGACTTACAGCCTGTTAAAATGTATATCACCTAACCTGTTCTTGGCGGCCACTAGAGTTCTGGCAGTCAGAACGAAACAGAGCGAATTTGATTGATGAATTGATTAAATAATTGTTCTGGGACGTGCATTTCATCTTTACTAACAATCGTTATAAACGGTCCATTGTGCCAAAAATTAACTCAGGGCCTATTTATAGAGATTTGCCGAGAGATTTATCAGGGTGATGCAGCATTGGAGTTATGATAAAAAGATGAAGTTACAGCATTGTTTTGGTTTATATGTTATTGTTTGTATTGTTGAAAGTTTGTTTGTTTAATTGTTTCGATTTGTTTGTGTTTTATTTCAGTGATTAATGGAGATTGTTTTGTTGTTTGTTTATATGTATTTTGTTTTGTTATTTACGTTTTCTTTGTTTGATATTGTTTGGTTGGTTAAATTATTTATTTTTGTTAGTTTTTGTTTATTTAATTGTGGTTTTTTTTTGTAATGATGTTTGATCATGTGTTTGTTTTTTTGATTATTTGAATTTGTGTGTTTGGTTGGTAAACTTTTGTTTTGTTTGTTTACAAGGTTATGTTTATTTGTTTGTTTAGATTTGTGTATGTGTATTTGTTTGCTTTTGTTTGCTTTTATATTTGATTCAGTTTGTTCCTTTCCATTCTGTTTGGTTGTTCGTTTGTTTTTGGTTCAATGGATGGATTTATTTATTTATTTATTGTTTGTTTGCCTGTCAATTAAATTTTGTTTGTTTAAATAACACGTCTTCAACCTGTGGCCTGAAGGTAATTGTTTCATTTATGAAAGAATACATTGTAAATTAACTCAGCAATTCTTCTAGGTAAGTGCAGTGTCTTGTGCGGGGCTTCGCCTAGGAACACCAAGATAGGCTCATCAACGGGCTCCTGGTGCCCATGCCTGGACCTCCGCAGGAGCGAACTGTGCACTATCTCCCTTCTTATGAAGAGCACCTGCGCTTCTTTACTGCGAGAGCTGAAAGCTCAAGCAGCCTTTCACCTCCCTATAAAGGCATCCAAAAAGATGTTATTGACAGACAAGGAATTAAACTCAGCAATTTTTGTAGGTTTATTGCCGGGTCTTGAGCGGGGTTTCGCCTAGGAACACCTAAATAGGCTCATCAGTACGC
Organism: Meconema thalassinum; assembly: GCA_946902985.2. Lineage (NCBI taxonomy): Eukaryota > Metazoa > Arthropoda > Insecta > Orthoptera > Tettigoniidae > Meconema > Meconema thalassinum. The sequence continues at coordinate 356,550,382 of OX336394.1, read as the reverse complement.
TCTTGGTGTCCATGCCCTAGAGAACTTGCTGACTTTAATTCTTTAGCCGTGAAAGCTAATATACCATCAATTTGTAAATTATTTTCAGTTTTTAAGCGTGAAATCGCGTCTATAGAATACAAGTTGCTAGCATTTGTATGAAAAGAATGAAATATAAATAAATGGTAACATATTGATAAATAGTACATTATGCAACGAGCCTATAATGGCAATAATTAAGACACGAGTATGTTTATAAAACGAGCGAGGCGAGTTTTATAATTTCCATACGAGTATCTTAATTATCATTATAGGCGAGTTGCATACGACTGTTTATGTTCGACGATAATTATTATAACTATTTTATGTTCGAACATGAATATTCATAAATATCTATCGAGACTTCGCCAGTTTTATGTACTGAAAGAGCGCATGGGATGCAAAGAATGCCTTGTATATGTCCATGGCCTCCTCGATTACCCCACTATGACACTAGGCAACGCAGTGAAATTTAAATTAGAAGGCCTTGGAACTCAACGCAGTTGCGATGCTAACCTTATCTAATTGGTCAAACAACTGTTTCTTGTTCTGTGATTGGTGGGAGAAACTGTTTCATAATGTGAAAAATAGTGTTATAATGACCATCATTATGATGCAGTTTTCTGACATATAATAGTCAGGGTCGAACATAAAAAATATAACTCAATAATTACATCACACATACAGTATAAACTTTTTTTTTTATAAATTATTGATTTATGTAGGCCTGTCTACTATTCTGGTCTTGGTATGTTAATCACCCTCCTAAAGATTGAAACTGTCTACTGCTGTAAGCACCACAATAACGCAGGCCATCACTAACGGTTACTTGCATGAGTGAAACAGCTTATCTGAATGGTTTAACCCACACGAGTACTCAGTGCTGATGACCAAGATGTTCCTAGTCATTTGAACTACAACAAATACGGCCTTAATATCACATTAAAACCACCTAGTCAAACACTAAAGAAACGTTAAATTATATTATTAATCGTACATGTTTCGGTATTTTATTGATACCTTCCTCAGCGTGATCGATATTAAATCTTAAGACTAGTTAACAAAGCCAAAAAGAAATGGATATTCTTACAAATATTGGTTTAAATTAAAAAAATGGAAAAGCTTGCAAATAATTAAATGCCATGTATTACAAAATGATAGTAAAATGATGCTATTAAAATGAGAGTTCTACCTTATAAACTGCCTGCGTCAATACTCCAATAATTTTGATCGAAAACTGTAGTGACAGAAGATGTCGCGGTCAGAAGAATGAAGAAGCGAAAGGATGTAGGCCAAATTGTCGCCTCAAACGGAACAAAAATTTTGTAATACAGTCCTCCAACCTAAAACTTCAGTCGATTCCCAACTTAATGGCCCACTCTGTTGCTTTAGTTGCTTAATGGGTACCGCAATGTGCAGGCTATTTATCAAACACAGCAATTACCATTGCCATAATGGTCAATGTTTACGCATTTTAAATACAGCCTTGACACTGAAAAAATGTAACGTCCATGCTATCCATTGGACTTCAACCAAATTTTGTATTCTGTACCTTAAGAGAGGAGAATTGAAGCATTTGAAATATGGTGTTACAGGAGAATGATGAAGATCAGATGGGTAGATAGGGTTACAAACGAAGAGGTATTAAGACGAGTGGGAGAGGAGAGATGTTTCTGGCGACTGCTAATGAAGAGAAGAGATAGGTTAGTAGGACACATACTAAGACACCCAGAAATAGCAAGCTTAGTTATGGAAGGAAGGGTCGAGGACAAGAACTGTAGGGGTAGACCAAGGTTAGAATATATTAAACAGATTGCCTCGGATGTAGGGTGTGGTAGCTATGTAGAGATGAAACGATTAGCTCAGGACAGGGAGGCATGGAGCGCTGCATCAAACCAGTCAAAAGATTGAAGACTCAAACAACAACAACCTTAAGTGATGGAACTAAGAATATATTCAGTCACCAGGACTGCCAACTGTAGTGCTCTATTGGGCTACATTATGCCAGGTATATTTCGAACTAATTACAAATTTCGATATTACCAACTTTAAATATTTCGTCATTATTCTAGATAGGTCCATATAGATTAATCATTCGCATGAATCTTAAATTTTAAGGAAAGTAGGCTCTTTAGTTCGTCACGGAACTTTTTGTTACATAAGCATTTACCCGGAGTAGAAGTGGGAAACCATTGAAAACCACTTCTAGGATGGCTGAGGTTGGAAGCGAAAACCTCCTCATCTAAGTTTTGCCTCACAAGGCTGCGTGTAGCCCATTCCAACTCTCACACCAGAATGAAAATTGTTTGGCAGATTCGGGAATCAATTTCCAGGGCGACAGGGTAGAACACTAACTGCTTTACCACGAGGTGGTCCTCTTACTGATAATGCAGTGATGGCACAACGACACTACGTTCGCAGTTTCGGTTCTGTCCTTCGGATGGGATGTAGAGTAATAAAATATATGCGACATTAAACGCAGCGGAAAAAGTCGAGATTTTTAGCCTACTTTTCACATTTTGCATAAATGAGGAAAAAGTAGACTTATGAGATCGGGCAAATGTGTGTCTGTCTGTCTGTCTGTCTGTCTGTCTGTCTGTCCTTCTGTCTGTCTGGCTGTGTGTGTGTCCCCCCCTATCAACTCCTAAACGGCTGCAGCAATCGAAACAAAATTTGGTAGGAGTAAAGATCTATACCTGAATATCTCACGGCCATATTTGAAAATGATGTCGGTGCTACCAACTGCTAAAAAATCGCAATTGAATTTTGAGCTCCATGTTGGATATCTTGGAAAGTATGAATGGGAGCTATTTCAAAATTGGCACACGTACAGATCATAATATTTCAGTTTAATTTCCAGGAGGCCAAACATGGCAGTGTTGCCAAAATGATTATAAGCCTCCTGATAGGTCCAATTTTTAAATGCATATAACTTCTACACTATCAAGCGGAATTCAACCAAATTTTGTATGTTGTATGTGTACATAACCAGATATGACTGAGCGTATTCTTAAGACCTACCAGGGCTACCAACTGTTAATAAATGCTCCTAATTTATTTTATCCAAATACCAATATATCAGAAAGTATGCAAGCCGACAGCTTTAAACTATGCACACGTATAGTACCTGACATTCTATATTAATTTGGAGTAACTTATATACGTCAGTGCTACCAACATGATTCTAAGCCTGCTGACAGGTCCAAATTTAAATACATGTAACTTCCATACTATCATTTGGATTTCAACCAAATTTCGTATGTGCTATGAGTACCATAACAGATATGACTATGCGTATTCTAAGGAGAAACCAGGGCTGCCAACTGTTAATATGTGCTGTCCCTATTTTTGCTACCCTAATATCAAAATATCAGAAAGTATGCAAGCCAATAGCTCTAAACTTTGCACACGTATAGTACCTGGCATTCTAGACGAATTTGGAGTAACTAATATACGTCAGTGCTGCCAACATGATTCTAAGCCTGCTGATAGGTCCAATTTTAAAATGCATGTAACTTCTATACTAACTAATGGATTTCATTCAAAATTGGCACAACAATAGATCATATTATTTCTGATTATTTCTGACCAATACATGCATGACATTGTTGCCAACATGATTTTACGCGCGCTGTTAGATCCAATGTTTAACTGCATGTAACGTCCATGCTATCCAGTGGACTTCAACCAAATTTTGTATTTAGTACCGTAAGAGACGGAACTAAGAATATATTCAGTCATCAGGGCTGCCAACTGTTGTGCTCTATTAGGATACATTATGCCAGGTATACAGTATTTCGAACTAATTGGAAATTTCGATATTAGCAACTTAATTTCGTCATTATTCTAGATAGGTTCATATTCTGTAGAATAATCATTGGCATGAAAAGTAGGCTGTATAGTTCTTAACGGAACTTCTTGTTATTGGTTGAGATAAAAAAAATAGTCTCTGTGATAGCAAAAAGGAAAGCAGGATATTTACTGGCGTGTTATATTACGAGGGGCCTTGAAATACGAGAGGAAGATCTCCTAGTGACAGCCGAACGGAACGAGCGACTAACCAGACGCCTTAGCTTCAGCCTCAGCCTCAGCCCTTCGAGGAAGTGTTTTTGAGGTCAGCGACTCCGCGAGGGTCAAACAGTCAACCCGCAGGCGGCCTTGACGCCCGACACGTGGCCCCCTTGCAGCTTCACCTGCTGCATAGCGTCTCAATTTATTATTGTCTGCATTCCTTCTTTGCTATTGTCGACATGCGGGCAAAGGAGGAGAGAGGAAAGACGACCCATAATAAGGCCTAGTTTATCACGTGGTACCTGGACCAAGAATTCGCTGTTTGGTGACCGGGCTCGAGATCCACACGTGCCCAGTTGGTAGTCTTTAACCCTTCAATACTCGCATACGTAAAATTTACGTGTATTTATACGATGATGATGATGATGATGATGATGATAATTGTTGTTTTAAGGGGCCTAACATCTAGGTTATCGGCCCCTAATGGTGTGGGTGATCGTGAATATGATAATGAAATGGAAACTATAACTAAAACTAATTACTAACTTACATACTAGAAGAAGAAATGGAAAACAAAAGGAGTATAAGGCAAACAAAGGACAGGAGTAAAAGAAATGCCCTCAACCCTCGAAGAATGCGGATTGAGGGACTTGGAGGATGGAGAGCAATGAAAGGCAGATAGGAGAGGGAAAGAGGAGAGGGCCCGCCACGAAGTCAGAGGAAAAAGAGGACAAAGCGGACCCAGCTCAGGAATCCCTCGGGGTCACCAATCCCGAGCTACCCAGCCATGCGCCCTTGAGGGTGTAGCCCTATCCAGGTTGCACCCGAAGTGGTGGGGCTACGTACACCCTGCCTCCTTGAGAGCCTTCAGCAGAAGGCAGGAGATAACATGAAAAGTAAAAGAAGGCTGACTCCTCGCAGAAGGAGGGCATCCCGAAAGATGAGACAAGGGCCAATTAAGGCGGGAAAGGAAGAGACTCCCTAGGCCTTGGATACCCTAATACCATTGGGGCGGAAAAGAACAAGAGTTGACCAAGAGAGGTCGACAGGAAAGAAGACGGAGAGGAGCCCGGCACAAGTAAGTGGAAGCAATGCCATACTCAGCTGGAGTCCCGTGGTCGCCAACCCACGTCCCACTAGAAGTGAGCCCCTGGGGGGTTGTATGATTAATTTAAATGCTTAGAATTCCTTCTATATCTGTCCCCACTCTACCATCTTCCAGCAGTGCTTCTACTGGTCTATGGTGGTGATGATGTGATTTTGTTATTAATACCAATCAGTTTAGAGGCATAAACATGGGGCAAAGAATTGCCTGGAAACTATCCTTGAATTTAACAACATATTGGTTTCTCCATGGCAGTAGCAAGGAGGTGGGGAATTTGATGTAGATATGTCACATCGGAGGGATTATAAAACAACCTCATAAAAACCAGAGACAGTATAAGGGGCTGGAGATAATATGTACTGCTTTTTTACGTCAAAGTTAACGACTCCTGTATTTGTTAGCCTATTTTCAATTTTGAAAAAATAGGCTTATGAGATCACCTTTTGTCCGTGTGTGTGTGCGTGTGTGTGTGTGTGTGTGTGATTCGTGTGTGTGTCCCCCCCCCCTAATAAAATCTAAACGGCTGGAGCGATTTCAATGAAACTCGGTATGTTCATAGCACTATTTCCGGCGACCTCGACTGTACCCCTCAAATTTTGTTACGTCTCACCAATGCAAAATGGCGGCTGTGCGAAATATTTCACTAGCATTCAATATCTCCGAAACTATTGCCGATATCGCCCTGAAATTGTGTACGCTGATAAAGGGTACTACTAGAAGTTCACCTATGAGACTTTCAAAAACCTGGTGACTACAGGACCAACATGGCGGTCAAGCGAAGTTGAGACTTTTAAATAGACTTTTCTCGCGATTTAACTATCCACACGTAATGAAACTTGGTACAGCAAATGTTTATACACATTGTAATGCACTGGAGTCTAATTTAGTTCAATTGTTTACATAACTTCAAAATGGCGGCTGTGCGAAATATTTCACTGACATTCTATATCTCCGAAACTATTACAGATATCACCCTGCAATTTAGTACGGTGATAAAGGGTACTGATACAAGTTTACTTATGTATATTTCATAAACTTGTAAAGTAGAAAACGAACATGGCGACCAAGCGAAGTTGAGACTTTTAAATAGACATTTCTCACGATTTAACCATCCAAACGTAATGAAACTAGGTACAGCAAGTGTTCATACACATAGTAATGCACTGGAGTCTAATTTAGTTCAATTGTTTACATAACCTCAAAATGGCGGCTGTGCGAAATATTTCACAGACATTCTATATCTCCGAAACTATTACAGATATTACCCTGCAATTTTGTACGGTGATAAAGGGTACTAGTACAAGTTTATCTATGTATACTTCATAAACTTGTAAAGTAAAAAACGAACATGGCGACCAAGCGAATTTGAAATATTTTAATAGACTTATCTCGTGATTTAACTCTCTGAGCGCAGTGAAATGTGGTACAGTAAATGATTTTGCAGATTGTAATGCACTGCCATCTAATTTAAATCAATTGTTTACATAACCTCAATATGGCGGCTGTGTGAAATTTTTAAATTAAGTTTTTATTACTTGTGTCGTAATCATGTGATCGAAGTGAAAGTTTGAATAATGAACCTAGGCAATAATTGTCCTTGAATGGTACATAATTCTATGGCCTATACATATAACAATCCTAAATGGCGAGCTTCCGAAATATTTAGACGGTTCTCAATATCTATGAATATTTTACAGCAAACAAACTGAATTTTTTATGTTCATAGAGACTATGAACATATGTTCACCTATAGGACTTTCATTAACCTGGTGAGCACAAATCCAACATGGCGGCGACGCGAAGTATAAATATTTAAATGGACGTTTCTCGCGAATTAACTATCCAAGTGCCGTGAAACGTTGCACGTTAAATGCCTATACAAATGTTGATCCACTGGCATCTAATTTATTTCAATTGTTTGCATAATCACAAGATGGCTGCTGTGCGTAATTTTAAAATCTCGTTTTTACTTCTTGTGTTCTAATCATGCGATTGAAGTTTGAATACCACACGTACACAATAATCTTAATGTAATAGTACAAAAATAAAAATCCAACCTGGCGACAATCTGAAATATTTAGACGATTGTCAATATCTACGAATCTGTTACAGCAATTAATCTGAAATTTTGTATGTTGTTAGAAGAAATTAACATGAGCAGGATATATGAAAATAGGCTGTATAGTTCTTTACGGAACTACTTGTTGTATTTAAGATGGAATTTAGCGTATTAAATTCCAAAGACCACAGAGGATTCAGTGTATATAAATAGTGTTACATACGAAATCCCTCCCTATTTTATTCTGCAAAGGTCCCATTCCAGTTTTGTGCCGAAAATAAGGTCCCATTAACACCATTAACACCACCAAATCAACAGATTTGAACGTCTAGTAAACCACGTTTCTCCCCAATCTTCAAAATTCCAATCAACAACCTCGTAGCAGCTCAACCAACAAGCCATTTTATCAATTTTGTTACAACTCGTTTCTCACCAGTCAAACATTTTGGTCAATCAATCCGCTGCTCTACATCCCAAATGAACAGATTTGAACGTCTAGTAAACCACGTTTCTCCCCACATATGGGGTACCTACAAGTTCAGTATAACCCAATGCGTAAGCGAAACGCACTGAATTACACTTTAAATGCTTCACAATTAAATAAATACCTTAAAACATGTATATTTACAATTAAATAATGAATGAATGCAACACGGTAACCATGGTAACAGAACTTCACAGGTCCATCTATTTCTGTAAGACGCAATGCATTCCAATTATTACATTATTGTGAAAGATTCCAGACGGTTATAAGGTTATCACTGAACCAAATTAAGCTGTAAAATTCATCAATACATACAGTATCATGCGCTTAAGGGGGGCAAGGGGCACTCCTAGAATTTTTCACGCAATTTTCACGTGTGAGTGTGGTACGAAAGGTCTTTTTCACCCGACTATAAAGGGTCTCCGAAAACCATATGTAAAGGAGCTTAAATTAACAGTGTCAGCGATATTCCCAGAAAACTAACTGATATAGCCTACCTGTGAAGGAATAACAAACCTCTAACCAGTAGCTGAAGTCTGATTATTCATACCAAGGATAAATCAGTCATTGCATTCATGATTGAGATTTTGCTAAGTGTACTCTTTACAACTAGAATATTCGCGGGCGAAGCCGTGACGGGTAATGCTAGTTTATATTAATTTCAACCATTTAACTAATTGGTGCCTTAGCACAAAGTCCGTAATGTACGTAAATTTAACGTATAATAATGTTAGTATTGTAGGATTAATAGGTACTGAATTGCGTCCTGAGACTAACGAGAGAACGGTTCGTAGTCAGACATGGAATTTCGAAAATAGGTCCGGTCTGACTTTTGGAGTATTAAAAGAAATGTTAATGGTCTTTGGTGGCGTAGTCGGTAGCATGTTGAACTGCTATGCCCAAGATCGCGGGTTCATACCCGACCGAAGACGTCCAATTTTTAAGAGCGTTAAAATCCTTCAGTAAGCCTTCCTTCGGAGGGGAAGAAAAGCCGGCGGGCCCATGTCATAGATTTATGGCATGTTAAAGAACCTTCCACTAATTATACCTGTGTGAAGCTAAATTGGTTAGGTTAAGAACGTAAACAATGCTCTTAGGTTTCTACGTTCGTTACCAAGAGCCGACTGTGGTGGCGTCTAGTAGCTAAGTTCTGAACAAGGCCTAGTAGTCGTTGACGGTGGTGTTTGGCGGCAAAAGTAGGAACTATTTGAAAAATTCTAAGTTGCAGTATGTACTTAAATTTAAAAAACATACACAGCCATCACAATTAACACCGGTTATCAGACAGATTCTATACACAACCAAAGTACACGGGGCTACATGACCGCGTTGTCGCAGCCTCTAAACTGAGGAACAAATCAACCAACTATCTACGTAATGTACATTTTGTCTGTCTGTTGGAGAGACAGCCAGGAGGTTGTTCGGATCCTCAAAATGTACCACTGTAGGTTATGTGGGTAGGAAGCCACAATAACCCAAGGGAGCGCTATATTGAAGTGTACTAGGCAAAGGGAGGAGTGAGGTAGTTTGTCATTACTTTACTCACTGAGCCAGCAATACTCATCCATCGAGTAGTCTTCTCACAATATCCACAGACACTAGGTCATTACTCAGCCCCACCCATACCTCATTAGCATCCATTTAATCACAGCCACGAATGAGACTGAGAAATCTGTGGAAAACCACATTTAACTCCATCATGTGCCATCAGACAAATGCACACGGGTTGGTTAGGAGTAGTAATAATAATAATAATAATAATAATATAATATGGCCTCGGGTGCCGGGTGCAAGCTTTGTAATTTGACACCCAGAAGGTTGCTTGCATGTCGAATTTCGTTGTTCCTTGAATCACTATGAAAGTCAAGGAGGTTAGATATCTAAGCTCCTTGAACACTATAGCACTTTCTAGTAGAGAAATGAGGAACTTTGTATTGGCGGAAACTCCCGAGATTAATTTTGCCATTATGAACACGGCCCACTGAATTCCAATGGGTTCTTTGACATGCCAACATCGTATGACATGCGTATCGTATTTTTGCCGCCTTTCAAAAAATCACTTACCACGGCCAGCAGCGAACCTGCAATCTAGGGGTTAGTAGACCGACACGCTATCTACTGCTCGAGTCCAAGCTCTATGAACTTGCGGGGTGAGGTGAAAGAGCAGGGAAGGGTCGGGCGTGAAGAGAAGGATCTGTCAACAGCCCACCGTGATATATGGTATTCCTATTCCAATACTGCTAACATTCGGCCGTTGCTCAAACCACTGTGGTGTTAGGAATGACTGAGTGAGTCACCGACCAATGTATTTGGTTCTGTACTATGCACGGACCGAGACACCTCATCACTCGACAACACCACTACTGATAGTCCACGATGCACATTCCTCTTAGGTTCACGCAGCTTAGACTCGAGCAGTTAATTTCTGATACTGAGAAGTGTAAGGCAGCTCTACGATGCCTAAAGTAAAAACAACTACAAGTTATCGTTTGATGGAGAATTTAAAGATAATTTTACTTCTGATGGGGGCGTTCTGTTTTGCCAACCATGTGGGAAAGCAATCAAGGCTGAACAGCGATCTCAAGTTACACAACACCTCAAGGGCAAGAAATATATTGCCGCAGTTTCGCGCCTTCAGAAGAAGTGTTTCGCGATAATCGTCCGGTCATTTGTGATGGACAACCTGAAGATGTAGCTCAATGTGTATTGTAATGCTTCGGCAGGCAGTGAGACATAGAATGAATTGCATTCGTGAGTGCTGCATATTGTTTATATTCACATTTTTAAACTAAATTATAATTAATTTTTTTAACCTTTTTGTCACATATTTCAGGTATTTTTAATACATGAAAAATAAATATTTTCCCGATTTTTAGCACCTACAAATCCGAGCCCTACATGTAAGTGAAGGTAAAGAGAGGAGCACTGTACATCAGTGTGTATAAATGTTATTGATCCGGCAAACTACGATCGCTGTATGAATCCTTGCCGCCATCCAGACCACCCTTCTGTTACATTTCCGCGGGATTTTTATCCTTTTAAATGATCTTGTCGACTTCGTCGTTACGCTGGGGTCTGGCGTTACGTTACGGTGATGGGACGAAATGTACCCAGATGCACTGAGGTGTGTGACGTCATAGTACTGCTTGGTGCATGTGTTCTCCGACAATCTCTACTTCGTTAGTATAAGACAAAAATCCCCGAGTCTTGGATGTCACGGGTAATCTCGAGAACCACTCGATGGATTTTGATGCGGTTTTCACCATTCTGTAAAGGATATCTCGAGGAAAGATTCTGTAGAACATAATTTGTGTATGATCAGAGGAAGCCAAGCAGTAACGATTTCAGTGAAAAAGTCGAAAGCAAACTTGGTGTCCGTGCGCTTCTTAAGCTTACGCTGGGCAAACCGTTTAAAATATCAATATACTATGAGCGTAAGAATTGGTCAGCATGAAAAGTTCTACAAAAAAGTCCGCGAGAGCATATCTCTATCTTCAATACATCGCCCACTATAAGTGTTTTTAGACTGGATGGAAGGGGCACGTCCCCGCGCACTCTGGTGAGCGTGACGGCATCCCGCGCACTTGACTTTGATTTACCCTTGGTTTGCACTTGCCGTTCGCGAGTAATTGAAACAAGATAAGTATTATGCAGATAATTTTCTAACATGTCAAGAGTCTTCGGCTTCGAGCGAAGCGAGAAACCTCCAGGCCTTCTAGCATTTTTCAGCATTTGTAGCATTTAAAATGATACAAAGTCTAGTCTTTTAGACTGACTGTCCCATTTTTTTTGTGTGGAATCATCCAGTTTTTGTCCTACTGCTTAGTCTGTTGTTAGCTTTGAATTCATCCGGCTCATGACAGTAAATACTAAACCCCCAGTTATTATTTATCGTAAGGCTTGTAGTGCCGGGAGTGTCCGAGGACATGTTCGGCTCGCCAGAGGCTGTAGCTGCTTCAAGCGGACACCCATGGGGTGAGCTACAAATTCTGTTCAATTTCGTGTAGTTCCAACTTTCGCTACCATATGTCATTGATACCTAGTGGTGAACGTTGGAACTTTGATAGAGCGTTCCAACGAAATCTAACCTAGAAATTTAGCTTCACACACGTTTAGTCTGTGGAAGGATATTTTATATGCCATAAATCTATGACATGGGACCGCCGGCTTTACTTCCCCTCCGAAGGAAGGCATACTGAAGGATTTTATTTAACGCTCTTAAAAAATCCGACGACTTCGGCCGGGTTTGAACCCGCTATCTTGGGCACAGCAGTTCAGCATGCTACCAACTACGCCACCGAAGCCGCTTCACCCAGTTGAATGGGATGAACACAAAAGTGATAATATAAATGTAGAACGATTTAATAATTATTGTGGTTGGCCATCACCCGTTCTTAAGTAAATTTGAAGTTAGGCATTTCAGATACCATCCGAAGCACAAGAGCTTATACAGGGTGTCAGGGAATGTTCTCCGCAGTGCCTGGGCGCTACTACTACGTTAGGTGAGAGCCGGAGTTAAGTTGGCAGCACGGTTGCTCCTGACAGTGCGGCTGCCGCCGCTTGTATCAAAACAAAACAAACAACAAACAGTCCACATAGATATTCCTGTTTCCTGAGCTAATTTGCGTATTGATTTACTTGGACTTCGCAGCATTATATCGGAAACGTCATCAAGTGTTTTGTCTGTTAACAGCGTAGGCCTGCCTGTTCCTGGTACATCGTGAACTGAGCCGGTCACACGAAATGTACTTATTAAATCCCGAACGGTATCCCGGTTTGGACACTTTGAATTAGGAAACCGCGCCTGAAATTTTAGTTTTACATTTTCTGTAAATCGATCGCCTTGACGTAAAACGTATTCCACCATAAACGCTCTCTCTTCAGTAGTAAACATTACCGTCCGTATTCTGTTGCACTATTCCAATAATCTAAACGGTTCCTTACTGCATTCACACTGACGCTTTCCACAGCACAGCACAGCTCAGCTCACACGTGTGTTCTGATATCCTGTCGACCTCGGAGAAGACAAGCTAGTACCTGGCTGTCGGCGAGTGAGCGGAAGGTCTAACACCGCGCTTCCAACTTAACTCCGGTTCTCACCTAACGCAGCAGTGCCTAGGCACTGCGGAGAACATTCCCTGACGCACTGTATAACATCTCTGGAATGAGAAGAGGTTTGTATAGTAATAGGTCTTGCCGCCAAGAGGCGGAAAGAGGGTTTATATACACAACGCCACCTACAGTAGGTGGTGTTGGACCAGACCCCTCGAATTTGGCGGGCATATTGGGACCTTATCATTGGGATGGAGAACATACACAGTCAAGGAGCAATAGGATCTGATATGTCCGCTGTCTTAAGACAGCAGGTATTACAGAATGAAAGGCAAGAGCAGCAGTATCTTGATACGACTAAGGCACATTTGGGGTGCATTTTGGCTATTCCCCAAAAGAACATGAAGATAGAGATTCAGATTGGGTTGCGAAAATTGAAGGATGATGGGATCAAAAGGGTGTGTGGTTTTCAGTGGGTAATAATAATAATATCGTATGGCCTCGGATGCCGGGTGAAAGCTTTGTTATTTGACACCCAAAGGGTAGCTTGCATGTCGAATTTTGTTGTTCCTTGAAGCAGTATGAAAGTCATGGAGGTTAGATATCTAAGCTCCTTGAACACTATAGTGCTTTCTAGTAGAGAAATGAGGAACTTTGTGTTGGCGGAAACTCCCGAGATTCATTTTCCCATTATGAACACGGCCTACTGAATTCAAATGGGTTCTTTGACATGCCAACATCGTATGACATGGTGTCGTAATTTTTGCCGCCTTTCAAAAATCACTTACCACGGCCAGGAGCGAACCTGCAAGCTTGGGGTTAGTAGACCGACACGTTGACCACTCACCCACCGTGGCAAGCCTTTCAGTGGGTAGGAATCCCACACGCTTGAGGAGTAAGGACCCTCCTCAAGCGTCTGATGTAAGATTTTCCACAATCCCTAGTAAAATATATACTGTATTTAGGCCTATACAGATCAATCATTGGTATGAATCTTAAATTTAAAAGAAATTGGCTCCTTAGTTGGTAACGGAACTACTTGTTAAGTTTCGACTTCAATTCTAAAATATGTATGAACCCCACTCATACTGTACATCGGTTTTATTTTCAGTGTTCCTTCTCATTGATTGATTATGCGTAATTTAAAAGGAAGCTTGTAGTTGAACGTGACCGTTAATCTTGAGATCATGAGCCACGGGACCTCCTTTTTACGTGGAATCCGAACCACAGGACATGGCATTTCACTTCGAAAATCTCACATGCATTGACCGGGAAACGAAGTAATTTAAGGATACCGTATAAACAATAGGTGATTTACCAGCATCCCTACACATACGTATATGAAAGGAGAGGTACAGTTTTAACGCAGGGTTATCCAAGTACTGCTTTTGAAATTGGTATACTATATTTGTACAATTTTAAATTTAGAAATTAAATTATTATCTATACAGAAACAGGAAAGCAGTTATTCGAACCAAAGGACTTGATCAGGGTGTGAATTTTGATGACCTAAAAGTGTTAAAAAAATGAGCAATAAAATGACTGCAAAAAAAGCAACAATAAAATGACCTGAGAACTTCAACAAATGAACTATAAATTTGAAAGAAATTTTAGAATAAATATACTCATCGAGTTGATATAGGCTATATGTATTTTACCTTCTGTGGGATAGTGGTCTATATGTTAACCAGCTGTCACAAGGACAGTTTATGCTTTCAAAGATGCTGATAGTTGAATCATTAAGCCAAATTTCGGAGAATTTTCATGCTGACGTGCTAGTATTTCTAAAAATCAAATATACCTAATATCTACTCGACTTAATGTGTTGGATATATTTTTTTAAATGTTAAACTAAAAACGTAAATAAGTATAAATATAGAAATAAAAATCATAAATATAAAATTACAATAATAAAAGAATATAAAAATTATAATAATCATCATCATCATCTTCCTATCATTAATCCCGCTTTATTGCAGGGTCTGCTTTTCTGCACTTTTTCTTCCATACTGCTCGATCTTGAGCGTCTCTAGTTGTGGCATTCACTAGTTGAATGTCCTCCCACATAGTATCCAGCCAGCGCTTTCTCGGTCGCCCTCGTGGTCGTCGGCCTTCTGGACTGATGTCAAGTGCAGTTCTCGCGACTGAAGAGTGATTGCTACGCAGTACATGGCCATACCAACGCAGACGGCTCTCCCGCATTTTTTCATGGATTGGAGCCACACCAAATGTAGCTCGAACATTGTCATTCCTGATGCGGTCCAGTCTAGTAAGTCCCTGTGTCCAGCGAATCATCTTCATCTCCATGACATGTAGTTGTTGTTCATGTCTCTTCGTTACTGGCCAGCATTCAGTACCGTACAGTGCTACTGGTCGAACGATGGTTCTGTAAATTTTCGACTTCAGATATAGTGGCACATTCCGGTCAAAAAGGACTCCAGTAACTTGGCGCCATTTCAGCCATGCAGCTTTGATTCTGTTTCGGACATCTGGGAGTGTTCGGCCACCTGAACAGATTAGCGTACCCAAGTATTTGAATGCAGATGATTTTCGGAGTTCAGTGCCATCAATGTGAATAGATCCTTCACTTGGTACACCACACTCCATATACTCTGTCTTCCCAATATTAAGTCGTAGGCCATGGGTGTCTAGTGCAGTTTTCCAACATTGAACATGTTGTTCCAATTCTTGGCGAGACTTGCAGGCTACAATGATATCGTCAGCATAGAGCAAGGTCCAGGGATATGGTTGCAGTAGTTCGGCTGCGATGGTGTCAAGACAGATGATGAACAGGAGCGGGGACAAAGCTGACCCCTGATGAACACCAACTCGGATGGGAAAATTTGTGGAGTTTCCTGAAGCACATCGGACATAGCTGGTGACATTCCGATAAAGAAGCTGAACCCATTGAACATATGCTTTTGGTACCCCATGCTGTCGTAGTGCATACCATATTAGATCACGAGGTACCCTGTCGAAGGCCTTTTCAAGATCCAAGAAGGCTATATGGAGTGGTTTCCGCTTTTCTAGGTGCCTTTCCATCAAAAGACGAGCGGCGTGAATAGCATCGATTGTCCCTGTACCTTTCATAAAACCACACTGGCTTGAGGCAATCTTGATTATGTCACGAAGGCGTGTATCCACGATACGCTCAAATATCTTCATAGTGTGGCAAAGCAGGCGAATCGGTCGATAATTTGAGCAGTTGTGCACATCTCCTTTACCTTTCCATATTGGTATTGTTACACTGCTGAGCCAAGTAAGAGGAGTTTCGTTTTCATTGATGATCTTGTTGAAGAGATCTGCTAGAAACTGAGCTGCTTTTGATCCAAGCATCTTCCACACCTCCGATGGGAGATCATCCGGTCCAGTTGCCTTTCCATTTTTCATTTTCTTCATAGCGGTCTCCACTTCGGCAACCGTGATGGCTGGTACTGGACCAAGTACAGGATCCACAGCTGGTAGTGGCGGATGCGGAAATTCTTCGTTGCTAATATTTTCGAAGTGCTGTTTCCATCGGTTAAGGATCTCATTAGGTTTCCGTAGAGATTGTTGATTTTCATTCTTAATGATCAAAACATGTCCAACATCTTGAGTGGAACGATGGCGATTCTTCGCTAGTCTGTAGATATTATTTGCTCCTTCTGGTGTGTTGAGCTCTTCGTACATGCTCTTGTAATGGTCTGCTTTAGCGTTTGCCACTTCCTGTTTTGCCACCGACTTCAATCTTCTATATTGCTGACGATCAAGATCCAGTCCCGATTGGAGCCAGGTCTTATACGCTAACTTCTTCATCCTGATGGCATCTTGGACGTGAGAATTCCACCACCATATCTCTTTATTGATAAAACTGCGTCCAGGTTTTGATTTACCCATGATGTCAGTAGCACAAGTCGTAATATGTGTGGAGGCCTTTGCCCAGATTTCATCAACGTGTTGACCTTGTTCTGGCATAGATAAAGAACCTATAGATGTTTTCAGCTGGATGTGATGTTGTTTTAATTTCCACCATTTAATTCGTTCCGATGTAGATTTAAGACTTTTCTTGCCAAGATCAAGGCGAATCCTAAAATTGAGGAGAAGCAGATGATGTTGGGGTGCAATAATGTCTGATGGTATGACTTTTACATCAGTGACAAACTTCAGATCACTCCTTCGTACCAGCCAATAATCAATCTGCGTATTTCTTCCACCACTACTGTAGGTAATGAGGTGCGATGGTCGCTTTTTGTAAAAGGTGTTAGTCACAGCTAAGTCTAAGGCCTCAGCAAATTCCAGGATTCTGTTTCCATCCTCATTTCGCTCTCCAAAGCCTTGTCCACCATGTACTCTCTCGAAACCAATTCTATTCCCTCCAACGTGGCCATTTAAGCCACCACCGATGAACAGGAGTTCTTCTTCAACAAACTGTAGGTAAGTTTCGAGGTTGTTCCAAAATTCATCCTTCTCATCATCCGTGCACCCAGTTTGTGGAGCATAACATGAAACCACACGTAAGGTTTTCGTACCAGTGTCGATCTTAATAGACATCAATCGGTCAGAAAGACGGTTTACTTCAGAGACATGATCTCTGAACTTTGTACTCACAGCTATAGCTACGCCATTCCTGCCTGATATCTTTCCGTGGTAGAATAATTTGTATCCTTCACCAATATCCTTGGATTTTGAGCCAGACCATTTGGTTTCCTGGATGCAGGCAATATCTACTTGTCGGTTCTTCAAGGTATCTGCAAGTTCTCGGCTTCGACTCGTAAGAGTACCAATGTTAATGGTTGCCATTCTGATTTGTTGGACTCGCTTCTTTAGCCCACCCCGTCCTTGAGTGGGGAGCCCTTGCACATTTCTCACACCATTCGGGCGATGATGATGCGCGTCGCCTACAGCGGGGAACGCCCCAGCAGTTTCATCCATAATATTTATTCTAGCCAGTGCATTGAGATACAACAGCATTTGTTTTACCGACCGGCTTGTTGTTAAGCCTGCCATCGAACCCACCTCCTTTCTCATCCCGGACTTGGCACCGGGCAATGGCGGAGTTAAATTATAATAATATACATAACTATAAAAAATATGAAAATAAATGTAAAAATCTATTCGAAATTAGTTAATTAATTAATTCAATAAAAATATCAAAATTAAATCCATAAGAATATAAATTGAAAATTAAGAATAAATATATAAACATTAAAATTAGAGAAACAAAAATAATATTATTAACAATAAAATAATTAAAATAAATTAAAAAGTAAAAACACATAAACAAAAAAAATATGTTTGCCCTATAAAGGGTTAAGTTGCTGATTTAATTTCAACACACGAAGAAATGCAAACGTAGACATTCACCTCGCACATTTTGCACAAAAGAATTTCACCATGTCGCCTCCGTAGCGTAGCGGTCAGCATGGTTAGCTGCCGCCCCGGAGGTCCTGGGTTCGATTCCCGGCTCTGCCACGAAATTTGAAAAGTGGTATGAGGACTGGAACGGGGTCTACTCAGCCTCAGGTGGCCCAAATGAGTAGAGGGGGTTCGATTCCCACCTCAGCCATCCTCGAAGTGATTTTCCGTGGTTTCCCACTTCGTCTTCGGGCAAATGCCGGGATGGTTCCTACTTCAAGGCCATGGCCGCCTCCTTCCCCCTTCCTTGCCTCTCCATCCTAATCTTCCCCTCCTCCCTTCCCTCATGAGGCCCCTGTTCACTTTGCAGGTGAGGCCGCCTGGGCGAAGTGCTGATCACACCTCCCCAGTTGTATCCAACCCGACCAGATGTTCCAAGCTCCAGGACACTGCCCATAGAGGCGGTAGTGGTGAGTTCCCTCACTGAGTCCGTGGGATCCACCAACCTAGAGGGTAAATTGACTAAATAAAAAAATAAATTAAAAAATTCACCATTGGTAGAAAAAACATTCTCGCCTAATTCCAAAATAATTTGTTCGAAATGAGCAGCCCTAGATGGTTTTAACTTCGGCAATTTACATACACTCGAAATGACAATCGTAGCCAATAACTCAAATTCACTCAACACACGCATCGTTGCACGGTGACTGGCATTACTGAACCTACTGTAGTCTATCCTGCTATCCTCACTTTCAACATCGGTCCCGGATTAATTGCAAGCGCAGGCATGTCTCCAAGAATGTGGATATTTCCAAGAAATAACAATGAGGACTGAACAAAATTAGTCTTCAGATCGACACTGCGTTGTGAAGATGCCCATGTCTCTGCATGCATCCGATAACATCCAATACCATACGCAAGAATGCATCAGAACCCTCGAAAATATTGAATGAATTACCCAAACAGTATAAAATAGTCTATTAAATTCTACAAATTGCCCAAATATTGTTTTATACTTTTAGAAAATGACGTAAAATTAAAAATTGACAACAAAAGACCGAAAATGTCGCAATAAATTAATATTTCTGCAATGTGGGAACTATGATACAGATTTCCGTATAAGTTAGCAATGCCTGTGGTGGACCAATTAAAATATGACTTGTCATCAAAATCCGCACCCTGGACATGAGAGAGAAGCTGCTATTCAGAAAGGAGTAAGGCAAGGCTGCAAATTATCACCCACACTTTTCAATCTATAGCCTACATTGAGTTTGCAATGATGGAAATTAGAGAAAATAAAGTAGGAGTAAAGATTTAACCCGTTGAGTGCTTCGCCCGTCTATAAACGTTGCAAAGTAACTATTACTCTTTCATATTCCCCATTCGCTTTCGAGTGCTGAGTTGATCTCTGGCATGTCCTACCATCAATTGGCCATTATGTAGTACTACCTTTGTTTGGATTTTGCTTCCGGAAGTACCTAACAGAGCATTTTGTAGGTGTGTGTCCTCCACAGCTGGAATTTCATCCGAGACGTAAACAGGCATGGCGGAATAAGAAGCAAATCCTTCACGCCACGTTGTGATTTCTGATCAAAGAATATCAATAATTGCACTAGTAAGGAGCAACAAGTATTACTTGCCTACTGATTTTAGGACCCTTTATTTAATTTTGGTCCATTCATCTGGTAGGCTATGATGATTCAAGCATTGGCGCAATAATTAATTTTGATTAATCTCAGAATAAAATGTATATAAATTTAGGATTTTGAATTTAAATTTAAATAAGTAAATTCCCAAAACCTATAGACATTTAACCCCTCCCCCCTTGATAAGTTAAAAAATATTACTTATAAATTTTTAGCCAACTTTCGATTTTTGCAAAAAATGAAAGTAGACTTATGAGATCCACACAGGGCCAAAAAATGTGTGTCTGTCTGTGTGTGAGTCTGTGTGTGTGTGCGAGTGTGTGTACTCTGAATGTATGTCCCCCTTGATGGAAACCTAATGGTGTCCACCCAAATGTTCAAAACTTAAATAAATTACGACTAACATAATCATCCGATCTCTACCAAATTTTTCAACACCATACATTATATTTCTATGGCGAGCGTCATTTGACTAATCTACAAGGTCATCAGCCCAATAGTTTGCAGATGGCGGCCATGTATGTGTGCAAATTGATTCCCCCTATCAATTCACACACGATGAAACCGAATTGAACGAAATTTGGTACATAGGTAGCACTAGCATAGGACACCTAAGTGTCATATTTTATATTGCCGCCATCTTCATGGAAACGGAATGGCGGCCACCCAAATGTTAAAAGCTTAAATCAAATTACGACCAACCTAATCATTTGATCTCTACCAAATTTTGTAACAACATACCTTTTTGTGGAAGCATCTTTTGACTGAACTACAAGGTCATCAGCCCAATAGTTTTGAGATAGCGGCCGTGTAGGTGTGCAAATCGATTCCCCATATCAATTCAAACACGGTGTATCTGAATTGAATCTTTTTTATTTACAGAGGTAGCACTAGCAAAGGGCACCTCATATTCATGTTTAATATCCGTAGAGCACGTTGTATTTCAACAAGCTACTACAACCAACATTCAATTATGCTCCTTGAAAAGGACAAAGAGTTATAATAATACCCATGCATTTAGGAGAAAGTGGGCTATATGTTCTTTACTGAACATCTTGTTTTAAACTGCAAATGAAAACATTCAGCACTTAAAAGGTTAAGGAGAAAAAATGTCAACTGTGAGAATTGCTGAAGACATTGTCATCTTAGCCGATACGCCAGAGGATTTGAATGAGTTTATAAATTGTATGGACTCCGTCTTGTGGAAAGAATTCATGTTGAAAATCAATCAATGTAAAACAAATATAATGGAATGCTGCCGAAAGTAATCAGAAACCCCTGTGGACATGAAATTGGCAGATGAAACGCTAATGGAAGTAGGAGACTTCTGTTACTTAGGAAGCAAGATAACCAGTGATTGACGAAGCAAAGAGGATACAAACATTAGATTGCTCAGGAAAGGAAAGCATTTCTATAGAGAAGAAATATGTTGGCATCAATAGATTTAAGTATTAGAAATACATTTTTGAATGCCTTTTGTCATCTCTACATGGCTACTACACCTTACATCCGAGGCAATCTGTTTAAAATATTCTAACCTTAGTCAACTCCTACAGTTCTGTCCTCGTCCCTTTCTTTCAAAACTATGTTTGCTATATCTACATGTCTTAGTATGTGCCGTACCAACTTATCATTCTATTCAACAGCAGTCTCCAGAAACATATCTCCTTTCGCACTCGTTTTAATATCTCTTCATTTGTTATTCTATCTACCCATTTGATCTTCATCGTTCTCCTGTAACACCACATTTCAAACGTTTCTATTCTCGTTTTTTCTGCTGCGCCAACAGTCCGATTTTCACTTCCATAGAACGCCACGCTCCAGTTATAGGCTTTCAAAAATGACTTCTGTTATCTGACTAAAGGTGCACAAATTGGCGAAAATGCAATGGCGTCACAGCAACAGACTACGATCATTGCATTGCTGCCATAGTTCAAGTTACATAATAAATGGAAGCTCCTTTTGACTGGAAGAGGTCTGCCAACATGGTGACTTTGAAACATGTATGGCAACAATGAATACAACTCTAATTCAATCCAACTGTAAGAAATTATACCACACCATGTTTGTAGTAAAGGGACAAACAGTAAAGTTTAGTATAAAACAAAGTGTCCAATTTTTGGATGTAACGAGCATTCTCGGAGATCACTGGATGCGGTTTTCACCATTCTGTAAAAGAAATTCTCGAGGAAGGTCCGTGTACAAAAACATTCATTTATGGCCAAAGGAACCGAGCAGTAACGATGTCAGTAAATCAAGCGAAGGAAAACCTACCGTCCGTGCGCCTTTTAAGCTTAGGTTGGGTTAACCGTTAAACTATCTGTATGTGAGGGTCATTTCAGAAGTCATGGCAACTATTTCTTAACCGGCAATAATGCTGCGGGAAACAAAAATCAGGATGAAAGTTTGGAAAGTCGCTGGAATATTATACGCAATGCTGGTACTACATTGCGATCCGGGTACAAGAGGATATGGGTATGAGACATTGAAAGATGCGTAAATAGAGGTCAATGCTTTATTCGTATTACATATGCACGCAACTGGGGAGCGTGATGGCGCAGTGGCTTAGCTGCTCGTCTTTCACCCGGACGGCCGTGGTTCGAATCCCGGTGACAGCGGGGTGGAATTTTCAGCTGAAAAATCACGTGGCGTCAGGCAGGGCATCCGGCCTTAAATCCCCGGTCAAAACCAAAATGAGCCTGGTTGGCTCCGACGACCCCAATTGGGAAAAGTCGAAGAAAGTTTTACATATGCACACAACTAAATAGTACGCTTAATTCGCCGTAGAATTGAGCAGGCCAGAAGTTCTTTCATGAAAATGAGAAAAGTTTTGACCAGCCGTGATTTAAGTCTGTCAGTACGTACCCGACTGCTTCGATGCTACGTTTTTAGTGTCCTGCTCTATGGAGTTGAATCATGGACACTTACCGGGGTTTTAAGTAAGAAACTGACAGCATTTGAAATGTGGACGTATCGCAGGATTTTAAGGATATCATGGACAGCTAAAGTCACAAACGTGGAAGTACTGTGGCGTATGCACAAAGACTTGGAAATTCTCGGTATCATCAAAAGGAGAAAAAAAGAATACTTTGGTAATTTCATGCGCAACAACAAATACCACCTTTTGCAATTAATTATCCAAGGGAAGATTGATGGCATTAGGGGTCCAGGACGCAGACGAATATCCTGGCTAAAGAACTTAAGCCAGAGGTTTGGACTTAATACAGTGTCACTGTTTAGAACAGCTATGGACAAACAGCAGATCATGCTACTGACCGCCAGTGTTCTTGGAGGACGAGGCCTTTGAAGAGGAAGAAGAAGAATACTCGTACTCATACGAGTAACCAACCTTCAAAATAATCCCCCAAGGCGTCCAGACATCGTTGCCAACGGAGAGGAAGGCGCTGAATACCATCCGCGGTGTGTGCTACCTCTCGTCGATGCGCTGTTGCGATGTCTTTCCTGTTTGCGGCGTCTTCAATTTGGGAATGAGATCAAAGTCGCACGGACTGAGATCAGAGGAGTGTGGAGGGTGTTCCAAGAACTCCCATCCCTTCTGCCGCACAAGGTTCTGGACACAGGCTGCAGTGTAGCTTGTTGCATTGTCATGGAGGAGTAGGCCTATTGCATTGTTGAGAAACCCTGGACGTTTCCTTCGCAGTGTACGACGAGGAGTGTGCAGCAGAAATGATATCTAGTACGTTGCAGTGACAGTGTGGCCCTCACAAACAGGATGACACACGAGAACACCCTGGCCGTCATAAGCCAAAATAAGCATGGCCTTCGTGGGTGACGGAGTCTGTCGAACCTTGTGTCTTCGTGGTGAACCACGGCGACGCCATTCATTTGATTGTCTCTATAGTTCTGGTTCTTAAGCTCGTGCCCACGTTTCATCAATTGCAATAATGCTATTCAACATCCTTGTCAATGACCTTCATGGTGGAATCGCTCCAGATGGATACGGCATGTCTCGTATGGAGTCCATTTTTGCACCTCAATTAAAGCATGTGGCATCCACTTTGCACAAACTTTGCGCATCTGCAATTCAGTCCGTTAAACGCGGAACACTGTTGATGCAGACATACCCGTATGTGCGGCTAATTCCGCCACAGTCCCAAATCCTTTCATCTGCTAAACTGTTTTCGATAACAGCCACGTGCACCTCTGTGTGAGCAGACGCTGGACGTCCACTGCGCAGCAGGTCATCCGTTGCTACCCGTCCACGTTTAAAGACCTCCACCCAACGTGCAACAGTTCGATAGGGCAACGCCCTATCACCCAGTGCTTCTCGTAGCTCGGCATGTCACTCACGAGTACTTCTGCCTCGCAGACATGCAACTTTTACACATATGCGCACTCTTCAACTTCAGCGACATCCATCTCGGAACACAGTCTCTAGAATACTAACGTTTGCATGTGTTGTCTACTTGACACCAATGCACTCAGGCGTCATCTGGTGGTCGCATCCCATTCTCCGTACACCATGTTTTCAAATGTATGTGGTGCAATAACCGCATGTGTGGTTATTCGGAATATATAAAATAGTTGCCATGCTTTGTACTATTAGTGTAAGAATTGTTCAGCATGAAAAGTTCTACAGTGAGTCTGGGAATGTTCTCCGCAGCGCCTACATGAGTCTGCGAGAGCTAGCTACAGCAGTTACGTTGGCAGCACGGCTGCCGCTTGCATCATAACAAACAAACAGTAAACTTTGTACTCACCACAGCCATTCATAACAGATGCTGGATTTTTTGTCCTTGTGATCGAAGACAGACATCAACACATCGACTTAGAGATTCCTGTTTGTTGGGCTATTTTTCGTGTTGATTTACTTGGACTACGCAGCATTATATCGGAGACTTCGTCAAGTTTTTCGTCTGTTAAAACTGAGCTAGTCACACGAAATTTACTTATCAAATCCCGAACGGTATCACGGTTTGGACACTTTGAATTGGGAAACCGCGCCTGAAATCTTAATTTTACATTTTCTGTAAACCAATCGCCTTCGCGAAAAACGTATTCCACCAAAAAAAAACTCTCTTCAGTAGTAAACATTTCCGCCTGTATACTGTTGCACTCTTCCAATAATATATCTGAACGTTCGCTTATCGCAATACACACTGAAGACATACACGCTCGCTCGGTTATCGCAATACACACTGACGATTCGACAGTCTACAGCCCACACGCGGGAGTCCCCCTTTCAAGGACACAGTACTGACAACTAAACTCACGACGCAACCGCTCGCAGCTGCACGTTGCTACTGCAGAGAACATTCTTGGGCACCCTGTACAAAAAAGTACACGACAGCATATCTCTATCTTTAACAAATCGCCCACTATAAGTATTTTACGTTTTTATTTTTTCCATCAATCTCCATTCAGTGAAAATTTAAATTACTAGCTTCGGAGAGAGTTTACGACCTAGCGAGTGAGCCTATCACCCCAGCTTCGGCCAGCATCAAACTGTCGAGTCGTGTCGAGTTAAGACTTCAGAGAAGGAAATATGTGTTTGGAGTTTCGCTATTCACCTCGGATTTTCTGAATTTTGTCTGGGACCTGCCGTCCGTGCGCCTTTTAATCTTACTCTTGGCAAACCGTTAAAGACACCGTGTGAAGCCCGTGACTTGAGTTGAAGGCTAACTGGCTCTATCAAGTCTCGTGGTCATAAATTCTCTCTGAATTTCAAACGTATGGTCGTACAACTATTGGGTTTTAGGAGGCACTCTGCAGAGGAATCCATGTTTTGACCTCGGAAGAGTTTATTTGAAAATGCATATAAATGATTACGGTATTTTAATTTGGGATGTCAGTTGTACGTGGCTCCCATACTGATCGGTCTGGTTCTTAATTGTAAACAAGGTGCAGAGTGACGTGAGCTCGTAAAAGTATTTGATCATGTCAGTGAGATGACCTCAAGATAGCGGGCACGTAACCAACAGGTACCTCCATCATCTGCAGCTATTTTAAACCTGTTCACCTCGTCTTAAAACCCACCATTGTAACACCAGAAAACAGCCGGTATGCTTCTTCCTAACGGTGAGTGAAAATGAAAATCCACAGCTTGCTTCCAGTCTCCGACCGGGTCAGGAATGGAATGAATGAAGCCCCCATCTAGCGGCGAGGGTATGAACTGTGCTGGCTGCCGAGGCCTGACGCACTCCTCTGGGGCAATGATTAAATGAATGACAGATGAAATGAAATGATAGTGGAGAGTGTTGCTGGAATGAAATGTTGACAGGGAAAACCAGAGTACCCGGAGAAAAACCTGTCTGCCTCCGTTTTTTCCAGCACAGATCACACATGGAGTGACCGGGATTTGAACCATAGACCCAGCGGTGAGAGGCAGGCGTGCTGCCGCCTAAGCCACGGAGGCTTCTCCTAACGGTGAGTACTGTGCATAAATACACTTGCTTAATGTTCTTGCCTGACCACCTCATGGGGGTGGTGGCTAGCACTCTTGTCAGTCATCCCATAGGATCGGACTCGGTTTACTGGATCTATCGATAAATTTAATTCTGGTTGAGGTTTGAAGCCTGTATTCAGATCACTTTCCTTTGGTCCATACTACCGCGCATAACCTTCGCAATTCCCGGATTTACATGACTTTTCCTTGGTCCCAACTAAAGGTTTGCGACTAGTGGAGCTCTATGTGTTGTGTATAGTTAGCATAGACGTTAATACAGTCGACAATACAACAATGACTTTAATGATAAAACGAAAGGTTACAAATTAGTACAAGACATGCCCACGGTTGGCCTACTCTTTTATTACCATTTCCCAACACTATCTGTAGTACAGGACAGCTGCACAGAAAAAAAAACTTTTGTTCCAAAAATTGTGCTATGGTTGGCTTCTTGTAAATCGTTGTAAAGCTTAACTCTGAATTTTAGAATAATTTGCACGAGCATTTTGTCGGAAAACTAAAAAAAAAAACATTGAAATGCGTTTTTCTCTGAATCGACGCATTTTTTAAAAGTCTATTTAAACAAAAAAGGTAGAGGACATTGTCACCTACAATTCGTCTCATTGAGGTCATGTCATACGTTTTGAAATGCAGAAGTTAGGTGGCGCCAAAGTTTCCAAAAAAGTGTTCTTTCACTTTTTGTCCTAGAAAAAATGTTTTGTTCACAAAAGAGCGAATTAGAAATTTGTTCCTCTCAAAATTGTCTGCTTTTCTAACGATTTTCAAAAAGCCAACCATAGCACAGTTTTTTGAACAAAACCATTCCAGCTGTATTGTACTACTGTATCTGGCATTGATTTCACTTACTTGTGCAAGGCACCTCTGTGCCATCTTTCCTGTCGACCTCCCATGGTCAACTCTTGTTCTATTCCGGACCCCGACGGTATTGGGGTGTCCAAGGTCTAGGGTGCAATTCACTTTCCGGCCTTAATTAATTGGCCCTTGTCTCATCTTTCCTGATCCCTCGTTATTCGAGGGATTAGGCCTCTCTTTCTTTTCATGATTTCTCCTAGCTTCAGCTCAAGATCCTAAAGGAGGCAGGGTGTATTGTGCCCAATTAGACACGGCAGACTGGCATCGAACTCGGGTCTTATCAAAGAAGACCAGTTCCATGATTCTGCCCAGAATCGAATCATTGATCTCTGAGGGGGAACAGCTACAGGGAACCCGAGGAGCAATGAGTTATATCTGCATATAATCATAATAGCAGGATTTCACGGCTAGAATGGGAATATCATAGCTTTTTAAGGTGGATAATTGCAAGAAAATGCAGGCCTATGTACGTTTTAGAAGCCTGAATCCATGAAAGCAAACCAGCTTGACAGTTGACAAATCGGAGTTAGCGAAGGGGCGTATTTAGGTGACGCCAAGGAACTAATTTTCGTCTGGACCGCAGGAACAGCTCAAGATTAATGACTCTGGGATCCACCGGTTCACAAGGCATAAGAGTAGAGAGGGGGCAGCCGCCCACAGAAATTAATTGATTACAGCCAATTGGAGCATTGAAATGAAATAAAAATTACACACAGGTGATTATATTCTAGGAAAGGTAATTTAGGAGTGTTCTCACGCCTAAATTAAAGCCTACATCTATAAACGAGCCTCTGAACAGACTGCTTTAATAATTGAGTCATCTATAATACGTATTGTTTGAGCCGCGTACAGCGAGCAAGTAACGTAGAATCAAGAGATTTACGTCAATAAGTTGCGGGGATCATCCAAACATAGCTTGCGCGTTAGGCGAATCTAGTCGGCTAAATCTTCGATATCTACGAGATAGTATCGCCTTGGAGCATACTTGTATTATTCGCAGCGAAGTTGGACAGAAGCTGTCTGTATCCACCGTTTGCAGAATTGTGCCACTAGGGATAACTATTAGAGACCCTGTGTGAGCCCATGTATTAATTGATCTGCCCTTAGAGGTAAGACTAATGGTTCGTCGTATAGGAAATGCCGATTTCCTCTTGTTATAGGCAGCTGCACCAGTGAGAGAACTTTGATACTCACTTGAGATGCGCGCCAGAAGCCACTAATGTCGCCACAGAACGGCAAAGCTATCCGTGATCCATCCCCTGCCATGAATATTAATTAGGAGCCGAGATGAGCCCATTATACTAAATGTAGTGAACCCGAGGGAGTCAAGCTGACTGGTATCGAAAGTGGATCTCAGAGACTGGGATCTCAGAATGAAGGTTCCACTAGGGAACGAACCCGAGATCTGTTGAGAGAGTTTTAGTTGTAAAAACCCCTAGAGGAAAGTACATATTTAATCACTGGTGTGATATCAACTGATGTTGACATTATTTATTAAAATAATGCAGGGAAAATGAGTGGATTACAGCATTATTGGACTGGATGAAGGAAGCTATGCTGTAGTTGAGCACGAAAGTTGGAGAGTTTGACATCTAACTAATAGCCCCAGAATTGTGGGAGGAGACTCGTGGAGCCGTGTCAATCTCGTCGACCTACTTATGTCGTCTGGAGCAGGTCGGGGGGTGAAGAAATGGCCCAGTTCTTCCCCGTTTCAGAATGGAAATGAGAATGGGATGGGAAGATCCCAGTGAAAATCATTGATTACTCGTGATTGGAGCAATGCAATGACATGAGAGTGGCACACATGTAAATCTTTAGCCAGGAGGCTAATTATAAAGCCTTTAAACTGTGAAATCAAGGCATATTTAATGGAGTGCGCAAGAACACAGGCCTTTTCGCTATGGCAAAGGCAATTAATATTAATTAATTGGCCGATTGATCCTGCAGCACACAGATAGTTTTGGGACCAGCGAGGAAAAAGGAACCCTATGAGCATTATTTCGAGACCAGAATCATCCTGGGACAGAAAATGAATCTGCGAGGGAATTCTCGACCTAATTTTTCTTGTGAAACGAATATAAGGATGTGGACTTAGGTCAGAGAGGGCAGTTGGAACAGACTCGAGCGCGGAACGTATGCCGCTCTGGCCCCGGGAAGGACGCTCACACAAAGACTTGAACATTTGTGTTAATCAGTATATTCG
This sequence comes from Meconema thalassinum, assembly GCA_946902985.2. Classification (NCBI taxonomy): domain Eukaryota; kingdom Metazoa; phylum Arthropoda; class Insecta; order Orthoptera; family Tettigoniidae; genus Meconema; species Meconema thalassinum. The sequence continues at coordinate 356,521,191 of OX336394.1, read as the reverse complement.
CCGTGCAGTGTAATGCCCCTATTGATAATATAATCATGCATAGTCATGAAGGAAGAATAAGTACTGTAATCAACGAACTTTATTATGCGAAATGCGCGTTATCGAAGTCGAGGAGGGAGGCTCGGACTTCAGCTTGGGAAGCCGTGCAGTGAAACTGTTATAATACTTTTTATTAAGGACAGTCGTGCCGTTTGTGTATAGTCGGCAGTACGAGCAATTGTTAGTGTTCACAGAGGAAGTACCGTGTGATATAATTTGCAGAACTATTGAAAGTAATAATTTGTGTAATTACTATGTACAATGTTGAGCGCAGTGTATAATAGATTGATTGGTTATACATGTCTTAGTCCGCCGGACTGCGCCGGGAGAAACTTTATGATGCGTTTGGTGAAATGTCTTAAGAATACCAAATAGTAACGCTCAGGACAAAAGTAAGCATATTCGTGCAAAGCAGGAAGTTTATCGTAGGATAATGGATCGACGGTTGGTGAATCCGTAGGCAGATGATCGAGACTTTCAATCAGGAGTTGGTAGGAGCATGGAAGAGGCCGTCAACAACCTGCAGTTCTGATATCTTGCCAGGAAATTTCAACCGTAATGAATGTAAATAGTGATGTGTGCTTTTATAGTGATCATATGTGAAATATCTTTTAAATTAATATTACGACAAGTGCTATAAAGTGTCATGTGTAAAGAAGGGATAGCTTCATCATAGAAATGGAAAGTGCCGTGTGGTTTGTGGAACAAAGGTCTTATACAATGGGTATTATCAGTGTAGAATTTTCGCGCTAATTATGCCAATGGCAGGCGACACTGGAAGATATGAGTGGTTGGAGCCACCGGGATAAGCCTATGTGAGTACCCCACAAATCATGATTTTATAGAAGTAGCCCACTGCATGTAATGTGATTTCAGAAAGATAAAATGTGCCAGTAAGAATCAGTATTAGGAGGTAGACCCTCAGTGTTTATGGTTGTTTTGATTTTATTAGAGTTGAGATGTTTTTATACATGAGTGAGTGGATTAATCGTTACCACTATTATAAAATGGCAAATCAGTTATGTAAAACTTAACGTAACGAACACGGATGTTCGATATTTAAAATGGTTATGTTGTGTCGGATTATGGTAATTTATGTCAGTAATAATAATAATAATAATAAATAATAAAAGGTATAAATGAAGACATCAGGAAAAAAAAGTGTTGCAAGGAAGAAATATTTACGCTAATTGGAATATTTATCGATCCAAGCAGTAGATAATACATTAAGGGATGAGAAAAGAGTTTAATATCAGAATATATTGCGTTAATGGGAATATAATTATGCAAGGAAATGGAAGAGTTTAATTGTGAATTGAATTTGTAGCTTGTGAATAAGCTTGTAGAGTAATTGATAGATTTCTCTTACTAATTATAGGACGAGAGCATGGCATCAAGTTATGGAGCCAGGTAATCTATTCGACGTGTAAAGTCTCGTATAGCCTTGGGCGTACAGAGATATTTAATTTATGCCAGAGTGTTTAGTGTGGTACCCTAACTCTGATGATGGATATGGAATGTTCCGGGTTCGAATCCTGTGGTAGGTGAGAGGAGAACAATGGACACCTCTGCACCATACCTGATCGACCGAGAACTTATTATTGAATGATTCGGCTCTTGTGAAGCGAATTTTATTGACGGCAGCGCGTGACTGACCGTAGCATTTATTAAGATACCGGCTATCCAACTCGACCTGTGTTTATGAATCTCGTGCCTTCATATCATGAAATTGATCTATTGAGGCCAGTTATTATCCTAAGGTTAGGAATAAATGTATAAACTCGTCCAGAACCTATTGCATACCATTCAGTTTAAAACATATGGGATCATGTGGGTCATTGTGACCACACTATTGTATTTAGAATCTTATACTGCTTGGGGAAATAAAAGCCAGAAGTCAGGAAGTGAGGGATGGCGCACGTGTTGTGTCCAGACCACTCCGCTCTATTGTATACAAGCCGCTCTGAGGGGCTGAGCTGTAAAACGAACCGTGAAAGTTAACGTTTAGAAAGGGCAGAATTGAGACCCAGTTTGTATTGAAAGGAAACATTGTTATATTGTGTAATGAAGTTATGTGGTTTAAAAACACATTGGTAATCATAGAGCATCCTGATGATTGAAATTTTAGCAATCTTACGAATGGTCGGAAGATGCATTTTATACTGACACTGACACGAATTTACGAAGTTGGGCACTTGACGCCACAGGCTACGCTCGCAAGGGTAGCTTAATAATACCATCCGATACAGCGATAACGAAAGTTTTGAAGATGAAATCACAACGGCATGCAGTGGAACTATAGAAAGAGGGAAGTGTAGGGGTAGATTTGCATAATTATGGAGTTGCACGTAGATTTGTTGTGCAACACCTGAATTGGCTAATGCATGATAAAGCATTTGGTGGGAAGAGAGAGACCAAACACAACGGTACACATAATGTCAAAGTAAGATGTGGTGTAAGAAACAAATAATTTTGTGAAATTAAAGAAGTCACACTAGATGACAGAAGAGTAAAAGTACAGTTTGTTTATGAAAGTTGTATGCGCATCAGCGCACTAGAGTGGATTTTGAAGTCAATCTAGGGGTAAAGGATTGATTAATGATATGGATTTAAAATGATTAAAATTATGTGAATAATTAGTGGATTGAGGGAGTAATTTTGCTTTGTTTGTGTATATTATTTGTTGGGATTGTGTTCTTTAATGTTTGAAGCCATGATTTAATGCTGAATTAAAGTCTTTAGAATAGAGTTGTGCTTTATCATTGTAGAGTTGATACCTTTTAGTCTCAAATCAAAAACATGTAACTGCTCAGTGGGAGAACGGGACACGCCGAGACCTGAAGCTAGCTGGAGGCGGAAGCATGTTTTCCATGGAAATTACTCACATGGGTACAGTAGGTGTTAAATAATTTAGAATGACTCAATTACTAGGGATACAACACTCAGGGTACCTCCAGTATAACTGCACCAGTAAACAAACTTGACCTTGTGAGAAGCCAGATGGGGTGGCAGGAAGGCTACTAGACCGGCGGCCATCTTTCTCAGGCAGCCGAAACTAATTTATTGTCCGCTTGGAAAGGAGATCTGTTGACCGGAACCTTTTATTTTAAAAGCGTAGTGGGACACTGAATTTCGAAAAGTAATTAAGATATGATTGTCGTGATGATGCCAATTGAATTAAATGCTTTATTTCCACACACATACCATGTTGGATCGCTCTGATCGGATAATATTTGGCCCAGTTATTCTCTAAGGAGGAATACTGCACCAAATAAATATAGGCATCTTTGTAAAGTGTATTTTGCCCAGTTTACACTAATTTATTCATACGGGTAGAGTAATTTCAATGACATGTCACGTTTGTAACGATAATGTTTTGACCAGACCCAGAAAATCGTTGTATGGTGAAGCTATAAAACATTTCTATCCATTTGTATTTTGGAAGGGAATACATACCACTTCAGCGTTTCAAATTGATGGGAAAAGGAATACGATTCGCACGACACAACACTTATTAATTAAGGCATAGGATAATGAATTAATGTTAATGAAAGTAAATGCCCCGTGTAAAACGGATAAATGTTTAATAATTGCAGATTTAATGTCATTTAAAGATAATTTATGTTTATTGTGTTGTGATATTCCAGTTTGTGTTAAATTGTGCCACGTGAAGAACAATATGGACACTCGCAAATGTCAGAGAGTATCAATAATAGGATGTTTGGAATAGACTTGAGTGCGGTAAAGCACTAATGTTAAGGAGAGACTCACAGATAACTTTGATTTTGTTGTGGGAAGTAAATGTAAAGTATCTTTTGTTTATGTTTTGTGTTGTATAGCCATGATTTTCTATCATTAAATGTTATATTTAGGAATATGTTGTTTCTTTCAAGTAGAGTAGTCACCTGACAGACTCAAATCCTGAGCATGTGATCGTATGGTGGGCATGAATGTCCCATACCTCGAAAGACCGTGAGTTAGCTGGGATACGAACACATGTTCCATATGATGACGATTGGGTACAGTATGTATCCCCACCACTTACGGTGCACCCTGGATAGTGATACTCCATCAAGGACTCACAGTATTTCCTGCCTTCTGCTCAAGGTCCTAAAGGAAACAGCGTCTCCGTATCCCCACCACTTATGGTGCACCCTGGATAGTGCTACTCCTTCAAGGGCTCACAGTATCTCCTGCCTTCTGCTCAAGGTCCTAAAGGAGGCAGAGTGTCTGTATCCCCACCGCTTATGGTGCACCCTGGATACTGCTCCACCCGCAAGGGCTCTCGACTGGTATGTACTTGAATTGGTGACCCCGAGGGATTTCTGAGCTGGCTCAGATTTTCCCCTTTTTAGTGACTCTGGGGTGAACGCCCTGCTCTTCCCCTTTCCACCAGCCTTTCATGGCTCTTCTCCATTCCAAGTCCCTCAATGCTCATATTTCGGGGAACCGACCCTAATAATTACACGCACTACTACAGTCACCGCAGAAACACAGGTTATCAGATATATTGAACACACCCAAGTAGACGGGGCAGTTGCTTAAGCAGTCCGAATCCCTAAAACGAGTTAGTTAGTTATTGTTGTTTTAAGGGGCGTAACTACGAGGTCATCTGCCCCCCCCCCTAGGGTTTTTCTGTGTTGCCTAAGTAAACGAAATGTATGCTTTTCAGTCGGTCAACACCCAATTATATTGAAAGGAAGGAAGGAAGCTTGTAGTTTAACGTGACCGTTAATCTTGAGATCATGAGCCACGTGACCTCCTTTTTACGTGGAATCCGAACCACAGGACATGGCATTTCACTTCGAAAATCTCACATGCATTGACCGGGAATCGAACCCGGACCACCTTGGTGAGAGGCATACAGCTAGACCGCTGAGCCACCACGCCCCTCCAATTATATTGGGTGTTATGCCCTAAACCTGAAAGAAAGTTGGTACAGTAGTTTAACTCGATTCATTTCAGGGGCTTGGACATCGCGGTCATTCATCCCCGTGTACTTGGGTGAGTGTCAAGTTTTGTCTGATATTCATTTAATTGTGATGGCTGTATCAGTGCGTGTATTTGTAATTAAGGTGAGGAAAGGTGGCAGCCATGACCTTAAGTTAGGAACCATCCCAACATTCAGCTGGAGTAGAAGTGGGGAAACCATTGAAAACCACTTCCAGGGTGGCTGCGATGAGAATCGAACCCGGACCTCCGGGTTTACAGTCACGGGTTCAAACCCAGCCGAAGTCGTCAGATGTTTTAATAGCGTTAAAAATCCCTCAGTATGCCTCCCTTCGGACGGGAAGTAAAGCCGGCGGTCATTATGTCATAGATTTATGGCTTGGAGAAGAACCTTCCACTAATTACAATTGTGTGAAGCTAAATTATAGGTTCGATTTGACTAACGCCTTTAGGTTTTGGGGCTTAACACACATTATAATTGTGTAAAATCATGTTGGCCGACTAAATACCTTAAATTTTGTTCAATTAGAACAACTCTCCTCACTGCGATTGGTACGAGATCGGATACGGTTAGTCTTATGTACTGTATTTCCACATCTTCAGTGTGTTTCTACTAATTTAGAAGTGTAGGGCTACTTGAGAACTTGATCTTCTCCGTGCTGTTTGTTTACCTACCAGTTCAACTTTTTGCGCGAGAGAGCGTGTTGTATAACACCATGTAAAGGTTAGGAACGACACTAATGTAAATGTTACTGAAATGTCACATCTTATCCCGTGTCAGCTACTTTCTCCTCTCCTCTATACACAGCATCTCTTGAGAGTCACCCCAAATCTTGACTATCTTTGTGTACCCACTGTTGATGGGACCAAGCACTAATGTAATTGGATTTATATGTACTACAGAGCACGTATATCTATGTAAATATATGTTTAGCCTATTTTCACTTATGAAAAAAATAGGCTTATGACATACAATATTTCAGATTGATTGCTGTAATATAAGGTGCGTTCAAAAAGTAACGAGCCGGAGGCATAATTACAGAAACCAGTACCTGTATGATAGAAGTAATGGCCCTGGCTGTTGAGGCACTTGTCCCACTGTGACACGAGGCGGTGAATGGCTGTCTCATAAAATTCCCTGGGCTGCGATGTGAACCAGTTCCGCACGTACAGCTGGACGTCGGCGTCCGAGGTGAATCGTTGGCCTCACAGAGCCCTTTTCAGAGGACCAAACATGGCGTAATCAAAGGGAGAGAGGTCTGGACTGTATGGAGGGTGGCCGAGAATATCCCATTTGAATTTCTGCAGGAGTGCCGCGACTGTGTTGGCCGTATGAGGTCGTGCATTGCCGTGGAGCGACCACGGCGGCTATGGCGTTCACTGTCACTCGGCGGTCCTGGGTAATGAGTACGTCAACCAGCTGGACGTTGTCATTGGTAGTGCAGGGGAGTGCCCCAGACCGGGCATCATCGGCTAACGACACCCGTCCTTCCCTGAAGCGCTTGTGCCACGTGTTGGCCCTTGCAAGGGACATGCAGTGTTCGCCGTACACTTGTGATATTCGGCGATGAATGTCCGTTCCCCTACTCCTTCCGATGTCAGAAACCGAACAACACCACTTTGCTCTTCGTTTGACGCCTCCATGTCACTGTTTGCAATGCGACTGGCAGCGTTGGACGATTGATGCATGCTGCTGCTCGCTTTGTGTCGTCACGTGACGTGCACGCGTGCCCTCTAGCGACGGGCTGTGACATTCCACGCTCTGGTTGGAACCACACCTCGTTACACACGCCACGATTAGCCGATGTAGTCATCGGTTTGCGCATTCCAGCCTCCAGCTCGTTACTCTTTGAACGCACCTTATAGATTCGTAGATATTGAGAATCGTGTAAATCTTTCGGATGGTTGCCAGGTTGGATTTTTATATATGTAGGCCATAGAGTTATTCACTATTACATGAGAATTATTGCCTAGGTTCATTATTCAAACATTCACTTCGATCGCATGATTAGGTCACAAAAAATAAAAATAAATATTTTAAAATTTCGCACAGCCGCCACCTTAAAGTTGTGTAAATAATTGAACTAAATTAGATGTCAGTAGATGAAAATGTGTATAAATATTTGCTGTTCAAAGTTAAATTGCCCTCGGATGGTTAAATCGCGAGGAAAGTCTATTTAAATGCTTCAACTTCGCTTGACCGCCATGTTTGTTTTGTACTCAACAATTTTACGAAAGTCCCATATAAACCTTTAGTAGTACCCTTTATCACCGTAAAAAAATCAGAGTGATATCTGTTTCTGTTGAGGAAATATAACAATAGCAGTAAGATATTTCGCACGGCCGCCATGCTGGATTTATGCCTGCGGATGCTGCAAAAGGTCCGACTGATAGAATCAGTGCTGCTCTACTGCATGAGTGAGGAATGGTATTGCAAACTACCTTACTCTTCACCTGCGCTAACATAACTCCACTGCATTAGTTTTTGAGGTTTACTTCAGGGGTCGCGCCGACCATGTCTTACCCAGCAATCTTCAACCATACAGCTGAGCAGCAGTCGATTGGTGATGCAAGACCCTCAGTGGCTTCCTAAGAAGAAATACAATTACCAAGAGAGAGAGATTGTAAACAAATACAGTATAACGTTATATGTAGAAATTACACATACCGTATTTTCATTAAAAGAAAATTAGACATGTTAAAGAGGATCCATACGTAACCCAACATTATTTACTGCATTCCGAAGATCTCATATCCAACAAGTAGTTTTGTGACAAACTATACAGTCTATGTTCATATATCCGTTAATTGCCACTATCAACACACAAAATTTCAGTTTGATTGCTGTTATAGATTCGTAGATATTGAGAACCGACTAAATATTTCGGATGGTCGCCTTGTTGGATTTTATATATGTAGGTCCTAGAGTTATGTACTGTTACATGAAAATTATTGTGTACGTGTAGCATTCAAACTTCAATCGCATGATTAGGACACAAGAAGTAATAAGGAGATTTTAAAATTTCGCACAGCTGCCATCTTGTGGCTATGGAAACAATTGAAATAAATTAGATGGCAGTGGATCAACATTCGTATAAGGATTTACTGTACCAAGTTTCACTGCACTCGGATGGTTAAATTGCGAGAAGCGTCCATGTGAATATTTAACTTCGCGTCGCCGCCATGTTGGATTTGTGATCACCAGGTTATTTAAAGTCTTATAGATGAACATAAGTTCATAGCCCCTATGAACATAAAAAAATCACTTTGATTGCTTTAATAGATTCGTAGATATTCAGAGCCGTCTAATTATTTCGGATGGTCACCATGTTGGATTGTTAAATTTATAGGCCACAGGGAGCCATGTACCATTAAAGGAAAATTATTGCGTAGGTTCATTATTCAAACTTTCACTTCGATGGTATGGTTACGACACAAGAAATAAAAACTTAATTTTAAAATTCGCACAGCCGTCATCATGAGGTTATGTAAACAATTGAACTAAATTGGATACCAGTGCATTACAATGTGTATAAACATTTCCTGTACCAGATTCCATTGTGTTAGAAACAATGAATCGCGAGAAAGGTCTATTTAAAATTTTCAAATTCGCTTGGCCACCATGTTCGTTTTGTAGTTAACCGGTTTTTGAAAGTCTTATAGATGAACTTCCAGTAGTGCCCTTTATATCCGTGCAAAATTTCAGGATGATACCACTAAAAGTTTCAGAGATATAGAATACCGAAGAAATATTTCGCACATCCGCCACCTTGAGGTTATGTAAACACTTGAACGAAGTTAAATGTCGGTGCATTACAATGTGTATAATCATATACTCTACCAAGTTTTATTACGTTTGGTTGGTTAAATCGCGAGAAGCGTCTATTTAAAAGTCGCAAATTCGCGAGGCCGCCATGTTGGTTTTGTAGTTACCAGTTTTTCAAAGGTCACATAGGTGAACTTCTACTAGTTCATTTTATCACCGTAAAAAATTCCAGGGTGATATCGGGAATAGTTTCTGAGATATTGAATGCTGGTGAAATATTTCGCACAGCCGCCATGTTGGATTGGTGAGACATAACAAAATTTGAAAGGCACGGTCGGGGTCGTCCGCGATAGTGCTATGAAATTACCGAGTTTCTTTGAAATCGCTCCAGCCGTTTAGAAGTTATTAGCGACCCCCCCCCCCCCCACACACACACACATGGATAAAAGGTGATCGCATAAGCCTATTTTTTCAAAATTGAAAATAGGCTAACAATTGTATTACACGTGACACATCCGTATTCATAATGCTAAACAATTGTTGGTTAAATTCCAATTGCCACTCAACTATACAACACGGTTGACAACTGACGATAACCACAGGGAACACTAAAGGAACATTCAAAACACGCACGGACTGGTTGGCACCTGAAAGCAAAATGTACACACCATATTATTTTTTCGAAAGAAGATTTACTTTTACTCATTTTCGGGTAACTCAGTTAACGTATTTGTTGAAATTCTCTATTTGTTATTTCAATATTCAATTTTCTATATGGATTTTTTTTTTGAATTTGAATGTAAAGCCCAATATTTTATTTACATTCATTTCAATAGCCTTCTCTACAAAATAAGTGTATTTTTGAAAAATTTTAATGTGAAGCCCAATATTATATTTCATGTTCGAATATGATGAAATGTAAATATTATGGTATGTCCGAAAACTGTACTATACTATAATGAGGCCCATTAAAGTACAAGTTTTCATTATGATACAGTTTCTCCCACCAAACAGAGTTCAAGAAACAGTTGTGAGACCAATTAGGTGAGGAGAGCATCGCACCTGCGCTCACTTCCATGGCCTCCTATTTTAAATTCGAGGAGGCCATGGTCAAATACAAGGCATTCTCTGCGTCCCAAGTGCTCTGTTCAATTCATAAAACTGGCGAAATCTTGACAGATATTTATGAATATTAATGTTCGAACATAAAATAGTTATAATTATCGTCGAACATAAACAGTCTTATGCAACTCGCCTATAATGGCATGGAAAGTATAAGACTCGCTTCGCTCGTTTTATGAACATACTCGTGTCTTAATTATTGCCATTATAGGCTTGTTGCATAATGTACTATTAATTAGATTCAATTACATTGCAAGGATATCCAGTTTAATATTTTATTTTATTCCTTTAACTAGCAACCCACCCCGGCTTCAACCGGGAACAGTTATGAATGCATTACGTGATAAGCGCTTTTTTTCTCGAAGTCAATGAACTACGACCTATATCCGTTTTACGTCTCGGCATGATGGGTTAAAATCACTGACTGGACTATTAGTTATATTATCATGTAGATGCATGTGCAACGAATTCTTGTCAGACGTAATTTAAGAATGGCGAGGTGCATGAAACACAAATCCCCCTTCCATCCAATCTTAACTTGAATGTGTATTTAGCAGGAACGAAAATTTCACATGCGAAATGAAGAAAAGCCGAATTGCACTTCCAGGGAAACTCAACACGTCTCAACAGTTTGCTGCTGGCTGTATCTGCGGCAATAAGCTCGTCCGCTAGCCAGGCTGTAACTGGGGGGATAGGCTCGCCCCTAGCTAGCTCGTACAATGTCGCCTCAGTAATTGAATAGAGATTGTTGGAAGAAATTTAAACGTAATAACACTAATAGTGGGCTATGTATTGAAGATAGAGATATGCTCCCCCGAGCTTTTTTGTAGAACTTTTTATGCTGAAAAATTCTTACACTCATAGTATATTGATATTTTTAACGGTTTGCCCAGCGTAAGTTTAAAAAACTCAAGTACGCCAGTTATTTTTCGACCTATTCACTGAAATCGTTAGTGCTTGACTTCCTTTGGTCATAATTTTTTTTTCTACAGAAACCTTTCTCGAGATATCCTTTACAGAGTGGTAAAAACTGCATCGAAATCCATTCAGTGGTTCTCGAGATTACCCGTGACATCCAGGAATCGGGGACCCCTCCGTCCAATCTTAAATTGATTGTGAATTTTGCGGAACGAAAGGTTCACAGGCGAAATGAGAGTTGCCCTTCACAGGCGAAATGAGAGTTGCACTTCCAGGGAATGGCGAGGTGAATGAAACTCAAATCCCCCTTCCGTCCAATCTTAACTTGACTGTGTTTCACAGGCGAAATAAAGAAAACCCGAGTTGCACTTCCAGGGAAACTCCAATCACAACCACCCTTCTCAGAAGTCTTAACTCAACACGACTCAACGGTTTGCTGCTGGCTGTATCTGGGGGCAATAGGTTCTCCCGCTAGCTAGGCTGTAACAGGGATGATAGACTCGCCCTTTGCTAGCTCGTAAACTGTCACCTCATCAGTTGAATGGACATTGTTGGAAGAAATTAAAACGTAAAAACACTTATAGTGGGCGATGTATTGACGATAGAGATATGCTCTCCCGGACTTTTTTGAAGAACTTTTCATGCTGAACAATTCTTACACTCATAGTATTTAGATATTTTTAATGGTTTGCCCAGCGGAAACTTACAAAGCGCTCGGACGCCAGGTTTTTTCGACTTTTCCACTGAAATCGTTACTGCTCGGCTTCCTTTGATCATAAATAAATTATTTTCTACAGAAGTCATCCTCGAGATATCCCTTACAGAATGGTCAAAACCGCATCAAAATCCATCCAGTGTTTCTCGAGTTTACCCGTAACATCCAAGAATCGGGGACTTTGTTTTATACTAAGTAGAGATATAATTTATAATATAATTTTTCAAAACAAACATTCATCATTAGACTTAAGTACGTCATTAGTATTTTCATTTCTTAATTGAGCTGAAGAAGACCTCAAAGTCAGGTTGAAACATGTACTATAATATCTAATAGATATATTTTAATTCTAAATTATTGATTGGCGTATGTTTTAAACTTTAGAAGTAATAAAACCACTGCATAATAATTCTTATTTGCACAAGTGAATTTATTATCTCTGTAAGTAAAGTATGGTAAGTTTCGCGTCGGAACATTTTGAAGTTTCTTATTATTCTAGATGAGACATCTCTAGTGTGTAAATTAAGTAATGAGACTTGTAGTGCAGTGTGTGATGAGGCGACACTGGTGACGCGGGACTTGGCGGGGAGGCAGATGCACATGTGATACGCTACCACTGTGAATTGGACCTCGTTAGAGTCACGTTGGTTGTCCGTAGCGATCAGTTTAGTGACACAGATGCTGCTTGTGCCTTCTGACAATGTGTGACATTTTTACCCAGAGGTTCTTGAAAGACTTAGCAAAAGGATCATGCGTGTGAGACCAAACGTCAAACAGAACTGGATGATACATCGCGACAATGCGCTTTGTCTCACAGCGATTTCAGTGAACCAGTATTTGGCCAGTAAGAACATTCCTGTGGCTCTTCATCGTCCTTATTCGCCCGATTTGAGTCCTTGTGACATTTTTCTCTTCCCGTTATTGACAACACACCTCAAGGGACATCGTTTTGTAGCACTTGGCACCATTTAAATGACTGTAACCGACCAGCTGAAGGCAATTCCAGTATCCCATTCCCAGCACTGCTATGGGGAATGGAAGAACTGCCTCCAGCGCTGTGTGGCTTCCCAAGACACTTACTGTGATGGGGAGGGTGTTGAATTGTAATATTGGAATAAAGCCAGATAAAACATCAAACCAATTATTTAATTTACAGATCTCGTATAACTGAAACCTCAAATATATCCTCAGATAATTTTGTCGTTTTGTTATGTAGGCCTATTTGCGTCTAAACTGCTGGAACGAAGGACATGAAAATTCGTATTTGTGTATAAAACACCATTAAAATTAAATTAGGGTACAGAGCAATTGTGTAATACACATGGTTGAGGGAGTTAAACGGAAGCCTCAAATCCGGTTAGTAAGGCAATTCCACAGTTCACATCCATCTCTTGTCATGAAACTGCAGGCTCATACATGGTTTTAGTGGGACGCACTTGAAGACAGTGCAAGTCACTTTGTCAATACTGCACGCATGTGCACCGATCAAGCATACAAAATGTCCCTAGATATCCACACAGTTCAAATGAATTACCGGAATATGTTTTGGAAAGTAGGCTGTGCTCCAAGGAATAATAATTCACACCTAAGCATACAACCAAATAAACCTTTATTCTTTACTGTTGATACATACAGTACAACAAATCATGTTGGATTCACGGTCATTTGCACAGCAGAAAGGGATATGTCCAACTGGTGACGAAAACAATAAGGAAATAGGTTCTCCTCCAGACATCCAGGGCAAATTATATCAACATTAGAGAGCTTCAGAGTAATTAGAGAATAATTTCAGATGTGGAAGTGGTGATCATGGGATATATGAATGCACAAGTCGGAAAAAAGAGACAAGGAAAGGAAGAAGTCATTGGACCATATGGATATAGGAAAAAGAATCGGGAAGGAGAGGAACTTGTGAACTCTAGTGAAAGGAATGGGCTGATAGTGGGTAATTCATGGTTCCGAAAGAAAAACAGCAGGAAAATTACGAGATATGGGTGGGGTGATAGAAGAACAAAATCAGTAATTGACTACTTTCTGGTGGAAAGGACTAATCGCAGAAAGCTGGTAGATGTGACAGCGTTACCAGGAGAAGCATTTGATAGGGACCATAGAGCTGTGGTGGCAAAATTTAGATGGGTAAAATTGGAAAACCTAAAGGAGATCAGAGAAAGTAAAATAAAAGTATGGAAAGTGAAAGACAAAAATATACAGGAAGATTTTCAGTAGAGATTGAAGCAACAAATCTCAGTTACTGAAGTGGAAAACGTAGAAGAAGAATGGTCCCACTTTAAAAAGGCATTTGCTGGTGCAGCAGAGAGTGCTTGTGGTAGGACGTCAACAAGAGTGAAAGAGAAGGAGACACCGTGGTGGAACGAGGAAGTGAGGAAAGCAGTGAAAGAAAAGAAGTCTGCATGGCAAGAATGGAATAGAGATCAAACAGAAGAAAGCAAAACGAAGTATCACGACAGCAAACGGAGGTGTAAGAAAGTTGTAGGAGAAGAAAAGAAAAAAAGTTGGAAAGAATTTACACGAAGAATGGAAACAGATGTAAGTGGCAGTAAAAGGATGCTGTATGGACTTCTAAGAAGTAAGAGGAAAGAAAGAGTTACTACAAAGCTGGTAAAAAAGGAAGATGAAGAGTTGTTAACACACCCAGAAGAGATAAAGGGACGATGGAAGGAGTATTTCGAAAAGCTATTGAATGTGAACAATTGTACAGGTGAGATGGAAATGATACAGCCTGACGGCTTTACAACAGAGGATGATATAACAATGCTGGAGGTGGAATTAGCAGAACAGAAAATGAAGATGGGAAAAGCAACAGGGGTGGATGAAATCAGTGTGGAAATGATAAAGGCTGCTGGACCTGTAGGTATGCAATGGTTGTATCGACTGCTAAAGTGTGTTTGGAAACGGAAATGTGTACCAGAAGACGGGGAGAAAGGTTTAAAAATACCAGTGTTTAAGAAAGGGGACAAGAAAGTGTGTGAAAACTATAGAGGGATCACACTCATATCACAGATAGTAAAAATACTGGAAAGGATATTAGAAAGAAGAATGAGAAGAAAGGTGGAAGGAGAGTTGCAAGAGGAACAGTATGGCTTCAGGAGTGGAAGATCCACAGTGGACCCAATCTTTAGCTTGAGGCAGGTGATGGAAAAGAACTTGGAATATGGAAAGGATTTGGTCATGACTTTCATAGATCTAGAAAAGGCATATGATAGTGTCCCCAGAGAGAAGGTATGGGAAACCATGGTTAAGAAGAGACTGGGAAGAGAAATGTTGGAAATGGTGCAAGCAATGTACAACTATTGTGTTAGCAGGGTACTGACCCCTGTTAGAAAGACAGATTGGTTTAGGAACAAGACTGGACTAAGACAGGTGAGTGTTCTGTCACCTCTTTTGTTCATAACGGTAATGGATGAAATTGTAAAGGAAACAAAGGAAGCCTATGGAAATAGAGGAATGAAGTTACTGTTATTTGCAGATGATATTGTGGTCTGGGGAAGGAACACCGAAGAAGTGCAAGAACAACTAGATGCACTGAACGAAAATATTCGGAAGTACGGCAAGAAAATCAGTATAGAGAAAAGCAAGACCATGGTGATGACAAGAGGGGAAAGACAAGGAAAGGGCACTGTGAAAATTGGAAGTCAGAGTTTGGAAATTGTGGACGCGTTCAAATACCTAGGAAGTGAATTAATGCAAACTGGTAGGTTGGACATGGAGATTGGCAGGAGGGTACAGCAGAGCAATGCATTCTATCAAAGTGTAAGAAAACTTGTTTGGGATAAGGAAGTACCAAGGAAAAGCAAAGAGGTAATGTATAAAGTGTACTATGTTCCCATATTGAGCTATGCAGCTGAGACTTGGACCATGACAAGCAGGCAAGAGAGTAGAATTCAAGCCAGTGAAATGAAATTCCTAAGAAGTATGATAGGAAAGACAAGGAAAGACAGAGTGAGAAATGAAGATGTTAGGAAGGAACTTGGGATGGGAAAACTAAATGAGAGAAGTGAGAAGAATAAACTAAGGTGGTTTGGACATGTAAAGAGGATGGAGGAAAATAGAATACCAAGGCAGATGCTGGAGGCCAAGTTCAAGGGTAAGAGAGCAAGGGGAAGAACTAGAACAAGGTGGATTGATTCAGTGAAGAACAGCATAAGAAAACGAAATCTGGACTTGGTCTAGATCGTGGAAGAAGAATGGTGGAAGGATAGAGGAAAGTGGGGAAGTACCATAAATACCCCGACCCGGCAGGAGCTGGATGAGGGGAAATGTTGATGATGATGATGATAGAGAGCTTCAGTATCCATGAGCGTCGATCACAGCTTGGCACCTCCTTGGCATGATCCGTATAAGTCTACAGAGGTCCCATTGTGGTATCAAATCCCATTCTTCCATGAGAGCCTGTTCGAGGTCTTGGAGAGTCTGTGGTGGAACAGGACTGCCACGAACCCTTCAATAAGCATATCCCACAAATGCTTGATGGGGTTAGGGTCAGAACTCACCGCTGGCCATTCTATCACTTGAATGTCCAGTTCTCGCAATAAATCTCTCGTGATGCCCTGGAATTATCAAGCATTAGAACGAATGAACGCAAAGTCCTTCCTGAAATAAACTTCTTGCTACTGCCTGGTGATTTGCCACTTCCTTATCTGTCGTTTTCTCTTCGAGCACCACAGCGTCCACCACTGTACGGCCAAACCAGTTATCGATTGCCACATTTTTTAATGAGCAGTGATTAAACAATCAAATCAGCAGATTATTTTTACATAACCCAGTGATTTTCCTATTCTAAAAACAATTAAGGGGTACTCTCAGTTGTAGTCGACAAGACATCACGATCTTGCAATTTTCGGTAATTTGCAAATTCCGGTCATTGTTTGTGTTCGAGTCATTAACTTTCAGCTTCTTTGATGCCTGGGTGGATGTTAAATAGTTCGTTATTTTATGCATCCTTCAAAACTAACCACACGCATAAAATAACCTACACTAGCCTGCGTGCTTATAAGAACGAAGTGCTGAGTTGTCGACCAAAGTAAACTGATTCGATACATCGATTTAAATCGAGGATAACTCGAATTCTCCTTCAGCCATGTTGACACCAGCTGATCGATGAACTTTCAAGTCGGAAGTTATAAGGTGCGTTCAAAAAGCAACGAGCCGGAGGCTGTAATGCGCAAACCGGTGACGACATCGGCTAATCGTGGCGTGTGTAACGAGGTGTGGTTCCGACCAGAGCGTCGAAGGTCACAGCCAGTCGCTAGAGGACACGCGTGCACGTCACGTGACGATGCTAAGCGAGCAGTAGCATGCATCAATCGACCAACGCTGCCAGTCGCATTGCAAACAGTGACATGGAGGCGTCAAACGAAGAGCATAGAGGTGCAGTTCGGTTTCTGGCAGCGGAAAGAGTAGGGGGAACGGACATTCATCGCAGAATGTCACAAGTGTACGGCGAACACTGCATGTCCCTTGCAAGGGTCAAGGCGTGGCACAAGCGCTTCAGGGAAGGACGGGTGTCGTTAGCCGATGATGCCCGGTCTGGGACACCCCCCTGCATTATCGATGACAACGTCCAGCTGGTTGATGCACTCATTACCCAGGACCGCCGAGTGACAGTGAACGCCATAGCCGCCGTGGTCGGATTGAGCGTCGGAAGTGTGCACACCATCATGAAGGAACGACTGCATTGCGGAAAGTGGGTGCCCAATGGGTGCCCCACAGTCTTCACCCACACCAGGAAGCATGTCGAATGGCCTACTGTCTTGGTCTTGGTTGGAAGATTGATGCATGCTGCTGCTCGCTTTGTATCGTCACGTGACGTGTACGCGTGCCCTCTAGTGACGCTCTGGTCGGAACCACACCACGTTACACACGCTACGGTTAGCTCATGTCGTCACCGGTTTGCGCAATACAGCCTCCCGCTCGCTACTTTTTGAACGCACCTTATATATATGCCGGACTAGATACAAAGTGTACCAATATTGTTTCTTAAACATTCTTAAAATGTTGCCAATGTTGTAACAGTTTCCAAATGTTTAAGGGGTACTCGTATCCCCGCGTTCCCCCTGAAAATAAAAAGCCCTGAATAACCCATGATTAAATGTTTATGTAGGAGTTCATTGTTGTTGTTAAATCATTTTAAGGGTAAGTGATATTGAGGTTATTAGTTCCATATGTTTGGGTGCGTGTTGGATTTGTCTGGTAACCTGTATTTCTGTGGTGACTGTAATAGTGTAACTAAAACTGCTATGGACCAAATTGGTACATGTGCCCCAAGACTTGAAATAAGGTACCATCCCACCGTGTGGAAAAGAACACTCATGATAGCCATTGCCATTTCTAAATTTCGAACCACTAATCTCCACACTTGCTGCAGCTCACCTTCACAGCCGCGATGTAACGTTGACGGCTAGGCCGTGTGTAGAAGGTTGCTAGCAGTAAGAATTGAATTTGAGTTTGTTCTAAATCCAGGCAAATCTGGCTGCAATATTGTTCGACTGAGATTACAATTATCAATTCATTAATTACGCACAGGAGAATAAGCTGCATTCATAGGTGGATGATGTATCCCCGGATGACGGACGGGTTAGTGTGTCTCTACATGGCGGACGGATTGAATACATTAAGGGGGAAGATGTGTCCTTATATGACGGACGGGTTGAATACTTACGAGGGAGATGTATCCCTATATGACGGACGGTTTGAATGCATACCAGGAAGATGCGTCCCTATATGACGGATGAGTTGAATATATCAAGGGGAAGATGTAGCCCTGTATGTCGGATAGGTTGAATACATCCAGGGGAAGATGTATCCCAATAGACGGATGGTTTGAATGTACACGGGGGAAGATGTAGCCCTATATGACGGATGGGTTGAATACATCCAGGGGAAGATATATCCCAAATATGACGGATGGTTTCAATGCACACGAGGGAAGATGTAGCCCTATATGACGGATGGGTTGAATACATCCAGGGGAAGATGTAGCCCTATATGACGGACGAGTTGAATACTTACGAGGAAGATGTATCCCTATATGACGGACGGTTTGAATGCATACCAGGAAGGTGCGTCCCTATAACTTATGACGGATAAGTTATCCGTTTTGAATGCACACGAGGTAAGATGATCCCTATATGACGGATGGGTTGAATATATCCAGGGGAAGATGTATACCAATATGACGGGTGGTTTGAATGTACACGGGGGAAGATGTATACCTATATGACGGACGGGTTGAATACATCCAGGGGAAGATGTAGCCCTATATGACGGACGAGTTGAATACTTACGAGGAAGATGTATCCCTATATGATGGACGGTTAGAATGCATACCAGGAAGATGCGTCCCTATAACTTATGACGGACAAGTCATCCGTTTTGAATGCACACGAGGGAAGATGTATCCCTATATGACGGATGGGTTGAATACAACCAGGGGAAGATGTATCCCAAAATGACGGATGGTTTGAATGTACACGGGGGAAGATGTATCCCTATATGACGGATGGGTTGAATACATCCCAGGGAAGATGTATCCCTATATGACGGATGGGTTCAATACATCCAGGGGATGTAGCCCTATATGATGGACGAGTTGAATACTTACGAGGAAGATGTATCTCTATACGACGGACGGTTTGAATGCATACCAAGAAGATGCGTCCCTATAACTTATGACGGATACGTCATCCGATTTGAATGCACACGAGGTCAGATGTATCCTTATATGACGGATGGGTTGAATAAGTCCAGGGGAAGATGTATCCTAATATGACGGACGGTTTGAAAGCATACCAGGAAGGTGCGTCCCTATAACTTATGACGGATAAGTCATCCGTTTTGAATGCACACGAGGTAAGATGATCCCTATATGACGGATGGGTTGAATACATCCAGGGGAAGATGTATCCCAATATGACGGACGGTTTGAATGCATACCAGGAAGATGCGTCCCTATAACTTATGACGGATAAGTCATCCGTTTTGAATGCAAGTGAGGGAAGATGTCTCCCTATATGACGGATGGGTTGAATACTTACGAGGAAGATGTATCCCAATATGACGGAATGTTTGAATGTACACGGGGGAAGAAGTATCCCTATATGACGGACGAGTTGAATACTTACAAGGAAGATGTATCCCTGTATGACGGAGGGCTGGATGTACGTGGAATAAGATAAGGATGTTGGATCCCCGTATGACGGACGGGTTGGATGCACATGGTGGAAGATGATATGATATGGGTGTTCGATTCTCGTATGATTTATTTTTTAGCGTATGGCTTTTAGTGCCGGGAGTGTCCGAGGACATGTTCGGCTCGCCAGTTTTTGTAGCTGCTTCGAGACGGACACCCAATGGGTGAGCTACAAGTACCGTTGGGGAGGAAAGTTGGAAGGGAAGGGCGAGGAGTTGGAAGGTAGCGGCTGTGGCCTATAGTGAGGGACCAACCCCGGCATTTGCCTGGAAGGAAGATGGGAAACCACAGAAGACCATCTTCAAGGTTGCCGGCGGGGGGATTTGAACCTCCTCGCCTCCCGGATGTGAGCGACAGCCATTAGTCATGCCGTAACCACCACGGCTAACTCACCCGGTTCTCGTATGATGGACGGGCTGGATGCATGCGAAATAAAATATGGATGTTCGATCCCCATATGACAGACGAGCTGGATGCACATGGTGGAAGATGATATGATATGGGTGTTGGATCCCCGTATGACTGACGGGCTGGATGCACACGAAATAATATATGGGTGTTGGATCCCCGTATAAAGGACGACACTGGATGCACACGGTACAAGATATATGTAGGTGTTGGATCCTCCTATGAAGGATGGGCTGGACACACATGGCTGAAGATGATATGATATGGATGTTCGATCCCCGTATTACGGACGGGCTGGATGTACACGGAAGGACTCCCTAGCACGGGCGACCTTGGTGAGTCACGGCCACTCGGAGACTGTCCTGCCTATCACCTGGAGTGCTGACTCACTCGCACACAGAACAATAGCAGCTCTTTCTCTTTCTCGCGGCATTGAAAGGAATGTGGTTCGACCTTTGAGAGACACGCTGGCTTAAAGGGCGTGGCTCCCACACTTTCGATAACTCACTCGACCTTCCCGGGCGATGACGAAGATGGATTAATGTTCGCTATCTGAAGCACTTGATGAGTCCCCTCAAGGACTGCATTTACACAGCCTGAATAAGAAATACCCACTCATTTCAAACCCACCGTGTGCTGTATGAATACTAGGCAAGGTTCAGATTAAGATGCAATGGTCAACGCGCCTTAACCGACCTCATAGGAATCGGTATGCGATTGATCCTCAGCCCCTTACAAGTGTTTCTCGCACAGCAAGGGAGCGGTTGTTTGTGGATAAATATAAAACAGAAATAGTGGAATGCAGCCGAAAAAATCAGAAATCTCTATGAACATCAAATTGGCAGGTGAAAAGCTAAGGGAACTAGGAGACTTCTGTTACTTAGGAAGCAAAATAACCAGTGATGGACGAAGCAGAGAGGATATAAGAAGTAGGTTGGCTCAAGCAAGGAAAGTATTTCTACAAAGAAGGAATCTGTTGATATCGAATACAGATTTAGGTATTAGGAAGTCATTTTTGAAAGCCCTTGCCTGATGCATGGCACTCTATGGAAGTGAAACTTGGACAGTTGGTGCAGCAGAAAAGAGGAGAATTGAAGCATTTGAAATGTGGTGTTACAGGAGAATGATGAAGATCAGATGGGTGGATACGGTTACAAACGAAGAGGTATTAAGACGAGTGGGAGAGGAGAGATGTTTCTGGCGACTGCTAATGAAGAGAAGATATAGGTTGGTAGGACACGTACTAAGACATCCAGGAATAGCAAGCTTAGTTACGGAAGGAATGGTCGAGGACAAGAACTGTAGGGGTAGACCAGGGTTAGAATATGTTAACAGATTTCCTCGGACGTAGGGTGTGGTAGCTATGTAGAGATGAAACGATTAGCTCAGGACAGGGAGGCATGGAGACCTCCTTCAAACCAGTCAAAAGACTGAAAACTCAAACAACATTCTGAACTAGTACCAAAAGATAGTGCACAGGCACTATGTGGGATCGTTTTGATCTTAAGTTCAAATTACATTTGTAATAATGGTGTCCCACATAGAACAATCATGACATCTGGCGGAAAAGTTCCGCATAAGATATCCCTATTCACTTAGAAGAAGAATGTATATTGCCTGTTAAATCATGTACAGTATTATCCTTGCAGCCTGAAAACTAGCATGTTCAAATGCCACCGACGATAATCCATGAAATAGTTTTCCACGATTTTAACTAGCCAAATTATGCAGCGGTACCTTTACCTGGAGCTATACCAGCTTACTTCGTTAATTAAGTAATAAAATTGCCCAGTTCATTGTTTGCCAGTTTAGCTTGTCTGATCTTGAGAGTTGCTACTGTTGGCAATTAGACAAATTAATCAATTAATCCTATTTAATTTGTTTCAGGTTTAGGATATACCATCTATTACAAGTTGGGTACAACCGAATTGACCGAAACACACATGCATATACAGGGTCTTTATTTTTGCTTGGCAAGAACATTCTCTCTCACGCGCTCCGCCAGTGACCGCTCAGTTCCCGACTGCCGCGCGCGTATGTACGGCAGAATACGGTCCTGAAAATCAGTATCATGCATTTTTACTCACCATGCTTACAGAAGATGCTGAAAATGTTCCCCATCCGCTGCCAAACATAACCGACACCTCCTTATGAAGTTTCCGGTTACTCCGGTTAATTTAGCTTCAGTAAGGAAATAACGACATTTCCGTCTATTTTTATTGTTTACTGAACCTGTACATTTGAATCTCTTAGCCAGTTGATTTATTGTCCGATTTATAGGAATGGGTCTTCCTGGAAATGTAATTCGAAACTTATGTCTGTTCTAGCATTCGTTATGTACGGCACGTATTGTGCAGACCTTCGCTCGACCTTGGCCGCCGGTCCCCGGCCAGGTTGGCGTGTTGACTCTAGCCGTATTCCCCGGGTAATCCCTCGCTCTTCTGTAGACGTGTGAGCTCTGAGCTAAATGGGTGTTTCAGTCTTTCAATATAGCTACTGTGTACCGGTACTGTATATGGTATATGGTATTGTGTAGTGTTTTATTCTAATTGTGGGCAGTGCTGTAATGCCGTATGTAAAATATTCGTTACGTGAACGAGTATATCTGCACAACACGTACATAAAGTGCAGGATATCGTGCGCTAGAACAAGACAAAAGTTTCGAGTGAGATTTCCAGGGGGATCCATTCCTATAAATCGGACAATAAGACAACTGGCTAAGAGATACAAACGTACAGGTTCAGAAAACAATAAAAATAGACGTGAAGATCTCCTTACTGAAGCTAAATTAACAGGAGTAACCGGAGACTTCATAAGGAGACGCAGGTTATGTTTGCCAGCGGATGGAGAACATTTTCAGCATCTTCTGTAAAAATGGAGAGTAAAAATGCATGATACTGATTTTCAGCACCGTATTCTGCCGTACATACGCGCGCGCGGCAGCCGGCAACTGAGCTGTCACTGGCGGAGCGCGTGAGTGAGAATGTCCTTGCCAAGCAAATATAAAGACCCAGTACATTTAAATTACTTCGTTATTCATTAATGGATGAATGCAGTACATTTGCATTTGTCTATTGGCAAAAGCTAGAGTGTGACTTTGCACCGATGTCTCGGTCTCATTCATGGCTGTGATTATATTGAAGCTACTGAGGTATGAGTGGTGCTGAGTAATTGTATTCAGGGCACAGTAAGTGCCTGTGTGTATTGTGAAAGGTCCTACACATAGGATGAGTGCTATTATTCTGACTCAGTGAGGAAGGCAATGGCAAACTACCTCACTCCTCACCTTGACTAGAACGCCTCATTATAGCACTACCGACAGTAGTGGCTACGCTGGTTAAAGCGCAGCGTTAGGCCTTGGGGCCAAGCTCTCTGCTGTCTCGGTAGACGCGTGGGTTCGAGCCCCTCAGTCGGTCGTCCTTGAAATGGTTTTCCGTGGTTTCCAATTTTCAACACCAGGCAAATGCTGGGACGGTACCTTCTGACAGGCCACGGCCGCTTCCTTCCACATCCTTGCCCAGTTTCATTCATTCATCTTCATCCATTCCATATCTCATCCCGACGCGCAGGTCGCCCTCGGGCGTCGACTATAAATACCTATACTCGGCCTCTCAGGAGATCACAACACCAAAATAAAATAGCACTGCCTTAGGTTGTTGTGGTTTTCACCCCCATAGGCCAACCTATGGCGGTGCTTTTTGAGGATGCGACCAGCCTCCGGGCAGGATAATAATGTTATTGATTTTACGTCACTTAACTACTGCGGCTCTTAGAAACGCCAAGGTGCGGAATTTGGCCCCGAAGGGGATCTTTAATATGCCAGTAAATCTACTGACATGGCTCCCGCACATTTGCGCATCCTCAAATGATAACTGCCTGATCCAGGTTTTGATCCTGCAACCCTGGAATCAGGTGCGTTCAAAATGTAACGAGCCGGAGGCTGGAATGTGCAAACCGGTGACGACATCGACTAATCGTGGCGTGTGTAACGAGGTGTGGTTCCGACCAGAGCGTTTGTCATTTGGATTCTGGTTCGAAGTGATGACCCCAAGACTCATCTCCAGCCACCACTCGTGCCAGGAACCCATCCTCTTCCCTAGCATAGTGCTGCAGGTGACCAAGACAGTGGGCCATTCGACATGCTTCCTGGTGTGGTTGATGACTGTGGGGAACCCATTCGGCACACACTTTGTGCAAGTGCAGTCGTTCCCTCATGATGGTGTGCACACTTCCGACGCTCAATCCGACCACGGCGATTGTGGCGTTCACTGTCACTCGGCGGTCCTGGGTAATGAGTGCATCAATCAGATGGACATTGTCATCGGTAAGGCAGAGGGGTGCCCCAGACCGGGCATCATCGGCTAACGACACCCATCCTTCTCTGAAGCGCTTGTGCCAAGCCTTGACCCTCGCAAGGGACATGCAGTGTTCGCCGTACACTTGTAACATTCGGCGATGAATGTCCGTTCCCCCTACTCCTTCCGCTGTCAGAAACCGAACAACACCTCTCTGCTCTTCGTTTAACGCCTCCATGTCACTGTTTGCAATGCGACTGGCAGCGTTGGACGATTGATGCATGCTGCTGCACGCTTTGTATCGTCACGTGACGTGCACGCGTGCCCTCTAGCGACGGGCTGTGACCTTCCACGCTCTGGTCGGAACCACACCTCGTTACACACGCCACGATTAGCCGATGTCGTCACTGGTTTGCGCATTCCAGCCTCCAGCTCGTTAATTTTTGAACGCACCTTATACTTCAGGCGAGAACGTAACCACTTAGCCTCGCAGCCAGCCTCAATAATTCATTGCAAGAAGGAAGGAAGGAAGATTTTAGTTTTATGTTACCGTTAATCTCGAGATCATGAGCCACGGGATCTCCTTTTTAGCCTATTTTCATTTTTGAAAAAATAGGCTTATGAGATCACCTTTTGTCCGTGTGTCTGTGTGTGTGTGAGAGGTGTGTGTGCGCCCCCCTCTCCCCCCCCCCCCTAATAAATTCTAAACGGCTGGAGCGATTTCAATAAAACTCGGTAAGATCATAGCACCATTCTGGCCGACCCCAACCGTGCCCTTCAATTTGTATTGTGTCTCACCAATCCAGCATGGCGGCTGTGCGAAATATTTCACCAGCATTCAGTAACCCCGAAACTATTACCGATATCACCCTGAAATTTTGTAAGTTGATAAAGGGAACTACTAGAAGTTCACAATGTGCCTTTCGAAAACTTGGTAACTAAAAAACCAACATGGCGGCCAAGCGAAGTTGAGACATTAAAATAGACTTTCCTCGCGATTTAACCATCCAAACATAATGAAACATGGTACAACAAATGTTTATCCACATTGTAATGCACTGGCGTCTAATTTATTTCAATTGTTTACATAACCTCAAAATGGCGGCTGTGCGAAATATTTCACTGGCATTCCATATCTCCGAAACTGTTACAGATATCGCCGTGAAATTTTGTACGGTGATAAAGGGCACTGCTACAAGTTCATTTATGTAACTTTCAAAATCCTGTCAAGTACGAAACGAACATGGTGGCCAAGCGAAGTTGAAATATTTTAATAGACTTTTCTCGTGATTTAACCATCTGAGCGCAGTGAAATGAGGTACAGTAAATGATTATACATATTGTAATGCACTGGCATCTAATTTAATTCAATTGTTTACATAACCTCAAGATGGCGGCTGTGCGAAATTTTAAAATTAAGTGTGTATATCTTGCGTCGTAATCATGCGATCGAAGTGAAAGTTTGAATAATGAAGCTACGCAATAATTTCCCTTCAATGGTACAGAACTCTATCGCCTATACATATAACAATCCAAAATGGCAAGCATCCGAAATATTTTGACGGTTCTAAATATCGTCGAATCTTTTACAGCAATCAAACTGATTTTTTTAAATGTTTTTAGAGGCTATGAACATAAGTTCACCTATATGATTTTCAGTAACCTGGTGAGCAATAATACAACATGGGGGCGACGCGAAATATAAATATTTAAATGGACGTTTCTCGCGATTTAACCTTCTGAGTGCAGTGAAACTTTGCACATTAAATGCTTATACAAATGTTAAGCCACTGGCATCTAATTTATTTCAATTGTTTTCATAACCACAAGAAGGCAGCTGTGCGAAATTTTAAAATCTCGTTTTTACTTCTTGTGTCCTAATCATGCGATTGAAGTCTGAATACCACACGTACACAATAATCTTCATGTAATAGAACATAAATAAAAATGTAACCTGGCGACCATCTGAAATATTTAGACGGTTCTCAATATCTACGAATCTATCAAAACAATCAAACTGAAATTTTGTATTTTGATAGAGGCAATTAACATGTGTAGAATATATGAAAATAGGCTGTATAGTTCTTCACGGAACTACTTGTTTTACGTGGAATCCGAACCACAGGACATGCAATTCACTTTGAAAATCTCACATGCATTGACCGGGAATCGAACCCGGTCCACCGTGGTTAGAGGCCAATCGCGTAGTGGCAGGCATTCTTGGCTGTCACCACGGAGGCCCGGGTTCGAGTCCCTTCTCTGCCTAAAATTTTAATACTGGTCTGAGGTCTGGAACGGGGTACACTCAGCCTCACAAGGCAAAACTGAGGAGAGGAGGGTTCGATTCCTACCTCAGCCATCCTGGGATAGGTTTTACGTCGTTTCTCCACATCTACTCCAGACAAATGCTGGGACGGTACCCAACTTACGGGCACGGCAGCTTCATACCCAAATCCTACCTAGATTACAAGTACACACTCCACAGATTATCAGACAACTTCTACACACACCCAAGTACACATGGCTACATACAGTGAGAGTCTTCCCTCGACCTTGCTGGGGCCGTGTGACGGAAGAAGAAGATTGACTCAGCGTTAGAGAACTAGCATTTACCGATTAGACAAGAGCAGGTCGGGAATCCCCAAATGCCTTCATATCATAAATTGCAGTTACGACTTGTTGTGAAGTACTGTAGTCTATCTCGTATCCCGTCAACATGGTTAGGTATTGAACAAAACATAGCATTTTCCTCCTGAAAACTTATCTTCTGAAGAAGAAGTATTCCAGTATATGAGTTCACAAGATGCAGTGCCTGCGATTTTTACTTGTGGGGTACTTCAAACAAATGGTATACAGAAACTCTGGTGGGTCTCGAGAATGGAATAACTACACTGATAGGAAAAAAATTACAGTCAGTCTGAAAGACTAGACGTTATATCATTTCAAATGACGCATGCTACAAATGCTACACATGTTAGAAAGGCTCAGGAGGACTCTTTCAACAGACTCCATTACACATTGACTTAGACTTCCCGCACGGGCACCTCTCTAAGGGCCACCCTGTATTTGAGTATGACATCTTTTACAACTCTTTAAGGGTCACCCATTATTTGAATCTGATATCTTGCAAACCTCTTTAAGGGTCACCCTGTATTTGATTGAATCTAACATACTGTAGTCTACACCTCGATAAGTGTCACCCTGTATTTTGCTCTGACATCCTGCACAACTCCTTAGGCAGCACCCTGTATTCTTACATGGCATCTTGTATATCTCTTTAGAAGTCACCCTGTATTCTTGTGTGACATCTTGTACACCTCTTTAGGAGTCTCCCTGTATTGTTCTCCGCCATCTTGTACACCTCTTTACGAGTCACCTTGTATTCTTATCTGGCATCTTGTATATCTCTTTAGGAGTCACCCTGTATTCTTATCTGGCATCTTGTACTGTATTTTGCTCTGACATCCTGCACACCTCTTTAGGAGGCACCCTGTATTCTTATCTGGCATCTTCTATATCTCTTTAGAAGTCACCCTGTATTCTTGTGTGACATCTTGTACACCTCTTCAGGAGTCATCCTGTATTTTTGTCTGACATCTTGTGCACCTCTTTAGGAGTTTCCCTGTATTCTTCTCTGCCATCTTGTACACCTCTTTAAGAGTCACCTTGTATTCTTATCTGGCATCTTGTATATCTCTTTAGGAGTCACCCTGTAATCTTATCTGGCATCTTGTACTGTATTTTGCTCTGACATCCTGCACACCTCTTTAGGAGGCACCCTGTATTCTTATCTGGCATCTTGTATATCTCTTTAGGAGTCACCCTGTATTCTTATCTGGCATCTTGTACTGTATTTTGCTCTGACATCCTGCACACCTCTTTAGGAGGCACCCTGTATTCTTATCTGGCATCTTCTATATCTCTTTAGAAGTCACCCTGTATTCTTGTGTGACATCTTGTACACTTCTTTACGAGTCACCCTGTATTCTTGTCTGACATCTTGTGTACCTCTTTAGGAGTCACCCTGTATTCTTCTCTGCCATCTAGTACACCTCTTTAAGAGTCACCTTGTATTCTTATCTGGCATCGTGTATATCCCTTTAGGAGTCACCTTGTATTCTTATCTGGC
The DNA here is from genome assembly GCA_946902985.2 of Meconema thalassinum. Taxonomy (NCBI): domain Eukaryota; kingdom Metazoa; phylum Arthropoda; class Insecta; order Orthoptera; family Tettigoniidae; genus Meconema; species Meconema thalassinum. The sequence continues at coordinate 356,492,640 of OX336394.1, read as the reverse complement.
ATCTTGTATACCTCTTTAGGAGTCATCCTGTATTCTTTTCGCTTCGCTCGAAGCCCCAGGTCGCTCGACGCACCAGGACTCTTTCAAAAGACTCCATTAACCATTAACTTAGGCTTCCCGAGTAGCTGCATGACGTCACGCACTCGCCGTCCATTACCTATTAACTTAGGCTTCCTGCGGGGCTGCATGACGTCACCGTCTCCGTAACGCATAACTTTTGACTCAAGCATAACGACGAAGTCGACAAGATCATGTGAAATGATATAATCAGTGAGGATGAAATACAGCAAGTGTACAAAATCTTCCTAGGTTTCTGCAATGTGTGATTAGAATATGAAGGACAGCATTTCCAGCAATTACCCTGAAGTCCATGCAAGTTATGACGATTATTAATCACTGGTACGTTAAAAGAATGTAAATGTGTTGATTAGTTGGAAGCTATGCCATTGGTAGAAACCATCTCTTTTCTCGACAGGAGGCTAGTCCCAGTGCCCCGCCGGCACACGACGCCTGCGAGGTTCCGTTCTATAAAGATACTACTCACTGTATTCAACTGAGGGTACATTTGGTCATTATATACCACATCACGGATAAATACAATATTTTGGACGTAAATTTAAAATGCTCAGACAGAAAACTCATTTTATTTATAGAAATTATCAAATACATACTGCGTTCCTTCGTGGACACCGGTCTAGGCTTCATATTGAACAACCCTTATAGCCATGCCCACAAATTACATAGGCTCACCACTTCCATAAAGCATGTTTAACAGGAGTTCGCAACCTCTTTGAGACTATAAACAGCACTCTCAGGACTTACAATGTACTCGAACACCATTGAATCGAATATTAAATATATATATATTAGTAGGTTTACCCTCCAGGTTGGCTCTTCCCTCTGACTCAGCGAGGGATCCCACCATTATCGCCGCCAAGACAGTGTCCTGGAGCAACAAACATCGACTCTAGTGATACAACTGGGGAGGTGGGACAAGGTGGGATTGTGGGCGAGGTTATTACAAAAGAATCGCCATTCTGACAAATCCAGCACACTTTATTCATGTTTAAGAAGAAAATTACAAACAAGAAGACATTTGGCCTGTTAAACAGGCCATCCTGTGATGTTTTAATAAGGAACATGGCCACCACGGGCGTCCTGCAGGGCTCTTACTCACCGTGACATACCACAGATCGAGTTGTCCAGCTCCTCTTGAGGCAGGCGATCCCACTCTTCGACAGCGGCCTCCGTGACCTGTTGGCGGGTTATAGGAGGGAGTGGACACTGAGCAATAGCACGCTTCATCATATTCTAAACATGTTCGATACAGTTCATGTCCGGTGACATCGCAGGCCATTCCATTCATGCAATGTCGGGCTCCTGGAGGAAGTATAGAACCACCGTCGATTAATGTGGTAAGTGTATGCTAAACATTTCTGATGTGTATATTATACTGGGACAGAGAAATCAGCACTGATAAAACCATCAAAGCCAACTGACCTGATATTCTCCTCCTTGATTGACAGAAGAAAGGAGATTTGATAACTAATCAATATATCCGTACTACTCAACCCCAACCTTCAAACAGCCTATGCCCAAAAGGTCAATAAATACATCGAACTGCCCACTGAAGTAAAACAAATGTGGAAGTTAAAGCAGGTGTACATCCGGCCTCTCATTCTGTCTGCAACAGGAATTGTACCTTCAAGACTGGTGTACTAACTACAGGCTCTTGGAACGGCGCACAAGCTAGGACAGATCCAAAAGTCGGTGATCTTGGACACTTGCCATACAGTGCGACGATTCTTAAATGAATATATTGCAGTCGATGTACCACTGTAAAATGAGGAATTTATGAATCTTTATAACAATAATAATAGTAATAATAATAAAAATGCCGAAACTAAAACCGGGAAGGCGTGGACGACGGAGAGAGAGGTGCAACATCGATTACGAATTAAAAAGTACTGGGCCAACATTAAAAAGGAGAAGAAGCAGTTGACATGACATGGTTCTTAGTTGGCCGTAACGAAGCCAGAAAATAATAATAATAATAATAATAATAATAATAATAATAATAATAATAATAATAATAATAATAATAATGCAGCTAACATGCACCTCTCTTTCCTTATTCTTTCTCTCTCCCCCTGAAGTAGGCTACTGAAATAGATAGGAATTCACCGCTCACCAGGCATGCTGCAACTTCTTTCATGACTCTTGCACATAAGAAAAGGTACATCTACGTGTGGACAGTCGATTCAAAGCAGCATCTTCATGTTACTCATAAAATAAGGATTTTTTTACTGTAGATTAAATACACTATTTCAGAAAATGAAAAAAAATTCTCTCAGTCCAAACTTCTAAAGAAAACATCATTATTCCCTTTTGTGCAACAGAATTTGAATTTAAGAATGAACTTAGGGGAGTTTTTGCTCGTGAGAACTTTTCGGCTGTTAAGTGCTTCATGGTGCCTGCGAGCACCAGGTTGAGAACGCCTAATGTAGAGATACAGTATGTAGGCGAACATACAGTAAAGTATCTAAACTCACTTCGTTTCAATTGCAGATAATGGTGTGGAACCTGAAGGGTACTGATAATGTTGTGTTTCCATACAAACACAGCGTAACGAGCTGACGTGGAGATTACTGAGACTCCTACACTAGACACGTTGGCAGTAAAACACAACTTTCATAAGTATCGCAGAACTCCAATTTGGACTATGTTGAGGAAAACATTTTAAGTCAACCTGAACATAGGATAGACTATGTGAGCAGTAGCAATTCCATTAAACATTTATTTACCTATTTTTAGCCTATTTTCAATTTTGAAAAAATAGGCTTGTGAGATCACCTTTTGTCCGTGTGTGTGAGCGTGTGTGTGTGTGAGGTGTGTGTGTGTGTCCCCATAATAAAATCTAAACGGCTGGAGCGATTTCAATGAATCTCGGTAAGTTCATAGCACTATTCCCGGCGACCTCGACCGTGCCCTTCAAATTTTGTTACGTCTCACCAATCCAACATGGCGGCTGTGCGAATTATTTCACTAGCATTCAATATCTCCGAAACTATTACCGATATCGCCCTGAAATTGTGTACGGCGATAAAGGGCACTACTAGAAGTTCACCAATGAGACTTTCAAAAACCTGGTGACTACAAAACCAACATGGCAGTCAAGCGAAATTGAGACTTTTAAATAGACATTTCTCGCGATTTAACTATCCAAACGTAATGAAACTTGGTACAGCAAATGTTTATACACATTGTAATGCACTGGAGTCTAATTTAGTTCAATTATTTACATAACCTCAAAATGGCGGCTGTGCGAACTATTTCACTGACATTCTATATCACTGAAACTATTACAGATATCATCATGCAATTTTGTACGGTGATAAAGGGTACTGATACAAGTTTACCTATGTATATTTCATAAACCTGTAAGGTACAAAACGAACATGGCGACCAAGCGAATTTGAAATATTTTAATAGACTTTTCTCGTGATTTAACTCTCTGAGCGCAGTGAAATGTGGTACAGTAAATGATTTTGCAGATTTTAATGCACTGCCATCTAATTTAATTCAATTGTTTACATAACCTCAAGATGGCGGCTGTGCGAAATTTTAAAATTAAGTTTCTATTCTTGTGTCGTAATCATGCGATCGAAGTGAAAGTTTGAATAATGAAGCTAGGCAATAATTGTCCTTGAATGGTACATACCTCTATGGCATATATATATATAACAATCCTAAATGCCGAGCTTCCGAAATATTTAGACGGTTCTCAATATCTATGAATCTTTTACAGCAACCAAACTGATTTTTTTATGTTCATAGAGACTATGAACATATGTTCACCTATAGGACTTTCAGTAACCTGGTGAGCACAAATCCAACATGGCGGCGACGCGAAGTATAAATATTTAAATGGACGTTTCTCGCGAATTAACTATCCGAGTGCCGTGAAACGTTGCACGTTAAATGCTTATACAAATGTTGATCCACTGGCATGTAATTTATTTCAATTGTTTGCATAATCATAAGATGGCTGGTGTGCGTACTTTTAAAATCTCGTTTTTTCTTCTTGTGTTCTAACGATGCGATTGAAGTTGGAATACCACATGTACACAATAATCTTAATGTAATAGTACAAAAATAAGAATCCATCCTGGCGACCATATGAAATATTTAGACGGTTCTCAATATCTACGAATCTGTTACATAAATTAAACTGAAATTTTGTATGTTGATAGAGACAATTGACATGAGCAGGATATATGAAAATAGGCTGTATAGTTCTACACGGAACTACTTGTTTTTAAATCGGTTTACCCTCCAGGTTGGGTTATTCACTCGGACTCAGTGAGGGATCCCACCATTACCATTACCAGGACTGTGTCCTAGAGCTTGGAACACCTGGGCGGGGGATACAACTGGGGAGGTAGGACCGGCATCTCGCCCAGGCGGCCTCACCTGCAAAGCGAACAGGGGCTTCACGAGGGATGGGAAGGGAGGGGAATATTGGGAGGGCTGGGCAAGGAAGAGGGAATGAGGCGGTCATGGCCTTACAGTAGGTATCATCCCGGCATTTGCCCGAACTCGAAGTGGGAAGCACAGAAAACCACTTCGAGGATGGCTGAGGTGAGAATTGAACCCCCTCTACTCATTTGGACCACCCGAGGCTGAGTTGACCCCGTTCCAGTCCTCAGACAAATTTTCAAATTCCGTGTCATAGCCGGGAATCGAACTGCAGACCTCTGGGGTGGCAGCTAAGCATGCTGACCACTACACCACGGAGGCGACTTTATCTAATAGGTATAATCAATTATTTAATTTATTTATATATTTATTTATCTACTAAATTGCAAACTTTCATTATACCGCTCTATGTGGTGCAAATTTCCATGTTGGTTGCTATAATTATTTCTGAAATATTGAACGCTTGTTAAAAATTGCGTGTGTCCACCATCTTGAATTGGTGTGAGCTATGGAATTAAAAATGATACGTTCAGGTTCAGGAAAGTAATGCCACCGCTTTGATATGTTTCAATATGATCGTTCCAGTAAATCAACATTTATACACGCACACTTAGACCGAAGGACAGACACACATACAAGGACAAACGTTTATCCCATAAGCCTATATTGCACACAAAGCAAATTGGAAAAAGACGTGTGATATTGGATTTGATATCAGGCGCACGCGTCGATAATACGCTAAATATTACACCGTACGTGTAGATATTGTTGACTAATCACAACGTACATATTCTTGTCGTATCATCAAAGTACTCGTGTACCATAGAATTAGAGGTTCAAACAGACCTATCAAATGTTGACACCAGACTATGTTCCAGGAAAATATATTTCATGTGGCTATTTCCTGCTAGACCACGTAGTAGAACAACACCAATGGGGACCTCACAACTCAGCATCACGTGACGCCAATGTTAGGCACTCAACACAACACAAGATGAGGCAGATAAGACGCACTATCAGTTCCAAGATGCGATCTTAAAATGATTACATTCCTAAGGAGAATGTGCTGGTCAGTGTTGTTTTAAGGGGTGGAGCGTCGAGGTCATCTGCCCTATGATGTGGATGATTTTGAGAATAATTATTTATGAAATAATAATAATAATTTCTTTGTTGCGTGGCCTCCTGAGAGGCCAAGTGCAGGTCTTTCTAGTCGACGCCCGTGGGCAACCTGCGCGAAGGAATGAGAGTTGAGATGAATGGATGAAAGTGGGCAAGGTTGTGGAAGGAAGCGGCTGTGGCCTGTCAGAAGGTACCGTCCCAGCATTTTCCTGGAGTTGAAAATGGGGAATCCACGAAAAAAAAACATTTCAAAGACGGCCTACGGTGAGGCTTGAACACACGTTTACTGAGTAGGGACACCAGGGTGCCAGAAATTTGCCCCGATGGTGATTTTTAGCCTATTTTCATTTTATGAAAAAATAGGCTTATGAGATCACCTTTTATCCGTGCGTCTGTCTGTGTGTGCGCGCGCGCGCGCGTGTGTGTGTGTGTGTGTGTGTGTGTGTGTGCGTGTGTGTGTGATTCGTGTGTGTGTCCCTAATAACTTCTAAACGGCTGGAGCGATCACAATGAAACTCGGTAAGGTCATAGCATCATTTTGGCCGACTCCAACCGTGCCCTTTAAATTGTATTACGTCTCACCAATCCAACATGGTGGCTGTGCGAAATATTTTACCAGCATTAAATATCTCCTAAGCTATTACCGATATCACCCTGAAATTGTTAAAGGTGATCAAGGGTACTACTAGAAGTTCACCTATCAGACTTTTGTAAACAAGGTAACTACAAAACCAACATGGCGGCCAAGCGAAGTTGCGACATTAAAATAGACGTTTCTCGCGATTAAACCAACCAAACGCAATGCAACTTGTACAGTATAGATGTTTATACACATTGTAATGCACCGACATCTAATTTCGTTCAATTGTCTACAGAACCTCAAGATGGCGGCTGTGCGAATTATTTCACCGGCATTCTATATCTCCGAAACTATTACTGATATCACCCTGAAATTTTGTACGGAGATAAAGGGCATTACTAGTAACTCATCTGTGAGACTTTCAAAAAGCTGTTAACTACAAAACGAACATGGCGGCCAAGCAAAGTTGAAAGTTTAAAATAGACTTTTCTCGCGATGTAATCATCCAAACGCAATGAAACTTGGTACAGCAAATGTTTATACACATTGTAATGCACTGGCATCTAATTTAGTTCAACTGTTTACATAACCTCAAGATGGTGGCTGTGCGAAATTTTAAAATTAAGTTTTTGTTTCTTGTGTCGTAAACATGAGATCGAAGTGAAAGTTTGAATAATGAAGCTACGCAATATATTTCTTTATAGTACATAACTCTATGGCCTATACATACAACAATCCAAAATGGCGACCATCCGAAATATTTAGATGGTTCTCAGTATCTACGAATCATTTACAGCAATCAAACTGAATTTTTTGTGTTCATAAAGGCGATGAACATAAGTTCATCTATAGGACTTTCAATAACTAGGCGAGTACAAATCCAACATGGCGGCAACGCGAAGTATATATATTTAAGTGGACGTATCTCACGATTTAACCATCCGAGTGCAGTGGAACTTTGTACAACAAATGCTTATACAAATGTTAATCCACTGGCATCTAGTTTATTTCAATTGTTTTCATAACCACAAGATGGCAGCTGTGCGAAATTTTAAAATCTCGTTTTTACGTCATGTGTCCTAATCATGCCATTGACGTTTGAATACCACACGTACACAATAATCTTCATGTAATACTACATACATAAAAATCCAACATGGCGACCATCTGAAATATTTAGACGGTCCTCAATATCTACGAATTTATTACAACAATCAAATTGAAGTTTTGTATTTTGATAGAGGCGATTGACGCGAGTAGGATATATGAAAATAGGCTGTATATTTCTTCACGGAACTATTTGTTTAACATGTATTTAATACTACTGACGTCCGCCATTTTGCGTAATGGCTGACATTCTTGGTTGTCAGCGCGCAGGCCCGGGTCCGATTACCGGCTCTGCCAAGGTTTTTAATTCTGGTCTGAGGGTTAGAACTGGGTACACTCAGCTTCGTGAGGCATAAATGAGAAGAGACAGGTTCGATTTCTACCTCAGTCATCCAGGAAGTGGTTTTCCGTGGTTTCCCACTTCTCCTCCAGGCAAATGTCGGGATGGTACCTAACGTAAGGCCACGGCCGCTTCCCACCCAGATCCTACCTCAATTACAAATACACACACAAGTACAGACATCAAAGTGACACAGGTTATCAGACAGAAGCTACACACTCTACGGGACTACATGACTACGATGTTGCAAATCCCACAAATTATCAACAACAACAACGCCAAATATGCTGTTACGGATCCCTCACATTTGCGCATCCTAAAATACCAACTGACTGCGCCAGGTTTTGATCCTACAACCTTGGGCACAACAGGCGAGAAAGTTACCGTTGCGCCACTCAGCCACAGTAGCCCATCTCCTGATGTAGCGACTGCCAATCTCGTCTGTCACTCCGGAGGTTCGGGTTCGATTCCAGGCTCTGACAAGAATTTAATTCTGGTCTGATGGCTGGAACGGTGTACACTCAGCCTCGTGAAGCAAAACTGAGAAGAAGTGGGTTCAATTTCCAACTCAGTCATCTTGGAAGTGGTTTTTCATGGTTTCCCACTTCTACACTAGGCAAATGCGGGGATGGTTCCTAACTTAAGGCCACGGCCTTCTGCTTCCAAATCTAAATTACAAATAAACTACTACAGACACCACAAAATACAGGTTATCAAACAAATTATACATGCACCCAAGTACACGGGGCTTAAAGATCACGATGTCCAAGCCCCTCAAGTGAAACAACAACGACGATCTATTCTATTACCATAAAAAGAAAACGGAGCATCCGTAGTAGTACAAGCAGGAATTTTCGTCCAGACAGTCTACTAACCTAGTAGCGACCAATGATTTTGTCCAGACAGCCTGCTAACCGAGTAGCGACCAATGATTTCGTCCAGACAGTCTACTAACCTAGTAGCGACCAATGATTTCGTCCTGACAGTCTACTAACCTAGTAGCGACCAATGATTTCGTCCAGACAGTCTACTAACTTAGTAGCGACCAATGATTTTGTCCAGACAGTCTACTAACTTAGTAGCGACCAATGATTTTGTCCAGACAGCCTGCTAACCGAGTAGCGACCAATGATTTCGTCCAGACAGTCTACTAACCTAGTAGCGACCAATGATTTCGTCCAGACAGTCTACTAACCTAGTAGCGACCAATGATTTTGTCCAGACAGCCTGCTAACCGAGTAGCGACCAATGATTTCGTCCAGACAGTCTACTAACCTAGTAGCGACCAATGATTTCGTCCTGACAGTCTACTAACCTAGTAGCGACCAATGATTTCGTCCAGACAGTCTACTAACTTAGTAGCGACCAATGATTTTGTCCAGACAGTCTACTAACTTAGTAGCGACCAATGATTTTGTCCAGACAGCCTGCTAACCGAGTAGCGACCAATGATTTCGTCCAGACAGTCTACTAACCTAGTAGCGACCAATGATTTCGTCCTGACAGTCTACTAACCACGTAGCGACCAATGATTTCGTCCAGACAGTCTACTAACTTAGTAGCGACCAATGATTTCGTCCTGACAGTCTGCTAACCTAGTAGCGACCAATGATTTCGTCCAGACAGTCTTCTAACCTAGTAGCGACCAATGATTTCGTCCTGACGGTCTACTAACCTAGTAGCAACCAATGATTCCCTCCAAACAGTCTACTAACCTAGTAGCGACCAATGATTTCGTCCTGACAGTCTACTAACCTAGTAGCGACCAATGATTTCGTCCAGACAGTCTTCTAACCTAGTAGCGACCATTGATTTCGTCCTGACAGTCTACTAACCTAGTGGCGACCAATGATTCCCTCCAAACAGTCTACTAACCTAGTAGCGACCAATGATTTCGACCAGACAGTCTATTCACCTAGTAGCGACCAATGATTTCGTCCAGACAGTCTATTAACTTAGTAGCGGCCAATGATTTCGTCCAGACAGTCTACTAACCTAGTAGCGACCAATGATTTCGTCCATACAGCCTACTAAACTAGTAGCGACCAATGATTTAGTCCTGACAGTCTACTAACCTAGTAACGACCAATGATTTCGTCCACACAGCCTACTAAACTAGTAGCGACCAATGATTTAGTCCAGACAGTCTACTAACCTAGTAACGACCAATGATTTCGTATAGACAGTCTACTAACCTAGTAGCGACCAATAGTTCCCTCCAAACAGTCTACTAACCTAGTAGCGACCAATGATTTCGTCCAGACAGTCTACAAACTTAGTAGCGACCAATGATTTCGTCCAGACAGTCTACTAACTTAGTAGCGACCAATGATTTAGTCCAGACAGTCATCTAACCTAGTTGTGGCCAATGGTTTCGTCCAGAAAGTCATCTAACCTAGTTGTGGCCAATCGTTTCGACCAGAAAGTCATCTAACCTAGTTGTGGCCGATGGTTTCGTCCAGACAGTTGTCTTACCAAGTAGCACCCAATAGTTTTGTCCAAATAATCGTCTAACCTAGTTTTGGCTAATGGTTTCCTACAGACAGTCATCTTACCGAGTAGCGTCCAATAGTTTTATCCAGACAATCGTCTAACCCATTATTGATGGATGTTTTCTCCCAGACCGACGTCTAGCCTCATAGCAATGGATGGTTTCTCCCAGCCCGTCGTCTAGCCTCGTAGCAATGGATGGTTTCTCCCAGACCGTCGTCTAGCCTAGTAGCAATGGATAGTTTCTCCCAGACCATCGTCTAACCTATTACGAGGGCAGTAAACTATCGCCGAACATTCGCCCGAATGTTTCGCTGTATGTTCGGGTGGGACTGCGACCGCGAATGTAGACGAATGTGCAACGCGAACCACCCCGAACTAACCAAGTACACTATTGCCTAAGTTCGGCCGAGCCATGCCGAACCCAATCGTGCATATTCGCTGCAAAACATTCCCTCCAAACCCACTCATTGTGACCTTTTTCGTTAGAACAAAACTTTTTTTTCTTCAAAAAAGTCCACTTTTGAATTTCCTATATTTTTGAAACTAGAAAGTTTACAAAAAAGTTTGTTTCACGTAAATGAATGGTCCTTACCCCCTTCACCCCCAAACTAAGTTTCAAGTCTCTAGGACAAAAACCAAAAAAGTTCAATTTCGAAAGTAGGCGATTTTTTGAAAACCATTCTAAAAGTGTTATATAGGCTTAAAAGAATGGTCGCTATGTCCTTTATCGTTAGAACAAAACTTTTTTTTCATTTTTTCCAAAAAGGTCCAATTTTGAAATTGGCAATATTTTGGAAACTAAGAATTTTACAAAAAAGGTTTGTTAGACATAAATGAATGGTCTTTACCTCCTCTACCCATAAACCAAGTTTCAGGTCTCTAGGACAAAAGTAACAGTAGGGGGGGGGGGGTAGTAGGGGGGGGCTTTTTGTATTGGTTTATGTATTGCCTTTTGTATTGGCTTTTGTGTTCGCTTTTTGTATTGGATTTTTATGTTGGCTTTTTGTATTGGCTTTTTATGTAGGCTTTTTGTATTGGCTTTTGAGTTGGCTTTTTGTATTGTTTTTTATGTTGGCGTTTGTATTGGCCCATATGTTGGCTTTTGTATTGGCTCTCTCATATTTGCTCTTACTTGTTGGCTTATTTGGTTTGGAAAGTATCTCAGCACTTTTTATCACAGCAAAATGCTTACTGCCATGTTTATAAGCAACAACAACACATTAATATTCCAAAATATCCAAAATACTCTCTGGTTATTTATTGACTCTCAACTCTTACATCTACCTCCATCCCACTCTCAGTCAAACATAATATTGTATTTTTTTATTTTTTTTAAGTTGAATTGAGAAAGTAGGCTATATGTTAAAACTAAAAATCATATCAAGTCATATTTAACTCCTACACCGATCTCTATCCCACTCTCAGTCGAAAAATAGTGGTTTTTTTTTTCAAAATTTTCCCCAAAAAATATTTGGAAAGTAGGCTATATTTCGAAAACCAAACATTCTAAAAAGTGTTATATAGGCTTAAAAGAATGGTCTTTAGGCCCTTTACCATTAGAACAAAACTTGATATTTTTAACATTTTTTGAAATTGGGTATATTTCCTAAACTAAGAATTTTACAAAAAAAAGTGTATTTTACGTAAATCAATGGTCTTTACCCCTCTACCAAGAAACCAAGTTTCAGGTCCCTAAGAAAAAAAGAAACAAAAAAATCAATTTTTAAAGTAGGCTATATATTGAAAACCAAACATCCTAAAAAGTGTTATATAGGCTTAAAATAATGGTCTATATGTCTTTTATCATTAGAACAAAACTTTATATTTTTTTCATTTTTTCCAAAAAAGGTTTAATTTTCAAAATTGCCTATATTTTGGAAACTAAGAATTTTACAAAAAAAAGTTTGTTTGACGTAAATGAATGGTCTTTACCCCCTCTACCCACAAACCAAGTTTCAAGTCTCTAGGACCAAGGGGGATGGTGGGGCTTCTGACGTCGGAGGGAGTGGTGGTGGGGCTTAGAAACAACAGCGTTTCCTCATTAGACCACTCCATCAATAAATAAAAAAAATCGCCCCAGTTTACTAATAAATAATTAACGATCACTGTAGACAGAGTGCGTGCGTGGCTACACGAATGCAAGCGAGTGTGTACTGGCTCAAGTTAGTACCTGTCCGCGCTCGGCATTCGCCCTAGTTCATCTCCTTTGATCCGTGTCGGTGGACCGCCAAAATAGCGAGCGCAGGCGAACACGAATGTTGGCGATGCGAACTACTTCGAATGTACACGAGCACACCGGGTACAACACTATCGCGCTCGTCTCAGTTCGCCTACATTCGGCGATAGTGTACTGCAGGCTTTAGTGACGGATGGTTTCTCCCAGACCGTCGTCTAGCCTAGTAGCGATGGATAGTTTCTCTCAGACCGTCGTCTAGCCTAGTAGCGATGGATAGTTTCTCTCAGACCGTCGTCTAGCCTATTAGCGATGGATAGTTTCTCTCAGACCGTCGTCTAGCCTAGTAGCGATGGATAGTTTCTCTCAGACCGTCGTCTAGCCTAGTAGCGATGGATAGTTTCTCTCAGTCCGTCGTCTAGCCTAATAGCGATGGATGGTTTCTCTCAGACCGTCGTCTAGCCTAGTAGCGATGGATAGTTTCTCTCAGACCGTCGTCTAGCCTATTAGCGATGGATAGTTAGTGGTGAACGTTCGAACTTTGATAGAACGTTCCGATGAAATCCAACCTAACAATTTAGCTCCACACAAGTTTAGTCTGTGGAAGGATCTTTTACATGCCATAAATATATGACATGGAACCGCCGGCTTTACTTCCTCTCCGAAGAAAAGCATACTGAAGGATTTCTAACGCTCTTAAAACATCCGACGACTTCGGCCGGGATTGAGCCCGCTATCTTAGGCACAGCAGTTCAGCATGCTACCAACTACGACACCGAAGTCGCAGTAGTGTGTGTAGCTGTAACTATTAGGAGCAGACATGAGGTAGGTGCCCCGGGACTTAAATAAGGTACTATCCCGGCATTTCCCGGAAGGGAGTATGGGAAACCCCAAGGAAAATCCTCACTCTTGATTGCCATTGTCAGTGCTGGGATTCGAACCTCTGATCTCCAGACTTGCTGCAGCTCCTCGACGCGGTCGTATTGAATAATCTAATGCACACGGCACCGTGTAGTAATGCAGCAACAACCATATTGAACAATTTGAGCACCCCACTAACACCCCCAGTGCTGGATACTAGCTACGCTCCTGAGGGTGATAGCATCATCCCAACGGTAGTTAAGTGATGATGGAGACGGGGGTGTGGCAAGGTACCGCTAGGACCTGGCGCCGGCGCCCGCCAGGCACTGCACTCCACTACAATTTGGAGCCAGTCTCAGCTTCAGTCAGCCAACTCGCTCGAGGTCGGTCAGCCGACCGGCATTCTTGTCAATGCCGCCTGGAATCCCTCCTCGCCAATGACTCACTCTGGCTTGACAGGTGACTGAATAAGTCGTTGACCCTTCCCTTCATAATCAAGTCCTCCCAGGGACTCACGACTAGTGGGACGTGGGTTGGCGACCACGGGACACCAGCTGAGTTCGACATTGCTTCCATTTACTTGTACCAGGCTCCTTAACTATCACCATTTCTTTCCACCTCCCTTGGTCAACTCTTGTTCTCTTCCAACCCCGACAGTATAGTTCGCTCACTTTCCTGGTTAACGATCGGCGAATCAAACGTAAGGCAGTAGCACGCGCTGACAATAACCATTGTAACCATTGTTCCCTAGTGACCGAGAGCCTCCGTGGCTTAGGCGGCAGCACGCCGGCGTCTCACCACTCGGTCCATGGTTCAAATCCCAGTCACTCCATGTGAGCTTTGTGCTGGACAAAGCAGAGGCAGACAGGCTTTTCTCCGGATACTCCGTTTTTCCCTGTCATAATTTAATTCCAGCAACACTTTCCACTATCATTTCATTACATCTGTCATACATTTAATCATTGACCCAGGGGAGTGCGACAGGCTTCGGCTGCCGGCACAATTCATATCCTCGCTGCTAGTTGGGGGCTTCATTCATTCCATTCCCTGACCCGGTCGGTCGACTGGAAGCAGACTGTGGATTTTCATTCCCTACTGTCCAATAGCTGACGGTTGTTGACGAATAGAATGCTTCCTCTATCACTCCACGTGGACTCTTAAGTCCCACACTGGTGGCTAGCTTGTGTCTGAGACAGGTATCAGTGTCCAATGTTGCACATCTGCACATAGTTCTGTCCAGTCTCGCTGCTTGCCCTCAGTGGCTACGGTGGAAAGTTGACGACGCTGTGCCTCGCGCTGGGAAAGCCTTGGCCCCAGGTGCCATGGAATGTAAACATATCCGCCCAGCTAGATTTCAAAGGCGAGCCGCACGTTAACCAGGAAAGTGAGGCAACTATATTAGGGTATCCGAGGCCTAGGGAGTCTTTCACTTTCCCGCCTTAATTGGCCCCTGTTTCAAATTTTCCGATACCCTCATTCTTCGAGGGGTAAGACATTTCGTTTTTATTTTCATGGTAAATCCTGGCTTCTGCTGAAGGCCCTAAAGGAGGCGAGGTGTGTGTAGCCCCACCACTTACAGTATGGTGTACTCTGGATTGTGCTACACCCTAAAGGGCTCACAGCTGGTGAGCTCGGGATTTGGCAACCCCAAGGGATTCCTGAGCTGGGTCCAGTTTTCCCCATTTGTCCATTGCCTTTGGGGCGGACCCTCTCCTCTCTGCTTTTCTTGACTCTCCTTCCTTCCCAGTCCCTCAATTCTCCATTCTTCAAGGGTTGAGGGCTTTTCCAATCCTCCTGTCTTTTATTTATATTCTTCTCCGCTTTGTTTCCTATTTCCTCTTCCAGTTTGTAAGTCAGTAGTTAGTTATAGTTGTAGGTTTCATTTGAAAAATCTTTCATTGTCACTATCATTCAAACCATTAGGGGCCAATAACCTTGCTGTTAGGCCCCATAAAACAATTATTATCATCATATAAGGTGCGTTCGAAAAGTAACGAGCCGGAGGTTGTAATGCGCAAACCGGTGACGACATCGGTTAATCGTGGCGTGTGTAACGAGGTGTGGTTCCGACCAGAGCGTGGAAGGTCACAGCCCGTCACGTGACGATACAAAGCGAGCAGCAGCATGCATCAATCGTCCAACCAAGACCAAGACAATATGCCATTCAACATGCTTCCTGGTGTGGTTGAAGACTGTGGGGCACCCATTGGGCACACACTTTCCGCAAGTGCAGTCGTTCCTTCGTGATGGTGTGCACACTTCCGACGCTCAATCCGACCACGCAGGCTATGACATTCACTGTCAATCGGCGGTCCTGGGTAATGAGTGCTTCAACCAGCTGGACGTTGTCATCGGTAATGCAGGGGGATGCCCCAGACCGAGCATCATCGGCTAACGACACTCGTCCTTCCCTGAAGCGCTTGTGCCACGCCTTGACTCTTGCAAGAGACATGCAGTGTTCGCCGTACACTTGTGACATTCGGCGATGAATGTCCGTTCCCCCTACTCCTTTCGCTGTCAGAAACCGAACAACACCTCTTTGCTCATCGTTTGACGCCTCCATGTCACTGTTTGCAATGCGACTGGCAGCGTTGGACGATTAATGCATGGTGCTACTCGCTTTGTATCGTCACGTGACGTGTACTCGTGCCCTCTAGCGACGGGCTGTGACCTTCCACGCTCTGGTCGGAACCACACCTCGTTACACATTCACAATTAGCCGATGTCGCCACCAGTTTGCGCATTAGAGCTTCATGCTCGTTACTTTTTGAACGCACCTTTTATTATCCAGTGCGCATTTTGAACGTCAGATAGAGTTATGAACACGCCAGGCGCAACTCGTTCATAGTGTTCACTCGTTCAAATCAGCAATGATACAGTCTAGCTAGAACGTCATCATTAGGCCCAGGAAGCCTATCAATTGCCTATAACAGACCTATAAAAGGACGTGAAATATCAAAATGAAGGACATATAGCAGGAAAAGGACGTAAAATGTAATCCAGTTACTAATTATATTGTTTTAATTACATATTTATTATTTATATAGACCTAATGTATAAAACATACAAAAGCCTTGTGATATGCAACGTATTGCGTAACTAAATGAATGAAACACTTATCTTATAACATAATTTGAAAAACGAATAAACAGTACTTAAAAAAGTACTTGCAGAATTTAAAGAAGCAGCACGCCGGCCTCTCACCGACGGATCCGTGGTTCAAATCCCGGTCACCCCATGTGAGATCTGTGCTAGTCAAAACGGAGGTACACATGTTTTTCTCCGGGTACTCCGGTTTTCCCTGACAAATATTTCATTCCAGCAACACTCTCCACTATCATTTAATTTCATCTGTCATTCATTTAATCATTGCCTCAGAGGAGTGCGATAGGCTTTGGCAGCCGGCACAGTTCATATCCTCGCCACTAGATGGAGGCTTCATTCATTCCATCCCTGACCTGGTCGGTCGACTGGAAGCAGGCTGTGGAATTTTCACTTCGAGAATTTAAAAAGAAATATATTTTCCACCAAGAATGAATTCAGCGACTCCACAACGGACACCCTGGAGAAAGAAATTGAAATTAGTACCACTAGAATCATATTTGGCTTAACAACACTTGGGTTTCAGAAATTAAAATTCTGCTCAAGGTCATTGTCATGACGAGCCACTTCCTTATCTGACTTATCTTCTGTCGTCCAAGAATGTTTTTCTTTCATTTCAAATATGGTTCAAACATACAGTCTGTATTTAACACAGAAAAGATGTTAAAGACGTGATGATGAACTGAGAATGGGCAGTAAAAATGTAGTAATGTTACAAGATGTTCAGTAAAGAACATATAGCCTACTTTCTCATAAATGCATGGGTATTGTTATAACTCTTTGTACTTTTCAAGGAGTATAATTGAATGTTGGTTGTAGTAGCTTGTTGAAATACAACGTGCTATAGGGATATTAAACATGAATATGAGATGCCCTTTGCTAGTGCTAACTCTGTAAAAAATTTCATTCAATTCGGTTTCACCGTGTTTGAATTGATATGGGGAATGGATTTGCACACATGCATGGCCGCTATTTGCAAACTATTGGGCTGATGACCTTGTAGTCAGTCATAAGATGCTTTCCACAAAAAGGCATGTTGTTGCAAAATCTGGTAGAGATCAAATTATTAGGATGGTCGTAATTTGATTTCAGCTTTTAATATTTGGGTGGCCGTCATTCCGTTTCCGTCAAGATGGCGGCGATATAAAATATGACACTGAGGTGCCCTTTGCTAGTGCTACCTCTGTACCAAATTTCGTTCAATTCGGTTTCACCGTGTTTGAATTGATAGGGGGAATCGATTTGCACACATACTTGGCCACCATCTGCAAACTATTGGGCTGATGATCTTGCTGTTTGGTCAGAATATGCTTCCCACATAAAGATATGTTGTTGCAAAATTTGGTAGAGACTAGATTATTAGGTTGGTCGTAATTACATTTTAGCTTTTAACATTTGGGTGGCCGCGATTACGTTTCCATCAAGATGGCGGTGATATAAACCATGACACTGAGGTGCCCTTTGCTAGTGCTACCTCTGTACCAAATTTCGTTCCATTCGGTTTCACCGTGTTCGAATTAATAGGGGGAATCGATTTTGACACAAAGATGGCCGCCATCCGCAAACTATTAGGCTAATGACCTATTAGATTGGTCAAAGTATGCTCCCTCCATAAAGGTATGTTGTTGCAAAATTTAGTAGAGATCGGATGATTAGGTTAGTCGTAATTTGACTTAAGCTTTGAACATTTGTGTGGCCGCCATTACGTTTCTGTCAAGATGGCGGCGATATAAAAGATGACACTGAGGTGCCCTTTGCTAGTGCTACCTCTGTACCAAATTTCGTTCCATTCGGTTTTACCGTGTTTGAATTAATAGGGGGAATCGATTTTCACACAAAGATGGCCGCCATCTGCAAATTATTAGGCTAATGACCTATTAGTTTGGTCAAAGGATGCTCCCTCCATAAAGATATATTGATGCAATATTTTTTATTGATCGGATGATTAGGTTAAGCGTAATTTGATTTAAGCTTTGAACATTTGTGTGGCCGCCATTACGTTTCCGTCAAGATGGCGGCGATATAAAACATGACACTGAGGTGCCCTTTGCTAGTGCTACCTCTGTACCAAATTCCGTTCCATTCGGTTTCACCGTGTTCGAATTAATAGGAGGAATCGATTTTGACACAAAGATGGCCGCCATCCACAAACTATTAGGCTAATGACCTATTAGATTGGTCAAAGGATGCTCCCTCCATAAAGGTATGTTGTTGAAAAATTTAGTAGATATCGGATGATTATGTTAGTCGTAATTTGATTTAAGCTTTGAACATTTGTGTGGCCGCCATTACGTTGCTGTCAAGATGGCGGCGATATAAACATGACACTGAGGTGCCCTTTGCTAGTGCTACCTCTGTACTAAATTCCGTTCCATTCTGTTTCACCGTGTTTGAATTAATAGGGGGAATCAATTTTTACACAAAGATGGCCGCCATCCGCAAACTATTAGGCTGATGACCTATTAGTTTGGTCAAAGGATGCTCCCACCATAAGGATATGTTGTTGCTAAATTTAGTAGAGATCGGAAGATTAGGTTAGTCGTAATTTGATTTAATCTTTGAACATTTGTGTGGCCGCCATTACGTTTTCGTCAAGATGGCGGCGATATAAAACATGACACTGAGGTGTCCCTTGCTAGTGCTACCTTTGTATCAAATTTAGTTCAATTCGCGTTCACCGTGTTCGAAATGATAGGGGGGGGACTGACATTCAGAGAGACACACACACACAGACTCACACACACACACATACACACACACAGACAGACACACTTTTTTTCGCCCTGTGTTGATCTCATAAGTCTACTTTCATTTTTGCAAAAATCGAAAGTAGGCTAAAAATAGGCGAAGTTGCAAAGAAGCAGTTAAGACCCAAAAATAGGCACGAAAGGACCAATAAGTCACAAGCGCCAAAAAAGGCAAAAAAGGACAAATAAAACCAACCATTTTCCGTCCTTCAATGAACTAAAATGAACATATATTAACTTATGTATGGCCTCGTCTACGGACACTCTGAAAGAAAAAGGTTTTTCCTCAACTTGCCAGCACTAGTCATCATATACCCACAGGCTTGCTCAAACCGGTCATTTCCCCAAGTGGGCGTACGCTCTGTACACGGGCGGCGAGCGGGTAGAGTAGCTGCGTTCAGTATTGGCAGCGTAAACCAACCGATTGCCTCACTGCAGTGACAGTTGTTGCTACGAATATGGAGTCAGCTGAGAAGAGACCTTCCAAAATCAGCCTAAGACTTAGTTCAGCTTCCCTTGTTCCTACATTTCTCCTGAAACCAAACTGGTCTTCACCCAACTCCGTTTCTATCTGGCTTTCCATCCTCTTGTAAATAATTCTTGACAGGATCATTGAAGCATGAGTAATCAGGTGACTAATGAACATTAGACATTTTGTTATTATTAACGGGAATGAGATTAATGAAAACATTACTTGACGAATGGGCGTTTTCTTTTTATTTGCAATGGGAGAAATAGGCCTAATATTCAATATATGTTGTCTTTATTTCCGTGCCTTTCTATAGAAATAATATTGTTTTCGTATGTGAAGTATGTTTACTAAAACTACATCATTAACACGACTGTAAAATTACATTTTGTAATAAAGAAATTGTTTGTATGATTTTGAGGAATATTTTATTTTTATTTTTAGAAAATAAATGTTATTTTTGCGCTATTTCGTTGTTCTATGTTTAATAACAATTTATTATAC
This sequence comes from Meconema thalassinum, assembly GCA_946902985.2. Lineage (NCBI taxonomy): Eukaryota > Metazoa > Arthropoda > Insecta > Orthoptera > Tettigoniidae > Meconema > Meconema thalassinum. The sequence continues at coordinate 356,472,666 of OX336394.1, read as the reverse complement.
GTTTTTAATCTGGATGATACAGTGACTTTGTCCATTCCCTCAAATAAGGTGTAACACGAATGTCTCATTGTTATTCATATTTTATCCAGTTTTAAATAGTATGTTTACCACTGTCATAAACTATAATATACACATCCAAATCGTGATTTTTACTACCGAAAATGGATGATTCTTTTGTTGCTTTCGCTCATTTTTTACACCTCCCCTTATCTCACACCCCTATATATTTACCCCCGAAGATCGCACACTTTAGACGATGCCAGAAATAACTTCAGCGACCTCGAAAACGGTCTATTGCCAACTTTTAATAGAATCCTAGCACTATTAACGAAGTTATTAATTTTTTCCACCTAGAATTGGGATTCGACACACAGTGGCGTCGTCTCGCTACAATGTGACGTATGCATGCTGGTAAGCCGCCCGCATTTACGTCACGCCTGCTTGTCTGCACTGGGCCAGGGTAAAGGGACGCCAAACTGACCAACTCTGAGAGGTGCATCAGCTGCCCCTAATAATATTGTTCTATGCAGCCCAACTAACGCGTCTTGTCTGGAAGTTCGATATTTCTCTGCGTGCATCCCGTGTGGTAACAATGCATTGCAAGCATATCCTGCAAACGTTACTGAACACTAGACTATTATTTTCTCTCGTATGTGTCGGTAGTTAAGACACTGTACACGATGGTGGTAAAAATCATCGAGTTAAAAGCGCCCTCAACTAGGGCGTCAGTTGAACTTGCCAAGCTATCGTTTCACGCGCTGATTCCTTATTTCGGGTCATTTCAATAGATTGAAATAAAGGTTTAAAGGAGGTTATTTTTGTTTAACGTACTCAGTATTCTCAATTCTTCTCTAAAACTCATTCGTAAGTTCAGTTTATACTGACAACAACGCTTACTAGTATTGAAATTGTAACAGTGGCCTCATCCCCCCTTCCCTATTCGATAACCCAAGATGTGATAATAAAATTAGCATATCAAAAATGCTTTATTAACGTGATATTACCATATCAGAAATTAATAAATGATAACACACAGGAAAGGCCTAATTTAATTACTCGCTAGGTCAGCTGAGTTCACAGCAAAAAAAACCTAGGAGCGAATGTTCCGATTTGCTTGGTTTTCAAGAACACCCACATTTGATTTAGGAAAAGAGAACAGGCGGGACGAAACCAATGTCAAGACCAGCTTGTTGAGTGGAAAACTGGATGCGTACCTCAGCAGCCGGTATTAAATTGACCCTGCCAAAGATGAAGAATGAAAAGGGGAATAATCTTCCTAGTGACTTCATGCAATAAATAATATGACAAATCGAAATAAGCTAACATGTATTGAGCAGTAAAATAAAACAATTACAAGAGACAGCCTTCCACCACTTAATTAACTAACTGACAAATATGATCTAATAAAACACCAATGAATCACTTAACCTAAACAAACCAGACACTTGCCCGCTTGGCAAGATTACACACATCTACATTTGTGATAGAAATGAATTTGATTAGAATGATTCCCAGAAATTAATGCCCAACAAGGACTAAATAATTGTCATTTTTCCCGCATGGCAATTTACGCAGTTACATTTGAGGTTAAAACATGAATCTCAAAATGGATCCGGAAGAAGAAGAAAATAGAAAAACAACATGAGAAAGGCAATGCCTTCTCAAAAACAAAGCTGCATCAAACAACCGAAACGCCCCTTAGTGGAACGGAAAGGTCTGACAACCTCCACAGTCCAGCATTGACCGTCCCGTCAAGGCTGTCTGACCAAGAATTAAAACCCACGAGGTTCCCATCCAGCTAACGGGAAATAGGGGAATAATAATACACCCTGCAGTAATTACATATAAAGGTACCACCAAAATATTACTAGACCCTCCAAAAGATTACATACTAAAGTGCTAAAATAGACTTTATCTGGTTAAGCTTACGGACCGCCGACACGCGGCCTTAAAATGACGTTACAAAATTTAGCAGTCAAAGTTAGTATTGATCGTCCTTGGTTATGCCCCTTAATAATTAAATCATGATAGTACCACCTGGTGTCTTCGAACCCTCCGGGGAAAACTGCACACACGTTTTCCCCGGAGGCAAGTGCTCAAGAGTCTTTCTGTCAGCAAACTTCCTCACACACTGTTTTTCGAGTCACAGATTCCACCCTTGTATATCAGCGTATCCCCCACCACAACCCTCCAGTAGTACCAACTGCGACCAGTTGCTCAACCGGCCAAAACCAAGCCAGAGTTCAAGGTCTTGAGTGGGTACTATTGAATACCAGCCCACACGGGTTAGCGCGTAGAAACCTTCCAGGAGCTGAGGGGTTACACAATGTCCTGGTAAGATTTTCTCAGAATAAGAGCTTGGCGAATGAAGCTGACAGCAAATGTTCACCTTTCAAAGTTCACGGATCAAAGCTTGACTTATCCCTCTTTACAAGTGTCTATCAGGGATAATACTTTAAGTGACAGTTCGCACGAAGGATAGGAATCCTGGCAGAAAGGTCTGGCGATCCCATTTCACGAGTAGTCAGGCGCCAGGCTGGCGAATGGAATTCTCAGAAGAGCCCTGGTGTATGCTCTCATGATAATCCGGCCAGGCCGGGAGCCCCGGCTGCGTCTCGAAGATAAGATGAACATGTACCGATTTGCAAAATTGGTACATCCTCCTCCTCCAAAGGAAGACGATGGGGAGAAGATGAACAGCCCAAACAGCCGAAGTTATCCCAGGAAGGATAAAAAAAAATATTACACGAAGCATTAGTGTCCCATCGAAGTTCACTTAAGAGTCTTTCATGTCACAAGGGATACTTGAGGCTTCAAACAAGGTTCTGCGCAAAGAGATAGTGTCCAGGGCATAATTAAAGGTCCACTGAAGTATGAAAAACACACGAAAGGGGCAACCAACTATACGATATGACTGACGTTAACAAGCTTAATTGAAAGTTCACTACAATACTTAGCAAGAATAACTAAAATTTAACTAAGGTGTACAGAACCCAGAATTTTTCTTTAGATTTCGCAAATCAAGGGCACCTACAAACTTGCCCACCAAAAATTTTAAACAATTTCTCAAAATGAATTTACCTTAACAAAAACCGAAAGACCATTTTTCTGCGACTTCACGAAATCAGGACAGCACGTAACTATTTCCAAAATTCACAATGACAATTACATGAACATGCCGCACGGGGCATTCCATAAAACTACATTTATTACACCGCCCGTGGTATAGCTCAATTTAAATACATTACCAAATTACCTACCGCACTGAAGGCAACACACAGAGCTCGTTTTGATATGCACACAAACACAAATTACATGTCTTGCTCAATTTTACATGTTCCTGACCCACACTGCCCTCAGTGGCCTCCAAGGACAGGAGGAACAGAGACCACAACATCCTATCACGCAAGCACACTAGCAGCAAGACAAACAAAATAAGGAAAAACCACGTCACCCACATAATTCACACACACATTCACACTTTAATAATAAGAATGCCCTTAATTCCATCGGGCTGTCACCCCGATATTTCTCCCACTCCATATGTGCCAACGGGCAATGTTCCCGGTGACAACACAAAACATAAATAACCCTAAATTCCATAGGACAACTAGCGAACCAGGAAAACAGCACGAGGACTGCAGTTCATAACCTGACGTGAATTATTAAAACAGTATGCACTGTCATTCACACACTACACAAACAAACACCGCCCTGTCCTTCACATGACAGGTCCTCTCCCTTATGACACCGGGAGGAACATCACTCTTGCGCCACCAAACCCTGGCCATCACGACATAATCAGCTCGGTACCTGAGCTCCCCCTCCGGCTCAACACACGACCCCACAGAGGGTAATTAACATCTTCCCCCACAAAGGCACGCCCGCCTCAGAAGATGACAGTACAACACATTACCAAAACATAAATACACATTCGACACAAGGTAGGGCACCCACCAAGCGTCACACACACCCTAGTGCACGTGGTTCACCTTCCAATCACACAACACAGACAAACACAACCCCGAAAATTTCTCTAAGTGGCGTTACCACAGACTACAGACGTCTCTAACTAACAACGTGTGCCACCTACCATTAATATTCACCATCCAAATACCGGGTGACACTCTATGTCCACACTCAAATCGAACCCATGATGCTTCAACGCACCACTGTCATCATACGTTCCCAAAACATTAACTTCACGAAGCTACTTAAAATCTCAAAATTCACAACCTCCTCGACTAACAACACGTGTCTGTATCTCGCCAAATTCTAACGCCAATAAAATTCCTCCCAGAATATCAAAACTAATTTATTCAGAATTACAAGTCACATAAATGACCGATGTTACATTTCAAAAGGCACGAAGCAATTAAAATCTTCAAAATAAATCCATAAATCCATCTCTCACCAAACCACATTGGAACCTTGCACTAAAAAAAACTGCCAAACTACCAACACTCTATTACTCAGAGAATTTAAATTATTTTTACCACCAAAGATGATTACTCCAGTAACTACCCAGGACACTGACTGTCACTAAGGCTCACAATCGATCAGAACATCCGGTGGCAACAGCCAAACTCACACACACCCAATGGTGACGGGGCTACACAAAATTTTAACGAACCCAGAACCTTTCAGAGTTGAAACTACAACAGAAACCCTAGCGGTCTAACAGATCAAGGCTGCAAGTTATAAATAACTAACCAACTAATGCACTGAAGCACCCTCAAGTGAAAACTCCAGAATCGAAATATCAAAATATGCATGAACGCCTACAACAGCTGATTGTGAAACGAACACACCCAAGCTAACGGGAGTCTACATGAAATCTCACGAAACTACAACCCTTCAGAAATGCGACCACAATAGAAAAACCTAGCCGCCTAACAGCAAGAAACTGCAAGTTATGAATAACTAACGAACCAGCCTATTTCAATGCCATCGCAAACAAAACACTGCAACCTCAAAAAATCTCAAAATCAGACTAGTGAACACAGCAGCTGACATACAACGACAGCTCAGCATGCCACCGCAGGATATCTCCCTAAAGGAAAACTTTCACCAACCAAACTACCAAATGTTTTTTTTATATATACCAAAAATCAACAAGTATTCCCAGAGTTAGCAACTTCATCACTGGAACTCGAACACAGGACTCCAGTTCCCAACATTTATCCATCATCCATCACACATCCTTCTCAAACATCTCATTATAAGATTTTACCACCCACTACAATAACCCGTTACTTTCAATTATGCAAATTAGCAATCGTACAAATATCATGAACACAAAATACCCTATGGTATAGAAACACTTACCGACAGCTCAGCAATTGTGGCCCGACTCTCCATACTAACTGGACGAGTGGCTTCTAAATACCCAAAAAAAAATAGCCTTTCACCGAGATAACGAAGTCCCATACCTCCAGTCACTCGACTCGGGCAAATACTATATACACCCTGCCCGGACCCAATCAAGATGGTACTCACACCCCAAATTAAATGGACTCCTGACAGTAGATCCCCATACGAAGCACATCTGCATAATAGGTCCATTTTCAAAACGCAACTAATACAACTAATATAAAATTAATAATAATCCATCTTACGTTACTGGCAATTAGGCCTCAATTACTCCCACCCAAATTCAAATTGCAAACTTACATCAATTCATTCACACATGACTTTCATTCAATCAGCAGGATTAAAAAAACTGAAGGATTACAAAAGAAAATAAATACAATTTTGACCACCAAAGAACACCAGTTCGATTCCTAGTCAGGGCAGCAATAAAAATCGCATCACACACACTCTTTCATCCTGAACACAATCAACCACAGAAATACATTCATGCATGCACCAGACATACGTGTTCCCTTCCCTGGACAGCCCTAAAATTCCCCATTTACATCAGTATGTTAGTATTTGGATCGTCAAGACACTATAACGCCAACGGAGTATCAACTCACGTGAGGACCTGATAAAACAACCCGTAGTTGTAGCCCCGAAATCACAGTTCTCCTTACATCGTAGAAAAACGTCCTAAAACGAAAGACACGAATCGGGGGGAAATATTTATTTACACCCTAAATGATATGCGACGTGAAGGTGACTGCCTCCCAGAAATATCCCACTTAGTAAGTCACTCAACGAAAAACACACTAAGATACTGAATATTAAAGCCATTTAATACTTGACCAATTTAGATGACAATCTAACCTTAAAAATCCTATGTCACAACAAGACAATTTACTCCCCCCCCCCCCCCCCAATTACTAAGCAACTTAAACATCAACCAATCATACATAAACACTCACCTGATTCATTTATACTGAATTAGCACACACGCAATTCGACACTTAACATCATTCAAAACACAATTACCGAACGTACATATAGACAGCAATTCGACCATTTTCCAGAATTAATTTAACGCAGAATAAGTTGACAATAGCAAATTTTAATACTCTCACGGTGCAATTTAATTTGACAGAACTACCAACAGCGAAATAATTAACCCCCAGCTAAAGAAATGACAACAAAACTTGAAACGTTTGGCTTAACGAACAGCTGACAACTACCAATAATACCTCACACGTATTACGCACAGCAAATTGCAGAATTTCAGCCTTACATCACTAACAATTATTAAGAATAATTACAGATTTACCCCAAAGAACCTGCTGATGATAAATCCATACACGCAATTCACATTTTTACCGACATCAGTTGCATAAAATAATAACTTGGTCACAGTCGCCGCCATGATAGTTCAAAATCACTACGTGATCCAACAGGCGTGCACTAAACGCACATAAAACAGACACTAAGTTATTCTTACTGGAAATACAAGTTTATCAATTTCAGCCTATTTTCAAGAGAATTTAAAACGTCACTAATTTAAATTTTACCAAAACCACTTCCAATCAGACAAACATTTCATTCTTTCCAAACACGTGACACAATTTAGTCAAAACAACACTTCCCGAGGTGTACATTTAGCACAGGCGCAGTATAATTGAGCTGGACTAGTTCCTACAAGAACAGAAAGAATTTACAACCACCCCAAAACATACAAACAGCATATCAAAACTCACCACGTGTGAAATTCCTTCAGCCGGTCAACTCGTCAATCTGGCAACGCAGCACCGCCATTACTCCCCGTCAGACCTGACTTTCGTCCAGCGCACGTGATTGCCACTTTCGGCTATCTGCTCGTCTTAACAGCTGACGACAGAATTGTTCATTTGGTCTTCGGTGTACACAGTAGGTTATTTTACATGAAATCAAATCACAACATGTATTAGGTTCAGCTCTAATAACTAGCCTACCTATGTGGAGAAAAGATTAATAAGGAGGAGGGCCCAATCTACATTAATTAAGTTACTGAATTTAATTTTAATTAATTACTGCGGAATTTAATTTTAATTAATTACTGCAATCAGTCGGCAGGAAAGATTATATGCTAATGGCAAGATCACAGAGCAAAACCATGCTCTGCTACCATTGTAACAGTGGCCTCATCCCCCCTTCCCTATTCGATAACCCAAGATGTGATAATAAAATTAGCATATCAAAAATGCTTTATTAACGTGATATTACCATATCAGAAATTAATAAATGATAACACACAGGAAAGACCTAATTTAATTACTCGCTAGGTCAGCTGAGTTCACAGCAAAAAAAAACCTAGGAGCGAATGTTCCGATTTGCTTGGTTTTCAAGAACACCCACATTTGATTTAGGAAAAGAGAACAGGCGGGACGAAACCAATGTCAAGACCAGCTTGTTGAGTGGAAAATTGGATGCGTACCTCAGCAGCCGGTATTAAATTGACCCTGCCAAAGATGAAGAATGAAAAGGGGAATAATCTTCCTAGTGACTTCATGCAATAAATAATATGACAAATCGAAATAAGCTAACATGTATTGAGCAGTAAAATAAAACAATTACAAGAGACAGCCTTCCACCACTTAATTAACTAACTGACAAATATGATCTAATAAAACACCAATGAATCACTTAACCTAAACAAACCAGACACTTGCCCGCTTGGCAAGATTACACACATCTACATTTGTGATAGAAATGAATTTGATTAGAATGATTCCCAGAAATTAATGCCCAACAAGGACTAAATAATTGTCATTTTTCCCGCATGGCAATTTACGCAGTTACATTTGAGGTTAAAACATGAATCTCAAAATGGATCCGGAAGAAGAAGAAAAAAGAAAAACAACATGAGAAAGGCAATGCCTTCTCAAAAACAAAGCTGCATCAAACAACCGAAACGCCCCTTAGTGGAACGGAAAGGTCTGACAACTTCCACAGTCCAGCATTGACCGTCCCGTCAAGGCTGTCTGACCAAGAATTAAAACCCACGAGGTTCCCATCCAGCTAACGGGAAATAGGGGAATAATAATACACCCTGCAGTAATTACATATAAAGGTACCACCAAAATATTACTAGACCCTCCAAAAGATTACATACTAAAGTGCTAAAATAGACTTTATCTGGTTAAGCTTACGGACCGCCGACACGCGGCCTTAAAATGACGTTACAAAATTTAGCAGTCAAAGTTAGTATTGATCGTCCTTGGTTATGCCCCTTAATAATTAAATCATGATAGTACCACCTGGTGTCTTCGGACCCTCCGGGGAAAACTGCACACACGTTTTCCCCGGAGGCAAGTGCTCAAGAGTCTTTCTGTCAGCAAACTTCCTCACACACTGCTTTTCGAGTCACAGATTCCACCCTTGTATATCAGCGTATCCCCCACCACAACCCTCCAGTAGTACCAACTGCGACCAGTTGCTCAACCGGCCAAAACCAAGCCAGAGTTCAAGGTCTTGAGTGGGTACTATTGAATACCAGCCCACACGGGTTAGCGCGTAGAAACCTTCCAGGAGCTGAGGGGTTACACAATGTCCTGGTAAGATTTTCTCAGAATAAGAGCTTGGCGAATGAAGCTGACAGCAAATGTTCACCTTTCAAAGTTCACGGATCAAAGCTTGACTTATCCCTCTTTACAAGTGTCTATCAGGGATAATACTTTAAGTGACAGTTCGCACGAAGGATAGAAATCCTGGCAGAAAGGTCTGGCGATCCCATTTCACGAGTAGTCAGGCGCCAGGCTGGCGAATGGAATTCTCAGAAGAGCCCTGGTGTATGCTCTCATGATAATCCGGCCAGGCCGGGAGCCCCGGCTGCGTCTCGAAGATAAGATGAACATGTACCGATTTGCAAAATTGGTACAGAAATTACGCTTCTTCATCATGTTCATGGCAGAAATATAGAGTGTACAAATCAATGCTGAAACAAATCTCTCCTCCTGCTAACAAACCAAAACATATTTCATTTAAAAAACGGTGGTTCTTAACCAGTCGTCCGCGGGCCACCGTGGTCCGCGAATGCCTTGGAAGTGATCCGCGGGAGAAACGGGTCCACCAGCGCGTATAAAACAAAATGTTCAGTAAAGAACATATAGCCTACTTTCTCCTAAATGTATGAGTATAGTTATAACTCGTTGTTATTATCAAAGAGTATAATAGAACTATTCTTTGTTGAAGACCTTAGAAATGATTTACCTCTACCAAACGCCACAACCTAGATAAAAACTGCTACCATCATTGAAGAAAGAAAGATAAGAAGTATCTAAAGAATGTTATGGATCTGGAGACATAATCGATCGGACTGGCGGCGTGGCTCAGCGGTAACGTTCTCGCTTCCTGGACCGTATGTTTCAGGTTCGTACCCTGGCGCAGTCAGCTGGCATTTGAGGGTGCACAAATGCGAGGGAGCCGTGTTAGTAGATTTACTGGCACGTTAAAGATCCCCTTCGGGACAAAATTCTGGCACCCCGGCGTCTCTAAAAGCAACAGTAGTTAAAAGGGACGTAAAACTAATAACATTATTATTATTATTATTATTATTATTATTATTATTATTATTATTATTATTATTATTATTATTATTATTATTATTACATAATCGGCCTGACGCGGGCAACATCCAACTTTGAGTTGAGGCATGTCTTTACACGTCTGGCTGCGTATGACTTTCACAACCCTAATTGAATTAACAAATCTTTCCATGACCCTACAGAGACGTGTGTATACCAACTATGTGGATATTTTCGATTGCTATTTGGCTGAAATAAAAGTATTAATTAATATCCTGAACTAGCATCAACGGTAGAGTTCAGATACTATGTGAAATCGTTTTGTTCTTTACTTCAATTAACATTTTCAAATAACGCACAATAGGCTGTTACAAACCCATTAAAATAAAAAGTAAAAATGTATCGTAGTATCATCTCGTCATTCTTCAAATTCGATGCGCATAGAATGCCAATGGTATAGTAATCAATGGAGCCCCACGTAGACTAGTCGTGACATCTAGTGGTGGAATATCGAACAATATAATCCTAACAGAGCGAGTGCATTCTAGCGGCCAGAAGAAGAAACTTTTCAATAAAATCTGGAAGTTAATAAGTGCAGTTACCTTTTTGGCAGCTAGATGTCTCGAGTAAATCTGCTGGCGAATTATGTTTTAATTAAATATATATTTTACACCATAATATGCACAATATAACGCTTAATTTTAAAACATCTGAGTCATTACAAAACAATAAACATATAACATTTCAAGCAAAAAAACTAGCTCTGATCGGGTTTGAACCACAGGCATTTGAGCGATAGGCTAACGCTCTACCACTGAGCTAATTGTGTCAACGAATATCGTGCTATATAAAATGACTTACATAGAACTTGTTAGCAAATAATGATTTATACTAAACGATTTCATCACTGGAGTATATTATTTACTAGCTGAAGTACCCGTGCTTCGCTACGCGTCATAAATAAATTAAAATGTGAAGGTGACAGTTAAAACAGGGGATAGGCGAGGTGCTGCGCAGAGGGAGATTAAGGATGGAACATTTTGTCCAACTACACCGCTCGGCGTTGACCGTGTTTTATAGCACAAATTTAGGTTTTACTCGCTAACAGTTGCAGATACCTTTCGGATAGAAAATGTAATTTTAAACCTCGCATATGCCATCAAAAGTTTGTTATTTCTTAGCGTTCTCTTTTTATTTGAAATGGAAATATGAAAGTTGAAACCAAAGGGTGTAGTGACGTCACTAAAATGGTCGCCATTTTAAATAGTGCAAAGTATTGAAATCAAAAGTAACCTATATGTTAACCAGGTAAATCAGCTACTTCCATGTAAAATTCACGTAAATCGGACCAGTGGTACTTGCGAGATTGAGTAATACACAGACACACACCATCTCAATTTTACCCTCGCTTCGCTCGCGTCATAGTCGTATCATATTGTTTTTCAATGAAATGCAGGTTTAACCCCGTTAACACCCCTTTAGAACCTGAATACCCAACAATCCCTCCTTAGTAGACGTTTTCGACACACAACAAACAAACATATCCCCAAAATATCATTCTTCTAACTTAAATAGTTTTGGTTGGTCGATGAGAGCAAACATACAAAAATCCTTCCTTAGTGGACTTTTTCTTCAGAAGTTCACCCCTCCCCATATGCCCCTTAAATTGCATTTATGAAAACACGGTCGAACACCTATTTATTTTATTTATTTATTTATTCAGTTATTTATTTATTTTTAAGCTGATAGATTTCCTCCGAGTTTCAGACTCCTCCCTATGTCGTTTAAGAGATACACGCTCAGTTAGGAATCTTTCAACCCCCACTTTTCATCCCTTTCACCTCATAATATACACTACATTGAAAAACCATTAGACATGTGTCAGCTTATTTTTAATGATTAGTATATGTGCCAAGTATCACATCCCCAAATGAAACCACTCGTGAGATATTGTTATTCAATGGAAAGCACGTTTACCCCCTTAACACCTCTTTAGAACCTGAATATCCAAAACTCTTTCCTTAGTGGACGTTTTCGACATACAATGAACATATCCCCAAAATTTCATGTTTCTAACTTCAATAATTTTGGCTGGGCGATGATGAGTGAGTGAGTCAGTCAGGATATTTTCTTTCATTTATTTTTGATAATTTCACCCGTCCCCAGGAACCCCTTAAATTGGATTTATGAAACAAACGGTCAAACACCTATTTACTTATTTAAAGCTGTTTTCCCCCTGAGTTTGATGAGTGAGTAAGTAAGTCAATCAGTTAGGACACTTTCTTTCCTGTTTTTTCCCCCATAATTTCACCCCTCTCCAATGGCCCCTTAAATTGGATTTATGAAAAAACGTTCGAACACCTATTTACTTGTATTTTAAGCTGTTTTTTCCCACCGAATTTCAAACTTCACGCCTATGTCGTTTCAGAGATACACGCTCCGTCAAGAATCCCTCAACCCCCAATTTTCACCCCTTTCACCTCATAATATACACCACATCGATAAACCCTTAGACATATGTCAGATTATTTTTAATGATTAGTATATATACCGAATATCACATCCCCAAACAAACAACTCATGAGATATCGTTATTTAATGAAATGCACGTTTACCCCCTTGACACGTCTCTAAAACCCGAATAAACAAAAATCATTCCTTAGTTAACGTTTTCGACATACAGCGAACATATTCCCAAAATTTCATGTTTCCAACTTTAATAGTTTTCGCTGGGCGTGATGAGTGAGTGAGTCAGACAGGTCATTTTCTTTCATTTATTTTACCAGAATTTCACCCCTCCCAACGGGCCCCTTAAATTGGATTGATTAAAAAACGCTTGAACACCTATTAACTTATTTCCTAAGCTGTATTTTTCCCCCGAGTCAGTCGGTTAGGACACTTTCTCTCATTTTTTTCCCCAGAATTTCACCCCACCCCATTGGCCCCTTAAATTAATTTATGAAAAAAACAGTCGAAAACCGATTTACTTACTTTTTAAGCTGATTTTTTTTCGATGAATTTCAAATTTCTCGCCTATCTCGTTTAAGAGATAGGCCTACACGCTCCATTAGGAATCCTTCAACCCCCACTTTTCAGCCCTTTCACCTCATAATAATACACCACATCGAAAAACGCCTAGACACATGTCTGCGTATTTTTAATGATTAGTTTATATGCCGAGTATCACATCCACAAATGAAACCACTCGTGAGATATTGATATTCAATGAAATGCAGGTTTAACCCCCATAAGACCCCTTTAGAACCCGAATATCCAAAAAACCTCCCTTAGTGTACGGTTTTGACATACAACGAACATATCCCCGAAATGTCATGTTTCCAACTTCAATATTTTTGGCTGGGCGATGATGAGTGAGTGAATGAGTCAGGACATTTCCTTTCATTTTTTTTTTCTTCAGAATTTCACCCCTCCCGATGAACCCCTTCAATTTGATTGAAAAACAAACTGTCGAAAAGCTATTTACTTACTTTAAAGCAGTTTTTCCAGCTGAGTTTGATGAGTGAGTCAGTCAGTCAATCAGTTAAGACACTTTCTTTCCTGTCCCCCCCCCCCGAATTTCACCCGTCCCCATGGGCCCCTTAAATTGGATTTATGGAAAAGCGGTCAAACACATATTTACTTATTTTTATGCTGATTTTTTTCCCGCTGAGTTTCAAACTCCTCGCCTATGTCGTTAAAGAGATACACGCTCCGTTAGGAATCCTTAAACCCCCATCTTTCACCCCTTTCACCTCATAATATACACCACATCGAAAAACCCTCAGAAACGTGTCTTCTTACTTTTTAATCTTGAGTTTATATGCCGTGTATCACATCCCCCAATGAAACCAATCGGGAGATATTGTTATTCAATGAAATGCAGGTTTAATCCCCTTAAGACCCCTCTAGAACCTGAATATCCGAAAATCCTCCCTTAGTAGACGGTTTTGACATACAATGAACATATCCCCAAACTGTCATGTTTCTAACTTCAATAATTTTGGCTAGGCGATGATGAGTGTGTGAGTAAGTGAGTGAGTCTGGACATTTTCTTTCAATTTTCTTTTTTCAGAATTACACCCCTCCCCATGAACCCCTTAAATTTGATTTAGGAAAAAAAACTGTCGAACAGCTATTTACTTACTTTAAAGCAGTTTTCCCCCCTGAGTTTGATGAGTGAGCCAGTCAGTCAATCAGTTAGGACACTTTCTTTCCTGCCCCCCCTCCAGAATGACATCTCTCCCCATGGGCCCCTTAAATTGGATTTATGAAAAAACTGTCAAACACATATTTATCTTTTTTAAGTTGTTTTTTTTTCGCTGTGTTTCAAACTCCTCGCCTATGTCGTTTAAGAGACACGCGCTCCGTTAAGAATCTTTTAATCCCCACTTTTCACCCCTTTCACCTCATAATATACACCACATCGAAAAACCCTCAGACACATGTCTTCTTATTTTTAATGATGAGTTAATATGCCGAGTATCACATCCCCCCATGAAACCAATCGGGAGATATTGCTATTCAATTAAATGTAGGTCTACCCCCTTAACACCCCTTTAGAACCTGAATAGCCAAAATTTCTCTCTTAGTGGGCATTTGCGGCCCTTGAGGAAGCTGCATACCAGATTTCAATCCAATCCGTTCGGTGGTTTCTGAGATTTCGTGATGAATAAATGAATGAGTGAGTGAGTGAGTGAGTGGTATTTGAAAAATATATAGTAGAAAGAAGATAGTGTCAAGTCTTTGTTATGCTAAACTCGGTTGACAGTGCTGTGTGAGCAGTTGAGTAACTAACGGGATTTCAAGTAAAGATCCTCATTTTCTATACCGGTAGTGCTGAGCGCAATTGGCATCAAGTCGGCCGTGTCTGGACTTGAGCTATGTTGCCATGGAAACTATCCGCCTTGCCATTCCTTCATGAGTATATTTTATGATTTGATTAGCCTGTTTTTGAGTGAAAAAGGGCCGAAATCAGAAGAATGAGAAAGACTATCGAAAATTCATGTAGCCAGCGGTTCCTTCTGGGTCCTAAACTATGTGTATGCAAAATATGGTTGAGATTGGTGGAACGGTGTAGATTTGTATACGGAACCAACATACGAGGCACGTCCAGAAAGTAAGCTCCGTTTGGTAATTAAATTAAATTGTGTACAGATACAGAAAAAATATTTATTGCACAACATTCTACACCTCTTAAACTACCTTTTCACATAACTGCCGAACTTTTGCAGGCATTTGTCATAGCGTGGCACAAGTTTTTGGATACCTCTTCATAGAAGTTTGCTGCCGACCCGTAAACGAAAGTGAAGACTCCCCTTAAGATATCCTACTCTTTGGCCATCACTGATAGGCAAATTGCGTATGTGGTCAGGAGAACTCCTAAACATACGCAGTTCTCCTGGTAAGCACGCAATTTGCCTAACAGTAGTGACCAAACAGTAGGATATCTTAAGGGGAGTCTTCACTCTCGTTTACGGGTCGGCGGCAAACTTCTATGAAGAGGTATCCAAAAACTTGTGCCACGCTATGACAAATGCCTGCAAAAGTTCGGCAGTTATGTGAAAAGGTAGTTTAAGAGGTGTAGAATGTTGTGCAATAATTTTTTTTTCTGTATCTGTACACAATTTAATTTAATTACCAAACGGAGCTTACTTTCTGGACGTGCCTCGTATATACATACATACATACAGACTTTCACTTTTATATATTAGATATATAAAGCAATTCATACAACGTTTATTTATTTTGTATCAGTACGCTATATTGCATGCAATACTCAAATTAGTGAAATATAAGTCAGGCACAAGATATCCGCTGCCATCTTGTCTTATTACTGAATCAGCTCAGCTTTTTAAAATCACGTCTGCACTATAGTATTACAAAATAAGCTTTTAATTTCGAACGTGCCTCTTCCTTTAGAACAGTTAAAACGATTCTCGGCTCGATAATCGGAACTGGTGGGTCCCATGATATGGATTATAAAGTTTGCATAATTCGCACGGCCGCCATCCTGAAATGGTATGGCAGACGACCTTGTAGTTTGGTCACAAGACGCATCCTATACGAAGGTATGTTGTTACCAAATTTGGTAGAGATTGGATGATTTGGTTAGTCGTTATTTGATTTTACGTTTTGAACGTTTGAGTGGCCGCCATTCAGTTTTAGTAAAGATGGCGACGATATAAAACATGACACTGAGGTGTCCTTTGCTAGTGCTACCTTTGTACCAAATTTCGTTCAATTCGCATTCACCGTGTTCGAATTGATAGGGGGGGGACAGACATTCAGAGTACACACACTCACACACACACAGACACACACACACACAGACTCACACACACACACACATACACACACACACAGACTCACACACACACATACACACACACAGACAGACACACTTTTTTCGCCCTGTGTTGATCTCATAAGTCTACTTTCATTTTTTGCAAAAATCGAAAGTAGGCTAAAAAGTGGCCAATAAATGGGGATTTCGAAAACGATGTGCGTTGAACGAGAATCGTCCGAATGTATTCGCGGCGATGACTATCAGATTTTGAATTGAAATATCTTTAAAATAAGGCTACAACTGATATAACATCTTAGGCATTCACGGCTGGCGTTCATAATTAAGTACAAGATTTTCGGCTTACAAGCCCGAAAAACTTGTACTTAATTAAGGCTACATTTGAATAGGTGTATTGGGGGGAGGAAGTGGGCGGGAGGGGGGGGGGGGGGGTGTTTGGTCCGTACATGATTCAATTTCAGGCTGAGTGGTCCGCAAACTTCTATGGGTTCAGAACCAGTGATTTAAAAGCTTGAAGCATCGTGATCATTAGTCCCATATACTTGGTTGTATGTTAAATATGACCAAAAACGTAGTCTCTACTATAGTGTGTGCTTGCTGTTGTTAGTTAGCTAGAAGTTTTACGCATCGTGTTCATGAAGCCCCCTGTGCTTAGGTGTGCGTGAAATCTGTCTGGTAACCTGTGTCAATGTACTGGCCGTGTGTGTATTTGTAACTGAGACTAGGATTTGAAAGGAGGCGTCTGTAGCCTTAAGTTATGATCCACCGTGGAATTTGTCTCAAGTAGAAGCGGAGAGATCTCGTAAAACCTCTTTTAGAACAGCGGAGGTTGGAATTGAGCTCATATTTTCTCAGTTATACCTAACGAGGTAGACTGTACCCCTACCAACACTGGAACCAGAATTAAATTTCTTGGCAGAGCATTGGATAAACCTACGACCTATGGAACCGGAGACTCAATATGTGATCCGAGACCATAGAATACAACTGTGTGTACGTGTAATCAGGTCTAAGATCGGAAAGGAGATAGTCATGGCATTTAGTTTGGTACCATCCCGGCATTCGCTTAGAGTGGAAGTGGGAGTGGGAAAAGCACGGGAAACTATTCTTAAGATGGCTGAGAAAAGAATCGTACCACCTCTTCTCAGTTATCCTCAGAAAGTGGAGAGTACATCGTTCGAGCTCCCAGAGCAGAATTAATTTTGTTGGTTTAACCAGCGGGAAATGAACAGGCGTCTCCGTGGACCAGAGAAGACAGTAAATAAAAACACAACGCACTAGTTATTAACAAGTCATTGCTGCCGCAGATGACTTTTAATTTCCCAGTTGACTCAGCAAATTTAATTAAAGACGTATCACAAAGGTCACAGTGGTTCAACGCACAGTGATCGCCAAGGTCAGAAGATGATAAATCGTATTCCTAATTGTCGTTGAACATCAAACTGATAAAGGTGTAGAACATCTCATGTTGATTTTTAGCCTATTTTCAATTTTGAAAAAATAGGCTTATGAGATCACCCTTTGTCCGTGTGTGCGTGTGTGTGTGTGTGTGTGTGAGGTGTGTGAGTGTCCCCCCCTAATAAATTCTAAACGGCTGGAGCGATTTCAATGAAACTCGGTAATTTCAAAGCACTATTCCGGGCGACCCCGACCGTGCCTTTCAAAGTTTATTACGTCTCACCAATCCAACATGGCGGCTGTGCGAAATATTTCACCAGCATTCAATATCTCCGAAACTATTACCGATATCACCCTGGAATTCTGTACGGTGATAAAGGGAACTACTAGAAGTTTACCTATGTGACTTTTGAAAAACTGGTAACTACGAAACCAACATGGCGGCCACGCGAATTCGCGACTTTTAAATAGACGTTTCTCCCGATTTAACCAACCAAACGCAATATAACTTGGTACAGTATATGTTTATACACATTGTAATGCACCGACATCTAACTTCGTTCAATTGTTTACATAACCACAAGATGGCAGATGTGCGAAATATTTCACAGGCATTCTATATCTCTGAAACTATTAGCGGTGTCACCCTGAAATTTTGTACGGAGATAAAAGTCACTACTGGAAGTTCATCTATAAGACATTCAAAAACCGGTTAATTACAAAACGAACATGGCGGCCAAGCGAATTTGAAAATTTCAAATAGACCTTTCTCACGATTTTATGTTCCAAACGCAATGAAATCTGGTAGAGGAAATGTTTATACACATTGTAATGCACTGGTATCTAATTTAGTACAATTGTTTACATGACCTCAAGATGGCGGCTGTGCGAATTTTAAAATTAAGTTTTTATTTCTTGTGTCGTAATCATGCGATCGAAGTGAAAGTTTGAAAAATGAACCTACGCAATAATTTTCCTTTAATGGTACATGACTCTATGGCCTATAAATTTAACAATCCAACATGGCGACCATCTGAAATATTTATACGGCTCTGAATATCTACGAATCTATTATAGCAATCAAACTGATTTTTTTTATGTTCATAGGGGCAATGAACTGAAGTTCGCGTATAGGACTTTAAATAACCTGGTGATCACAAATCCAACATGGCGGCGAAGCGAAGTATAAATATTCACATAGACGTTTCTCGCAATTTAACCATCCGAGGGCAGTGACACTTGGTACAGTAAATCCTTATACGAATGTTACTCCACTGGTATCTAATTTATTTCAATTGTTTCCATAACCACAAGATGGCAGCTGTGCGAAATTTTAAAATCTCCTTTTTATTTCTTGTTTCCTAATCATGCGATTGAAGCTTGAATGCTGCAGGTCTACACTAATCTTCATGTGACAGTACATAACTCTAGGACCTACATATATAAAATCCAACATGGCGACCATCCGAAACATTTAGTTGGTTCTCAATATCTACGAATCTATTGCAGCAATTAACATAAGTAGGATATATGAAAATAGGCTGGATAGTTCTTCACGGAACTACTTGTTGAGTCTTCAGCCTAAGCAAGCGTTCTCGACCTATTGGAGCCTATGAACACCACCCACATGCCACACAAAGTACCCGAGCACCAATAAATCTAATATAATGTTGTTAATAATAACACTTCCAACATTCAGGAAGTTCAGATGTCAGTTAGGGATACATTTCGGACCATTATTCAAAATTTAGAACGCCTCCAAGGCAAAAGAACTGCGAAGACTGGAAGAACCTGGACGGATGAACAGAACCAGCAGCACAGCGTCCATACGAAGGAATACTGGAGGAAGAGGAAGCTTTAGACGAAGAAGAAATGAAATTGTAGCGTGATCCTCATTGGTCTATTCGCAAATAAATAAATAATAATAATAATAATAATAATAATGTTTGTTGTTTGAGTCTTCAGTCTTTTGACTGGTTTGATGCAGCCCTCCGTGCCTCCTTGTCCTGAGCTAATCGTTTCATCTCTACATAGCTACCACACCCTACATCCGAGGCAATCTGTTAAACATATTCTAACCTTGGTCTACCCCTACAGTTCTTGTCCTTGACCCTCCCTTCCATAACAAAGCTTGCTATTCCTGGTCGTCTTAGTATGTGTCCTATCAATCTATCTCTTCTCTTCATTAGCATTCGCCAGAAACATCTCTCCTCTCCCAGTCGTCTTAATACCTCTTCGTTTGTAACCCTATCAACCCATCTGATCTTCATCATTGTCCTGTAACACCCCATGTCAAACGCTTCAATTCTCCTCTTTTCTGCTGCACCAATAGTCCAAGTTTCACTTCCATAGAGTACGACGCTCCAGACAAGGGTTTTCAAAAATGTCTTCCTAATACCTAATTCTATATTCGATGTCAACAGATTCCTTTTCTGTTGAAATGCTTTCCTCTCCTGAGCCTACCTACTTTTTATATCCTCTTTGCTTCGTCCATCACTGGTTATTTTGCTTCCTAAGTAACAGAAGTCTCCTACTTCCTTTAGTTTCTCCCCTACCAATTTGATCTCCATAGAGGTTTCTGATTTACTGCGGCTACATTCCAATATTTTTGTTTTACATTTATTAATTTTCATCATGTATTCTTTCCGTAAGACGGAGTCCATACCATTCAAAAACTCATCCAAATACTCAGGCTTGTCGGCCAAGATGACAATGTCATCAGCAAATCTCAGAGTTGAAATTATTTCTCCTTGAATCTTCACTCCCACTTCCAGTAATATAATAATTATAGTAATAATAAAAATGATGCAACACTCTATCCACCCACTTGATCTTATCATTCTCCAATGTCACTCAGAAAAGGCTTTTGATAACGTTCATTGGACTAAATTGTTTGACATTTTGAAAACGATTGGAATGAAGTACAGGGATAGGAGGGTAATCTACAATCTATACAGAAACCAGACAGCAGTCATTCGAGCTGAAGAACATGAGAGAGAAGCTGGTATTCAGAAAGGTGTGAGGCAAGACTGCAATTTATCACCCATACTTTTCAATCTTTACATTGAACAAGCAATGGAGGAAATTGAAGAAAAATTTAAAGTGGGAGTGAAGATTCAAGGAGAAATAATTTCAACTCTGAAATTTGCCAATGACATAGTAGTCATCTTCGCTGACACGCCTGAGGATTTGAATGAGTTTTTGAATGGTATGGACTCCGTCTTGAGGAAAGAATTCATGATGAAAATTAATAAATATAAAACAAAAAATATTGGAATGCAGCCGAAATAAATCAGAATCCTCTATGGACATCAAATTGGCAGGTGAAAAACTAAAGGAAGTAGGAGACTTCTGTTACTTAGGAAGCAAAATAACCAGTGATGGACGAAGCAAAGAGGATATAAAAAGTAGGTTAGCTCAGGCAAGGAAAGCATTTCTTCAGAAAAGAAATCTGTTGACATCGAATATACTGTAGATTTAGGTGCAAGGAAAACATTTTTTGAAGGCCTTTGCCTGAAGCGTGGCGCTCTATGGGAGTGAAACTTGGACTATTGGTGCAGCAGAAAAGAGGAGAATTCAAGCGTTTGAAATGTGGTGTTACAGGAGAATGATGAAGATCAGATGGGTAGATAGGGTTAAAAACGAAGAGATATTAAGACTTGTGGGAGAGGCGAGATGTTTCTGGCGACTGCTAATGAAGATAAGAGATAGGCTGGTAGGACACATACTAAGACACCCAGGAATAGCAAGCTTAGTTATGGAAGGAAGGGTCGAGGACTAGAACTGTAGGGGTAGACCAAGGTTAGAATATGTTAAACAGATTGCCTCGGACGTAGAGTGTGGTAGCTATGTAGAGATGAAACGATTAGCTCAGGACAGGGAGGCACGGATGGCTGCATCAAACCAGTCAAAAGACTGAAGACTCAAACAACAACATCATGTCATTCTATTCTCTTTTCTGCTGCGCCAACCATCCAAGTTTAATTTCCATAGAGGGCTACGCTCCAGATAATAGCTTTCAATACTGTCTCTCTAATAAATGAATCTATATTATTGATGTCAACAGATTTTCTTTTCGTAAAAATGCGTTTCTTGCTTATGCCAACCTACTTTTTATATCCTCTATACTTCGTCCATCACTGGTTATTTTTCTTCCTACCTTATTTACCTTTTCACCTGCCAATTTGATGTCAATTGGGATTTCTGACTTACGGCTGCATTCCACATTTTAGCCTATATTCATTTTTTTTTAGCGTATGGCTTTTAGTGCCGGGAGTGTCCGAGGACATGTTCGGCTCGCCAGTTTGTAGCTGCTTCTAGGCGGACACCCAATGGGTGAGCTGCAAACACCGTCGGGTGTGGAGTGTTGTCTGGGGAGGGAAAGTTTGAACGTAGGGACGAGGAGTTGTAAGGTAGCGGCTGTGGCCTATAGTTAGGGACCAACCCCGGCAGCCATGCCGTAACGACCATGGCTGACTCACCCGGTATTTTCATTTATGAAGGAATAGGCTTATGAGATCACCCTTTGTCCGCGCGTGTGTGTATGTATGTGTATGTGTGAGCGTGCGTAAAAACGAATTGGCTGAAGTGATTTCAATGAAAACTCGGTAAGGGTATAGTACTATTTCGTCCGATCCCGACTGTGCCCTTCACATTTTATTACGTCTCACCAATCCAACATGGCGGCTGTGCCAAATATTTCACCGGGATTCAATATCTCCGAAACTGTTACTGATATCACCCTAAACGTTTATACGGTGATAAAGGGCACTACTAGAAGCTTACGTCTGTGACTTTTGAAAACCTGTTAAGTATAAAACGAACATGGCGGCCAAACGAAGTTGATATATTTAAATATACTTATTCCGCGATTTAACTATCCGAGCGCAGTGAAACTTGGTACTGCGCATGTTTATACAAATTGTAATCAACTGGCATCTAATGTATTTCAATTGTTTCCGTAGCCACAAGATGGCGGCTGTGGTAAATTTTAAAATCTCGTTTTTATTTCTTGTGTCCTAATCATGCGATTGAAGTTTGAGTAATACACCTACACAACAATCACCATGTAATAGTAGGTCTACATAACTCTAAGGACTACGCATATAAAAATCCAACATGGTGACAATTCGAAATATTTAGACGGTTCTCTATATCTACGAATGTATTACAACAATCAAATTGAAATTTTGTACAGTATGTTGATAGAGGCAATTAATAAGTAGGATATATAAAAATAGGCTATTTAGTTCTTAACGGAACTTCTGGTTTGTTTTACATTTATTGATTTTCGTTAGGTTTTCCTTCCTCATTCAAGGGTCATTCATTCAGTCAGTTAATTAGTTAGTTATTGTTGTTAAAAGGGGTGGAACTACGAGGTCATCAGCCCCATTCATTCAGTCAGATCATTAAGTTGTATTGAGTGAAGAGCAGTTCAAAGTCACACTAAACCACTGCACTATTTTTAGGAACAATTGTGTAGTGACAAGCATTTTTGGCGATCGCCGCTGAGGTCCTGGGCCCAAGAAACACAATTCTGGTTCGAGGGTTGGAACAGTATACACTCAGCCTCGAGAGGCTAAACTGAGAAGAGATGGGTTCGATTTCGTCCTCAACTATCCTAGAAGTGGTTTACCGTGGTTTCTCTTTCCTATTCCAGACACATGCTGAGATAGTACTAATTATGGCTGTGACTGCCTCTTTTGAAAATTTCAAATACACGCACAGTAAATTAATGACAGTGACAAAAGGTTATAAATAAGATTCCACACACACCCAAGTACACGGGGCAGAATTACATAGATGTCGCAAAGTCCTTAAATAAATCAATTACGACAACTACAATGGTATGAAAATGAATAGACTAGATATAAATCAGTCACAATTTCTCATTCGAAATCATTTTTAAATTTATTTTTATTACCCTACTTAGTGTTATTTTCTCCCCTAAAACTTAGAAATTTTCTCATAAGGAATTGCGTGGAGAAAGTTTCGTAATTGGAGATTCTGAGGGATACCTGAGCTGGGTAAGTTTTCTCTCTTTTTATTGACTTTGAAATGTACCCCCTAAATCGGGTGATTTCATCCATGGTCCACGAATCTTTGAATAGTTGAAGGGCGGACCATCAGTAATAAAATACCTTGAATCCATCTGCACTAAATTCGCAAGAAAACTAGAATAGCGTGATGAAAACCAAACAAAACGTGTAGCATTCTGCATAATAAAGCTCCTCAATCAGTGGAAATTCTAAAGAAATCATTTTACTGTCAGTTTCCTAAGAGAAAATGTAATTAAGACTATCGGTTAATGAAAATGAAAATCCACAGCCTGCTTCCAGTCGACCGACCGGGTCAGGAATGGAATGAAAGAAGCCCCCATCTAGCGGCGAGGATATGAACTGTGCCGGCTGCCGAAGCCTGTCGCATTCCCCTGGGGGCAATGATGAAATGAATGACAGATGAATGAAATGTGAGTGGAGAGTGTCGCTGGAATGAAATGTTGGACAGGGAAAACCGGAGTATCCGGAGAAAAACCTGTGTGCCTCCACTTTGTCCAGCACAGATCTCACGTGGAGTGATCGGGATTTGAACCATGGACCCAGCGGTGAGAGGCCGGCGTGCTGCCGCCTAAGCCACGGAGGCATCGTAAAATTAGGTATTGTAACCACGAGTCAATACACCAATCATTATAGAACTCTACACCGTACTTCTCATAGAAGGGTTGGAATAGGGAAAAACTTTTCAGAATACTTGCTAAATTATGCGAAAAATAAAAATTATCCTAGAAAGACGACCAAAGCATACGTTGCGCTTCTCAATGTGTGACACAAAACTAGGGAGTCTATAATGGGTCTTCGAAAACAACATTTATATCCCTTAAATTAACAGTGTCTGTAATATACCCAGAAAACTAACTTCGTTCTGATAAACTTATGAAGGAATCACAAGCCTGTAACCATTGCAAGAGTAGCTGACCGTTCGAAGAGCGGGTACTTCTGCTAGTTAAGTCATAAGAAGAAAAAAATGTTTGAAAACAAGCATCGAGTCTAATAATTTACACACCTCTGTACACCACTGAATTCATTGTACTGGTGTCTGGTCAGTCTGGGTGAAAGGTATACATTACCTTAGGTGAAAGGTGGAAAGAGAGGAATATAGCACTCCCTGGTCATTAGCAGTGTCAATCAAGGCGAGAGCCTGAGGATATATCGGACGGGAAAACCCCGCTAAATCAGAAGACTATCAGCTATGAGAGCCTTCTGAGAAGCTCGGACATAACAAGAGCACGTCAGCCGGCATCTTGGCGCGGGGCCATGGAACAACTCGGTTCAAGATCAATATTAGATTAAGAGGTCTCTAATTACAATCCATGTCTTTCTACTGTCTGGAATATGCAAAGCCTGGAGGCGTAGGGGGTTTTGGCGGGGCGTATCTTAGAAGCTGTTGTAACATGGACACAATATTCAGGCATGGGACATAGACTACATTTTTATGAAAGACATACTTATGATAATGAAGATTATACTGTATTATTATATAAGGTGCGTTAAAAAAATAACGAGCCGAAGGCTGGAATGCGCAAACCGGTGACTACATCGGCTAATCGTACGTGTGTAACGAGGTGTGGTTCCGACGAGAGCGTGGAAGGTCGCAGCCCGTCGCTAGAGGGTACGCGTACACGTCACGTGACGATACATAGCGAGCAGCAGCATGCATCAATCGTCCAACGCTGCCAGTCGCATTGCAAACAGTGACATGGAGGCGTCAACCGAAGAGCAAAGAGGTGTTTTTCGGTTTCTGACAGCGGAAGGAGTAGGGGGAACGGACATTCATCGCCGAATGTCACAAGTGTACGGCGAACACTGCATGTCCCTTGCAAGGGTCAAGGCGTGGCACAAGCACTTCAGGGAAAGACGGGTGTCGTTAGACGATGATGCCCGGTCTGGGGCACCCCCCTGCATTACCGATGACAACTTCCAGCTGGTTGATGCACTCATTACCCCGGGCCGCCGAGTGACAGTGAACGCCATAGCCACCGTGGTCGCTCCACGACAATGCACGACCTCATACGGCCAACACAGTCGCGGCACTCTTGCAGAAATTCAAATGGGAGGTTCTCGGCCACCCTCCATACAGTACAGACCTCTCTCCCTTTGATTACGCCATGTTTGGTTCCCTGAAAAGGGCTCTGCGGGCCCAGCGATTCACCTTGGGCGCCGACGTCCAGCTGTACGTGCGGAACTGGTTCACATCGCAGCCCAGGGAATTTTATGAGAGCCATTCGCTGCCTCGTGTCTCAGTGGGACAAGTGCCTCAACAGCCAGGGCCAATACTTCTAACATACAGGTACTGGTTTCTATAATTATGCCTCCGGCTCTTCACTTTTTGAACGCACCTTATACATACTTTTTCATTTGAGACTGATTTGCCTTTCACGGTCCAGTCTAGTCTGCAAGCCTCTGTTTACGAACAAGTCGTCTCCATGATGTCCTATTAGCAGTTAGCACTGCGGCGTCCTCTGCTTCTACACCTCTCATTGATCACTGAATCTGACCATCGCCTCGTTAGGGCTACCTCTGCTTCTCTTACCCTCTACAGCAGAACTTATTAACCTCTTAGGTAATCTCTTCTCCCACATTCTCATCACATAACACCAACACATGAGTCGGCTCATACGTACAGCTTCATCTAGCATATTCATTTCTAACGTAGCCTTTACCTCTTCATTACGAGTACCTTCCTACCATTGCTCCCATCTAATTTTCCCAGGAATCATTCGTTATACCCTCATATCAGTTATCTCCAGCTTGTGTATCAGATATGGTGAATCTACCCAGCTTTCGCTTCCATAATGCGAAACAGTCTCAAATGAAAATGAATGTAATTATGTATTCTCCTCCATGAGTAGGCAAGTAAAAAGCTGAAGGAAGTAGGAGACTTCTGTTACTTAGGAAGCAAAATAACCAGTGATGGACGAAGCAAAGAGGATATAAAATGTAGGTTGGCTCAGGCAAGGAAAGCATTTCTACAAAAAAGGAATCTGTTGACTTCGAATATAGATTTAGGTATTAGGAAGTCATTTTTGAAAGCCTTTGCTTGGAGCGTGGGGCTCTATAGAAGTGAAACTTGGACTATTGGAGCAGCAGAAAAGAGGAGAATTGAAGCATTTGAAATGTGGTGTTACAGTAGAATGATGAAGATAAGATGGGTAGGTAGGGTTACAAACGAAGAGGTATTAAGACGAGTGGGAGAGGAGAGATGTTTCTGGCGACTGCTAATGAAGAGAAGAGATAGGTTTGTAGGACACATACTAAGACACCCAGGAATAGCAAGCTTAGTTATGGAAGGAAGGGTCGAGGACAAGAACTGTAGAGGTAGACCAAGGTTAGAATATGTTAAACAGATTGCCTCGGATGTAGGGTGTGGTAGCTATGTAGAGATTAAACGATTAGCTCTGGGCTGGGAGGCATGGAGCGCTGCATCAAACCAGTCAAAAGACTGAAGACTCAAACAACAACGAGAGTAGTGTCCATTTCATTCTCATTTATAATTAACAAATTAAAAGGGCCACATGACCTAAATATTTCACCCATTAAAACTACAAATACCACCACCACCACCACCTCACAAGTCTCTAAATTAATGAAATACAACGTACTTTTCGTCCCGTATTTGGCAGCAAAAACATATATATCAGGCGTATTCTTTATATTTGTGTACATCATTTTTACCTTTACTCGTCTGCAACAACAAAATAGTCTCTACTGTGACTAATTTCTATGTCCAAAATCGCGGGTTCAAACCGGTCGAAGTCGTTGGATTTTTAAGAGCGTTAAGTTTCAATGTTCGAAGCCAGGTGCCGGTTGCGGTGCCATCTAGTAGCCAAATTCACAGCTATGTGTCGTTGACGGTGGCATTTGGTAGGAAAAGTAGGAACTACTTGAAATTGATCGTTTGCAGTCCTTACCTGAATTACAGATAACACACACTAATACAGCCATCACCATTAACACTGGTTATCAAACAGATTCTACACACACCCAAAGTAACCGTGGCTACATGACCGCGTTATCGCAGTCCCTAAACTGAGGAACCAACCAACCTACTGTGACTAATTTACTCCGTATGTTCTCTGACGAGTCGCAAATGAGTTGCTTGTAAGCCATTATGTAAATAGGCGTATAGCAAGGCGGTTTTCGTGCTGATTTCATCGGATTCCACGGGCAATTAACCTGTTGAATAAATTAGTGTCTTAATTAAATATGGATAGGTAAGATAAGCAGAGACTTAACATTAAATATGCAATTTGTTATATATACCGGTACATTATTTACTCTCTGGTCGTTTTAAGGGACACTAGGACTGACTTTTTCAACTTCCACATGTTTTATCAGAATGAGTTGAAATTCAAACTACATACTTCGGTTAGTAACACTATGTCACATACCAAATTTGAAAATAATTGGATGAAATATAATTTATTTTTTACTAATTATATTATTAAAATATACCGTGTGATCAAAATGCTCCATGCGCATTACAAATTGTGTAAAACGCTTGATATTTTCAATACATATACATAGAACCATTCTAAATATTATAACATTGAGATATTTCAGGAAGAATATTTTTTTTTTTTGATGTGCCATTATGTTTTTTGAATTTTGATAACTTTTCAACGTATTTTATTTTTTTGGTCTGTAATTTACAAAGTGACTGGAGATATTGCAATGTAATCTTACAACACATGTGTTTCTGAATATCCAGTGATTTTTGTAGTAAAATTGGTGAATATCTCATGCACATGGAGCATTTTTATTACCTAAAAATGTTGTTTGGAGATAAAGCAATTTTATAAAATCATATGCCATGCTAACCAGTTTGGCTCACACAATGAAATATTTTTGGAAAAAATCTGAAAAATACAATGTTTTGTTGTAGGGATAAAGAGCATAGAGACCTTTCGTTTGAGTAAACCTACGACTTTCTAGGGTTTCCACTTTTAAAGTATAGCCAACTTTCTATGATTTGCCTTCCATCTCCTTTTTTACGCAGAGGAGATTTAAAAATGTCGCTGAGCCTTCAAAAATGTCAGTGGACGAAAACTTTTTTACTGAAATGATCCACAGGGGTCCATAAGATATATATATATGGGAAAAACTAAAAAACAGTTATTTTGTCATTTTTTACTAAAAACTCAGTCCTAGTGTCCCTTAATGAATTACGAGCCCACTAATGTGGCTCAGTTGGAACCTCATGTAATTGCTTAAGAAATAATAAGTCTATGTGGGGGTAGCGGTAAGAAGTTGTGAGCCTTCTATAAACTACTGAAATTAGCCAAAATACCTTTTATGTTCGACGATGTCGGTATGTAAATATTATATTATACCCTTGGAAAATAGCATGTAGACAAGATTCAAAATTTCGGGGTCGTAATGGATTCTTGTGAATGTGATTTAGAGGTTTTGCTATCAACATAACTTCCTGGGTTCATAAGGTTAACTTATTATTACAAAGCCAAGAAAACAACAGGATCTACTAACAAATGAAATTTAATAACTGACTCAAACATAAAAAACACTTAACAATAAACCACCCTTATATTGTTCACTCGCACGTGAACAGATCTGACACTGACCAGCCTGACGTACCATGATAACACGGCATGACAGCTGTCAACCAAGTGTTGTGACTGCAATGTCACTTAATTCAAAGTAACAAAGAAACGGATCACAAGATCCAAATATAACAAACAAATCAAATAGTACAAGAATTTAATATTTATGAGCGACACGCGTTTTAAGACTAGTTCAAGTAATGAGCATTTTGACGGGCGCTCGTTTCCGACCAAAACAGTCGGTTCGGGAACGAACTCCGTACTGCGAAGGACGAATTACGGAAATGTGGGAACAACAATTGCATATTTATATACACTACTGACATGCTCTAACCTTAGATTACCACAACCATATACACGTGTGTATTATTTAAAATAAGGGCTGCGGAATTACCGTCTTATACCATAAACACTAGGAAAGCATAACACGACATGAACAAGTTTGGCCGGTTGCCAAATTATATTTAATGAATACAATGGCCTTGAAAATAAGAGCCAACAACAACAAAATACAAATTTTAATTCTCACGCCAGAAAATTTGGCGTTTTAAAACAATGAACAAATAAGTCGTAGTAATGATAAAAGAAACTTGGATCGACAACATGGCAACTCCCCAAATTAAACCAAATAAAATAACCTTAACTCATTAGGCTTTAAAGCAAACATAACGTGTCATAACCGAGCTGGGGACAGCCGGGCCTGTTATCGCATCTCCGAGTGAGTGGCTGATTTCTTCCCCCACGTAGTAATTAGTGCCACGCTAAATATAGATTCTGGCCCATAGCCAGCGTCCAGCACCTTTGCTAATCGCCACCTGTTAAACGCGTACAAACAAAATATCACATTATCTCAAAACATCCTCTCAGGGATTTTTAAGAACACATCTCCAGGTCAAACTTACCCCCAAGGGTAACTAGTTTGCCGGAATGATGTCGCAGTCAAGGACAGGCTTTACCTCTCCTCATCATCATCACTTACACCCAAACACACGTGGCACATTTTCGAAGATCTCGTCGTAGCATGAACCAGCACACCCCTCAGATAAATGACACACAACATGTCCAAATGACAATAAAGAATTAATAACTGGAATCAGACTTAGCCCGAGTTATCAAAGCAACAAAACACAAATTTTCCCCCCACGTAGTAATTAGTTTAACATATCATTAATTCAGTCCATTTATCATTGTCGTTCCTAGGTTCTCATTCATGGCTACACTTTTTATTGATACGTTAATCATATGCGGCCATTTCGCTATAAGAATTACGTATACATAAGGACAACATTTAAGTTACAAAATTTACTGTACAACATAATTGTCACGCAATGCCAAAATTTACTACACGCATGTCAGTTAAGAAATCAAACCCTAAAAATTAAATTAAACCACACAAATAAAATCTGTACAAAGTTCCACACATCTCTCGCGATTCCCCTCGTCCAAAATCAATAAATCAATTTTTTAATACTCATCACTTAAACTGCTTTCCAGAGGCCTTCCGCCTCGTCATCTCCCATCATTAGGCCTTTTAGCCCATAAAACTCATGGTAATGGAGGATGAAACTTGTTGTCTTCTCTCCATGGTCGTCATCTTGCTGCTGTTAAAACACAATTAAATTAAAGTTTTAAAACTGTTCTATCTGCGTTATGAGTATTTTATTTCCTCATATAGTCCTATGCAGAATCGTAGTCTTTCCCTATTCTATGGCTAATTGCCATCTCACAATTTATGAAATTTATAACTTCGTTGTCGACACACAACTAGAATTTTAAAACCATACCGTCTTAAGGACGTCTTAAAATGACTGTCGAAGAATAATTAGGAGTGCCCCGGTTCATCTCAGACATTTGTATATATACAGAAAGCCTAAAGTTTCAATAGTGGGAGAAAATAGCTCCTCAATATTTTAAATAATGGGCCTATAATTATGTGTGACCTCTCAAAAATCTTGTATTTTCTCACAGGTCGCGAATCTGACGCCGAACATGCAAACCGATCGCTAGATCTTTTTATAACCGATTGGCGCGCAAAGCACACTGACGCTATGTTCTGGCGTCATGTTTTCTTATTGGTCAGATAAGTTGGCTTCGGAGTTCTGACCTTACAAATCCCGCCCTTATATTGACGTCACGACACTTGTCCTCTCTCTCACTCCTTGCCTTGTACCCAGCATTTTGGCCTGTCGATGGTCACGTACGCCACAGCGTCATATCTGATTTTCTCAGAAATATAAGAATAGCATTGGTTGTGAAACTGTCGGTCGTTTCCAGCCAGCACGTAGCCCGTCTTACCAAGTCCAGATTACTTGCTACATCAATTTTACTCAAATATCCAGCATATCATGTCTTTAGCATTTCCAGCGTTTTTTTTAAATAATATTAAACATTATTATTGGACACAATGATAAGGGTTCAATATGTCAGAAAAATGTTTAATAATGGGGGTCATTAATGTAATACTTTCCATTATAACACAGTTTTTCCAACCAATCAGAGCACAATATTTTCATTCATTGACCAATTAGGTAATGAAAGCCTCTGACATGCACTCAAAATCCAACATGTCGGACATGAATTACATAATTTGAAAGTTGACAAAGTAGCCTATATTGGATCAAACATTGTAGTTACAATGCATAAACAAACTGGGCAATATTAAGAAAGAAAAGGCACTGTATCTTAATATCCACTAACTCCAATTTCTACACATTCGTAAGATTTGGCCGACAATTTTAGTGAATGCCGTTGTTGACATAAACACACCAGAACGTCATAGAGGAAGCAGGCGTTTGACATTAGTTCCAAGGAAATTGTAATCCAGCTCTGTGTACAGTAAATGGATTTCATACGCGAAAATTTTCCGCCAGATGTCATAACTGCACTATTTGGGACTCAATTGATTTGCATTCCGTTGAAATTCAAAACACATCGAATTTGAAGAATAACTAATTAATAATACGATACATTTTAATTTTAAAGGGTTTGTAACAGCCTATTTGGTGTTATTTGACAAAAAAAAACAATATGGTCCAACTTAGTACCTATGCGCTAACTGTTGGTGCTACTTCAGGATAAACAATGGGATTCGTTATTGGGTAGAGATCAAATACTGAACCCACACAATTCCCAAGAAGAGGAATTCAACTGACAAAATCTCGACAGATATTTATCAATATTTATAATAAATTAAGTTATAATTATCGTCGAATATAAAGAGTCGTATGCAACTCGCCTATAATGGTAATTAAGACACTCGTATGGAAATTATAAAACTCGCTTCGCTCGTGTTATATACATACAGTACTCGTGTCTTAATTATTGCCATTATAAGCTCGTTGCATAATGTACTATTATGTTCGACCATGACTATTATATGTCAGAAAACTGTACTATAATGAGGCTCATTATAACACTATTTTTCATTATGAAACAGTTTCTCCCACCAATCACAGCTCAAGAAACAGTTGTTTGACCAATTAGATAAGGATATCATCGCACCTGCACTGAGTTCCACGGCTTTCTAATTTAAATGTCACTGCGTGGCCTAGTGTCATAGTAGGGTAATCGAGGAGATCATGGTCAAACAAGGCATTCTCTGCGTCTCATGCACTCTGTTCAGCATATAAAACTGGCGAAATCTCGACAGATATTTATGAGTATTTATGTTCAAACATAAAATAGTTATAATAATTATCGTCGAACATAAACAGTCATATGCAATTCGCCTATAATGGTAATTAAGACACTCTTAAGGAAATTATAAAACACGCATACGCTCGTTTTATAAAAATACTCGTGTCTTAATTATTGCCATTATAGGCTCGTTGCATAATGTACTATTGTAATGACGGATACTAATTTAATAATTTGTATTATACAGTCCGCCTTGTCAATACTAAAATACGTAGTTTAATAATATTTAAACGAACTTGTTTCAATATGCAATGATATTTTGGTGTTTGAAGCCATTTTCAGTGTTGCCTTAGTAAACAAAAGTTTGATGCTTTTCAGTCGGTCAACAAGAGTGTACCAAATGAAAATCCACAGCCTGCTTCCAGTCTCCGACCGGGTCAGGAATGGAATGAATGAAGCCCCCATCTAGCGGCGAGGATATGAACTGTGCCGGCTGCCGAAGCCTGTCCCACTTCTCTGGGGCAATGATTAAATGAATGACAGATGAAATGAAATGATAGTGGAGAGTGTTGCTGGAATGAAATATTGACAGGGAAAACCGGAGTACCCGGAGAAAAACCTGTCTACCTCCGTTTTGTCCAGCACAAATCTCACATGGAGTGACCGGGATTTGTGAGATCTGTGCTGGACAAAACGGAGGCAGACAGGTTTTTCTTGTACCCAAATGAGAGGGTTTATTCCCTAATCCTGAAAAAAAATTACATGAGATTAATAAATACACTAGGATGACCAGTTTCGATCGTCAAGCGATCATCATCAGATCCATTACACTTAGGCTATAAAATCTATGTCCGAAAGTATGGGTGAAAATAATTACAATACGTGCACTTATTTAGTTGCAGTGTTAGTTGAGATAATGCAACTCGTCAATATTTGCTAGTTATAGTCTATGTGATGTTTTGTTGAGACACTGGAAGTGGTGATTGATCTCCGGAATTTGCTTGTTTGGAGTGAATATGTGGTGGTTGTAAATTGTCAATTCAGATTGTATTGTGAAAGCTACTTATCTGGTTGAGTCTTGCGTGGTCCTGTTGAGAGTAGTTCACTTGGTAACTTGTTGCACTCGACTGAATGGAAACTGAATGAATAACCCATCTCATTTGGGTACAATCGTGTTGACCGACTGAAAAGCACCAAACTTTTGTTTTATGCAATGATATCTTCTTCAGCGTTCAGAATAGTGTTTAACATTAACCATAAAATGATATCCCTACAAATATTTAATTTAAAATTGAAATTCCAAAAGTATAAATACATTTATTTTTTTCAAACATTAGAAATTGTTGTTTCCTCCATTATACGCGAGAATTATGGGACAAATAGAATATCGCTAACCCCTCTCATACGGTACTACTCATTAATAACCTTTATTTAATTCAAGAACTGGCCGTTTAAAAGAAATATTGCCGTGTATAGACTAAATAAAACACCCTGTAATTTTCACCGTTACTTTAACTTGAGTCTTCAGTCAACATCTAATGCGTTTTGGTTTCAAATATTCCCGAAGGAAATATGATGTTAGCTTCCATTTGAGCGGATGTAATCCCTCCCTATATTATTCTGCTAAGGACCCATTCCAGTTTTGTACCGAAAATAAGGTTCCATTAACACCAACCTACACATATGGGGTACCTACTGGTTCAGCATAACCCAATGCGTAAGCGAAACGCACTCACTTACTCTTTAAATGCCTCACAATTAAATAAATACCTTAAAACATGTATATTTACAATGAAATAATGAAAGAATGTAACACGGTAACCATGGTAATAGAATCTGACAGGTCCATCTATTTCTGTAAGACGCAATGCAATTCCAATTATTACATTACTGTGAAAGTTTTCAGACTGTCATAAGGTTATCACTGAACCAAATTAAGCTGTAAAATTCATCAATACATACAGTATAATGCGCTTAAGGGGGTCAAGGGGCACT
Organism: Meconema thalassinum; assembly: GCA_946902985.2. NCBI lineage: Eukaryota > Metazoa > Arthropoda > Insecta > Orthoptera > Tettigoniidae > Meconema > Meconema thalassinum. The sequence goes on along the minus strand of OX336394.1, from coordinate 356,437,805 downwards.
CTAGATTTTTTTCACGCAATTTTCACGTGTGAGTGTGGTACGAAAGGTCTTTTTCACCCGACTATAAAGGGTCTCCGAAAACCACATTTAAAAGCCCTTAAATTAACAGTGTCTGTGATATTCCCAGAAAACGAACTTCGCTCTGATATACCTAAGAAGGAATGACAAACCCCTAACCACTGCACCAGTAGCTGAATTGATAAAGTCTGATTATTCATACCAAGGATAAATCAGTCATAGCATTCATGATAGAGATTTTGCTAAGTGTACTCTTTACAACTAGAATATTCGCGGGCAAAGCCGCGACGGGTAATGCTAGTATCAAATAATATGATACAATGGTCCAGTTAGCTTCTACTACATCCGCTCAAATGGAAACTAACATCATATTTCCTTCGGAAATATTTGAAATCAAATTGGATTACCAAGGCAAGGTTTATTGTTTTTGTAAAAGGGAGTTTGACTCCCGTAGCACATTGGCATTACTCGTGACGTCAGTACTGTATGTATTTTGTGTCTTGTAATGCCCTTCTCAGTATGTGCCAGCCACGTGTCTTTGTGAGGTGCACCATAACCAACTGACGAGCCCAATGATACACTGGGGCGAAACACTGGCAAATATCATTTGAGCTAACCGGATCATTTTATCATATTATTTGATATTTGATAATTTTTTGTCCAGCGGCTTCGGTGGCGTAGTCGGTAGCATGCTGAGCTTCTATGCCCAAGATAGCGGGTTCAAACCCTACCGAAGTCATCGGATTTTTTAAGAGCGTTAAAATCCCTCAGTATGCCTTCCTTCAGAGGGGAAGTAAAGCCGGCAGGCCCATGTCATAGATTTATGGCATGTTAAAGAACCTTCCACTAATTACACCTGTGTGAAGCTAAATTGTATAGGTTAAGAATGTAAACAACGCTCTCAGGGTCCTACGTTCGTTGCCAAGAGCCGACTGCGGTGGCGTCTAGTAGCTAAGTTCTGAACTAGTAGTTGTTGGTGGTGGCGTTGGACGGCAAAAGTAGGAACTATTTAAAAAATTCAAAAGTCTGCAGTCCTTACTTGAATTAAAAAGAACAGATAACACACACTAATACAGTCATCACAATTAACACCGGTTATCAGACAGATTCTACACACACCCAAAGTACACGGGGCTACATGACCACTTTGTCGCAGCCCGTAAACTGAGGAACCACCGGGTGAGTTAGCCGTGGTCGTTACGGCATGACTGCTGGCAGTCGCTCACATCCGGGAGGCGAGGAGGTTCGAATCCCCCCGCCGGCAACCTTGAAGATGGTCTTCTGTGGTTTCCCATCTTCCTTCCAGGCAAATGCCGGGCTTGGTCTCTAACTATAGGCCACAGCCGCTACCTTCCTAAGTCTCGTCCTTACATCCAAAATTTTCTCCCCAAGGGTACTTGTAGCTCACCCATTGGGTGTCCGTCTCGAAGCAGCTACTAAATTGGCAAGCAGAACATGTCCTCGGACACTCCCGGCACTAAAAGCCATACGCTAAACAAAACAACAACAACAACAACAACAACAACAACAAAACAATCAAACTGAGGAACTAACCAATTAATTTTTTGTCCACCGCGTGGCAATTTTTTGACTGTCACTCCGAAGGTTCGGGCTCGATTTCCGGCTCTGCCAAGGAATTTCATTCCCGTCTGAGGGCTGAACCGAGATGCACTCAACCTCGTGAGGAAAAATTGTGAATAGGACAGCTCCATTCGCACCACAGCCGTCTTGGAAGTGGTTTTCCGTGATTTCCACCCTTCTACACCAGGCAAATCAAGGGACGGTCCGTAATTTAAGGTCATGGCCGCCTTCTTCCCAATTCTCACCTGAAATAGAAATACACACATTAACATAGATTATCAGACACAATTCCACATACATATCCAAGTTAGCATTTTTGGCTGTCACCACTGAGACCAGGGTTTGATTCTCAGCTTGCCAAATACTTTAATTCTGCTCTGAGGGCTGGAACAGGGCACGCTCAAACTCGTGAGGCAAAACTGAGAAGAGGTGGGTTTGATTCCTACCTCAGCCATTCTGGAAGTGGTTTTCCTTGGTTTCCCATTTCTACTTCAAGCAAATGACGGGATGGTACCTAAGTTAAGGCCACTGTCGCTTCCTACCCAAATCCTACTTCAATTACAAATACTCACACTAGTCCAGACATCACAGTGACACAGATTATCAGACAATTTCTATACCCACCCAAGTACACGGGGCTACATGACCACGGTGTCGCAAAGCCCCTAAAGAATCAACAACAACATATTCAAATGCAAGGGGATGAAAGACCACAACAGCATTGTGGTCGTGAAAGTACAATTCCTGGAATCCATATTACAGCAGTTCAAACGCCTCCACTTTGAGGCCTTCCATAATTCCTCCATATTATCCAAGGTTGTAACTTCTATCGTCAGTATCAATACATCCACTTTTCTCGTTAGAATATCTCCACAACAATTAATAGGCATAAGTTACATGACTCGCAGGTCATATTGTTTGTCGACAGTTATAGATAATGCTAAGATAATACGTCCCTATCCTAGAATGCATAATGTAGCACTCCACGTTTTCTTTTTAACAATGACACTGCACAGAAGGTTCATTTCAAGGGCATCTTGGGCCGATAACCTTGATAACCTTAATAAAACAATTATTATCATATTATTTGATCAAGGAAATCAGCCTTTTTTAGCACTTGTTGTTGTTTCATATTAGAGACTTCGACATCGTGGTCATTTAACCCGTGTACTTTGTTGGCTCGTAAAGCCTCCATGGCTTAGGCGGCAGCACGCCGGCCTCCCACCGCTGGGTCCGTGGTTCTAATCCCGGTCACTCCATGTGAGATCTGTGCTGGACAAAACGGAGGCAGACAGGTTTTTCTCCGGGTACTCCGGTTTTCCCTCCCTGTCAAATTTCATTCCAGCAACACTTTCCACCATCATTTCATTTCATCTGTCATTCATTTAATCATTGCCCCAGGGGAGTGCGACAGGCTTCGGCAGCCAGCACTGTTCATATCCTCGCCGTTAGATGGGGGCTTCATTCATTCCATTCCTGACCCGGTCGGAGTCTGGAAGCAGGCTGTGGATTTTCATTTTCACTTTATTGGCTCGTAGAATATGTCTGATAACCTATGTGATTATGGTATCTGTAGTCGTTTGTATATTTGTAATTCAGGCAAGGATTAGGTAGGAGACAGTCGTGGCGTCAAGTTAGGAACCATCCAAGCATTTGCCTGGAGTAGAAGTGCGAAATCAAGGGTAACCACTTCTAGGATGGCTGAGGTGGGAATACTATCTTATTAAAACCGCCTTGTCAAACACTAAAGAATGTGGTTTAATCACAGTATTAAACGTACATGTTTCTGAATATCAATGATTCCATCATCAGCGTGCAAAATACTAGACCTTAAAAACTAATTGACAGTATCAAGAAAATGGATATATTTACAAAACAGTTTTAAATTTAAAATAATGAAAACATTCAAATATACTAATTGACATGCAAATGGAAAAATACCTTTAAAATGCTATTTTGATATTCTATTAATATCTCGAATAATACAGACCTCCCTTTTCGTAAAATGTAGATATGTAAAAAGGCACGTAAATCAATCCAATCTGAAAAAAATCGAGAAAGAAATCGCAATCAAATACTGTCAAAAAATTAGACAAAAACTTCAAAATTATACTTCACTCTGTAGACTATCTGATTCACATGTGAACATAACGTGCGGAAAATCATATCTGTCGTAGTATGAAATGATTATCAATTGACTTGCCAAAAAATATCTCCATATGAACAGTTGTCTTCTAGGTGGAATATGAGACAAGTAAAGTGTCTAGATATAGGCTCTTCTAACCTTCAAAATGAACTGAAGATGTTTCTTACTTGTTGGTTGACGCCTTCTAGGCGGAATGATTATCAATTGACTTGTCAAAAATATCTTCTTATGAATTTTCACCTTCTAATTGGAGTATGTGATTACTTTTTACTGTCATAATTTACCAAGAAGTAAGAAACATCTTCATTTCATTTAAAGGCTAAAAGTGGCTATACCTAGCCACTTTACATGTCTCATACTCCAACTCCATACTCCTGAAATGTGAAAGAACTGTAGACCCTGCAAAGTATAGGCCAGTCACTTGCCTAAGCAATCTCTATAAACTATTTATATCATGTATTGCACATAAAGTCTACAAGCACTTGGAGTATAACAACATCTTGGCTGAGGAACAGAAGAGATGCGTGAAAAAATCTCAAGGATGCAAAGAACAGCTGGTAATTGATGCAAGGATACAAAATGATGCGAAATCTATATATGACCTACATTGAATACAGGAAAGCATTTGATTCAGTTCCACACTCCTTGTTTCTCCGAGTCCTCAAGATTTATGAAGTTGATCCAGTGATAATTACAACATTGCAAACAATGATGACATCTTGGGGAACCAATTTGTATATTCAACATGGTGGTACTTCAATTGAGTCCAGATTCTTTCCAATCAAGAGAGGCATTTTTCAAGGTGACAGTCTGAGTCCTTTGTGGTTCTGCCTTACGTTGAACCCGTTATAATCGATATTGAATGCGACACGAAGTGGCTTTCTGATTAGACACTCTGGCAGAGTAATCCATCATATCTCGCATTTGATGTACATGGATGACATAAAACTATATGCACCCTCTGAAAAGCATATAGATAATCTGATTGTTATCACAGCTTCCTTTTCTACAGATAAATGTCGTACTCTTACTCTCCGACAGGGAAAGTAGAAGCCCGAGGATTTGTAATCGAAAATCGATGTCTCATTCAGCCCATGGAAGAAACTGAGAGTTACAAATATCTTAGTTTCCAACCGTCAAGGAGAATTGATCACAAGATCATTAAGGATCAAACAATAGCGACGTACAATCAACGTCTCAACAAGATTCTGAAATCCAAACTGAATGGAAGGAACATCTTCAAGGTCATCAATACATATGCTATTCCAGTACTGGCTTACACGTTTGGTATAGTAAAATGGGCACAGACAGACCTAGAAAATATTCTTATTAAGACGCGCACCACCTTAACGAAACAGCAGTTGAACGACTGACTTTGCCACGTTAGAGAGGTGGACGTGCGCTTACTGATATTATACACCTACATGCCAAGCAGATGAAGAATCTTCAGACCTACTTTTTGAGCAAGACGAACTCTCCCCTGCATAAGGCTGTTATTAAGGTGGATGACAAGTACACGCCATTGGACCTTCTCCATGCCAGGGATGTGCAGCTAGCTACGTCAGAAGAGCACATAACCAATAAAATTCAACAGTGGACTCAGAAAGCACTGCACGGCCGTCATCGGTATGATCTCAGTCAAGAATATGTCGATATACATGATTGTGTCGAACAGCTGGTTAACCCATGCGGATCTATTTCCTGATAGCCTACTGAGGGGTTCATGATCGCGATACAAGATCAAGTAGTGGCAACAAAGAACTACATAAAATACATAATTAAGGCAGACATGCCAGATGACAAATGTCGGAGATGCCATCGCGAATCGGAGACCATCCAGCATATCACAAGGGGCTGTACAACAATTTCATCTACGTATTACTTGAAGAGACATGACCAAGTAGCCAAGATAATCCACCAGAACCTGGCCAAGAAGCACTCCTTAAGTAATAGGTCTGCCTTGCTATCAATACATTCCTGATGCTGTTCTGGAGAACGATACACACATGCTACACTGGGACAGGTCAGTGATCACTGATATACTGAACCCTTATCATTGTGTCCAATAATAATGTTTCATATTAATAAAAACGATGGAAATACTAAATACATGATATGCTGGATATTTGAGTAATATTGATGTAGCAAGAAATCTGGACTTGGTAAGACATGCTACGTGCTGGCTGGAAATGACCAATAGTTTCACAACCAATGTTATTATTGGATTTCTGAGAAAATCAGATATGACGCTGTGGCGTACGTGACCATAAAAGGCCACAATGCTGCGTACAAGGCAAGGAGTGAGAGAGAGGAGAATAGTCGTGACGTCAATATAAGGGCGGGATTTGTAAGGTCAGAACTCCGAAGCCAACTTATCTGACCAATAAGAAAACATGACGCCAGAACATAGCGTCAGTGTGTTTTGCGCGGCAATCGGATATAAAAAGATCTAGCGATCGGTTTGCTTGTTCGACGGCAGATTCGCGACCTGTGAGAAAATACAAGAATTTTGAGAGGTCACACATAATTATAGGCCCATTACTTAAAATATTGAGGAGCTGTTTTACTCCCACCATTGAAACTTTAGGCTTTCTGTATATATACAAATGTCTGAGATGAACCGGGACACTCCTAATTATTCTTCGACAGTCATTTAAGACGTCCTTAAGACGATATGGTTTTAAAATTATAGTTGTGTGTCGGCAACGAAGTTGGAAATTTTCATAAATTGTGAGATGGCAATTAGCCATAGAATAGGGAAAGTCGACGATTCTGCATAGGACGATCTGAGGAAATAAAATACTTAGAACGCAGATAGAACAGTTTAAAAACTTTGATTTAATTGTGTTTTAACAGCAGCAAAATGTCGACCATGGAGAGAAGACAGCAAGCTTCATCCTCCATTACCATCAGTGTTATGGGCTAACGGCCTAATGATGGGAATTGACGAGGCGGGAGGCCTCTGGAAAGCAGTTTAAGTGATGAGTATTAAAAAATTGATTTATTGATTTTGGACGAGGGGAATCGCGAGAGATGTGTGGAACTTTGTATAGATTTTATTTGTGTGGTTTAATTTAAATTTCAGGGTTTGATTTCTTAACTGACATGCGTGTAGTAAATTTTGGCATTGCGTGACAATTATGTTGTACAGTAAATTTTGTAATTTAAATGTGGTCCTTATGTTACGTAATTCTTATAGCGAAACGGCCGCATCGATTAACGTATCTATAAAAAGTGTAGCCATGAATGAGAACCTAGGAACGACAATGATAAATGGACTGATTTAATTTGGGAAGTTGCCATGTTGTCGATCCAAGTTTCTTTTATCATTACTACGACTTATTTGTTCATTGTTTTAAAACGCCAAACTTTCCGGCGTGAAAATTAAAAGTTGTATTTTGTTGTTGTTGGCTCGTATTTTCAAGGCCATTGTATTCATATAAATATAATTTGGCAACCGGCCAAACCTGTTCATGTCATGTTATGCCTCCCTAGTGTTTTAAGGTATAAGTCGGTAATTCCGCAGCCCTTATTTTAAATAATACACACGTGTATTTGGTTGTGGTAATCTAAGGTTAGAGCATGTCAGTAGTGTATATAATTATGTAATTGTTGTTCCCACATTTCCGTAATTCGTCCTTCGCAGTACGGAGTCCGTTCCCGAACCAACTGTTTTGGTCGGAAACGAGCGCCCGTCAAAATGCTCATTACTTGAACTAGTCTTAAAACCCGTGTCGCTCATAAATATTAAATTTTTGTACTATTTTATTTGTTTGTTATATTTGGATCTTGTGATCCGTTTTCTTTTGTTACTTTGACTTAAGTGACATTTCAGTCACAATGCTTGTTGACAGCTGTCATGCCGTGTCGTCACGGTACGTCAGGCTGATCAGTGTTAGATCTGTTCACGCGAGTGAACAATAAAAGGGTGGTTATAGTTTTCCTTTTTTATGTTTGATTCAGTTAATAAATTTCATTTGTTAGTAGATCCTGTTGTTTTTCTTGGCTTTATAATAATAATAAGTTAACCTTATGAACCTTGGAAGTTATGTTGATAGCAAAACCTCTAAATCACATTCACAAGAATCCATTACGACCCCGAAATTTTGAATCTTGTCTACATGCTATTTTCCAAAGGGTTTATAAGAGTTACTTTGGCTTCCGAACGTGTGGCATTTGTGTTTTAGAGTAAAAAAATAGATCACCGGCATGTGATAAGTTTATTAACGTAAGTTAGGCGAAGATAGTACCGCCAAATGTTTGAAAATATAAAGTCATGGAGTTTGCAATAAAGTAAATGTGGAACAAGTTAAGTGTTTGAACTTTGATTAAAATTAGAACAAACTGTTCCAGGCGCCCAATAAAATTAAATTAGCTTTGTGTAGAAAAGCCAAACTCAAAGAATTATTTGACAGGAAGGTTAGACCTTAAAAACTAATTAATACTCTATTAATTGGTTAAAATTTGTAAGTGAAGTAAGGTCAGGAAGATTATAACTGAATCAAAGGGTTAAAATTAAATGGAATAATAAGTAAATTATACTCAGTGATGCTATAGTTTGTGGGAGTAATTTAAAGTAAATGAACTGAGTATGTAAAGGGTTAATGTGTGTATATTTAATATGTGTGAGCGCGCGTATCCAGGGCTCCGCCCTTATGTCATTTCCCTATGTCTCAAATATATTATTGTTGTGATGGCAACTCTGGGAGAAATCCGCGAAGTGATTGAACTAGCATCCGCTCGTACGCGAGAACAACTTAGTGAGATGAGAAAGGACATAACCAATGAAATACAGACACAGTTAGCGGCAAATAGTGAAGAAACGCAGACACAGTTAGCGGCAAATAGTGTAGAAACGCAGACACAGTTAGCGGCAAATAGTGTAGAAATGCAGATACAGTTAGCGGCGAATAGTGAAGAAACGCAGACACAGTTAACGGCTATAAATAAACAATCGGCAGAAACGCAGACACAGTTGGCGGCAAATAATGTAGAAATGCAGAAACAGTTAGCGGCAAATAGTGTAGAAATACAGACACAGTTAAACACAAAACTATCTGAAGTTAACGAGAATATAAATCAGAAAATCGCTACACAAAACATTCTGGTTAGTGAACAATTACATAGGCAGTCTGAGAAAAACAATGAAATGTTAAACGCACAAGACGAAAGGAACACTCAAAATCTAGCTGCGCTAACGGTAGAAATCAAAGAGCACACAAAAGAACAGCTAATCCAATTAGCAAAGGACGTTAGCACTAACAATACCAAACAATTAGGAATAATAAAAGGTATCGAAGATTCGTTTAAAAAGGAAATAAAAGGAATGGATGAGACTGTTATGGCAAAACTAGCACAAATCGAGCAAGCGTGTTTGACCAACTCATCTGAGATTAAAGAAGCACACACAAACTTAGAAAAAAGGTTTGAGATGATCGAACGAGGGACACAGGGTATGCAAGATCAGATAATTACAGTAGATAACAATATCACGGGCTTAGTGACGGAACTCAACAAATTAGAAATACAATCAATTAAGAAATGGAAAAAGTTAGAAATTGACCAGGAAGAAATTAAACAAACATTAGAACAGAACAACATTTCTCTGGGAGAAAGGATAGATAAACTTGAAGATAATCAGGAGGCTAATCAACAGGAAGTCGAAAAACGCTTTGTTAAATTGAAGGATACTATTAGGAAAGATTGGACCAAGATGAGCGCTGATTCGAAAGATGAACGGCTCGCAGTAAGCAAGAAGCTAGGGGAAAATAACGCGAAAATACAGGCGTTAGAAGAAAATATGAAGTTAAGGTTTCAAATTCAAGAGGACCGCATGATAAAATCGGAGTTGCAGTCACTTGGACATAATACGATGTTTGCGACACTAATGGAAAAGGGGAAAGGGGAGAATGCGGAAAGAGAGCACACAATAGACAGCCACGAGCTTGGGCAAAGTCCAAGAACGGTAGACACGCAAGCATTCCAGAATTATGAGGGTCGTAGCTCGACACCTCAAAACACACAACTTCCCACGCAAGTTATACAAGTCATCCGTGGAAACGAATTTAAACCGAATAAGTTTTTACCAGAGAGCGGAGGGACACCTAAAGCTTTCTTAAGGGAACTGACAGAATATTTTTCGGACCAAAATGTTAGCTCAACGCGACAATTAAGAATGGTTGAAAAATTTTTGGCGGGCTCAGCACTTACCTGGTATCTTGGATTTAAGAACACATTTAAATCAATGGAAGGTTTCCACAAGGCCTTCCTAAGCAAATACTGGAGTGGGTCGTATCAACAAAGCTTGCGGATGGACTTATACTCGCGCAAATACCATTCCACGCATCAGACGAAATATGCAGATTTTTTCGCCATGCAACTTGTCAAATTGCAGGATCTTGATAATCCACCGAGCGAAATGGAGCTAATAACTACTATAGGAAAGCAGATGCCTATTAGCGTTCAGCAATTCTTGGTGGCGGCAAATATTACGACCGTGGTCCAGGCAGAAGAGGTATTAAGGAAGATAGATGAAACCACTAATTACATCAACCCGAGAGAGAAGAGACAGATAGAGTTAGTTAATGCAGTCGAAGTAGTCAAGACACCGAACAAAAACACGAGGTCGCAAGCTACAAACACTGGGGATAACCAAAGACGGCAGAGCACCGAAGAATATGAGCCGAGATCTCAACCGAGATACGAAAATAGGGACAGAAACCATAACAATCAGGAAGGAAATAACCGCTACCGGAACACAAACAATCAGCAGTGGCGAGATAATAGGAGATACCAAACGTCATACAATAGGAATAATAATAATAACGCACCTTACAATCGGGGATGGCGTGGAGGACACTATAATCAACAATATAGGCCCAGAGACAATAGGCGTTACAACCAGCAACATAACGCACAAGATAACCAGCGGTTTAACGAGCAATCGGATCCAAGGGATGATCAGAGAAATTGGAACGAGAGACACGCTGAGTCACAACAGTACCTAGAAGAACTACATAACATACAGGGAAACAATAAGAATAAATGGGAACGAGCGATGGAACACAGAGCAAATCCGGACACCCACACTAACGGCGCGGAAGGTATGCTAATGCAGCAGGAAAGACAGGACGGGTGGCACCAAGACCAGGGCGAGGGTCAAGGCGCGAAAAAAAAAGTTTAATTGAAGGGAAAGGAGACAGCCTCAGAAGCGAATGGTGTGATGGTCGTGATGGTTGGGTGACAGCGCACATTACAGAGTGGATTGCGATGCCTGAAGATTGCTTGGAAGAAATCGTGAGGCCACAAAACGAACAATTAAAGCAATTACCAATAATATATGCTAGGATTGATGGATTGAAGGTCAAATGCTTAGTTGATACAGGAAGTCAGGTCAGCCTGGTATCTGAGGCCTTGATCAAAGAAATAGGACGGAATCATAAAGTTCCAATGATACCGGTCCCGCAAATTAAAGTACGGGGTATAATTCCTGAACGATCGGTTACTTGTAAGCAGCAGGCATATCTCGAATTAGAAATTCTGGAACACACCTTCGCTCAAACTTTCATAGTTATGACGAAAATGAACTTCAATATCATTCTAGGGGCAAACTTCATCTGCGAATATCAGGCCGTCATAGATCTACACAAAAACACCATAAGCTTCAAAAACATCGAAGGGATGACGAACATAGGACTGCATATGGACGAGATAACATCTGGCAAGGAGGCGCATGCCTGGATGTTACAGGCAATTAGTGAAGAAGGGGCTGAGATCACGCAGCAGGCTATTTTAAACAAGACGGACAAGGAAATAATTGAGGCATATAGCAAGGACACCACTACAGCTGTAATTGAACTTAATGAAGAGGAAGAAACGCGAGATATCTGGGCATTGTTGGCTGAAGAGGACGACAGCAATAATGAGTTTGAAGAGCTACTACAGGAGCGGCTTAAGGAAGTCAAACTAGGGGTTACGGAAAAGAAGCAACTTGAAGATATTTTAAGAAAACACCAACAGGTTTTTGATACAGTACCGGGCAAGATTCTCAACTTTAAATATTCCATGCAGGTAGATGATTGGTCACCATTCAGAAGTAGGTTGTATCCGATTCCGGAAAAACATCATTCACAAGTTAAAGAAATTATTGACGGAATGTTACATGCAGGCGTAATAAAAAAGATGCCCACACCTTTTTTAAATGCAATTTTGGCCGTTATCAAACCAAACGGATCTATACGGCTATGTCTCGACGCAAGAATGCTCAACCTTCGATTGTTGCCGGAATACGATAAGGCACCCATAATTAGAGACGTCCTCAAGGGATTTAAAGGAAAGAGCATCTATTCAAGTGTGGACTTAACGAGCTCCTTTCACCATATCGAATTGGACGAGAAGTCGCAATTGTTAACAGGCTTCTTGTTCGACAATCAGACGTATACATTTGGAAGAATGCCGTTCGGCGTGAAAACAGCTGGCTGTGCCCTAATTCGAGCATTAGACCGAAACCTTACTGAGGAGGTTAAGGAGATGACGACTAGGTACATAGATGATATTTTATTGGCTTCCGACAACATCAATGAACACATGGAAAACTTAGATAAACTGTTAGAAAATTTACGCACCACAAATTTCAAAATAAACCTAAAGAAATCCCACTTCTTTAGGGATGAAATTTTATATCTAGGCCACATTATCGATCAGGACGGCGTCAGACCAAACCCTGCCAAAATTGATGCAATCAAACATTTCCCCACTCCTACAAGAATAAAACATGTCCGTGCCTTCCTTGGTGTAACGGGGTTTTTCAAAGAAAACTGTCCCGGGTACACGGAAACTGTAGCCCCTATGCAAGAACTACTAAAGAAAAATAATAAATGGTCTTGGAATGACGAATGCAACCAATCTTTCCAAGCTACTAAATTATTGTTACAAAATTGTATCAAACTGGGATACCCAGATTTCGGCCTAAAGTTTGTAATTCAGGCAGACGCTTCGATTATTGGGGTCGGAGCAATGTTGTATCAGGAAGATCCAAGCAACCTACAGAAAAGATCTTATCTTGCCTTTGTAAGCCGTAAGTTACGGAAACACGAACGGAATTACACTGTTACAGAGTTGGAGCTCCTAGCTATTCTTCACGCCCTCCAAAAATGGAGAAAACTAGTATTTGGGTATCAAATTATTATCAGGACAGATCATAAAGCCCTCACATTTCTTTTTAAAACTAACATGGTTAGTGAACGTATCACCAGATGGTCGATCTACATTCAACAGTTCGATATAGAAATTGAACACTGCCCTGGAAAACTAAACATCATCCCAGACGCTCTCAGCAGAAACCCGGAAGAAGACGTGGAAGAAGAGGCCTTGGTTCAACACATAGAACTGACACCTAAGGATCACGAGTTCTTGAATGAATTAAAGGAATTAAAGAAAGAGCAAGAAGGTGAGCCCTGGATGCGGCAAATGATCATGTATTTTAAGGGAGAACTTCAGCCTGGATCTGCAGCTCATCGTGAGGCCCGGAGCAAAGAAGGAAAATATCAATATGTGAACAATCTGTTACACAAATTCATTAATGAGGAGCATACCAAAATGCGCATCTTGTTACCTGCTTCATTACAACGTGGTTTGACCTGGCATGTCCATGAAAGCCTAGGCCATATCGGAATAGACAAGGCAGAATCGACCATAGCTGAAACTTTCACGTGGCCACGCATGCGAACTACCATATGCGAAGTGGTTAAGACTTGTGACGCTTGCCAACGCACTAAGCCTAACAACTATTTAATGAAGCAATACCCGAAACCAATATTACCCCAGAAACCATTGGAAATAGTGGCGATCGACACATTTGGTCCAATTCCAAAGGGAAGGAGAGGGTGCAGGCATCTACTTGTGTGTCTGGACGTATTTTCCAAATTCGTGGTTCTATGCCCTATCCAGAAAACCACCACTAAACAGATTCTAAGTAGAATAATACACAAGGTGATACCGACTCTTGGTAAGCCTGAGTTTATATTATCGGATCATGGCGCATATTTCACTAGTGCCCAGTTTAAGAAAGGAATGGCAGATTTGAATATAAAACACGTTCTCTCATCAATAAGACATCCCCAAGGAAATTCTAGCGAACGCGTAATCCGTGATATTTCTAAGTTCTTCCGGGTATTTATTCCCAAGGAACATTACAAATGGGTAGACCGAGTGAGTGACATTGAGATATGTATGAATTCCACTCGTCATGAATCTACAGGGCAAATTCCCATGGTTTTACACCACAACCAGTTTCCAGTGAGATCTTGGAACACTATAGTAACATGTCCTAACGACCCAGTACCAACACACGATCTACGGATCCAGAACACCATTGTGCATATGAGAAGGCAGGCGGACCGTAGATTAAGAAGAGTACGCGGAAAGAAGTTTCATCGGGAGTTGATCGAAGGGGAATTGGTCTTGATTAAGAAGCCACCGATATCTGATCCAGCGAACAAGATACTAAACAAATTTTGTGAAAGGTATGTGGGACCGTTCAGCATCGTGAGGAATTTAGGTAACAACGCCTACAGAGTCCGAGAGGTGAGCACAGGAAACATGGCAGTGTATAATATCTCAAATTTAAAATTGTATCATCAGAGAGAGCCATACGAACCGAGAAATAATGTTACTGCAGCAAATTAAACATTCGCGTGATAACATACAACAAAAGATACGGGGGTACTCGAGTGGTGAAAGCGCTCAAAAGACAGCTCTGACGTGTTTACAAGTTCAGGCGGAAGTCGTTAATGAATATGTTGATGTTTTGAAAGAGTGAGAGGGGAGACGAGTAGCAAGGAAAGAGGCCGGAGGGCATAAGTATACAGGAATTTCCTAATGAGTTTGGAACGAGACGGCTACTGAAACAGACAGAGGCGGACAGTCATTATATTTGAGGGTGACCAGCAACTTCAAATTTGAGCCAGAAAAGTAGGGGATGTGAAATTCGACTTCATTTGAGTTCGAATTTCATCAACTAGGGGTCAGATGAACCCTTATCATTGTGTCCAATAATAATGTTTCATATTAATAAAAACGATGGAAATACTAAATACATGATATGCTGGATATTTGAGTAATATTGATGTAGCAAGAAATCTGGACTTGGTAAGACATGCTACGTGCTGGCTGGAAATGACCAATAGTTTCACAACCAATGTTATTATTGGATTTCTGAGAAAATCAGATATGACGCTGTGGCGTACGTGACCATAAAAGGCCACAATGCTGCGTACAAGGCAAGGAGTGAGAGAGAGGAGAATAGTCGTGACGTCAATATAAGGGCGGGATTTGTAAGGTCAGAACTCCGAAGCCAACTTATCTGACCAATAAGAAAACATGACGCCAGAACATAGCGTCAGTGTGTTTTGCGCGGCAATCGGATATAAAAAGATCTAGCGATCGGTTTGCTTGTTCGACGGCAGATTCGCGACCTGTGAGAAAATACAAGAATTTTGAGAGGTCACACATAATTATAGGCCCATTACTTAAAATATTGAGGAGCTGTTTTACTCCCACCATTGAAACTTTAGGCTTTCTGTATATATACAAATGTCTGAGATGAACCGGGACACTCCTAATTATTCTTCGACAGTCATTTAAGACGTCCTTAAGACGATATGGTTTTAAAATTATAGTTGTGTGTCGGCAACGAAGTTGGAAATTTTCATAAATTGTGAGATGGCAATTAGCCATAGAATAGGGAAAGTCGACGATTCTGCATAGGACGATCTGAGGAAATAAAATACTTAGAACGCAGATAGAACAGTTTAAAAACTTTGATTTAATTGTGTTTTAACAGCAGCAAAATGTCGACCATGGAGAGAAAACAGCAAGCTTCATCCTCCATTACCATCAGTGTTATGGGCTAACGGCCTAATGATGGGAATTGACGAGGCGGGAGGCCTCTGGAAAGCAGTTTAAGTGATGAGTATTAAAAAATTGATTTATTGATTTTGGACGAGGGGAATCGCGAGAGATGTGTGGAACTTTGTATAGATTTTATTTGTGTGGTTTAATTTAAATTTCAGGGTTTGATTTCTTAACTGACATGCGTGTAGTAAATTTTGGCATTGCGTGACAATTATGTTGTACAGTAAATTTTGTAATTTAAATGTGGTCCTTATGTTACGTAATTCTTATAGCGAAACGGCCGCATCGATTAACGTATCTATAGTGTAGCCATGAATGAGAACCTAGGAACGACAATGATAAATGGACTGATTTAATTTGGGAAGTTGCCATGTTGTCGATCCAAGTTTCTTTTATCATTACTACGACTTATTTGTTCATTGTTTTAAAACGCCAAACTTTCCGGCGTGAAAATTAAAAGTTGTATTTTGTTGTTGTTGGCTCGTATTTTCAAGGCCATTGTATTCATATAAATATAATTTGGCAACCGGCCAAACCTGTTCATGTCATGTTATGCCTCCCTAGTGTTTTAAGGTATAAGTCGGTAATTCCGCAGCCCTTATTTTAAATAATACACACGTGTATTTGGTTGTGGTAATCTAAGGTTAGAGCATGTCAGTAGTGTATATAATTATGTAATTGTTGTTCCCACATTTCCGTAATTCGTCCTTCGCAGTACGGAGTCCGTTCCCGAACCAACTGTTTTGGTCGGAAACGAGCGCCCGTCAAAATGCTCATTACTTGAACTAGTCTTAAAACCCGTGTCGCTCATAAATATTAAATTTTTGTACTATTTTATTTGTTTGTTATATTTGGATCTTGTGATCCGTTTTCTTTTGTTACTTTGACTTAAGTGACATTTCAGTCACAATGCTTGTTGACAGCTGTCATGCCGTGTCGTCACGGTACGTCAGGCTGATCAGTGTTAGATCTGTTCACGCGAGTGAACAATAAAAGGGTGGTTATAGTTTTCCTTTTTTATGTTTGATTCAGTTAATAAATTTCATTTGTTAGTAGATCCTGTTGTTTTTCTTGGCTTTATAATAATAATAAGTTAACCTTATGAACCTTGGAAGTTATGTTGATAGCAAAACCTCTAAATCACATTCACTAGAATCCATTACGACCCCGAAATTTTGAATCTTGTCTACATGCTATTTTCCAAAGGGTTTAATACCTATATCAGCAAACAGGCCAGACATTATTCTTAAAGTGCAGAAGAAAACTCATTTAGTAGACACCGCAGTCTCTAACTCACATAATATCCAGCACAGTTATGCTGAGAAAGTGACGAAATACATGGCTCTGGCTGAAGAGATCCGACAGATCAGTCACTGTATTGCCTATCATAATCTCTTCCACTGGTATCATACCGAAGTCACTGAAAGCCAACCTTGATAAATTGGGGCTCCATCATAATCTGCATACCAGTATGCGGAAAGCAGTTATTTTAGAGACCTGCTCCATAGTTCGTTCGTTCCTCAACCTACCAGTATTGGGAACTCCACTCCATCTTGCAACAAATGCCGATGAAATGGTGAATGGTACCCAACTATATGGTGAACATATGGATAGTAGTAGTAATAATACTAATACTAGTTTTTTTTAGTCGCTTACCCTCCAGGATGGTGGAACCCACGGACTCAGCGAGGGAACTCACCACTACCGTCTCTACGGGCAGTGTCCTAGAGCTGGGAACATCGAATCGGAAGGGATACAACTGGTGAGGTGGGATTGGCACCTCGCCGAGGCGGCCTCGCATGCAAAGCGAACAGGGGCCTCATGAGGGAAGGTAAGGGATGGTTAGGATGGATAGGCAAGGAAGAGGGAAGGAGGCGGCCGTGGCCTTGAAGAAGGTACCATCCCGGCATTTGCCCGAAGACGAAGTGGGAAACCACGGAATACCACTTCGAGGATAGCTGAGGGGGGAATCGAACCCCCTCTACTCATTTGGGCCACCCCGAGGCTGAGTAGACCCCGTTCCAGTCCTCGTACCACTTTTCAAATTTCGTGGCAGAGCCGGGAATCGAACCCAGGGCCTCCGGGGTGGCAGCGAACCATGCTGACCGCTACGCCACGGAGGTGACTAATTGTAATAAAATTATAATATAATATGATTCGCGTTCCTTTTAATTGCTGCAACTTTTAGAGACGTCGGGGTGCTAGAAGTTTGCCCAGAAAGGGTTCATTAGCGTGCCAGAAATCTACTGACACGGCTCCCACATTTAAAAACCTTCAAATGACAATTGACTGCGTCTGAATTCGATCCCGCAACCTAGGGAACAGTGAACGAGAACACCGCCAGCCAGTCTTACGCAAACAAGCGACATACGCAGAAAAATAATACTGTAATTAAATAATTGGACACGACAAAGACACACGATACTTTATTTTCGTAGTGAACTAATTACGATATGTGCCTTCGAATGTTCACGATAAAAACATATTTAAGCTGGTAATGATGTGTTACTTGGCTTGATAATCATAATGATAGTATTTATGCTCGAAAATGGTAGCTTGTATCTGTTATGTAATGTATTGTATTAATTTACTTTCTTTAAAGGTTGTTTATCTTAATTGTCTTCTGTGCATTTATACAGAGAATCTTTTATAGTTGCTTGCCAAGAAGAGTGATTTACGGAGTTTTAAAGCTAACTAATTCAAACATCTATGTTGGCTGGATGATCGGCCGACGAATAAAATGCGTTTTAGTTAGTTGTTGTTGTTGATTCATTTAGGAGCTTGGATGTGCAGGGACCGTAGAGAGCTATCACGGGCCCTAGGACAAGATAATCCGGGCCCCTCCATTTTTATTCAAACTGCAAATTTTAACACCCCGCCTTAAAATGAATTGTAATAATAAGAAATAAAAAAAGCTAAATTTACTTTGTTGTTCACTTATTCAGCCTCTCTCCTCTTTGTTGTCTCTCTTCTGTTGTTCTCTTCTTACATCAAGATCTTGATCACTGTGCACTAATTTTCACAAATATATGTACAGTAGCAAAGAGTCAATTTGTTCTAAGATTGAATTAGAAACGGTACGCTCCAGAAGGAGCACTTGAACTTCAGCATTTTATATATTATATGCACAACCCTGGCAACGTTGCAAATTCCCCCCCCCCCCCCCCCCCCCCAAAATGAAAATCGCAATGGTTATTTATAAAATTAATTATGTTTTCTTTGTAATGTTCTGGATACTATTCAATGGCTGTGTTTATATCGAACAGAATCATGTAAGAAAATTTCATAATTAAATAAAGTTGACCACTCTAATTCCGCTTTATAAGTGAGAGTGGGTTAGGGCTAGCGATCTAAATTTCCCAGTGTATATCGACTCAATGACTTATTCTTTTTTAAATGATGATTTTTTGTTTTTTCCGTAATTTTTGTTTATTTATAACTAGCAACCCGACCCGGCTTCGCCCGGGAACAGTTATGGATGCATTACGTGATAGCGCTTTTTTTTCCAATATCAATGAACAACGACCAATATCCGTTTTACGTCTCGGCATGATGGGTTAAAATCACTGACTGGACTATTAATTATTTATCATGGAGATGCATGTGCAACACATTCTAGTCAGACGCAATTTATGAATGGCAAGGTGCATAAAACACAAAGCCCCCTTCTGTCCAATCTTGACTATGCATTTTGCGGAACGAAAAGTTCACAGGCGAAATGAAGAAGAGCAGAGTTGCACTTCCAGGGAAACTCTAAACACAACCACTCTTCTCTTAGGTTTTTAACTCAACACGACTCGACAGTTTGCTGGGGCAATAAGCTCGTCCGCAAGCTAAGCTCTAACTGGAGTGATAGACTCGCCCTTAGCTAGCTCGTAAACTGTCACCTCAGTAGTTGAATGGACATGGTTGGAAGAAATTAAAACGTAAAAACACTTATCGTGGGCGATGTATAGAAGATAGACATATGCTCTCGCGGACTTTTTTTGTAGAACATTTCATGCTCAACAGTTCTTACACTCATAGTATTTAGATATTCTTAACGGTTAGACCAGCGTAAGCTTACAAAAACGCTCGGACGCCAGGTTATTTTTCGACTTTTCCACTGAAATCGTTACTGCTCGGCTTCCTTGGATCATAAATAAATTACTTTCTACAGTAATCATCCTCAGGATATCCTTTACAGAATGGTGAAAACCGCATCAAAATCCATCCAGTGGTTCTCGAGTTTACCCGTAACATCCAAGAATCGGGGACTTTGTTTTATACTAAGTAGAGAAGAGATTATTAGTTTTATTTAATTGTTTGTTTTATTAATATTCGGTCTTTTCAAATTTAGGTATCCACCTCTAAATTTTAAATTCCCCTTCCAAATTTGTATGCTTTAATCTGTGTCAAGAGGGGCAGATGATCTCGTAGTTCCGCCCTTTAAATCAACAATAACTAAGTCCATTTACCACCTTGAGGCCCTCAACAATTCTGGGCCCCTGGGCTACAGCCCCGTTTGCCCCTCCTTCTCGTCGGGCTTAAGGATGTGCGTCAGTTAACCGTCCAAATTGTATTGGCTGCACAAGTGTGTGTGTGTTTGTTATTAAAACTGGGATTTTGTTAGGAGGTGACGGTGGCCTTAGTTAGGAACCATCTCGGCATTTGCCTGGAGTAGAAGTGCAAAACCACGGAGAACCTCTTCTAGGCTGGCTGAGGTAGGGATCGAACCGCCTCATCTAAGTTTTGCCTCACGAGGCTGAATGAACCCCGGTTCCAGACTTCAGACCAGAATTACATTTCTTGGCAGAGTTGGGAAACAACCCCGACCTCCGGGGCGACAGCCAAGAATGCTAGCCGCTACACCTCGAGGTGGTCGCTTTCTAGTTAATAGAGTGAGATGACTCCATTAACGGATTTCGTTTAATTTTGTTGTTGTTGATCCTTTTTGTGACTTTGTGACATTGTGGTCATGTAGCCCTGTATTCTTGGGTGTGTGTATAATTCGTCTGATAACCTGTGTCACTATGATATATGTATTAGTGTGTGTATTTATAATTGATGTAGGGGTTGGGTAGGAAGCGGCCGTGGCCTTTAAGTTAGGTACCATCCGGCATTTGCCTGTAGTAGAAATGGGAAGATATACGTGTAAGATAGCTGAGGTAGGGATCGAACCTGCCTCCTCTCAGGTTTTTCTCACAAGGCTGAGTGTGCCTCGTTCTGACCCTCAGATCAGATTTAAATTTCTTGGCAGAGCCGGAAATCGAACCCGGGCGTGCGCGGTGACTGCCAAAATGCTAGCCACTACGCAATTTGGATTTTTGGTTACAGTAGTTATGTACAGATGAAACAGCAAGCTTAGGATAGAGGCAGATTCTGTTTTTCTATGCTGAATGAAGGCAGCTACTTCTTGGGACAATAGGCTACCGAATGATTGTTTTGATGTTCATATTTGCTGGAAGCAGCCATGAGCTCATCGTGTCAAATAGGCACGTGTCTGGAGAAGGGATGATGAGCACCCTAGTCTACTTCTGATCAAATGGGCAATGTCATTAGGAGAGAACGTGCATTTACCCGTAATATGTTATCTTGTATCAGGAAAAGAGTGTTCATTAGAGTTATTTAAGGCAGTCATTAGCTGCATACCTGGACTTGGTGTCCGTGCTTACTGATTTCCTCCCGATGGCAGCTTGTTTGGTTTCAGAAAAAGGTTCCTTCTTGATATCCTACTAGAATAACTTCAGATAATTTTAAGAGGAAGGTGAAGACCTGATGCGTTCAGCTTACGTTCATTGATTTCCACTAGTATCGTTTCAAAATCCCATAAATAATTGTCCGTTATTAATTCACTTGAAGGGTTTAGAACATACTAGCAGAAGTACCCGTTCCTCGAACGGTGTTATATATTAACACCAGACATTATCAATTGAGCTACTGTTACAATGGTTAGCGGCTTGTCATTCCTTCATAAGTTTATCAGAACGAAGTTAGTTTTCTGGGAATATCACACACACTGTTAATTTAAGGGCCTTAAAATGTGGTTTTCGGAGGACCCCTTATAGACTCGCGAATTTTGTGTCTCACAATGAGAAGCGCAACATATGCTTTGATCGTCCTTCTAGGACATTTTTTAAATTTCGCCTATTTTAGCATGTATTTTGAGAAGTTTTTCCCTATATCCACCCTTCTGCTGTATGAAAAGTACGGTGAGGAGTTTTATAAATGATTGGTGTATTGACTCATGTTTACCATACCTAATTTTACGATGCACCAAGCATCCGAACACGATTTATAGGCGTACATAAAGATACACAGAAAGACAGACAGACAATTCTATTGTCTACAACATATCACCCAGATATCCAAATATGGGTATATCTACCATACGTAACAAACAAAATCATCCTTACGATGAACCCGTATGTCGACAAAAAAAAAAGATTAGTTAAAATCTGCTCTCAAACTAAATTCACCTAACGTGTACTTCCTGACGTGAAATAGATTTGAAAGCCTTGTAGACGAAACGCAATACACCTGACATAAAAAATGTCCCTCTACGTTGTGTTAGGTCCCCATACACAGGAAGACCTCTTTCATAAATTATAAAGGCTTGTGGTGCATGAAAATTCAGATTCTTAAGCCTCAAATGGCCCAAATTCCTAAAAGCCGCTAAAAATGCTGATTCAATTCAGGAATTTTTGAAAATAATGTTTCTGTTTGTAGATATAATAGACTTTCTGTACTATATGTCGCTCGTGAAATTGCATGAAAAATTCTAGGTTACCCCTTGACCCCCTTAATTGCATTGACGAATTATACAGTCTACATTGGTTCCGTGATAACCTTATAGTCATTTGAAAACTTTCACAGAAATGTAATAAATGGGGTCGCCTAATAATAATATCGTATGGCCTTGGCTGCCGGGTGCAAGCTTCGTAATTTGACAACCAGAGGGTAGCTTGCATGTCGAAATTTCGTTGTTCCTTGAATCAATATGAAAGTCAAAGAGGGTAGATATCTAAGCTCCTTGAACACTATAGCACTTTCTAGTAGAGAATTGAGGAACTTTGTGTTGGCGGAAACTCCTGAGGTTAATTTCGCCATTATGAACACGGCCTACTGAATTCAAATGGGTTCTTTGACATGCCAACATCGTATGACATGCGAGTCGTGTTTTTGCCGCCTTTCAAAAATCACGTCAGGGGCCGATAACCTAGATGTTAGGCCCCTTAAAACAACAATTATCATCATCATCATCATCAAAAATCACGTACAGGCCGGACGTTTGTTTTAGACGATTGCCCTTGATCTTCAAGCCTGCGGGTGAGCCTGTACACAGTCACTCTCTCACCCTATCACTTCACATTTGTCACCACCGATCTGATATAATGGAATTCCAGACTTGAGCAGACAGTACAGTCCACGTCGAAGTATTGTGTGACACGGAAGTACACGCTACGTAGTTACGAACAGAACGTCATTATATTTGCCAGTGACTATACTTCAGCAATAGTGTGAAACAGCTTTATCAATCATCGGAGCGCTTGGGGCAGCTGATAACAACACAGGTACTGTAGTAACTCGCCTCCAGGCTTCCATTAAGATTTTTCACTCGTCTAAAACAAACGTCCGGCCTGTACCACGGCCAGGAGTGAACCTGCAATCTTGGGGTTAGTAGACCGACACGCTATCCACTCACCCACCGTGGCAAGGTATAAATGGAGAGATATTGCTTCTTACAGAAATAGATGGAAAGTTGGATGCCACCCCTTGAGATAATGTTGTCATGGTTACCGATTTCCATTCCTTCATTAGTTTGTTAAATTAAATTAAATTAGTTTTCTGGGAATATTTCAGATACTGTTGGTTTTAGAGCCTTATAATGTAGTTTTCGAGGCCCCCAAGTTTTGTTTCTGGCACCGAGGGGATTTGTCTCCTCGTTGTACGCCATAATAGAATACTAATAATAATAATATAATATAGGGATAGGAATATAATAGACCTGCCGTACCACACCCGCAGGTGTAAATCTCGTGAAAAAATTCTAGTGTACCCCTTGACCCCCTTAAGCGCATTATACGTATTGATGAATTTTACAGCTTAATTTGGTTCCGTGATAACCTTCTAGCCGTTTACAAACTTTCACACCAATGTAATTAATGGAATTGCATTGCGTCTTACAGCAATAGATGGACCTCTGAGAATCTGTTGCCATGGTTACCGGCTTGTATTCGTTCATTAGTTTATTAAATGAAATTAGTTTTCTGGGAATATCTCAAAAATGGTTGGTTTTAGGGCCTTAAATTGTGGATTTCGGGGACCTTTTATGGCCCCCGAGTTTTGTCTCTCACATTGAGAGGCTGAAATGATCTTAGTCTCGGCCTTCTACTCCTATTTCAGCATGTATTTTAAGGGGGTAGGCCCTCTTTTTTGAGAGGTACGGAGAAGGGTTACATCAATGATTAGTGTCGTGCCTCTGATGGATATCTGCACCAAATTTTACGTTGATACACCCAGCCGTTCTCGAGTTATAAGGGAACAAAGTTGTCCACAGACAAACAAACAAACAAACAAACAAACAGACAGACAGACCAAAAAATTATTTTCGCGCGCATCCATAATAAAACAGTCTGAAACGCGTAAATAACTCAAATTTCCGTAGAAATTGCGAAAAAAAACCATACAAACTTTAATTTTTATGTACTTAGAGATATACTGCACCTCTCGGTATTGACCGTGTTTTATTGCACAAATTGAGGTTTTACTCGCTAACCGTTGGAGATACACCTTACGGTGATAAAAGGCACTACTAGAAGTTCACCTATGAGACTTTCAAAAACCTGGTGACTACAAAACCAACATGGCGGTCAAGCGAAGTTGAGATTTTTAAAAAGACTTTTCTCGCGATTTAACTATACAAACGTAATGAAATTTGGTACAGCAAATGTTTATACACATTGTAATGCACGGGAGTCTAATTTAGTTCAATTGTTTACATAACCTCAAAATGGCGGCTGTGCGAAATATTTCACTGACATTCTATATCTCCGAAACTATTACAGATATCATCATGCAATTTTGTACGGTGATAAAGGGTACTCATACAAGTTTACCTATGTATATTTCATAAACCTGTAAAGTACAAAACGAAAAAGTCCTCTCGGCACGCCGGAAGGCGGAGGTAGATTTCACCGGACAAACTTGGAGATAGGCGAAAATAGGCAGAATATGCAGGTTTTCGTAGAAGGATCAGACCTCATTTATCGCGTGAAAGTATTTTATAATTGGAGATTAATTAACTTTGTTTTTCTTCATTTTAAACAAATTTTAAACATTTTATTGTCTTACGGGGACGGTAACCTCCTTGTCATTTGGAGTCCATTTTTAGCCTATTTTCAATTTTGAAAAAATAGGCTTATGAGATCACCTTTTGTCCGTGTGTGTGTGTGTGTGTGTGTTTGTGTGTGAGGTGTGTGTGGGTCCCCCCCTAATAAAATCTAAACGGCTGGAGCGATTTCAGTGAAACTCGGTAAGTTCATAGCACTATTCCCGCCGACGTCGACCGTGCCCATCGAATTTTGTTACGTCTCACCCATCCAACATGGCGGCTGTGCGAAATATTTCACTAGCATTCAGTATCTCCGAAACTATAACGGATATCGCCCTGAAATTGAGTACGGTGATAAAGGGCACTACTAGAAGTTCACCTATGAAACTTTCAAAAACCTGGTTACTACATAACCAACATGGCGGCCAAGCGAAGTGGAGACTTTTAAATAGACTTTTCTCGCGATTTAACTATCCAAACGTAATGAAACTTGGTACAGCAAATATTTATACACATTGCAATGCACTGGGGTCTAATTTAGTTCAATTGTTTACATAACCTCAAAATGGCGGCTGTGCGAAATATTTCACTGACATTCTATATCCCCGAAACTATTACAGATATCACCCTGCAATTTTGTACGGTGATAAAGGGTACTGATACACGTTTACCTATGTATAATTCATAAACCTGTAAAGTACAAAACGAACATGGCGACCAAGCGAATTTGAAATATTTTAATAGACTTTTCTCGTGAGTTAACTCTCTGAGCGCAGTGAAATGTGGTACAGTAAATGATTTTGCAGATTGTAATGTACTGCCATCTAATTTAATTCAATTGTTTACATAACCTCAAAATGGCGGCTGTGCGAAATTTTAAAATTAAGTTTTTATTTCTTGTGTCGTAATCATGCGATCGAAGTGAAAGTTTGAATAATGAACCTAGGCAATAAGTGACCTTGAATGGTACATAACTCTATGGCCTATACATATAACAATCCTAAATGGCAAGCTTCCGTAATATTTAGACGGTTCTCAATATATATGAATCTTTTACAGCAACCAAACTGAAATTTTTATGTTCATAGAGACTATGAACATATGTTCAACTATAGGACTTTCAGTAACCTGGTGAGCACGAATGCAACATGGCGGCGACGCGAAGTATAAATATTTAAATGGACGTTTCTCGCGAATTAACTATCCGAGTGCCGTGAAACGTTGCACGTTTTAAATTCTTACACAAATGTTGATCCACTGGCATCTAATTTATTTCAATTGTTTGCATAATCACAAGATGGCTGCTGTGCGTAATTTTAAAATCTCGTTTTTACTTCTAGTGTTCTAATCATGCGATTGAAGTTTGAATACCACACTTACACAATAATCTTAATATAATAGTACAAAAATAAAAATCCAACCTGGCGACCATCTGAAATATTTAGACGGTTCTCAATATCTACGAATCTGATACAGCAATTAAACTGAAATTTTGTATGTTGATAGAGGCAATTAACATGAGCAGGATATATGAAAATAGGCTGTACAGTTCTTCAGGGAACTACTTGTTATACTTGTGGTCACACTGTCCTTATGCAAGGTTTCGAGACTGATGTGTAACTATGTAACGGTCTGTTACTTCTTCACGCAAAATTATATCTCCCGCAGAGATGTTGGTTGGTTCCTCAGTTTAGGGGCTGCGACAACGCGGTCATATAACCCCGTGTACTTTGGGTGAGTGTAGAATCTGTCTGATAAACGGTGTGAATTGTGATGGCGGTATTAGTCTGTAATTCAGGTAAGGAATGCAGACGCTAAATTTCAAGCAGTAGTTCCTAATGTTGCTACCAGATATTAACGTCAACGCCACCCAGCTGTGAACTTGGCTACTAGATGCCACCTCAATCAGCAACTCGCAACGAACGTTGGAACATCCCCTCCAAAGGAAAGCTTACTGAGGGATTTTTAGCGCTTTTAGAAAATCCGACGACTTGGCCGGCTTTGAACCCGCGACCTTGGGCATAGAAGTTCAGCATGCTACCAGTTACGTCACCGAAGCCGCTTCACACTTAGTCAGATGGAAATCTGAATCTGATCTCGCGCAAGTGCGTTGTCATTGCAACATCTGATGGCTCATCCCTCATCAATTTAGTAGTGTTGCCATGTCAACCACTGATAGCTCTTGGCATTTTCTTGTAATTCCGAAATCATTTTTCTCATCCCTCGGCGCAATGGTGGCTCATATCAAAAATTCTTTCAGACAAACGTTTTAGGTAATTATTAGGGGAATATTGTCCATTTTGTACGGTTTTGATATTGTGCCTATTAACAGAGATATGATTAATGTTTCCTGAAAAAAACACTTTTTCCCACCCCTTTGGTCAATGGTTGGTGCTATCAAAAAAACGTTTCAAACATAAATTTCTGAGCTTTATCCGACACATAGTATGAACTTTGAACGGATTCGATATTTCACATATTAAGAGAGTTATAGCAATATTTCATTTTTTCGAAGAAAAAAAAAGTCCCCCATTTTCATCCCCTTCGACCGATTTAGCCCAGTAACGAACTCGTCCGAGATTTTATGGGTATACATATTCGGTAAAAAAAAAATCAAAGTGATTGGTGCAAAATTACGGCAGTTATCGTGTCCACAAGAAACTGATATACATATATATACATATATTACATAAATTATACATAAACTTTTGAACTGACGGTGGTTTTGGGGTCTGGGGGATGTGAAACGCGAAGATATGTCGAATTTTTCCGGAAATCGAAACATGGTAACCATTGCAATAGTTAGCTTTCTAATGAAATCTACCTAAAATACTGCCGTCAACGACACCTAGCTGTGAACTTGGCTACTAGATGCCACCTCAATCAGCAACTCGCAACGAACGTTGGAACTTCCCCTCCGAAGGAAAGCAAACTCAGGTTTTTTAGCGCTCTTAGTAAATCCGACGACTTCAGCCAGGTTTGAACCCGCGACCTTGGGCATAGAAGTTCAGCATGCTACCAGTTCCGATACCGAAGTCGCTTCCCACTGACATATGAAAACTGAATGTGATCTCGTGCAGTGGCGTTGTCATAGCAACTGCTGATGGTCATCCCTTATCAATTAAAAGTAAAGTTGTCATGGCAACCTCTCTTGGCACTTGGCATTTTCTTATAATTTAAATCATTTTGTTCACCCCGTGGCGTAATGGTGGGTCATATCAAAAAGTCTTTCAGACAAAGGTTTTAGGTAATTATTGGAGGAATATTGTCCATTTTGTGCGGTTTTGATATTGTGCCTATTAACAGAGATATGATTAATGTTTCCCGAAAAACCCACTTTTTCCCACCCCTTTGGTCAATGGTTGGTGCTATCAAAAAACTTATTTGACATAAATTTTTGGCACTTATCCGACACATATTATGAACTTTGAAGGGATTCGATATTTCATGTATTAAGAGAGTTATAGCGATTTTTCACTTTTTCGAAAAAAGCCCCCCATTTTTACCCCCTTTGACCGATTTTGCCCATTAACGAACTCGACCGAGATTTTATAGGGATACATATTATGTAAAATATTCAAAGTAATTGGTGCAAAATTACGGCAGTTATCGTGTCCACAAGAAACTGATATATATATACATAAATTATATATAAACTTTTGAACTGACGGTGGTTTTGGGGTCTGAGGGATGTGAAACGCGAAGATATGTCGAAATTTTCCGGAAGTCGAAACATGGGACCCATTGCAATAGTTAGCTTTCTAAAGAAATCTACCTAACATGGCGACCAAGCGAATTTGATATATTTTAATAGACTTTTCTCGTGATTTAACTCTCTGAGCGCAGTGAGATGTGGTGCAGTAAATGATTTTGCAGATTGTAATGCACTGCCATCTAATTTAATTCAATTGTTTACATAACCTCAAGATGGCGGCTGTGCGAAATTTTAAAATTAAGTTTTTTATTTCTTGTGTCGTTATCATGCGATCGAAGTGAAAGTTTGAATAATGAACCTAGGCAATAATTGTCCTTGAATGGTACATAACTCTATGGCCTATATATATAACAATCCTAAATGGCGAGCTTCCGATATATTTAGACGGTTCTCAATATCTATGAATCTTTTACAGCAACCAAACTGAATTTTTATGTTCATAGAGACTATGAACATATGTTCAACTATAGGTCTTTCAGTAACCAGGTGAGCACAAATCCAACATGGCGGCGACGCGAAATATAAATATTTACATGCTCGTTTCTCGCGAATTAACTATCCGAGTGCCGTGAAACGTTGCGCGTTAAATGCTTGTACAAATGTTGATCCACTGGCATGTAATTTATTTCAATTGTTTGCATAATCACAAGATGGCAGCTGTGCGTAATTTTAAAATCTCGTTTTTACTTCTTGTGTTCTAATCATGCGATTGAAGTTTGAATACCACACGTACACAATAATCTTAATGTAATAGTTCAAAAATAAAAATCCAACCTGGCGACCATCTGAAATATTTAGACGGTTCTCAATATCTACGAATCTGTTACAGCAATTAAACTGAAATTTTGTATGTTGATAGTGGCAATTAACATGAGTAGGATATATGAAAATAGGCTGTATAGTTCTTCACGGAACTACTTGTTATATATTAGTATGATTGATCATCAGCCCCGTGTACTTGGGTATGGTGTGATAAATTATTACAGGGATGTTCTTGAATCTGATTTCACTATTTCCATTGTTGATAATGTGCAATAAACAAAAAAAGTGGGTCAGTCTGAAAGAGTAGACTTTGTATAATTTTAAATGCTACAAATGCTGAAAAATGCTAGAAAGGCTGGAGGCTTCTCGCTTCGCTCATAGCCAAAGACTCTTGTCATAATAGAAAATTATCTGCATAATATTTATCTTGCTTATCTTGTTTCAAATTACTCTCGAACGACAAGTGCAAACCAAGGGCAAAGCAAGGTGAAGCGCGCGGGGCCGTGCCCCTTCCATCCAGTCTAAAAACACTTATAGTGGGCGATGTATTGAAGATAGAGATATGCTCTCGCGGAATTTTTTGTAGAACTTTTCATGCTGACCAATTCTTACGCTCATAGTATATTGATATTCTTAAGAAGCGCACGGACGCCAAGTTTGTTTTCGACTTATTCACTGAAATCGTTACTGCTTGGCTTCCTTTGATCATAAATAAAATATTTTCTACAGAATCTTTCCTCGAGATATCCTTTACAGAATGGTGAAAACCGCATCAAAATCCATCCAGTGGTTCTCGATATTACCCGTGACATCCAAGAATCGGGGATTTTTGTCTTATACTAACGAAGTAGAGATTGTCGGGGAACACATGCACCAAGCGGTACTATATGACGTTACACACCTCAGTGCGTCTAGGTACATTTCGTCCCGTCACCGTAACGTAACGCCAGACCCCAGTGTAACGACGAAGTCGACAAGATCATTTAAAATGATAAAACCTTGTGGTTTGCGCTTTGGCCAACGAAGCGACCGCTGCTCAGCCATATTACCTACAGATTGCGGGGTGATGATGGTAGTGATAGTTTTCGTAAGGGTTGAGAAACATCAAGGCCATCTACATCTTATGATATCGTGGTAATGAAATGCTAAATACCGACCTATAATTAAGTTACTCTCTGGAAAGAAGAAATGTGGAAAGGAGTAAGGGAAATTGATGTCTCTCACAAACTCGGCTCTCGGTAACCCGGCACTCCAGATTTCTCGGCAATCCTGACAGGAGAAAAAAAAATCATGAATTTTGTTTGTTTGTGTTTCCGCACAGAGCGTTATTATGTTTTCCTTCGTCTTCTCCGTCAATTATCGACAGTTAAATACGACGCGAAACAAGTTGACCTGCAGTACATATTAAGAAGAGTAACGATGACCTGATAAATACAGGTAGTTGTACAGTATTACCCATTTAAGATTTGATTGCCGCTGAGCGTGGCTGCGCCACCGTTTGTTGAATATTGTAGCAGGAGCCGCGCGGGGTAAAGAGGAGGATACAGTGATGACACAGTGCAGTCTTCACATAACTCAAGCAGCATTGAGCGCGCTACCTGTCACAGGAGCTCATGTCACCATGGACAGCTTCTGGAGCTGAGTCATATCCTACACGCGCAACTGTACCTGTCAAAGAAACAGAGTGACGTGTGACACAAGTAAACAGAGAATAGTTCCCATCTCGACCGCCGGCAATCAATTCGTGAAAGAGTAATACAGACTGTAAATGCACAAACGATTTTGCAAAAAAGTAAATGGTAATTTTCATTAAACGAAAAAACCATTTGCCTTCAGGAATTGTTTTGTATAAAAATTAATTGTAGGCCTAGTTTCTTTAAAGTTTTCTTTTATAATTTAATTGTTTTCCTTGATTTTTCCAGTACAGTACTGAACGATATATTCAATTGTAGTGGCTTAATCGTTTTAAAACTTTTGTTTCTGTTAAAAACAAATAAATGTACTGCATTGCATTACTTTTAAACCAATACACACAGCTAATTTCTTCTTTTTAACACATTTCCCGATAACCCGGCATTTTCGCGAACTCGACCACCTTTCGGTCCACATTAGGCCGAGTTTGCGAGACACTACTGTACTGCCAATCCTCGACAAATGAGGATGAGGGAAGATGAAACGAAGTAGAGATTTGAAAGGCAGATAGGAAAGGCAAAGAGAAGAAGGAAGAAGGAAGGAAGATTGTAGTTTTACGTGACCGTTAATATCAAGATCATGAGCCACGGGACCTCGTTTTTACGTGGAATCCGAACCACAGGATATGGTATTTCACTTTGAAAATCTCACATGCATTGACCGGGAATCAAACCCAGTTCGCCGTAGTGAGAGGCCGACAGCTTGACCACTGTGCCACCACGCCCCCGCAAAAGAGGAGAGGGTCCACCCCAAAGTCAATGGTAAAAGGTGAAAAACTAGACAAGCTCAGCTTCGAAATTTGCCAAGCATGAACCCTTAAGGGTGTAGCATTATGCAAGCTGTATTAAGCGTGGAGATGTGACGGTTACTTTGCCACCTTTAGCGCCTTTTCCAGTAGGCAGGCGATACAATAACAAGAAAAGAACAGGTTTGAACTCTTAAAAATGAGGCTTCTTAGCTATCACCCTCAAACACTATAGGCACATGAGAGTCTTCACTGGTTCTCTTGGCAGCAGAGCTCCGAAATTTAACTTGCTGATGTTAAGGGAGTAAATTACCGGTTGGTGTATTTATTTTGCCAGGTGTCGCCCGATTGCTAACATTATCAATAATTATGTTTAATGGAGGTATTGTTGTATTGTTCTCGGGCTCTTCACCGTTAATGGTGGGTCGATATAATCGACACTGAACGATAGATCGAGGTCAACGTAATAACAACAGCACACCACACTTCCCTATCTAGGTGGATTGGTGTCCTCGGAACAGTTCCTTGAATTCTGCACACTGAGGGGTTGTACTGTTGATGACTAACTCCACCCATGCTTCTCTTAACGTGTATTTGTAATGAATAGGAAGTGGGCATTACTGTATAAGGTCAGGAAAGAAAAAAATCCACAGCCTGCTTCCAGTCTCCGACCGGGTCAGGAATGGAATGAATGAAGCCCCTATCTAGCGGCGAGGTTAGGAACTGTGCCGGCTGCCGAGGCCTGACGCACTCCTCTGGGGCAATGATTAGATGAATGACAGATGAAATGAAATGATAGTGGAGAGAGTTGCTGGAATGAAATTTGACAGGGAAAACCGGTGTACCCGGAGAAAAACCTGTCTGCCTCCGTTTTGTCCAGCACAGATCTCACATGGAGTGACCGGGATTTGAACCACGGACCCAGCGGTGAGAGGCCGGCGTGCTGCCGTCTAAGCCACGGAGGCTTCGTATAAGGTCAGGAGGTATTATCAAAACTCTGTACACCAGTGGCGACTGGTGGTCACCGTTCTTGGTATACCGCACCATTTACCCCTTACATCCCCCCCCCCCCTCCTTTTTTTCCATGCCTCAACCTCTTGTCAAAGTTGATTTTTTTATATTTTGTATTGGAGAACATTTACATAACTTATAAGAAACACACTTTATAGCTATAATTTTGGATAGGTTATCCAAATAAATTGAGGTCACTAGCCAATTGTTTTGACCGGGGATATAAGGTCGGATTCCTTTCCTAACGCCACGTGATCTTCCATGTGAAATATTTAGCGTGCTGTCACCGGAATTCGAACCTCGACCGTCCGGGTAAAACCAGTGCGTCATCCTCCCTCTGCAAGGAATATGTCCTTATACATTAAAAAAATCTTCGTTTAACGCCTGAACACGGCCTACATGAAACTGCTTCTAGGTAAATGGCCTTCGAAATTGTACACGGTAACAGACGACCTCTCAAGGGGGTAAGGGCTGTCTTGAAGTGTGATACCAGGCTGGGCTAATAGGTTCTCTCCACGGGGTTTAATTAGAAAAATTCTTACAGAGAAATTTGCCTGAAGCGCGTTTCACTGCCACACCACTCCAAACTAGGCGTGAAGGTAGAATAGGCTGAATATTGTCGTAATGTGTCAACCTTCGCTGATATTCACGGTGTTCTTTACTATCTACTTTTCTGTCGATAATATATTTCCACTCATGGGAGTAGCACCTCCAGAAGTTAGAAGACAAGTAGAGGCAGAAGTTGTGAAGAAACGGCAAGAAACATATCCAAGACACCCAATGTATGGACTTGATGTCCATCCACCTAGACTAAAGTCAAGAAAGAGCTTCCTCCAAACAACGATATCCATTTCATCCTCAGCTGAAGCTCGCCAAATTGAACTTTGGAAAACAAAATCACCGGGAGGTTCGTAGGACATGAAGGAGAAGCCGGCATTAGGCTACCATTTACAATATGGATCTTTTAAGACGCTAAACAGACTGAGAACTGGTGTGAATGGGTACAAAAGAAATTTGAAGATTGGGATACAGTACTGAAGAACTTTGTAAACGTTGTGAAAAACAAGACCCTGAGCACCTTCAGAATTGCAGCATGTTACCAAGACCATGTACTATGCAGAACTTGATAGAAGCTAATGACTGTGCCATTCTAACAGTTGAACACTGGAGAAATGAAATTTAGTGCCATTTATATGTACAGTATATTTGTATGTGTTTTGGACTCTGATAAATAAATAAATAAATCTCAAATATTACTGGGTGAGTTAGCCGTGGTCGTTACGGCATGGATGAAGGCAGTCGCTCCCATCCGGGAGGCGGGGAGGTTCGAATCCCCCCGCCGGCAACCTTGAAGATGGTCTTCTGTGGTTTTCCATCTTCCTTCCAAGCGAACGCCGGTGTTGGTCCCTAACTATAGGCCACAGCCGATACCTTCCAATTCCTCGTCCTTACATACACACTTTCCTCCCCATACAACACACCACACGCGACGGTACTTGTGGCTTACCCTATGGGTGACCGCATAGAAGCAGCTTTAAACTCTGGCAAGCCGAACATGTCCTCAGACATACTTCCGGCACTAAAATCCATACGCTAAACAAATTAAAGAAAACTCTCAAAGAGTCATTAGCAAATTTTGGCATTATTCGAGATTCTTACATTTCTTTAGCCTTGCACTTAAAGCTCAAGTTCATTGTATTTAGACTTATCAATGTGCAAATGCTCAAAAATTAACATTTTTTTCTATTAAATTATTTAGTGCAGTTTTCTTTTCGCGAAATATGGCCTGTTAATAATTTTATAATTTTATTAATGCAGCTAATGGCCATGTACTTTTCTTTTCAGGACGGGCCAGGGAAGGGATTATTGGAAGGAAATGGCCTGTTATTGAATTACAGTTCGCAATTTAAGTTTCAACTCTGAGATTTGCTGATGACATTGTCGTCTTGGCCGACACGCCAGAGGATTTGAATGAGTTTTTGAATGGTATGGACTCCATCTCGAGGAAATAATTCATGATGAAAAAAGACTGATAGTCAGTCTGAAAGACTAGACTTTATATCATTTCAAATGCTACAAATGCTGCGTGAACTCAAAGTCCGTTAGTAAGTGTAAAACCAAGGTCAAAGGAGGTAGCTGGCTGGATGACGTCATGACGTCGCACACCTCAGTGCATTCTCGGTACATTTCGTCCCGTCACCGTGACGTAACGCCAGGCCCCAGCGTAACGACGAAGTCGACAAGATCATTTAAAATGATAAAATTAATGAATGTAAAACAAATATATTGGAATGCTGCCGAAATAAATCAGAAACCTCCATGGACATCAAATTGGCAGGCGAAAAGCTAAAGGAAGTAGGAGACATCTGTTCCTTAGGAAGCAAAATAACCAGTGATGGTTGAAGCAAAGAGGATATAAAAAGCAGGTTGGCTCAGGCAAGGAAAGCATATCAACAGAAAAGCAATCTGTTGACATCGAATGTAGATTTAGGTATTAGGAAGTCAATCTTGAAAGCCTTTGTCTGTAGCATGGCACTATATAGAAGTGAAACTTGGACTGTTGGTGCAGCAGTAAAGAGGAGAATTGAAGCGTTTGAAATGTGGCGTTACTGGAGAATGATGAAGATCAGATGGGTAGAGAAGGTTAAACACGAAGAGGTATTAAGACGAGTGGGAGAGGAGAGATGTCTCTGGCGACTGCTAATGAGGAGAAGAGATAAAACCAGGAATAGCAAGCTTAGTTATGGAAGGAAGGGTCGAGGACAAGAACTGTAGGGGTAGACAAAGGTTAGAATATGTTAAACAGATTGCCTCGGATGTAGGGTGTGGTAGCTATGTAGAGATGAAACGATTTGCTCAGGACAGGGCATGGAGAATTGCATCAAACCAGTCAAAAGACTGAAGATTGAAACACTCGTTTAAGTTCAACTTAAAACAGCAATGCAACTTAACACAATATTAATCACTTTCCATAAATGACACTTACACTCGGATACTATCAAAATGGCAACTAACAAGTGGCGTATTTTGGAAAGGGATGAAGAATGATACTGCCACACCCATCTCACTGCCACATTTTACGTCCCTTTTAATTACTGCGACTTTTAGAGACACCCCGCTGGGGTGCCCGAATTTCGCCCCGAAAGGGATCTTTAACGTAAATCTACTAACACAGCTCCCTCGCATTTGCGCACCCTCAAATGCCAATTGACTGCGCCATGATTCGATCCTGCAGCCTTGGGCACAGCAAGGAGAACGTTACCAGTCAAGGGTGAAATTAAATGAAGGGTACGGTACAGGGGAAAAAGGGCTATGTTCATTCTTCATTTTTTTAAAATGTGAATGAGAGGTTCTTTCCTTGTCCTATCGAATACCTAAGGTAGTTTTGGAAACAATGAGTTAGGTCCAAGCATACGGGGCAAACAAGATTCAGTGCACCGAAAGAGAAGGATTCATATGCTTATCTTTCCAACCATATAATTTATTTCTTTTACTCCAAGTAAAAGTTAAATTAGTTTAAAAATTATATAATTAGTAAAAAATTAAGGCCGGCCCCGTGGTGTTGGGGTAGCGCACCTGCCTTTCACCCGGAGGCCCCGGGTTCGATCCCCGGCTCCGTCAGGGATTTTAAAATTGACGTGAGGGTTGGAACGGGGTGCACTCAGCCTCGTGAGGGCAATTGAGTAGCTGTCTGACAGTGAGACAGCGCCCCGATCACGAAAACCAAGATTAACGGCCGAGGGGACCCGGCGAGCTAATCACGCGTCACCCCAATATCTGCAGGCCGAATGGCTGGGCAGCGGTCGCTTGGTCGGCCTTAGCCCGTCATGGGCTGTATAGTGCGAGGGGTTGACTTTTTTTTAGTAAAAAAATAAAGAAATACCGACTGGTTATTATTTTAAAAATAAATTTGTTAAACAGAGTTATACTTCTTAGACGCCGCTTACTGAACATTATACAATTGTACAATTGTGACATAGCCCCTAATTTCCCTGTGCCTTTAAAATTAATTCAAATTAGTAGACTTAAGTATAAACTTACATAATTCAATCATTTGTCATCAATACGACGATTGGTTTACTTAGAATTTAAAAACATAAACAGATTTCATATTTTTATTATTTGACTCTGGGAGGAAGAGGGATGTAGACCCCTTTATCACCACCCGTAACTACGACACTGGTGTGTGCATTTGTAGTTGAGGCTAGAATATGGGAAGGAGGTGGCCAAGGCCTAAATTTGGGTACCAGCCCGGCATTCGCCTGAAGTAGAAGTGAGGATATTCTGGAAAACGACTTCTAGATTGCCTGATGTAGAAATCGCACCAATAGGTCAGCTCTTCCTCACGAGGCTGAGTGTATCCCATTCCAACCCTCAGAGCAGAATCACATTTCTTCGCAGATCCGGAAATCGAACCCGGTTGTCCATGATGAGAA
Source organism: Meconema thalassinum (assembly GCA_946902985.2). Taxonomy (NCBI): domain Eukaryota; kingdom Metazoa; phylum Arthropoda; class Insecta; order Orthoptera; family Tettigoniidae; genus Meconema; species Meconema thalassinum. The sequence continues at coordinate 356,400,473 of OX336394.1, read as the reverse complement.
CCAAAATTGCTAGTTACAAGGTGGACATATTTAGTGTTACCAACCATGATCGTTGGGTTGGTATGGAGCCCATGCTAATGCTGTACCTGTTTTTCATCACATCACGCAATGCTGACCTGCACCAGGCTAAGGCTAATGGTCTGAGTTTTGGTAGACAGCCGCAGACTCATGTCCTCGGTAATATGACTTGCATCTTAGGTTCCGAGAAGTGGGACCATGGAGGCGTTGGCTTCAGGCAACTACTTTTTGTTCGAGACAATCTGCAATGGCAACAGCCAATGATGATCGTTTACTTCCTTTTGTACTTCTTGAGGTACCATGTACCATCACAGGTTGACTACACTATAGGAGATCATTCAGCTTTAGAGTTTGCAATGTGGAGCAGTAAACTCGTCCTCTAACGCAGCGTTTCCTAAACTGTGGTACGCAGTGATGTTACGAAAAATAAATATAACAAGAAGTTCCGTTAAGAACTATACAGCCTACTTTTCATGCCAATGATTATTCTACAGAATATGAACCTATCTAGAATAATGATGAAATTAAGTTGGTAATATCGAAATATCTAATTAGTTCAAAATATACCTGGTATAATGTAGCCTAATAGAGCACTACAGTTGGCAGCCCTGGTGACTGAATATATTCTTAGTTCCATCTCTTAAGGTACAGAATACAAAATTTGGTTGAAGTCCAATGGACGTTACTTGCAGTTAGACTCTGGATCTATCAGCACGCGTAAAAGCATGTTGCCAACAATACCATGCGTGTGCTGGTCAGAAATAATCTGAAATATTATGATATCTTGTTGTGCCAATTTTGGATGAAATCCATTTGTTAGTATAGAAGTTACATGTATTTTTAAATTGGACATATCAGCAGGCATAGAATCATGTTGTCAGCACTGCCTTGTATTAATTACTCCAAATTAATCTAGAATGTCAGGTGCTATACGTGTGCAAAGTATAGAGCTGTTGGCTTGCATACTTTCTGATATATTGATATTAGGGTAAAAAATATAGACAGCATTTATTAACAGTTGGCAGCCCTGATTGCACTGAAGAATACTTATAGTCATATCTGATATGTTACACATAGCACATGCGAAATTTGGATGAAATCCTACTGATAGTATAGAAGTTACATGTATTTAAAAATTGGCCCTATCAGCAGGCTTAGAATCATGTTGGTAGAACTGACGTATATAAGTTACTACAAAATTAATCAAACATGTCAGGTACTATACGTGTGCATAGTTTAAAGCTGTCGGCTTGCACACATTCTGATATATTGGTATTTGGATAAAAAAAATAGAGAGAGCAATTATTAACAGTTGGCAGCCCTGGTGGCTCTTAAGAATACGCTCAGTCATATCTGTTTATGTACAGATATTACATACAACATTTGGTTGAAATCCAGTTGATAGTGTAGAAGTTATATGCATTTAAACATTGGACCTATCAGAAGGCTTAAAATTATTTTGGCAACACTGGCATGGTTGGCCTCCTGGAAATTAAACTGAAATAGTATTATCTACATGTGTGCCAATTTTGGAATAGCTCCTATGCATACCTTGCAGGATATCCAACATGGAGCTCAAATTTCTAGTGCGTTTTTTCAGCAGTTGGTAGCACTGACATCATTTTCAAATATGGACGTGAGCTATTCCGGTGCACATCTTTACTCATACTAAATTTGGTTTTGATTGCTGCAGCCGTTTAGGAGTTGATAGGGGGTGACACACACACAGCCAGACAGACAGACAGAAGGACAGACAGACAGACAGACAGACACACATTTGCCCGATCTCATAAGACTACTTTTTCCTCATTTTTGCAAAATGTGAAAAGTAGGCTAAAAATATTAGATACGTTACGAAAACTATAAAAATATAAAAACATTGATATGTTGCTGGAGAACTTTAAGGCCAAAGATAAGCAGCAGTTTTATGAATTGAATTGTGATTCAGAACTAAGGCAAACTTTTTCAAAAATGGCTCTTGTGAACATTTTGGTAGATAGGCGTGCAGATATGCAGACATAGCTGACAAAGCAGTTAGATATTTACTGCCTTTCACTACTTCATACTTGTGTGAGACTGCATTCTCTTCACTTGTTTATCTCAAGAATAAATACCGGAATACGCTCCTTACAGTGGAAAACGATCTTCGTTTGAGACTCAGCAATCTTAGACCAGACATTCCTAAGTTGGCTTCTAATCTTCAAGCTCACACCTTCACATTGAAGTTGTTAGTTGAATTTTGTTTTTTATGTATAATTATTAAGAGTTTTTTTTTCATTAATATTATTTGTACAATGTCGTTTCTGAATGTTTGAATTGAATTACAATCTAACTGTAACAAACACAATTACAATCCATCCTTTGGTCTGCTACGTGGTGGTGGTGGTGGGGGTTATAGTTACTGTATCACCCAACCATTAGGTGGTACGCGAGAGATTCTCATCTCTTAAATTGGTACACACACAAAATAATTTGGGAAACACTGCTCTTACGAAGATTGTTTGGAATTACCAGCCAACATTATCCTTCGTCCGATTGGTTTACTTTACGTATTGTGCAACTGATCCTGAATCACTAAAAAATGTTTAATCCTTGAGAAGTGGCGTGAAAAAATATTACACGAGCACTAGTGCTGGGTCATTTTGACCCACAGTGTGTCACTCCCTTTCTGTCGTTGTCGTGCGTCTTTCAATGAAGTAACTTTACACCTAGCGTCTTCCTATGAACTATTCCCAATATACAATGAGGTTTATTTATATTCTTCATATTTAACATGCAGAAAAATGACAATAATTTTCGTTACAGTAGCCTATAATTGACCATGATAGTGGTGGCAAAGTAGTCATCTCAATGTTTTTGAACAAAGGAGCTGATATCCAAGGTATCCCTAGACCCTAAACATGGATCAACAAGAACGTGTGCTATTTGATTGTGCTGCACCAAAATAGGTGGATGTTCCCCCTTGTTTTTTTAGATTGTTCCGAGTAACGTAAGCCAAAAATTGTCACGCGAGGACTGGCGCCTTGGGTAAATCTGACCCGACCGTAAATAATATAGAAATAATTTGAGTGTTCCAAAACCTATGGACATGTTTCTTTTGTAGGGTGAAGTTCAAGGCTAAGAAGGAAGGTACAGTATTTGTATTATTTGAATTTCCGTACATTTATTATTATTACAAAGTCACAGCAAACATAAAAACCGTAAATTCAGAACGATATATTTTAAACACTTCAAACCATTACTTTCCCTAAAAATACATGGATCGTCAAATTCGAATTATAAGAAATCATTTTTCTCATCCCTTGGCGTAATGATTCAGTCAATAATATAATGCAGTAGTCGGGTTATTGCAAATAAATGAAATATGTTGCATGCAGGTCTTCCATTGATGTACATTTTTTAGTTGATTCGTGGGTATGACCTACCAAAATAAATTATGCTAATGGTCTGAATAAAATCTTAGTTTTGCTATAAGTTTAGTGTCTTCAGTGTACGAAGTCCCGCACATTTGTTGCGTGTCAAATTTTCGTGTTTTTTTTTTTTTGCACTTGCCCTCAAGTCCATAAAATGCACTACTTAATATATGATAATGTTTTGTTACGAGTCCAAATTTTAATTCTCTATAGTGTTATTGCCTCTTTTTACATCTCTTTTCCCACTTTTAAAATATATTTCCAATTGAGGATGGAATGTGCGCACTGATATGTTTAAGTCTGTTAGGACATGGCTGGTCCTCTAGTATACTTCTAGTTATAATAATATGGGGGGGGGGGGTAGATAACTGGCAGTAGGCTAGGGGACATGCCCCCGGTGCATTTTTGACTAACAAGTCGAATCTTTCAAATGTTCGAATTATTATAATAAACATACAAGTAAAGAGAAAGAAGGAAAGAATGATGATGATAATTGTTGTTTTAAGGGGCCTTTATATCTCGGTTATAGGCCCCTAGTTGTTTGAGTGATAGTGAAAAAAGAAACTGAACCTATGAGTAAATCTAATTACAAACTTACAACTAACAAGAAGTTCCGTGACGAACTAAAGAGCCTACTTTTCTTAAACATATTAGGGTAAAACAAAATATAGACAGCATTTATTAACAGTTGGCAGTCCTGATTGCTCCTAAGAATACTTATAGTCATATCTGTTATGTTACACATAGCACATACGAAATTTGGTTGAAATCCAATTGATAGTGCAGAAGTTATATGCATTTAAAAATTGGACCTATCAGAAAGCTTAAAATTATTTTGGCAACACTGCCATGTATGGCCTCCTGGAAATTAAACTGAAATAGTATTATCTACATGTGTGCCAATTTTGGAATAGCTCCCATTCATACCTTCCAAGATATCCAACATGGAGCTCAAATTTCTAGTGCGATTTTCCAGCAGTAGGTAGCACTGACATCATTTTCAAATATGGGTTTGAGATATTCCGGTATACATCTTTACACATACTAAATTTGGTTTCGATTGCTGCAGCAGTTTAGGAGTTGATAGGGACACACACACACACACACACACACACACACACAGACAGACAGGCACACATTTTCCCGGATCGATCTCATAATTCTACTTTTTCCTCATTTTTGTAAAATGTGAAAAGTAGGCTTAAAAAACAGAAGAAGAAAAGTAAAACAAAAGAAACAAATGCCCTCACCCCTCGAAGAATAAGGATTGAGGGACGTAGAAAGATGGAGAGCCAGAAAAGGGAGATATGAAAGGGAAAGAGGAGAGGGCTCGCCCAAAAGTCAGTGGAAAAAGGGAAAACGGTCCTAGCTCAGGAATCCTTCAGTGTCGCCAATTCTCGATTTCACCATCCGTGAACCCTTGAGGGTGTAGCACTATCTAGGGTGCACCATAAGTGGTAAGGCCCTCCTAGAGGGCTTTGAGCCGAAAGCAGGAGACATCTGAAAGGAAAACAAGAGGTCTGATCACTCGAAGAATGAAGTATCAGGAAAGATGAGAGAAGGGCCAATTAAGGCAGGAAAGGAAGATACTCCCTAGGCCTCGGATACCCTAATACCGTCGGAGTCGGTAGAGAACTAGAGTTGAATAAGATAGGTCGACAGGAAAGAAGACTGAGAGGAGCTCGGCACAAGAAAGTGGAAGCAATGCTGGACTCAGCTGAGGTCCCGTGGTCGCCAACCCACGTCTCACAATATGTGAGCTCCGGGGAGGGGGGGGGAGGGGGAGGGGGAGAAAGAAAGAAATAAAGAAACAAACAAACCCAAAACCACAATTCCCTGGTTTATGAATACCAGAGACGACGACAAAATCCTGCATCATAAACCAGACGACGCGACGTCTTCAATCGAGATCTCTTCCACAATAAAAGATACTGACTAATAGGCTAACCCGAGATGTGACACCGAAAGCTAAAAGACGACAAGGTATCACCTGGACAGCGGAGCGCAAGATGGTCCACTTACAGTGAATGAGGGAACTCTGGGCCAAGGATCATGTAAGTATAAGAGATTCGTCACTTTTGGTTATAGAATTTCCGAGAGAGAACACCGCCTGAGGCTATGGATTGTACTGGCAAGTCTGGCAACATAAAAAGTAAAAAGCCATATGAATGTAGCCTTTATTACACGTAAATGAACAGTATGTTCTGCGATGAGTTATTGATTATTGATGAAAATAACATAACCATAACTGCGCCTTTCGCTAGGCGCTGAAATATACGTCCAGATAGGAAAATAATACATTTTGTTATATATCAATGTTGGCAATAGATTTGCCACGAAGGACACAGTTATGCCGTTCTAGAGCTTAATTCACCTCTAGGCTAATTAAAAATGCTCTCCTACTCTACAGAATTGTTGGGATATTCGATGAATAAAAAGAAAACTGTCCAAATGCACACACTACATTCCCATATCCTCACTTTTGGCCTAGCATGCCCGCTGCCACCCACCCCTCCCCGTAGCCCTAAGCCATAAATTGCATTGCAATGCAAAGGAGAATGGGTAAAAAAACAAACAAGAGATGAAATGCACACATTTATTCTCTATATATTTTTATTCGAGAGTAGTCCATATTGCTCACTAGTTTTACACATGGTCAACACCAGGAAGAGGAAAATTGCCGTATTGTTCTTACTATCATTATAATTCTTACATCCCGGTGCTTGGCAATTTTTCCTCCCTTGCAGTGGCATGATTGACTCTCAATTCAATTCAAATAAACAATCAAAATACTGAACAAATCAAAACAACCAACAACACCACGAGGAAAATCAATCAAAACAGACTATTCCCGCTTCCGCCAGTCGGTTTGATGTGAACGTTCATGGGTGCCAACTACGGAACCTTAGTGCTAAAATTAATTCTTCATTGGTTGGCAGAACATCCAGTACAGGGCCTTACTCCGACCCACGCGCTCCCTATTAACTGTCATCTCCCTGCTCTGGGCTCCGAGTAAAGCGAAGCAAATTGCTAAGTGTAAGAAGACTTAACCTGGTCTTAGATGGCCTCGATGAATAACAATTAAAATAATAACAATAATAATAATGTTATTTGAACATCTGCGTCGTTTAGAGACGCCGGAGTGCCGGAATTTTTCCCTTAAGGGGACCTTTAACATGCCAGTAAATCTACTGACACGGCTCCCTCGCATTTACGCACCCTCCAATGCCCGCTGACTGTGCCAGGATTCAATCCTGCAACCTTGGGAACAGCAAGCGTTACTTCTGAGCCACACAGCCAGTCAAAGAGAGAGAGAGAGAGAGAGAGAGAGAAAGAAAGAAAGAAAGAAAGAAAGAAAGAAAGAAAGGAAGAAGGTTATTTATAAGGATCTACCAGGCTCAATGGGGAAGGGGTTACCCCCATGCGGCCCCTCTGATACGCCCCTGCATCGAACAAATTTGCCCTATACATATTGCTTTACATGAATTGCTGTAATTTTCGGGCACTTATCAACTTAGAATAATATAATATTCAAATATTTGAACTGTTCGATTTATTTCAACAATCGAGTTAGCGGCTAGCTTTCTTGGCTCTCATCCTGGAGGTCCGGGTTCAATCCCCGGCTCTGAAAAAAAATGGTCTGAGGGCTGGAAGGCGGCACACTCAGCCTCGTGAGGCAAAACTGAGAAGAGGAGGGTTCCATTCCATTTCAGCCATCCTGAAAGTGGTTTTCAGTGGATTACCACTTCCACTCCAGGCAAATACCGGGATGGTTCCTAAGTTCAGGACATTGCCACCTCTTTCCCAATCCTTTCTATTTACTATTTTCTCAGAAACTATTAATACGAACTAATTTATCTTTTTCAGGAATGTTCCTTGATTCCTCTCTCTCTCCTTACATTACACAGGCGTTTAGATTTTTTTAAATTTCTCATGAATTAAATATAAACTTAATCTTAACATTAATTTCATGATCATTTCCAATTTGCAAAAAAAAAACTCTTTTTTTGAAAATCAGATGGGTTAAAATATAATACATGTAAAGATAAATTACGTATAAAACGTTCAGTTTTGTATGTTGAACATTTCCGGAAAAAGGGATTTTCTATGTTAATAAATGCATAATAGTGAGAAACTGGAACTACGTTTTTTCCACTAGTTGAGGAAACGACCTTTGTCTTATGGCTGTTGTCTAATAGAGAGTAAAATATGAATATAGAGAGAAATCCAGTGATAAATAGAGAGCAGAATAAAATCTATATTAGTGGATTTACTTTTGAGGTGTACAAATTATTAGACTAAAATAAATATTTTAAATCAGCCACAATTTCTTTTAAATCATTTTATTTTATTTTTATTGCCCTAGTTAGTAATGTTGTCTCCCCTGTGGGCTTATAATGTTTCCAATAAGGATTTGCATCTGGAAATCTTCGAAATTGGTGATTCTGAGGGACACCAAGAAGGGTCCATTATTTCTTATTTTTTCAGTGACTTCGAAATGTATGCTTTTAATCAGGTGATTTCAATCCTTTTTCCAGGAATCTTTGAATAGTTCAAGAGTGGACAATCAGTATAAAATACTTTCGATCTCTCTGGTCTAAAACTAGAATAAAGTAATCCAAAGAAAACGTGTAGAATTTTGCAATAACAAGGCTCCTCTTTTAGTGGAAACTGTACAAAATTAGTTTACTGTCAGGTTCTTTATTTTTCTTTTATTAAGATGATGATGATGATGATGATGATAATTGTTGTTTTAAGGGACCTAACATCTAGGTTATCAGCCCCTAATGGTTTGGGTGAAAGTGAAAGATGAGATGAGAATGAAAACTATAACTAATATGAACTACAAACTTACATACTGGAAGAAGAAATGGTAAACAAATAAAGGATAAGGCAAATAAAGGACAGGAGGGAAAGAAATGCCCTCAACCCTCGAAGAATGAGGATTGACGGGCTTGGAAGAAAGGTGAGCCATGAAACTTGGAAGGAAAGAAAGCCATGCAAGGCAGATAGGAAATGGAAAGAAGAGAGGACCCGCCCAAGGGCAGAGGAAAAAGGGGACAAAACAGACCCAGCTCAGGAATCCCTCGGGATCGCCACTCCCAAACCCACCAGCCGTGAGCCCTTGAGGGTATAGCATTATCCACGGTGCACCAGAAGTGGTGGAGCTACATACACCCCTTTTATTAAGACGATTAAATTTTTGAAATAATTTCAGCGCCTTGTAAAATAATTCTACTGTATTAAGTCACAAAACTTACGAAGTAAATGATGGAAAACTGCCATTGAGTCTAATAATGTGCACACCTCTGTAATCGGATGGTTGTGAGAAAGAATCAGGAAAGTAGTCTTTGAAATGAGCCTAATAAACGTACCGTTAGAAACCCTTAGTTAAATATGACGTAAAAATGAAATTTCGATAATTTTAAAGCTTTTCCTTATTCCGGAACCCGTAGTATGAAAGAAACAAAATTAACTGATTATGTTGTTTATAAAAATTTGGTAAACAGAGTTAATAAACTAGTAGTTCCGTGAAGAATTATACAGCCTATTTTCATATATCCTACTTATGTTAATTGCCTCTATCAACATACAAAATTTCAGCTTGATTGCTGTAATAGATTCGTAGATATTGAGAACCGACTTAATATTTCGAATGGTCGCCATGTTGGATTTTATATATGTAGGTCCTAGAGTCATGTACTATTACTTGAAGATGCATGTTTAGGTCAAAAGAAGTAACAAGGAGATTTTAAAATCTCGCACAGCTGCCATCTTGTGGTTATGGAAGCAATTGAAATAAATTAGGTGCCAGTGGATTAACATTCGTATAAGGATTTTCTGTACCAAGTTTCACTGCACTCGGATGGTTACATTGCGAGAAACGTCCATGTGAATATTTATACTTCGCGTCGCCGCCATGTTATATTTGTGATCACCGGGTTATTTAAAGTCCTATAGGTGAACTTAAGTGCATAGCCCCTATGAACATAAAAAAATTCAGCTTGATTGCTATAATAGATTCGTAGATATTCAGAGCCGTCTAAATATTTCGGATGGTCGCCATGTTGGATTGTTAAATCTATAGGCCATGGAGTCATGCACCATTAAAGGAAAATTATTGCGTAGGTTCTTTATTCAAACTTTCACATCGATCGCATGATTACGACACAAGAAATGAAAACTTAATTTTAAAATTCGCAAAGCCGCCATCTTGAGGTTATGTAAACAATTAAACTAAATTAGATACCAGCGTATTACAATGGGAATAAACATTTCCTGTAACAGATTTCATTGCGGTTGGAACAATAAATAGCGAGAAAGGTCTACTTAAAATTTTCAAATTCGCTTTGCCGCCATGTTCGTATTGTAGTTAACCGGTTTTTGAAAGTCTTATAGATGAACTTCCAGTAGTACCCTTTATCTCCGTACAAAATTTCAGGGTGATACCGCTAATAGTTTCAGAGTTATAGAATGCCTGTGATATATTTCGCACATCCGCCATCTTGTGGTTATGTAAACAATTGAACGAATTTAGACGTCGGTGCATTACATTGTGTATAAACATATACTGTACCAAGTTTTATTGCGTTTGGTTGGTTAAATCGCGAGAAACGTCTATTTAAAGTCGCAAATTCGCGTGGCCGCCATGAGGGTTTTGTAGTTACCAGTTTTTCAAAAGTCACATAGGTGAACTTCTAGTAGTTCCCTTTATCACCGTAAAAAATCCAGGGAGATATCGGGAGTAGTTTCGGAGATATTGAATGCTGGTGAAATATTTCGCACAGACGCCATGTTGGATTAGTGAGACGTAACAAAATTTGAAGGGCACGGTCGGGGTCTTCCGGAATAGTGCTATGAACTAACCGAGTTTCATTGAAATCGCTCAGCCGTTTAAAAGTTATTAGGGGGGGGGGGAGGGGCACACACATACACGCACACACACACGGACAAAATGTGATCTCATAAGCCTATTTTTTGCAAAATTGAAAATAGGCGAATAATCAATATCTCGGAAAGCAAAACTTAGACACTATAATACAGTAATCAAACCTGAAGCGTTATATGCATCGGAGACTTTTATCATTGGTGGTAGATCTTTAACCAAAGACATAGAGAAAGAAGAAAGAAAATTTTTACGAAAAATGTTTGGCCCAGTTTGTATAGAGGGAATATGGGGGGAAAAAATCATCCCAAGTCAATCTGAAAAAAATTCTCACACTTTTCGGGAAAGACGATTGAAATTTTACGGACACATTATTAGAATGGACAATTATTATTTATTTATTTATTTATTTGTTTATTTATCGTAGGCTATGTCTTTTAGTGCCGGGAGTGTCCGAGGACATGTTAGGCTCGCCAGAGGCTGTAGCTGCTTCCAGCGGACACCTAGAGGGTGAGCTACACGTTCCGTTCAATTTCACGTAGTTACAACTTTCGCTACCAGATGTTAATGAAGCCTAGTGGTGAAGGTTGGAACTTTGATAAAGCGTTCCAACGTAATCTAACCTAGAAATTTAGCTCCACACAAGTTTAGTCTGTGGAAGGATCTTTTACATGCCATAAATCTATGACATGGGACCGCCGGCTTTACTTCCCCTCCGAAGGAATGCATACTGAAGGATTTTTAACGCTCTTAAAAATCCGACGACTTCGGCCAGATTTGAACCCGCGATCTTGGACACAGCAGTTCAGCATGCTACCAACTACGCCATCGAATCCACTAGAATGGACAATAACAGACTAACTAAAAGAACTCTCAACCTAGCCCTTTCATTAAAAAACAAGAACAGCTGGCTTCGTGGAATTGAAACAGATCTCCCGGGAAATCAACATCTCAGAGGATATTGTACGGGACAGATTTAATTTCAGAACCAAAATCGACAGTCACCAATTTGGAGACAAACTCAACACCAGAGCCACTATAACGTGGACAGCAGAATGAAGGAAGAAGCTTAGCGAGAGGATGAAGAGATTTTGGGAGGAAAAGTAGGTCAACACATCAGCTAAGCAGGTTCAGCCGTGCTCCTGAATAGGGTATAACGATGTAAAAACAAGTAGTTCCGCGACGAACTAAAGATCCTACTATTCTTAAAATTTCAATGTCATGTATGTGATGGTCAGAATTAATCTGAAATATTACGATCTATTATAGTGCCAATTTTGGATAAAATCCATTTTTTAGTATAGAAGTTACAGGAAATTAAAATTGAAACTATCAGAAAGCTTAGAATCATATTGGCAGCACTGAGGTATATTAGTTGACCCAAATTAATCTAGAATGTCAGGTACTATACGTGTGCAAAGTTTAGAGGTGATGACTTGCATACTTTCTGATATATTGATATTAGGATTAAACAAATAGAGAGAGCATTTATTAACAGTTGGCAGCCCTGCTTGTTCTTAAGAATACGCATAGTCATAACTGTTATGGTACACAAACCACATACGAAATTTGGTTGAAATCCATTTGTTAGTATAGAAATAATATGCATTTAAAACCTGGACCTATCAACAGGTTTAGAATCGTGTTGGCAGCACTGATGTATATACTGTAAGTTACTCCAAACTAAGGTAGAATGTCATGTACTATACGTGTGCAAAGTTTAGAACTGTTGGCTTGTATACTATTTGATATATTGATATTAGGGTGAAAATATAGAGAGAAAATTTATTAACAGTTGGCAGCCCTGGTGACTCATTAGAATACGCACAGTCATATGTGCTGTAGTACACATAGTACATACGAAATCTGGTTGAAATCCAATCGATAGTATAGAAGTTACATGCATTTAGAAATTGGACCTATCGGCAGGCTTAGAATTAGGTTGGCAATACTGGCATATATGGTCTTCCGAAAATTAATCTGGGATGCTATTGTCTATATGTGTGCCGATTTTGGAATAGTTTGCATGCATAACTTCGGAGATATCCGAGATAGAGCTCAAATTACAATTGCGATTTTTCAGCAGATGGTAGCACTGACGTCAATTTCAAATATGGCTGTGAGATATTCAGGTATAGATCTTTACTGTTACCAAATTTGATTTGGATAGCTGCAGCCGTTTAGGAGTTCATAGGGGGGGGGGGGGGGGCACGTACACACAGCCAGATAGACAGACAGACACACATTTTCCCGGATCGATCTCATAAGACTAATTTTCCCTCATTTTTGCAAAATGATAAAAGTAGGCTAAAATTCCCTTCCTTCCGTGTGCCACATGAGGAGTTCACTAACGTAGTCCGCTGTCAGAAGATAAGGAGACAGACTTGTCTCACGTTCTCATTCAGGTATTGAATTCCAGAGTTTCCGGTCGACTACCAAGCTAGTGACGTCGTTCATGCTTTCTCAGTAACAATTAATATTGTTGACTGGGATCCCCGGGTCTGCAGGGTGAATCACTGGCGTACAAGTTGCGAGCTATGACGCAATCTTCTGCGATACTGCGCCAAGATCTACTGGAGGTGACCGGCCCAATGTCTCCTTCACAAGGCCGTTCATTCCACCACGGCAAATCGCCAAAAGTCAATACGCCACAGGCTGATGTTACGTCATTTAGGATCCAAGCATCAGAGCCAGGCGCGGATCTAGAGTTTGGTTTTGGGGGTGGATATCATAGAATCGAAATTGTTAAGAAAAATGGTATCACTAACAACGCAATCACAAAATAACCAAACGTACAAAACCAGACCAATTTTTTTGCAAGCTACATGGATAGAAATTTGATGCGTTAACGCACCAAAAATATTCGTACAAATTGCAACGGCGTGTTTTGCGACTTTCACATCGAGCTTCGAGAAAAGTATCAAGGTACGTTACAGTTTCGCCAAGTCGAGTTGGTACCGACAAAGGGACAAAGTCACAGCTTAAATTGCCAACCAAGCTTGCAGTTTGGACGCCGGCAAAAAATTTTGGTGCAAAAATAGCCCCAAATTCCTATCCGTGCATATTCATCGTGACATCACTATAGACATCAATTCGGTAATTACAAGGTTTGCTAAACAAAATAGACGAGTTGATTTTATTACATAAATAATCGTTTTTATATAACAGGCATGGAGTTGTAAATACACACATCAAAAAAAGTTTTGCATCACCTCGGTTCCCAGATCTCCGGCATATAGACGTTGACTGTGTATATTGTATCCAAGATACAGTCCCTTTGACTGTTCATAGATGTCACTAAAACTGCTCAAAGATGTAAACAACCATGCATGAGCAGGGCCTATTAGACGGAGGGGGTACGACAGCCGATCAGTTCCAGTCATTCCACCAGGACGAAGGTACGCTGCTCATGTTGTCTGTAGTTCTACCATGCCTAGAAGGTCAATACCGCAGTTCGATCGCGTCCGCATTGTTACTTTGTGTCAAGAAGGGCTCTCAACAAGGGAAGTTTCCAGGCGTCTCAGAGTGAACCAAAGCGATGTTGTTCGGACATGGAGGAGGTACAAAGATACAGGAACTGTCGATGACAGGCCTCGCTCAGGCCGCCCAAGGGCTACTACTGTAGTGGATGACCGCTACTTACGGATTGCCGCTCGGAGGAACCCTGACAGCAATGCCACCATGTTGAATAATGCGTTTCGTTCAGCCACAGGACGTCGTGTTTCAACTCAAACTGTGCGCAATAGGCTGCATGATGCGCAACTTCACTCCCGACGTCCATGGCGAGGTCCAGCTTTGCAACCCCGACACCATGCAGCGCGGTACAGATGGGCCCAACAACATGCTGAATGGACCCCACGGAATTGGCATCACGTTCTCTTCACCGATGAGTGTCGCATATGCCTTCAACCAGACAATCGTCGGAGACGTGTTTGGAGGCACCCTGGTCAGGCTGAACGTCTTAGACACACTGTCCAGCGAGTGCAGCAAGGTGGTGGTTCCCTGATGTTTTGGGGTGGCATTATGTGGGGCCGACGTACGCCACTGGTGGTCATGGAAGGCTCCGAAACGGCTTTACGATACCTGAATGACATCCTCCGATCCATAGTGCAACCATATCGGCAGAATATTGGAGAGGCATTTGTCTTCATGGACGACAATTCTCGACCTCATCGTGCACATCTTGTGAATGCGTTCCTTCAAGATAACGACATCGCTCGACTACAGTGGCCAGCATGTTCGCCAGACATGAACCCTATCGAACATGCCTGGGATATGTTGAAAAGGGCTGTTTATGGACGTCTTGACCCACCAACCACTCTGAGAGATTTACGCCGAATTGTCGTTGAGGAGTGGGACAATTTGGACCAACAGTGTCTTGATGAACTTGTGGATAGTATGCCACGACGAATACAGGCATGCATCAATGCAAGAGGACGTGCTACTGGGTATTAGAGGTAGTGGTGTGTACTGCAATCTGGACCACAAATGCTGAAAGTCTAGCTGTATGATGGTACAACATGCAATGTGTGGGTCTCATGAGCAATAAAACGAGCTGAAATGTTGTTTGTGTTGATCTCTATTCCCTTTGTATTTAAAGGTTCCGGAACTCTTGGAACCGAGGTGATGCAAAACTTTTTTTGATGTGTGTATGTACAGTTGTAACAGAACAAAATAATTGCAATAAAGATATTTTCAGTCTTGAATAAAATGAAAAAACGTTTTTTTTTTCAGTTAAAATGCTTTAAGTTTTATTTGTCTGGTTATTGTGTTTTCGTTTTTTGAGTTTGCAAAAAAATTTGGTCTCCGTCTGTTGGGGGTCATGACCCCCATGACCCCCTTTAAATCCGCGCCTGATCAGAGCAAGAAGAAACTTGTAGACCACCTCGTGGTGTTGGCTGTCATCCCTGAGGTCCGGGATGGATTCACAGAAGAGGTGGGTTTGCGTCTCTTCTCAAGCATTCCAGAAATGTTTTTCCGCACTTTCTTACTTTTACTTCTAAATGACTGTCGGACCAACCTCCCATTTCTCGACTCAATTTTAAATACACATGCTACTACCGACATCGTTTTTTGGTGGTTGGTTCCCTAGTTTAGGGGCTGCGACAACGCGGTCGTGTAGCCCTGTGTACTTTGGGTGTGTGTTGAATCTATCTGATGATCGGTATTAATTGTGATAACTGTATTAGTGTGTGTTAACTGCTTTTTAATTCAAGTAAGGACTGCAGACAGTCATTTTCAAGTCGCTCCTACCTTTGCTACCAAATGCTACCGTCCTCGACACCTAGCTTGCGGACTTGGCTACTAGATGGCATCGCAGTCAGCACCTGGCGGCGAACGTTGGATCTAATAGACCGTTAACAATTCTAACCAACACATTTTGGCTTCACACAAGTGTAGTTAGTGGAAGGTTCTTTTTCATGCCATAAATCTATGACTTGGGAACACCGGTTTTAATTTCCCTCCGAAGGAAGGCATACTGAGGGATTTTTAACGCTCTTAAAAATCCAACTACTTCGTCCGGGTTTGAACCCGCAACCTTGGGCATAGAAGTTCAGCATGCTTCCAACTACGCCACCGAAGCCGCCCTACAGTCATCAAAATAACGCAGGTTATCAGACGAATTGTGCACACACATAGGCTACAAGTATACGGATCGAATTACCACGATGTTCAAGCCCTTAAATGGAAACAACTGCTCAACCCCCACCACCCTAAATGGAGTGATGGCTCACTGGTTAATTTGCTTGCCTCCACCAAGGTGGACTGGATTCGATTCCTGGTTTCAGTTCTACTTCTTTGCAGAGCCGGAAGCTGAACCTGGTTCTTCGTGGTCACTACTAGTCACTACGCCATCAGGTGAATGACACATTCATTTTTTTAGCGTATGGCTTTTAGTGCCGGGAGTGTCCGAGGACATGTTCGGCTCGCCAGTTTTGTAGCTGCTTCGAGACGGACACCCAATGGGTGAGCTACACGTACCGTTGGGGAGGAAAGTTGGAATGTAAGGACGAGGAGTTGGAAGGTAGCGGCTGTGGACTACAGTTAGGGACCAACCCCGGCATTTGCCTGGAAGGAAGATGGGAAACCACAGAAGACCATCTTCAAGGTTGCCGGCGGGGGGATTCGAACCTCCTCGCCTCCCGGATGTGAGCGACTGCCAGCAGTCATGCCGTAACGACCACGGCTAACTCACCCGGTACACATTCAATGATGTTCACGGCTTGGATACGATGTTGATTTTAGTTAGAACATTTAAAATTAGTGTATTCTTGTTAATCTTTGGACTTGGACATCCCAATCATTATCCCCGAGCACTTCGGTGTGTGCATTATTGTGATTAGGAATAATTTGTCTGTTAACATGTGTTATTGCGGTGTCTGAAGCACCATGTGTATTTGTAATTCGGGTGAGAATTTGGAAGGAGGCGGCCTTGGCATTACCGTAAGTTAGGAACCAACCCGGCATTTGCCTGGAGTAGAAGTGGGAAACCATGGAAAACCATTTCCAGGATGGCTGAGGTTGGAATCGAACCCACCCACTAGGTTGAGTGTACCCCGTTTCAGACCTCAGACCAGAATTGAATTTCTTGGCAGAGCCGGGAATCGTGCCCAGACCTCTGGGGCGACAGCCAAGAATGCTAGTCACGACACCACGAGATAGACTCCTGATTATTAAGGCAATCACTTTATGGTGTAACTTAGTAACTAGCATATTGGGTTGTCACCTGGGAGGTCCAC
This sequence comes from Meconema thalassinum, assembly GCA_946902985.2. NCBI lineage: Eukaryota > Metazoa > Arthropoda > Insecta > Orthoptera > Tettigoniidae > Meconema > Meconema thalassinum. Next base: position 356,383,416 of record OX336394.1, on the reverse strand, counting down.
ATTCGATTCCCAGCTCTACCAAGAAATGTAATTTTACCGTAGTCTTAAGTGTTGAAACGAGGCACACTCAGCCTTTGGAAGAAAAATTAAGAATATATGGTTCCAACAACTATTAGGTTTCATGAATGGGGTACGAACGTAAGGAATTTAAATAAGGTGGCATCTTGGCAAGTGTGGAGGGAGTGTGGAAAAACACAGGAGGATATATTCAGGACGACAACCGTCTTCACCAGGATTCAAACCTCCAATGTCCGAGTTTATAATAGGTCCCCGCAAGTAGACCGTGTTCCCTTTCATTTGTATAGAGTTTCGCTTATTGAATTTAGTTCATATTTCCTTACCATTACTGAGAACTCGAGGTGACCTCACGCTATGACGCGTCACGTCCTCTCAATCGTCCGCCAGTCGGTCAGCGTAGCTCAGAAGCAAGCCACTTAACTCCTTAATACCCTCCTCGTTCTTAACACTTTCAGTAGAAAGTCTGTTTTGATAATATTTGCCGGTAGACCTGAAATCTTTTGAAGTTGTTTGAGTTTTCAAACTTTTGACTGGTTTGATGCAGTTAGTTATTGTTGTTTTAAAGGGCGGAACTACGAGGCCATCTGCCCCTCTTGACACAGATTAAAGTATACAAATTTGGAATAGAATTTAAAATTCAGAGGTGGGCACCTAAATTTGAAAAGACCGAAAATGAATAAAACAAAAAACAAACAAGATGTTCAGTAAAGAACATATAGCCTACTTTCTCCTAAATGCATGGTTATTGTTATAACTCTTTGTCCTTTTCAAGGAGTATGATCGAATGTTGGTTGTAGTAGCTTGTTGAAATACAACGTGCTATAGGGATATTAAACAAGAATATGAGGTGCCGCTTGCTAGTGCTACCTCTGTACCAAATTTCGTTCAATTCGGTTTCACCGTGTTTGAATTGATAGGGGGAATCGATTTGCACACATACTTGGCCACCATCTGCAAACTATTGGGCTGATGTTCTTGCAGTTTGGTCTGAATATGTTTCCCACATAAAGATATGGTGTTGCAAAATTTGGTAGAGACTAGATTATTAGGTTGGTCGTAATTACATTTTAGCTTTTTTAACATTTGGGTGGCCACGATTACGTTTCCGTCAAGATAGCGGTGATATAAAACATGACACTGAGTCGCCCTTTGCTAGTGCTACCTCTGTACCAAATGTCGTTCCATTCGGTTTCACCGTGTTCGAATTGATAAGGGGAATCGATTTTCACACAAAGATGGCCGCCATCCGCAAAATATCAGGCTGATGACCTATTAGTTTGGTCAAAGAATGCTCCCTCCATAAAGGTATGTAGTTGCAAAATTTGGTAGAGATCGGATGATTAGGTTAATCGTAATTTGATTTAAGCTCTGAACATTCGTGTGGCCGCCATTACGTTTCAGTCAAGATGGCGGCGATATAAAACATGACACTGAGGTGCCCTTTGCTAGTGCTACCTCTGTACCAAATTTCGTTCCATGCTGTTCCACCGTGTTCGAATTAATAGGGGGAATCAATTTTGACATAAAGATGGCCGCCTGCCGCAAACTATTAGGCTAATAACCTATTAGATTGGTCAAAGCATGCTCCCTCCATAAAGGAATGTTGTTGCAAAGTTTGGTAGAGATCGGATGGTTATGTTAGTCGTAATTTAACTTAAACTTTGAACATTTATGTGGCCGCCATTACGTTTCTGTCAATATGGCGGTGATATGAAACATGACACTGGGATGCCCTTTGCTAGTGCTACCTCTGTACCAAATTGCGTTCCATTCAGTTTCACCGTGTTTGAATTAATAGGGGGAATTGATTTTCACACAAAGATGGCCGCCATCTGCAAACTATTAGGCTAATGACCTAGTCATTTGGTCAAAGGATGCTTCCTCTAAGAAGGTATGTTGTTGCAAAATTTGGTAGAGATCGGATGATTAGGTTAATCGTAATTTGATTTAAGCTTTGAACATTTATGTGGCCGCCATTACGTTTCCGTCAAGATGGCGGCGATATAAAACATGACACTGAGGTGCCTTTTGTTAGTACTACTTCTGTACCCAATTTCGTTCCATTCGGTTGCACCGTGTTTGAATTAATAGGGGGAATCGATTTTCTCACAAAGATGGCCGCCATCCGCAAACTATTACGCTGATGACCTATTAGTTTGGTCAAAGGATGCTCCCCTATAAAGGTATGTTGTTGCAAAATTTGGTAGAGATCGGATGATTAGGTTAGTCGTAATTTGATTTAAGCTTTGAACATTTGTGTGGCCGCCATTACGTTTCCGACAAGATGGCGGCGATATAAAACATGCCACTGAGGTGCCTTTTGTTAGTACTACCTCTGTACCAAATTTCGTTCCATTCGGTTGCACCGTGTTCGAATTAATAGGGGGAATCGATTTTCACACAAAGATGGCCGCCATCCGCAAACTATTACGCTTATGGCCTATTGGTTTGGTCAAAGGATGGCCCCCCCATAAAGGTATGTTGTTGCAAAATTTGGTAGAGATCGGATGATTAGGTTAGTCGTAATTTGATTTAAGCTTTGAACATTTGTGTGGCCGCCATTATGTTTCCGTCAAGATGGCGGCGATATAAAATATGACACTGAGGTGTCCTTTGCTAGTGCTACCTTTGTACCAAATTTCGTTCAATTCGCATTCACCGTGTTCGAATTGATAGGGGGGGACAGACATTCAGAGTACACACACTCACACACACACAGACACACACACACACAGACACACACACAGACTCACACACACACATACACACAGACAGACACACTTTTTTCGCCCTGTGTTGATCTCATAAGTCTACTTTCATTTTTTGCAAAAATCGAAAGTAGGCTAAAAATCTAATAATTATAATATAAACAAAAATTACGATAAAACAAAAATTCAGCCTTCAAAAACGAACAAGTCGTTGAGTCAATGTACACTGGAAAAATTCAGGTTGCTGGCCCTAATCTACTCTCACTTATAAAGCGGATAACGCGTCATCGGCTAATATAAGATTGAATGCCATCTGCAAACCAAGGTTTGTTCGTAAGTCAGCAAGATCCACACACTCGGTTACAATATGGGCCACGGTGAAAACGGCTCCACAGGTACAAAGTGGGGGGTCTTCCCCTCTCATTAGGTACGAGTGGGTGGATCTTGTATGACCTATCCTTAGCCTACACATAATGACGGACTCCCTCCGTGACCAGAAAGAGCTCCGCCACCCGCGAGTAGTTCCCTTGATCACTCTCAGTTTACTGGGTATTGGGTCAGCTAGCCACTGACTCTCACAAAAAGCCAGTACTTGTCGGCGTAACTGAGAGCGAATTTCTCTAGCGGGTACCTCCATTGGTCGTGGTGGTAGTGATACCGCCTCTTTTGCAGATTGATCCGAAAACTCATTTCCCGCAATTCCCATGTGGCTTGGAAGCCACAGAAAGGTGATTCGAGTGTCAGCGTGGCACAGCCCGGCTAGTAGGTCGTGGATTCGCTGCACTAGGGGGTGTTGCGGGAAACATGTAGCAATTGACTGCAACGAACGCAAAGAATCGGTACACACGAGAACGTGGATTCGTGATCCTGTAGTGCAAACTGCAGAGCTTCTTAGATGGCAACGAGCTCCGCAGTAAACACACTACAGGCTTCAGACAAGGAGATTTTGGTATTCGCACCATCAATTACGTAAGCACAACCCACCTTCTCGCCCACCTTCGAACCATCCGTGTAGAGTATCAGCGTCCGGAAATCGGCGAACTATGCTGTGGAACTGCCCCCGATAAACTGTGGCATCCGTGTTCACTTTAGTATCTCGGTGTTGATCTAACTGAATTTCCGGACGCGGGACTTGCCACGGAGGCACCTCGCTAGATGTCCGGATCATACAGGGACCTACAGCCACTCCTATTTCAGTACATGAACTATCGTCTCCCTGCCCTGAGCGAATCGTTTCATCTCTACTTAGCTACCACATCTTACATCCAAGACAATCTGTTTAACATAATATGGAACACCCTCTAAAGTTTAAAATCGTATATCCTGTGACCTGTTGCAAATTGTTAATTATTTGTTATACCTTTTGACACACTGGGTTGTCCACCACTGACTGAAAGCCGATCATTAAATACATTGGTTGTAGTAAAATATTTATCAACTTAAGAACCCTAGTACCAAAGATAAAATGAAGAGGTTCCGGGACAGGGTCAAGACCAAACGACTCTACAGAATTTTTGAAGAAGAGAGGACGGCGGTGAAACGGACAAGAAGAGCAACCGTCGTAATTTTTATTAGCCTACTTTTCGAATTTTGTAAAAATGAGCAAAAAGTAGACTTATGAGATCGACCCGGGAAAATGTGTGTCTGTCTGTCTGTCTGTATGTATGTCAGTCTGTCCTTCTGTCTGTCTGTCTGTGTGTACCCCTCCCCCCCCCCCCAATCAACTCCTAAACGGCTATAGTAATCGAACCTAAATTTGGTATGAGTAAAGATCTCTATCTGAATATCTCAATGCCGTATTTGAAAATGATGTCAGTGCTACTAACTGCTGAAAAAACGCAATTGAAATTTCAGCTCCATGTCGTATATCTTGGAAAGTATGCATGGGCGCTATACCAAAATTGGTACAGATATAGATAATAATATTTTAGTTTAATTTCTAGGAGGCCGTACATGACAGTGTTGCCAAAATGATTCTAAGCCTGCTGAGAGGTCCAATTTTTAAATGCATATAACTTCTACACTATCAATTGGATTTCAACCAAATTTCGTATGTACTATGTGTAGATAGACAGATATGACTGGGCGTAATTTTAACAGCCACCAATAAATAATAAAAACACTCTTTCTTGTTTTTATACAAATACCAATATATCAGAAAGTATGCAAGCCGGCAGCTTTAAACTATGCACACGTATAGTGCCTGACATTCTAGATTAATTTGGAGTAACTAATAGACCTCAGTACTACCAACATGATTCTATGCCTGCTGATAAGACCAATTGTAAATACATGTAACTTCTATACTATCAATTGGAATTCAACCAAATTTCGTATGTGCTATGTGTACAATAACAGATATGACTATGCGTATTCGTAAGAGCAACCAGGGCTGCCAACTGTTAATTTATACTGTCTCTATTTTTTTACCCTAATAGCAATATATCAGAAAGTATTCAAGCCAATAGCTCTAAACTTTGCACACGTATAGTACCTTACATTCTAGATTAATTTGGAGTAACTAATATACGTCAGTGCTTCCATCATGATTCTAAACCTGCTGATTGGTCCAATTTTAAAATACATGTAACTTCTATACAAATAAATTGATTTAATCCAAAATTGGCACAACAATAGATCATAATACTTCAGATTATTGCTGACCAACACATGCATGACATTGTCGCCAACATGATTTTACGCGCGCTGATAGGTCCAATGTCTAACTACATGCAACGTCCATCCATTGGACTTCAACCAAATTTTGTGTTCTGTACCTTAAGAGATAGAACTAAGAATATATTCAGTTAGCAGGGCTGCCAACTGTAGTGCTCTATTAGGCTACATTGTGCCAGTTATATTTCGAACTAATTAGAAAATTCGATATTACCAACTCAATTTCGCCATTATTCTAATTAGGTCCATATAGATTAATCAATAGAATGAATGTTACATTTCGAGAAAAGAAGGCTCTTTAGTTCGTCATGGAACTTCTTGTTCATATAGCTTTTGGCATTTGTAAATATTATTCTATAGACGTTTTGAGGTTATCTCCTGTCCTCCTTGAAAAATACGGATAAGTTAAATATCTTGCATTGCCTATCATGGTAGCCTTATTGTAGACAAATAAAATAAATTCAATTCAATCCTTGTCTAGACCATGATACCGTACACTTTAATTCGTTTACCTTTGTTTATTAGCTACTAGACGATAAGCAGCAATAACTCAGATAGCAAGTACAGGAGAACAACTTTACATACAGCATACAAAACTTTCCTTTGTGAGATGTCTCGAGGTAGTACGGTGGTAGCGGAAATGCCCGGCGGGCAGTCTTTGTGAATCACACTTACCTCAGAGTGACCATCAATCAAGATATCAGTGGTGCCAACTACTTTAGGATAGGGGGCAGGGGCGTACATAAAATTTCTTTTGTGGGGGGAGCTGGCTATCCTGGAAAATTGGGAGTATTCTCAGGGGATTTCACCGCAAAATACCCGGAAATATCAACCAATAGACTATCTTAGAGCATATAACCTTGCGTAATTAGCTTAGATAAGATTCAAAGATTATATAGCCATCAATTATTGGCAATACAAAGAAATGTTGTATAATACAACACAACACACAAATAATTTCTTTTACTTAAATAATTTTCTTTTATGATCTATTGAGTATGAATGGCAAATATCTAAATATTTGTCAATTTACTAAGCAGAAAGGTAAACAGTTTTTTTACATGTAATTCTCAGAAAACATACTGTGGAATTCCCAGCTTTACCTCACAAGGCTGAGTGCACCCCCTTCCAGCCCTCAGACTAGAATTAAAATTTCTTGGCAGAGCCGGGAATCGAATTCGGATCTCCGGGGCGGCAGCGAAGTATGCTGCGAAGAATAGATGCTTATTGGAAATGAAAAGAAGGATTGCATTGGCAAAACAAGAATTTATGACTAAGAAAAACATTTTATCCAGCAAACATATGAATATAGATGTAAGAAAATCCTTTGAAAAATCATTTGTATGGACTATATTGCTCTATGGAAGTGAAAGTTGGACTCTGGATAAATTGGAAAATAATCGACTTGGAGCTGCTAAAATGTGGATATGGCGGATAATGACAAGAACGAGCTGGATGGAAAGAAAAAACAACCTCGAAGTCTTAAGAGAAGTCAAAGAAGAGAGAAGATTAATGAAGGAAATGGGAAAGAGAAAAATAAAATCTATTGGACATGTCATCAGACACAACACTTTCATCGTTAAAATTCTTGAAGGGAAAATGATGGGAAAGAAAGGAAGATGACGGCCTAGGACGAAGTATTTGGAAGACATCAAGAATATAATGGGATGTGACAATTACATGGAACTGAAACGAACCGCCAACGACGGAAGAGTGTGGTTGCATCGACAAGAATATGACTGAATGAATAACTGGTATACATGATTTAAGACAGACGTAGTAGGCATAAAAATAACCACGTTACTTTTTCCCCTTTGTGAGCTGAATCATCTCCCTCCCTCTTACGTAACGGTATATGCAATCCCGAAATGTTGATGAATCAATATTTGACCACTGGTCCCTTCTTATATCCACGCAATAAATATATATATATATATATAGCCTATTTTCAATTTAAAAAAAATAGGCTTATGAGATCACCTTTTGTCCGTGTGTGTGTGTGTGTGTGTGTGTGTGTGTGTGTGTGTGTGTGTGTCCCTAATAAAATCTAAACGGCTGGAGCGATTTCAATGAACCTCGGAAAGTTCATAGCACTATTTCCGGCGACCTCGACCCTGCCCTTCAAATTTTGTTATGTCTCACCAATCCAACATGGCGGCTGTGCGAAATATTTCACTAGCATTCAATATCTCCGAAACTATTACCGATATCGCCCTGAAATTGTGTACGGTGATAAAGGACACTACTAGAAGCTCAAATATGAGACTTTCAAAAACCTGGTGACTACAAAACCAACATGGCGGTCATGCGAAATTGAGACTTTTAAATAGACATTTCTCGCGATTTAACTATCCAAACGTAATGAAACTTGGTACAGCAAATGTTCATACAAATTGTAATGCACTGGAGTCTAATTTAGTTCAATTGTTTATATAACCTCAAAATGGCGGCTGTGCGAAATATTTCACTGACATTCTATATCTCCGAAACTATTACAGATATCATCATGCAATTCTATACGGTGATAAAGGGTACTGATACAAGTTTACCTATGTATATTTCATAAATCTGTAAAGTACAAAAAGAACATGGCGACCAAGCGAATTTGAAATATTTAATAGACTTTTCTCGTGATTTAACTCTCTGAGCGCAGTGAAATGTGGTACAGTAAATGATTTTGCAGATTGTAATGCACTGCCATCTAATTTAATTCAATTGTTCACATAACCTCAAGATGGCGGCTGTGCGAAATTTTAAAATTAAGTTTCTATTCTTGTGTCGTAATCATGTGATCCAAGTGAAAGTTTGAATAATGAAGCTAGGCAATAATTGTCCTTGAATGGTACATAACTCTATGGCCTATACATATAACAATCCTAAATGGCGAGCTTCCGAAATATTTACACGGTTCTCAATATCTATGAATCTTTTACAGCAACCAAACTGAATGTTTTTATGTTCATAGAGACTATGAACATATGTTCACCTATAGGACTTTCAGTAACCTGGTGAGCACAAATCCAACATGGCGGCGACGTGAAGTATAAATATTTAAATGGACGTTTCTCGCGAATTAACTATCCGAGTGCCGTGAAACGCTGCACGTTAAATGCTTATACAAATGTTGATCCACTGGCATGTAATTTATTTCAATTGTTTGCATAATCACAAGATGGCTGGTGTGCCTACTTTTAAAATCTCGTTTTTACTTCTTGTGTTCTAATCATGCGATTGAAGTTTGAATACCACACGTACACAATAATCTTAATGTAATAGTACAAAAATAAAAATCCATCCTGGCGACCATATGAAATATTTAGACGGTTCTCAATATCTACGAATCTGTTACAGCAATTAAACTGAAATTTTGTATGTTGATAGAGACAATTAATATGAGCAGGATATACGAAAATAGGCTGTATAGTTAATCACGGAACTACTTGTTTTTTATAATCCTGGCGAACCCAGGATCCCCCAGATAGCTGACTAGGAAACCCACCGTCATTTAATAAGTTGTACTATAAAGGCCTACCTGAGCTTCATGCCCACTTATCATTCGATTGGCATGCAGTGACATTCCCTTCCTTCTAAATGATTGGTATGCGGAGCATATTAATGACGACGGAGGCAATTTGCCAACTATTTCCTACACACATAATTAATATGGGACACGGGAGGCAGTTAAACTCGTCGCTGAATGCCAAGCCTTCCAAGTAATAGAAAGAATGGTATCACGTTTTCAACACTAATTTATAGGCTATGTGTTCGCTAAGGTATCGTTCTGTCCACATACAGTATAGTAGTACCTTATCAAACATTATGAACATAATTTAAAACATGGTCACGTCAGTCACGTATACAGTACTTTACTTTTGTGGAGCGACTAGAATGTAAAATTTTGTTAGAGGGAAGGGGCTTTGAAATTGGGATATGCCAGGTATATACGTACGAGTTTACCTATCTCCGTATATTATTTCACTATACATTAAAATGTACAACCACTGACCCCGTGGTGTATTGTTACCGCGCCTGCCTCTCACCCGGAAGCGTATTTAGAAACCCTTCCTCATTTCGACCCTATGTCTCAGACAGCAGGTCAACTCCACTTGCTATTACCCTTTCAGGAATTAATTGCCGGCGGTCGAGATGGGAACTATTCTTTGTTTACTCTTGTCACACGCCAGCCTGCTTTGTTGACAGGTACAGTTGCGCGAGTAGGATATATGACTCAGATCCAGTAGCCTGAGCCATCGTTTAACAACTGTCCGTGGTGGCATGAGCTCCTGTGACGCTTATCTGACGCAATGCCGCTTGACTTATGTGCAGACTGCATTCTGTCATCACTATGTCCTCCGCTTTACCGCGTGCGGCTCCTGCTACAATAATCATCAAACATTGGCGCAGCCATGCTCAGCGGCAATCAAATGTTAAATGGGTAATATCTTGCCAGGCCAATTTTGATTGGTCCAATCTCTACTGGAATCAACGAGCGAACATTCGGGTGGATAATATGTTGTCCGATGAAGTACGAATTCGACGTGCTTTTCGACAAGGCTGTGTGCTGTCTCCAATGCTCTTCAAATTATATTTGGAGGCAATCATGTCGGAGCCTTGGATGGGTTTCATCAAGGCACTGTCATCAACGGCACAGTGATCAATAATTTCCGATATGCAGATGACACAGTCCTGATCGCCGGAAGCATTGAAGATCTCCAAGCATTGCTGAATCGTGTGAATGCAGTTAGCAATGATTATGGCTTAAGGATGAACATTCGCAAAACAAAATTCATGGTTGTCAGCAAAGAAGTAATTGATACCACATTTTCAGTTACTGATAAAGCCATCGAACGAGTTCATTCGTATAAATATCTAGGATGCTACCTGAATGACAAATGGGACTGCAGCCATGAAATCAAAGCTCGCATTGAGCAAGCCAGGGGTGTCTTTATCAAAATGAAGAAAATGCTGTGTCACCGAGATCTTAGTCTGAGAACGAGACTACTTGCCCTCAAGTGTTACATAATTCCCATACTAATGTATGGACACGAGGGGTGGACATTAACCAAAACCTTGGAGAAGAAGTTGGAAGCATTTGAAATGTGGCTGTGTCGTCGCATGCTTCGTATATCGTGGACCGACAACGTGAGAAACACCGAGGTGCTGGATCGGATGGGCAAGGAGATGGAGGTGTTCTACAACATCAAGCGACAGAAGCTACAATATTTTGGCCACGTGATTCAAAATAACAAGTACCGACTCCAGCAGCTAACCATGGAAGGCAAGATTGAAGGACGGCGCAGACCAGGGAGGAGGAGGATTTCCTGGCTCAAGAATTTGCGGAAATGGTTTGAACTTGACTCAGCATCTCTGTTTCGAACGGCAACCTCGAGGCAAGGGATTGCAATGATGATCGCCAATCTTGACGGCATATAAAGAAGAAGAATTTTAGTGTGCGACAGCGACGTTGATTGGTCCAGCTTTACACGGGAAGATACACCGCACACTTCGTTCAGCTATGCTGTCGTGGAACTGTCTTTGTTCAAAGTGGGTCGATTTCAGTGTGTAATAAATATATTCTGAGAATGAATCTCAGCTTGGGAATTAAACGTAAAGAGGAAGCCATGGGGTGGCTGTCTGAATACCAAAAGGACAGCGGAACGCAATTCATCTGACAGTAGTGTCAACGTGCTGGATGGAACAGCCCTCACTTGGTTTTGAGTTCCACCCAACGCACGAATTCCATACAGTGTGCTGAGAAGCTCGAGAGTTGTGAGTGTTTTGAGAAATACATCAATTAGTCCTACATTGAGTTACAAGGTATTTATGAACAAGCCTGATGTTCCGTTTGCGTTTGCTATGCAAGTTTGACGATGTGTTCTGTGTTGTAGCTGGCAAGTTTTATCATTATTGCTGTTATCAGTGTAATATTTCCTCGTGTTACATGCTGTACCATAACTGCGCCGCAACACGCGGTAACACTATCTTGTACCTGGATGGATAATAGCGGCATGTGCTGAACTCCCTGGGGACACGTGGAGGTCTGCCTGCAACTATCGCAATTTGTGTCCTCGAAGCCACCCGACAGAACAGTACACTTCACTTATAACGTAAATGCAAATTGTCCAAAATGTACGTTCAAATATGCAAATATTCCAGAGTATGACAGAGTGAATTAAGTATGAACAAGTAGTTCCGTGAAGAACTATACAGCCTATTTTCATATATCCTACTTATGTTAATTGCCACTATCAACATACACAATTTCAGTTTGATTGCTGTAATAGATTCGTAGATATTGAGAACCGACTAAATATTTCGGATGGTCGCCATGTTGAATTTTATATATGTAATTCCTAGAGTTATGTACTGTTACATGCAGATTATTGTGAACGTGTAGTATTCAAACTTCAATCGCATATTTAGGACACAAGAAGTAACAAGGAGATTTTAAAATTTTTCACAGCTGCCATCTGGAGGTTATGGAAACAATTGAAATAAATTAGATGCCAGTGGATTAACATTCGTATAAGGATTTACTGTACCAAGTTTCACTGCACTCGGATGGTTAAATTGCGAGAAACGTCCATGTGAATATTTATAATTCGCGTCGCCGCCATGTTGGATTTGTGATCACCAGGTTATTTAAAGTCCTATAGGTGAATTTAAGTTCATAGCCCCTATGGAAATTAAAAAATGCAGTTTGATTGCTAAAATAGATTCGTAGATATTCAGTATCGTCTTAATATTCCGGATGGTCGCCATGTTGGATTGTTAAATGGATAGGCCATAGAGTCATGTACCATTAAAGGAAAATTATTGCGTAGGTTCATTATTCAAACTTTCACTTCGATCGCATGACTACATCACAAGAAATAAAAAACTTAATTTTAAAATTCGCACTGCCGCCATCTTGAGGTTATGTAAACAATTGAACGAAATTAGATACCAGTGGATTACAATGTGTATAAATAATTCCTGTACCAGATTTCAGTGCGCTTGGAACATTAAATCGCGAGAAAGGTCTATTTAAAATTTTCAAATTCGCTTGGCCGCCATGTTCGTTTTGTAGTTAACCGGTTTTTGAAAGTCTTATAGATGGACTTCCAGTAGTGCCCTTTATCTCCGTACAAAATTTTAGGGAGATACCGCTAATAGTTTCAGAGATATAGAATGCCGGTGAAATATTTCGCACATCCGCCATCTTGTGATTATGTAAACAATTGAACGAAGTTAGATGTCTGTGCATTAAAATGTATATAAACATATACTGTACCAAGTTTCATTGCGTTTGGTTGGCCAAATCGCGAGAAACGTCTATTTAAAAGTCGCAAATTCGCTTGGCCGCCATGTTGGTTTTGTAGTTACCAGGTTTTCAAAGGTCACATAAGTGAACTTACAGTAGTTCCTTCTATCACCATAGAAAATGTCAGGGTAATATCGGTAATAGTTTCGGAGATATTGAATGCAGGTGAAATATTTCGCACAGCCACCATGTTGGATTGGTGAGTCGTAACAAAATTTGAAGGGCACGGTCGAGGTCGCCCAGAATAGTGCTATGAACTTTCCGAGTTTCATTGAAATCGCTCCTGCCGTTTAGATTTTATTAAGGGGGGACACACACACGAATCACACACACACACACGCACACACACACGGACAAAAGGTGATCTCATAAGCCTATTTTTTCAAAATTGAAAATAGGCTAAAAATTAGAGAATAATATTTTATTTTGATTTCTGTCTCTTTTATTTTTATTGTTAGTTTTATTTTTATTTTTAACCTATTTTCAATTTTGAAAAAATAGGCTTATGAGATCACATTTTGTCCGTGTGTGTGTGCGTGTGCGTGTGTGTGTGTGTGTGGGTGTGTGTGTGAGGTGTGTGTGTGTGTCCCTAATAAAATCTAAACGGCTGGAGCGATTTCAATGAAACTCAGTAAGTTCATAGCACTATTCCCGGCGACCTCAACCGTGCCCTTCAAATTTTGTTACGTCTCACCAATCCAACATGGCGGCTGTGCGAAATATTTCACTAGCATTCAATATCTCCGAAACTATTACCGATGTCGCCCTGAAATTGTGTACGGTGATAAAGGGTACTACTAGAAGTTCACCTATGAGACTTTCAAAAACCTGGTGACTACAAAACCAACATGGCGGCCAAGCGAAGTTGAGATTTTTAAATAGACTTTTCTCGCGATTTAACTATCCAAACGTAATGAAACATGGTACAGCAAATGTTTATACATATTGTAATGCACTGAAGTCTAATTTAGTTCAATTGTTTACATAACCTTAAAATGGCGGCTGTGCGAAATATTTCACTGACGTTATATATCTCCGAAACTATTACAGATATCACCCTGCAATTTTGTACGGTGATAAAGGGTACTGATACAAGTTTACCTGTGTATATTTCATAAACCTGTAAAGTACAAAACGAACATGGCGACCAAGCGAATTTGAAATATTTTAATAGACTTTTCTCGTGATTTAACTCTCTGAGCGCTGTGAAATGTGGTACAGTAAATGATTTTGCAGATTGTAATGCACTGCCATCTAATTTAATTCAATTGCTTACATAACCTCAAGATGGCGGCTGTGCGAAATTTTAAAATTAAGTTTTTATTTCTTGTGCCGTAATCATGCGAACCAAGTGAAAGTTTGAATAATGAACCTAGGCAATAATTGTCCATGAATGGTACATAACTCTATGGCCTATACATATAACAATCCTAAATGGCGAGCTTCAGAAATATTTAAACGGTTCTCAATATCTATGAATCTTTTACAGCAACCAAACTGAATTTTTTTATGTTCATAGAGACTATGAACATATGTTCACCTATAGGACTTTCAGTAACCTGGTTAGCACAAATCCAACATGGCGGCGACGCGAAGTATAAATATTTAAATGGACGTTTCTCGCGAATTAACTATCCGAGTGCCATGAAACGTTGCATGTTAAATGCTTATACAAATGTTGATCCACTGGCATCTAATTTATTACAATTGTTTGCATATTCACAAGATGGCTGCTGTGCTTAATATTAGAAACTCGTTTTTACTTCTTGTGTTCTAATCATGCGATTGCAGTTTGAATACCACAGGTACACAATAATCTTAATGTAATAGTACAAAAATAAAAATCCAACCTAGCGACCATCTGAAATATTTAGACGGTTCTCAATATCTACGATTCTGTTACAGCAATTAAACTGAAATTTTGTATGTTGATAGAGGCAATTAACATGAGCAGGATATATGAAAATAGGCTGTATAGTTCTTCACGGAACTACTTGTTATTCTTATTTTCATTTTTATTTTTAATTTTATTTTTATATTTAATTTTTTTTTTTTTAATTTTTTTTTATTTGCCTACTTTTCACATTTTGCAAAAATGAGGAAAAAGTAGACTTATGAGATCGGGCGAATGTGTGTCTGTCTGTCTGTCCTTCTGTCTGTCTGTCTGTCTGGCTGTGTGTGTGTCCCCCCTATCAACTCCTAAATGGCTGCAGCAATCGAAACAAAATTTGTTAGGAGTAAAGATCTATACCTGAATATCTCACGGCCATATATGTCAGTGTTACCAACTGCTGAAAAATCGCAATTGAAATTTGAGCTCCATATTGGATATCTTGGAAGGTATGAATGGGAGCTATTTGAAAAATGGCACACGTATAGATAATAACATTGCGGTTTAATTTCCAGTAGGCCATATATGGCAGTGTTGCCAAAATGATTATAACCCTGCTGATATGTCCAAATTTTAAATGCATATAACTTCTACACAATCAATTGGATTTCAACCAAATTTCGTATGTGCTATATGTATTGAAGCCGAGGGGGTCATGCTGACTGATATCGAACGTGGATCTCGGAGATAAGTTGAGCTCAGAAAGAAGGTTCCACCAGGGAACGAACCCGAGATCTGTTGAGGGAGTTTCGTTGTAAACCCCCTAAATGAAAGTATATGTTTAATCACTGGTGTGATATCAGTTGATACTGGCATTATTTAGTGAAATAATGCAGGGAAAATGAGCGGAATACAGCAGTATTGGACTACATGGAGTAGGCTATGCTGGACTTGGAACACAGAAGTGCAGAGTTTGACAGTTTACTAATAGCCCCAGAATTGTGGGAGGAGACCCATGGAGCCCTGTCAATCTCGCTGACCTAGTTAAGTCATCTGGAAGAGGTCGGGGGGTTGAATAATGACCCAGTTATTCCCCGTTTGAGAATAAAACCAAGAAGGGAGGGGAGAGATCCCAAGGAAAATCATTGATTACTCGTGATTGGAGCAACGCAATGACATGAGAGTTGCACACAGGTAAATCTTTAGGCAGGAGGCTAATTTTAGAGCCATTAAACTGCGAAATCAAGGCATATTTAATGGAGTGCGTAAGAACACAGGAATATGGATGTTCGCGGCAGGGTTTGACTATGTCACCGGGGATTTCCACTGGAAACCGCGTCCCCACGCTATGGAAAAAGCAATTAATATTAATTAATTGGCCGATCGATCCTTCAGCACGCAGATAGTTCTGGGATCAGTGAAGAAAAAGGAACCCGATGAGCATTATTTCGAGACCAGAATCATCCTGGGAGAGGAGATGATATAGCGCGGGAATTCTAGGTCTAGTTTTTTGTGTGAAACGGATATAAGGGAGTAGACCCTTGGCAGAAGACAGTTGTCGTCAGTATTGGAAGAGACTCGAGCGCGGAACGTATGTCGCTCTGGCTCAGGAAAGGACGCTCAAACAAAGACTTGAACACTTTAGTGTTAATAATTATATTCGCCGTGCAGTGTAATGCACCAAGTGATAAGATAATAATGCATAGTCAGGAAGTAATAAGAAGTACGGTAATCAACGAACTTTATTGTGTGAAATGCGTATTACCGAAGTCAAGGAAGGAGGCCCGGACTTCAACTTGGGAAGCCGTGCAGTAAAACTTTTAGAAGGCTTTTATTAAGGACAGTCGTGCTGCATGTGGGTAGTCAGCAGTACGAGCAATGGTTTGTGTTCACATAGGAAGTACCGTGTGATATATGTTGCAGAACTATTGAAAGTATTAATCTGCGTAAAGACTATGTACAATGTTAAGCGCAGTGTATAATATATTGATTTGTTATACATGTCTCATTACGCCGGACTGCGCTGGGAGAAACTTTATGAAGCATTTGGAGAAATGTCTTAAGAATACCAAATGGTAACGCTCAGGACGAAAGTAAGCATATTTATGCAAAGCAGGAAGTTTATCGTAGGATAATTGATAGACTGTTGGTGAATTCATAGGCAGATGAACCAGACTTTCAATCAGGAATTGGTACGAGCATGGAAGATGCCCTCGATACCTGCGATTCTGATATTTTGCCAGGGAATTTCAACCAAGGAAAAGTGTAAAAAGTGACGTGTGACGTGTGTTATGTATAAATCATATGTGAAATAACTTTTAAATTAATGGTATAATAAGTGTCATAAAGTGTCATGTGTTTTGAAAGCAATAGCTTCATCATAAAAATGGAAAGTGTCGTGCGCTTGGTGAAAGAAATGTATTATAAAATGTGTATATTCAATATGCAAATGTCGCGCTAACTCTACAAATGGCAGGCGACATTGGAGTATATGAGTGGTTGGAGCCACCAGGATAAGCCTAAGATGTGAGTACCCCACAAATTATGATTATATAGAAGGATAGCCCACTGCATGTAATGTGATTTCAGAATTATAAAATTAATGCCAGTAAGAATCAGTATTAGGAGATAGACCCTCCAGATTTAATTGTTGTTGTGTTGATTTTAGTAGAGTTGAGATGTTGTTATGCATCAGTGAGTGGATTAATCGTTACCACTATTAATAAAATGGCAAATCAGTGATGTAAACTTAACGTAACGAACACGGATGTTCGATTTGTAAGATGGTTATGTTGTGTCGGATTATGGTAATTTATGTCAGTAAGAATAATAATAATAATAATAATAAATAAAAGGTATGAATGAATACATCAGGTAAAAGGTTGTAAGTAAGAAATATTTACGCTAATTGGAAGACTTATCGATCTAAGCAGTAAGATTACATTAAGGGATGAAAAAAGAGTTTAATATCAGAATATATTGTATTATAACTATGCAAGATAATGGAAGAGCTTTCTAGTGAATTGAATTTGCAGCTTGTGTAAAAGCTTATAGAGTAGTTGATAGATTTCTCTTAATAATTAAAGGACGAAGATCATAACATTAGGTCATGGAACCAGGTAATCTATTCGACGTATGAAATCTCGTATAGCCGTGGGCATACTGAGATATGTACTTTGTGCCAGAGTGTATTTAGTGATTGGACCCTAACTCTGATGATGGATATGGAATGTTCCGTGTTCGAATCCTGTGATAGGTGAGAGGAGAACATTGGACACCTCTGCACCTTATCTGATCGCCCGAGAACTTATTATTGAGTGATTCGGCTCTTGTGAAGCGAATCTTATGGACGGCAGCATGTGACTGACCACAGCATTTATTAAGATACCGGTTATCCAGATCGACCAATGTTTTTATGAATCTCGTGCCTTCATGTTGAAATGGACCTATTGGTGCCAGTTATTATTAATATCCTAAGGTTAGGAATAAATATTTAAGCTCGTCCAGAATCTATTGCATAATATTCAGTTTAAATCCATTGGGATATGTGCGTCATTGTGACCACGGTATTGCCTTTTAGAATCTTATACTGCTTGGGAAGATAAAGCCATGAGACAGGAAGGCGGGGAACGGTTTACTGCGGTAACCTCACTCCACTCCATTGTATACAAGCCGCTCGAAAGGGGGCTGAGCTGTCAAGCGAACCGTGAAGGATAAGGTTTAAGAAAAGGGCGGATTTTAGACCCTGTTAGTAACATGAAAGGAAACATTGTTATATTGAGTAATGAAGTCATGTGATTTAAGAACACATTAGTAATTATAGATCACCCTGATGGTTCATGATTTTAGCAATCTAACGAATGGTTGGAAGTTGCATTTTTACTGTCACTGACGCCTATTTCAGAAGTTGGTTACTTGACGCCACAGGCTACGCTCGCAAGGGTAGCTTAATAATACCATCCGACATAGCAATAACGAAAGTTTTGAAGATGAAATCACAACGGCATGCAGTGGAACTATAAATAGAGAGAAGTGTAGGGGTAGCTTTACATAATTATGGAGTTGCACGTAGATTGTTGTGCAACACCTGAATATAATGCATGTAAAGCATTTGGTGGGAAGAGAGAGACCAAACACACACGGTACACATAATTGTCAAAGTAAGACAAGGTTTAAGGAACAAGTAATTTTGTGAAATTTATAGAAGTCACATTAGATGACAGAAGAGTAAAAGTACAGTTTTGTTTATGAAAGTTGTATGTGCATCAGCGCACTAGAGTGAAGTGTGAAGTCAATATAAGGGTAAAGGTTTGAGTAATGATATGAGTTTATTATGATGATATTATGTTAATATTAGTGGATTGTGGAAGTAATTTTTGTTTGATTTCCTTTTATGTTTGTTGGGATTGTTTTTTTATATGTTTGAAGCCATGATTTTAGTACTGAATTAAAATCCTTAGAATAGAGTTGTGCCTTATCATTGTAGAGTCGATACCTTTTAGTCTCAAATCCAAAATATGCAACTGCTCAATGGGGGAACGGTACACGCCTGAGACCTGACGCTAGCTGGAGGTGGAAGCATATTTTCCATCGAGATTACTCACATGGGTACAGTATATAAACAGATATGACTGAGCGTATTCTTAAGAGTCACCAGGGCTGACAACTATTAATAAATGCTCTCAATTTTTTAAATCCAAATACCCATATATCAGAAAGTATGCAAGCCGACAGCTTTAAACTTTGTACACGTATAGTACCTGACATTCTATATTAATTTTTAGTAACTTATATACGTCAGTGCTACCAACATGATTCTAAGCCTGCTGAGAAGTCCAACTTTAAATACATGTAACTTCTATACTGTAATTTGTATTTCAACCAAATTTCGTGTGTGCTATGTGTAGCATAACAGATATGACTTTGCCGATTCTTAAGAGCAACCAGGGCTGCCAACTGTTAATAAATGCTGTCTCTATTTTTGTTACCCTAATATCAATATATCAGAAAGAATGCAAGCCAATAGCTCTAAACTTTGCACACGTATAGTACCTGGCATTCTAGATTACTTTGGAGTAACTAATATACGTCAGTGCTGCCAACATGATTCTAAGCCTGCTGATAGGTCCGATTTTAAAATGCATGTAACTTCTATACTAACAAATGGATTTCATTCAAAATTGGCACAACAATAGATCAGATTATTTCAGATTATTTCTGACCAATACATGCATGACACTGTTGCCAACATGATTTTACGCGCGCTGTTAGATCCAATGTTTAACTGCATGTAACGTCCATGCTATTCATTGGACTCCAACCAAATTTTGTATTCTGTACCTTAAGAGATGGAACTATGAATATATTCAGTCACCAGGGTTGCCAACTGTAGTGCTCTATTAGGCTACATTATGCCAGGTATAGGCTACAGTATTTCGAACTAATTAGAAATTTCGATATTACCAACTTAATTTCGTCATTATTCTAGATAGATCCATATAGATTAATCATTGGCATGAATCTTAAATATTAAGAAAAGCAGGCTCTTTAGTTCGTCACGGAGCTTCTTGTTTTTTATTTTGTTTCTATTTTATTTTTATTTTCATTTTCATTTATATTTTTGTTTTATTTTTATGATTTATTTTTTTATATATTTTTATTTTTATTTTTGCAATATTTTAAAAGAATATTTCCATTTTTTAATATTATTCTTTTACATTTTTCTGGTCCCTACGAAGGCGAGGGGAGGCCCATCTACTGCCATGTTTTACATTTGCCCTCCAGCAGTCATGGCCGGAGTCTCTCATAGAAAAAGTTGTATAGTGATCTATCTCTCTCTCTCTGCTGTGACTGAAACATTATGTCTAAGATCAGTGTCAAATTCGTCACGTGCATAGGAATTATGTTGTCTGAATGTCGGAGAAAGTGAGACTGGGTGGCCTCAGTGTCTTTATTGAGTGATCAGCCGATCTGTGGGAACAGCGCAGGAACCCTGCCAGTATCCAGGAACTAGCGTGAGGACGGGTGCTTGTTTGATTCTATTGGGAGCAAAATTACTTGTGATAGTTTTTAGACTTTCGTGGCACTTGACATGATATGACTTACATGAAGTATAACATAAATTTCTCGCCAAAACAATACTTTACTTTCATTAAAAATACTACAGGTACATGCTTCGGAAAACTGAATGTTTCCTTCCTGAGCCCACTTTTTGGTGTATAACATCATACTACATCGAAAACCTCACCAAATAACAAAAAACACATTTCACATTTACTCTCTCATTCTTCTTTTGTTAGGCCTGTGTCATTAGACACATTAATGTCACTCACGGAATAAGCATTTATTAGTTGAAGTATTGAATATGGAGCGAGGAACATTGACATATTTACTCCTTGTTAGTTTCAACGTGGGTTGCCGAACTGTACACTAGCATCTGAAGAACAGAACAACGGAAAACGCCGGAATCACACAACCTTGTCAAAAGCGCAGAGACATTAACTAGCACCAAGGTAGGGTGATTGGGTATAGCGTCAAGAAATTTGATCGATTCAGGGTATATGTTGGAAATTACCTATTGCGGCGGGGGTTGAGGAGGCGGTTTGCGTTTTTTATTATTCAAATGATCTGCAAATATATCAAATAATTCATTAGATTCAAAATTAATCTCGTTTAGATTATTGCATTCCTTTGATCTCTGATAAGTATTGATATGAATATTTTCCAAAATATTCACATAGCTGCCCTTCGATGCGTAATGCAAAATTTTGATGTCATTATTTATGTCCGTGAACTTATTCATTCATTCATTCATTCATTCATTCATTCATTCATTCATTCGTTCATTTATTTGCATTGGGGGGTGTGTCCCCCCGGTGGCAAATTGGATATACATAACAAATAAATAATTATACATAACAATTCACTAACAATTATACAACAATTAAACTGGAGTATTTACACAAATAGTCAGTCTTTTCTTAAACACACCTATATGTTTCGGAAAAGGTTCTAAGACTGCGGCAGGTAGAGAGTTCCAGTTATCAATGGCACGGTTTACAAAAGAATATTTACCATAATTTGTTCGCTGTGGTCGGCCCTTAACTATGAAAGGATGATCGCTCCTACCCATGTAAGTGGGCTTTCCCAATCGTTTGCTAAGCTCACCCCATGCTGGTTGATTTGTTTACGTGTTGTACATAGCGCAGAGTCTAGATTTCATCCTCCTAGCCTCCAGTGATTCCCACCCAAGTTTCTTCAACAAACGGCTCACACTGCTCCTGGGATTAAAGTCACTGAGCACAAATCTAGCGGCCTTTCTTTGTACAATTTCCAACTCCTTGATGAGCCCTACTTGATATGGATCCCAAACCGCCGAGGCATATTCCAGAATAGGTCTTACAAGTGACAAATAGCCTAATTCTTTAGCAGAGGTAATACTTCCTTTTAATACCCTTATTATAAAGTGCAGGGATTTGTAAGCTTTTGAAACTACACATCCTACATGACTACTCCATTTCATATCATTCCTTACGTGAACGCCCAAATATATGCAAAAATCTTCTTCTACAAGTATTTCCGAGCCAATGTTATATTGAAAATCCTGCCTTCGCAATTTCCCTATTTTTAAGAGACTACATTTTCTTGTGTTTATTTTCATTTTATTTTCAATCGCCCACTTATAGACCAGGTTCAGGTCCTCTTGAAGCACTGCATTGTCTTGTGAGTCATGTATCTTTCGATATATTACACAATCATCCGCAAACAATCGACAGTCACTGCGAATCCCATTTGGTAAGTCATTTATAAACGCCAAAAATAACAAAGTTCCGATTACGCTGCCCTGAGGGATACCCGACGTTACGGTAATTTCATCCGAGAACATGCCTTCGACTTTCACTTTCTGTGAACGACCCGTCAAAAATTCTTGGATCCATAAAATTACTCTTCTATCAATCTTCGTCGAAGCTAATTTATGGAGTAGCATGTCATGCGGCACGACATCAAATGCCTTCGCAAAATCTATAACCACGGCGTCGACTGAAACTCCATGGTCTTATGTCCCGTTTCTTACATGTGTACCACCATGGCTGAAAAATTCCTGTGTTTTATGGCCGAAACGTGCTCAGCATAACGAGTACCTATGCTCCTACCAGTTTGTCCTGCGTAATTTGATTTGCAAAAATTACATCTGAGCTCATAAACTTCCGATTTTAAATGTTTATCAATACTGTTAAATTTATTGGAATTGAAAAATTTACAAGAAGTATAACAATTTTCACTCGCCCAATCAATAATTTACTTTACTTCTTTTAAACATGGTTGTTGAAACTTGAATTATTGGTTTTAAAGGCGATGTTCATTTTGTGTTTCTTTAGGATGTTGGTTACTGTGCATACGCTTCGATCCATGTAGATGAAGGTGGCATATGTTTTTGTTGTTGTGTCCTCTCTAACTAATTTTGTTGAGGGTCTGTTTTTTTACTTGTAAATTAATCTGCTAACATATTGAGGTTTTAACCATGGAGTTTAGCAATTTGATATATAATGTCAATTTCCTGCTTCCGGTCATGATCGGAGGAAGGGATTCTTAACGCTCTATTAATGAGGCTTATGAACGTTGCGTACTTGTGGCCGCTCGGATGGTTACAGTCCTGCCGTATAACTGTACTCGTTTGCGATGGTTTCTGTATACATTGTAATGCAGACGGTTGTCTTTTTTAATCACAGTTACATCCAGATAATTAATTTTATTATCGACTTCTGATTCTAAAGTAAATTTAATATTGCTGTCAATTTTGTTCAAATCATTCAATATTTGCTCTATCGCTTGAACTTCGCTATTGATAATGATGAAAATATCGTCTACATATCTTCCACAGAAAACGATGCCATTAATTCGGTTAATAATCTTCTCATGTTCAATGTGGTCAAGGTAAATGTTGGCTAAGACACCCGACAATGGAGATCCCATTGCAAGGTCAATACGGAACCTGGAATGAGTGCTGTTCCTGTTAATGATATGACTTGACTTTGACCCTATATCCTTTAACTTCTTATGGGGGGGGGCATAGAGCTGCAACGAAGGATTGCCATCTTGTTCTGTTCATTGCCAGGGCTTTGATCTCTTTCAGCTCTTCCCGTGTTGTTGACTTTCTTCCCTCTTCTACTGTCAATCGCCATGTCATCCTGGCCTGCCTCCTCTCCGTTTTACTTGGGGGTACCAATCGATCCTAGAAGTGGTATTACTACAATGATAGACAAACCAGGGTGGGAATCTCTGGAAGATAAAAGGACGAAATCCAGACTAGATGCTATGTTTGACACTTACATTAAACGGCCAGCATGGCGGAGAACTCATCAAACGTCTGAGAAATCTCACCTACCTGAGCAGGGTTTGATTATCCGCTGACTACAGCGTGCAAATTATAGGAAATATTCTTTCATGAATCGTGGTATTGATAATTGAAACTCATTGGCTGCCTCAGTCGTATAACCATTCCCCAAACATATTGATGTGTTTAAGAGATGACCGAATTTTGATGTAAATACTTCGATGTAATTACTATAGTTTCCAAATCGCCACTTGTGTACATTGAGTGTGTTTATTGTTATTGATAATTTTCTGTGAGTGTACAATATGCCGCCGGAGAATTACCCCCATTTGCAAATAAAATAAATGAATGAATGAGTGTCTCCTTTGCAATGTAGCCTTCCGGCATCCTCAGCGTGTTCCCATCCGTTTCCATTTCCTCCATCTCCTAACTCAATTGGTACTTGATTGGTTATTTCTCAGAGGATAGTGTTGGTGATGAGTGATGACGGTTGGCCACCATATCCCCAGAATGTTCCTCAAGCATCGGTTAATTATTTTCTGTAACAAATTAGTCATGTGTTTTGTCTCTTTCCAAGTTTCACATCAGTAGAGCAAGACAGACTTTACATTACTCTCAAACATCCGCAGTTTGGTCTTAATTCTCAATTATTTGTACATCTGCATCAGCTTGCCACGGTGGTCGAATAGTTATCGTGTCAGACTGCCAACCCTAAACTTGCAGGTTCGCTCTTGGCCGTGGTCATACTTTGTTGGCATGTTAAAGAACCCATTTGAATTCAATAAGCCGTGTTCATAATGGCAAAATTAATCTCGGGATTTCCCGCCAACACAATACGTTCCTCCTCTCTCTATTAGAAAGCGCTATAGTGTCCAGGAGTTTAGACATCTAACCTCCTTTACCTTCATGGTGCTCCAAGGAGTGATTTGTGTACATTAAGTGTGTTTATTGTTATTGATAATTTTCCGGCACCCGAGGACATACTGAACCCTTTATCCTCTGATGGATAAATGATTCGATGTTTTATTTCTTCAATTAATTAATATTTCCACCAGAGTCATGAAATAGCCAGACGAAGATGAGGAACCTTCAAGCATTTGTTGGAGACAGTGGGAACATACATGCAGCAGTTTG
This sequence comes from Meconema thalassinum, assembly GCA_946902985.2. NCBI lineage: Eukaryota > Metazoa > Arthropoda > Insecta > Orthoptera > Tettigoniidae > Meconema > Meconema thalassinum. Next base: position 356,358,412 of record OX336394.1, on the reverse strand, counting down.
ACAAAAGGCTAAATACTTTAGCATTGTGAAAAGAAAGACCCTAGCTATTGAACCCTTCAGAAAAGCAGTGTTTATATGCAAGAATCTTGATCAAGGGGTCGCGCTCAGTTCCTAGTGTGATGTTTACGTTCGCCAAACAACATGCTCTACTGAGGTAAGGGTCATAGGATTTAAACTATAATTAAGAAAGAAAGGTGACAAGATGTAAAATAATAACATGATTTAATGACTAATAGTGCATAAAAAGAATATAAACAACAATAATAAAACAATCCTCCCTGAATTTTCCCATGACAGAAATATCTACCAAAGTTGAGGAGTCAGACGGATCTCCCCCTTTATAAAATGTGGATCCTAGTTCCACTACCTTGCATTTGGATTTTATGTACGCGTAATGACTAACTACGAGGAATGAGTACTTTGGATGACTGTTCGTTTACAACGGGTTAACAGCCACGATGCTTACGAACAATCATCTCGTAAATCAACGTTTACGGATATGGAACATGACACTAATAAAAACCCTTAAAATGTAATGCTGACACACACACTAAAATCTACTATTTACAGGAATCTCTCTCGAGACCCTCATTAGTGCGATGACGCACTTGACAAAATGAGCTGCCAACACCGGCCAATTGCTCAATCCACAAACAAGGAAATACAGCATCGCACTTGGCTTCACGGGTCACTGATATGGAATATAAACATGGACTAAACCAACAACAACAAAAGCCTGACCGGCTAAGATTACTTTATATGAACAAAACTGCAAGTTAAGGTAACGCTTCGGAGATTATCGTGATTCGTAGGCAACTCCCATTTATTTAAACAATTTTTACCATTGATCAGTTCTTAATTCTGTATTTCAAGTAATTACGGAGCCAAACGAGCACTCCTCACTAATGACCTTGCTTGCAACCTTCAGTCCGTCTTGTGAAACAGCTCCCCTCTTCCTCAATACCTGTCATTGTCCCAACTCCAGTGTGTAAAAATAACTGACCAGCTGTGCCGTTATCTCAAGGAACCAACAGCAACAAATATCAACCACCTCAACATATGGTCAGACATTAATCAAAATATCCACAATTGCCCTCGCAAGGTAACAATATGGACCTGGCACCAAGCTGACAGAAATCAGTCTACGCTGAAATTCCCGCTTGTAATGACCACAAAATACACACACACACACTTCTGGGAATGACATGACGTTTTTCACACAGATCGGCTGAATAGATGCTCACAAACTATTTAAAAAATATATTAAAACCTACGATAGAGCTGACTGCTCTTCGTCACAAATCACATTGCTCCAAAGGCAATAATCTCACTGAATCTGATCAATAATAAACCTTAAAAAATATTCATTACCCTCCATTCTATTGTATATTATATTACTTCAATCCTACTTCTGAAACACAACATATCTCCGAGAGACGTTTTTTAACCGCATTGCGTAACATATGCAAACACGGTCGTCCACATAGCTACGTTAGTTAAAACAACAAACAAAAGAACCTTCCACTAATAACATATGTGCGAGCTGTTTCCATGCAAAAGGTGTGTCAGACCAAAACTAAATATACTACGTTAATCACACAAGCAAATTATTTACAAAACAAAATATGTCCCATACACCATAAGTTAATTTATCAGATAATAATAAGAATATTATTCAGTACTCATCCTCGGCCAGTCACCCGTCAAAGGACATCCGCTGCCATCTCCCAACTGAATGCTTCTTAGCTCATCTCAGCCATCTGGACGGAGTGTTGATAGTTCCAGACTTCCTTCAGGATAAGCGATGTCATCTCTCGTGCTGATTCAAAAAGTTAGATTATTATTCACTTGATATCTGACTACTAAATTCGCCGTTTCAGGTACTACTTTCCCCGGAACTGTCTGTTGGCGAATTATCGAAGATACTGCCCCTATAAAATATAGTACTGTGACTATCTATCACTGAATTTAACACATTTCTTAATGATTCCTGTGTCCACTGACACACAAAAGTATAACTTACGTCCCCAGACGAACAAAAGTAATAGGTTCCGTCCTCAGACGAACAAATGTAATAAGCTACGTCCTCAGACGTACAAAAGTAATAACACTGTCTTGGCTCTTCACGCCACTTATAAATGAACCGGCCCTAGGTATTGATAGTGGGGGAAATTATATAAAAAATTCTCAAAATAATAGTGGTACAGGAATGAAATAAATATCACTGAACTCGAAAAATAGCGCAGGTCAAGAATATGCCCATTAATCCAAGAATCGATCGTAGAGATTTTGTCTAGGCGATCTCCCGCGTTAATACTAGCCATCGCGTACCCAAGCTAGACTTGCCGCGCTGGTAAGCATTCTTCTCCCATTGGTTCCATATTTTCTGTAACTTGGCGGTTTTTATCAGACCTTGGCCTCGAAGGAGTGTCCAGTATTTTCATCAGCCACTCACGTTACTGCATCATATTTTTTCTAGACGCGAATATTACAATGAACATACCAGAAGCGTGTCTCACTGCGCGTCGCTTCTATTTTGAGGTAGCCACCACCTGTCCTTCTGAATCATTGCTAGGTCTTTCTTTTCACAATCCTAAGTATTTAGCCTTTTGTCAAACTGCTGCAGGTATGTCCCCATTGTCTCCAACCAATGCTTGAAATTTCCTCATCTCCGTCTGGCTATTTTCATGATGCTGGTGGAAATATTTATTAATTGAAGAAATAAAACATCGAATCATTTATCCATCAGAGGGTAAAGGGTTCACAACTCCCCCACTCACAAAATTTCGAACTTCGGAGAAAGTCGATAATTTTAAAAAGATTTCCGTAGGCCAAATTCTTTTATTTCAGAATCACCCCTTTTCTATTACTCGGTCTAGCCGCTCCTGCCTTGAATGGCATTTACTCGTCTCATTTCCTGCTTGGACCTCCCCTCTCAGTCTGCTTGCATGATGCGCTGGTGCCTTAGGCAACACTCTGCTCGTCTCGATAATGTTTGTCAACACCAATTCCACTTCCTTCTTCACGTGCCGTACTCAACTGCTCCCCGTTCACTTGGTTGATATTGGACGTCCATATATTTAAACTGCATCATTATTTCGGCGCTCTCATGGTTCACTTCTTCGATACTTTTTTTAGGTTGGCAGCGTTGTAGACCGACATTGTTCCTGTGCTTAACTCTTTCACTCTGTATGCATTATTTCCAAGGTTTCTTACGATAGAATAGGGTCCTATGAACTTTTCGCAGAATTTGCTGAAGATCTTCTTCTCTGGATCCGACGTAGCGGGTCGTTTCACCAAAACGAGCTGGTTGATTTCAAGATCACTGTGAAACCTCTTATTTCTCACTCGCCGTAATCTGCGGTCTGCTTCTTTTCTCATGTAGGCTCTCGTTCTCTCAATTCGTTGGTCAGGTGCTATCATGGGATCTTGTGGGCAGTTAATGATGCTTTTCCACGTTCTCACTGGATACTCGTTTTTGTGTAGGACCATAGGGATCTGTCCTGTTGACTCGTGCCTGGTAGAATTCATGCATGTCTCTTCATCCTTAATTTTATCCACCCATTTCTGATGTTCATTTGGAATGAAGATTCTCAAGTATGATGTTACACATTTTATTGCTCTCTCACTTGGTTTAGCTTGGGCATGTCGGATACTGGTTAAAACGTGTTTTATACCCATGTCCTCCATACCTTTCTTGAATTCGGCGCTTGTAAAATAACTGCCATGATCTGACAATATAAATTCTGGTTTTCCAAGGATTGGAATAACTCTATTTCGAATACGACTGAGTACTTGTTTCGATGTAGTTTTCTGAATGGGGCATAATACGACAAACTTAGAAAACACATCAATGCACACTAGCAAGTGACGGCAACCTCGCCTTCCTTTCGGAATTGGACCGAAACAGTCTAGGGCCAGTAGCTCGCATAGTTTCTGAGGTAGCAATGGTCTAGGATACTGCCTCATTAAATAGTTATTGGGCTTTGTCCTCTGACAAGGATCACAAGTCGTTATGACGTCACATATAGTTGTTCTCATACGTGGCCATGTAAATGTCTCTCCTATTGTCGCTTCGCATTTATCTACTCCGACGTGTCCGTAACTTTCATGAGTATGCCATGTCAGTCCTCGCTGTAAGGATGCAGGTACTAATATGCGTAACTTGGTGTGGTCATTATCTACCCATTTGTGCAGCAAATTGTTGACATAAACATATCTTCCTTCTTTGGCTATCGCTTCTCGAAATGCAGGTGTTCCTGTAGGTAGTTGCTTTCTGAAGTATTGAATTAATAGCATCATCCATGGTTTCGCTTCCTGTTCTCGCTGTATCTCACGTAACTCCTCCAAGAATTCCCGGTCCTTCGGTGTTAACTCCATGTGTTGTACCATCGCTGTTTCTTCATTATCAGGCTCTGGGTTCCTGCTGAGTGCATCCGGAATCACGTTCATCTTCCCAGGACAATGTTCAATCTCAATGCTAAACTGCTGAATATATATAGACCAACGTGTCACACGTTCGCTTGCCATCGACGTCTTAAACAAGAATGTTAATGCCTTGTGATCAGTCCTGACAACAATGGGGTAGCCATAAATTATTCTTTTCCATTGTTGGAGCGCATGAAGTATGGCCAACAATTCTAGTTCCGTTACAGTATAATTGCGCTCGTGCTTACGCAATTTTCGGCTGACAAATGCCAAATACATTTTATGTTGCAGGTTAGCTGGATCTTCTTGGTAGAGCATAGCACCTATACCAATTAGTGAAGCATCCGCTTGGATTATAAATTTGTGCTTGAAATCTGGGTATCCTAATTTAATGCAGTTTTCCAATAGCTGTTTTGTTGCTTGGAACGCCTTCTCACACTCCGCATTCCATAACCATTTATTATTCTTCTTTAGCATTTCCTGCATAGGAGCTACAGTCTCCGTGTAACCTGGACAGTTTTCCTTAAAGAATCCCGTTACGCCTAAGAAAGCCCGAATGTGCTTGACTCTCGTTGGTGTAGGGAAATTCTTTATCGCTTCGATCTTAGCTGGATTTGGCTTCACCCCCTCCTTGTCGATGATGTGACCCAAATATTAGATCTCGCTCTTGAAGAAATGGGATTTCTTCAGGTTTACTTTGAAATTTGATGCATTCAGGTTGCCTAATACCTTATCTAAATTTTCCATGTGAGTTTCAATGTTGTCGGATGCCAGCAGAATGTCATCAGTGTAGCGTACCGTCATCTCCTTAACTTCCTCGGTTAGATTCCGGTCCAGGGCTCGGATTAAAGCACAGCCCGCTGTTTTGACTCCAAAGGGCATTCGGACGAAGCAAAACGTTTGGTTATCGAATAAGAAGCCAGTTAGAAGCTGTGACTTCTCATCCAATTCAATATGGTGGAACGAGCTCGTCAGGTCAACTGATGAATAAATGCTTTTGTTTTTAAAGCCTTTTAGTACGTCTCTGATAATTGGCGCTCTGTCATACTCAGGAAAAATGAGTCTCATGTTGAGATTTCTGGCATCTAAACAAAGTCTGATAGATCCATTTGGTTTTGTGACTGCCAAAATCGCATTTAGATAAGGTGTAGGTGTCTTCCTTATCACTCCAGCTTGTAACATCTCATCTATAATGACCTTAACTTGACCACGATATTTTTCCGGAATTGAGTACAACCTGCTTTTGAACGGTGACCAATCCTCGACTTGCATTGAATATTTGAAATTTAATATTTTCCAGGTACTGTATCAAATACTGTTTTGTGCTTCCTTAAAATCTCTTCCAATTGTTTTCTGTGTTCACCCCCAAGTTGAATGTCATTGAGCCGCTCCTGTAGTAACTCTTCAAATTGTGCCTCACTGTCGTCTCCTTCCGTTAATAAAGACCATATCTCCTGGGATTCACTCTCCTCATCTATTTCCACAACAGCTCCTTCTATGATGTTATCTTCTGCCTTTCGTATCTCCTCTTCCGTCTCTTCCGATATTGCTTCCATTGCCCAAGAATTTACATCTCTTCCGGTGGTGATTTCATCCATATGCAATCCCACGTTCTTCAGCTGATCATACTCTCTAAAACTGACTGTATTCTTGTGCAAATCTATCACTGCTTGATAGTCACAAATAAAATTTGCACCAAGAATTATATTGAAATTCATCTTTGCCATGATAATGAATGTTTGCCCAAAAGTGTGTTCCAATATGTTCAGCTCTAAGTATGCCTGACGTTTTCAAGTGACGGTGCGTTCAGGAATAACACCCCTCACTTTGAGCTGTGGTACGGGAATTACCGGAATATTCTGACTCAGTCCCAACTCTCGAACAAAGGCCTCCGATACCAGACTGATCTGCGACCCCGTATCCAATAAACATCTTATATTAATTCCACCAATCCTCGCGTAAATAATGGGTAACTGCCTAATTTCATCGTTCCGTGGTTTCACCGTCTCCTCCAGGCAGTCTTCTGGCAAAGCAATCCATTCTTGTATGTTCGCTACTATCTATCCATCTTCAACTTCCGACTGTTGCGTTTGTAGACTGTCTTCTTTAACCAAATTTAGCATTTTTTAAAGCTCCGGTGCGAATCCCATCATCCTTTTGTCGCCCATGCCCTTGATATTCCTCTTGTCTCAGTAGACTTCCAGCTTCCTCAGTATGTGTGTCTGGATTCTTCATGTTCCCAATGGCCTTTTCCCATCTTCCTAGCTCTCCACCTTGACTAGCGTGTAATTCCTCTAGGTAATTTTGTGATTGACCGTGCCTATCATCCCAGTCATTTCGATAATTACGTGGCTCTCCTTGATTTTGATCTCTCCTTCCTTTCCATCTTTGATTAGCATTGTAATCACTGTATCTTCCTTAAGGCCTTTCATTTCTTCGATTTTCACGCCATTGCTGATATCCTCTATGTTGATATCTATTGTTGCCTCGGTATGACCTATTGTTGTAGTTATTCTCGTTACGCTGGTATGGTCTGTTTTCTCCTTCTTCCTGGTTTCGCCTAGGTGTGGACGTGCTTGTATTAGTACCCTGCGTTTTAGTGTTTGCCTGTTTAGGTTTTATGACCTCTGTCGTATTGACTAACTCCAGCTGTCTTCCTCCTCTATAATGATTCTGAGATGTAGTCTCATCTATCTGGCGTAATATCTGCTCTGCATGTATGGCCGTACTAACGTTCGCTGCGACTAGTACTTGTTGCACGTTGACTGGTAATTGCCGTGCTATTGTCATCACCAGATCCGCTTCATTTAAAGGGTAATCAAGGTCGCGAAATTTTAGCATTTGCATGTTAAAGAAATCTGAGTATTTCGTTTGCTGGGTGGTTTGGTATTTTCTAGAGTAAAGCTCCATCCTTAGACTCTGTTGTATCGCTGGCGATCAGTACTTGCGCAGAAACGCTAATTTGAAATCTGACATAGTTCCAAATGTATATTTGAAGCTTAAAAACCATGTAAGGACATTTCCTGATAAAAATCTCTCCATCATCCTCAATCTACGTGCTTCAGGTACCCCAGTGTCATTGTAATGGTCTTCAATTTCTTTAATAAATGCTTTAGGTGTCCCCTGAATTCTCCGTGTATTTCTGCGGTTTATAATCGTTCGAGCGAATTACTTGGATAAGTTGTGTGGGCTGATGACCGTCTTGTGGCGTGGAACTCCTTTCGATATTTTTGTGAAACCCTTCCGTGTTTGCTGTTAATGGGCTCTCTGTCTGAGCTTGACTCCCTGCTGTGCTTTCCTCCCCGGGGCTATTTGAGTCGTCCTGCCTATCTCTCATTGTTCCTGTTTTAAATATCGAGGATTTTTCTAACGACCTCAGTTCAGCTTTAATGATCCTGTCTGTTTGCTCTTTAAGTTTACTCTTAATTTCTTGCTCTAATGCTTGAATACGAGTATGATTTTCGCCTACTGTCTTAAGGATGGTTGATCTTTCCTCTTTAGAATCGATAGTCATTTTTCGCCAATCTTTCCTTATCTGCTCCTTAATTGTGCTTACTTTTTCCTCAATCTGGCTTTTAGTGTCATCCTGATTGCTTTCTATCTGGCTCAACCTTTCTTCCAATCTCGCGCTATTTTCGTCGATGGTACTCTTTAATTGACTCTGATCCGCTTCTAGGCTTTTCCATTGCTCCGCTGATTTTATCACGAGACGATCCATATCTTTAATTATGCCGGATATATTTTCATCTACCGCTGATAATTGCTGTTGAATGACCTTGCCGCTCTTTTCCATTTCCATAAATCGTCCTTCTAACTTATCCTGAGCTATCTTGACCTCGCTTGTATTCATAGTGCACGCTAGTTCAATTTGCTCTAATTTAGCTAACACCGTTTCATACAGAATGCTAAGTTTTTGATCAAAAATACTTTCCATTTTCTTAATCTGATCTAATTGATTTTCATTATTTTTACTAACATCTAGGGCCAGTAATACCATCTGTTGATTAGTGTGATCTTTCATCTCTGCGGTTAACGAAGCTAATTGGTTCGTGTTTTTAACATTCTGCGCCTCTAACTGCAAATTGATAGTGTCATTGATTTCATTTTTTAGTAATCTAGCTTGTTCCGCCTGATATTCATTTTGTTCAATCCTACTGTTATTTAATTGTGTCCGCAATGATTCACTTTGTTCGGATAGTTTAGCTTTTAGCGATTCACTCTGTTCAGACAATTTGTTTATAGACTGACTTTGTTCTAACAAACTACTGTTTATTTGTTCAGATAATTTTGTGTTTAGTGATTCACTTTGTTCTGATAATTTAGCGTTTAATGATTCACTTTGTTCGGATAATTTAGCGTTTAATGATTCACTTTGTTTCGCCAATTTAGTGTCCAACAATTCCTGCGTTCTCCTAGCCGCGCTCTCTATGATTTCTTGAATCTGTTCCACCGTTGCCATCTTATATACTTTATATGAGACATTAGGGAAATGGCATAAAGCAATGCCCTTTGACACACACATACAATCCAATGCACATTTAATTTCTTTATCCAACTTAGTTAATTTATTTTCACATTTAATCCCACTAGTCGATTGCATCTCTGAGTGGTTCTAATTTTACTCAATTTAATTTAAACCAAACACATATTTAGTCATTAAACTGTCATCCTGATCTGATATTAACACTGACTAATTAACAAAGTATTAATTGTCATTTAAGGCTACCAGCCTCCTAACATTTTCATGAGTTTGACTTTCTAAACAAATCTAGTTTTAACTTTAATCATTGGGCGCCCGGTATCACGTATATTAATTTATTTTAATTCAATAGACAAAAACGTGAACCGTATTTTACATTGCAAACTCCTGATTTTAATTTATATTTCACACATTTGGCGGTATTCTCTTCGCCTCAATTACTTTTAATAAAATATCAATTCCCGGTGATTAAAATACTGTCATATCTGCCTGCACTTGCGGCATGTCAGTTGTACTCAAATACGCCACTTAAATGTGTTCCAGCAGCGAACCAGCAACAAAAATACACCTTCATTGTTGCGTCAGTTTGAAAACCCAACTACGCATACATTGACATGTGCAATTTCTTTGCCGTTACACCACAGTGAACCGCCCCACGCTTGGCCGCGCCAGTTTATCTCCTATGAACCCTTCAGAAAAGCAGTGTTTATATGCAAGAATCTTGATCAAGGGGTCGCGCTCAGTTCCTAGTGTGATGTTTACGGTCGCCAAACAACATGCTCTACTGAGGTAAGGGTCATAGGATTTAAACTATAATTAAGAAAGAAAGGTGACAAGATGTAAAATAATAACATGATTTAATGACTAATAGTGCATAAAAAGAATATAAACGACAATAATAAAAAAATCCTCCCTGAATTTTCCCATGACAGGAATATCTACCAAAGTTGAGGAGTCAGACGGATCTCCCCCTTTATAAAATGTGGATCCTAGTTCCACTACCTTGCATTTGGATTTTATGTACGCGTAATGACTAACTACGAGGAATGAGTACTTTGGATGACTGTTCGTTTACAACGGGTTAACAGCCACGATGCTTACGAACAATCATCTCGTAAATCAACGTTTACGGATATGGAACATGACACTAATAAAAACCCTTAAAAATGTAATGCTGACACACACACTAAAATCTACTATTTACAGGAATCTCTCTCGAGACCCTCATTAGTGCGATGACGCACTTGACAAAATGAGCTGCCAACACCGGCCAATTGCTCAATCCACAAACAAGGAAATACAGCATCGCACTTGACTTCACGGGTCACTGATATGGAATATAAACATGGACTAAACCAACAACAACAAAAGCCTGACCGGCTAAGATTACTTTATATGAACAAAACTGCATGTTAAGGTAACGCTTCGGAGATTATCGTGATTCGTAGGCAACTCCCATTTATTTAAACAATTTTTACCATTGATCAGTTCTTAATTCTGTATTTCAAGTAATTACGGAGCCAAACGAGCACTCCTCACTAATGACCTTGCTTGCAACCTTCAGTCCGTCTTGTGAAACAGCTCCCCTCTTCCTCAATACCTGTCAGTGTCCCAACTCCAGTGTGTAAAAATAACTGACCAGCTGTGCCGTTATCTCAAGGAACCAACAGCAACAAATATCAACCACCTCAACATATGGTCAGACATTAATCAAAATATCCACAATTGTCCTCGCAAGGTAACAATATGGACCTGGCACCAAGCTGACAGAAATTAGTCTACGCTGAAATTCCCGCTTGTAATGACCACAAAATACACACACACACACTTCTGGGAATGACATGACGTTTTTCACACAGATCGGCTGAATAGATGCTCACAAACTATTTAAAAAATATATTAAAACCTACGATAGAGCTGACTGCTCTTCGTCACAAATCACATTGCTCCAAAGGCAATAATCTCACTGAATCTGATCAATAATAAACCTTAAAAAATATTCATTACCCTCCATTCTATTGTATATTATATTACTTCAGTCCTACTTCTTAAACACAACATATCTCCGAGAGACGTTTTTTAACCGCATTGCGTAACATATGCAAACACGGTCGTCCACATAGCTACGTTAGTTAAAACAACAAACAAAAGAACCTTCCACTAATAACATATGTGCGAGCTGTTTCCATGCAAAAGGTGTGTCAGACCAAAACTAAATATACTACGTTAATCACACAAGCAAATTATTTACAAAACAAAATATGTCCCATACACCATAAGTTAATTTATCAGATAATAATAAGAATATTATTCAGTACTCATCCTCGGCCAGTCACCCGTCAAAGGACATCCGCTGCCATCTCCCAACTGAATGCTTCTTAGCTCATCTCAGCCATCTGGACGGAGTGTTGATAGTTCCAGACTTCCTTCAGGATAAGCGATGTCATCTCTCGTGCTGATTCAAAAAGTTAGATTATTATTCACTTGATATCTGACTACTAAATTCGCCGTTTCAGGTACTACTTTCCCCGGAACTGTCTGTTGGCGAATTATCGAAGATACTGCCCCTACAAAATATAGTACTGTGACTATCTATCACTGAATTTAACACATTTCTTAATGATTCCTGTGTCCACTGACACACAAAAGTATAACTTACGTCCCCAGACGAACAAAAGTAATAGGTTCCGTCCTCAGACGAACAAATGTAATAAGCTACGTCCTCAGACGTACAAAAGTAATAACACTGTCTTGGCTCTTCACGCCACTTATAAATGAACCGGCCCTAGGTATTGATAGTGGGGGAAATTATATAAAAATTTCTCAAAATAATAGTGGTACAGGAATGAAATAAATATCACTGAACTCGAAAAATAGCGCAGGTCAAGAATATGCCCATTAATCCAAGAATCGATCGTAGAGATTTTCTCTAGGCGATCTCCCGCGTTAATACTAGCCATCGCGTACCCAAGCTAGACTTGCCGCGCTGGTAAGCATTCTTCTCCCATTGGTTCCATATTTTCTGTAACTTGGCGGTTTTTATCAGACCTTGGCCTCGAAGGAGTGTCTAGTATTTTCATCAGCCACTCACGTTACTGCATCATATTTTTTCTAGTCTTGAATATTACAATGAACATACCAGAAGCGTGTCTCACTGCGCATCGCTTCTATTTTGAGGTAGCCACCACCTGTCCTTCTGAATCATTGCTAGGTCTTTCTTTTCACAATCCTAAGTATTTAGCCTTTTGTCAAACTGCTGCAGGTATGTCCCCATTGTCTCCAACCAATGCTTGAAATTTCCTCATCTCCGTCTGGCTATTTTCATGATGCTGGTGGAAATATTTATTAATTGAAGAAATAAAACATCGAATCATTTATCCATCCGAGGGTAAAGGGTTCACTATGTTTCAGAAGGACAGGTGGTGGCTACCTCAAAATAGAAGGGACGCGTGGTGAGACACGCTTATGGCATGTGCATTGTACTATTCGCGCCTAGAAAAAATATAATGCAGTAACGTGAGTGGCTGACGATAATACTGGACACTCCTACTAGGCCGAGGTCTGATAAAAACCGCCAAGTTATTGAAAATGTGGAACCAATGAGAGATGAATGCTTACGAACGCGCCAAGTCTAGCTTGGGCACGCGACAGCTAGCATTAACGCGGGAGTTCGGCTAGACAAAATCTCTACGATCGATTCTAGGATTAATGGGCATATTCTTGACCTGCGCAATTTTACGAGTTCAGTGATATTTGTTTCATTCCTGTACCACTATTATTTTGAGAAATTTGTATATAATTTCCCCCTCAATCGATACCTAGGGCCAGTTCATTTATAAGTGGCGTGAAGAGCCAAGACATTGCTATTACTTTCGTGCGTCTGAGGACGTAGGTTATTATTATTATTACATTTTGCGCGTCTAAGGACGTAGGCACTTGTACTTTGCGTGTCATGAGGACACAGAATTTTATTATTACAAATGTGTTAAATTCAGTGTGATAGATAGTCACAGTACTATTTTTTGTAGGGACAGTATCATCGACAATTCGCCAACAGGCTGTTCTGGAGAATTAATTACTTAAAACGGCGAATTTAGTAAACAGATATCGAGTGTGAATTAACCTATAACTTTTTGCAGCAGCACGAGAGATGACATCGCATATCCTGCAAGAAGTTTGGAACTGTCAACACTCCATCGAGATGTGGGAGACGAGCTAAGCGGCATTAAGTAAGGAAATGGCTGCAGATGTTCGTTGACGGTGACTGGCTGAGGATGAGTACATGAATAATATTCTTATTATCTGACAAATTAACTTATGGTATATGGGACATATTTTGTTTTGTAAATATCTTGCTTGTGTTGATTAACGTAGTGTATTTAGTTTTGGTCTGACACACCTTTTGCATGGAAACAGCTCGCACATATTTTATCAGTAGTAAGTTCTTATTTGTTTGATTTAATTAACGTAGCTATGTGGACGACCGTGTTCGCATATGTTTACGTAGTGCGATTAAGAAGCGTCTCTCGGAGATATGTTGTGTTTCAGAAGTAGGACTGAATTAGTATAATCATGCAGTAGATTGGAGGGTAAATTAATCTTGTAATGTTTATTATTGATCAGATTCAGTGAGTTTATTGCCGTTGGAGCAATGTGAATTGTGGCGAGGAGCAGTCAGCTCTCTCGTAGGTTTTAATTTTTTTTTAAATAGTTTGTGAGGATCTGATTCAGCCGACCTGTGTAAAAAAAATGTTATGTCATTCCCAGCAGTGTGTGTGTGTGTGTGTGTGTATTTTATTGGTCATTACAAGCGGGAATTTCAGCGTGGACTGATTTCTGTCAGCTTGATGCCAAGTCCATATGGTTACCTTGCGAGGACATATGTGGCTATTTCGATTAAGGTCTTACCATATGTTTATGTGGTTGAGATTTGTTGCTGTTGATTCTACGATATAACCGGGCAGCTGGTCTGGTTATTTTTACACACTGGAGCTGGACGATGACGAGGGTGAGGAAAGGGGAAGTTGTTTCACAAGGCGGGCTGAAAAGGATTGCAGCGAGGTCATTAGTGGAGAGTGTTGGCTCCGTAAAATTACTTGAAATACAGAATAAGAACTGATCAATGGTAAAAATTGTTTAAATAAATGGGAGTTGCCTACGAATCACTATAATCTCCGAACCGTTAGCTTAACATGCATTTTTGTTCATATAAAGTAATCTCAGCTGGTGAGGCTTTTGTTGTTGTTGGTTACATTCCATGTTTATGTTCTGTAGTAGTGACCCGTGTAGTCACGTGCGATGCTGTCTTTTCCTTGTTTGTGTATTGAGCAATTGGCCGGGTTGGCAGCTCATTTTGTCAGATGCGTCATTGCATCGAAGGAGGGTCTCGAGGGAGATTCCTGTAAATATTAGTTTTTAGATTGTGTGTCAGCATTAATTTTTAAGGGTTTTATTAGTGTTGTGTCCCATATCCGTAAACGTTGATTTACGAGATGATTGTTCGTAAGCGTCGTGGCTGTTACCCGATCTAAACGAACAGTCATCCTAGTACTCATTCCTCGTAGTTAGTCATTACGCGTACATAAAATCCAATGCAAGTTAGTGGAGCTTGGATCCACATTTTTTTATAAGGGGGAGATCCGTCTGACTCCTCAAATTTTGATAAATATTTCTGTCATGGGAATATTCAGGGAGGAAATTTATTATTGTGTTGTCTATATTCATTTTATTTGCACTAATAGTCATTAAATTATGTTATTATTTTACGCCTTGTCACTTCTTTTCTTAATTATAGTTTTAATCCTATGACCCTTACCCCAGTAGAGCATGTTGTTTGGCGAACGTAAACATCACACTATGAACTGAGCGCGACCCCTTGATCAAGATTCTTGCATATAAACACTGCAATACTAAAGGGTTCAATACGATATTATTCCCTCCGTATTGGTTGGAGTTGCGAACGCTACCTTGGCTTTATTGCTGCGGCTCTTGATATCCTCTGTTGTCCCGCCATCGAGTAAGTGGGGAGAGGATACGGAAGCGAACATCAACCCTTGATAGTATTGAAGTTTATTTTTGTACTGCGTGTACTGATGTGTACTGCGGAGGGCATTTTCAGGGTACATTTCACAAGTTGATGATAGAAATAAGTTAGCCCGAAAGCACTCACCGCGCTTACCATAGCAACAAATTTAATCCACCTGTTCACGACAAACATTTTCATTATTACACAGAATACATGGGTGTCCTACATTTACAACATACGGAGTTACGACCACGTCACCCCTGCTAATAAACAACTCTGCTAGCTATAACTAAATCAATGTCGTAATCTTCATTCCTTGTCTTCTCCAAAGAATTCTCTTCAGTTCCTCTCCAGCTTACCTGCATTCTCAGTTTCACTGTCTCTCTTATGAACATAATTTTTGTACATGGTCAAAATATGACATTATCATGTAGATATATTCTATCAAACTTCAATCGCATGATAAGGACACAAGAAGTAAAAACGAGATTTTAAAATTTCGCACAGCTGCCATCTTGTAGTTATGGAAACAATTGAAATAAATTAGATGCCAGTGGATTAACATTTGTACAGTATAAGCATTTACCGTACCAAGTTCCACTGCACTCGGATGGTTAAATCGCGAGAAACGTCAATTTAAATATTTATACTTCGTGTCGCCGCCATGGTGGATTTGTGCTCACCAGATTATTGAAGGTCCTAAAAGTGAACTTATATTCATAGCCTCTATGAATGTAAAACATTTCAGTTTGATTGCTGTAAATGATTCGTAGATATTGATAACCGTATAAATATTTCAGACGGTCGCCATTTTGGATTGTTATATGTATTGGTCATACAGGGTAGGTTCATTATTCCAACTTTCACTTCGATCGCATGATTACGACACAAGAAATAAGAACTTAATATTAAAATATCGCACAGCCGCCATCTTGAGGTTATGTAAACAATTGAACTAAATTAGATTCCAGTGCATTATACTATGTGTAGTCATTTACTGTACATATATCATTGCGCTCAGATGGTCAAATCGCGAGAAAAGTCTATTAAAATATTTCAACTTCACTTGGTCGCCATGTTCATTTTGTACTTTACAAGGTTCTGAAGGTTGCATTGATAAACTTGTAGTAGTACCCAAAATTTCAGAGTGATATCAGTAATAGTTTCGGAGTTATATATTTCCAGTGAAATGTTTAAACAATGTGTATAAACATTTGCTGTACCAAATTTCATTGCGTTTGGATGGTTAAATCGCGAGAAAAGTATATTTAAAAGTCTCAACTTTGCCTGGCCGCCATGTTGGTTTTGTAGTTACCAGATTTTTGAAAGTCCCATAGGTGAAGATCTAGTAGTGCCTTTTATCACCGTACACAATTTCAGGGTGATATCGGTAATAGTTTCGGAGATATTGAATTCTGGCGAAATATTTCGCAGAGCCGTCATATTGGATTGGTGAAACGTAATAAAATTTGAAGGGCACGGTCGTGGTCGGCCAAAATGCTGCTGCTATGACCCTACCGAGTTCCATTGAAATCGCTGAAGCCGTATAGAAGTTATTAGAGGTGAACACACATACAGACACGCATACGCTTGCGGTTTGTTCTCAATGTACCAAGAGAGTCTCATATAACTCCATTTTACGTCCAGATTGGATGGCTAAAGTTGAAGGAACGAAGACAGTATGCCATGGCTCTGACTGTGATAAAAATTCTAAAATTCAAAATTCCGTCTTATATTTACTGCACACCAACTCCCATGCAATCAGTGCATAACCGTGCGAATAGACACACTGCACAGATGCTCCAGATACCTCATCACAGAACCGAAAAATGCAAAGGTTCATTCCGTATTTCAGCTAGTATTCTCTGGAATAAATATAAATTGCACCAGTATTCAGGACTTCCTATCAGAGCGATAAAACACTCCCTTCATTGTAATCTATCAGCTATACAATTATCATGTTCAAGGTGAACGGATGTATTAACAAGAACTTCTATTGTCAACTGTATGTATAGGTTAAGTTTTTTCTTTCTTCATTTATTCTATTGTATTTAACCGCCCTCTGAATGAAGAGAGCTGCATAAAGAGGCTTTGTAGCCTCAGTGGCCTGTATAAGAGAAACAATAAATTCAAATTCAAATTCAAATACTCACACGGACAGAAAGTGACCTCATAAGCCCATTTTTAGACTACTTTCGATTTTTGCAAAAAATGAAAGTAGACTTATGAGATCTACACAGGGCCAAAAATTGCGTGTCTGTGTGTGTGTGAGTGTGTGAGTGTGTGTACTCTGAATGTCTGTCCGCCCCCTATCAATTCGAACACGGTGAAACCGAATTGTGGGAAATTAGGTACAGAGGTAGAACTAGCAAAGGGCACCTCAGTGTCATGTTACATCGCCGCCATCTTGACGGATACGTAATGGTGGGCTCCCAAAAGTTCAAAGCTTAAATCAAATTACGACTCACCTAATCATCCGATCTCTACCAAAGTTTGCAACAACATTCCTTGATGTGGGAAGCATATTTTGATCAGGCTACAAGATCATCAGCCTAATACTTTGCGGATGGTGGCCATGTATGTGTGCAAATGGATTCCCCTATCAATTCAAACACGGTGAAACCGAATTGAACGAAATTTGGTACAGAGGTAGTACTAGCAAAGGATACCGCAGTGTCATGTTTTATATTGCCGCCATCTTGACGAAAAAGTAATGGCGGCCACCCAAATGTTAAAAGCTCATATCAAATTACGACCAACCTAATAACCTGATCTCTACCAAGTTTTGGAACATTATACCTTTATGTATGAAGAATCATTTGACTAAACTACAAGGTCATCATCCCAATACATTGGGGATGGCGGCCATGTATGTGTGCAAATCAATTCCCCTATCTATTAAAACACGGTGAAACCGAATTGAACAAAATTTGGTACAGAGGTAGCACTAGCGAAGGGCAAGGCACCTCAGTGTCATGTTTTATATCACCGCCGTCTTGACAATAACGTAATGGCGGCCACCCATTTTTCAAAAGTTCGAATCAAACTACGACCAACCTAATCATCTCATCTCTACGGACTGGCTGCGTGGCTCAGCGGTAACGTTCTCGCTTGCTGGCACGTTAAAAATCCCCTTCGGGGCAAAATTCCGGCACCCTGGCGTCTCTAAAAGCCACAGTAGATAAAAGGGACGTAAAACCAATAACATTATTATTATTATTATTATTATTATTATTATTATTATTTATTATCTCTACGAAATGTTTCAACGTTACATCTTTATGAATAAAGAATCTTTTGAGTAAACTACAAGGTCATCAGCCCAATAATTTGCGGATGGCGGCCATGTATGTGTGCAAATCGATTCCCTCTATCTTTTCAAACACGGTGAAACCGAATTGAACGAAATTTGGCACAGAGGTAGCACTAGCGAAGGGCACCACAGTGTCATGTTTTACATCGCCGCCATCTTGACGGAAACGGAATGGTGGCCACCCAAATGTTAAAAGCTAAGGGTTGTCGAAATTTAAGTTTTTTTTTTCTTTTACGTTTAAATGAAAGACAATACCTTTCTCAATATATCTGTTAAGTTTTATAAGTAAATTCACGTTTTGGCAGAGATATAGCGCTTTACGTAAGACCATGCGCCTATCTGTCAATGGAGTGTTTAATATTCAAAGCTGTTTCCCCAAAAGGTTGCTTTTTGGTAGGAAAAACACAATATCTCGTGAACTATGTGATGAAACTGGATGAAACTTGACAGATACATTCCAACATATGATCTCTAGAGGATGAACCTCATTTATGAAATTATCTTAAAAAATAATTAAGATATACTTGGAAAATTAAACAAAAAACTGTTCATTTTTTTAAAGAGAAATTTAATATTTTTTTATATATACTATTTACAATATAACATTTATGGTGGTTCATCCTCGCTGTTTATGCGTTTACTTTACATGAAAAAAAATCATTCTATTCAGAGTGGTATTTCTTGTTAAACCGTGTTTTTTGTGATTCACGGAGTTTAAAATATCACGAATATTATCCTTTCAATATATCACGAAATACTTTATATACTGCTCCTCTCTCTAAATTAGATGAAAGCTCTATGTGTTTACTATACATATATCAGTTTTCATAACTCTGTTACATATTAGTGAAGCTGTGATATGATTCGTAACTGTATGCGAAAATTCCCACTGACGGTGTATGAGCCCCCTATCAAATTACGACCAACCTAATCATTTGATCTCTACCAAATTTTGCAACATACCTTTTTGTAGGAAGCATCTTTTGACTGAACTACAAGGTCATCAGCCCAATAGTTTGCAGATAGCGGCCATGAAGGTGTGCAAATTGATTCCCCAAATCAATTCAAACACGGTGAAATCGAATTGAATGATTTTTTTTTATATAGAGGTAGCACTGGTAAAGGGCACCTCATATTCATGTTTAATATCCGTATAGCACGTTGTATTTCAACAAGCTACTACAACCAACATTCAATATTATATAGGGGCGTGGTGGCTCAGCGGTCTAGCTGTATGCCTCTCACCAAGGCGGTCCGGGTTCGATTCCCGGTCAATGCATGTGAGATTTTCGAAGTGAAATGCCATGTCCTGTGGTTCGGATTCCACGTAAAAAGGAGGTCCCGTGGCTCATAATCACAAGATTCACGGTCACGTAAAACTGCAATCTTCCTTCCTTTCAATATTATACTCCTTGAAAAGGACAAAATATTTAGGGGAAAGTAGGCTATATGTTCTTTACTGAACATCTTGTTTCAAAGATGAAAATAGGCTAAAAAGTCGCTCAATCTAGAAACATGGTGCTAATGTTGGCCACACTGAGTATTTTGGCAAGCCTGCACACACAAGGAAGAGCGCTGGCGAATGATGACAGGATCCACACGTGTGGTGCGACTCCCACACTGTCCTGTCATCGAACAGTCGACATTAACTCCAAGCGCATAAATCCTTGTCTTTGTTCTTTCTTGCTTAGAAGGTTAGGACGATGACAGATATCCTGACATGAACTGAAGGGAATGACATCTAACATAAGATTATTTAAAATACGTGTTTCTCGAACCTTGTAGCCACTGTTGCTAACTGTAATGAAAAGTCACTATACATCTAGTGATTAATACATATTCTGGTGACAAACTATTATAATTTTAGTGTAGTATAACTCAGGAACGTTTTCTAATCCCATTAGTGATAGGTCTTTATCCCCAGAGATGGCAGAAATCTAGTGACGATTGGCAACTAATCTAGTGATTGTCTGTAAATATATGTTGGCAATCATGCTTATGTAACTAAGATTGCAAACTTTCTCACAATCAAATGGAACACAATTTTGAATAGTACAATCTTGTAAACGTCGCCTCCGTAGTGTAGCGGTCAGCATTGTTAGCTACCGCCCCGGAGGTCCTGGGTTCGATTCCCGGCTCTACCACGAAATTTGATAAGTGGTATGAGGACTGGAACGGCATCTACTCAGTCACGAGTGGCCCAAATGAGTAGAGGAGGTTCTATTTCCACCTCAGCCATCCTCGAAGTGGTTTTCCGTGGTTTACCACTTCGTCTTCGGGCAAATGCCGGGATGGTTCCTACTCTCAGGCCACGGCCGCCTCCTTTCCACTTCCTTGCCTAACCGTCCCACTCTTCCCATCCCTTCATCAGGCCCCCTGTTCGCTTTGCAGGTGAGGCCGCCTGGGCGTAGTGCTGGTCACACACCCCAGTTATGTCCCCAACTCAGAGTCTCAAGCTCCAGGACACTCCCCTCAGTGGCGGTAGAGGTGGGATCCCTCGCTTAGTCCGTGAGAAAACCCAACCATGGAGGGTAAAACGATAGCGAAAAAATACAATCTTGTAAACATTATAAAATTCAATATCAGGCCTATGTTGATTAGGAGAAATACCAATAATGGAGGTACTGTATATGAAAAATGGTACAGCCTGCCACGCCATCATTGGATATAAACCCGGGTCTTCTTTATTAAATGCACCGCGGCGTAGATGTGCTAGTTAAATCGTACACCACGGCTGCGAAGGGAACTACAGCAAGTCCGGAGATTGGAGTTTCGAATCCCGGTGCTGGCAGCGGCTATCCTTCCACATTCCCTCCGGGTAAATGCCGGGATGGTACCTTATTTCAAGTCCAGGAGCACCAACCCCATCCCTGTCCCTAATACAGTTACACACACTACTACAGTCACAACATAAATACAGGCTGAGTGCGTGGCTCAACAGTAACGTTCTCGCCTGTTGTGGCCAAGGCTGCTGGATCAATAATGGCTCTGTCAACTGGCATTTGAGGGCACGCAAATGCTAGGGAGCCATGTCAGTAGATTTACTGTCGCGTTAAAGTTCCCCTTCGGGGCAAAAGTCCGGCACCCCGGCGTCTCTAAAAGCCGCAGTAGTTAAAAGGGACGTAAAAATATAGCTTTATATTATTAACATAAATACAGATTTTCAGACAAATTCAACACACACACAACTGCATGGGGCTGATGACCAAGATTACCCAAATCCCTTCGTGACCAGTGAGAATGAAAATGCCATTGAAATGTTTAATGTTATCTGTTTTAAGAGTGTTCTGCATGTGTGATTTTACATTGCGTTCTGGGACTGGTTTTAGGCAGTCTTTTTATTATGAGTGAGATTTGTATCCTTATACAGTGAGGGCCCTCGCTATAGAACGGAACCTCGCAAAAGCCGTGCTGAGGACAAGTCGCAATGAGTCACCGCCAGATTTATGGCATACACCGATTACAACAGCGGGTCGGGAAGTCAAGATATTTTTACATATGCAGCTGGCAACATACCTTGGTTGAGATAATTGAAACTTGTTGTGAAGTACTGTAGTCCATCTCGTATCCCGTGAACATGGTTACTGGAAACTTATCTTCTCAAAAAGATGTCTTACAGCAAATGTTTTCCTAAGTTTTTAGCGCCATGCGATTTTTACTTGTCGGAGAACCTCAAACAAAATGTATACATAAACAATCCACGTACTCTGGGGACTCTCGAGAAAGAAATAACTGAATAGACACGAAATATTAGTGAGGATGAATTACAGTGAGTGTAAAAAAAAATCTTACGTCGGTGCATCGTGCGTCAAGTAGATGAAGGACAGCATTTCAGCAACTACTCTGAAATTCATGTAAGTAATGAGAATGAAAATCCACAGTCTGTTTCCAGTCGACCGACCGGGTCAGGGAATGGAATGACTGAAGCTCCCATCTAGCGGCAAGGATATGAACTGTGCCGGCTGCCAAAACCTGTCGCACTCCCCTGGGGCAATGATTAAATGAATGACAGATGAAATGAAATGACAGTGGAGAGTGTTGCTGGAGTGAAATTTGTGACAGGGAAAACCGGAGTACCCGGAGAAAAACCTGTCTGCCTCCGCTTTGTCCAGCACAAATTTCACATAGAGTGACCGGGATTTGAACCACGGGCCCAGTGGTGAGAGGCCAGCGTGCTGCCGCCTATGCCGCGGAGGCTTCATGTAAGTAATGATGAATATTAAATACGTTAAAAGCGTAATTGTGTTGAACTAGTTGGGTGCTACGCTGCTGCTAACGCCTGTGAGTCTCAGTTCGATGGGGAAAGCTCTCACTATCTAAGATGTAAGTTAAATTGGCTTTGGTAAAGTTTGTATAATTATTTCCATTTAAATTTTGCAGCTCTTTTGTCTATATTATAGCTCTTTCTTGCAGATTTTCAACGAAAATATTGCTCCTAAATTTCCTAGCTATAGTCATACGTGAAGAGACAAAAATGGTGTCCCTTATAAAACAATCAGTTCGTTGGGACTTAGCAGAAATGAACCCTCATTGGACGAGAATGTAAATGGAAGTGGAGACGGCAATTTACGTCATTTTTGGAATTAGTTTCTTCCCATGAGGTTAGCCATGAAGTTGTTCACAACATAATCACTTATCTCGCACGCAGTAAACAACCGAAGACTTGTCTGCTCGTCTCCTGGGATTTCCAGGAAAGGAAATCTTCCATGAGCCGTTCGTCACATCCATAGTTCTCAACAGGTCCTTGCTACATAGAAAAAAGCTTTAAGACATAGATCTTCTTGGAGCGGTCGTATCTGCTGAATAAGACTTTAAAATGTAACCTCAGTTGGCATTCGAACCCGATTCTACAAAGGTGTGCCGATTTTGCCAGATTCAAATAAAGAATTCAAATCAGTCACAAAGTTTTATTCAAAATCATTTTATTTTCATTACCCCTGTTAGTAATGTTTTCTACCTTGTGGACTTATATTTTTCCCATCAGGGATTGCATCTGGAAATTTTGGAAATTGGAGAATTTGGGGGACACCTTAGCTAGGTCCGTCTCTCCTTCTTTTCGTTGAATTTGAAATATATCCTCTAAATTAAGTGATTTAAATCCATTGTTCACGAGTCATAGAATAGTTCAAGAGTGGAGCAGCATTTTTATTAAACGACTTCCAAACACTCTGGTCTAAATTCACATGAAAACTAGAATAAAATATTCAAAACAAAACGTGTGGCAATCTGCAAACAAGGCTCCCCTTGTAGTGAAAACTGTAAAAGAAAATAGTTTACTGTCAGATTCCTTAAAGAATGTTATTAACCTTCCAGTGCACAGTGGGTCAAAATCGAAATCTAGGGGGACAAAATTATTTTTACGTTTTAATCATGAATTTAGAGTGAAAGCAACGTATATAATTTGTTTACTTCATAATAAACATCAGTTAAGACCTTTTTAGGCTACGTTCACACATGCAAGAAATTGTCTATGACTAGGAGTTGGATAGAGCATTGAGTTATCTCTTCAGAACAATTTTCTACACCTTTTTTTTTTACAAAGTCGCAAAGTTCCACTTTTGACATAATCGTCGAACTCAGTACTTCAAACAGTTGTGAACGTGTGAGAACTGGTTGCGCGGCATCTTCTAAAACGTAAAATAACTAAGTAAGTTGTAAAAAGATGCAAAAAATCTTATAATAGTCGTAAACTACAAGACTTTATGTACATTTTAACATTAAGTAGAACGTGACGCAGAGTGACGCGATATACTAAAAATATAAGTGAAAATATATTTTTTAAAATAATAGTTAAATATTATATAGTGCAAATATAGCTAAAATTACGAACAATTACGCCCATTAATAACTGAAACACGTTACAAAGATCATACCTTCAGCTGCATGTTCCATCTTAAAGCATCACACTAACCAGAAAGACAACCAAACCACAGCCACTTACATTCACCCTCCAATTCAGACTGCTCGAACAGTGGTGACCGATTTACACTTAAGATGCGTTTACATCCCAGAATAGTGAGAGGCAATTATATGAGAATGCTGTAGAAATAATAAATTTTGATTTTTTAATTATGAAAATAAATAATTTTGTCCTCCTAGATTTCGATTTTGACCCACTGTGCAGCGGTCGCGTCACATCATGTAACACACGCGGTCGCGCGACGGTAATCTACCATCCTCCCGTTTGTTCAATTGTGAGTTTTTTTTTTCACTTTCAATAGCAATATGACTGGCTTTTAGGTTGATCGAACATGTAATTGACATTCATAGGTGTACATATAGAAACGTTTATTCAATAAAAAGCCCAAAGTTTGGCAATATGCATAAAAACGAAGTATTCACAAATTACTATTTTTAGAAGAGAAGGTAAAACCTATAGAAATAAAACTCTTAGATAGGTAGAACCAATATATTTTATATATGTCGAAGAAACCTGGTAGCGCAGAGTTGATCATAAATTGTGAATAATAGGAGCGACAACGGTGGAGGCAAAAATGAAAAAGCACTATATGACAGCTTTAATGAGAGTGTTGTAGGCATGCGTGTGTTTGGATGTTAGAGGGAGAATGAGCAACTGTGCTATCAATAGTGGATGAAATATGTTAGAAATGAGGAAAAACTATGATAAATACTCACATTTTGTTTTGGGCGGTCGGTAAAAAGCAATGCACTTCCGGTCGCGCGCGACGGTGCCACTCCACTGCGCCCTTGTCACTTTATGAACACCTGAGCGAAACAACGCCGTCAAGAACCGCTACTCCTCTGTCATCTAGCGAAGGATATCGTATTTTGAGAATACGTGTGCTTTTTGCGCCCATTTTAACGATCAGAGGAGCTCTACGCGTGATGTATTCAATAGTACGGTAATCTACCTTGGGTGCTATCAGATGAAGGTTAAAACTATTGCCTAAAAAATCATTTGAAATAATTTCAGTGCCTTGCAAATCATTTCTACTGTGTTAAGTCACAAAACGTAAAATGTAAATGTTGGAAACCTGCCATCAACTCTAATAATTTGCACATCTCTGTACTGCTGTCCGAGCAGGCGTGGTTTATCACAAAAGACAAATTTTCAAGTCTTAGATGGAAAAGCGCTGTTCGTCTGGACTGAGCGTGGCTGAGGGAACAAGCTTCATAATGAACCTTATTGAGTCTTTTTAGCCTACTTTCATTTTATGAAAAAATAGGCTTATGAGATCACCTTTTGTCCGTGTGTGTGAGAGAGGTGTGTGTGTACCCCTAATAACATCTAAACGGCTGGAGCAATTACAATGAAACTCGGTAAGATTATAGCACCATTCTGGCCGACCCCGACCGTCCCCTTCAAATTGTATTGTGTCTCACCAATCCAACATGGCGGCGGTGCGAAATATTTCACCAGCATTCAGTATCTCCATAACTATTACCGATATCGCCCTGAAATTGTGTACGGTGATAAAGGGTACTACTAAAAATTCACCTTTAGGACTTTCAAAAACCTGGTGACTACAAAACCAACATGGCGGACAAGCGAAGTTGAGACTTTTAAATAGACTTTTCTCGCGTGTTAACTATCCAAACGTAATGAAACATGGTACAGCAAATGTTTATACACACTGTAATGCACTGGAGTCTAACGTAGTTCAATTGTTTACATAACCTCAAAATGGCGGCTGTGCGAAATATTTCACTGACATTCTATATCTCCGAAACTATTACAGATATCACCCTGAAATTTTGTACGGTGACAAAGGGTACTGATACAAGTTTATCTATGTAACTTTCATAAACCTGTAAAGTACAAAACGAACATGGAGGCCAAGCGAATTTGAAACATTTTAATAGACTTTTCTCGGGATTTATCTCTCTGAGCGCAGTGAAATGTGGTACAGTAAATGATTTTACATATTGTAATGCACTGGCATCTAATTTAGTTCAATTGTTTACATAACCTTAAGATGGCGGCTGTGCGAAATTTTAAAATTA
The DNA here is from genome assembly GCA_946902985.2 of Meconema thalassinum. NCBI lineage: Eukaryota > Metazoa > Arthropoda > Insecta > Orthoptera > Tettigoniidae > Meconema > Meconema thalassinum. The sequence goes on along the minus strand of OX336394.1, from coordinate 356,332,201 downwards.
AGTTTTTATTTCTTCTGTCGTAATCATGCGATCGAAGTGAATGTTTGAATAATGACCCTAGGCAATAATTGTCCTTGAATGGTACATAACTCTATGGCCTATACATATAACAATCTAAAATGGCGAGCATCCGAAATATTTAGACGGTTCTCAATATGTATGAATCTTTTACAGCAATCAAACTGAATTTTTTCATGTTCATAGAGGCTATGAACATATGTTCACCCACAGGACTTTCAGTAACCTGGTGAGCACAAATCCAACATGGCGGCGACGCGAAGTATAAATATTTAAATGGACGTTTCTCGCGAATTAACTATCCGAGTGTAGTGAAACGTTGCACGTTAAATGCTTATACAAATGTTAATCCACTGGCTTCTAATTTATTTCAATTGTTTCATAATCACAAGATGGCAGCTGTGCGAAATTTTAAAATCTCGTTTTTACTTCTTGTGTTCTAATCATGCGATTGAAGTTTGAATACCACACGTACACAATAATCTCAATGTAATAGTACCAAAATAAAAATCCAACCTGGCGACCATCCGAAATATTTAGACGGTTCGCAATATCTACGAATCTATCACAACCTTCAAACTGAAATTTTGTATGCTGATAGAGGCAATTAACATGATTAGGATATATGAGAATAGGCTGTATAATTCTTCACGAAACTACTTGTATTAGTTGAGTTCGGAGTCAAACATTTGATTCTATATGGTCATATTTCGATGGGTCGTTATCAATTTCCACCAGCAAAGGTTTAGTAATTCATTCGGCTGGAATAACGAAGAGGTGAACGTCAACTCTCTCTCAGATTAGGCTCGATATATTTCTGTTGTGGGTGTAGATTTCTTGGTTTCGCCAAAGTTTGTAATTACCACAAGTTATATTTTCATGATATTGTTGTTGATGGTGACGATTATTATTATTATTATTATTATTATTATTATTATTATTATTATCATTTTTTTTTTTTTTTTTTTTTTTTTTTTTTTTTTCTTGCGAAAGAACGCAAGAACATTTACTTGAGGAAATCTGATATGGGTTTACAAAATGCAAGACGATCGGCAAGAGTACAAACCTTTCAAAATTGGCAGATCAAATGGGAGCAAGGAGATCAAAGCCAATGGACTAAGAGAATGATCCCTCAGGTGCAGGTTTGGACAGAGAGGAAACATGGTGAGGTTGGTTACTATCTCACTCAGTTCTTGACTGGCCATGGGTACTTCTGTTCCTATCTTAAGAAGATGGGGAAGGTGGATTCATCAGATTGCATCTACTGTATCAATGAATTAGATAATGCTAATCACACCTTCTTCTCTTGTGGACGGTGGGTCCAAAATAGGCAGTCTCTTCAAGATCACATTGATGTAGAGATATCCCCGGACAATATTGTTGCAGTGATGCTACAAAATGAGGAAAACTGGAAACTGGTAGCAAGCTTTGTTGAAGATATCCTCCGAACAAAGAAGACGGATCTGGATCGCCACTGAAGATGATTCATTACGGAAGAGTGCCCTACAGGCAAATATAAAATGACTCTAGCCTGAAGTAATGTGCTAAACGGTTCCAGGCTAGTGTTCAGAAGTAACGGGGGAGTTTTAGTCGGTAGTCTGCTACTCAGGAGCAGGAGCCCGACACTCTGTGCGTAAATGCATTTCTTCCCCTAAAAAAAAAAAAAAAAAAATTGATGATGAGTTATTGGCCCCTAATGGTTGGGGTGATATTGAAAAGAAAATATAATGTAATGGAAATTATAACTAACAACAGAGTTACAACTAAGACTTACATACTAGAAGTAAATGAAGGACAGGGGAAAAAGGAATGCCCTCAACCCTCGAAGAAAGAGGAGTGAGGGACTTGGAAGGAAGGAAATAGGAAAGGAAAAGGAGACAGGGTCCGCCCCTAGAGGCAATGGAAAGAGGGGGCAAAACCGGACCCAGCTCCGGAAGACCTCGGAGTCGCAAACTCCCGAACTCACCAGCCGTGAGCTCTGGAGGATGTAGCACTATCCAGTAAGCACTAGAAGTAATGGGGCTATATACACCCTGCCTCTTTTAGGGCCTCGAGTAGAAGGCAGGAGACATCATGAAGAGAAATGAAGAAACCTGACCCCTGGAAGAATGAGGCATCAGGAGGGATGAGACAAGGGATTAAGGCGGGAAAGTGAAAGGCGCCCTAGGCCTTGGATACCCTAATGCCATCATGGTCGGAAAAGAATAAGACTAGATCAAGGGAGGCCGACAGAAAAGATGCCAGTGAGGAGCCCGGTACAAGTATGTGGAATCAATGCCGGACTCAGCTGGTATTCCGTGGTCGCCAACCCACGACCCACTAGTCGTGAGACCCTGGTGGAGGATGATGACGGTGATTATTATTACTATTATTATTATTATTATTATTATCATTATACGATCTTTTCAGAAAAAGAAGGCACCAGGGCCGGATGGAATTCCTGCTGAAGTGTTAAAGGTGATATCCGAAGAGGAACCAGATGTTTTGCTGAACATGTATAATTGTTGTTTACTACAGGGAGTCTTTGCGACCCCGTGGAAAGTGGCCAGGCCTGTTCTCATGCCTAAATGTAAAGGAGATGCCACTACTGCTTCAGGTTAGAGACCTCTATGCATGTTGGACATGGCTGGCAAACTGTTTGAGAAGATGATTAAAGGAAGGCTTCAGGCAGCGATTGTTGCTGCAGGAGGTCTGTCCCCCAAACAATACGGTTTTGTGAAGGGTAAGTCCACCATCAGTGCCATTGAAGAAGTGGTGATGGCTGTCAGATCCATTGAGCATGGCAACCATTTCTCTAGGAAAATGTGATTACTGGTTACTCTGGTGAAAAATGCCTTCAATTCTGCACGGTGGATTGACATAATAGCTGCACTTGAAACAACATTTAACATTCCTCGCTACTTGGCGTCTGTTCTGAGGAATTATCTTTGTGATCGTTGGATACAGTATGACACAAATGAAGGAGTCAAGTGTCGCAAGGTAACAGCGGGGGCGGCTCAAGGCTTGGTGTTAGGTTCTGATTTTTGGAACGTAAATTATGACAGCATTTTACGGATGGAGATGCCAGAGGACACTTCTTTGGTGGGATATGCTGATGATCTTGTTGTGCTCATTATGGAGCGCTCCATGGAGGGTCTGCAACTTAAACTTAACCTGGATGAATGAACATGGTCTCCAACTAGCAGTTCATAAAACTGAACTAGTCATTGCTAATAAGAAGAGAGTTCCACGAGTTGTACCAATGCTAGTAGATAATCAAGTGATAGAAACAGCTCCAGCTGTTCGTTACTTGGGTGTTATGATTAACAGCAATTTAACATTCTGGAATCATATCAGCAAGATTGCTGATAAGGCTGCAAGGATTGTTAACATATTGTCGCGGCTCATGGCTAATATTGGCGGCCCTTCACCCTTGAAGATGAGAGTGGCGGAATCAGTTATTCTTTATGGTGCAGAGATTTGGTCAGTAGCTCTTGGCTCTGAGATGTATAGGAAGCGGATAATCTCTGCTCACAGAAGAGCTGCCCTCAGAATAACTTCTGCCTATCGTACAGTGTCTGGACTGGCAGTGCTAGTAATAGCTGGGGCGATACCCATTTACATCCTGGCCAAGGAAAGGCGCCGTATATACTTGCGCAAAGACGAGCATTCTAAGATACGAGTGAAGAGGGATGAAAGAGACAGATCTCTTCTGGAATTGCAGGAAGAAAGGGAACGTGAACATCGTGGCAGGTGGACCGCTAGGCTCATCAAGCAACTGAAGCCATGGTTGTCGAGGGAACATGGTGAGGTTAATTATTACATTACCATGTTTCTCTCTGGCCATGGTTATTATGATGCATACCTCCATCGAATGGGAATTTCACCGAGTTCACGGTGTCGTTATTGTGATGATCAGTGGGATGACGTTCAGCACACGTTCTTTGCATGCTTGAGGTGGAGAAATCTTCGAAGGCTTCTGGAGACAAAAGTTGGAGTCATTACACCAGACAATGTGGTGGATAAAATGCTCAGCAGCAGAGAAAGTTGGGCACAGATTGCTGTCAACATCTCTGAGCTTCTGAAAACAAAAAAAAGAGGAGGAACCGAGAAGGTTGGTTGCTGAAGACAGTGAAGATGATGATGGGTAATTTCATTATCATCACGTTAAATTAAATTGACTGAGACCTCTTGTCGTAACAGTGGCTCCACCCTGAAGTAAGGCTGAACAGGCAGTTCCGGGGTGGCCTTAAGCCAAGTATAGGGTTTGTGGGTTTTTAGTAGGTATGAATCCTGAACAGTTGTAAGTCCGGAAGCTTGCAATCTGCCTTTTGAAGAATTCCCCACGGTTTCCCTCGAAAAACTAAAAATAAATTTAAAAAATATTTATTATTTATTATTTATTATTTATTATTTATTATTTATTATTTATTATTTATTATTTATTATTTATTATTTATTATTTATTATTTATTATTTATTATTTATTATTTATTATTTATTATTTATTATTTATTATTTATTATTTATTATTTATTATTTATTATTTATTATTTATTATTTATTATTTATTATTTATTATTTATTATTTATTATTTATTATTTATTATTTATTATTTATTATTTATTATTTATTATTTATTATTTATTATTTATTATTTATTATTTATTATTTATTATTTATTATTTATTATTTATTATTTATTATTTATTATTTATTATTTATTATTTATTATTTATTATTTATTATTTATTATTTATTATTTATTATTTATTATTTTGTATTTATTATTTATTATTTATTATTTATTATTTATTAGGCCTATTTATAATTTATTATTTATTATTAATGTTTGAAAGTTAAACGTTCGACAATTATGCTTAGTTTATCATACTAAGTCAAACATAGCTAACATGACAATACTGTAAATATCGTACAAATAGGCAGCTCCTTAAAACAACAATGCTACCACAACATTCCTTGTAGAACGCTGACATGACGGATATATTTAGAGAGGTTCTGTCACGGTCCATCGTGTGATGTTTCCTGTTGATATCGTGGTTTCCTGCTGGGAGTCCCGAGGGACAGTCATCAGGCGTGGGTGGATCTGGATCTGGCGAGGTCATCTTGCTTGTTCCTTATAGGCGGGAAGCAACCATACAATTCTACTCAGTCTACTCAACGGACTAATTCAACAGCCTAGCGGGAGGAGGAAGGAACGCTCCGCGACAAAGCAGGGTAGCTGGCAATTTCTATAAATAAAGTTGTTGTTGTTGTTTCTGTCTTCAGTCTTCTGACTGGTCGATGCAGCCCTCCATGCCTCACTGTTCTGAGCTAATCGTTTTAACTCTACATTGCTACCGCACCTTCCATCCGAGGCAATCTGTTTTACATATTGTAACCTTGGTCTACCCCTACAGTTCGTATCCTCGACCTTTCCTTCTATAACTAAGTTTGCTATTCCTGGGTGTCTTTAGTTAATGTCCTACCAACCTATCTCATCTCTTCATTAGCAGTCACCTTAACTTCTCTCCTCAACCACTCGTCTTAATAACCCTTCTTTTATTACGGTACTCTATCTATCCATCTGATCTTCAATATTCTCCTGTAACACCACATTTCAAACACTTCTACTATTCTCTTCTCTGCTGTATCCAAGAGACAGTGACCCAAATAGCTTAATGAAAAAATCCTGCTGAGTAAGATTATATCACAACATGAATTTAATGAATAAGTCCCAGGACCTACAAATAATTTAAATGGCTTTAAATGTTATAAGCAATTATCTAAAACACTAACTCTTAATTAAGTACTGAAAATGAAAATCCACAGCCAGCTTCCAGTCTCCGACCGGGTCAGGAATGGAATGAATGAAGCCCCCATCAAGCGGCGAGGATATGAACTGTGCCGGCTGCCGGGGCCTGACGCACTCCTCTGGGGCAATGATTAAATGAATGACAGATGAAATGAAATGATAATGGAGAATGAAATTTTGACAGGGAAAACCGGAGTACCCGGAGACAAACCTGTCTGCCTCCGTTTTGTCCAGCCCAGATCTCACATGGAGTGACCGGGATTTGAACCACGGACCCAGCGGTGAGAGGCCGGCATGCTGCCGCCTAAGCCACGGAGGCTTCGTCTTAATTAACTACTACCTAATCTTATTAAATCAAATTCTAATTGCTAGAGATAGGCTAACCTAGACTTCAACTACACACATCAAAAAAAGTTTTGCATCACCTCGGTTCCAAGAGTTCCGGATCCTTTAAATACAAAGGGAATAGAGATCAACACAAACAACATTTCAGCTCGTTTTATTGCTCATGAGACCCACACATTGCATGTTGTACCATCATACAGCTAGACTTTCAGCATTTGTGGTCCAGATTGCAGTACACACCACTACCTCTAATACCCAGTAGCACGTCCTCTTGCATTGATGCATGCCTGTATTCGCCGTGGCATACTATCCACAAGTTCATCAAGACACTGTTGGTCCAAATTGTCCCACTCCTCAACGACAATTCGGCGTAAATCTCTCAGAGTGGTTGGTGGGTCAAGACGTCCATAAACAGCCCTTTTCAACATATCCCAGGCATGTTCGATAGGGTTCATGTCTGGCGAACATGCTGGCCACTGTAGTCGAGCGATGTCGTTATCTTGAAGGAACGCATTCACAAGAAGTGCACGATGAGGTCGAGAATTGTCGTCCATGAAGACAAATGCCTCTCCAATATTCTGCCGATATGGTTGCACTATGGGTCGGAGGATGTCATTCAGGTATCGTAAAGCCGTTTCGGAGCCTTCCATGACCACCAGTGGCGTACGTCGGCCCCACATAATGCCACCCCAAAACATCAGGGAACCACCACCTTGCTGCACTCGCTGGACAGTGTGTCTAAGACGTTCAGCCTGACCAGGGTGCCTCCAAACACGTCTCCGACGATTGTCTGGTTGAAGGCATATGCGACACTCATCGGTGAAGAGAACGTGATGCCAATTCCGTGGGGTCCATTCAGCATGTTGTTGGGCCCATCTGTACCGCGCTGCATGGTGTCGGGGTTGCAAAGCTGGACCTCGCCATGGACGTCGGGAGTGAAGTTGCGCATCATGCAGCCTATTGCGCACAGTTTGAGTTGAAACACGACGTCCTGTGGCTGAACGAAACGCATTATTCAACATGGTGGCATTGCTGTCAGGGTTCCTCCGAGCGGCGATCCGTAAGTAGCGGTCATCCACTACAGTAGTAGCCCTTGGGCGGCCTGAGAGAGGCCTGTCATCGACAGTTCCTGTATCTCTGTACCTCCTCCATGTCCGAACAACATCGCTTTGGTTCACTCTGAGACGCCTGGAAACTTCCCTTGTTGAGAGCCCTTCTTGACACAAAGTAACAATGCGGACGCGATCGAACTGCGGTATTGACCTTCTAGGCATGGTAGAACTACAGACAACATGAGCAGCGTACCTTCGTCCTGGTGGAATGACTGGAACTGATCGGCTGTCGTACCCCCTCCGTCTAATAGGCCCTGCTCATGCATGGTTGTTTACATCTTTGAGCAGTTTTAGTGACATCTATGAACAGTCAAAGGGACTGTATCTTGGATACAATATACACAGTCAACGTCTATATGCCGGAGATCTGGGAACCGAGGTGATGCAAAACTTTTTTTGATGTGTGTACATTTTATACTCGTAGTTTAGGATACAGTCTCCTGTACCCTTAAATTATTTATTTGCCGTGCATCTTTGTTGTGAGAAACGAGAATGGTAACGAGAATAGTAGTCTACTTTGTTTGCTAGGGACAGTAAATGATCATCGCTTGATTTCGGACATATTTACCTGTGGATATCTCCAAGGTAATATCATACTTCGTATCATCATTCTTAGAAACGATTAACGAGTAATTACCTCTATGTTCTCTGGCCTATCATTAGCGTGTTCCATGGCTGAGACAGTCAAGGTGCATACACCTTGGGCTTTAGCCTCCTTATAGTGTTGTGACTTATGATCGTTATTGACTGCCATCCCTGAAATTAAGGGTTCGATTCTTGGTTTTAATTATGGCATAAAGGATGAAACAGGGTTTAAGGGCGTAGAAATGACAATTACAAAGAGGAGGGTTCGAGTTCCACCGCGACCAAACTATGAGTAGTTTTCCATACCCTCCCCACTCCTTCAACACATTCATCAATTTCTTCCACTCAGTATCGCCTCAATCTTGACGCCACCTTAGGGAGAGTTCAAATTCTCCACTGATGATGGATCACACGAGGAACTTTCCATTGTGCAACTTATTTTAACACCGAAGGTGACCACGGGGAACTGAAAATGTTCTGATAATAACAACACCGCGAGGATAGGGAAAGTGCACGTTCCCCTAGGCTGAGGGGCAACAAAATAGACCACAGAAGGATTACCAAGTTAATACACTGAATCTTTCTTCACTGAATAGAGCATCCAGAATTTAGTCTTCTACAGCCTAATTTGTACGAGGAGAGCCTTTTACATACGTTTCCGCATCCGGCCTGCATCCACATGACTGTCATCCGAATCCGCAAAACTTTTATCTCCATCCGCACGTTTGTTATCCGAATCCCCTGACATTACAAACATATTTTTTATTTATTAGAGCAACACATTTAGACATTTGAGGAGAAATTCGTTCCCTAGGCTATGTGTGAATCGAAAGACAATGCTGACTTAGTTTTGTCGCTCTGAGTAACGGCAAGTAAATCATCGGGTGGCTAATGATAGCACTTACATGATCGTCGGAGAGACCAACCCAGGCAAGCGCAGGAATAAAGGATGTTTTGTTTGGCATAAGTCAAATATAATTGAGGGTATTTGCATGACTGGCTCCTCTCACTTCTCTATTATTCTCATGGAATCTAAGCGGAAGCAAATAGGGAAATGGTATGAATAATGAAAGACGCAAATCTTAGCAAAAACTAAAATTATTAAAAAAAAAAATTCAGTTCAACATTGTAGGCTATACGGTACTAAAATCTATCCCCAAATTTACTCTAAACATTATCCGCAAATTATCCGCTAACCGCACAGCCATGCAAACTATATTCACATCCACTCAGGGCTTTACAAAAGGAGCACGGCTGAAATAAGAGTTTGATTGTCCTAGGTCAGTATGTCTGTATGTTTGGTTCTGCATGAGCCAAAAGGAAATCCCTCTCGGCACGCCGGAAGGCAAAGGTATATTTCACCGGGCAAAGAAAAATATTTCGAATTCAATAAATTTGCCAAATGTTGCTTACTTACAAACGTTCAACATGTTTAGTATACAAGAAGCCCCATATTCATTATACAGAGAGTTTGTTTTATATGCGACGGGGGCCCTCGCTTGCCTGCTCGCCCGCGTTGCGCGTCTGTCTCCCACCAGGCACGTTGCCGTTATGCGGCGCTTGCGCGGCACTGAGTCATTGCGTATAGGAATTTGTATTTGCCTAGTTCACAGCTGGTGCTGAAAATGTTCGCCATTCACTGCCACACATCTCTGGCACCTCTTTATGAAATTGTCATTTACTTTCTGAATATCCTCAGCACCGATCGACTGTATTTTAGCTGTAATATAGCCTTTAAGCTCATTTATAGTGTGAGGGTTTCTCGCATACACTCTATTTTTAAGCGTCTCCCGCAGATAAAAGTCACATGGTGATAAGTCTGGGCTTCGCGGGGGCTGCACGTTTCGACTTATAATCCTAGTACCGAAAATGCGACGCAATTCTGTCATGGATGCTTCGGCAGTGTGAGCATTGGCAGAATCTTTATGAAAATAAGTTGACAATCGCTCTCCGTAAGTCAGTTCGTCAAATAATTGGTCAAGGATCACATAGAAGTACAAATTTAAGTACAAATTCCTATACTCAATGACTCAGTGCCGCACCGGCAGTACTGCCGACCAGCCATCGGCGCCCGCAGGGAAGGAGGGGTCGTGATTACCCCCCCCCCCCCCCCTGGAATCCCGAGAATATTTCGATTGTTCAATGTCACGTCAGTTTATTACATAAATTGAAGTTATCGATAGTTAACTGATTTAGGTGTTTAGTAATAATTCCACATTTTCATTTAACTTAGTAATTTGGGATTATTTGAAAATATCTCCAGCTATTTAGAAAATCGGCGAACTGGAACAACATTACCATGTTAATGACTTGACTTATGTCCTTTTAAGCTCCTCCAAGGAGCAAAGGGCTTCCACAAGAGCTTTCCAGCGAACTTTGTTGACAGCAGTCTTCTTCACCCCGTGGAAAGTTCTTCTTCCACAGTTCTTCTCCAGGATTTCTCTGGTCTCCAGCTTTTCGGGCTGCCTTGTGGGTTCCAATCCAAAGCTTGCCTTGGGATTTGCGTCAGGCTGCAAGTCGTCATCGTGAGAACCATCCGGTTTGCTCTTGTTTCAGTTTCAGTAATAAATACATTTAAGGGGTGCAGGTTATTAGCCTACAGCCCCCGAGCCTTATGATGGGGCTGCCACCTTGGGCAACAGGCTGCCCTGGAGCTACTTCAGGGTGTTTCAGTGGTCAATACTCTTGTTATTACCTGGCACGAGAATTCTTTCCTTCCTCCAGGCTGTAGATCCTTCCCTCCTCCTTTCTCTACATGGGCTTGGGACCGGCTATGAGGGAGTTTCATATTAATGAACTGCTTGATTTTTAGCCTATTTTCAATTTTGAAAAAATAGGCTTATGAGATCACCTTTTGTCCGTCTGTGTGTGTGTGCGTGCGTGTGTATGTGTGTGAGGTGTGTGTGTGTGTCCCCACCCCTAATAAATTCTAAACGGCTGGAGCGATATCAATGAAACTCGGTAAGTTCATAGCAATATTCCGGACGACCCCGACCGTGCCCTTGAAATTTTGTTACGTCTCACCAATCCAACATGGCGACTGTGCGAAATATTTCACCAGCATTCAATATCTCCGAAACTATTCCCGATATCACCCTGAATTTTTTTACGGTGATATAGGGAACTACTAGAAGTTCACCTATGTGTCTTTTGAAAAACTGGTAACTACAAAACCAACATGGCGGCCACGCGTATTTGCGACTTTTAAATAGACGTTTCTCGCGATTTAACCAACCAAATGCAATAAAACTTGGTGCAGTATATGTTTATACACATTGCAATGCACCGACATCTAACTTCGTTCAATTGTTTACATAACCACAATATGGCGGATGTGCGAAATATTTCACCGGCATTCTATATCTCTGAAACTATTTGCGGTATCACCCTGAAATTTTGTACGGAGATAAAGGGCACTACTGGAAGTTCATCTATAAGACTTTCAAAAACCAGTTAACTACAAAACGAACATGGTGGCCAAGCGAATTTGAAAATTTTAAATAGAACTTTCTCACGATTTAATGTTCCAAACTCAAAAATGATACAGGAAATGTCTATACACATTGTAATGCACTGGTATCTAATTTAGTTCAATTGTTTACATAACCTCAAGATGGCGGCTGTGCGAATTTTAAAATTAAGTTTTTATTTCTTGTGTCGTAATCATTCGATCGAAGTGAAAGTTTGAATAATGAACCTACGCAATAATTTTCCTTTAATGGTACATGACTATGGCCTATACATTTAACAATCCAACATGGCGACCATCCGAAATATTTACATGGCTCTGAATATCTACGAATCTATTATAGCAATAAAAGTGAATTTTTTATGTTCATAGGGGCTATGAACTTAAGTTCACCTATAGGACTTTAAATAACCTGGTGATCACAAATCCAACATGGCGGCGACGCGAAGTATAAATATTCACATGGACGTTTCTCGCAATTTAACCATCCGAGTGCAGTGAAACTTGGTACAGTAAATCCTTATACGAATGTTAATCCACTGGCATCTCATTTATTTCAATTGTTTCTATAACCACAAGATGGCAGCAGTGCGAAATTTTAAAATTTCCTTGTTACTTCTTGTGTCCTAATCATGCGATTGAAGTTTGAATGCTACACGTACACAATAATCTTCATGTAACAGTACATAGGCCTAACTCTAGGACCTACATATATAAAATCCAACATGGCGACCATCTGAAATATTTAGTCGGTTCTCAATATCTAAGGATCACTTGCAGCAATCACACTGAAATTTTGTATATTGATAGTGGCAGTTATCATAAGTAGGATATATGAAAATAGGCTGTATAGTTCTTCACGGAACTACTTGTTATTTTTGTCGATACGTGGTGATACAACTAATGTTTACCTGTTTTTAAAAAATGAACATTATGACGTAGATTCACAAAGAAAGGCGATCTTCTATGGATACAAACTTCGTATTTAAAAGCTATCCCTCCCATTCATGCTATAAAGTTAATGTAACCAACGGTTTCAGAGCAGCCAAATAATGAATATCACGAAGCAAGTAAGAAATGAAACGAAAATTGCGGGGCTGGAGTACGTCTCATCATCAGTTAGTGATAGGTGGGTAATGAAATGAAAAATATTACTTGGTCTCGCCAGGGAAAATCCTTCGGGCGCCGATGCGACCAGGCGGACAGGAGTTGAAGATAACGTTAAGTTTTCCTCGTATAAGGAACGACACGGTTGTCAAAACAACATCAATATTGCTTTAATGACATTCGTAGCACAGCCATCAATAATTTGTGATAAGTTACCTATTTTCAACTTAGCTCTTCCCTCATCAATTTGGCCTCTTCATTGAGAATATTTTGCTATTCCCTTGGCTTAAGGATGGGTCATATCAAAAAAATAATTCAGACAAAAGCCTTAGATTATGTTTAGAGGAATATTAAATATTTAGAACAGTTTCGATATTGTGTCAGTTGAGGGTTGTATAGTTCTTAAAAAAAAAAAAACTCAATTTCTTCCACCCCTTTGGGCAATGCCTGGTGATATCAGAAAACTTAACTGAGATAAGGTTTTTGTCTCCTATCCAAAGAAAAGTATGAATTTTGAATGGATTCGAATGTTCACATATTAAGGAAGTTATATCGATACAGACAGCGGTAACTGCGCTCGCTAACGCGCAGTGATGGCCTAGCTTTCTGCGGACTCGGTAGACGTGGGTTTGAGCCCCACCGTCGACCGTCCTTGAAATGTTTTTCCGTGGTTTCCCATTTTCAACTCCAGGAAAATGCTGGGACGGTACCTTCTGACAGGCCACTGCCACTTCCTTCTACATCCTTGTCCAATTTCATTCTCCATCATTCATTTCATCTCTCATTAATGCCTCTCATGAGATTGGCGTCAGGAAGGGCATCCAGCCGTAAGAACCATCCACCACCACCACCGCCACCACCAAGACTTACATCGCATCACATCCCCGACCAGTTGTAAAACGAAAATATTAAGGGGTTGACATTAATATCGAAATTTCATTTTTTCGAAAAAGGCCTCCAATTCCCAACCCCTTGGTCCGATAACGAACGAACGTTAACGAACTCGTCCGAGATTTTATTTGTTATAGTTTATGTATGGTGTTGAGGTAGCGCGCCTTCCTCTCTCCCGGAGACCCTGGTTTTGATTTCTAGCTCCCTCAGTTATTTTCGAAACTGACCTTAGGGTTGGAACGGAGGGCACTTAGCCTCGTGAGGACAATTGAGTAACTATTTGACAGTGAGGCAGCGACCCGGTCACGAAAACAGAGATTAACAGCCGAAGGGAACTGATGCGCTGACCACGCGTCACCCAAACATCTGCACACCAAATGGCAGGGCAGTGGTGGCTTGGTAGGCCTATGCCCTTCATGGGCTGTAGTGCAAGGTGTTATTTAATATTGTATGTATTGAACCCTTGCAAAGAAGCTTATGAGACTCAGTTTCGGGGGGTGTAACAGTCCATTTCGTAAGTTGTTGTTAAAGCGCTTCATTAACATGCAGGGTAACTGTTCTTCCGTTTTTGCAGACAATTGCGCAGTCAACTGCACGGACATCTGCTCCATTAACACTTTGATTTCTTCGATGCTAGCCATCGCACAACACACAAATATATACTCAGAGAAAAACAGGGTCATGCACCTGGGATTTCAGTCATACACACGCACACATGTCTTGATATTTAAATACTACTGATTCTAATTTAATAAAAATTTCAGTAATCAAATTTTACTGAATAATGACTCTTATTTCCAAACAATAAAATAACTCCCTTGTGATCTGCTTTCAAATTCCTAACCAACAGAATTTACGAACAACACCAATTAACCGAAGTTAATTAAATGTAAAAAATAAGGCAACACCTTCCTGCTTTGACTGAGTTCAATAATATGCAAATTTTCTAATTTTGTGCCGGGCGCCAGAACAAGTTAACAACAAATGCAATATCAACTTCTAACCTTGTTCAATATTTCTAACTTTAAGAAGTCAGTGATTTTACTAATGCACATTGCGGTACAACGACGCCTCAATTTACTGAATTTACACTTGCCCGCCTGACCTGGCATTATTTCTCAGCGAAATAAGTATGAGATCAGCAAAGCAACAACAACAACAGTCCCACTAGGGCAGCCATTTTTGATATATGAACCCTTGTAAAGAAGCTTATGAGACTCAGTTTCGGGGTGTGTAACCTTCCATTTCGTAAGTTGTTGTTAAAGCGCTTCATTAACATGCAGGGTAACTCATAACAAAACAAGATGTTCAGGAAAGAACATATAGCCTACTTTCTCCTAAATGCATGGGTATTGTTATAACTCTTTGTCCTTTTCAAGGAGTATGATTGAATGTTGGTTGTAGTAGCTTGTTGAAATACAACGTGCTATAGGGATATTAAACATGGATATGAGGTGCCATTTGCTAGTGCTACCTCTCTACCAAATTTCGTTCAATTCGGTTTCACCGTGTTTGAATTGATAGGGGGAATCGATTTGCACACATACTTGGCCACCATCTGCAAACCATTGGGCAGATGTTCTTGCAGTTTGGTCAGAATATGTTTCCCACATAAAGATATGGTGTTGCAAAATTTGGTAGAGACTAGATTATTAAGTTGGTCGTAATTACATTTTAGCTTTTAACATTTGGGTGGCCGCGATTACATTTCCGTCAAGATAGCGGTGATATAAAACATAACACTGAGGTGCTCTTTGCTAGTGCTACCTCTGTACCAAATTTCGTTCATTCGGTTCCACCGTGTTCGAATTAATAGGGGGAGCCAATTTTGACATAAAGATGGCCGCCATCCGCAAACTATTAGGCTAATGACCTATTATATTGGTCAAAGAATGCTCCCTCCATAATGGTATGTAGTTGCAAAGTTTGGTAGAGATCAGATGGTTATGTTAGTCGTAATTTAACTTAAGCTTTGAACATTCGTGTGGCCGCCATTACGTTTCAGTCAAGATGGCGGCGATATCAAACATGACACTGAGGTGCCCTCTGCTAGTGCTATCTCTGTACCAAATTTCGTTCCATGCGGTTCCACCTTGTTCGAATTAATAGGGGGAATCAATTTTGACATAAAGATGGCCGCCATCCGCAAACTATTAGGGTAATAACCTATTAGATTGGTCAAAGGATGCTCCCTCCATAAAGGTATGTTGTTGCAAAGTTTGGTAGAGATCGGATGGTTATGTTAGTCGTAATTTAACTTAAGCTTTGAACATTTGTGTGGCCGCCATTACGTTTCTGTCAATACGGCGGCGATATAAAACATGACACTGAAATGCCCTTAGCTAGTGCTACCTTTGTACCAAATTTCGTTCCATTCGGTTTCACCGTGTTTGAATTAATAGGGGGAATTGATTTTCACAGAAAGATGGCCGCCATCCGCAAACTATTAGGCAAATGACATATTCATTTCGTCAAAGGATGATTCCTCTATAAGGATATGTTGTTGCAATATTTGGTAGAGATCGGATGATTAGGTTAATCGTAATTTGATTTAAGCTTTGAACATTTGTGTGGCCGCCATTACGTTTCCGTCAAGATGGCGGCGATATAAAACATGACACTGAGGTGCCTTTTGTTAGTACTACCTCTGTACCAAATTTCGTTCCATTCGGTTGCACCGTGTTCGAATTAATAGGGGGAATCGATTTTCACACAAAGATGGCCGCCATCCGCAAACTATTACGCTGATGACCTACTAGTTTGGTCAAAGGATGCTCCCCCCATAAAGGTATGTTGTTGCAAAATTTGGTAGAGATCGGATGATTAGGTTAGTCGTAATTTGATTCAAGCTTTGAACATTTGTGTGGCCGCCATTATGTTTCCGTCAAGATGGCGGCGATATAAAACAGGACACTGAGGTGCCTTTTGTTAGTACTACCTTTGTACCAAATTTCGTTCCATTCGGTTGCACCGTGTTCGAATTAATAGGGGGAATCCATTTTCACACAAAGATGGTCGCCACCCGCAAACTATTACGCTGATGACCTATTAGATTGGTCCAAGGATGCCCCCCCACCAAGGTATGTTGTTGCAAAATTTGGTAGAGATCGGATGATTAGGTTAGTCGTAATTTGATTTAAGCTTTGAACATTTGTGTAGCCGCCATTACGTTTCAGTCAAGACGGCGGCGATATAAAACATGACACTGAGGTTCCTTTTGTTGGTACTACCTCTGTGCCAAATTTCGTTCCATTCGGTTGCACCGTGTTCGAATTAATAGGGGGAATCGATTTTCACACAAAGATGGCCGCCATCCGCAAACTATTACGCTGAGGACCTATTAGATTGGTCGAAGGATGCTCCCTCCATAAAGATATGTAGTTGCAAAATTTGGTAGCGATCGGATGATTAGGCTAATCGTTATTTGATTTAAGCTTTGTACATTCGTGTGGCCGCCATTACGTTTCAGTCAAGATGGCTGCGATATAAAACATGACACTGAGGTGACCTATGTTCGTGCTACCTCTGTACCAAATTTCGTTCCATTCGGTTTCACCGTGTTCGAATTAATAGGGGCAATCGATTTTCACACAAAGATGGCCGCCATCCGCAAACTATTAAGCTGATGACCTATTAGTTTGGTCAAAGGATGCTCCCCCCATAAAGGTATGCTGTTGCAAAATTTGGTAGAGATCGGATGATTAGGTTAGTCGTAATTTGATTTAAGCTTTGATCATTTGTGTGGCCGCCATTACGTTTCCGTCAAGATGGCGGCGATATAAAACATGACACTGAGGTGTCCTTTGCTAGTGCTACCTTTGTACCAAATTTCGTTCAATTCGTATTCTCCGTGTTCAAATTGATAGGGGGGGACAGACATTCAGAGTACACACACTCACACACACACACACAGACACACACACACAGACTCACACACACACATACACACACACACACACACAGACTCACACACACACATACACACACACAGACAGACACACTTTTTTCGCCCTGTGTTGATCTCATAAGTCTACTTTCATTTTTTGCAAAAATCGAAAGTGGGCTAATAACATGCAGGAAGAAGTGAATACCAGGGTTATAACAAATGAATTTAATAACAGATCAACTATTTACAAGTAAAAAAATAAACAAAACAAATCTCCCAAATGACTCCCAACTGAATAAATTACTTGCCATAAATAGGCTTAATCTCAGGAGAGATTATAAATTGGACCAAATGTCCCAAATGCTTCAATGACAGTGTGTATGTGTGCGGCTGTTCAACATGCTTAACGATGAGTACAAATAAATGCGAGATTCGTCACCATCCGGTAAACCTTCAGAGGACGAATCTGCATTGTTTAGAGCTAGACAGACGCGGGGAACCAACTATACACTACTTAAATTAATCTGACACTTCCTACACTAAATAAACAACAAATAATTTCCGCTTGAAATTGGAGTCAAGAACTGCCGAAGCAAAAACATTAATGCCTAAAATTAGGACTTTTCAAAATCAACCCAAGTTAATTAACACGTGACCAACAAAAGAAATACACATATGACCGCCTGTCATTTTTACAAGTAAATACAACTACACCACACGGGTGTCACAACAGACAAACTAACATGACCTGAGTCATAGTAAATCACTAGGCTCAAAGCCAACATTTACATCATTAAAACAATATTCCATTCAAACGATATGCGATAAATGGTAACAGACATGGCGAACTCCCCAATCAATTACGGTCCAAATGACCATCACAAAAGAACAGGTTTGCTAATGATAGCTTATAGGGGTCAGTCGGTCAGCTGGACTGCCTAACAATGAGTCACCGAACCTAGACGGGCGCTAAGTGGAAATCTGCACATCTGTCAACCCACGTGTCAATAACCTCGACCTCCCGTGGCACGGGATCGAGTCTCGAAGAAGCGTGCTCCCAAAGCACAATATACGTGTGTGTGTCAGAATAAAATATCTCAGCATTTCCCCTAGGAAATCCAAGAAAATCAACACTGGACAAGGTACAGTAGCCTCCAAGGAGCGCCCTGCCTCTCCATCAAAAAGAATACCATAACAAGAACAATATGAGGGCGGTAGCACCACCTACCCCTCATCACGAAGAATCAATACACACACCTGACACATGAACACACACAGAATCACACGTATGGGTTTGACAGAAACCTGAAATAAATGACATAGATATTTTTCCACCAGCTTGCGCTTCCGTTCTAGTCCGTGACTAACAAACCTGGAAAAGACTCCAAAAAATGCTAAATAATTAGACCTAAAGTGTTCTACAGTTACATCTTAATTTGTTGCGCTGGGCAACCCTAGTATGAGTAATAACCTGTTCATTAAAACATCTTACAATAATTACCTCCCTTTCCTATAACAAAAAAATGAACTTTAATAAAGCGCCACTTATCGAATGTAACGAGTTTCGCATTCGCATGGATAAAATCACATACACGCGCCGTGTACAATAAATATGACTCCAAAGAAAAAATACAACAAACAAATTTGGCCACGCGCCAACGTACATTTAAAGATGATAGTGTCAGCACAAAAAAATCTAAACACAAGAAAAAGAATGAATGAACTATTTACAATGTTCCCGTGCCATATCTAACTACATATTGAGTAAATCAATTTTTGTACATCACCGCTTCAGCTTGCAGAACATTAACCTCCGTCCCGGTGCATTTCCCTACGGGAAATTTAGCTCTCCATCGTCGACGTCGTTGTAGAAGCGATGCACATCAATCCATCACATGACCAAACGTCGGACATCTTGGCGAAGTTTCTTGGACAGAAATGTTCAATGTTAATAATATTGCCTAGCTATAATCGCTGTGAGCTACTACTTTCACTCACGAATATGTCCTAATGCAATTACTGATCGTAGACCTGCCCTATTTTAGCATTTGCTTAACCCACGCTCAAATATCACTCAAAAATATTATACACAAATTCACATAAAATTACACACTTCAAACTCATCGCCACTGGCTTGAAAACAAGTCTTAAACATGTCTATCTTGCAGTCCTTATCTCGCCTAGAGATCTCCACTGCTATACGTGAACCTTGTTCACTTGAGCACAAAGTAAAATGTTAGTAAAGTACGCTCATTAGCGTTTGAAAATCGTGACGCAGAGTGACGTGAACCTTGCTAACCAGAGCTCAATAAAGTTGTCCTCGAAACAGCTTCTCACCGATCAATTTATTGGAAACGGACAGAATGAGGTAGAGTGGGGAGAATTTGAACCAAGATGTTCAGTAAAGAACATATAGCCTACTTTCTCCTAAATGCATGGGTATTGTTATAACTCTTTGTCCTTTTCAAGGAGTATAATTGAATGTTGGTTGTAGTAGCTTGTTGAAATACAACGTGCTATAGGGATATTAAACATGAATATGAGGTGCCCTTTGCTAGTGCTACCTCTGTAAAAAAAATCATTCAATTCGGTTTCACCGTGTTTGAATTAATCTGGGGAATGGATTTGCACACATACATGGCCGCTATTTGCAAACTATTGGGCTGATGACTTTGTAGTCAGTCATAAGATGCTTTCCAAAAATAGGCATGTTGTTGCAAAATCCGGTAGAGATCAAATTATTAGGATGGTCGAAATTTGATTTAAGCTTTTAACATTTGGGTGGCCGTCATTCCGTTTCCGTCAAGATGGCGGCGATATAAAACATGACACTGAGGTGCCTTTTGCTAGTGCTACCTCTGTACCAAATTTCGTTCAATTCGGTTTCACCGTGTTTGAATTGATAGGGGGAATCGATTTGCACACATACTTGGCCACCATCTGCAAACTATTGGGCTGATGATCTAGCAGTTTGGTCAGAATATGCTTCCCACATAAAGATTTGTTGTTGCAAAATTTGGTAGAGACTAGATTATTAGGTTGGTCGTAATTACATTTTAGCCTTTAATATTTGGATGGCCGCGATTACGTTTCCGTCAAGATGGCGGTGATATAAAACATGACACTGAGGTGGCCTTTCCTAGTGCTACCTCTGTACCAAATTTTGTTCCATTCGGTTTCACCGTGTTTGAATTAATAGGGGGAATCGATTTTTACACAAAGATGGCCGCCATCCGCAAAATATTAGGCTAATGACCTATTGGTTTGGTCAAAGGATGCTCCCTCCATAATGGTATGTTGATGCAAAATTTGGTAGAGATCGGATGATTAGGTTAATCGTAATTTGATTTAAGCTTTGAATATTTGTGTGGCCTCCATTACGTTTCAGTCAAGATGGCGGCGATATAAAACATGACACTGACGTGCCCTTTGCTAGTGCTACCTCTGTACCAAATTTCATTCCATTCGGTTTCACCATGTTCGAATAAATAGGGGTAATCGATTTTGACACAAAGATGGCCGCCATCCGCACACTATTAGGCTAATGACCTATTAGATTTGTCAAAGGATGCTTCCTCCATAAAGGTATGTTGTTGCAAAATTTGGTAGAGATCGGATGGTTAGGTTAGTCGTAATTTGATTTGAGCTTTGAACATTTGTGTGGCCGCCATTACGTTTCCGTCAAGATGGCGGCGATATAAAACATGACACTGGGGTGCCCTTTACTAGTACTACCTCTGTACCAAATTTCGTTCCATTCGGTTTCACCGTGTTCGAATTAATAGGGGCAATCGATTTTCACACAAAGATGGCCGCCATCCGCAAACTATTAAGCTGATGACCTACTAGTTTGGTCAAAGGATGCTGCCCCCATAAATGTATGTTGTTGCAAAATTTGGTAGAGATCGGATGATTAGGTTAGTCGTAATTTGATTTAAGCTTTGAACATTTGTGTGGCCGCCATTACGTTTACGTCAAGATGGCGGCGATATAAAGCATGACACTGAGGTGTCCTTTGCTAGTGCTACCTTTGTACCAAATTTCGTTCAATTTGCGCTCACCGTGTTCGAATTGATAGGGGGGGGGGACAGACATTCAGATTACACACACACACACACACACACACACACAGACTCACACACATACACACACAGAGAGACACACTTTTCTCGCACTGTAGTGATCTCATAAGTCTACTTTCATTTTTGGCAAAAATCGAAAGTAGGCTAAAAATAATCTGGAGTTTTAATCACACAAACTTGGGACTAGTATCAATCTTCATTATTTTATCCAAACGTCTCAGTGCACTATTGCGGAATTAATTCGGATCGGCGGTTCTTTAGATACACGTTTTCGCGCGTTTTTCCTGGGTACGCAACTTACCGCGTGGCTTTTGGCGTGGTCTCTTCTGATTGGGTGATTCAATCCTGGGTCGGTTGGAACTTTACTCATGACACTCCCTCAATGACTCTGATTTAGGTGCGCGCTGTTACAAAATTTGTCCTTGAACTCGGCTTAACCGGTCGTCTTCAGGAATAACTACCAATTTTGCTTCTGTTGTAATCATTGCAACACACTACCTTGGCTCCCCCTTTGTCAATTTCAACATGTACTGCCTGGGCATCAGTAATAATAATAATAAAATCATGAATACTTATTCATCGATAGATTAATAAGGGTTCATTTATCCTCAGCAAGGTTTTGAAATTCGAAGCAAGTGATTGATTTGGATTTTAAAAACAATATCCACAGTAGTAAAGATAACATCTCTCAAGTACCTCACTCGTCTGCCTGTGTTTACATTCCACTGACCTAATTAGTGCGCGCGCTCCACGCTGCAATGTCATTCACACGTCTCGCAGGACCTCCCCTCTCTCTCGCACGATTACAACTCCTGACGGACCAGCTGTCTTGTTTACAAACAAAGCTCGCTCTACCCAGGTACTACATGGCCACGTATATTTGAGTGTTGGCTCTCAATAAAATTCTGCAATAATGATCTGCATTCATAGTCCTGATTATTCGTCAAATGGTTCCCTTCTATAATACGGCTTGAGATTAGCGCTACTGAAGACAGATTTAGCGCCAGTGCTCAATTCTTCAAGTCTGTAAGCATTGTTACCCAAATTCTTAATGATGCGGAACGGGCCAATAAATTTTGGACAGAACTTGGCAAATACTTTGTTTTTAGGATCAGATATCGGTGGTCTTCGAACAAGCACTAGTTCCTGTTCCTGTAATTCACGATGAAATTTCTTTCCTCTGTATCTCCTCAGTCTTCGGTCCGCTTGGTTCCTCATGTGCTCCCTTGTTCGCTGAATTCGCAGCTCATGTGCTAATAACGGATCCCTTGGGCATGGAATAGTCTTGTCCCAAGATCTCTCAGACAACCTGTTGTGGTGTACAACTAGTGGGACTTGACCCGTCGACTCGTGCTTTGTAGTGTTCATGCACATCTCAATATCTCCTACTTTGTCAACCCACTTATTATGATCATTAGGAATCATGACTCGGTAATACTTGGCAACACAGCGAATCGTTCTCTCGCTCGGATTTCCACAAGGATGACGAATGCTCGACAGAACATGCTTTATCCCTAGGTTTTTTAGACCTTGCCTAAAAACATTGCTCGTAAAATAAGTACCATGGTCCGATAAGATGAATTCCAGCTTCCCAAGCATCGGAATGACATTGTTCTGAATTCTGCTGAGGACTTGCTTTGATGTCGTCTCTGGATTGGACATAATACTACCATCTTGGAAAACACATCGACACATACAAGAAGGTGTCGGTATCCTCGTTTCCCCTTTACTAGAGGGCCAAAACAGTCAATAGCGACCAGCTCGCATGGTTTTTGAGGTAATAATGGTTTTGGAGGTTGTTTCAACATGAATTTATTTGGTTTAGTGCGCTGACACGCGTCACAAGTTCTGATTACTTCCACAATGGTGTATCGCATCTTAGGCCAAGTAAAAGTTTCCTCTATTGTCGCTTCTGTTTTGTCCGTGCCGATATGTGCTAGACTTTCGTGGACATGCCACTTCAATCCTCTCGGTAATGATGCTGGAACTAGAATTCGCAGTTTGGTGTGATCCTCATCCACGTACTTGTGCAAAAGGTTATTCAAGTACTGAAATTTCGCTTCCTTGGCACGGGCTTCTCGATATTCATGTGAATCTGGCTGTAGTTCCTTCTTGTAAAACTTGATCATCATCATCATCCATGGGTCCTTTTCTTGTTCCTTCTGAATTTCTTTCAGCTTGTCCAAACATCCACGATCCTTAGATGTTAGTGCTATGTGGTGAACATCCGCTGCTATCTCGTTCTCATCTTCAGGATTTCTGCTTAGAGCATCTGGTGTGAAGTTCATCCTCTCAGGGAAATGTTCTATGGTAATGTCGAACTGCTGTATGTAAATGGACCAACGCGAAACTCTTTCACTTGCCATCGTCGTCTTGAATAAGAACGTCAGTGCATGGTGGTCAGTTCTGACAACAGTGGAATATCCAAAGATCATCTTGCGCCATTGTTGAAGTGAGTACAAAATCGCTAGCAACTCCAGCTCTGTCACAGTGTAGTTCCTCTCGTGCTTCCTTAATTTACGACTCGTAAATGCCAAATATGATCGTTTCCTGGGTTCATCAGCGTCCTCTTGGTACAGCATGGCACCGATTCCAATCAATGAAGCGTCTGCCTGAATTATAAATTTCATCTCGAAGTCTGGATACCCTAGCTTCACACAATTCTCCAGTAGGTCTTTCGTGGCTCTAAAGGACCTGTCGCACTCCTCATTCCATGACCATCGATTTGATTTATTTAGCATCTCTTGCATCGGTGCTACTGTTTCCGTGTAACCAGGCCAATTCTCCTTAAAGAAACCTGTCACTCCCAAAAATGCTCTCACGTGTTTTACTTTAGTTGGTGTGGGGAATTTCTTGATTGCGTCAATTTTCGCCGGATTAGGTCTCACGCCTTCAACATCAATTATGTGACCCAAATACAGAATCTCGCTCTGGCAAATGTGCGATTTCTTCAAATTAATTTTCAAATTCATGGTTCTCAAGTTGTCCAAAAGTTTGTTTAGGTTTACCAAGTGTTCCTCCATTGTTTCTGATGCAATAAGTATGTCGTCAACATACCTCGTAGTGAAGCTCTTGACCTCCTCAGTCAGATACCTGTCTAGTGCTCTTATCAATGCACATCCAGCTGTTTTTACACCAAAGGGCATGCGAGACCAGATATAGTTTTGGTTATCAATTAAAAACCCCGTCAATAGTTGGGATTTTTCCTCAAGTTTAAGATGGTGGAAACTATTCGTTAGGACGACGCTAGAATATATCTTCTTCCCACGGAAGCCCTTCAATACATCCTTGACCCTTGGTGCTTGGTCATGCTCAACTAGCAGTTTACTGTTTAAAACCCGAGCGTCTAGGCATAATCTAATTGATCCCTTTGGCTTGGCCACAGCCAATATTGCATTTAAGTATGGGGTTGCTGCTTTTCTTATCATGCCGGAATCTAATAAGTTACTAATAATGTCCTTCACCTGAGCAAAATGTTTCTCTGGGATCGGGTACAATTTACTCTTAAATGGGGTCAAGTCGGTAACTTGCATGGCATACTGGAAATTTAAAACTTTTCCAGGAATCGTGTCGAAAGCTCCCTTATGATGTCTCAAAATTTCTTCTAATTTTCTTCTGTCAGGTTCCCCTACTATTGCCTCCTTAAGTCGCTCCTGAAGTAAAATTTCAAATTTGGACCCGCTAATTTCTTCTTCCGCCAAATGTACCCAAAGTTCCTGCGAAATATCTCGAATGTCAATTTCAACCACTGCTGTCGGGCTTACTCGTCCCTCAGTCAAGTTCTTATCTTATATCGCCTCATTAGTGCATTCTTCAATGACCCAAGTATTCGCCTCTCTCTCTAGTGGACTCTCTTCCATGTTCAGACCCACATGACTTAACCCCTCGACTTGTTTGAAACTCACAGTGTTATTATGTAAGTCAATTATAGCATGAAAATCACAGATGAAGTTGGCTCCCAGAATGACATTATAATTCATCTTTGGTATTACGATGAATGTTTGCGAAAATAAGTGGTTTAATATCTCCAGGTCTAAATATTCTTGGTGCTTGCAATCTATGGTCTTGTCAGGAATGACCCCTCGGACTTTCATTAATGGTACAGGCATAATTGGAACGGTTTGTTTATTTCCAATTTCTTTCAACAATGCTTCCGTGACTAAGCTCACCTGGCTACCCGTGTCGATCAGGCACCTCACTATAATACCTCCAATACGTGCATAAATAATCGGTAATTGTCTGATTACATTGTCTCGGTCCTTCACCACTTCCTCCAGGCACTCATCCGGAAATGCTACCCACTCTTCTATGTTTGCAACAATCAACTCCTCCCGTTCCCTGCGTCTTCCGTTCTCAGGCTATCTGATTTTGGTTCAATCGTGATTTTTTTTATATCCTGGGACCCATGCATTGAGTTCCGCCGGTTGTCATCGCGTCTCTCCTGCTGCCGTAATAAGCTTTCCGCCCACGCTCCTTGGTGATTATCTGGGCTTTGCCTATTCGCCATCGCACGCCCCCACTTCTCTTTCTCTGTTTCTTCGGCATTTAACTCGTCCAAATATTTCTGTGATTCAGCGTACCGCTCGTTCCAATCATTGCGATAGTCCCCTTGATTATCTTGCCGATAATTCCTTGTATTGTTCCACCTGCCTTCTCCGTTCCTTTGGTAAGGTCTACCCTGCCTTGGATTTCCCCTCCAGTTAGTATACTCTCGCTGGTACTTCCACTGATTGTTCTGATTATTATTATTATTATTATAATTATCACGGCGATTCTGGAAGTTCCTATTGTTGTTATGGTATTGGTTTCGGCCATCGAACTCCTGCCGTCTGGGCGTAAATTGCGTTCCGGTAGACTGTGTCTTGGTTTGATTATTTTGATTGTGATTAGTTTGATGCCCTTGTACAACTTCAGCTGTGTTTGCACACTCCATGTTCCGTCTCCCTGTCTGCGGACTGATCATACTCGTCTCATCCAAATGGCGGAGTATCTCCTCGGCCTGAACTGCGGTCTTGATATTACCGGCCACTAAAAATTGCTGAATATTCATTGGAAGCTGCTTACTGATGGTTAAAACCATGTTTTCCTCTATAGGCGGGTCGTCAAATCACGGAATTTAACCAGCTGTTGGCTAAAGAACTCAGAAAACCTGGTGGGATGTGTACTGTGATATTTCCTGGTGTATAGATCCATCCTCAACCCCTGCTGCAAAGACGGACTCCAGAACTTTCTCAAGAATGCCTCTCTAAACTGGGCCATGTCATTAAATGTGTATTTGAAACTCTGGAACCAAATTAAACTTGGGCCCTCCAAAAATTTCTCAACCATCCGCTGCTGTTTTGCGGGACTGACGTGTTGATCGTTAAAGTAGTCATCCAGCTGACGTAAAAATGCTTTAGGAGTGGATCCTGAGTTCTCCCTGAATTTGTCGGGTTTAAAGTCGTTCCCCCTAATTACTTTTATCACTTGGGCAGGTGCCAAGCCGGGTTGTGGAGTTGATGTCTCGCCTCTGTAGTGTTGGAATGTGTCGCACGTTATCTTTGGACTACCACTCTGGCTGTCGTGTATTCTCCAGCTGAATATTGTGCAGGCGTGTGGTTGAACAGCTCTCACTGCCAACTCGTAGATATACAACTTCGCCAGGCAATGCGCATCATCTCTGGTACTCTACGTTGCACCCCTACCCAGTGGCTACCTGTACTTTGTAATATCGCTCCACCCCATTTAAGGAGACAGCAAGCTCTTGTTCGCTTGTGGTACAGGATCAAAGAAAATGCTGAGCTTCCTATTCATCAGGATGTCATACGGCTCTCTACAAAGAGATTGAAATCCCGAAAGCCAGAATGCAAAACGGCTATTGATCTTTCGTCCACTGAGTTCAACCTCCGAAATGCCTGGAGAGATGAATGGCGAAACTCCTCACCTCGCGGCTTACTCCAAATCAGTGACCCCACCACAAGACTTGCTGGTTTTAATCTTCCTCGGGCAGTTTGGTCAAGGCTCAACAGAATCCGATGTGGTACCGGTCGAACAGGTGCAGCCCTACACCAGTGGGGTTGGATAGATTCCCCCCGATGTGACTGTGGTTCTGAAATGCAAACTATCGAGCATATTGTGCAGGAGTGCCCTCTGCATTCATATCCCGGCGCCTTGGATGATCTCCACTCAGCAACTCCTGATGCAATTGCGTGGATTACAGACCTTCCTGTCCAAATTTGATGTGATGGTCCTAATGCTGTGAATAGTGTTTAAAATTGTAAATAGTGTATACACTGTAATTATTTTTCTGTCTTGTTAGCATCATACGCTAAATAATTTGGACACTGACCTCGGTTCGTATCCTCAGCCAGCTTCGAGCCCACCGGACTTCCAATACTTCCCTGTTTGCCTACTGTGTTTTCTGCAGAGAATAAAGTAGCGTTTTCTAAGGACCTTATCTCGTTCTTAATTGTGAGGTCTGTGTGTTCTTGAAGTTTGGACTTCATATTTTCCTCCAAAGCCTGCATCCTAGAATTGTACTCGCTTAGCCGCTTTAAGATCGTCAGCCTATCTCCTTTAGTTTCGTTCACCTGCTTTTCCCAATCTTTCCGGATCCTGTTCTTCAAACTACAATTTCTTCTTCGCTCCTTTCCTGATTCTTCTCTAACTCTTCTCGTATTTGCTCTTGTATCGACTGCTGGGTTTTAACTAATTGTTCTCCTATCTCTTGTATCTGCTCTTGGTTTTTAGTTAATTGGTCTTCCAAGTTTTCCTGATTTTTATTTAGCTGGTCTTCTAGGTTTTCGCGCAAGTGCATCCGTTCCTTTTCCGTTTTTATTTCAAGCTTGTCGAGTTCCATTATTAATTCGAGTACATTATTATCGACTGAATTAATCTGCTCCTTTATGCTTTCGTTCTTGGGCTCTAGTCTCTCAAATTGCCCCTGTAATTCATCCCGCGCGCTTTTTATTCCAGCCGTGTTGTTTAAGCATGCTGTCTCAATCTTTTTTATTTTTTCCACTACCATTTCATCTAATTGTACAAGTTTATTGTCGAATTTAGATTCCAACTTCTTAATTTCTCCTAATTGCTTTGAGTTATTTTCCGCTACCTCACCTGCCAGTTTCTCTAATTCTACCCTAGTACTTTGGTTTATTTCATGGGTGATCTTTTCTAACCGTACTGTTTGTACTGTTGCCTGCTCTGATAGTTTATGGTTTAATTCATTCAACTGTTTATTATTATTCTCCCGCAACTCGTGTAACTGTTTATCGGTATCCAATTTCTGGACCTGCAATTGGACCGTAATGCTACTGTTCACGTCCTGTAATTGTTTGTCACTGTCTAATTTCTGAGTTTGCAATTGCGTAGTTATGTCGTTTAATTGTTTATCACTGTCTAATTTCTGGGTTTGCAATTGCACCATAATGTTACTGTTCATGTCCTGTAACTGTTCTTGCGTTTTTGCAGACAATTGCGCAGTCAACTGCACGGACATCTGCTCCATTAACACTTTGATTTCTTCGATGCTAGCCATCGCACAACACACAAATATATACTCAGAGAAAAACAGGGTCATGCACCTGGGATTTCAGTCATTCACACGCACACATGTCTTGATATTTAAATACCGGTACTACTGATTCTAATTTAATAAAAATTTCAGTAATCAAATTTTACTGAATAATGACTCTTATTTCCAAACAATAAAATAACTCCCTTGTGATCTGCTTTTAAATTCCTAACCAACAGAATTTACGAACAACACCAATTAACCGAAGTTAATTAAATGTAAAAAATAAGGCAACAACTTCCTGCTTTGACTGAGTTCAATAATATGCAAATTTTCTAATTTTATGCCGGGCGCCAGAACAAGTTAACAACAAATGCAATATCAACTTCTAACCTTGTTCAATATTTCTAACTTTAAGAAGTCAGTGATTTTACTAATGCACATGGCGGTACAACGTCGCCTCAATTTACTGAATTTACACTTGCCCGCCTGACCTGGCATTATTTCTCAACGAAATAAGTATGAGATCAGCAAAGCAACAACAACTACAGTCCCACTAGGGCAGCCATTTTTGATATATGAACTCTTGCAAAGAATCTTATGAGACTCAGTTCCGGGGGGTGTAACAGTCCATTTCGTAAGTTGTTGTTAAAGCGCTTCATTAACATGCAGGGTAACACATAACAAAATAACATGCAGGAAGAAGTGAATACCAGGGTTATAACAAATGAATTTAATAACAGATCAACTATTTACAAGTAAAAAAAATAAACAAAACAAATCTCCCAAATGACTCCCAACTGAATAAATTACTTGCCATAAATAGGCTTAATCTCAGAAGAGATTATAAATTGGACCAAATGTCCCAAATGCTTCAATGACATTGTGTATGTGTGCGGTTGTTCTACATGCTTAACGATGAGTACAAATAAATGCGAGATTCGTCACCATCCGGTAAACCTTCAGAGGACGAATCTGCATTGTTTAGAGCTAGACAGACGCGGGGAACCAACTATACACTACTTAAATTAATCTGACACTTCCTACACTAAATAAACAACAAATAATTTCCGCTTGAAATTGGAGTCAAGAACTGCCGTAGCAAAAAACATTAATGCCTAAAATTAGGACTTTTCAAAATCAACCCAAGTTAATTAACACGTGACCAACAAAAGAAATACACATATGACCGCCTGTCATTTTTACAAGTAACTACAACTACACCACACGGGTGTCACAACAGACAAACTAACATGACCTGAGTCATAGAAAATCACTAGGCTCAAAGCCAACATTTACATCATTAAAACAATATTCCATTCATACGATATGCGATAATTGGTAACAGACATGGCGAACTCCCCAATTAATTACGGTCCAAATGACCATCACAAAAGAACAGGTTTGCTAATGATAGCTTATAGGGGTCAGTCGGTCAGCTGGACTGCCTAACAATGAGTCACCGAACCTAGACGGGCGCTAAGTGGAAATCTGCACATCTGTCAACCCACGTGTTAATAACCTCGACCTCCCGTGGCACGGGATCGAGTCTCGAAGAAGCGTGCTCCCAAAGCACAATATACGTGTGTGTGTCAGAATAAAATATCTCAGCATTTCCCCTAGGAAATCCAAGAAAATCAACACTGGACAAGGTACAGTAGCCTCCAAGGAGCGCCCTGCCTTTCCATCAAAAATAATACCACAACAAGAACAATATGAGGGCGGTAGCACCACCTACCCCTCATCACGAAGAATCAATACACACACCTGACACATGAACACACACAGAATCACACGTATGGGTTTGACAGAAACCTGAAATAAATGACATAGATATTTTTCCACCAGCTTGCGCTTCCGTTCTAGTCCGTGACTAACAAACCTGGAAAGGACTCAAAAAAATGCTAAATAATTAGACCTAAAGTGTTCTACAGTTACATCTTAATTTGTTGCGCTGGGCAACCCTAGTATGAGTAATAACCTGTTCATTAAAACATCTTACAATAATTACCTCCCTTTCCTATAACAAAAAAAATGAACTTTAATAAAGCGCCACTTATCGAATGTAACGAGTTTCGCATTCGCATGGATAAAATCAAATACACGCGCCGTGTACACTAAATATGACTCCAAAGAAAAAATACAACAAACAAATTTGGCCACGCACCAACGTACATTTAAAGATGATAGTATCAGCACAAAAAAATCTAAACACAAGAAAAAGAATGAATGAACTATTTACAATGTTCCCGTGCCTTATCTAACTACATATTGAGTAAATCAATTTTTGTATATCACCGCTTCAGCTTGCAGAACATTAACCTCCGTCCCGGTGCATTTCCCTACGGGAAATTTAGCTCTCCATCGTCGACGTCGTTGTAGAAGCGATGCACATCAATCCATCACATGACCAAACGTCGGACATCTTGGCGAAGTTTCTTGGACAGAAATGTTCAATGTTAATAATATTGCCTAGCTATAATCGCTGTGAGCTACTACTTTCACTCACGAATATGTCCTAATGCGATTACTGATCGTAGACTTGCCCTATTTTAGCATTTGCTTAACACACACACAAATATCACTCAAAAATATTATACACAAATTTATATAAAATTACACACTTCAAACTCATCGCCACTGGCTTGAAAACAAGTCATAAACATTTCTATCTTGCAGTCCTTATCTCGCCCAGAGATCTCCACTGCTCTACGTGAACCTTGCTCACTTGAGCACAAAGTAAAATGTTAGTCAAGTACGCTCATTAGCGTTTGAAAATCGTGACGCAGAGTGACGTGAACCTTGCTCACCAGAGCTCAATAAAGTTGTCCTCGAAACAGCTTCTCACCGATCAATTTATTGGAAACTGACAGAATGAGGTAGAGTGGGGAGAATTTGAAAAAATAATCTGGAGTTTTCATCACACAAACTTGGGACTAGTATCAATCTTCATCATTTTATCCAAACGTCTCAGTGCAATATTGCGGAATTAATTCGGATCGGCGGTTCTTTAGATACACGTTTTCACGCGTTTTTCCAGGGTACGCAACTTACCGCGTGGCTTTTGGCGTGGTCTCTTCTGATTGGGTGATTCAATCCTGGGTCGGTTCAAACTTTACTCATGACACTCCCTCAATGACTCCAATTTAGGTGCGTGCTGTTAAAAAATTTGTCCTGGAACTCGGCTTAACCGGTCGTCTTCAGGAATAACTACCAAGCTTGCTTCTGTTGTAATCATTGCAACACACTACCTTGCCTCCCCCTTTGTCAATTTTAACATGTACTGCCTGGGCATCAGTAATAATAATAATAAAATCATGAATACTTATTCATCGATAGATTAATAAGTGTTCAGTATACATTTGAAAGTGATTGATGGAGAGCCCAATTTTTCCTCAAAGGGAATATTCAACGTAGCAGTGACTCTTACTATGCAAGGTTGTCGTATTTGGTACGGGCATGGAGCCCGAGCAAATACACAGTCCATGGTACTTGCTCTCGAGCCTGATGGACAAAGACCTCCAGGACGACCAAACAGGCGTTGGATGGATACCCTACACGATGATATGCGCATCGTAGGCCTTCGCCCATTACATGCATCAAACTGCAACAAATGGAGAGCGAGGTGCAGAGTGGCGGTCTCCAAAAAATAAATGGGAACAGCGCCGGGAAGAAGAAGATGATGAAGAAGAAGAAGACGAAATGTTATGAGACTGAACTATTATTTATTTATCGTGTCAGAAGTACAAAATAAACATAGACAAATTAAACACTAGAAATATTAACCCTGCAATGCTCGCGCAGTATTTTACGTCATAGAAGGTCGCGTGGCGTCTGGGAGACGCCATTTAGAATCAGAGGCATTTCTGCTATACCAAGTTGTGATAAACGATTTAAATTAATTTCAGGGCATTTTGAAAAAGTAATTAATCTTTTATATTGATATAAAAGCATCTAACGAAGCACATTTATAATTTATTGAATAAGATATGAATATAATACCTTCAAAGAATAATTCCCAGCAATCGTTAGGAGTCTTAGTTAGCTTCGCAACACCTTTCACACTAGGTAAATGTGTGGCGATATTTTGTCGGCGGGTTCGAACATTTCTAGGAGGATTAGCCGTACGCCACTTAGAAACTGTATAATGCCCTACGAAACAATCACTATCACTTTCATTTTCCCCTGGTTCATCACTACTGTCTACGTCTTGTTCCGTGTCAGTACTTTCACTCCTGGATTCTAGAATATCTTCCTCCTTATCACTGTACAATGCACCTTCATCATCATCATCTTCAGAATCATCTTCCTCAGGCAAACTCTGCACAATCCTTCTATGATCAAGATGATTGAGGATACCGGTATATCTCATCTCCTTTCCACTTATTTTCAGACCTAAAAACGTGAAAAAAGTGAAAATATAACGTTTCAGCAAGAAGCCATGCAATATAAGACACCATGAAGAATAATTACGGTAAATTTTTTGAAGAGAATACCTCAGTACGAGTACTTACTTTATCGCAGCTAATGTTGCGTGGCGTCTGTCAGACTCCGTACACACTCGTGTAACAATGACTCACCACCACACGCGCTAAACTAACACTGGCCCACTGATGCATTATTACGTTGGTTATGAATAGTTACTTGAAAGGTAGATGGCATTTCCAGTCAGTGGTCTTGAAAGTTTCCTTTCAATTACAAAAATAAACTAATGTGGCGTCTGTCAGACGCCGCGCAAGCACTGCAGGGTTAAACACGGGTTGACCAATAATTTGCAACGACAAGTGCATTTGAAGTTGCTCTCATTAAATCTTTAATGGTGCAAGTGTCTGGAGAAGAAGGACACAGTAGAGGATGCTCATTAGTCTGCTTAGTACCTCACTAGCAGTAAACTGATTCCACAGGAAGGCCCTATTTCTGCTGGTTGGTCTTGCATCTCGTGGTACTGGAGCGTAGCCGATTAAGAGACTTCCATGTTGTCCACTTTTCTGAATGTCCAGGGGGAAGCTCTTCCTTTGGGAAGATCCATTCTCTCAAATATTGACATTTTCCCCGCCACATCGAGATTCTTGCTTGCTGTGATGTTCCTTTAAGAGCTTCAGTGGTTTTCAAGAAGTTCTTTCTTGACAGAACTGAAACTTGTAAAGATAGCTGATAAAATTTGCAACATGCACCTGTGCACCCTCACAAATCTTAAGACTCCATATTCAGGATGTACTATCGCTTGCATAAATAACGGGACGCCTTGCCGTGCGGGAGTTGAGTTTTCGAGCTATCAGGTTGCCATCACTTGGTGTGTTCTCGGGAGGGGAATGTTCAGAGTCGTGGTTGGGCAGCTGTCCTTGGTGGCAAGGGGGAAGAGGAGGGGGGAGTGTGGTATCACCTGTTAATCACAAGAGGCTGACAGTGGCTCAGTAACACGACAGCAAACTCGATTTTGATGTCCGTGACTTTTAATATGAACGACCGTTTGGTGAGGAAGGGGGAAGATGGTTGAGCTCTATGAAGCTGGAGTCGGAATAACAGAAATTTTATTAGTTTAGGACGTTTGCGATGTCTTCTTTTTCTTCTTATTAAACTGCGTTTAGTCCCTAACTGTGAAAACTCGATTCTCAAAAGAATCCACACACAGTAAAACTCAACAGTGCATTTCTAACGAGATTTAACTATTAATGGGTTACTTGGCATTTTAATTTAGATTTATTAAAACCGCCTCGTGTCGCCTCCGTAGCGTAGCGGTCAGTATGGTTAGCTGCCGCCCCGGAGGTCCAGGGTTCGATTCCCGGCACTGCCACGAAACTTGAAAAGTGGTACGAGGACTGGAACGGGGTCTACTCAGCCTCGGGTGGCCCAAATGAGTAGAGGGGGTTCGATTCCCCCTCAGCCATCCTCGAAGTGGTTTTCCGTGGTTTCCCACTTCGTCTTCAGGCAAATGCCGGGATGGTACCTTCTTCAAGGCCACGGCCGCCTCCTTCCCTCTTCCTTGCCTATCCATCCTCACCATCCCTTACCTTCCCTCATGAGGCCCCTGTTCGCTTTGCAGGTGAGGCCGCCTGGGCGAGGTGCCAATCCCAGCTCACCAGTTGTATCCCTTCCAATTCGATGTTCCCAGCTCTAGGACACTGCCCGTAGAGGCGGTAGTGGTGAGTTCCCTCGCTGAGTCCGTGGGTTCCACCGACCTGGAGGGTAAACGACAAAAAAAAAAAAAAGTCTCGTTATCTGTAACAATCTTCCAAGCGCGAAACTAAAGATAATCAAAGTTGGCGCTGTGCTCCTCGGTCTGTCCCCCTCCTCTCCCCCCTTGCCTACAAGGACAGGTGTCCAATCACGGCTCTGAGCATTCCCCTCCCGAGAACACCCCAAGTGATGGCAACCTGATATCTCGAAAACTCGACTCCCGCTCGGAAAAGCGGCCAGTTATTTATGAACGCGTTAGTACCTCCTTTGCGAACGATCTATAATCCTGAAACGGACTGTACTACCTGTTGATTTAAAGACCGACGCGGCGAGCACTCGCATAATCGTTACTGAATCGGTTCACCTGCAGGCTATAATTACTGTATGGAGGTAATCGTTAAATAACGAGCTTAGGAACAATGACTTTCACCGTGCGACCTTGGAGAAATTAGAACGGGGTAATAATATGAAGATCACAATAATATTTACCTTTTGTAGTCTTGCCTCTCATACTGTGAGCTGACACAAATGATTGTGGTAGTTTTATTTTCGGGCTTTCATCAACCCGCGATTTATTGTGTGCATATGAATCGCTTAGCGGCTTCGGTGGCGTAGTTGGTAGCATGCAGAGCTTCTATGCCCAAGGTCGTGGGTTCAAACCCGGCGGAAGTCGTCGGATTTTTTTAAGAGCGTTAAAAATACCTCAGCATGCCTTCCTTCGGAGGAGAAGTAAAAGCGGTGGTCGCATGTCATAGATTTATGGCATGTATAAGAACCTTCCACTAATTGCACTTTTGAGAAGCTAAATATAGGTTATATTTGACTAACGCTCTTACGTTCAAACGTTCATCGCCAGGAGCTGAATGCGGTGGCATCTAGAAACAAAGCTCAGAACTAGTTGTTGACGGTGGCGTTTAGTAGCAAAAGTAGGAACTACTTCAAAATTGGTTGTCTGCAGCCCTTACGTGAATAAGAAAACAGATAACACCCACTAACACAGCCATCACAATTAACATCGGATATCAGACAGATTCTACACACACCCAAAGTACACGAGGCTACATGACCGTGTTTTCGCACCACAGGGGCCTATATAAGGGGGGTGCTGAGGGGTTTTCCAGCCCCCCCCCCGAAAAAGCCAATAAAAATTACGAAAATGTTGCTTTGGTAAGAGCATAAAATAATTGTAAATTTGGTTGTACCCTAATCTTAAATCATTGGCTAAGTTATAAACAATATTAAGATTGAAATTAGACTAACTCGTGGTGTAGTGGCTAGCAATCTTGGCTATCTCCCCGGAGGTCCGAATTCGATTCCCGACTCTGCCAAGAAATGTTAATTCTGGTCTGAGGGCTGGAACAAGGTACACTCAGCCTTGTGAGGCTAAACTGTGAGTTCCACAGTACGATACTTTTGAGAAATAAATTATCAACTTATAAAAAAAAACTGTTTACCTTTCTGCTTAGTAAATTGAAAAATATTTAGCTATTTGCCATTCACACTCCATAGGCCATAATTGAAAATTCATTAAGTATAACATTTTATTTGTGTTTTGTGTTGTATTTTACAACTTCTTTTGTATTGCCAGTGATTGTAGGCTATATAAACTTTAAATCTTATCTAAAATAAATACACAAAGTTATATATTGGTTGATATTTCTGGGTATTTTGCGGTGACAATCCCCCGAGAATACTCACAATTTTCCAGGACAGTCAGTCCCCCCCCGAAAAAAATATTGTATATACGCCCCTGTGTCGCAGTCCCTAAACTGAGGAACCAACCAATTAACCTATAAATCGCTTGAAGTTGAAAGGGGACTTCTGACGCTTTCTAGACTTTACATGAAAAGAAAAAAAAGAAATGTCTAGGTGATGGAAAATGTCAATCTATGTTTCACACTTCTGCCAGTGCATGACGCTTATACTAATGCACACTTCAGTGCCCGAAAATACAAAATCCAATTGATAGATTGTGAAAAAATGACAGATATTAGTATTGAAGAATTCCCCTTGATAGGCCAACATCAAATGGAGTGAAATGTGGAACTCTGAATGCCAACTTCCACATAAAACCCACAAATAATTACAACATGTATTGTTATTGCTCTTGAAATGTATAAATTCAATTCTCAGTATGAACACTGAACCAATACTTAACTTAATACTCTTGTAATATGATAATGAAGTACAATAGAAATGCAAGAATCATTGAAACACAGAATGCAATAATTCCAGTAACAGAAACAAAAAAAAATGCAAGAAGGATACAGTCAGTCTGAGAGACTAGACTTTGTATAATTTCAAATGACACATGCTACAAATGCTACACATGTTAGAAAGGCTCAGGAGGGCTTCTCACTTCGGTCGAAGCCCCAGGACTCTTTCAACAGACTCCATTACCCATTAACTTAGGCTTCCCGCGCGGGCACCTCTTTAAGGGTCACCCTGTATTCTTGTCTGACATCTTGTACACCTCATTAAGAGTCACCTTGTATTTTTATCTGGCATCTTGTATATCTCTTTAGGAGTCACCCTGTATTCTTATCTGGCATCTTGTATACCTCTTTAGGAGTCACCCTGTATTCTTATCTGACGTCTTGTATATCTCTTTAGGAGTCACACTGTATTCTTGTGTGACATCTTGTACACCTCTTTAGGAGTCACCCTGTATTCTTGTCTGACATCGTGTACACCTCTTTAGGTGTCACCCTGTATTCCTGTCTGACATCGTGTACACCTCTTTAGGAGTCACCTTGTATTCTTATCTGACGTCTTGTACACCTCGTTAAGGGTCACCCTGTATTCTTATGTGACATTGTGTACATCTCTTTAGGAGTCACTCTGTATTCCTGTCTGACGTCACGCACTCGCCGCCTCTGTATCGTATAACGGCAGACCCCAGCAGTAAACTCAGACTCGGCGCATATGCACTGAACAACATGATGACGTCATACACGCCGTAACCGTAACGCATAACGTTAGACCCAAGCATAACGACGAAGTCGGCGACATCATTTGAAATGATAGACAAGCACTGATATTATGCAAAAAGAGTACAGATTGCTCTTGGCTAGAATCACTCAATCACAGAACAGAGCCGTGGAGTGGACTGCAGAAGTCTCATTTGAACACACAACGGTGCCTAACATCTGACGTATCGCATTAAAAACTAATACTTCGTAAAACCTGCAGAAGTCCCCTTTTAACATCAAGCGATTCATATATAGAATCATTCGAGTTGTTGATTTATTTGGGAGCTTTGCGACATCGCGGTAATTTAGCCCCGTATACTTGGGTGTATGTGGTATTTGCCTGATAACCTGTCTTATTGTGATGGCTATATTAGTTTGTGTAGTTTTAAAGTCAAGTGGGGATTGGGAAGAAGGTAACTGTGGCCGTAAGTTAGGAACCATCCCAGTATTTGCCTGGAGTAGAAGTGGGAAACCATGGACATCCACTTCCAAATTGACGGAGGTGAGAACTCGAATCCACCTATTCTCAATTTTGCCTTACGAGTCTGAGTGCACCCGTTCCAGTCCTCAGACCAGTATTACATTTCTTTCCAGAGTAGTGAATCGAACCTGGTTCTCCAGGGTGACAGCCAAGCATGCCAGCCGCTACACTTTGAGGTGGTCGGATTCAGTCAAATAACGTGTGTTATTACGTTGTCCAGAGTAGTGTTTTTATTTGTAAGTAAGGCTAGGATAGGAAAGAAGGTGTCTGTGGCCATTAGTTGGGAACCAAACCAATATTTTCCTGGACTAGAAGTAGGAAACCACGAAAAACCACTTCTGAAATGGCCAAGGTGGAAATCGAACCTATATCTTCGGAGTTTTACCACATGAGGCTGATTGTACCTCATTCCAATCCCCACACCCGTTTTAATTTCTTGGCAGAGCCGGGAAACGAACCTGAGTCTCAGGGGTGACAGCCAATAATGTTAGCCACCACACGATCAAGGGACAAGAGCTTACGAATTTGCAATTAATTAAGACTTATATTCTCTACCTGCCAAGAAATGGTCAGCATTAGGCTCTGCATTTTAGATGTATTGAGAAAATTAATTGTTAATATAATTTTAAATGAATCTTGTTACTTAAATTTCTTTAATTGTATAAAATTCCTCCAGTATATACACGACGCGGCTCTATCCTGTAAGCCTAGAAGATAAACTAGACACAGGCCGCGAAAGCCTACGATCTAAATTTATTTTAAAATTTGGCACAGCCGCTATCTTGTGTTTATGTAAACAATTGAACTAAAGTAGATGTCAGTGCATTACGATGTGTATAAATCATTTGCTGTACCATGTTTGACTGCGCTCGGATCGTTAAATCCCGAGAAAAGTCTATTTAAATGTTTCAACTTTAATTGGGGGCCATGTTAGTTTAGTACTTAATAGTTTTTTGAAATTCACATACAGCAGGTAAACGTTCAGTAATGCCCATCATTATCGTGCAAAATTTCACGGTGATATCAGTAATAGTTTCGGAGATAAGGAATGTCAGTGAATTATTTCGCACAGTCTTCATGTTCGATTTGAGAGACGTAATAAGAGTTGAAGGGCGCGGTCATGATATGACAAAACAGTACTATGACCTTACCGAGTTTTAAATCACTCCAGCCATTTAGATTTTATTAGGGACACACACACACAGAACGCGCACATATACACTTCCACACACACACACAGACAAAAGGTGATCTCCTGAGCCTATTTTTTTCATAAATGAAAATAGGCTAAAATAAAGAAACACGCTATGAATGGGGAACATAAAACTCCTCTTCGCCAGTTCTCCATCTCTTGACAGTCGAAGAAGGCTACTAATTTCCTGTCTTACGTAAACATTTCCCCATGGATAAATTCCGCGTTAGTCAGGCTGTTCCAAATCCACGAGTTTGAGTATGCGTACACGCGAGTACTCAGCAGTGATGCTCGGAGCACGGTTGGAGAGGGACGGGGGGTGATAGCCAATATATCACTGGGCGAAGGTCATAGCACAAGTCCATGCGCTTCCTGCCAATCTTGATGTATCACCTGATACAACTCATCAATTCTTCTAGGTTTGTGCCGTGTCTTGTGTGGGGTTTCGCCTAGGACACCAAGCTGGCTCATCGGCGGGCTCTTGGTGTCCCCGCCCGGACACCGGCTTTCACCGGCCATGAAAGCCAATGTACCATCTTTTGGGAAGCCTTCATAGGGAGGTTAAGGCTGCTTGAGCTTTTGGTTCTCGCAGTCAAGTGGTGCAGTTGCACCTAATATAAAGGGAGGTGGCGCGCAGTTCGTCACTCCTGTGGGGGTCCGGGCGGGGACACCAAGAGCCCGCCGATGAGCCAGCTTGGTGTCCTAGGCGAAACCCCACACAAGACACGGCACAAACCTAGAAGAATTGCTGAGTTTTAATTCACCGGCCGTGAAAGCCAATGTACCATCTTTTTGGAAGCCTTCATAGGGAGGTTAAGGCTGCTTGAGCTTTTGGTTCTCGCAGTCAAGTGGTGCAGTTGCACCTAATATAAAGGGAGGTGGCGCGCAGTTCGTCACTCCTGTGGGGGTCCGGGCAGGGACACCAAGAGCCCGCCGATGAGCCAGCTTGGTGTCCTAGGCGAAACCCGAGACAAGACACGGCACAAACCTAGAAGAATTGCTGAGTTTTAATTCACCGGCCGTGAAAGCCAATATACCATCTTTTTGGAAGCCTTCATAGGGAGGTTAAGGCTGCTTGAGCTTTTGGTTCTCGCAGTCAAGTGGTGCAGTTGCACCTAATATAAAGGGAGGTTGTGCGCAGTTCGTCACTCCTGTGGGGGTCCGGGTGGGGACACCAAGAGCCCACCGATGAGCCAGCTTGGTGTCCTAGGCGAAACTCCACACAAGACACGGCACAAACCTAGAAGAATTGCTGAGTTTTAATTCACCGGCCGTGAAAGCCAATGTACCGTCTTTTTGGAAGCCTTCATAGGGAGGTTAAGGCTGCTTGAGCTTTTGGTTCTTGCAGTCAAGTGGTGCAGTTGCACCTAATATAAAGGGAGGTGGCGCGCAGATCATCACCCTGTGTGGGTCCGGGCGGGGACACAAAGAGCCCGCCGATGAGCCAGCTTGGTGTCCTAGGCGAAACCCCACACGAGACACGGCACAAACCTAGACGAATTGCTGAGTTTTAATTCACCGGCCGTGAAAGCCAATGTACCACAGCCTGATAAGTTTGCATTTTACAGCTTTTTTAGCACAGTGTTCCTGGACATTCTAGAATCTACTTCGGGGGAGTATCGCTAAAGCATATCAGAGTAGCTTCAGCTGTACCTTCGCAGATTAGTGGTGATTGGTATTGTTGGTTTAGGTTTTAGTATTGCTTGGTAGTGCTATAGTTCTAATAAACTGGGAGTGTGATTGGAAGCCAGGTATTGTTCGGTAGAGTTTAACTGCCCGGTAGTGAAAGCCAATACTCCATCTTTTGCATATAAAGTGTTAAAATTCACCAATTATGTACACGGGTACGTAATTAATGACAATCCACCCAGCTCCACATAATACCTTAATAATATAATAACCCCTGGCACTACAGCACATAATGGTTCTAGGCCTACCAAGCGACCACTGCCTAGCCATTTGGCCTGCAGATATTGAGGTGACGCGTGGTCAGCGCATCGGGTCCCCTTGGCCGCAAATGTAGGTTGTCGTAACCGGGGCGCTGCCTCACTGACAGACAGCTACTCAATTTTCCTCACGAGGCTGAGTGCACCCCGTTCCAGCCCTCATGCCAGTTTCTAAAATCCCTAACGGAGCTGGGAATCGAACCCGGGGCCTCCGGGTACACAGCTCAGTATACTCACCAAAAATATTGTAGGCCTATCTGGTATAGCCTAATCTACCCATCGTGGGTGGTTTATTTACAGTAATAATGACGGCAATAATGGTCGATATTTAAATATTATCTAACATAAATAATTGAAGCTACTTCAAGCTCTACTCAATCCATTTGTTTCTCTTTGCGCAACATTTAAGTGTGCACCGCTCTCATGCATTGTTATATAGATTATAATGCAACGAAGTTGAGTTAAAATAAGCAGTTATTTCTGAGCTTATCGTAAATTACACAAAATATATCGCCATAGATTAGAGATCCCCCGATTATCCTTTCATAGCTCAGTGCAATCCTCGTAATATGGCTTCGGTGGCGTATTCGGTAGCATGCTAAGCTGCTTGCACGAGATTGCGAGTTCGAACCCAGCCGAAGTCGTCGGATTTTTTAAGAGCATTAAAATCCTTCAGTATACCTTCCTTCGGAGGGGAAGTAAAGCCGGCGGGCCCATGTCATAGATTTAGGGCATGTAAAAGAACCTACCACTACAATTGGCAGTGTGTAGCTAAATTTGTTGGTTATTTGGTTAGAAACGCTCCATCAAGTTCCAACGTTCACCGCTAGGTGTCAATGAAAGTAGCCATCTGGCATCTCTAGTAGCCGAAGATGCAGCTACTTTAAATTGAACTTGACGGGGTGCCCACGGGCGATCAATTGAAATACCCCGCTATGGCAATTGGCTGCAATTCAAATAGCTATATAATAATTTTTCGTTTTGTAGTCAGTTTACCCTCCAGGTAGGCATCTCCCACGAACTCAGCGAGGCATCCCACCATTTCCGCCTCTAAGGGCAGTGTTCTGGAACTTGGCATCGACTCGGGGGATACAACTGGGGAGGCGGGACTAGCACGTCTCCCAGGTGGCCTCACCTGCCTTAAGAGGGATGGGAAGGGATGGGAAGAATGGGAGGGATAGACAAAGAAGAGGAAAGGAGGCGACCATGGCCTGACGGTAGGTTCCATCCCGGCATTTTCCCGAAGTGGGAAACCACGGAACACCACTTCGAGGATGGCTGAGGTGGGAATAGAACGCCCTCTACTCATTTGGATCATCCGAGCCTGAGTAGACCCCGTTCCAGTCCTCATACCACTTTTCAAATTTCGTGGCAGAGGCGGGAATCGAACCGCGGACCTCCGGGGTGGCAGCTAAGCACGCTGACCACTACACCCCTATATAATAATATTTTTCGTGACATGTCCTCGTTTAGAACTTTACATTGCCATTTTACGTTAATAAGATTTACTTCAGATATTTTTGGTAAGGCTGTGCAGTCACTCTAACAAATAATAGGCACACTGGACAAGCATTAGTCACCCCCTTGAAAGAGCACATAGTCGCTTTGGAGTGCTGTAGACGGTGTTGCACTGCTACCAGAAGGTCTTTAGACCTTTCACCACTGACATATGACCATCACGATGAAGTTGATTGAATCTGCCATTCTTCAAGCTGCTCTTTTTTATTGGACCAAACACATCGAAAGTGGACAGTGGCTGACTTGAGGTGTGTAGTGTGGTCCGACGATCCACCACGGTATTTTACCAGTTTTCAAAAGATACAGGCCGCCATGTGCACCGACGGCTCAATCAGGCATTTAACCCGGAGTGTGTACAGTACATACCAATAGTTCATGACCTCTTGTTTATTTTCGACTTGTCTATCTTATGATTAGCGGCTAGCATTCTTGACTCTGCCAAGAAATTTAATTCTGGTCTGTGGGCTGGAACGGGGTATAACCAGCCTCAAGAGGCAAAAGTGAGAAGAGATGGGTTCGATACCCATCGGTCGGGACGGTTCCTGACTTAAGACCAAGCCTGCCTCTTCCCCAATCCTTGCCCAAATTACAAATACAAACACTACTAAAGACACCACAATAACACAGGTTAACCATCAAATTCTACAGCATATTTATATACACACTCAAGTACACGGAGTTAAATGAACACGATGTCCAAGCCCCTCAGAAATGAAACAACAATATATTTTCGAAGGCGTTTACAGGTAATTTTTGTTAAAAATGTTTCCAAATATTTTCTTAAAACAATTTGTTACCAAAAAACATAACTTTCAGTTTTTTTCATTGTTTTAATACAAATGGAGTATCAAAATAAAACGCCCTTTCTAACCTCAGATTAATTTGTGGACAGTGAACTAATGGGGTTAACTTATTAATGGTTTTCCTTTTCGAGTTCAGTGGAAGGTATAC
Organism: Meconema thalassinum; assembly: GCA_946902985.2. Classification (NCBI taxonomy): domain Eukaryota; kingdom Metazoa; phylum Arthropoda; class Insecta; order Orthoptera; family Tettigoniidae; genus Meconema; species Meconema thalassinum. The sequence continues at coordinate 356,288,182 of OX336394.1, read as the reverse complement.
AAATGTTTTGGTACATGAGACAATCAAAATTTATTTTTCCTATTTGGCAGCGATTTTTGCACTTTTTGTAAATGGTAACAAATTGAAGCTAAGACTTATAAGTGTTCACTGGTTAATCGCTTCCGTGAGGATTGAGCTAGCGCAGACCGAACTTTCACCAGTTCGTAACAGCATTTGGCCAACATACGGTTTGGTTAGACAGGTATATACTCCCAGTAATGAGCACTGAACAAGTAACTTGACTTCTACGTAGGCCAAACTCATCTAGCTCACCTTAACATTTTCCCCATATACACACAAATGATTTCAAAAAGACATTAAATATATTACAGTTCAAAATGCAGGTAAATGTTTCCCAAATATTCAATCATTGTGTAAAGTTCGACCAATAAAATGTTAGCCGCCTCACCGCACCTGAAGATCTTGATATTTTACCCAATATTTTCCACATGATTTTCGTAACCAATCATAAATCTTTGACCTCTCTTAACTCTGGAGTCAGAGCGAGTCTCTTGTTCTTGGTAATGTCTTCCGAGGTAAATTTCTTTATGTTGAGTCTCATCCAGGAAATCTTTCTTAGTCCATCTTGTTAATGACAAAATACAGTTATTTCCACTCATTGTCACACAGGCCGCAATAGTACATTTAAAGACGTCATTGTATGGCTCAGCAAACCGCGGTGCCGCCCTCTACTAATAAAAAGTTTCCAACAGTTAATTGTACCAAGTTTTGTTTCACATCACCAGATGTCTCTCTTAGAAAAGGTATGTACCTGGGCATAATCCTACGAACGTCTTACAACGACTCGCACAATGATAGCTGAGAAAAAATACCTGGACCAACGTTTCAAGACAGCATCTAGATGAGGAAAAGCTCAGAAAAAACAGTTTTCACTGCCTGAACAATTCACCTCATTTGCACCAAAAAAAAAACGCAAGAAATTATACGGACATACAGGGTGTAACTTATTTATTTATTTATTCGTGTCAGAAGTACAAAGTATGTGTTAAAAAGACGACTTCAAACTGTTTCTGCCCGGAACTTAGCCACTTCGATAGCACTTGAATTAGCTTCAGTCAAGTCATTCATTGTGCAGCTGTACGGGCACAATGGACAGGAGAAGAGGTGTTGTGTTGTCTGGGTTGCGCCACAATCACACAGGACTGTCTTGGTCGGAAAATGCCACTTATATAAGTTGTCCCTGGATCTTGCAACTTCCACCCTCAGTCTGTTCAGGGACTTCCAGATTAGCCAGTTCTCTGTGTGACCAGGAGGTGGAGATTCCTTTGGTTCCATCCATTCAGACAGACTGCTGGTCCTCTCCTTCCACACGGCAACTCGAGCTGTTGCTGCTGTTCCTTGTAATGGTTGAGTAGTTGTTAGGAAGCTCGATTTTAATCTCCTCTCAGCAGGTTGATATCCGAAGAGTGGGTGTAACTAAAATGTACTGCACTAAATCCAGGACACATTCCTCACACGTAGACGAATACATTTTGTTATATGAATATGGGTCTGGAAACGCTCATTGTTTACCAATCATGGGAAACACACAAGAACATAACGTACCAGCATACCACAAGCAACTCTTTCTCTGAGGAAATGTTCAATATGCCCTCCGTGCGCATTGATACATGCATTAACCCACGGCCGTAGTGAATGTCGGATGCGTTGATGTATCCGTGGAGTACTGCGTATGGTTTCGCAGCCTCCCATAATACGGGCACAGAGACTCTGAACACCTTGTACTGGAGTTCGATACACAAGAGCTTACAAATGCCCTCGCAAATAAAAGTCCAGTGATTTTAGATCCGGAGAGCGTGGAGGCCAGGCAATTGGTCCAACTCTACCTATCCATCTGTCACTAAATCTGTTATTTGGAAGCCGACAGACATTAACACTAAAATAAGATGCTCCATCGTACATGAAGCACATGTTTTGTCGTACAGCTAAAGGAACACCTGCTAATTCACATGGCAACAGGGCCATGTAAAACAAAATACTGGCGGTGAACCTACGGTAATGACAACGTAACCAGACGTAACCAAGAGTGCATGTTCCCCGTGATTCTAAAGTTCTGTTCTTGTGTGCTTCCCATGCTTAATGAATTGGAGAAAATGAGGTGTAACATGGAAACAAAGTTTTTTCAGACCCATGTTCATGTAACATAATTTCTTCGTCTACGTGTGAGGAATGTGTCCAGCATTTTGTGCCGTTACACCCTGTATAGCACGAATGAACCCGACAAAGTAGGCTACGCAGGCTAGCAGACACCAAAAAGAACCTCACAGAAATCAATATTACCCCACTAACAACGACACGGGCTACATACAGACGAAAATAAACTCATATAAGTTTCAACCCAAGATCCTGACAGTAAGGAATTTGAAACTCAAAGATGCATGGACTAAATTAAATAAGACAGTCACATAGCGAAAGGATGAGGAAGTTATAGGACGTTTAGCACAAGGAGATCAATGCTAACTAAAGATTATACGAGCTTCCTAGAAGGCCTGTCTGTTGGGTAGTCAGCCCGGGGTTGCCGGATCCTCAAGAAGTGTCACCGTAAGCTATGTGGGCTGAAACCCACTAGGTCGCACTAAGCAAGGTGAGGAGTAAGGTAGTTTGCAATAGCTTTCCCCAGTGAGTCAGTACAGCAGTGGACCCTTTCACAGCATCCATAGGCACTAACTTTGCCCCAAACACGCAATATATGATAATTATATTGACAATTGACAAGTTTATCACCAACACTACTAACATTCAAAATAAAAATTCTATAGCACCAGATTTGGACGAAAGTAAAGAAATTATACACAACTTGAAAAACAATAAAGCCGCTGGTGAAGATGGGATTAGGGCAGAGATGCTGAAAGCCCTAAATGGTGATATAATCATACAATTTAAAGATATAATTGATGAGATCTGGGAAAATAAAAGAGTTCCTGGGGAATAGAAAGTCGCCATAATACACCCTATCCACAAGATGGGGTCTAAATCTGACCCAAATAATTAATAGAGGCATATCGCTAGTGTCAGTAGCTTATAAAATTCTTTCCAAAGCTTTACTCAATCATGCAGAACCCCAAATAGATTTACAAATAGGAGAGTATCAAAATGGCTTTCGTAAACATAGATCTTGTGTTGAACAGATATGGAATTTTAAACTATTTTGCAAATGAGACAATTAACAAATAAAGACACGACAGTTACTTTTATAGATTTTGCAGAAGCCTATGATTCCATTGACAGAGAATCTCTCATTAACATTCTAAAAGAATTTGGTTTGGATCCTAAAACAACTAACATTATTCAGGATACGCTTAAAAATACCACGTCCAAAGTCCGATTTCGTGGGGAGTTCTCCAAGGCTTTTGAAATAAACATAGGAGTCAGACAAGGTGATGGATTGTCACCATTACTTTTTAACTGTGCTTTGGAGAAGGTGATCCGAGAGTGGAGGAAAACAGACACCGAAGGGGTTAAATTAGGATATCAACGAAATAACATCTATATAGATTGTTTGGCTGTTGCTGACGACATTGCCCTAATTACTGATACACCGGAAAATGCCGAAATACAAATTGAAAATTTAATACAACAAGCAAATAAAATAGGTCTACAAATTTCCTTCACAAAGACAGAATGTATATCCAATGTCAAAAACAGTCCTGATAAATTATGTATTCAATAAAACGAAATCAAAAGAGTGAATTCTTTCAAATATCTCTGTGAATGGATTACAATTAATAATAACGAGAAAAAGAGCCTAACAGTTAGAACAAAGAAAATGAATATTGCTTTCCAGCTCACAAGGAACATTTATAAGAAAAAAGCATTACCTAATTCTTTTAAAATTAAACATTATAATACTGTTGTGAAACCAGAGGCCTTATATGGATTTGAAACGCTCAAATTAATGAATAAAGGCAAAATTAACAAAATCATGGCCATGGAAAGGAAAATAATTAGAAGTATACTTGGCCCTAGAAAAGTAGGAGCAGATTACAACAGACCTAGACCAAATGTTGAAATTTATGAGCATGCGAAGAAGATGATTATCCTTTTTTGACATTTACAAAGAATGAACGATGATAGATTGACAAAGAAAATTTTCAATAAAATTATGAAACTTAAGATACAGCCAGCTTGGTTTCAACAGACCTTGAATGACCTTAAAGAGGCCAATATACAAATTTAAGACATACCTAATAGACAACTCTTTTGGAACAAAATTAAAACTGTCACCTTCAAGGAGGAACTAGAGAGAAGCAGGAAACAGCCACACAACATTGAGGAGCTCCGGCAACAACAATCTGAAAGAATGAAGCAATTTTGGGTGACCAAAAGAAATCATATAGCAAAACTTGATGTATTGATTTAACGTGCTCTATTAAGGGATATTCGATTAAATAAACAATAATGTTGTTATTATTATCTAAAAATACTTTACATTACAATCAGTCTGTTCATGTGGCCGTTTTGGAAAATCCTACTCACAAGTTATTATGGGCGAGATCAGTTATTACCGATGAAACCATACCAGCGAACCGACCAGATATCGTTCTTGGGGACAGAGTGTGGTAGAGAACACTTTTCTCATTGATATCGCAGTGCCCAATTCCCATAATCTGTAACAAACCTGCTGTGAGAAGATCACCTAGTATCTGCCCTTGGCTGAGGGAATGCGACTGCTTATAGTCATCTCTTCTACCGGCATCATCCCTAAATCATTGGATCGCAACCTAGAAATATTTGAAATGTATTCTGGTCTACATATCATCATGCAGAAGGCCGTCATCTTGCAGACCTGTTCCATAGTTCGCTCGTTTCTCAATGTGCCTCCCTAAGAGAAGTTGTCATACCGTCCTGCAAATAAGCCAACGATATGTTGATTTGTTCCCACTGATGTAGTGAAATGAGTATGTCATAATAGTAATAGTAATAGTATAGTAATAGTAATAGTAATAATAATAATAACAGGAAGAACACAGGAATCAGGAGACCTTTATGGATGGAGGAAAGAAAGCTGCTCATAGTGGTTCAGTGCCATTTCGTCCAGGTGCCATTTTGTCCAGCAACAAATTTTCTTGAAAAACGTGCCAATTCGTCCAGCTCGGTTTTACAAATTATAATGAGTGCCATCTCATCCAGACGAAATTTTGACAAGGATTGAGGCAGTGCAGGTATTCAGAGGTCAATGACCCCTGTGCTTACGTGCACAACCACAGGTTGTCAGATATCCACAACTGGCTGTCATATTTCCCTCCCACCCCTGCTGTGAAATTCCATTCCTCCCCTCCCCACCCTTGTTTATCAACAAAGACTTCATTTTGTAAGTATTTTAAATTTCAATTGCATTTTGTAAGTATTTCGACTCTACATTTTTTTTAACGTATTTTGAACCTGACGTACATTTTGTGCGAATTATTCAATCTATTCCTTTTATGAGTATTTTCGTTCTAAATTCCGTTTTGTAAGTATTACCGCTCTCCATTTTGTGAGTAGTTTCAATCTGAGTTCCTTTTTTTGTAAGTATTTTCCTTCTCACTTAATTTTCGTTCTAGTTTACACTTCATTGTCATTTTCGCTATCACCCAGACCGTCAGGGGCCGATAACCTAGATGTTAGGCCCCTTAAATCAGCAATCATCATCATCATCATCATAATTATCACCTGATTTGTGAAAATATTTGTTTCTATTCTCACTATGTTGTTTACATTATAAGCATTCCATTGTAAACTATAGTTGACTGGTGGCAAACGAGCGGAGCGAGTAACGTCCATTATTACAAACATCAAAAAATTATTTATTTCTAACAAGAAACGCAATGAAATGAAACAGTTATTGTAGACCTGTCAAATTGTCAATCATAGGTGTTCGGACGAAATAGCACTAGTGGGCCGGTAGAGAGTTAACCCACCTGCCTCTGTTCGTGGAATTTGGAAGAAATGCCACCTGGACGAAATGGCACGACACCCTCATAGTCAGAGGATGAAGGAGTACTGCAAGAGGAGAATGCTGAATGCCCAAGCGATGAGATGATATGAGCCCCGTGGTCCTCAGTAGACCCAAACGACGAGGAAGAAGAAGAATAATAATCATCATCATCATCATCATCATCATCATCATTATTCTAAGTGTGTCAGGCACGATACGTTTAATAGTTTTTTGAAGTGTTCCCTGAAGTCTACGAGCAAGGCGTGGTGGTTAGGACGGTCGGCAATCTCTGAGAGGGAGGGGACATGCCAAGAGGTAATCCTGGAAAAACTGTACGCAGGATGAGTGTTGTTAGTGCTGGGATTAGAGCCTCGTATCTTCAAACTGCAGCTTATTATTGCTGTAGTGGAGAGTCACGTTACGCGGTTGGCTACACTGATGGGTGCTCAGTTAGAAAGACCTTCAGTGTTTAGGCAGGGAGAAGAGGATTGTAAATTTTCGCAATTCTCCTTCTGGCTATGGAGTAAATTCACGCGCGGATAAACAGAACGTTATTCATATCCACCCCGCATCCGCACGTTTGTTATCCGAATCCACTGATATTACAATAATATTTTAATGTATTAAATAAAGCATAAAGTACAGTGAGTTCTTTTGCTGGAGAGCGGCCGGCGGCCTTCCGCCAGCCAACCGAGCTCGGTCCGCAGGGTTGCGCGAGGCGAAGGTGAGCTAACCAGGATCATTAAAGTCATTAAGTCACTAAACATTCATCAACGATGGTGTGAAGTGTCAGCGCACAGATAAGAAGGTAGCATAAACAACAGCTGCAAGATTTAATTAATGAAGCACATCTATATATTTAAAACAGTAAGCTGATTTTTGTTACCGCGAGATTAACAGAACGGCTGAACCGATTTACTTCGTAATGCACTCTGACAAAAGCCCGTGATCTGTATATTTGCAGAGTGTCTTTAAAATAAACAAATATGTTACCATATATTTTTAAATTTATAAAGAAAAATGCAAAATTATTGGCCCTAGCGCATGCGCACAATCATCTAGCCTCACTACAGTCATGGCGGTTACAAGTGCAACGCGTTTCAATTTGATAGTTATTCGTATGAAGTATAAAGGAAGGGAACATTATTTACGACGTTCCACGATATATACTGGAATACAATTATACACAACGGAAAATGTTGAAACACGTCAACAGTCGAGTGTTTAGGGCCTATGTAGTTAAACTGTATTAATATTGCGTGGTTATCCCAGTGGTTTGGTAGCTCAGGTCGTAGAGGCACGAACTTATAATTAATGCATCGCGCAATGGAAGCTGTTCGAGTCCCACCTCCGACATGTTTTTTTTTAATTTCCGTATTTTTATTTCTTGGTATTGCTATTCCATTGTCAAGACATATTTAACTCTTAGCATTCCCGTAAACTAAGGAATTCGTATATTTTTAAATTAATATAGAAAATTGCAGAATTCTTGCCCCTCACGCATGCGTACAATCACCTTGCCTCATGACAGTCATGGCGGTTACAAGTGCATCGCGTTTCAATTTGATAGTTATTTATAAGAAGTATAAAAGAAGTGAACATTATTTATGACGTTCCCACGATATATACTGGAATACATTTATACACGATGGAAAATGTTGAAACACGTAAACTGACAGTCGAGTGTGTAGGGCCTATGTCGTTAAACTGTATTAATATTGCGTGGTTATCCCAGTGGTTTGGTAGCTCAGGTCGTAGAGGCACGAACTTATAATTTATGCATCGCGCAATGGAAGCTGTTCGAGTCCCACCTCCGACATGTTTTTTTATTTCCGTATTTTTATTCCTTGGTATTGCTATTCCATTGTCAAAACATATTTAACTCTTAACATTCCCGTAAACTAAGGAATTCGTATATTTTTAAATTAATATAAAATTGCAGAATTCTTGACCCTGACGCATGCGTACAATCACTTTGCCTCATGACAGTCATGGCGGTTACAAGTGGATCGCGTTTCAATTTGATAGTTATTTATTAGAAGTATAAAAGAAGTGAACATTATTTATGACGTTCCCACGAAATATACTGGAATACAATTATACACGACGGAAAATGTTGAACTATATATACTGACAGTTAAGTGTGTAGGGCCTATGTTGTTTAATTAACTTAATAGTGAGTGGTAATACCATTGTTTCGGTAGCTCAGGTCATAGCGTCAGAGACTCTTAATTTATGCATCGCGCAATGGGACCTGTTCGAGTCCCACCTCCGTCACCTTTTTCTCCGTATTTTTATTTCTTGGTATTACTATTCCATTGACAAAACATATTTTACTCTTAGCATTCCCGTAAACTAAGAAATTCGGCGCGATTGACATTGCCATATATATATTTAAAACACTAAGGTAACAAAAGTACACACCACTCTTACAGATTAAATAATGAATATGAAAGCCAGATACTTCTTACAGAATTCTTGAATTCCTCGGAATTTTGCTTCCACATATTCATACTCCTAATGTTCGAGCCACAGTTATGCTCCTTAGGAATCTGAACATTTCTCAAGAGCTCCTAATTGGTGGCAGATTAATTGTAAGAATTATGCATGAGAATTGCTTGGATTTGGAAACAATAAGTGCAGATAATATTGGGCAGAGAGTTCTAATCCTTCGACTTTATTTAACACCATCCGATGAAACACTTCCATTTTCGTTTAGAGCACCAATTTGCAATCGCTTGCCATACCTTATCACAATCAATAAAGCTGAAGGGGGAACTCTGGAACGTGTAGGTCACTATTTACCTCATCAAGTTTTCAGTCGTTGCCTCCGTAGCTCGCCTCTTTAGCGTAGTGGTCAGCATGGTTAGCTGCCGCCCCGTCCTGAGTTCAATTCCCGGCTCTGCCACGAACTTTGAAAAGTGGTATGAGGACTGGAACGGGGTATACTCTGCCTCGGGCGGTCCAAATGAGTAGAGGGGGTTCAATTCCCACCTCAGCCATCCTCGAAGTGGTTTTCCGCGGTTTCCCATTTCGTCTTCGGGAAAACGCCGGGATGGTACCTACCGTAAGGCCACGGCCGCCTCCTTCCCACTTCCTTGCCTAACCCTCCCGCTCTTACCATCCCTTCATCAGGTCCCTGATCGCTTTGCAAGTGAGGCCGCCTGGGCGTAGTGCTGGTCACACACCCGAGTTGTATCCCCGACTCAGAGTCACAAGCTCCAGGACACTGCCTTTAGTGGCGGTAGAGGTGGGACCCCTCGCTTAATCCGTGGGAAAAGACAACCCTGGAGGAGAAAAAGGTTAACGCAAACGTAACGTAACGTAACGCAAGTTTCCAGTAATGGCCAGTTATATGTTGCAAAGTCGATCTTTCTCTGTTCATACAGAGAATGCATATAAGAAAGTCCTACAGTAAATATTTTCCCAATGACCGTTATGTTTTGCACATCATCGCATTTCTTCGTTATATTCCAAAATTATAAGCGACGGTTTGCGGCCAGTTGTATTAGACCCCTCAGAGTTATTGAATTCCTTGGAATTATAAGATTTGCCTCCACATACTCTAAACGCTTGACCCATAGTTATGCTGCTTAGAAATCTGAAGGTTTCCCAAGGGCTCCTAAATGCAATGCTTGGGTTTGGAAATAATAAGTGCAGTTAAAATTAGGCAGAGAGGTCTAATCCTTCGACTTGATTTAATACCATCCGATATAACACTATATTTTTCTTTTAAGAGGCAATATTTTCCAATTCGTTTGGCATACTCTATCAAAATCAATAAAGCTCAAGGGGAAACTCTCGAACGTACAGGTCTCAATTTGCCTCATCAATTTTTCAGTCATTGCCAGCAGTATTTTGCAATGTCAAAAGTGCAATCTTTTGACGCCCTTATAGTTTCAATAAAGCCAAAAAATAATCGTACAAAGAATGTACATTAGGCCTATATAAGGAGATTCTTCAGTAAATATTTTCCCTTTGACCGTCATGTTTTGACGGGTTTCAACTATATGTTTTTATTTTATTTCTTGGGAATCTGGATGACCTCACGTCACCAGTTAAAGGTTAGAACTTAATTTTTCACAGAAGATACTAAAAATGTTCTCCTTCAGCTGACAGACAGTAACTTTGAAAGTCATATCGTTACATTATGTAGCTACTCCTGTAGCCCCCTGCGTGTTTACTGTAATTAATCGAAGCACGGGCCTAAGCCCATTTGATGATCAATTGTGGGTTATTTTAAAACACAAAGTGTGCAGATCAATTACCCGTACTCTAGTGGAGCTGGAGAACAATATACGGCAGCAGATAGCCCTCACAACAGAAGGGAATTACAATGTGTAAACACTAATTTATTTATACGGTACAACGCCTGTCTGTCAGCTGAAGGAGAACACTCTCAGCATCTTCTGTGGATAGGTAAGTTCTTTAATCATGATTAGCTGGTGAATTTACCATTAATTAATGTAATTTGTTACGGTTTCCACCTGCGCGCAATCCGCGGTGCGAGTTCGGTTGGCTGGCGGAAGGTGCGCGCGCCCGGCAGTCGGCCGCCGCCCCCCCCCCCCCTCCAGCAAACGAATGTATTAAATCAACACATTTAGACATTTGAGGAGAAAGTCACTCCCTTAGGCTATGTATGTAATGTGTTATGTTTAAACTGACTGTTATAAAGCCAGCATTGCAACTCTTTTAAGTTCGAAGTGTTAATTGCGCTCAATGTCATAATTTGAATGAGATTAGCGTAATATTCATCTTATATTAGTCATGAAAAATATAATGGAAAAATATGATATGTCATAAACATCCGGGTTCTAGTATTGATATTCAACAAGTTGGGATTGTAATCTAAAAACTATCCGCACATTTTCTCCAAACATTATCCGCAGCTTATCCACTATCCACACAGCCATGCAAACTATATCCGCATGGCGAAACATTTTGTGGATATCCGCGGATTTCTGCATCCGCACAGGCCTTTAGCTATGTGCCTGCAGTTACATGCAGTATCAAAATTGCACAGTGTGATTCTCGTTTCCTCCATCTACCCTCGTTGAACGGCACATGTACTTCTATTATGCGTGCTCCTATTACACAGGGTGTGGTCAGGTAGAAAGTAATAATCATAGACCTCACCTGTAGACAGCCGCCCTGGAAACAATTACAGTGCAGCTTTCTTTCACTGGGAGAGGGTGTGGAAGGAGATACTTCCAAGAACTGTATGCACACTTTCTTGATCAGTATGTCTGTACACATGATAGAGTTTTAGGTGCTTGTGCACTTCGATTAATACTCAGAGGTGTGAATATTATCAGCAGGGAATGGATTTATATGTACTAATAATTTGCCAGATAGAGAGATCTATGTAGAGAGAAGAAACAAACTATATAAATAGTCTTGTATAATTAAGTTGTAAGTTACTGCACAGGTACTTATCCTATACTACGCTGAAGAAGGTCACAATGTACTAAATATTGACTTCAGGTAATAAATAGTTTTATGTTCGACAATGTCGAAATGTAAATATTATAAATGTCAGAAAACTGTATCATAATAAGGGTCATTATAGTACTATTCTTCATTATGAAACAGTTTCTCCAGCCAATCAGAGCTCATTCATTGACCAATTAGGTAAGGATAGCTTCGCGTATGCGCTCAAAATCCAACATGTCGGACATGAATTACATGATTTGAAAGTTCAAATTGGATATCGGATCAACCATTGTAGTTACAATCCCAAACACAAAGACAAAATCAGCACGAACCTTTACGGTAACAAGAAAATACTATCACATAATTATGCAAGAAATTGATGAATATTCGTCCAGAAGTTAGCAACACAGAATCCTTTTACATAAATTACCGAAATGAAAGTGCACCGAACCCATATGTTCGCGTAAATAAACTAGCGAATATGAGACAAGAAATAACACTGTACCTTAATATCCCTAACCCCAATTTCTACACAGTGCATTGCTTTCAAACGATTTCGGTGACAATATTAGTGAATGCTAGTTCTGATCGGCACTAGACATCATGCAGGCTGTAAACAATAGCATTGCCTAGCAAAGTAAATCGTCTCTGCTTTCGAAATTCTTTGACCCACGCATGCGCTCTGTTCAGTCAGCAAACCACCCAGCGCGCTCTGTTCACTAACTGAAGTTACTGAATCCCACAGATATTTATGAATATTTATGTTAAAACATATAATAAAGTTATAATTATCGTCGAACATAAACAGTCGTATGCAATTCGCCTATAATCGTAATTAAGACACTCGTTTGGAAATTATAAAAATCGCTACGCTCGTTTTATAAACATACTCGTGTCTTAATTATTGGCATTATAGGTTCGTTGCATAATGTAGGCCTACTATTGAAGAATATTCAATCTTTTATTCTCTGGATTACAAAATGGTATTTTAAGTGGTGGAAAGTGAATCTTCTACTATTGTCTCTAAGGACAGGTCTATATTGACTGAAACTGTGTTCAATATCAGAGGAGGTAACGGGGCATTTTTGAACTTCACAATGTAAAGTAAAGCTTGTAGTTTTACGTGACCGTCAATCTCGCGATCATGAGCCACGGGACCTCTTTTTTTTACGTGGAATCCGAACCACAGGAGATGGCATTTCACTTCGAAAATCTCTCATGTATTTACCAGGAATCGAACCCAGTCCACCTTGGTGTGAGGTAGACAGCTTGACTGCTGAGCCACGCGCCTCGAACTTCACATTGTTTGTTGGGATTAAATACAACGTTAACTCTACACTTAAATCTCCACACAAAATTGCAGAAACAATTCCCATTGTTTCATATGCAAGGTTGTTTGAATGTATAGTGTCCATTTTCATTTTTGCCTTATCTGCAACTTTAGCAGCACCACGTTTTTAATTTTTATTTAAATATAAAAATCCCTCAGTATGCCTTCTTTCGGAGGGGAAGTAAAGCCATCGGTCCCATGTAATTGATTTATGGCATGTTAAAGAACCTTAAACTAATTACACCTGTGTAAAGCTAAATTCGATAGGTTAAGAATGCAAACAACGCTCTTAGGTTTCTACGTTCGTTGCCAAGAGCCGACTGCGGTGGCTTCTAGTAGCTAAGTTCTGAACCTGGCCTAGTAGTCGTTGACGGTGGCGCTTGGTGGCAAAAGTAGGAACTATTTGAAAAATTCTAAGTTGCAGTCTGTACTTAAATTTAAAGAAACAGATAACACACACTAATACAGTCATCACAATTAATACCGGTTATCAGACAGATTATAGGCTACACACACCCAAAGTACACGGGGCTACATGACCGCGTTGTCGCAGCCCCTAAACTTAAGAACCATAGTTCTTTAAATTATTTCTCTGTTATTGACAGGACTGCTAATTTACTAGAATTTAATACTTTATGTTTGACGATGTCGAAATGTAAATAATGTCTATAATGAGACTCATTATAGTACAAGTTTTCATTATAGGACAGTTTCTCCCACCAATCAGAGCTTGAGAAACAGTTGTTTGACCAATTAGGTAAGGATAGCATCGCACCTGCGCTGAGTTCCGAGGCCTTCTAATTTTTATTTCACTGTGTGGCCTAGTGTCATAGTGGGGTAATCGAGGAGGCCATTGTCAAATACTAGGTATTCTCTGCGTCACATGCGCTCTGTTCAGTACATAAAACTGGCGAAATCTCGACAGATATTTATGAATATTTACTTTCGAACGTAAAATAGTTATAATAATTATCGTCGAACATAAACAGTCGTATGCAACTCGCCTATAATGGTAATTAAGACACTCGTATGGAAATTATAAAACTCGCATACGCTCGTTTTATAAACATACTCGTGCCTTAATTATTGCCATTATAGGCTCTTTGCATAATGTACTATTATTTAATTATTTTATTTTATTTTGTTTAATTTTGTTTTGTTTATTTTTATTTTGTTTAGTTTATTTTGTTTTGTTTGAGGCTATTTTATTTCGTTTTATTTTTTTGAAATGTTTTGTTTAATCTTTGGTTTTGTTTTTTGTGTTGTTTTATTTTATATATTTTTTTAAATTTATTATGTTTTGTTTTATTTTGATTTTGTTTTATTTTACTTTGTTTTGTTTTATTTTGATTTTCCAGAAAAAAAAACCAAAAACAAAAAAACACGAAGCAAAAAGCAAAATTAAAAAACAAATGCAAAAGCAGAAAACAAAAAACAAGAAACACAAAGCAAAACGCAAAATTCAAAAAAAAAAAGCAAAAGCAGAAAACAAACACCATACCAAGAAAGAAAAGCAAAAAGTAAAATTCAAAAGCACAAAGCAAACACAAGAGCAAAAACCAAAAATACAAAGCAAAAAGTAGAAAACAAGAAACACAAAAGTTACGTGAGGCGAAGTACAGAGAAACGTTTCTCATGAAAATGATTCTTATTCACAAGTGGATTAAACGAGTTTTGCAACTGGACGCCTCATTTAAGTTTAGCTTCCTATAGTAAAGCCATCATTACTCCCGACTTCACGTGTCAGTGCTAGGCTAGAGTTTCGTTCGCTAAATCGCGACATCGCGAACGAAACTCAATTTGTCGTGATATATCGATTTGAATGGCTGCCTGTTATTGTCTAGTTAAAGTGATTTTCCTTCTGACCGCTAGATAAATCTAGGGTAACACTGAAACGTCAAGTCGGAAGTAATAATGACTGTGCTATAAATAGATATGTATTTACGTATACTGTAAATCCGTTCCCTGATCCTCACACACAAAGTCTGTTCCCTAATGTCCTATCCAGCACGTGGTGTAGCGGCTAGCTTCCTTGGTAGAGTTGGTAATAAGTAATGTGCGGTTAATCAATTGATCACTGGTTTGGAAGGAGATTACTAATCGATTATCAAATAATTTGAAACTAACCGAAAACGATTAATCGATTAATCGACTACTCGTTCAATCGATTAATCTACTAACTGAATCCCTCCCTATATTATTCTGCTAATGTCCCATTCCAGTTTTGTACCGAAAATAAGGTCCCATTAACACCAACCTACACATATGGGGTACCTACAGGTTCCGCATAACCCAATTTGTGCGCGAAACACACTCACTTACTCCTTAAATGCCTCACAATTAAATAAATACCATTTTGGACTCGAGAAAAGGCTTATAAATTCATAAAATAAACTCATAAAGGCATGGCAAGTCATGTCGTTTCCAGGCAACAGTGCCTCTTGACGAAACACGGCCGACTGGATGCGAGTAGTGCTCTCCACTACCGGTATAGAAAATGAGGCTCTTTACATGAAATCCCGTTAGTTACTCTACTGCTCATACAGCGCTGTCAACCGAGTATAGCTTAACAAAGACTTGACACTATTTGTACCGCGGCGTACTGCTAGGCGAACTTGCCGACAGAGCGCAGGACAGCGCGGCGGCATTAGCAAGATACCTAACCGATATGTGTTTCTGTATTTCCAGACTGTATTTTTTATACTTTGCATTTCTTGCATTGCATTGGGATTGGCATGTTTACTTTTGCCCGAACTTATGTGAACATTTCCAGACTGTATTTATGCTTTGCATTTCTTGCATTCCATTGGCATGTTTATTTCTCATGTGCCTGAACATATCTTTCTTTTTTCTCATGTACGTATGCCGTTCAACAACAATAAATACATTTCTTCAATATTTAAAACTTCCTTCTCCCACATTCTCCCCTACTACCCCATAAACCTACATTCACGTTGTGAAAGCTCGCACGGGCTCACTAGTAATAAATTAATCGATTACTTGGTTAGTAGACAGAAGTTAAGGAAATAGGCTTAAGTTTAAATGATAGGTCGGTTGGTTGGTTCCTCAGTTTAGGGGCTGCGACAACGCAGTCATGTAGCCCCTTGTACTTTGGGTGTGTGTAGAATCTGTCAGATAACCGATGTTAATTGTGACTGATGACTGTATTAGTGTGTTATCTGTTTTTAGCCTACTTTCGATTTTTGCAAAAAATGAAAGTAGACTTATGAGATCAACACAGGGCGAAAAAAGTGTGTCTGTCTGTGTGTGTGTATGTGTGTGTGTGAGTCTGTGTGTGTGTGTGTGTATGTGTGTGTGTGAGTCTGTGTGTGTGTGTGTGTGTGTGTGTGTGTCTGTGTGTGTGTGAGTGTGTGTACTCTGAATGTCTGTCCCCCCCCTATCAATTCGAACACGGTGAATGCGAATTGAACGAAATTTGGTACAAAGGTAGCACTAGCAAAGGACACCTCAGTGTCATGTTTTATATCGCCGCCATCTTTACTAAAACTGAATGGCGGCCACTCAAACGTTCAAAACGTAAAATCAAATAACGACTAACCAAATCATCCGATCTCTACCAAATTTGGTAACAACATACCTTCGTATAGGATGCGTCTTGTGACCAAACTACAAGGTCGTCCGCCATACCATTTCAGGATGGCGGCCGTGCGAATTATGCAAACTTTATAATCCATATCATGGGACCCACCAGTTCCGATTATCGAGCCGAGAATCGTTTTAACTGTTCTAAAGGAAGAGGCACGTTCGAAATTAAAAGTTTATTTTGTAATACTATGGTGCAGACGTGATTTTAAAAAGCTGAACTGATTCAGTAATAAGACAAGATGGCAGCGGATATCTTGTGCCTGACTTATATTTCACTAATTTGAGTATTGAATGCAATATAGCGTACTGATAAAAAATAAACAAACTTTGTATGAAATGCTTTATATATAAATAATATACTCCAGTGATGAAATCGTTTAGTATAAATCATTATTTGCTAAAAAGTTCTATGTAAGTCATTTTAAATAGAACGATATTCGTTGACACAATTAGCTCAGTGGTAGAGCGATAGCCTGTCGCTCAGATGCCTATGGTTCAAACCCGATCAGAGCTAGGTTTTTTGCTTGAAATGTTATATGTTTATTGTTTTGTAATGACTCAGATGTTTTAAAATTAAGCGTTATATTGTGCAAATTATGGTGTAAAATATATATTTAATTAAAACATAATTCGCCAGCAGATTTACTCGAGACATCTAGCTGCCAAAAAGGTAACTTCCAGATTTTATTGAAAAGTTTCTTCTTCTGGCCGCTAGAATGCACTCGCTCTGTTAGGATTATATTGTTCGATATTTCACCACTAGATGTCCCGACTAGTCTACGTGGGGATCCATTGATTACTATACCATTATCATTCTATGCGCATCGAATTTGAAGAATGACAAGTTGATACTACGATACATTTTAACTTTTTATTTTAAAGGGTTTGTAACAGCCTATTTTGCGTTACTTGAAAATGTTATTAAGCGTTATATTGTCCACATTATGGTGTAAAATATATATTTAATTAAAACATAATTCGCCAGCAGATTTACTCGAGACATCTAGCTGCCAAAAAGGTAACTTCCAGATTTTATTGAAAAGTTTCTTATTCTGGCCGCTAGAATGCACTCGCTCTGTTAGGATTATATTATCGAAAATATCCACATAGTTTGTATACACACGTCTCTGTAGGGTCATGGAAAGATTTGTTAATTCAATTAGGGTTGTGAAAGCCATGCACAACCAGACGTGTAAAGACATGCCTCAACTCAAAGTTGGATGTTGCCCACGGCAGGTCGTAATAATAATAATAATAATAATAATGTTATTGGTTTTACATCCCTTTTAACTACTGCTGCTTTTAGAGACACCGGGGTGCCGGAATTTTGGCCCGAAGGGGATCTTTAACGTGCCAGTAAATGTACTGACACGGCTCCCTCGCATTTGTGCACCCTCAAATGCCAGCTGACTGCGCCAGGATACGAACCTGCAACCTAGGGCCCAGCAAGCGAGAACGTTACCGCTGAGCCACGCCGCCAGTCCGGTCGATTATGTCTCCAGATCCATAACATTCTTGATATACTTCTTATCTTTCTTTCTTTCTTTCTTCAATGATGGTAGCAGTTTTTATCTAGGTCGTGGCGTTTGGTAGAGGTAAATCGTTTCTAAGGTCTTCAACAAAGAATAGTTCTATTATACTCTTTGATAATAACAACGAGTTATAACTATACTCATACATTTAGGAGAAAGTAGGCTATATGTTCTTTACTGAACATCTTGTTTAATTCAAGTAAGGACTGCAGACTTTGAATTTTTCAAATATTTCCTACTTTTGCCGCCAAACGCCACCGTCAACGACTACTAGTCAGAACTTAGCAACTACACGCCACCGCAGTCGGCTCCTTGGCAACGAACGTAGGAACCTAAGAGCGTTGTTTACATTCTTAATCTATATAATTTAGCTTCACACAGGTGTAATTAGTGGAAGGTTCTTTAACATGCCATAAATCTATGACATGGGACCGCGGGCTTTACTTCCCCTCCGAAGGAAGGCATACTGAGGGATTTTTTACACTCTAAAAAATCCGACGACTTCGGCCGGGTTTGAACCCGCATTCTTGGCCATGGAAGGAAATGAGAGGTCATCGCTTACGTTGAGTTCCGCTTATTATTTTTGGAATGATTTATAGAATAGTACATTATGCAACAAGCCTATAATGGCAATAATTAAGACAGGAGTATGTTTATAAAACGAGCTATGTGAGTTTTATAATTTCCATACGAGTGTCTTAATTATTATTACAGGCGAGTTGCATATCACTGTTTATGTTCGACGATAATTATAACTATTTTATATTCGAAAATAAATATTTATAAATATCTGTCGAGATTTGGCCAGTTTTATGTACTGAACAGAGTGCATGGGACGCAGGGAGAACCATGGCCTCCTGGAATACCCCACAATGACAATAGAAGCCACGCAGTGAAATTTAAAATAGAGGGCCATGGAAGACAGCGCAGGTTTGATGCTACCCTTAGCTAATTGGTCACACAAGTGTTTCTTGAGCTCTATTTGGTGGGAGAAACTGTTTCATAATGAAAAATAGTGTTATAATGACCCCTCATTACGATACAGTATTCTGTCAGACAGGGTCTTTATATTTGCTTGGCTCGGACATTCTTGCTCACGCGCTCCGCCAGTGACGGCTCAGTTTCCGGCTGCCGCGCGCGCGTATGTTTGGCGGAATGAACATGAACATCCACAGCCTGCTTCCAGTCTCCGACCGGGTCAGGAATGGAATGAATGAAGCCCCCTTCTAGCGGCGAGGATATGAACTGTGGCGGCTGCCGAGGCCTGACGCACTCCTCTGGGGCAGTGATTAAATGAATGACCGATGAAATGAAATGATAGTGGAGAGTGTTGCTGGAATGAAATTTTGACAGGGAAAACCGGAGTACCCGGAGAAAAACCTGTCTGCCTCCGTTTTGTCCAGCACAGATCTCACATGGAGTGACCGGGATTTGAACCACGGACCCAGCGGTGAGAGGCCGGCGTGCTGCCGCCTAAGCCACGGAGGCTTATGTTTGGCGGAATACGGTGCTTAAATCAGTATCATGCATTTTTACTCACTAAGTTTACATATTTGGCATCTTCTTATGAAGTTTCTGGTTAATCCGGTTAATTTAGCTTCAGCAAGGAAATAACGACCTTAACGTCTATTTTTATTGTTTACTGAACCTGTACGTTTGTATCTAAAACTAGCTGAAGTACCCGTGCT
This sequence comes from Meconema thalassinum, assembly GCA_946902985.2. Lineage (NCBI taxonomy): Eukaryota > Metazoa > Arthropoda > Insecta > Orthoptera > Tettigoniidae > Meconema > Meconema thalassinum. Next base: position 356,268,655 of record OX336394.1, on the reverse strand, counting down.
TCGCTACGCGTCATAAATAAATTAAAATGTGAAGGTGACAGTTAAAACAGGGGATAGCCGAGGTGCTGCGCAGAGGGAGATTAAGGATGGAACATTTTGTCCAACTACACCGCTCGGCGTTGACCGTGTTTTATAGCACAAATTTAGGTTTTACTCGCTAACAGTTTCAGATACCTTTCGGATAGAAAATGTAATTTAAAACCTCGCATATGCCATCAAAAGTTTGCTATTTCTTAGCGTTCTCTTTTTATTTGAAATGGAAATATGAAAGTTTGAAACCAAAGGGTGTAGTGACGTCACTAAAATGGTCGCCATTTTAAATAGTGCAAAGTATTGAAATCAAAAGTAACCTATATGGTAACCAGGTAAATCAGCTACTTCCATGTAAAATTCACGTAAATCGGACCAGTGGTACTTGCGAGATTGAGTAATACACAGACATACACCATCTCAATTTTAGCCTCGCTTCGCTCGCGTCATAGTCGTATCATATTGTTTTTCAATGAAATGCAGGTTTAACCCCGTTAACACCCCTTTAGAACCTGAATACCCAAAAATCCCTCCTTAGTAGACGTTTTCGACAAACAACAAACAAACATATCCCCAAAATATCATTCTTCTAACTTTAATAGTTTTGGTTGGTCGATGAGAGCAAACATACAAAAATCCTTCCTTAGTGGACGTTTTTCTTCCAGAAGTTCACCCCTCCCCATATGCCCCTTAAATTGCATTTATGAAAACACGGTCGAACACCTATTTATTTTATTTATTTATTCATTTATTTATTTATTTTTAAGCTGATAGATTTCCTCCGAGTTTCAGACTCCTCCCTATGTCGTTTAAGAGATACACGCTGAGTTAGGAATCTTTCAACCCCCACTTTTCATCCCTTTCATCTCATAATATACACTACATGGAAAAACCATTAGACATGTGTCAGCTTATTTTTAATGATTAGTATATGTGCCAAGTATCACATCCCCAAATGAAACCACTCGTGAGATATTGTTATTCAATGGAAAGCACGTTTACCCCCTTAACACCTCTTTAGTACCTGAATATCCAAAACTCTTTCCTTAGTGGACGTTTTCGACATACAACGAACATATCCCCAAAATTTCATGTTTCTAACTTCAATAATTTTGGCTGGACGATGATGAGTGAGTGAGTCAGTCAGGATATTTTCTTTCATTTATTTTTGATAATTTCACCCGTCCCCATGAACCCCTTAAATTGGATTTATGAAACAAACGGTCAAACACCTATTTACTTATTTAAAGCTGTTTTCCCCCTGAGTTTGATGAGTGAGTAAGTGAGTCAATCAGTTAGGACACTTTCTTTCCTGTTTTTTTTTCCCATAATTTCACCCCTCTCCAAGGGCCCCTTAAATTGGATTTATGAAAAAAACGTTCGAACACCTATTTACTTGTATTTTAAGCTGTTTTTTTCCACCGAATTTCAAACTTCACGCCAATGTCGTTTCAGAGATACACGCTCCGTCAAGAATCCCTCAACCCCCAATTTTCACCCCTTTTACCTCATAATATACACCACATCGATAAACCCTTAGACATATGTCTGATTATTTTTAATGATTAGTTTATATACCGATTATCACATCCCCAAACAAACAACTCATGAGATATCGTTATTCAATGAAATGCACGTTTACCCCCTTGACACGTCTCTAAAACCCGAATAAACAAAAATCATTCCTTAGTTAACGTTTTCGACATACAGCGAACATATTCCCAAAATTTCATGTTTCCAACTTTAATAGTTTTCGCTGGGCGTGATGAGTGAGTGAGTCAGACAGGTCATTTTCTTTCATTTATTTTACCAGAATTTCACCCCTCCCCATGGGCCCATTAAATTGGATTGATTAAAAAACGCTTGAACACCTATTAACTTATTTCTTAAGCTGTCTTTTTCCCCTGAGTCAGTCGGTTAGGACACTTTCTCTCATTTTTCCCCCCAGAATTTCACCCCACCCCATTGGCCCCTTAAATTAATTTATGAAAAAAAAACGTCGAAAACCGATTTACTTACTTTTTAAGCTGATTTTTTTTCGCTGAGTTTCAAATTTCTCGCCTATGTCGTTTAAGAGATAGGCCTACACGCTCCATTAGGAATCCTTCAACCCCCACTTTTCAGCCCTTTCACCTCATAGTAATACACCACATCGAAAAACGCTTAGACACATGTCTGCGTATTTTTAATGATTAGTTTATATGCCGAGTATCACATCCACAAATGAAACCACTCGTGAGATATTGATATTCAATGAAATGCAGGTTTAACCCCCTTAAGACCCCTTTAGAACCAGAATATCCAAAAAACCTCCCTTAGTGTACGGTTTCGACATACAACGAACATATCCCCGAAATGTCATGTTTCCAACTTCAATATTTTTGGCTGGGCGATGATGAGTGAGTGAATGAGTCAGGACATTTCCTTTCAATTTTTTTTTCTTCAGAATTTCACCCCTCCCGATGAACCCCTTCAATTTGATTGAAAAACAAACTGTCGAAAAGCTATTTACTTACTTTAAAGCAGTTTTTTCCCCCTGAGTTTGATGAGTGAGTCAGTCAGTCAATCAGTTAGGACACTTTCTTTCCTGTCCCCCCCCCCCCCCCCGAATTTCACCCCTCCCCATGGGCCCCTTAAATTGGATTTATGGAAAAGCGGTCAAACACATATTTACTTCTTGTTATGCTGATTTATTTTTCCGCTGAGTTTCAAACTCCTCGCCTATGTCGGTTAAGAGATACACGCTCCGTTAGGAATCTTTCAATCCCCACTTTTCACCCCTTTAGCCTCATAAACACATCGAAAAACCCTCAGACACGTGTCTTGTTACTTTTTAATGATAAGTTTGTATGCCGTGTATCACATCCCCCAATGAAACGAATCGGGAGATATTGTTATTCAATGAAATGCAGGTTTAATCCCCTTAAGACCCCTTTAGAACCTGAATATCCGAAAATCCTCCCTTAGTAGACGGTTTTGACATACAATGAACATATCCCCAAACTGTCATGTTTCTAACTTCAATAATTTTGGCTAGGCGATGATGAGTGAGTGAGTAAGTGAGTGAGTCTGGACATTTTCTTTCAATTTTCTTTTTTCAGAATTTCACCCCCTCCCCATGAACCCCTTAAATTTGATTTATGAAAAAAAACTGTCGAACAGCTATTTACTTACTTTAAAGCAGTTGTTTCCCCCTGAGTTTGATGAGTGAGCCAGTCAGTCAATCAGTTAGGACACTTTCTTTCCTGTTCCCCCCCCCCCCCCAGAATTTCATCTCTCCCCATGGGCCCCTTAAATTGGATTTATGAAAAAACTGTCAAACACATATTTACTTCTTTTTTATGTTGATTTTTTTCCGCTGTGTTTCAAACTCCTCGCCTATGTCGTTTAAGAGACACACGCTCCGTTAAGAATCTTTTAATCCCCACTTTTCACCCCTATCACCTCGTAATATACACCACATCGAAAAACCCTCAGACACATGTCTTCTTATTTTTAATGATGAGTTTATATGCCGAGTATCACATCCCCCCATGAAACCAATCGGGAGATATTGCTATTCAATTAAATGCAGGTCTACCCCCTTAACACCCCTTTAGAACCTGAATAGCCAAAATTTCTCTCTTAGTGGGCATTTGCGGCCCTTGAGGAAGCTGCATACCAGATTTCATTCCAATCCGTTCGGTGGTTTCTGAGATTTCGTGATGAATAAATGAATAAATGAATGAGTGAGTGAGTGAGTGAGTGGTATTTGAAAAATATATAGTAGAAAGAAGATAGTGTCAAGTCTTTGTTATGCTAAACTCGGTTGACAGTGCTGTGTGAGCAGTTGAGTAACTAACGGGATTTCAAGTAAAGATCCTCATTTTCTATACCGGTAGTGCTGAGCGCAATTGGCATCAAGTCGGCCGTGTCTGGACTTGAGCTATGTTGCCATGGAAACTATCTGCCTTGCCATTCCTTCATGAGTATATTTTATGATTTGATTAGCCTGTTTTTGAGTGAAAAAGGGCCGAAATCAGAAGAATGAGAACGACTATCGAAAATTCATGTAGCCAGCGGTTCCTTCTGGGTCCTAAACTATGTGTATGCAAAATATGGTTGAGATTGGTGGAACGGTGTAGATTTGTATACGGAACCAACATATATACATACATACATACATACAGACTTTCACTTTTATATATTAGATTAGCCAGTTGTTTTATTGTCCGATTTATAGGAATGGGTCTCGCTGGAAATTTAACTCGAAACTTCTTTTCTTGTTCTGGCGCACGATTTCCTGCACTTTATGTAGGCCTACGTATTGTGCAGATATACACGTTCAAGTAACGAATATCTCATTTAAGGCATTACAACACTATACACAATTACAATAAAACAACTGGCTAATAGATTCAAACATACAGGTTCAGTAAACGATTAAAATATACGTTGTTGTGTTGTTTGAGCCTTCAGTCTTTTGACTGGTGTGATGCAGCTCTCCATGCCTCCCTGTCCTGAGCTAATCGTTTCATCTCTACATGGCTCCGACACCCTACATCCAAGGCAATCTGTTTAACATAGTCTAACCTTGGTCTACCCCTACAGTTTTTGTCCTCGACCCTTCCTTCCATAACTAGCCCTAAGCTTGCTATTCCTGGGTGTCTTAATATGTGTCCTACCAACCTATTTCTTCTCTTCATTAGCAGTCGCCAGAAACATCTCTCCTCTCCCACTCGTCTTACTTAATGGTTGTTATTTCGAAATATACGTAAAGGTTGTTATTTCCTTAGTGAAGCTAAATTAACTGGAATAACCAGAAACTTCATAAGTAGATGCCCATTATGTTTGGCAGCAGGTAGGGAACATTTTCAGCATCTACTGTAAGCACGGTGAGTAAAAATGCATTATACTGATTGTAAGCACCAACTTTGCCGTACATAAGCGCACGCAGCAGCCGGCAACTGAGGCGTCACTGGTGGAGCGCGTGAGCGAGAAAGGCCTAGTCAAGCAAATATAAAGACCCTGTATAATATTTACATTTCGACATCGTCGAACATAAATGTACAAAAGTTATTTTTGCCTAAATATATTCTACAAAGTGTCCTTCTTTGTTTATGTTAACAATAACCAATTAAGCGTCAGAGACAATGGTAGGACAAACATCAATCATAGTGAGACGGGTTTCGAAAAATAAAAACGAAGCAAAGATTTTAAATTCTTGTTCAATGTTTACAATTTAGGACAGGAACAATTTTCTTTCCTTTAACCTAGTTTTCACTAAGAAGGTACATTATTTAAAAATATACAGTGAGATTCTTTTGCTGGAGCGGAACTGGCGGCCGACTGCCGGGCGCGCGCGCCTTCCGCCAGCCAACCGAGCTGGGGTCGCATGGTTGGCGAGGTGGAGGCGAGCTAACCAGGGTCATTAAAGTCATTTTGTCACTAAACTTTCATCAACTACGGTGTGTAGTTTCAGCGCACAGATAAGAAGGTGACATAAACAACAGCTGCAAGATTAAATTAGTGAAGCACAGAAGTTTTTCTTTAATTTCTTGGGAATCTGGATGACCTTAAGTCACCAGTATCTTTTCACAGAAGATACTAAAAATGTTCTCCTTCAGCTGACAGACAGTAACTTTGGATGTTACATCGTTACATTATGTAGCTACTCCTGCACCCCTCCTTCCTGCGTGTCTACTGTAATTAATCGAAGCACAGACCTAAGCCCGTTTCATGTTCAATTGTGGGTTTATTTAAAATACAAAGTGTACAGATCAATTGCCCGTACTCTAGTGGAGCTGGAGAACAATATACGGCAGCAGATATCCCTCACAACAGAAGGGAATTACAACGTGTAAACGCTAATTTATTTACACGGTACAACGCCTGTCTGTCAGCTGAATGAGAACATTCTCAGCGTCTCCTGTGAATAGGTAAGTTCTTAATCATGATTTTCTGGTGAATTTACCATTAATTAATGTACTTTGTTACGGTTTCCACCGGCGAGCAATCCGCGGTAAGAGCTCGGTTGGCTGGCGGAAGGCGCGCGCGCCCCGCAGTCGGCCACCAGTTCCGCTCCAGCAAAAGAATCTCCCTGTATAATACAATCTATATATTTAAAACACTAAGCTGTTTTTTGTACACACGAGATTGTGAAAACGACTTAACCGATTGGCTTCGTAAGACATTCTAACGAAAGCTCTTGGCATGCAGATTTGCAGAGTTTCTTTAAAAGGAAAATATATGTTACGGTATATTTTTAAATGATTAAAGAAATATGTAATATTTGTCACTCCCGCGCATGCGCACAATGGCCTTTCTCAACAAGGAAAATGGCGATTCCGGTCGCGTCTAACTGAGATCTTTGTTCATGAGAATTAAAAAGGATCTCCAATAATGTTAGTTATGTTATTACAATGTGCATTGAAATAGAATTATATTAAATAAACCACGAATTGAAAGACATAAACTGCAGGTTGAGTGTGTATACTGGTTAGATAGCTTAATACTGGAGTGGAACATAGTTGTCTGGATGGCTAAGGGGATAAGGTTACTGGCCTGAAATTTATATTATTCATGATCGAGAGGGTTCGATTCCCACCTCGGATATGTTTTTTTATTTTCATTTTCTTCCTTCCTACGATTGGTATTGCATTGTAGAAAGCTCTTGGCATGCAGATTTGCAGAGTTTCTTTAAAAGGAAAATATATGTTACGGTATATTTTTAAATGATTAAAGAAATATGTAATATTTGACACTCTCGCGCATGCGCACAATGGCCTTTCTCAACAAGGAAAATGGCGATTCCGGTCGCGTCTAACTGAGATCTTTGTTTATGAGAATTAAAAAGGGTCTCCAATAATGTTAGTTATGTTTTTACAATATGCATTGAAATAGAATTATATTAAATAAACCACGAATTGAAGGACATAAAGTGCAGGTTGAGTGTGTATACTGGTTAGATAACTTAATACTGCAGTGTCCCATAGTTGTCTGGTTGGCCGAGGGGATAAGGTTACTGGCAAGAAATTTGTATTATGCATGATCGAGAGGGTTCGATCCCACTTCGGATATGTTTTTTTATTTTCGTTTTCTTCCTTCCTACGATTGGTATTGCATTGTAGAAACATATTTCACTTTTATCATTCCCGTCAAGTAACGAATTCTCTGTTCCCATCGAGAGGGTTCGATTCCCACCTCGGTTATGGTTTTTATTTTCGTTTTCTTCCTTCCTACGATTGGTATTACATTGTAGAAACATATTTCACTTTTATCATTCCCGTAAAGTAACGAATTCTCTGTTGCCATCCTTTGCATGGTCGAGAGGGTTCGATTCCCACCTCGGATACGTTTATTTATTTTCATTTTCTTCCTTCCTACGATTGGTATTACATTGTAGAGATATATTTCACTTTTTCATTCCCGTAAAGTAACGAATTCTCTGTTGCCATCCTTTGCATGGTCGAGAGGGTTCGATTCCCACCTCGGATATGTTTTTTTTTTTTGTTTTCTTCCTTCCTACGATTGGTATTAGAGTGTAGAAACATATTTCACTTTTATCATTCCTGTAAAGTAACGAATTCTCTGTTGCCATCTATCTATCTATATATTTAAAACAGTAAGGTGATTTTTGTTATCACGAGATAGAGAGAACGACAGAACTAATTTACTTCGTAGAGCACTCTAACGAAAGCTCTTGGCCTGTAGATTTGCAGAGTGTCTCTAAAATAAACAAATATATTACGGTATATTTTTAAATAAATATAGAAAATAGCAGAATTCTCGCCCCTCGCGCATGCGCACAATCCGCCTGGGCTCATGACAAAATGGCGGTGAGAAGTCCATTAAAATGTAAGTTATTTAATAAGCTTCCATGTAATTGAAAACATACATTAACCAAGTTCTGACAATACAATATAATAACAGTATGAACATATACGAATATATATTGATTTTATTGATAATGAATTGGATTATTTTCTTCAGATAGCGGCTTTTGAAGATAGTGAATGGTTGCGTCTGCATCTAAATGTGAGTGCGCGAGTAGCTATTTGGTTAAGGCGATTGACTGTGGATCCAAGGATGTCAGGTTCGATCCCAAGGATCGCCAGTTTTTTTTTTTTTTTTTGCCACTGAAATATTGTTTTATCAAGGAGTATTAGTAAGGTTTTATGTCAGTTAAAGATACATATTTCTACACATTTTCTCAACACGTTTTATTTCCGTTTTACCATTGCATTACAGCATGTCCTCAATACGTCGTTTGAATATCTGCAATCAGTTCCAGTAACTGACAACAGATGGCAGTACCTCGCCAATATAGTTCCAGTAACTGAGAGCAGATTGCGTCGATATATTTAAAACACAAGGCATGGCCTTGATGGCGAGTTTTCGCGTGATAGTTAAATATTGTTTTATCAAGGATTATTAGTAACGTTTTATGTCAGTTAAAGATTCCTACATTCCCTCTCAATAAGTTTTATTTCCGTTTTACCATTGCATTACAGCATGTGGTCAAAAGAGCTAATATCTGCCATCAATTAATTGCAGTAACTGACAACAGATGGCAGTACCTCGCCCATATAGTTTCAGTAACTAACAACAGATGGCAGCACCATTTCATCGATATATTTAAAACACAAAACATGGCGCGTTTTCAAGTGATGGAGAGTTATAGAGGGGAATTTTTAAGAAGGGAAACGTTGAAGAACATTAACTGACAGTTGAGTGTGTAGGCTATGTTGTTTATGTACTTTAATATTGCAATTTCTTCCCAATGCTTCGGTGGTCAAGTTGGTAGCATCCTAGACTAAAAGTTATAAATTATGCATTGTCGATATACTCTTAAATTATTAGTGAAAAGGTAGTTTTCCAGGCCCTGGCGCGTGTCCACAATTGCTTTCGCCATGAGAGACACTTGGCAAACATAATTCGTTTGAAGGGCTCCGACATCGTTGTCACTCAGCCCCATGTACTTTGGTGTGTAAGTGTAAAATTTTCTCTGATAACCCGTATTATTGTGATAGCTGCATTACTTTGTGTATTTGTAATTAAGGTGGGAAATGGCAAGGTGACGGCCGAGGCCTTAAGTTAGGAACCATCCCGGTATTTGCCTTGAGTGGAAGTGGGAAACCACGGAAAACCACATCTAAGATTGTCGAGGTGGGAATCAAACCTTCCTCTTCTTAGTTATACCTCTAGAGACTGAATGTGCCCCGTTTTTGCCCTCAGACCAGAATTAAATTTCTTGGCAGAGCAGGAAATGTAACCCGGGTCTCCGAGGCGATAGCCAAGAATGGGTGGGCTTCCATGTGTTAATACGATTTTTGACATGCACGGGACATAGAATTCTAAAACAGCCTCCATTAGGGTGACTGCCGAAGTGAGTATTGAGTATATGCCTAAGCTCATTCCAGTAGTTGGCGAAGTTATTCTATGTTCCCCTGCAAAATGTACTGCCATAAACTATAACAGGTGATGGAAATAGCTTATTTAGAGCAGTTTTGTACTGTTTATATCAAAATGAAGAACGTCATTCTGCGCTGCGTTTTCAAGCTATTGCCAAACATTTCGCTGGCAGGAACAATTATAAGGAATTTATTGTAAGCGATCAGTCTCATCGCATTCTCCTCACCAACCAACTTGAGTATGAGAGTCTCTGGACGGTCATGTTGAACTTCATTGTATAAGACAGTTGTTTAATGATTATTTGTTTAGAGTACTGAATCTAACTACGCAGTTGATTTCGGCAATGGAAGTATTTTTTGCCATTTAATATTTAGCGGCTCCGATATTGCAGGTCACTATAGTGTTATCGAATAATACGAAGCCACATTTAAAATCCAATATAAATAGGCCATTTCAGAAACAATTCCAGATGTTATGCAGTACAGTGAAAGGTCTTTGACGATCAAATGTAAACATTGTTCTACATTGTATTTCTCTTGCGTAAAATCTACGCGCGGTTACTTTGGCCTTTACTGTTGTGATGGTAAAATTGATCTGCTGAAATATAAAATATTTGCCAAGCTGCAACAATGCAATGATATTAATTTTAAAGTCATTGAACTTATATCCAGTAGTTCAAACACATACATCAGCGTTAACATATTGGCGAACATAATTCATTTGATGGACTCAGACATCGTCGTCACTCAGCCCCGTCTATTTTGGTGTGCGAGTGTAAACTTTTCTCTGATAACCTGTGTTAATGTGATGGCTGTGTTGATGTGTGCATTTGTAATTAATGTGGGGAATGGGGAGTTAACGACCGAGGCTTTAAGTTAGGAACTATCCCGGTATTTACCTGGAGTGGAAGTGGGAAACCACGGAAAACCAAATCCAAGATTGTTGAGATGGGAATCAAACTTTGCTCTTCTTAGTTTTACCTCACGAGTGCGCCCCGTTCCAGTCCTCAGACCAGAATTAAATTTCTTGGCAGAGCGGGGATCGAACCTGGAATCCGGGGCAATAGCTCAGAATGTAGCCTTAAGAATGGGCTTCCCTGTGTTAATACGATCATTGACAAGCACTGAACATATAATTCTAAAACTCCCTCCATTACTGTGGCTGGCGAAGTGAGTCTATGCTCATTCCAGTAGTGGCGAAGTGATTCTATGCTCCCTTGCATAATTTACTGTCATGGAAATACAAAGTATTGTACCTTCAACAGGTGATGGAAATTCATTATTTACAGCAATTTCATTCTGTTTATTTCTAAATGAAGATCGTCATCCTGAGTTGCGTTTGCAAGCAAATTGCAAAAATTGCAAGGATTTTATTATTGGCGATCAATCTCATCGCATTCTCATCAGCAACCAACTTGAGAATGGAAGTATTCATTGTATATGTGAATATTATTGTTTATTGATTATTTGTTTAGAGTGCATAACAATGGGTCTAACCACGCAGTTGATTTTGGCAATGGAAGTAAGTTATTATTTGCCATTTAATATTTGGCGGCTACGTTGATGCAGGCCACTATAGTGTTATATAAAATGACGTTAATTTGGGCAGAAATGCTGCTATAAATAAACCCATTTGACGAAATAGAACATTAGCCGCAAAAAAGTGGGAAATCGGAGAAAAATACGAAGCCACTTTTAAAATCCAATATAAATATGGCATTTCAGAAACAATTCCAGATACTATGCCGTTACAGTTTAGGGTCCTTAACGAACAAATGTAAACATTGTTCTGCACTGTATTTCTCTTGCGAGAAATCTACTCTTGGTTACTTTGACCTTTGCTGTTGTAATGGTAAAATTAATCTGAATAAATATAAAATATTTGACAGGCTTTAACAATTATTTTTCACTGGAGATGATATCTCAAGGAATTCCAGAGGGACTAATCGGCAGTACAATGCTATGTCCTTCGTTTCATGGTGCAGCGGTCAAGCTGTATGCCTCTACCAAGGCGGATCGGGTTCGATTCCCGGTCAATGCATGTGAGATTTTTGATGTGAAAGGCCATGTCCTGTGGTTCGGATTCCACGTTAAACGGAGGTCCCGTGGCTTATGATCGCGAGATTAACGGTCACGTTAAACTGCAAGCTTCCTTCCTTCCTTCGTTTCATTTGGTGCCAATGTTACTGTGCCACACGCACACGGTCCACATTGTTTTAAAATGTATGGAATTGCACATCATCGCATTTCTTCGTTATATTCCAAAAATATAAGCGATGGTTTGCGGCCAGTTGTATTAGACTCATCAGAGTTCTTGAATTCCTTGGAACTAAACGACTGGCCGCCACATACTCCAAACGCTTGGCCCGTTATGCTGCTTAGAAATCTGAACGGTTCCCAAGGACTCATAAATGCAACCATATTGCTTGGATTTGGAAATAATAGGTGCAGTTAAAATTAGGCAGAGATGTCTAAACCTTCGACTTGATTTAACACCATCCGATAAAACACTATCATTTTCTTTTAAGAGGCAATATTTTCCAATTCATTTGGCATACTTTATCACAATCAATAAAGCTCAAGGGTAAACTCTGGAACGTATAGGCCTCAATTTGCCCCAACAATTTTTCAGTCATGGCCAGCAGTATTTTGCAATGTTGAGAGTGCAATCTTTTGACGCCCTCATAGTTTCAATAGAGTCAAAAAATAATCGTACAAAGAATGTACATTAGGCCTATATAAGAAAATTCTTCAGTAAATATTTTTCTATTGACCGTCATGTTTTGACGGGTTTCAACTAGTCTATATATTTAAAACACTAAGCTGTTTTTTGTACACACGAGATTGTGAAAACGACTTAACCGATTGGCTTCGTAAGACATTCTAACGAAAGCTCTTGGCATGCAGATTTGCAGAGTTTCTTTAAAAGGAAAATATATGTTACGGTATATTTTTAAATGATTAAAGAAATATGTAATATTTGTCACTCCCGCGCATGCGCACAATGGCCTTTCTCAACAAGGAAAATGGCGATTCCGGTCGCGTCTAACTGAGATCTTTGTTCATGAGAATTAAAAAGGATCTCCAATAATGTTAGTTATGTTATTACAATGTGCATTGAAATAGAATTATATTAAATAAACCACGAATTGAAAGACATAAACTGCAGGTTGAGTGTGTATACTGGTTAGATAGCTTAATACTGGAGTGAAACATAGTTGTCTGGATGGCTAAGGGGATAAGGTTACTGGCCTGAAATTTGTATTATGCATGATCGAGAGGGTTCGATTCCCACCTCGGATATGTTTTTTTATTTTCATTTTCTTCCTTCCTACGATTGGTATTGCATTGTAGAAAGCTCTTGGCATGCAGATTTGCAGAGTTTCTTTAAAAGGAAAATATATGTTACGGTATATTTTTAAATGATTAAAGAAATATGTAATATTTGACACTCTCGCGCATGCGCACAATGGCCTTTCTCAACAAGGAAAATGGCGATTCCGGTCGCGTCTAACTGAGATCTTTGTTTATGAGAATTAAAAAGGGTCTCCAATAATGTTAGTTATGTTTTTACAATATGCATTGAAATAGAATTATATTAAATAAACCACGAATTGAAGGACATAAAGTGCAGGTTGAGTGTGTATACTGGTTAGATAACTTAATACTGCAGTGTCACATAGTTGTCTGGTTGGCCGAGGGGATAAGGTTACTGGCCAGAAATTTGTATTATGCATGATCGAGAGGGTTCGATCCCACTTCGGATATGTTTTTTTATTTTCGTTTTCTTCCTTCCTACGATTGGTATTGCATTGTAGAAACATATTTCACTTTTATCATTCCCGTCAAGTAACGAATTCTCTGTTGCCATCCTTTGCATGGTCGAGAGGGTTCGATTCCCACCTCGGATACGTTTATTTATTTTCATTTTCTTCCTTCCTACGATTGGTATTACATTGTAGAGATATATTTCACTTTTTCATTCCCGTAAAGTAACGAATTCTCTGTTGCCATCCTTTGCATGGTCGAGAGGGTTCGATTCCCACCTCGGATATGTTTTTTTTTTTTGTTTTCTTCCTTCCTACGATTGGTATTAGAGTGTAGAAACATATTTCACTTTTATAATTCCTGTAAAGTAACGAATTCTCTGTTGCCATCTATATATTTAAAACACTAAGGCGATTTTTGTTACATCGAGAATGAGATAACGTCTCAACCGATTGACTTCGTAATGCATTCTAACGAGAGCTCTTGGCATGTAGATTTGCAGAGTGTCTTTAAAATAAACAAATATGTTACAGAATATTTTTAAATTAATAAACAAAAATTCAGAAATCGTGCCTATCACGCATGCGCACAATCGCCTTGCCTTATGACAGTCATGGCGGTTACAAGTCCATCGCGTTTTAATTTCATGTTTATGTATAAGAATTATAATGGAAGGGAACATTGCTTATTACGTTTTCATGACATACACTGGAATTACCAGACAGAAAATGCTGAAAAACGTAAACTGACATCAAATTTTGAGTGTGCTTGATGTTTAACTCCCTTAATATTGCGCGACGTTACCAATGGTTCGGTAGCTCAGGTGGTTACGCCGTACTGTCTTAATTTATGCATCACCCAATGTAAGGGGTTCGAATCCCCCATCCGGCATGTTTTTTTATTTCCGCATTTTCCTCTCTTGCAATTGCTATTATATTGCCAAAACATATTTAACTCTTGGCATTCCCGTAACTAAGGAATTCTACGTTCCCATCTCAATTTAACTTAAAACGCTATGGTAATTTCATTGAAAAGCTTTATAAGTTCCAACATTCGACAGATTACATTTGCAATAACGGTAGCCTATTTATCTTTATTGCTACAGAAGTTTTGGCATATTTTTGCACATGGGATAACTGTGAATCAAGGATTGTACGAATTCCAACACATTACGAAGAATATATGCAGTGAATCCACCCGAGTGTCTTCAAATCGAGCCATGTGCTACGTAACTCATTTGTTTTCCTCAGTTTTTTCTTTGCCTTATAAACATACAAGGCATGTCCAAAATGTTGTTACATGAAATTCCACTAATGAATTGTACCTTTACCAGTTATACGGCAATAATACAGTAGGCCTACGTTGAAATTCTGATACCGGTATTACAAAATGTAGGCCTACTTTTGATTAGATTGTTATCCAAATTAACTTCTATATTTCAGTAGCAGATGCCGCTGCAGTCGAATGTTGGAACCGCCATTTGTATTGTGTTTCCGATCTTTCTGTTATATAGTCTTTGGTGGTCTGTTATAGTCTTTGGTGGTGAGTCGTTTTCTGTCGAGAATACATATCGCAGCTTCTACGAATTGTTAAAGCTTTCATTGTATATACCATAACTACGGCATACTAGAAAGTGACTACGCAGAATTACTGGGCCGGTTTGTCTCGATAATTCATTGCCAGCTTTAAGAGTGGGCTTCCCTGTGTAAATACGACTCTTGACACGTACAGGAAATATAATTGTAAAACTGGCTCCATTATTAAGGTGACTGGCGAAGTGGTTCTATGCTCCTCTTCATAATTTACTGTCATGGATATCCGAAGAATTGTACCAATAACAGGTGACGGAAATTGCTTATTTAGAGCAGTTTCGTACTGTTTGTATCGAAACGAAGAACGTCATAGCGAGTTGCGTTTGCAAACTGTTACAAAAATTGTTGCTGACTGGAATATTTATAAGGATTTTATTATTGGCGATGAGTCTTATCGCCTTCCCCTCAACAACCAACTTGAGTATGAAAATCTTATGTCTCTGAACGGTGAATATGCTGGTCATTTTGAACTCCATGGTATAAGCCAATTGTTTAATGATTATTTGTTTAGAGTGCATAACAATGAGACTAACCACGTTGTAGATTATGGCAATGGAAGTGTTATTTGTCATTTATTGTTTAGCGGCTCCGTTGATGCAGGACACTATAGTGTGATCGAATACGACATTAATTTGGGGATAAATCCTACTGTAAATAGACGCATTCGACTAAAAAGAACATTAACCGGTCGTGTGGAAACTACAAATAGACGCAAAACAATGAGAAATCGGAGAAAAGGCGAAACCACTTTTAATATAAAATATAAATCTGCCATTTCAGAAACAATGCCAGATATTATGCCGTACAGCGTTGGGTCCTTGACAAACGAATGTAAACATTGTTCTGCATTGTTCTTCTCTTGCGTTCATTGCCAGCTTTAAGAGTGGGCTTCCCTGTGTAAATACGACTCTTGACACGTACAGGAAATATAATTGTAAAACTGGCTCCATTATTAAGGTGACTGGCGAAGTGGTTCTATGCTCCTCTTCATAATTTACTGTCATGGATATCCGAAGAATTGTACCAATAACAGGTGACGGAAATTGCTTATTTAGAGCAGTTTCGTACTGTTTGTATCGAAACGAAGAACGTCATAGCGAGTTGCGTTTGCAAACTGTTACAAAAATTGTTGCTGACTGGAATATTTATAAGGATTTTATTATTGGCGATGAGTCTTATCGCCTTCCCCTCAACAACCAACTTGAGTATGAAAATCTTATGTCTCTGAACGGTGAATATGCTGGTCATTTTGAACTCCATGGTATAAGCCAATTGTTTAATGATTATTTGTTTAGAGTGCATAACGATGAGACTAACCACGTTGTAGATTATGGCAATGGAAGTGTTATTTGTCATTTATTGTTTAGCGGCTCCGTTGATGCAGGACACTATAGTGTGATCGAATACGACATTAATTTGGGGATAAATCCTACTGTAAATAGACGCATTCGACTAAAAAGAACATTAACCGGTCGTGTGGAAACTACAAATAGACGCAAAACAATGAGAAATCGGAGAAAAGGCGAAACCACTTTTAATATAAAATATAAATCTGCCATTTCAGAAACAATGCCAGATATTATGCCGTACAGCGTTGGGTCCTTGACAAACGAATGTAAACATTGTTCTGCATTGTTCTTCTCTTGCGAAAAAACTACGCTTGGTTACTTCGGCCTTTGCTGTTGCAATGGTAAAATTAATCTGCCGGAATATAAAATACTTGACAGGCTTAAACCATTTTTCACTGGAAATGATGATACCTCAAGGAACTTCAGAGAGAATATTCGGCAGTACAACAATTCTATGTCCTTCGTTTCCTTTGGTGCCAATGTTACCGTACCACCTGAACACGGTCCATATTGTTTTAAAATTTCAGGAATTGTACATCATCGCATTTCTTCCATATATTCCAAAAATATAAGCGACAGTTGTTACGGCCAATTGTATGTATTAGACTGCTCAGAAGCTAATCAAATCATATTAGCAAATCGAGCGAATTCTTGCATCAGGGAGGGTACACTCCATATTCTAAATAATATTTTGCAAGAGCATAACCCTTACATTCAACTGTATAAGACAATGCATTCAAAAATATGCGAAGAAAATGAACTGGCTTTAAGAGAAAAACGTCAACCGTTAGATTTTCTCATGCGCTTTTACCATGAACCTCAAGAAGATCCTAGACGTTACAATAACCCAGCTTCCTCAGAGATTGCAGCTATTTTTGAAACAACTGACGGCGCTCCGGCTTCACACCGCCACATAGCCGTATTTTCTAATCAGGGAGTTTTAAAGGAAATTGATGTTGACAGCATGCATTGTGATCCATTAACTTACGTTTTAATCTGGCCTTGCGGAGAAACAGGGTGGCATATTTCACTGCCAACAGGAGGGAACCGTAAGACGAACGTTAGGCAAAATATGACAATGCGTGAATATATTTTGTATAGGCTGTCGATTCGAGGTTGTCCTCCCGCAGGAGGTTTCAACCCTTTACTTAATGCAGGTAAACTTACCCAACAATTAATAGTTGACTATTATTGTCGAATAGAAGGAGATAGACTAAAATATATTCGCAATCAACAAACGAAATTGCGTGTCGATACCTACGTTGGTCTTGCTGATGCTTTACACTTTAGAGCTGAAAATGAAAGTTTAAGAGCTGGTCGCATAGTTATTTTGCCTTCTACTTTTATTGGTAGTCCCCGAAATATGTTGCAAAATTATCAGGATGCAATGGCAATTGTGAGAAAATTTGGCAAGCCAGACCTCTTCATAACTTTCACTTGCAACCCTTCATGGCCTGAAATTACTACTAGCCTCCAACCTTATGAAAATGCAAACAATAGACCTGATGTCGTTGTTCGCGTTTTTCATGCGAAAGTGAAGGAACTCTTGCGTTTAATAAATCAAAAGCAAATTTTTGGCGAGGTACAAACTTTCTTATACACGGTTGAGTTCCAGAAGCGAGGTTTACCTCATATACACTTACTGGTTTGTCTTCGAGATAGTTGTAAATCACGAGAAATCTATGATATTGATATGACAGTTTCTGCAGAAATACCAGATCCTTCCAATACAACATTGTACAACTTAGTAAAGACACACATGGTACATGGACCTTGCGGCCTTCTGAATCCCAATTCAATTTGCATGAAGGATGGAAGATGTAAGAAGGGTTTTCCAAAAGACTTTGTGCCAGAAACTAAAGAGAATGTGAACGGCTATCCACTTTACCGTAGGCGACAGAATGGAAGATCATATACTAAACGAGTACAAGGCACCAATGTTGAAATCGACAATCGCTTCATTGTTCCATACAATCGATATCTATTGATGTACTTTCAGGCCCATATTAACGTCGAAATCTGTGCAAGTGTACACAGCATCAAATACATACATAAATATGTTTATAAGGGGCATGATTGCGCTAACTTGAAAATCACGGCAAACGATGGAATGCTACATCATGACGAAGTTTCTATGTATTTGAATGCTAGATATGTTGGGTCAAGTGAGGCTGCATACAGGATTTTTGGTTACAACATGCACGAATAGTCCCACATTGTTGCCCGGTTACCTGTCCATTTACCAGACCAACAAGATGTATTTTTTCATGCCGATGATGCTCCCAAAGCATTAATACGGGCTCAGTTAAAAAGTACACAACTCACTGCATGGTTTCAGCTGAACCAAAATCCAACAACTAGGAGTGCATATATTTATCCTGAAACACCCGTTCATTATGTATGGGATAAATGCAAATGCATTTGGAAAAAACGACTTGGATTCGAAAATGTAATAGGTCGGATGTACAATGTTTCTCCATCTGAATCAGAAAGATACCATCTGCGCTTACTTTTACTTCACATAGTAGGTGCCACAAGCTTTGAGGATCTCCGAACATACCAAGGTGTTACCTGCCCAACATATAAGGATATGGCAATTAAACTTGGTTTGCTTATCGATGATTCAGAATGGCAACGCTGTTTGATGGAAGCATCGGTTTTCCAAATGCCCTTTCAACTGAGACAGTTATTCGCCTACATATGCATATTTCATCAACCTTGCAATGCCAGTCACTTATGGGACATGCACAAAAACTCTCTCTGTGAAGATTATTTAAAGTCTGAAGATGAAAATACAGCTTATCAACTGTCTCTCAGAGATATTAATAAAACTCTGCAATTGCATGGTTTCTCTCTGCCAACATTTAACTTGCCTGTTGGTACTGACACACACTCAAACGATCAAACTACTAATGAGCCAGTGTTCCCTTTTGATTTGGCTGACCTGATGTCCTTAGCAAACCAGGAACAACTTTCAATTATTAATGAAATCACTAGCGTTCTTCAAAATAACAACACAACTGTCACGAACGCATTCTTTATTGACGGTGCTGGGGGCACAGGAAAAACATTTATTTACCGATGCTTAATACAAAAGTTCTGGAGTTTAGGGCTTCATGTTATATCAGTAGCATGGACCGGAATAGCCGCTGTTTTGCTACCCAACGGTCGAACAGTACACAGTACATTCAAAATTCCTCTAAATTTAAATGCGAGTTCAGTGTCTGGATTAAAATTAAATTCCAAAGCAGCTGACGATATTCGATTAGCACGGCTCATAATATGGGATGAAGCCCCAATGGCAAATATTCATTCATTAATGTGTGTGAATCGTCTTCTAAAATATATTATGGGTAATGACATTCCATTTGGTGGGAAAATTACTGTTCTTGGAGGAGACTTTAGGCAGGTTTTGCCTGTTGTTCCGCACGCTTCTCGCCAAACAATTATTCAAAACTGTATTAAATACTCTCCTCTCTGGCCCTTCTTCAAAATACGCTGCTTATATAAAAACATGCGGTTGAAACCAGAAGAAATTGAATTTTCTGATTTTTTGTTACAAATTGGTAACGGTGACTACCCCTCTGTAGATGGCGAGGAATCAAATGTTATTGAACTACCACCCAGAATTTTAGCGCATGATGACATCGTGACTGAGATTTACGGCGAAACATTCATTTCTACGAAAGATATAATCAATTTCTCGAAAGTATGCATTCTAACACCAAAAAATGAACACTGTAATGAAATTAATTTGAAAGTCATCGAACTTATACCCGGTAGTTCAAAAACATACACCAGCGTTAACAGATTAATTACTGAAGATGAAAGCCAGCTACTTCAATTTCCTACAGAATTCTTGAATTCCTTGGAATTACGTGGTTTGCCTCCACATATTCTTACTCTAAAAGTTGGAGCCATAGTTATGCTCCTCAGAAATCTGAACGTTTCCCAAGGGCTCCTGAACGGAACCAGATTATTTGTAAAGAATATGTATGAAAATTGCTTGGATTTGGAAATAATCAGCGGAGATAAAATTGGGCAGAGAGCTCTAATCCCTCGAGTTGATTTAACACCATCCGACAAAACCCTTCCATTTTCTTTTAAGAGACGTCAATTTCCAATTCGCTTGGCATTCTGTATCACAATTAATAAAGCTCAAGGGGAAACTCTCGAACGTGTAGGTCTCTATTTACCTCAGCAAGTTTTCAGTCATGGCCAGTTATATGTTGCAATGTCAAGAGTGCGATCTTTCGACGCCCTTAAAGTTTCAATAGTGCCAAAAAGTAGTCGTACAAAGAATGTCGTATATAAGGAAATCCTTCGGTAATTATTTTACCATTGACCATCATGTTTCGACTTCGTAAAGCACTCTGACAAAAGCTCTTGGCCTGTAGATTTGCAGAATGTCTTTAAGAGAAAAAAAAAATATGTTACCGACCTGTGTTATTGTGATGGTTGTATTAATGCGTGTATCTGTAATTAACGTGAGAATTAGGAAGGAGAACGCCGAGGCCTTACGTAAGGAACCATCCCAGTATTTGCCTGGAGTGGAAGTGGGAAACCGAAGAGAAACACATCCAAGATAGTTAAGGTTGGAATCGATCCTACCTCTCCTCAGTTTTACCTCACGAGGCTGAGTGCGTCCCGTTCCAGCCCTCAGGCCAGAATTAAATTTCTTGGCAGAGCAGGGAAATGAATCCGGATCTCTGGGGCGATGGCCAAGAATATACTTAATAGTGGGCTTCCCTATGTTAATGCGTTTTTCGACATGCACTGGACATATAATTCTAAAACTGCCTCCTTTACGGTGGCTGGCAAAGAGTCAGTGCTCATCCTGTAATTGTTGAAGTGATTCTATGCTCCCCTGCATAGTTTGCTGTTAAAGAAACCCAAAGGATTGAACCTATAACAGGCGATAGAAATTGCTTATTTCGAGAAGTTTCGTGCTGTTTATATCAAAATGAAGAACATCGCCCTGAGCTTCATTTGCAAACTATTGCAAACATTGTTGCTGACAAGGATAATTTTAAGGATTTTATTATTGGCGATCAGCCTCATCGTGTTCTCCTCAGCAACCAACTTAGTATGAAAGTCTCTGAACGGTGAATACACTGATCATGTTGAACTTCATTGTATAAGCCAATTGTTCATTGATTTTATTTGTTTAGAGTACATAACAATGAGTCTAACCACACTGTTGTTTTTGCAAGGGGAGTATTATTTGGCATTTAATATTTAGCGGCTCCATTGATGCAGGGCACTATAGTGTTATCGAATAAGACGTTAATTTTGGGAGAAATACTACTATAAAAACCCGTTCGACGAAAAGGAACATTGTCCGGTCGTATGTTAACTGCAAATTGACGCAATAAAGTGAGAAATCGGACAAAATACGAAGCCACTTTAAAAATCCAATATAAATATGCCATAAAAATACTCCCATTTTCTTTTAAGAGCCACCAATTTCCAATCGCTTGGCATAATTTATCACAATCAATAAAGCTCAAGGGGAAGCTATGGAACGTGTAGGTCACTATTTGCCTCATCAAGTTTTCAGTCATGGGCAGTTATATGTTGCAAAGTCGTCTTTCTCTGTAATCATACAAATAATGCATATAAGAAAATCCTTCCGTAAATATTTTCCCAATGACCGTCATGTTTTGACGGGTTTCAACTAGTATAATTTAATTGATTTAATTTCTGTTTTACTTCTGTGAATGCGTAGTGAAAGGACCAAAGTACATCGATGAATCTACAAAACAATTAATCATTTAGATGGTATATTGGCTTTCACGGCCAGTGATTTAAAACTCAGCAATTTTTCTAGGTCTGTGCCGTGTCTCGTGTGGGGTTTCGCCTAGGACACCAAGCTGGCTCATCAGCGGGCTCTTGGTGTCCCCACCTGACCCCTACAGGAGTAGCGAACTGCGCGCTACCTCCCTTTTTATGTAGCGCACATGCACCTCTTTACTGCGAGAACTTAAATCTCTAGTAGTCTTAGCTTCCCTATGAAGGCTTCCAAAAGGATGGTATATTGGCTTTCAGGGCCAGTGAATTAAAACAAATTGCTGAGGTTTAATTAATCAATTATTCGACCAACCAATTGATCAATTAAATGGCCAACTGATTAATCGATTAAACGCTCAAATAGATTAATCGTTATTTGTAACAATTAATCAATTGTTCTGCTTCATTTAATCGATTATTAGATAAGTCATATTATAGTACATTATGCAACGAGCCTATAATGGCAATAATTAAGGCACGAGCATGTTTATAAAACGAGCGTATGCGAGTTTAATAATTTCCATACGAGTGTCTTAATTACCATTATAGGCGAGTTGCACACGACTGTTTATGTTCGACGATAATTATTATAACTATTTTATGTTCGAACATAAATATTCATAAATATCTGTCGAGATTTCGCCAGTTTTATGTTCTGAACAGAGCGCATGGGACGCAGAGAATACCTTGTATTTGACAATGGCCTCCTCGATTACCCCACTATGACACTAGGCCACGCAGTGAAATGTAAATTAGAAGGCCTTGGAACTCAGCTCAGGTGCGATGTTATCCTTACCTAATTGGTCAAACAACTGTTTCTTGAGCTCTGATTGGTGGGAGAAACTGTATCATAATGAGCCTCATTAGTACAGTTCTCTGTCATAAAATATTTACATTCCGACATCGTCGAACATAAATAGATTAAATGACCAGCTCTAGCTCTTGGCTGTCACCCCTACGGTCCAGGTCCAATTCCCGGCTCAGTTAAGAAATTTAATTCTGGTCTGAGGGCTAGAACGGAATACACTAAACCTCGTGAGGCAAAACTGAGTCGAGGAGAGCCCAATTCTTACCGCAGCCATCCTGGAAGAGGTTTAACATGGTTTCCCCAATTCTACTCTAGGCAAATGCTGGGATGGGCCCTAACTTAAGACCACCTCCTTCACAATCCTCGCCTGAATTATAACTACACACAAATACAGACATCGCAATAACCCAGGTTATCAGACAACGTCCACACACACATCAAAGTACACGGGCTAAATGTCTTCGATGTCCAAGTTCCTCAAATGAAACAAAAACTGTAATGCGGTAGCATACTTGTTTTCATGACTTGACAGACATTTGTACCTAGCCTACTCCTTTTGGGGGAGGATGGCTCTGAGCCCAACCACATTGCAAGGAACATGCGTATTTGAACAAATGGAAACAATGACGTATCCTGACCCAGATAGGCTAATATGTGTGCTAATTTTAGACAGTCGACAATTTCGATTATTTTATTTACATAATAATTTCACATGGCAATCAATTTAACAAGAGCAGAGGCTACTAGGTAATAATATTTAACAAGATGTTCAGTAAAGAACATATACCGGTAGCCTATTTTCTCCTAAATGCATGGGTATTGTTAGAACTCTTTGTCCATTTCAAGGAGTATAATTGAATGTTGGTTGTAGTAGCTTGTTGAAATACAACGTGTTATACAGATTGTTGTGTGCAATCAATCTCTCTGGTAGTTCATAAGGGAATTCCACATTTAATTATTTACGAGGTTTATTATCTTAAAACTAACTAGATCCTAAATCAGGGGAGAACAATATACAATAGTATAAGACAAGGAGCTCATGAAGTCAAAGATATGGCATTACACGGAATGCGCAAGATACCCGACCGTGCTACGGGCGCTGCCGTACGTGGGCACTGGGTGAACTACCGTTTATATAGGGAGCAGCACCGTACACAGATATTAAACATGAATATGAGGTGCCCTTTGCTAGTGCTACCTCTGAACAAAATTGCATTCAGTTCGGTTTCACCGTGTTTGAATTGATGTGGTGAATTGTTTTGCACACATACATGGCCGCTATCTGCAAACTATTGAGCTGATGACCTTGTAGTTCGGTTAAAAGTTGCTTCCCACAGAAAAGGATGTTGTTGCAAAATTTGGTAGACATCAAATGATTAGGTTGGTCGTAATTTAATTTAAGCTTTTAACATTAGGGTGGCCTCCATACCGTTTCCGTCAAGATGGCGGCAGTATAAAACATGATACTGTGGTGCTCATTACTAGGGCTACCTCTGTACCAAATTTCGTTCAATTCAGTTTCACCATGTTTGAATAGATAGGGGGAATCGATGTGCACACATACATGGCTGCCATATGCAAACTATTGAGCTGATGACCTTGTAGTTTAGTCAAAAGACGCTCGCTATATCAGTATTTGTTGTTGCAAAATTTGGTAGAGATCGGATGATTAGGTTAGTCGTAATTTGATTTAAGCTTTGAACATTTGGGTGGCCGCCATTACGTTTCCGTCAAGATGGCGGTGATATAAAACATGACACTGAGGTGCCCTTTGCTAGTGCTACCTCTGTACCAAATTTCGTTCAATTCGGTTTCCCGTGTTCGAATTGATGGGGGGGGGGCAGACATTCAGAGTACACACACTCTCTCTCTCTCTCACACACACACACACACACAGACACACACACAGCAGACACACACAGTCACACACCATTTTTGGCCCTGTGTTGATCTCATAAGCCTACTTTCATTTTTTATTTTTTATTTTGCAAAAATCGAAAGTAGGCTACAGATCCCTCTTGGTACGCCGGAAGGCGGAGGTAGATTTCACCGGGCAAAGAGGAATGTTTCGATTTCACTAAATTTGCCAATAAATACAGGTGA
The DNA here is from genome assembly GCA_946902985.2 of Meconema thalassinum. Classification (NCBI taxonomy): domain Eukaryota; kingdom Metazoa; phylum Arthropoda; class Insecta; order Orthoptera; family Tettigoniidae; genus Meconema; species Meconema thalassinum. Next base: position 356,243,823 of record OX336394.1, on the reverse strand, counting down.
TCAGACAAGATCAGCACTCACCCAACGACATGGGGCTGATGACCAAGATGTATCAAACCCTTTAAAATGAATTATTCCCAACAACATCCATCCAATGTGTTGCACATGTGGTTCAATGGCGGGTGATAGTGACCTCACTAGTCAGTTCAGAGGTTGTTTTGGCCTCGGCCAGCGGTGAGCGACCGGCCTTGCGAAGAACGTCAACACGCACAAATAAAAAAAAGAACTGGAACGCTGCGACTGTTGCAAAATTCACACGTCAGAGTGGAGAGGGAGAAGCCGTGAGACACGGTTCTGATAGTGTGTTTACTCTAACAGATTGACCCACGAATAGACGTGGGCTGACTACTAATCGGAAATTCTCTTATGGATACTCGCGTTTAAGCCTTAATCACAAACAAACCAACAGACCTATTGAAAAATGAGGTATACCAATATCTTCTTTGTTTAATTCTACGTTGAATTATATAAGCCAATTATTCTCAAGTTTAATAATATTCTTTTTATTTGTGGTTGTATGAAACATTGTCCGCTTTTTGGCGTCTTTTCTAGGAACCGCTCACTTGAAACTATATAGGCTACCTGGAAAACTACTTGGCTGAGGGTAATGTCATTTTTATATGTCACAAGCTGACTCGGCAGACGTTGTCCTGCCAATCAAAGAAAGTGTTGTAACTTTGTTTCTTGAAGTGCTTTTGGATACACAATATTTTTTTCAATGTCTGTTAACTGCCTCTAAACTATCGTGAATTGAATTAACTAATTTAGAAACATTCGTTGGAGCGTGCACAACAACTCTACAAAGTTTCATCGCAATCGATGAATAGTATATTAACGCATACAGGATTTTGTTGGAACGCTTCGCGCGTCGTCACTCATTTGTTACATCTACTCGTGCACTACCAATATTATAAAATGGATTTACCAAGTTGAACACCTTCCCTGGCGTGTACACAACAACTCATCAAAGTTTCATCGGAATCGGATGAATGACATATGAACGCATAAGTGATTTTCTTTAAACGATTCGCGTGCCGTCACTCATTTGTTGAATCTACTCATACGCTACCTATTGTAAAATAGATTTACTGTACCCAACTGTCATCATGTGGACCATGTGTTCGTATCCCAACTAACTCACGGTCTTTCGAGGTATGGGACGTTCCTGCCCACCATACGACCACATGCTCAGGATTTGAGTCTACCAGGTAACTACTCTACATGAAATACACAACATATTCCTAAAATAAAATATTTACTGGTATAAAATCATGGCTATACAACAAATACAAATAAAGGACAAATTATATTTAATTCCCACAAATAAAAATAGGGTTATTCTGTGAGTTTTCTTCTTAAAATAGTGCTACACTGCACTCAAATCTAATTCTAGCATCCTATCAATGATACTTTCAGACTTCCAAGGGTTTCAATAGTGTTCATCATGTGACACAATTTACTTAACTGGAGTATCATAACACAAAAATCACATATCACATTAAATGACATTAATACACCATTACTCCGTTTCTTATGGCATTTACTTTGATTAGCATAAATTCATTATTTTCTGCATTCATTAACAATTATTTGTTGTGTCGTGTGAATCATCTTCCTTCTTTCCATCACTATGAACGCTTTAAAAAAAAGTGGTACACTTCCCTTCCAAACTAAACATGGATAGAATATTTTATAGTTTCACCATACAACGATTTTCAGGGTCTTGTCGGGCTTATCTCGTTACAAACGTGTCATGTTCTGGGAAATCACATACCCGTCTGCATAAATTAGCGTGAACTGGCAAAATGCACTCCAAAAGAAGATGCCTACGTTATTTTGTTTCAGTTTTCCTCCTCAGAGAATAACTGAGCCAAATATTATCTGATTTCTATGATCCAACAACGTATGTGTGTTGCAACACACCATTCAATTCAATTGGCATCATCATAATAATCATATCTTAATTGCATATTGAAATATCGAGATTCTTCAGTGTCCTACTATGACTCTAATTTACAAGGGACTGGTCGACCGACCTTCTCTCCCCTCAGCAGGCAATAAAATTCGTTCCAGCTGGCTAGTCAAGATGGCTGCCGCAGAAGTGGTCTACAACCCCACCTCCTCTCATCTGCTGTCAAGGTCAGGTTTGTTTACAATTGCAGCACTGGAGTTACGCTAGGTGTGGTTCCTAAGTAATTGAGTCATTTAATTATTTAACACCTATCTTTATAGTGTTTTGGGCTCAACTCGGCTCCTTATTAACATTCATGGCTGGGGATGTAATTCTGTGATAGCCTTGCCGTTCTGTGGTGACTACTGTGGCTTTAGACGCGCATCATAGTGAAAATCCACGATTTTCACCAGCAGCTGTCAATAAAATATAAGGAAATCTGCGTTTCCTAAACGACGAATATGATCCTTACCTCTCAGGGTAGATCATTTATACACATGCTCACTGCGTCTCGACGGACGTCAATCGTGGCCATAATTCATGAAAACGATGGATACAGACAGGCTCTGTCCAATTCGCTGTACTAGTTGGTCCCCGCAATTATTCATTTACGTAAATCACTGGATTCTACGTTATTTCTGCACGCAATATGCGACTTCAAACAATACTTCACATAGATGACTCAATTATTAAGGCACCCGCGTTCTCTCTGTCATACCACTTAAGCCAAAGCTTTAAATAGCTCCTAATAGAAATGTATAAATTTACTGGCTTACTTTACTTTAATGGTCCTCAAACATAATCCTAAGGATTGACCATATCACATATTCATTCACATTTCACTGACACTGAAAAAGCTCTCGTATTTCACTATATTCCACGTTACTTTCTTACTGTTTACCAAAATACAGTATCTTTATATTAGACATGACACTTTGAACGTTATTTAGGCCAAAAGTGCCTATTACTTTACTGTTGCCGACCCCAGATTATTATTATTATTATTATTTTAACGTTACCGTTACATCCATCACTATTTTCGACCTGAATGGCCCTAAACAAATCACCTTCCAAGCCATATTTTATTCAAGACGAGTGGTGAAAACTCGTTCAGTAAGTGACTGTTACATCTTATTCTCAAAGTGATAAATCGTTACATGGTGAACTATTTAGTTATAATAACATTGTAAATTGGTACTCATTTTTTCTTTTTCGCTGGATAGTGCCAGCATTTCAGCTTCAGCGCTACCATGACGCTTGATTTAAGCCATCATGTTATATTTTACACAACACTTAAATTCACACTTTTTTTTTCCACCTGATAAACATACCTTTATCAGTGGCCTCTTTCACTTCTACACAATGCATATTAATCACTATACACATGAACACTTTTAAATCACTATTTCACTATTTATGTACACTTATTCACTACTTCACAGGTTGATTCTTAAATCGGACTGCTCCTACGCCTGATCTCAGAGATGCGATGCAATTACGCCAACCGCTGGTCTACGTGAAAATCTAACAGCGTTTTACGGACGTTCGATCCTCGTCACCTGCAATCTCGTTCAGCTCACTGTCAAGATGAAGTGGCAATGCTTCCCAAGCTCCCATCATTGTAGTGATCCTGATGATAATGTCATATTCAACTCTGACAGTACCTCCTGGTATGTGTAATGTTCAAAAACATTATAAGTTCCTTTTTCGCTGTGGCGAATTTATATTTGCGTCAGATAATAGATAAATATCTGTATTAAATTACTTTCGACGCACTTCATGATTACTTATGAAGCTTTATGACTTGCTTCTATTGTTCTTCGACGGCTGGGCGTTGATACTTTAACATTTCGCGTGCTTACTGGCAGCGTATTAGTTACGTGTATACAGACTGAAGACAATAAGACAACTCGCTGGTGTGAGCTGCTCCCCCTTATAAAGGTTTCTCGTACAAAATAGTCCACTGGACACATGAGAGCGACTCCTTTCTTGAAATAATACCTCTTTAGCCGAAATGACATATACATCTTGTTTATTTAGGTGTGGAGGTTTCATAACCGTTCTTGTGCCGGCGATCGCTTCGGCCAATTAATTACAATTAATTGCCTTAGTTCAGCGCGTTAGGACGCCATCGTGGTGGTTCCCCTTTGGCTGGTCACAAAATCACTGCTCTTGAGCGTAGGCTAGGTTGTAATTCGTTCCGAGTCATTAATTTTGGGCTGTCTCCTCGGTCCAGACGTAAATAGTGCGCTCGGCGCCTACGATCTCCGCCCACTTGCTAAGTGTAATTTGTAAAACTTCAAACTGGCCTCCTCTCATTCTCGTATGCTCTGAAAACGTATATTTCCTTGCATTTGGCTGCAACTCTTCACCTTAAACTGCTATGATATTCACATATGGGTCGTGAAATCATGCTACAATATTATATGTCATTATACCTCTCATTGCTCTTTGGGTTCCCTGTAATTGCTCCCCCTCAGAGATCAATGGTTCGACTCTAGGCATAACCATGTGCCTGGTCTTCTCTGATGAGACCCGAGTTCGATGCCAGACTGCCGTGACTGATTGGGCACATTACTAAGCCTGAAACCTTCTCTGGCGTATACTCAATGATTCACCAAGGTTTGATCGCAATCGGATGAATGATATATGACCGCATACGGGACATTGTGGAAACGATTCGCGCACCGTCGCTCATTTGTTGAATCTACTCGTGCGCTACTTATTAAAAACTGGATTTACTAAGACAGAAACATTTCCTGGAGTGTACACAACAATTCACCAAAGTTTCATCGCAATCTGATAAATGGTATATGACCGCATACGGTACTTTGTTGAAAAGATTCGCGTGCCGTCACTCATTTGTTGAATCTACTCGTGCGCTACCTATTGTAAAATGGATTTATTAAGCCAGAAACCTTCCGTAGGGTGTACACAACATCTCACCCAAGTTTCATCGTAATCGGACGAATGGTATTTCAACGCATACGGGACCTTATTGAAACGCTTCGTGCGTCGTCGCTCATTTGTTGAATCTACTCGTGCGAAACCTCCTGTGAAATGTATTTATTAAGTTAGAAACCCTCACGTAAGTGTGCACAACATCTCACCCAAGTTTCATTGCAATCGGATGAATGGTATATGAACGCATACGGGACTTTGATTAAAAGTTCGCGCGTCGTTGCTCATTTGTTGAATCTACTCGTGAGCTAGCTATTGTAAAATGGATTTACTAAGTTAGAAACCCTCACGTAAGTGTACACAACATCTCACCCAAGTTTCATCGCTATCGGACGAATGGTATTTGAACGCATGCGGGACTTTGTTGAAACGCTTCGCACGTCGCCGCTCATTTGTTGAATCTACTCGTGCGCAACCTCCTGTGAAATGGATTATTAAGTTAGAAGCCTTCACTTAAGTGTACACAACAACTCATCAAAGTTTCATCTCAATCTTTGAATGGAATATAAACTTAAAACAGGATTTTGTTGAAACGCTTCGCGCGTCGTCACTCATTTGTTGAATCTAGTCGTGCGCTACCTTATGTGAAATTGATTTACTAAGCCAGAAGCCTTCCCTGGAGTGTACACAACATCTCACCAAGTTTCATCGCTATCGGACGAATGGTATTTGAAAGCATACGGGACCTTTTTGAAACGCTTCGCGCGTCGTCGCTCATTTGTTGAATTTATTCGTGCGCTATCTGTTGCAAAATGGATTTACTAAGCCAAACACTTTCCTGGAGTTCACTCAACATATCACCCAAGTTTCATGGCAATCGGATGAATGGTATATGAACGCATACGGGACTTTGAAACGGTCTAACGTGCAGAGACAAACAGTAGAATTCGACATCACTGCCACCTTTGATATAAAACACAACTTTTCGCCATGGGCGGAGTGTATGTAATGGCGGTAGTTGCACAGGTTGCGACCAGGTGGCTCTAACGTGCAGAGACAAACCGTCCAAAGACATCAGCTTTCACGAAGGCCAGGCTAGTGGTTTCCATGACGACTGTTTTTGACTGTATATTGTGGTTCTAAAATTGTGTGTAAATTGTGGTTCTAAAATTGTGTTCATTCCACCTACCGGGTCAGATTGTGAATCTAAACCATACATGGACCCACCCTAATATACATACCAAATTCCATCAAAATCGGTTCATTCGTTTAGGAGGAGTTCAGTCACATACACGCGTGTCGAAGAATTATATATATAAAGAAGATAGGCACAAGTATTGGTAGTGTAAAACTCAATTTTCAAATATTGTCAATCTATATATATAACAAGTAGTTCCGTGAAGAACTATACAGCCTATTTTCATATATCGTACTTATGTTAATTGCCACTATCAACATACACAATTTCAGTTTGATTGCTGTAATAGATTCGTAGATATTGAGAACCGACTAAATATTCCGGATGGTCGCCATGTTGGTTTTTATATATGTAGGTCCTAGAGTTATGTACTGTTACATGCAGATTATTGTGAACGTGTAGTATTCAAACTTCAATCGCATAATTAGGACACAAGAAAAAACAAGGAGATTTAAAAAAAATTCACAGCTGCCATCTTGAGGTTATGGAAACAATTGAAATAAATTATTAGCCAGTGGATTAACATTCGGATAAAGATTTACTGTACCAAGTTTCACTGCACGCGGATGGTTAAATTGCGAGAAACGTCCATGTGAATATTTATAATTCGCGTCACCGCCATGTTGGATTTGTGATCACCAGGTTATTTAAAGTCCTATAGGTGAACTTAAGTTCATAGCCCATATGAACATTAAAATATGCAGTTTGATTGCTAAAATAGATTCGTAGATATTCAGTATCGTCTAAATATTTCGGATGGTCGCCATGTTGGATTGTTAAATGTATAGGCCATAGAGTCATGTACCATTAAAGGAAAATTATTGCGTAGGTTCATTATTCAAACTTTCACTTCGATCGCATGACTACATCACAAGAAATAAAAACTTAATTTTAAAATTCGCACTGCCGCCATCTTGAGGTTATGTAAACAATTGAACTAAATTAGATACCAGTGCATTACAATGTGTATAAATATTTCCTGTACCAGATTTCAGTGCGCTTGGAACATTAAATCGCGAGAAAGGTCTATTTAAAATGTCCAAATTCGCTTGGCCGCCATGTTCGTTTTGTAGTTAACCGGTTTTTGATAATCTATAAGACGGACTTCCAGTAGTGCCCTTTATCACCGTACAAAATTTTAGGGAGATACCGCTGATAGTTTCAGAGATATAGAATGCCGGTGAAATATTTCGCACATCCGCCATCTTGTGATTATGTAAACAATTGAACGAAGTTAGATGTCGGTGCATTAAAATGTATATAAACATATACTGTATCAAGTTTCATTGCGTTTGGTTGGTCAAATCGCGAGGAACGTCTATTTAAAAGTCGCAAATTCGCTTCGCCGCCATGTTGGTTTTGTAGTTATCAGGTTTTCAAAAGTCACATAAGTGAACTTATAGTAGTTCCCTCTATCACCATAGAAAATGTCAGGGTAATATCGGTAATAGTTTCGGAGATATTGAATGCTGGTGAAATATTTCGCACAGCCGCCATGTTGGATTGGTGAGTCGTAACAAAATTTGAAGGGCACGGTCGAGGTCGCCGGGAATAGTGCTATGAACTTTCCGAGTTTCATTGAAATCGATCCTGCCGTTCAGATTTTATTAGGGGGGGGGACACACACACGAATCACACACACACACACACGCACACACACACGGACAAAAGGTGATCTCATAAGCCTATTTTTTCAAAATTGAAAATAGGCTAAAAATCAATGTAAAGTGATAGTTTGTCTGTGGGTGGGTATGTATGTCTCCTATGCGTTCATATACCATTCGTCCGATTGCGATAAAACTTGGGTGAGATGTTGAGTACACTCCAAGGAAGGTTTCTGACTTAGTAAATCCATATTACAATAGGTAGCGCACGCGTAGATTCAACAAATGAGCGACGATGCGCGAAGCATTTCAACAAAGTCCCGTATGTGTTCATGTACCATTCGTCCGATAGCGATGAACCTTGGGTGAGATGTTGTGTACACTTACGTGAAGGTTTCAAAATTAGTGAATACATTTCACAATAGATATCGCACAAGTAGATTCAACAAATGAGCGACGACACGCAATGCGCTTCAACAAAGTCCCGTATGCATTTATATACCATTCGTCCGATAACTATGAAACTTGCGTAAAATGTTGTGTACACTGCAGGGAAACTTTCTGGCTTAGTACATCCACTTTACAATAGGCAGCGCACGAGTAGATTCAACAAATGGGCTACGACGCGCGAAGCATTTCAACAAAGTCACGTTTGCGTTCATATACCATTCGTCCGATAGCGATGAAACTAGGCTGAGATTTTGTGTGCACTCCAGGGAAGGTTTCTAGCTCAGTAAATCCCATTAAAAATAGGTAGAGCACGAGTAGAATCAACAAATGAGCAACGGCGCGCGAAGCGTTTCAACAAAGTCCCATATAATTTCATATACCATTCATCCGATAGCGATGAAACTTGGGTGAGATGTTGTGTACACTCCAGGGAAGGTTTCTGGCTTAGTGCATACATTTTACAATAGGTATCGCACCAGTAGATTCAACAAATGAGCGATGACACGCGAAGCGTTTCAACAAAGTCCCGTATAAAGTCATACACCAGTCGTCTGATAGTGATAAATGTTTGGTGAATTGTTGTGTACACTCCAGGAAAGGTTTCTTGCTAAGTAAATCCATTTTACAATACGAAGCGCACGTTTATATTCAACAAATGAGTGACTACGCGCGAAGCGTTTCGACAACGTCCCGTATACGTTCACATACCATTCATCCGATTGCGATGAAACTTGGGTGAGATGTTGTGTACACTCCAGGGAAGGTTTCTGGCTGAGTACATCCATGTAGCGCAAGAGTAGAATCAACAAATGAGCGACGACACGCGAAGCGTTTCAACCAAGTCCCGTATGCATTCATGTACCATTCGTCCGTAGCTATGAAACTTGGGTGAGATGTTGTGTACACGTCATGGAAAATTTCTGGCTTAGTAAATCCACTATACAATATGCAGCGCACAAGTTGATTCAACAAATGAGGGACGACGCGTGAAGCGTTTCAACAAAGTCCCGTATAAGGTCATATACCATTCTGCCGTTAGCGGTGAAACTTGGATGAAATATTGTGACACTCCAAGGAAGGTTTCTGGCTTAGTAAATACATTTCACAGTATGTAGCACACGAGTAGATTCGACAAATGAACGACGATATGCGGAGCGTTTCAATACAGTCCCCTATGTCTTCATATCCCATTAGTCCGATAGCGATGAAACTTGGGTGAGATGTTGTGGACACTTACGTGACGGTTTCTAACTTAGTAAATACATTTTACAGTAGGTAGCGCACGAGTAGATTCAACAAATGAGTGACGGAGCGCGAATCGTTTAAACAAAATCAGGTATGCGTTCATATACTTTTCTTCCGATTGCGATGAAACATTGATCAGTTATTGTGTACCCGCCAGGGGAGGGGACTTAGTAAATCCATTTCACAATAAGTAGCGCAAGAGTAGATGCAACAAATGGGTGACGACGCGCGAAGCGTTTCAACAAAATCCCCTATTGCGTTCATATAACATTCTTCGATTGCGATGAAACCTTGATGAGTTATTGTGTACACGCCAGGGAAGGGCTTCGATTTAGTAATACATTTCTCAATAGGTAGCGCACGAGTAGATTCAACAAATGAGTGACAGCGCACGAATCGTTTAAACAAAACCCCGTATACGTGCATATACAATTCATCCGATTGCGATGAATCATTGATGAGTTATTGTGTACACGCCAGGGAAGGGTTTCGACTTAGTAAATCCATTTCACAACAGGTAGCGTACGAGTAGACTCAACAAATGAGTGACAGCGATGAAACTTTTGAAAGTTGTTGTGCACGCTTCCACGAATGGTTCTAAATTAGAAAATCCATTTTACGATAGCTTAGAGGCAGTTAACATGTTGTGTATCCAAAAGCACTTCAAGAAACAGAATTTCAACGCCAACACTTTCTTTGATTGGCATTGCAAAGCATGCCGGGTACAGCTTGTCTCTATATATAAAAATCAATTTTACGTGATAGTTTGTCTGTCTGTCTGTCTGTGGGTGTGTATGGCTCCTATGCGTTCATATACCATTCATCATATTGCGATGAAACATGGGTGAGATGTTGAGTACACTCCAAGGAAGGTTTCTGACTTAGTACATCCATTTTACAATAGGTAGCGCACGCGTAGATTCAACAAATGAGCGACGATGCGCGAAGCGTTTCAACAAAGTCCTGTATGTGTTCATATAACATTCGTCCGATTACGATGAAACTTGGGTGAGATGTTGTGTACACTTACGTGAAGGTTTCAAAATTGGTGAATACATTTCACAGTAGATAGCGCACGAGTAGATTCAACAAATGAGCGACGACACGCAAAGCGTTTCAACAAAGTCCCGTATGCATTCATATACCATTCGTCCGATAGCTATGAAATTTGCGTAAAATGTTGTGTACACTTCAGGGAAATTTTTTGGCTTAGTAAATCCACTTTAAAATAGGCAGCGCACGAGTAGATTCAACAAATGAGCTACGACGCGCGAAGCATTTCAACAAAGTCACGTATGCGTTCATATACCATTCGTCCGATAGCGATGAAACTAGGCTGAGATTTTGTGTGCACTCCAGGGAAGGTTTCTGGCTTAGTAAATCCCTTTAAAAATAGGTAGAGCACGAGTAGAATCAACAAATGAGCGACGACGCGCGAAGCGTTTCAACAAAGTCCCACATAAGGTCATATACCATTCATCCGATAGCGATGAAAATTGGTTGAGATGTTGTGTACACTCCAGGGAAGGTTTCTGGCTTAGTACATTTTACAATAGGTAGCGCACCAGTAGATTCAACAAATGAGCGATGACACGCGAAGCGATTCAACCAAGTCCCGTATGCATTCATATACCATTCGTCCGATAGCTATGAAACTTGGGTGAGATGTTGTGTACACGTGATGGAAGGTTTCTGGCTTAGTAAATCCACTATACAATATGCAACGCAAGGGTAGATTCAACAAATAAGGGACGACGCGCGAAGCGTTTCAACAAAGTCCCGTATAAGGTCATATACCATTCTGCCGTTAGCGGTGAAACTTGGGTGAAATATGGTGGACACTCCAAGGAATGTTTCTGGCTTAGAAAATACATTTCACAGTAGGTAGTACACGAGTAGATTCGACAAATGAACGACGACACGTGGAGCGTTTTAATACAGTCCCCTATGTCTTCATATCCCATTAGTCCGATAGCGATGGGACTCGGGTGAGATGTTGTGGACACTTACGTGACGGTTTCTAACTTAGTAAATACATTTTACATTAGGTAGCGCACGAGTAGATGCAACAAATGAGTGACGGGGCGCGAATCGTTTAAAAAATCCGGTACGCGTTCATATACTATTCATCCAATTGCGATGAAACATTGATCAGTTATTGTGTACCCGCCAGAAAAGGGTTTCGACTTAGTAATACATTTCTCAATAGGTAGCGCACGAGTAGAATCAACAAATGAGTGACGACACGCGAAGCGTTTTATCAAAGTCCCGTATGCATTCATATACCATTCGTCCGATAGCTATGAAACTTGGGTGAGATGATGAGGACACTAACGTGAAGGTTTCTAACTTAGTAAATACATTTTATGATATGTTAGAGGCAGTTAACGGAAATTGAAAAACATATTGTGTATACAAAAGCACTTCAAGAAACAAAATTTCAACGCCAAGACGTTCTTTGATTGGCATTGCAACGCTTGCCGGGTACAGTTTGTACCCAATAAAACGTTCTTATACTTTTCCTGAAGTAACTATTTCTCAGCCCAGGATAAACTTACAACTGGAAACTTGGCCTCATTTTGAAGCTCTCATTCGTGATTATCGGAAACTACAACCACTGCAAACGTACAGTGTGATGAGGATTTATGAATATTAATATTAATGGGATGGTTTGTGCACGCTGGCTCGAGCGATTTGTTTGTTATTAAGGTCTAAACTCGAGTATCCATAATAAAGAAATCCGATAGGTAGCTTCTGATATTATGGACTTTTTTGTGATTGCAACTAAACTGGTGGAAAAAAAATATCCCAACACCAAGGAGGGGCTGTGCTAGATTAACGAAAGTTGGTAGACGTGCTTATACATCTGAAAGACGATGTTGATTAAAATTTTCCGCAAATCGCATCAGCGTGGCACTAGTAGTGACCCCATGGCGTTGCAAATCAGGTTTCCTTTAAATACGGGCTGCACTGTGCGAGAGCGTTAGTTACCTGTGAGATAGGACGGAGTGACTGTGAGTGGGTCAAGAATACCTTTACGATGACGTAGAGGCCGGTATCAACAGCTCAATGCGTTTAAACGAGACCGTGTAATAGGGCTACGTGATGGTGGATTTTCCTTCCGCGCTATTGCTGAACGCCCTGGCAAGAATGTCTCCACTGTGCAAGCGTGCTGGCAGAAGTGGTCACGAGAAGGTACAGTCACAAGAAGACCAGGCTCCAGACGTCCCCATGGCACCACCAAGAGGGAGGACCGCCGTATTCGGCGTATGGCTTTGGGGCATCGGACGGTGTCTCCAGCAGCAATTCGAGCGGCACCACAGTGACTGTTCGAAATCGGTAACTTGAAGGACAGCTCTGAGTCAGACGCCCTGCGGCGTGCATTCCACTTATGTTGGTCATAAGGGGGCCAGGTGAGTGCCTTTATTCCACCTGTCTGCGGCGTCGACACACTGGACCTACACCGGGCGTTCTGCTCTGGGGAGCAATTTCCGATGAAAGCAGGAGCACTCTCTTGGTTATCCCACGCACCCTGACTGCAGATGTGTACGTCTGTCTGGTGATTCGACCTGTTGTGCTGCCATTCATGAACAGCATACCCGGAGGTGTTTTCCAACATGATAACGCAAGCCCCCATACCGTTGTTGTAACCCAACCTGCTCGACAGAGTTTCGATATGCTTCCTTAGCCAGCTCCATCCCCCGATCTGTCCCCAATCGAATACGTATGGGACATCATTGGACGACAATTGCAGCCTCATCCACAACCGACATTAGCCATCCCTGTATTCACCGACCAAGTGCAACAGGCATGGAACTCCATTCCACAATCCGTCATCCGTAAGACACATTGCATGCACGTTTGCATGCCTGCATTCAATAGTCTGGTGATTATGCCGGTTATTAATGGACCAGCATATCATATTTGCGATAGCTTTTCTCGCTTAGAGATTAACCTGATGTCTTGTTACTTTCCGTACTCTACATTCCTCATTTCATGGTGTTGGGATATTCTTTCCGCCAGTGTATGTTTTGGCATATTTTCATTAAATGAGTTGTTTTTATCACTACCAGGAAGGCTGAGGTAGGAGACGAACTAATCTCATCTCAGTTTCGCTTCACGAGGCTGAGTGTACACTGTTCCGGTCATTTGACCAGTACGCACCATAATATCTCAGTTCAAAGAACATTGCTCAAATGTAAAACAAGTAGTTCCGTGAAGAACCATACAGCCTATTTTCATATATCCTACTCATGTTGACTGCCACTATCAACATACAAAATTTCAGTTTGATTGCTGTAATAGATTCGTAGATATTGGGAACCGAGTAATATTTCGGATGGTCGCCATGTTGGATTTTATATATGTACAGTAGGTCCTAGAGTTATGTACTGTTAAATGAAGATTATTGTGTACGAGTAGCATTTAAACTTCAATCGCATGATTAAGACACAAGAAGTAACAAGGAGATATTAAAGTTTCGCACAGCTGCCATCTTGTGGTTATGGAAACAATTGAAATAAATTAGATGCCAGTGGATTAACATTCGGATAAAGATTTACTGTACCAAGTTTCACTGCACGCGGATGGTTAAATTGCGAGAAACGTCCATGTGAATATTTATAATTCGCGTCACCGCCATGTTGGATTTGGGATCACCGGGTTATTTAAAGTCCTATAGGTGAACTTAAGTTCATAGCTACTATCAACATAAAAAATTCAGATTGATTGCTATAATAGATTCGTAGATATTCTGAGCAGTCTAAATATTTCGGATGGTCGCCATGTTGGATTGTTAAATGTATAGGCCATAGAGTCATGCACCATTAATGGAAAATTATTGCGTAGGTTCATTATTGAAACTTTCACTTCGATCGCATGATTACGACACAAGAAATAAAAAAAATTCGCATAGCCGCCATCTTGAGGTTATATAAACAATTGAACTAAATTAGATACCAGTGCATTACAATGTGTATAAACATATCCTGTACCAGATTTCATTGCGTTTGGAACATTAAATCGCGAGAAAGGTATATTTAACATTTTCAAATTCGCTTGGCCACCATGTTCGTTTTCTAGTTAAGCGGTTTTTGAAAGTCTTATAGATGAACTTCCAGTAGTGCCCTTTATCTCCGTACAAAATTTCAGGGCGATACCGCTAATAGTTTCAGAGATATTGAAAGCCGGTGAAATATTTTGCACATCCGCCATCTTGTGGTTACGGAAACAATTGAACGAAGTTAGATGTCGGTGCATTACAATGTTTATAAACATATACTGTACCAAGTTTTATTGCGTTTGGTTGGATAAATCGCGAGTAACGTCTATTTAAAAGTCGCAAATTCGCGTGGCCGCCATGTTGGCTTTGTAGTGACCAGGTTTTCAAAGGTCGCATAGGTGAACTTCTAGTAGTTTCCTTTATCACCATAAAGAATTCCAGGGTGATGTCGGGAATAGTTTTGGAGATATTGAATGCTGGTGAAATATTTCGCACAGCCGCCATGTTGGATTGGTGATACGTAACTGAATTTGAAGGGCACGGTCAGGGTCGTCCGGAATGGTGCTATGAAATTACCGAGTTTCATTGAAATCGCTCCAGCCATTTAGAAGTTATTAGGGAGGACACACACCTCACACACACACGTACACTCACACGGACAAAAGGTGATCTCATAAGCCTATTTTTAGCCTACTTTCGATTTTTGCAAAAAATGAAAGTAGACTTATGAGATCAACACAGGGCGAAAAAAAGTGTGTCTGGCTGTGTGTGTGTATCTGTGTGTGTGAGACTGTGTGTGTGTGTGAGAGTGTGTGTACTCTGAATGTCTGTCCCCCCACCCCTATCAATTCGAACACGGTGAATGCGAATTGAACGAAATTTGGTACAAAGATAGCACTAGAAAAGGACACCTCAGTGTCATGTTTTATATCGCCGCCATCTTGACGGAAACGTAATGGCGGCCACACAAATGTTCAAAGCTTAAATCAAATTACGACTAACCTAATCATCCGATCTCCATCAAATTTTGCAACAACATACCTTCATGGGGGGAGCATCCTCTGAACAAACTAATAGGTCATCAGCCAAATAGTTTGTGGATGGCGGCCATCTTTGTGTCAAAATGGATTCCCCCTTTTAATTCAAACACGGTGAAACCGAATGGAACGAAATTTGGGACAGAGGTAGCACTAGCAAAGGGCACCTCAGTGTCATGTTTTATATCGCCGCCATCTTGACAGAAACGTAATGGCGGTCACACAAATGTTCAAAGCTTAAATCAAATTACGATTAACCTAATCATCCGATCTCTACCTAATTTTGCATCAACATACCTTTATGGAGGGAGCTTCCTTTGACCAAACTAATAGGTCATTAGCCTAATATTTTGCGGATGGCGGTCATCTTTGAGTGAAAATTGATTCCCCCTATTAATTCGAACACGGTGAAACCGAATGGAACGAAATTTGGTACAGTACAGAGGTAGCACTAGCAAAGGGCACCTCAGTGTCATGTTTTATATCACCGCCATCTTGACGGAAACGTAATCGCGGCCACCCAAATGTTAAAAGCTAAAATGTAATTACTACCAACCTAATAATCTAGTCTCTTTCAAATTTTTCAACAATATATCTTTATGTGGGAAGCATATTCTGACCAAACTGCAAGATCATCTGCCCAATAGTTTGCAGATGGTGGCCAAGTATGTGTGCAAATCGATTCCCCCTATCACTTCAAACACGGTGAGACCGAATTGAACGAAATTTGGTACAGAGGTAGCACTAGCAAAGGGCACCTCAGTGTCATGTTTTATATCGCCGCCATCTTGACGGAAACGGAATGACGGCCACCCAAATGTTAAAAGCTTAAATGAAATTACGACCATCCTAATAATTTGATCTCTACCAGATTTTGCAACAACATGCCTTTCTGTGGAAAGCATCTTATGACTGACTACAAGGTCATCAGCCCAATAGTTTGCAAATCCATTCCCCATATCAATTCAAACACGGTGAAACCGAATTGAATGAATTTTTTTACAGAGGTAGCACTAGCAAAGGACACCTCATATTCAAGTTTAATATCCCTATGGCACGTTGTATTTCAACAAGCTACCATAACCAACATTCAATTATACTCCTTGAAAAGGACAAAGAGTTATAACAATACCCATGCATTTAGGAGAAAGTAGGCTATATGTTCTTTACTGAACATCTTGTTTCAAAATTGAATATAGGCTAACAAAAATAATAGAGTGCAGTCGGAAGAAATCAGAAACTCCTATTGACATAAAATTGGCAACTGAAGAGCTAAAGGAAGTAGGAGACTTCTGATACTTATTGTAGGAATGAAAATAACCAGTGATGGACGAAGCAAACTGGATATGAAATGTTCGTTAGTTCAGGCAAGGAAAGTATTTCTATAGAAAATAAATCTGTTGCCATCGAACATAGATTTACGTATTAGAAAGTCATTTTTGAAAGTCTTCGCCTGGAGCGTGGCGCTGTATGGAAGTGAAACTTAAACTGTTGGTGCAGCAGAAATGAGGAGAAATGTAGTGTTACAGGAGAATGATGAAGAGCAGATGGGTAGATAGAGTAACAAACGAAGGGGTATTAAGACGAAAGGGCGAGGGAAGATTTTTCTGGCGACTGCTAATGTAGGGAAGAGATAGGTTGGTAGGTTACAAACTAAGACATTGAGCAATAGCAAACTTATTTACGGGAGGTAGGGTCGAGGATAAGAACTGTAAAGGTACACCAAGTTTACAACATGTAAAACAGATTGCCTTGGTTGTAAGGTGTGGTAGCTTTGTAAAGATGAAACGATTAGCTCAGGACAAGGAGGTTTGGAGAGCTGGATCAAACCATTCAGAACAATGAAGACTCAAGCAACAACCAGTAGGGAGTCTGTAACACAAAATAACTAAGTTTAAACTAAACACTAGTAAATACAGTGAGTCCGGGAATGTTCTCCGCAGCGCCTACATGAGTCTGCGAGAGCTAGCTACACAAGTTACGTTGGTAGCACGGCTGCCGCTTGCATCATATTAGCCTTGCTAGTGGTCGAGATGGGAACTATTCTTTGTTTACTTGTGTCACACGTCAGACTGCTTCGTTGACAGGTACAGTTGCGCGAGTAGGATATGACTCAGCTCAAGTAGAGTCAGTTATCGTTTGACTGTCCGTGGTGACATGAGCTCCTATGACGCTGCTTGACTTATGTGCAGAATGCATTCTGTCATCGCTGTGTTCCCTAATAACAAGCAATCAGTATACTTTTTACTCACCACAGACATTCATAACAGAGGCTGGAGGTGCTGATGACACATACGCTCGTTAATTGCAATACACTCTGACGATTTCGACAGCCTACAGCCCACACGTGCGGGATTCGCCCTGTCAAAGACACCGTGCTACCAACTAAACCGATGAGGCAACCACTCACAGCTGC
This sequence comes from Meconema thalassinum, assembly GCA_946902985.2. Lineage (NCBI taxonomy): Eukaryota > Metazoa > Arthropoda > Insecta > Orthoptera > Tettigoniidae > Meconema > Meconema thalassinum. Next base: position 356,226,019 of record OX336394.1, on the reverse strand, counting down.
ACATAACCACTGCGGAGAACATTCTCGGGCGCCCTGTATTATAGCCAACTAAAACGTTCTTTTATTTAATAATGAGATTCCAACACACATTCTCGTGACAAGAGACCACTTCTGAATACTTGGTTCAGGAGTCATTAGCAAATTAAGAAATTAAGCCGAGTAGAGACAACTTGCCTGGTTGGCAAAAGGGGCACCATCATATCGCAGTTCGAGGAACATCATGCAAATGTAGCATATCTCAAAGAATATTATGAAGAATGTAATCACTTTTGCTCTAGGAGTCAATCGCAATGCTCAGGCATAACAAAAAATAATGCCTTCCAGTACAAGCCAATTGAATGAAATGGCATCGGCATGCTGTATGTCGCAGTAGGCTACATTGTTGGAAATGTTGACACTTTTGCTCTCCAGAAACCAACATCTGCACAACTTTATTCCAAACTCAACTTGGGGTTGATAACATAGTAAGACAATAATTATGAAGACAGATAACATTAAGTACTGCTTAAAGACTAAAATTGATGACTGCAAAGCCAATTAGGTCGATAATCGTATGTTTAGACTTTGTCTTTGACCACATGTGGAAGTGCTATCTATACAAGGAAGTGGCAACAATCAAGAAAGCTCAGCATGTGAAGTAGCTGACAACTTCTCTTCTCTTCAATAACATAACTTCAAATATCCTGTATGTGACAAAGTATTCCCATTCCTCTATTTTCCTTATGACAAGTCACACATCCCAATCATATGTTTTGTAGTTCTTTAATTGGCTGTATGCCTCTCACCAAGGCTGTCCGGGTTTGATTCCCGGTCAATGCATGTGAGATTTTCGAAGTGAAATGCCATGTCCTGTGGTTCGGATTCCACGTAAAAAGGAGGTCCCGTGGCTTATGATCTACAGATTAACGGTCACGTTAAACTACAAGCTTCCTTAGTTGTTTAATTCGAAGGTCTTGCACATCGTGATCATTTAACCCCATGTACTTTGTGTGGTATGTGTATGTATGTATGTATAGTTTTGTCTGATAACTTGTGTTATTGTGGTTTCTGTATTAGTACAATGGAAATGCACAGTGAATTGGCATCATTACTTATAATACCGACAGCAGTGACTACGCTCGCTAAAGAGCAGCGTTAGGACATGGGACCAATTTCTCTGCTGACTCGGTAGTCGCGTGGGTTCAAGCCCCTCCGTCGTCGGCCGTGTTTGAAATGGTTTTCCGTGGTTTCCCATTCTCAACACCAGAAAAATGCTGCGACGGTACCTTCTGTCAGGCCACGGCCACTTCCTTCCACATCCTTGCCCAGTTTCATTCATCTTCATCCATTCCATATCTGTCCGGCTTCGTGGCTAAATGGTTAGCGCGCTAGGCTTTGGCCCGACGTGTCCCGGGTTCGATACCCGGCCGGGCCATCAGGGATTTTAATCCCCTGGGGTTAATTCCCGTGGCTCGGGGACTGGGTGTATATGCTGTCTCTGGGACGGTACCTTCTGTCAGCCCACGGGCGCTTCCTTCCACATTCTTACCCAGTTTCATTCATCTTCATCCATTCCATATCTGTCCGGCTTCGTGGCTAAATGGTTAGTGCGCTAGGCTTTGGCCCGACGTGTCCCACGTTCGATTCCCGACCGGGCCATCAGGGATTTTAATCTCCTGTGGTTAATTCCCGTGGCTCGGGGACTGGGTGTATATGCTGTCTCTGGGACGGTACCTTCTGTCAGCCCACGGGCGCTTCCTTCCACATTCTTACCCAGTTTCATTCATCTTCATCCATTCCATATCTGTCCGGCTTCGTGGCTAAATGGTTAGCGCGCTAGGCTTTGGCCCGACGTGTCCCACGTTCGATTCCCGACCGGGCCATCAGGGATTTTAATCCCCTGGGGTTAATTCCCGTGGCTCGGGGACTGGGTGTATATGCTTTCTTCATCATCACTTCATCCTCATTACGACTCACAGGTCGCCCACGGGCATCAACTAGAAAGACCTGCACTCGGCCTCTCTGGAGGCCACACGATCATCATCATCATTCCATATCTCATCCCGGCGCGCAGGCAACCCATGGGCATCGTTTAGAATGACCTGCACTAGGCCTCTCAAGAGGCCACAAGACAACAACAAAAAGAGGCAAACCCTCGGAAGTAAGGGCATTATCAACTCGAGTTAACAAGTTAGAAATGGCTTATGAACTAACCAAGAACACATATAATAAGAAGTGTCTCTCCCGAAAGAATAAAATGAGACACTACCAGACAGTTATACGTCCTGAAGCCTTATATGCTTCAGAATGTCTAGTATTCAACCGGAAGGGACTCACGGACAAACTCGAAGTACAGGAGAGAAAGATAATGAGGAAGATATTGGGGCCTGGTAATGAATACCGAAGGCGGCCTAATCAAGAGCTCTACACGTACTGTGAAAGAATCACGGATGTTGTTAGGAAACAACGTCTAGCATTTTATGGACACGACTACAGGATGCATCCTACTAGTGTAATGGATTTGCTAGCCCATACTGTTGGGAGAGAAATGTAACTGTTTACCTTTGCCTAAGCTATGTTGTTTTAATGGGCGCCAAGACCTCAATGCAATGTTGAAATCTAAATTTGTATTTAACAACGTCTAGCTCTGGCAGAACACATTCAAGACTCTATTCACTCAGATCGTGGTATGATTTGATCATTAACCCAACAAACAATTGTATCAGGAGAAGGAATTGGTCTATATCTAATGCTACCTACTGAAAGCAAAGATTGCATTGTAAAAGAAATGAATTTATAATATAAAACAAGTATAGCAAAATTAATAATAATAATAAGTTTAAAATTTCAATTGGAGCGTTGTGATTTGAATATTACCGATAGAAAATTACGTGAAAACGGAGTCTGATAAATTGATTTTACTCTTATTTCCAAGCTATGAAGTTACTGAAATATGAAATATAAAACAAAGAAAATGAGAGATTGCGTATTTCTGCGTCATGTGCGCTTACCATTGGAAATTGCCAAAGCATCTCCCTCGTTCTTGATGATGCTGTGTGCTTCCCACAGTCTCCTGGACGTCGTCATCTCCGTCGAAATTTGATGATATCCTGGTAGATTATATAATTCTATGGTCCGTACCTCGGACCCAAACTCGCGTAAAACCGCACTGGTTACGTTTTACAAAAGTTCGTCGCTAACTCCACTGAACATCGGAGCGACACGCACTTGCGACCGTACACCGCAAGTTCTACACAGATAGTCCTTAACTCCACCGAACATCGGAGCCACTCGCACGCGCATCCATACTCGTCAAGTATTTCACAGATAGTCCACGTCTCACGGCGCGTCGAACGATATATCCACACGTTGGCTCCCCCACCATGGTACCGACATCTGGCTTACGTCGTCCTCACTGATTGGCTGCACCCTACGCGCTAGATCCCCACTCCTTCCTCATTACACTCCGTGGGAGGGAGAAGTCGATTTCCGTTTCAACAATTCGCCTTTTCTAGACCTTGCGACCCAAGATTGCGTCATGCTCCTCGACAAGATTCAGCGTGTACTTGAAATCCCAGTGAGTCATCTCTCTCAAATACCCTAACTGACAAAAACTCCGTAAAATTCCGTAATCAGATAATTTTCTATGATATCGTCGTTCGTAATAATTTGCTTGATAGCGTTTTCTAAGACATAGAAAACCTATCTGAATGCTAATAATTTTTATAAAATGCTCCGAAAATACCTTAATAATAATTATAATAAATTAATAATAATAATAAATTACCATGAAAAATTGTCTTGGCTGAACAATTTGCCGCGTAAATAAATATAGAATGGCTTCCTACTGACTTATGCCAGTTGCATAAAACCCCTCGAAAAACACGTTACATATTCGCCTCGGATCATCGGATGATTTACCGTGACGACGGTCCATTATCCGATTATCCCAGACACGTTAATAAACCCCATCCAAAATACATATTACATAAACGAAATCACCCTAAATTACAGATATATACACTCATATTTTTTCTTCACGCACTTTGCGTCAAAGTTTGTTGTCACTATGGATTGCACTTTGCAACCAGTCCAATGTTTCTCATATAAAATAGTGTTCCACGGATATTTCCACCTCTCAAATTCCTCTATGTTGGAGAAATAGACATAATAAATGTGTGAGCACTATGTATTTATGATGTCATATCACACGCATTGAAGGTGTTCTGATATATTTATATCACCATAGAACTTCCTAATTTCACTGGAGGTCCCCTCCTTATGGTGACATTTAATTCCACTTATCACTGAGCACACAATCACACTATTGTGGCAGCGCCTCGTGACCATAATACTTAATCTCTCTTTAAAGTAGATTAAATTAATATTGACTTCTGAAAAAAAAAACAGTAAATGCGCATTACATATAACACCAAATATTTCTGTGCCGTAATCGCCCTGTCTTGTTAAGTTCCCGTTAACCATATTCTACTTACTACTAGTTCTCAACACAGACCATTTCTCCTCACACAAATAATACCATTGTACAAATTATCTTAAATTACACACTTACAAATCTTACATGGCGAGGCCGTAAACAGAAATCACGTGTGCTGATATGTATGAGTTTCATGAAGGACTGTCTCGCATTCTGATGGCCCATCTTTTATCTCGTGGACGCCTTAAGCTAACAAGCCCTATACAAGCGCTCCCCCATCTCTTGGAGATAAATGGGAACCCATCAGCGCTGCCAAAATGGCCTTGGTGCATCGAGACAATTTAGTGCTCAACAGCATCCGACAATCCCGTCATATTTCCCTGTACCTTAAAAACTCTCATTTACTTACATACTACCCCCCTGTGTGACTTCCGATACGCCTGCCTTAAGACCAGATCCTCCACGCACCAGATACTACACTTACTCATTTGATAGGCTGGCTCGCCAGCTAAACACACTCACTTTATGACACATATTTTCGTAGACTATGTATATTATACGTCCCGTATAATCTGTTTCCCTCACTATTCTCCAGCACATATGCTGTTTTGCCAATACGTTTGGAAACTATAAATGTTACTCCGTCACCTGCTTCCAACCTTGCCAGTGGCTCCCTTAAATGAACGCCATCACGTTGCACTACCTACCATATTTCTCAGTGTCTGTAACGATGCCCTGTTGCTACTGTCCACACATGCACATATTAAAATACCATCCTCTGCTTTAACCACAGGATAATCCCTACATAAATTAGTGTCCCTCGATAGCATGTCTGCAAGAATGTTATCTTTACCTTTAATATATTTTACTGTGAATTCGTATTCCTGCAGAGCAAGAATCCACCTACTAACTCTGTTAGAACTGAGTTTACAAGTCCTCATATACAGTAATGCATGGTGATCTGTGTGGATCTCAAATTTCCCCCCTACTAAATACATTCTAAATTTCCCTAAACTGAAAACAATACCTAAAAGCTCTAACTCAGTAATCGTGTATCTTTTCTCTGCTGCAGTCAGTCCTCGCGAGGCTAAAGATACAATGCACAGATTACCCTCATCATCTTTCTGACATAATACTCCAGCAATGCCTATATGTGAAGCATCTGTCATAACCACATATTCCTTATCTTTTAACGGATATTTCAGCACTACAGCTTTCTCAAAACCTTCCTTCAGCGCTCTAAAAGCCTGATCATGCTTGGACTCCCATCTCCACCGAGTCCCACTTTTAAGCAATTCCCTGAATGGTTCTACCAACCCTGAGTATTTAAGAACGAACCTCCTGAAAAAGTTGCAAATTCCCAGGTAAGTTTTTAACTGTTTAACATTCTGTGGCACCTCTGCGTTAAGTATCTTATTAACCCTACTTTCTTCTGGTGTTACACCTCTACTCGACACTCTATGACCTAAAAATGTCACTTCTGACTGACAGAATGACGACTTAGAAAGTTTCAAAGTGAACCCTGCCTGATCTAACTTCTGAAAAACTATATTTAAATGATGTAGATGCTCCTCAAAACTGCGTGAACTAATTACCATATCATCTATGTAAATGGTTACAAACTCTCCTGTGTCATCCCCTAATGCGTTGTTTAAAGCCCTAATTAAAGCAGCTGAACTACTCTTTAACCCATAAGGTGTTCTACAAAATTGATAAAGATTATATTTATGACTAAAAGCTGTAAATGGTCTATCTTCGTACATAAGTGGCACTTGCCAAAAACTGGAACTCAAATCTACACAAGTGAAATACTTCTTCCCCTCAAATGTTTGCATTAATTCCTCTATTGACATAGATTTCAGCTGATCTGAACTAATTCTACTGTTAACCAAACGAGCGTCTAAACAAATACGAACAGTGCCGTCGGTCTTGGGTACCGTGATCAAAGAATTAACATATGGACTGTTCGAGTGCTCAATAATCCCATCTTCAAGCATCTGGTTAATTTGTGCCTCAACTGCACTCTGATAAGCGAAAGGTACAGGATATCTATGTCCTGTGAATACTGACCTATCAATAACGTTCAATGAATGTGTATAGCAATTGGCCATACCAATGCGATCCTCAAAAACTCTCCTATTACACCATAACACATCATAGAGCCGAACACACTGTTCATCCTCTATATTTCCCTGAAATGCAGCCTCACGTAACGAGTCCTCTAGACTTCCGTTCGTAATCACACTGCCCACAAAACATGGAGAACCCCGCTCTACGGCTGGCGATATCTCATTTAAAGTACAAATCACACCTACAATACTACTTCTCTGAATATGGTCATTGAACGCTACTTCTACTTCAGAATCTCCCCATTTAAATTTCAAACTCCCTACATCATAACATAAGTTACCAGACACTCTACTTAGCCACTCTGAACCCAAGATAACACTGAATACTAAATTTGGAATTACAAGGCAAATCTGCTTCTCTACATGATTATTAATTTTAATGTCTACTAAAACTTGCTTAGAAATTACTTTAGACCTCTTCCCAACAGCTGTGATAACAAAAGTGCTTTTAATTGGCATCTCCTCAAAATTTACTCCAGTTCCTTTCATTTTATCATAAAATGCACTACTTATGCAACTCTTCATACAACCACTATCAATTAAAACATCTGTGTACGCCTCGGACACGTTAAATTTAACTATAGGGCTCTTACTAACCACTTCCTGAATAATACCTTCATCATTTAGTTCATGTAATAATTCATTTCTTACATTTAGGTCATAGGGTTCCTGTATAATTGTATGGACAGGGCATGCTACAGACTGAGATTCTGACCTTACTTCGCAGCCTGGTTCGCGTTTAAAGAACCGCTACAGCTGGCCGTAGTACTAGTTACTACTGCACTGGTCTGGTTGTTCTGAGTTGTGTTGTCATTGTTTGGCTGTATATTACTACCACTAGGCTGTCCTCTTCCTTGACCCCTATTCTGGTTGTAATTATTGTCATTATAATTTCTCCCTTGATTTCCCCTGAAATCATTGTTCCTCCCTTGATTTCCCCTGAAATCATTGTTCCTCCCTTGATACTGATTACCATAGCCATTTCCTCTGTTCTGATATAGCTGATTATTATTATTTCTATTTTGAGCGTTGGCCCCTTCGCCACCGTTCCCTTGAACTTCCTGATGCCTGGCTTCATTAGGTCTATTATTATTATTACCCTGGTTCCGATTGAAATTGTCCTCATAACCCCCTCTCCCTAGTGCATCAAATGTGCTTAACAAATTTTCTACTTGTGATATAGTCTTTACATTCTGGGTGGTTATAGTTTTTTTTTTTATGTTTGATTCAGTTAATAAATTTCATTGTTAGTAGATCCTGTTGTTTTTCTTGGCTTTATAATAATAATAAGTTAACCTTATGAACCTTGGAAGTTATGTTGATAGCAAAACCTCTAAATCACATTCACAAGAATCCATTACGACCCCGAAATTTTGAATCTTGTCTACATGCTATTTTCCAAAGGGTTTATAAGAGTTACTTTGGCTTCCGAACGTGTGGCATTTGTGTTTTAGAGTAAAAAAATAGATCACCGGCATGTGATAAGTTTATTAACGTAAGTTAGGCGAAGATAGTACCGCCAAATGTTTGAAAATATAAAGTCATGGAGTTTGCAATAAAGTAAATGTGGAACAAGTTAAGTGTTTGAACTTTGATTAAAATTAGAACAAACTGTTCCAGGCGCCCAATAAAATTAAATTAGCTTTGTGTAGAAAAGCCAAACTCAAAGAATTATTTGACAGGAAGGTTAGACCTTAAAAACTAATTAATACTCTATTAATTGGTTAAAATTTGTAAGTAAAGTAAGGTCAGGAAGATTATAACTGAATCAAAGGGTTAAAAATTAAATGGAATAATAAGTAAATTATACTCAGTGATGCTATAGTTTGTGGGAGTAATTTAAAGTAAATGAACTGAGTATGTAAAGGGTTAATGTGTGTATATTTAATATATGTGAGCGCGCGTATCCAGGGCTCCGCCCTTATGTCATTTCCCTATGTCTCAAATATATTATTGTTGTGATGGGAGAAATTCGCGAAGTGATTGAACTAGCATCCGCTCGTACGCGAGAACAACTTAGTGAGATGAGAAAGGACATAACCAATGAAATACAGACACAGTTAGCGGCAAATAGTGAAGAAACGCAGACACAGTTAGCGGCAAATAGTGTAGAAACGCAGACACAGTTAACGGCTATAAATAAACAATCGGCAGAAACGCAGACACAGTTGGCGGCAAATAATGTAGAAATGCAGAAACAGTTAGCGGCAAATAGTGTAGAAATACAGACACAGTTAAACACAAAACTATCCGAAGTTAACGAGAATATAAATCAGAAAATCGCTACACAAAACATTCTGGTTAGTGAACAATTACATAGGCAGTCTGAGAAAAACAATGAAATATTAAACGCACAAGACGAAAGGAACACTCAAAATCTAGCTGCGCTAACGGTAGAAATCAAAGAGCACACAAAAGAACAGCTAATCCAATTAGCAAAGGACGTTAGCACTAACAATACCAAACAATTAGGAATAATAAAAGGTATCGAAGATTCGTTTAAAAAGGAAATAAAAGGAATGGATGAGACTGTTATGGCAAAACTAGCACAAATCGAGCAAGCGTGTTTGACCAGCTCATCTGAAATCAAAGAAGCACACACAAACTTAGAAAAAAGGTTTGAGAATATCGAACGAGGGACACAGGGTATGCAAGATCAGATAATTACAGTAGATAACAATATCACGGGCTTAGTGACGGAACTCAACAAATTAGAAATACAATCAATTAAGAAATGGAAAAAGTTAGAAATTGACCAGGAAGAAATTAAACAAACATTAGAACAGAACAACATTTCTCTGGGAGAAAGGATAGATAAACTTGAAGATAATCAGGAGGCTAATCAACAGGAAGTCGAAAAACGCTTTGTTAAATTGAAGGATACTATTAGGAAAGATTGGACCAAGATGAGCGCTGATTCGAAAGATGAACGGCTCGCAGTAAGCAAGAAACTAGGGGAAAATAACGCGAAAATACAGGCGTTAGAAGAAAATATGAAGTTAAGATTTCAAATTCAAGAGGACCGCATGATAAAATCGGAGTTGCAGTCACTTGGACATAATACGATGTTTGCGACACTAATGGAAAAGGGGAAAGGGGAGAATGCGGAAAGAGAGCACACAATAGACAGCCACGAGCTTGGGCAAAGTCCAAGAACGGTAGACACGCAAGCATTCCAGAATTATGAGGGTCGTAGCTCGACACCTCAAAACACACAACTTCCCACGCAAGTTATACAAGTCATCCGTGGAAACGAATTTAAACCGAATAAGTTTTTACCAGAGAGCGGAGGGACACCTAAAGCTTTCTTAAGGGAACTGACAGAATATTTTTCGGACCAAAATGTTAGCTCAACGCGACAATTAAGAATGGTTGAAAAATTTTTGGCGGGCTCAGCACTTACCTGGTATCTTGGATTTAAGAACACATTTAAATCAATGGAAGGTTTCCACAAGGCCTTCCTAAGCAAATACTGGAGTGGGTCGTATCAACAAAGCTTGCGAATGGACTTATACTCGCGTAAATACCATTCCACGCATCAGACGAAATATGCAGATTTTTTCGCCATGCAACTTGTCAAATTGCAAGATCTTGATAATCCCCCTAGCGAAATGGAGCTAATAACTACTATAGGAAAACAGATGCCTATTAGCGTTCAGCAATTCTTGGTGGCGGCAAATATTACGACCGTGGTCCAGGCAGAAGAGGTATTAAGGAAGATAGATGAAACCACTAATTACATCAACCCGAGAGAGAAGAGACAGAGTTAGTTAATGCAGTCGAAGTAGTCAAGACACCGAACAAAAACACGAGGTCGCAAGCTACAAACACTGGGGATAACCAAAGACGGCAGAGCACCGAAGAATATGAGCCGAGATCTCAACCGAGATACGAAAATAGGGACAGAAACCATAACAATCAGGAAGAAACTAACCGCTACCGGAACACAAACAATCAGCAGTGGCGAGATAATAGGAGATACCAAACGTCATACAATAGGAATAATAATAACGCACCTTACAATCGAGGATGGCGTGGAGGACACTATAATCAACAATATAGGCCCAGAGACAATAGGCGTTACAACCAGCAACATAACGCACAAGATAACCAGCGGTTTAACGAGCAATCGGATCCAAGGGATGATCAGAGAAATTGGAACGAGAGACACGCTGAGTCACAACAGTACCTAGAAGAACTACATAACATACAGGGAAACAATAAGAATAAATGGGAACGAGCGATGGAACACAGAGCAAATCCGGACACCCACACTAACGGGGCGGAAGGTATGCTAATGCAGCAGGAAAGACAGGACGGGTGGCACCAAGACCAGGGCGAGGGTCAAGGCGCGAAAAAAAAAGTTTAATTGAAGGGAAAGGAGACAGCCTCAGAAGCGAATGGTGTGATGGTCGTGATGGTTTGGTGACAGCGCACATTACAGAGTGGATTGCGATGCCTGAAGATTGCTTGGAAGAAATCGTGAGGCCACAAAACGAACAATTAAAGCAATTACCAATAATATATGCTAGGATTGATGGATTGAAGGTCAAATGCTTAGTTGATACAGGAAGTCAGGTCAGCCTGGTATCTGAGGCCTTGATCAAAGAAATAGGACGGAATCATAAAGTTCCAATGATACCGGTCCCGCAAATTAAAGTACGGGGTATAATTCCTGAACGATCGGTTACTTGTAAGCAGCAGGCATATCTCGAATTAGAAATTCTGGAACACACCTTCGCTCAAACTTTCATAGTTATGACGAAAATGAACTTCAATATCATTCTAGGGGCAAACTTCATCTGCGAATATCAGGCCGTCATAGATCTACACAAAAATACCATAAGCTTCAAAAACATCGAAGGGATGACGAACATAGGACTGCATATGGACGAGATAACATCTGGCAAGGAGGCGCATACTTGGATGTTACAGGCAATTAGTGAAGAAGGGGCCGAGATCACGCAGCGGGCTATTTTAAACAAGACGGACAAGGAAATAATTGAGGCATATAGCAAGGACACCACTACAGCTGTAATTGAACTTAATGAAGAGGAAGAAACGCGAGATATCTGGGCATTGTTGGCTGAAGAGGACGACAGCAATAATGAGTTTGAAGAGCTACTACAGGAGCGGCTTAAGGAAGTCAAACTAGGGGTTACGGAAAAGAAGCAACTTGAAGATATTTTAAGAAAACACCAACAGGTTTTTGATACAGTACCGGGCAAGATTCTCAACTTTAAATATTCCATGCAGGTAGATGATTGGTCACCATTCAGAAGTAGGTTGTATCCGATTCCGGAAAAACATCATTCACAAGTTAAAGAAATTATTGACGGAATGTTACATGCAGGCGTAGTAAAAAAGATGCCCACACTTTTTTTAAATGCAATTTTGGCCGTTATCAAACCAAACGGATCTATACGGCTATGTCTCGACGCAAGAATGCTCAACCTTCGATTGTTGCCGGAATACGATAAGGCACCCATAATTAGAGACGTCCTCAAGGGATTTAAAGGAAAGAGCATCTATTCAAGTGTGGACTTAACGAGCTCCTTTCACCATATCGAATTGGACGAGAAGTCGCAATTGTTAACAGGCTTCTTGTTCGACAATCAGACGTATATATTTGGAAGAATGCCGTTCGGCGTGAAAACAGCTGGCTGTGCCCTAATTCGAGCATTAGACCGAAACCTTACTGAGGAGGTTAAGGAGATGACGACTAGGTACATAGATGATATTTTATTGGCTTCCGACAACATCAATGAACACATGGAAAACTTAGATAAACTGTTAGAAAATTTACGCACCACAAATTTCAAAATAAACCTAAAGAAATCCCACTTCTTTAGGGATGAAATTTTATATCTAGGCCACATTATCGATCAGGACGGCGTCAGACCAAACCCTGCCAAAATTGATGCAATCAAACATTTCCCCACTCCTACAAGAATAAAACATGTCCGTGCCTTCCTTGGTGTAACGGGGTTTTTCAAAGAAAACTGTCCCGGGTACACGGAAACTGTAGCCCCTATGCAAGAACTACTAAAGAAAAATAATAAATGGTCTTGGAATGACGAATGCAACCAATCTTTCCAAGCTACTAAATTATTGTTACAAAATTGTATCAAACTGGGATACCCAGATTTCGGCCTAAAGTTTGTAATTCAGGCAGACGCTTCGATTATTGGGGTCGGAGCAATGTTGTATCAGGAAGATCCAAGCAACCTACAGAAAAGATCTTATCTTGCCTTTGTAAGCCGTAAGTTACGGAAACACGAACGGAATTACACTGTTACAGAGTTGGAGCTCCTAGCTATTCTTCACGCCCTTCAAAAATGGAGAAAACTAGTATTTGGGTATCAAATTATTATCAGGACAGATCATAAAGCCCTCACATTTCTTTTTAAAACGAACATGGTTAGTGAACGTATCACCAGATGGTCGATCTACATTCAACAGTTCGATATAGAAATTGAACACTGCCCTGGAAAACTAAACATCATCCCAGACGCTCTCAGCAGAAACCCGGAAGAAGACATGGAAGAAGAGGCCTTGGTTCAACACATAGAACTGACACCTAAGGATCACGAGTTCTTGAATGAATTAAAGGAATTAAAGAAAGAGCAAGAAGGTGAGCCCTGGATGCGGCAAATGATCATGTATTTTAAGGGAGAACTTCAGCCTGGATCTGCAGCTCATCGTGAGGCCCGGAGCAAAGAAGGAAAATATCAATATGTGAACAATCTGTTACACAAATTCATTAATGAGGAGCATACCAAAATGCGCATCTTGTTACCTGCTTCATTACAACGTGGTTTGACCTGGCATGTCCATGAAAGCCTAGGCCATATCGGAATAGACAAGGCAGAAGCGACCATGGCTGAAACTTTCACATGGCCACGCATGCGAACTACCATATGCGAAGTGGTTAAGACTTGTGACGCTTGCCAACGCACTAAGCCTAACAACTATTTAATGAAGCAATACCCGAAACCAATATTACCCCAGAAACCATTGGAAATAGTGGCGATCGACACATTTGGTCCAATTCCGAAGGGAAGGAGAGGGTGCAGGCATCTACTTGTGTGTCTGGACGTATTTTCCAAATTCGTGGTTCTATGCCCTATCCAGAAAACCACCACTAAACAGATTCTAAGTAGAATAATACACAAGGTGATACCGACTCTTGGTAAGCCTGAGTTTATATTATCGGATCATGGCGCATATTTCACCAGTGCCCAGTTTAAGAAAGGAATGGCAGATTTGAATATAAAACACGTTCTCTCATCAATAAGACATCCCCAAGGAAATTCTAGCGAACGCGTAATCCGTGATATTTCTAAGTTCTTCCGGGTATTTATTCCCAAGGAACATTACAAATGGGTAGACCGAGTGAGTGACATTGAGATATGTATGAATTCCACTCGTCATGAATCTACAGGGCAAATTCCCATGGTTTTACACCACAACCAGTTTCCAGTGAGATCTTGGAACACTATTGTAACATGTCCTAACGACCCAGTACCAACACACGATCTACGGATCCAGAACACCATTGTGCATATGAGAAGGCAGGCGGACCGTAGATTAAGAAGAGTACGCGGAAAGAAGTTTCATCGGGAGTTGATCGAAGGGGAATTGGTCTTGATTAAGAAGCCACCGATATCTGATCCAGCGAACAAGATACTAAACAAATTTTGTGAAAGGTATGTGGGACCGTTCAGCATCGTGAGGAATTTAGGTAACAACGCCTACAGAGTCCGAGAGGTGAGCACAGGAAACATGGCAGTATATAATATCTCTAATTTAAAATTGTATCATCAGAGAGAGCCATACGAACCGAGAAATAATGTTACTGCAGCAAATTAAACATTCGCGTGATAACATACAACAAAAGATACGGGGGTACACTAGTGGTTAAAGCGCTCAAAAGACAGCTCTGACGTGTTAACAAGTTCAGGCGGAAGTCGTTAATGAATATGTTGATGTTTTGAAAGAGTGAGAGGGGAGACGAGTAGCAAGGAAAGAGGCCGGAGGGCATAAGTATACAGGAATTTCCTAATGAGTTTGGAACGAGACGGCTACTGAAACAGACAGAGGCGGACAGTCATTATATTTGAGGGTGACCAGCAACTTCAAATTTGAGCCAGAAAAGTAGGGGATGTGAAATTCGACTTCATTTGAGTTCGAATTTCATCAACTAGGGGTCGGATGAACCCTTATCATTGTGTCCAATAATAATGTTTCATATTAATAAAAACGATGGAAATACTAAATACATGATATGCTGGATATTTGAGTAATATTGATGTAGCTAGAAATCTGGACTTGGTAAGACATGCTACGTGCTGGCTGGAAATGACCAATAGTTTCACAACCAATGTTATTCTTGGATTTCTGAGAAAATCAGATATGACGCTGTGGCGTACGTGACCATCGAAGGCCAAAATGCTGCGTACAAGGCAAGGAGTGAGAGAGAGGAGAATAGTCGTGACGTCAAAATAAGGGCGGGATTTGTAAGGTCAGAGCTCCAACGCCAACTTATCTGACCAATAAGAAAACATGACGCCAGAACATAGCGTCAGTGTGTTTTGCGCGGCAATCGGATATAAAAAGATCTAGCGATCGGTTTGCTTGTTCGACGGCAGATTCGCGACCTGTGAGAAAATACAAGAATTTTGAGAGGTCACACATAATTATAGGCCCATTACTTAAAATATTGAGGAGCTGTTTTTCTCCCACCATTGAAACTTTAGGCTTTCTGTATATATACAAATGTCTGAGATGAATCGGGGCACTCCTAATTATTCTTCGACAGTCATTTTAAGACGTCCTTAAGACGATATGGTTTTAAAATTATAGTTGTGTGTCGGCAACGAAGTTGGAAATTTTCATAAATTGTGAGATGGCAATTAGCCATAGAATAGGGAAAGTCGACGATTCTGCATAGGACGATCTGAGGAAATAAAATACTTAGAACGCAGATAGAACAGTTTAAAAACTTTGATATAATTGTGTGTTAACAGCAGCAAAATGTCGACCATGGAGAGAAGACAGCAAGCTTCATCCTCCATTACCATCAGTGTTATGGGCTAACGGCCTAATGATGGGAATTGACGAGGCGGGAGGCCTCTGGAAAGCAGTTTAAGTGATGAGTATTAAAAAATTGATTTATTGATTTTGGACGAGGGGAATCGCGAGAGATGTGTGGAACTTTGTATAGATTTTATTTGTGTGGTTTAATTTAAATTTTAGGGTTTGATTTCTTAACTGACATGCGTGTAGTAAATTTTGGCATTGCGTGACAATTATGTTGTACAGTAAATTTTGTAATATAAATGTTTTCCTTATGTATACGTAATTCTTTTAGCGAAACGGCCGCATCGATTAACGTATCTATAAAAAGTGTAGCCATGAATGAGAACCTAGGAACGACAATGATAAATGGACTGATTTAATGATATGTTAAACTAATTACTACGTGGGGGAAATTTTTGCATTTTGTTGCTTTGATAACTCGGGCTAGGACTGATCCTGTTATTTATTCTTTATTGTCACTTGGACATGTTGTATGTCAATATCTGAGAGGTGTGCTGATTAATGCTACGACGAGATCTTCGAGAAATGTGCCACGTGTTTTTGGGTGTAAGTGATGATGATGAGGAGAGGTAAAGCCTGTCCATGACTGCGATATCATTCCGGCAAACTAGTTATCCGTGGGGATAAGTTTGACCTGGGAATGTATTCTTAAAAATCCCTGAGAGGATGTTTTGAGATAATGTGTTATTTATGTGTACGCGTTTAACAGGTGGCGATTAGCAAAGGTGCTGTACGCTGGCTATGGGCCAGAATCTATATTTAGCATGGCACTAATTACTACTTGGGGGAAGAAATCAGCCACTCTCTCGGTGATGCGATAACAGGCCCGGTTGTTTCCAGCTCGTTATGACACGTTATGTTTGCTTTAAAGCCTAATGAGTTAAGGTTATTTTATTTGGTTTAATTTGGGAAGTTGCCATGTTGTCGATCCAAGTTTCTTTTATCATTACTACGACTTATTTGTTCATTGTTTTAAAACGCCAAACTTTCCGGCGTGAAAATTAAAAGTTGTATTTTGTTGTTGTTGGCTCTTATTTTCAAGGCCATTGTATTCATATAAATATAATTTGGCAACCGGCCAAACTTGTTCATGTCATGTTATGCTATCCTAGTGTTTAAGGTATAAGACGGTAATTCCGCAGCCCTTATTTTAAATAATACACACGTGTATTTGGTTGTGGTAATCTAAGGTTAGAGCATGTCAGTAGTGTATATAAATATGTAATTGTTGTTCCCACATTTCCGTAATTCGTCCTTCGCAGTACGGAGTCCGTTCCCGAACCAACTGTTTTGGTCGGAAACGAGCGCCCGTCAAAATGCTCATTACTTGAACTAGTCTTAAAACCCGTGTCGCTCATAAATATTAAATTTTTGTACTATTTATTTGTTTGTTATATTTGGATCTTGTGATCCGTTTTCTTTTGTTACTTTGATTTAAGTGACATTGCAGTCACAATGCTTGTTGACAGCTGTCATGCCATGTCGTCATGGTACGTCAGGCTGGTCAGTGTTTGATCTGTTCACGCGAGTGAACAATAAAAGGGTGGTTATAGTTTTCTTTTTTTATGTTTGATTCAGTTAATAAATTTCATTGTTAGTAGATCCTGTTGTTTTTCTTGGCTTTATAATAATAATAAGTTAACCTTATGAACCTTGGAAGTTATGTTGATAGCAAAACCTCTAAATCACATTCACAAGAATCCATTACGACCCCGAAATTTTGAATCTTGTCTACATGCTATTTTCCAAAGGGTTTACTATATCCGTTTTACGTCTCGGCATGATGGGTTAAAATCACTGACTGGACTATTAATTATATTATCATGGCGATGCTTGTGCAACGAATTAGTGTCAGACGAAATTTAAGAATGGCGAGGTGCATGAAACACAAATCCCCCTTCCGTCCAATTTTAACTTGACTGCGTATTTGGGACAGATGACCTCGTAGTTCCTCCCCTTAAAAACAATCACTAACTAACTAACTGACTGTGTATTTTGCGGAACGAAACGATCACAGGCGAAATGAAGAAAAGCCGAGTTGCACTTCCAGGGAAACTCCAAACACAACCACTCTTCTCTGAAGTCTTAACTCAACGCGACTCGATAGTTTGCTGCTGGCTGTATCTGGGGTAACAGGCTCGCCCACTACCTAGTCTGTAACTGGGGTGATAGGCTCGCCCCTAGCTAGCTCGTAAACTGTCCCCTCAGTGATTGAATGGAAATTGTTGGAAGAAATGAAAACGTAAAAACACTTACAGTAGGCGATGTATTGAAGATAGAGATATTATCTCCCGAACTTTTTTGTACAACATTTCATGCTGAACAATTCTTACACTCATGTATATTGATTGTTTTAACGGTTTCCCAACGTAAGCTCAAAAAGCGCACGGACGCCAGGTTTTTTTCGACTTTTTCACTGAAATCGTTGTTGATTGGCTTCCTTTGATCATAAATAAATTATTTTCTACAGAACCCTTCCTTGGGATATCCTTTACAGAATAGTGAAAACCGCATCAAAATCCATCCAGTGGTTCTGGAGATTACCCATGACATCCAAGAATCGGGGTCTTTGTTTTATACTAAGTAGAGATAGTCCAATCAGTGATTTTAACCCATCATGCCGAGACGTAAAACGGATATAGGTCGTAGTTCATTGACATCGAAAAAATAGCGCTTATCATGTAATGAATCCATAACCGTTCCCGGGCGAAGCCTAGGGTGATAGGCTCGCTCGCTATCTAGTTCTTAAACTGTTTCCGAATCTAGTAAATGAATGGAGATTGTAAGAACACTTACGGTGGGTGATGTAAGGAGTGAACACTTAGTGGCATTTAATCTCTTCAGATCCACGACAAAATTTGTAACTGACATCTTCTGCTTCTGTCTTTCTTAAATGGCACAAATAATACATACTTGAAGAGACAGGGAATATTTATAATAAAATATTAAAACTACATACAGTATCACAGTTGCCGATCGGTGTAGTTACAGGTGCCAAGTCGTGGTCATAGAGACTGACTATCTCCGAACTGAAAAAATGATGGGTTCGAGTCCCTGAGTCCGACATTCTTGAAATGCATTATCATGGTTTCTCGTATTCAAATCCAGGCTAAACTGCGACGGTATTTTCTAGCAGGCCACGACCGCTTCCTTCCAACTTAATTGATTTCCACTAATTTTTATTTCTCAACACCCCTGATGAACTACTGTAGGTGTCTGGAAAAGCATCCGGCCGTAAAAACCAGCCACCAACATATGACTCATATCTCTTAACCCCCCCCCCCCCGATAAATGGGAATATTAAGGGGGGAGGTAGACCTTTCGCATCAAACCAGTTGAAAGACTGAAGACTCAAACAACAACAACAAATATTAGTGCATTTTCTTACAAGCCTTAATATATTGACGACTAATTAAATGGAATTTTATGAGAACTTAAAATGGCGGCTGTGCAAAATTTTTAAAATTTGGTATATAAACCAACATACATTTATATTGCTTGATTAGAACTCAAGAAATAAAAACGAGATTTTAAAATATTTGCACAGCCGCCATTTTAAGTTCCCATACAGTTCCATTGAATTAGTCGTCGATTTACTAAGGTTTGTTAGAAGATATACCGTGCTAAGAAAATACACAAACATTTACCGAATTTTCTTTTTCTGGCCAAAAATATACCAAATACTTTATTTTCTTTCTGAGTAGCCTATAATAATATGGCAGACCACTGAATATATTTCAATCAGCACGCTACCGACTACGCCACCGAAGCCGCACTCCTTTACGGTCTATTCCCATATAATGGATGGTCCCGTACATGCAATAATACAGTACGATGCTCAAGAGTGTCTAATAATGAGTGACACATTTCACAGTAGGGGTTCTGCGTCCTGTTATGACGAAACATATTTTCTCTGGTTGGTAGAACTCCATTAACGTAGAGATAAAGCATTTCTCTCCATTGTAAGGAAAGCCTAGCTTCGCGCTACGCTTAGTGAGTGTAGTTACCGCTGCCGGTGAGACCAGAAATCAATAAACAATTAAACCTTAATGGTGGATCATACACCTGGCACGTGAGTTGCACAACCCATAGCTTCATAGAAATACAAAGAAAAGGAATTAATGGCTTAAGCTCGCTTACTACGGTAAGTTTCCTCACCGCGGTCTTCCTTCAGGGATCGCCTAATATACCGTCTCCATAAATGGAAGACGCTCCATGTTAATGCAACACTTCGGGAATTTTCCAGAATGAGCCCAAAATATGTTAGTTGCTACTAGCTTACACGTTGTTTCTTCATTTTAGGGCTTAGGCCATTATGGTCATAAGTCGGGTATGCTCATTGGGTGATAAGTAGATCCCTGGGCCAATAAACAAAACGTTATCCACATCCGCACGACTTTTACCCGCATCCGCACGTTTCTTGTCCGAATCTACTGGCGTTACAATAATATCTTAAATTAGATAAAGCATACGGTATTAAAGGAACACGTTTAGACATTTGAGGAGAAAGTCTTCCCTTTAGGCTATTTAAGTCATGTGCTATGTTTAAAATGAATGTTATACTGCTAGAATTGCAACCCTTTTCAGCTTGGAGTATTGATTATGCTTAATGACATAATTTGAATGAGATTAGCTTAAATCATCATCTTACATTTCTCATGAAAAAACAAGATGTTCAGTAAAGAACATATAGCCTACTGTCTCCTAAATGCATGGGTGTTGTTATAACTCTTTGTCCTTTCCAAGGAGTATAATTGAATGTTGGTTGTAGTAGCTTGTTGAAATAAGTGTCATACGGATATTAAACATTAATATGAGGTGCCCTTTGCTAGTGCTACCTCTGTATCAAATTTCGTTCAATTCGGTTTCACCGTGTTTTAATAGATAGGGGGAATCGATTGGCACACATACATGGCCGCCACTACGTTTCCGTCAAGATTGCGGCGATATAAAACATGACACTGAGGTGCTCTTTGCTTGTGCTACCTCTGTACCAAATTTCGTTCAATTAGGTTTCACCGTGTTCGAATAGATAGGGGGAATCACTTGGCCCACATACATGGCCGCCATCCGCAAATTATTGGGCAGATAACCTCGTAGTTTGGTCAAAAGATTCTTCATATATAAAGGTATAACGTTGCAAAATTTGGTAGAGATCAGATGATTAGGTTGGTCGTAATATTATTTAAGCTTTTAACATTTGGGTGACCGCCATTACGTTTTCGTCAAGATGGCGGCGAAATAAAACATGACACTGAGATGCCCTTTGCTAGTGTTACCTCTGTACCATATTTCGTTCAATTCGGATTCACCGTGTTTGAAAAAATAGGGGGAATCAATTTGCACACAAACATAGCCGCCATCCACAAATTATTAAGCAGATGACCTCGTAGTTTGCTCAAAAGATTCCTCATACATAAAGGTATAAAGTTATAAAATTTGGCAGAGATCAGATAAATAGGTTGGTCGTAATTTGATTTATGCTTAGAATATTTGGGTGGCCGCCATTACGTTTCCGTCAAGATGGAAGCGATATAAAACATTACACTGAGGTGCCCTTTGCTAGTGCTAACTCTGTACCAAATTTTGTTCAATTTGGTCTCACCGTGTTTGAAAAGATAGGGGGAATCGATTTATACACAAATATGGCCACCATCCGAAAAATTATTTGGCAGATGACCTCGTAGTTTGGTCAAAGGATTCTTCATACTTAAAGGTATAATGTTACAAAATTTGGTAGAGATCAGATGAATAGGTTGGTCGTAATTTGATTTAAGCTTTGAACATTTGGGTGGCCGCCATTACGTTTTCGTCAAGATTGCGGCGAAATAAAACATGACACTGAGATACCCTTTGCTAGTGTTACCTCTGTACCATATTTCGTTCAATTCGGATTCACCGTGTTTGAAAAGATGGAGGGAATCCCTTTGCACACAAACATGGCCGCCATCCGCAAATTATTGGACAGATGACCTCGTAGTTTGGTCAAAGGATTCTACACACTTAAAGCTATATTGTTACAAAATTTAGTAGAGATCAGATGAATAGGTTGGTCGTAATTTGATTTAATCTTTGAACATTTGGGTGGCCGCCATTACGTTTACGTCAAGATGGCGGCGATATAAAACATGACATTGAGGTGCCCTTTGTCAGTGCTACCTCTGTACCAAATATCGTTCAATTCGGATTCACCGTGTTCGAATTGATAGGGGGCGGGGACAGACATTCAGAGTACACACACTCACACACTCACACACACACACAGACACAATTTTTGGCCCTGTAGTGATCTCATAAGTCTACTTTCATTTTTTGCAAAAATCGAAAGTAGGCTAAAAAATAGGCCTAATGGAAAAATATGATATGCCAAATTCTCATAAACAACCGGGTCCTAGTAATGATATTCAACAAGTTCGGATTGTATTTTAAAAACTATCCGCAAATTTACTCCAAACATTAATCACAGCTTACCCGCTATGCAAACTATATCGCACGGAGGAAAAAATTGCGGATATCCGCATCCGTGCAGGGCTTTATTGATCAGTTCCTTTTGCTTCAATTCGGTGTTTTTGACAACGATGTTTTTGGTTTAATGTCCTTTTTAACTGCCGTTACCAGAATGTTTGTCTGGAAAATTATATTTAGCGCTAGTAAATTTACTGAAACGAGGCTATCGCATTTTAAACAGCTTTAAACTAGCTTCCTCAGAGTATGATTGTTACTGTGTTTGATTCATAATATAAGGTGCGTTCAAAAAGTAACGAGCCGGAGGCATAATTACAGAAACCAGTACCTGTATGTTAGACGTATTGACCCTGGCTGTTGAGGCACTTGTCCCACTATAACACGAGGCGGTGAATGGCTGTCTCATAAAATTCCCTAGGCTGCGATGTGAACCAGGTCCGCACGTACAGCTGGACGTCGGAGTCCGAGGTGAATTGTTGGCCCCGCAGAGCCCTTTTCAGGAGACCAAACATGGCGTAATCACAGGGAGAGAGGTCTGGACTGTATGGAGGGTGGCCGAGAACCTCCCATTTGAATTTCTGCAGGAGTGCCGCAACTGTGTTGGCCGTATGAGGTCGTGCATTGTCGTGGAGCGACCACGGCGGCTATGGCGTTCACTGTCACTCGGCGGTCCTGGGTAATGAGTGCATCAACCAGCTGGACGTTGTCATCGATAACGCAGGAGGTGTCCCGGACCGCGCATCATCGGCTAACGACACCCGTCCTTCCCTGAAGCGCTTGTGCCACGCCTTGACCCTTGCAAGGGACATGCAGTGTTCGCCGTACACTTGTGACATTCGGCGATGAATGTCCGTTCCCCCTACTCCTTCCGCTGTCAGAAACCGAACAACACCTCTTTGCTCTTCGTTTGACGCCTCCATGTCACTGTTTGCAATGCGACTGGCAGCGTTGGACGAGTGATGCATGCTGCTGCTCGCTTTGTATCGTCACGTGACGTGCACGCGTGCCCTTTAGCGACGGGCTGTGACCTTCCACGCTTTGGTCGGAACCACACCTCGTTACACACGCCACGATTAGCCGATGTCGTCACCGGTTTGCGCATTCCAGTCTCCGGCTCGTTATTTTTTGAATGCACCTGATAGCAAGATCTCTGGTTGTATTCCCGGCCAAGGAAGTTTGATTTTTGAAAGGCGGGAATATCCACAACACACTACGTCAGGCGTTCTCAATCTGTTGCTCTGTAAATGAAAGTTGTGTCTCCCGTCATACGAGCCAAAAAGTGCTTGCGAGCACAAGCTCCCCTGAGATCAATTCTTCAATTCAAATTCTGTAGCATGAACCAGAATAATGGTGTTTTTATTACAAATATTGGCAATCAGAATTTTTTTTCATTCTGTGAAATAGTATTTTTAACCCACAGTAAATATAAGTGGGCATCCCTATTTTATCAGAATAATATTATCCATTTCAGGTCCGTATTGAATATGTTTACTAATAAAACTATCAATTCTCCGTCTTTTCAATACAATATTAATAGTCTATTTATACAATTGGGTACATGTTTCGCACAAACGTTAGTGCTTCCTCAGCCCAAATATGCATTAAGACATAAACAAATATTACGCACTTATCAAATACATACAATGAAAATATTCCATAGATAAAATCTATCTATGGAATATTTTCATTGTATGTATGATAAAATCTATCTATGGAATATTTTCATTGTATGTATTTGGTAAGTGCGTAATATTTGTTTATGTCTTAATGCATATTTGGGCTGAGGAAGCACTAACGTTTGTGCGAAACATGTACCCAATTGTATAAATAGACTATTAATATTGTATTGAAAAGACGGAGAATTGATAGTTTTATTAGTATCCCTATTTTATGATTAACACGAAAGATGCTCATTCGACTCGACTAGCCATACGAAAATATATCTGAATGAGTCATGCAAGCAGTTGCAGCATGCCTGGTGAGCAGTGAATCTCTAGCTACTACATCACTTCTGAGGGAGAGGGATAGGAAAATAAAAGAGAGGAATATGTTTGTTGCATTATTATTATGTAAATATTATTTTATTATTTTTAGTGATTTAGCCCACTAAGGAGCAGTTATGACCAGTGCTTCTGCGATGCTTTATTTGTTCTTCAATATCTCCTCAGTCCAGCCAATGACTTGTCCTTCATCACTTTGGGTGGTGGGGACCAGGAATTAACACTGTCACAAAATTTGGAACGGTTATTAGCGTTATTCAAGTACTGGTATTATTATAGCCTATTATTAAATTTATTATATTTGATTTAAAGGTGCTCGGGTACTTGGTATGACATAAGTGTGGTGCTCACAGTCTACGAAGCCTACTCTAAGTAGTACGATGCAGGTTCGGATACATCATGTATCACAGAGGGTGAATACAAGATAAAACAAGATGTTCAGCAAAGAACATATAGCCTACTTTCTCCTAAATGTATGGGTATATTTATAACTCTTTGTCCTCATCCCTAAAACCACCTCTACCACCATGTAGTGTTTGTTTTCTTTTATATTGATAATTAGCCAGTAAGTGTCAACATCAATATTATATACTTTATGATGATTGAATAACAAAACTACTAACTTATTGTAATGCATTCACGTCCGTTAATCTCTATATTAAGCCAGCCTGCAAACTTAAGAATCTATCGTTTTGGGTACCTTCCCCTTAAAAAATCCGCGCCAATCACAGTAGGTTGGTGCTGCGACCTAGCAGTGAATTCATATTTATCTAGTACGCCTCTGGGTGTTCAACGAGTAGGCAGTTTAAAGTAGCCAGGAGGGAGGCGATCCAACTGGCAGTGTTTAATGATAGAGCGTACAGTCACTCGTCCTGCTAGAAGGACCTTCCGGAAGTACTTTTGTACACAGCGGTGCTTCCTTCCAGCAGGACTTTGGACCCTTATGGCAAATGTTTGAACTGGCCTTCCAGCAGGACGCGTCCTTCCGGCAGTACTTTGGGTTATCAGAGCGTAATAATATTGCAGTTCTGGTACTGGGCAAACAATAAAAGTCTGTAAATATTCTAAAATATTCAATATGACTCATATTGACTAATACAATAACTGTCTCTTAACAACATATTGACTCTAAAATATATAAACGTATAAAGTATAAACGTGTTTTCTTATAGTACAGAGACTAAATAAATGTATGAGCGACGGCGCGTCCATCACTCGAGAATAAATAAATTAAAAAAAGCCTAGTTGTGTTTTTGTCAATATCCCACTGCACAGTTGCACAACTACACGTAATTTAAACTACAGTACCATGACATTTACTGATATCATAATTACTAGCAAATAACGAGCGACTCCATGCATCTCCGCTGTTTGGAGCATCGAAATAGGTAGCAAAAACATAAACACAGTCACCATTACGTATAATCGCCGCCATTACTGAACGGTCAGAGCTACCAACTTCAGACTTGCATGCGCTGATTCGTTACATTTCCCTCTATATAATGGAAAAAAGAACGGTCCTGCCAGCAGGACGCTTCGTCCTCATATAAGAAATTGAATTACGTACTCAAATGAGGACCTAACTTCCTGCCGGCAGTGCCTTGTACGTTCTATCATTAAAGGTAATCGGAGCGCGATCGTGGCTAATAGTCGAACTACCAGTATTACAAAATTGCCATACTTTAGGAGGCCAGGTATTGACACAGCGGTATATTTGGAACAATACTACCCACATAACCCACAAGAGGACAGCACCGTACAGAGACATTAAGAAGGCTGTGGTTGATAACAACGTGTATCTAATTCTTCTATTCTCCTTTTCGTAATGTCTTCTGTTTATGTGCAATGCTGGGACTGTGATTTTATTAATAAACGAGTGTATACATTAGCCTCCCCTTTGAGCTAAATGACATTTTATTCAGTATCTGTGAAAAGAGCTTGTGCACATCATTTGTAAAAGAATTCAAGAAAAAAAAAAAGTCAACTGTAGCAGTATTCGATCCCAAGTCAACTGCGTGACAGGCTAACACGCTAGACCAGAGCTAAACATAACCGTAACATCATGCCGATCTTAACTGATATATTAGATTCAACCTGTTGGCAAATAATGACTTGAAATAAACTATTTCTTCACTGCAGTACATCTTCATTATAGATCATTTCATACAAAGTTTATATTATTGTATCAGTAGGGTATATCGCATACAACATACTAAAACTACTGAAATATAAGACAGGCTCATGAGGACAGCTGCCATCTTGTCGTGTGGCAGATACAGCTCAGCTCTTTTAAGCCAGTCATACAGAATAATATTATAATATTAAATTATAATAAATAACGGATCATGACCTTCAGGATAGCTTAAACCACCCTAGGCTTGATAATCAGAATTGGTGGGTCTTAAGCTATTGATTATAACGGTTGCATAATTCACACGGCCACCATCCTGAAATGGCAATGCCGATGACCTTGAAGTTTGGGTGAAAGACGCGTCCTATATAAAGGTATGTTGTCACCAAATTTGGTAGAGATCGGATGATTAGTTTATCCGTAATTTGAGTTTACGTTTTGAACGTTTGAGTGGCCGCCATTCAGTTTTGGTAAAGATGGCGGCTATATAAAGTATGACACTGAGGTGCCCTATGCTAGAGCTACCTCTGTACCAAATTTCGTTCAATTCGGTTTCACCGTGTTCGAATTGATAGGGGGGACAGACATTCAGAGTACACTCACTCACTCACACACACACACACACACACACACACACACACAGACTCACACACACACATACACACAGACAGACACACAATTTTTCGCCCTGTGTTGATCTCATAAGTCTACTTTCATTTTTTGCAAAAATCGAAAGTAGGCTAATTAATTGGATATCTGCGTTAGACCTCCCTACAAAGTTTCAGTTATCCTGCTATATAGCAGCGTTCAAGAAACGTCAAAATACGTGATTTTTATTATTATTATTTAATATATTTTCGTTTAAGGCCCTTAAAGACCACGTTAGGCAAAAATTACACATTATTCGAAGCCAACTTCGCCACCCCAAAATCTTCGCATTCATTCTCTGGCAGTCTGTCTTCGTTCTTCTGTCCAACCACTGTTTAGTTTTGGTTTGTCGTGGAATCCTTGGAATTTGTCAGTAACTGATCTAAACTTAGCATGGTTTGAAATGTCTTCCGAATTTAGTCCAACCTGATGAAGATCCTTCCGCACCTCCCTGAACCATTTGTCAGTCCCCTTAGGGCAACTGTCGAGTATTCTTTATTATTATTATTATATACGCGAAAATTCCCCTATAGGAGAGCGATTAAATTTGATAACATGATGTCATTTGAAGGTGTGTCTCCTCCGCTCCTCCCTAAATCTCTTCATCCACGCAGAATGCTCCCTCTTCCTCTCATCCGTCCACGTTTCCCCAGGTTGTCGTAATGATCTTGGTTCAAACTTAACATTCGCGATTTTCGTTTGGGACTCAGTTCGATTTTCGAAATGTTCTATGCTGATTACTTATAAGTCTCTCTGTACCTCTTTAAGCCATTCTGTTCTGCATTTACTCTGTGTTATGATAGCAAGTAGTTTCTTTGGCAATCTGGAGGTCGCCATCCTGTGGATATGAGTGTAAAATTTGGCTCTGCGTTTTCTAATTTCGTCTGTTATCGTATTGGTCTTTTGATAGAGTTCTGTACTAGGTCTTTTCGTCCAAATGCCGTTTCTGTTGATTGCTCCGTAATTCTTCCGGAGAATGTTTCGCTCCTGCTTTTCCAATTCCCTAATCTTGGGATGACCATCGATTACTATTGTTTCAGCGGATATGTTGCTTCTGGAAGAATAACTGTTTTATAATGTCGTAATTTGGCGTTCGTCGAAATGCATTTCTTATTGTAATGGGCCCACGTTAGCCTATAGGCCTTCTGGAGCTGAGTGATTATGTCTTCATTGGCGATTCGATTAAGTACAGAGGGCTGTATAATTTCGCCAAGGTATTTGAAAGTGCGATTTTACCGTATTTGTTGTTTAAAGGGGATTTATTTTCTGGCCTTCTCTCCATATGTTTGATCTTGTCGTAAGAGATCTGTAACCCGATCTTTTGTGAAATTTCATGGAGCTTTTCCATTATTATTATTATTACTATTATTATTATTATTGTAAATCATCTACGGTACTATGACTTTACATCCATTCTTCGAATATCAATCTGCTGATAGGAGATTAAATTCGAAACGAGCATTCTAACAACTACTCAACTATTACAAGGAACAGTAGTATCAGCACGAGTTTCCATGTGGAAGGAGAGAACCAGCAATTTGTCTGAATGGATGGAACCAAGAGAATCCCTACCTCCTGGTCACACAGAGAACTGTACAATCTGGAAATCCCTGAACAGACTACGAGCTGAAGTTGCAAGATCACGGGACCACTTATATAAGTGGTATTTTTCAACCACGATGGTTCTAATTGATTGTGGCGAATTTCAAAAAACATAACATCTCTTATGTTGTCCATTGTGCCCATCTAGATGTACAATGAGTGATTTGACTCAAGCAAATTCAAAAGCTCTCGAATTAGCTAAGTACTGGGCAGGAACTGTTTGAAGTTGCATGATCTTGTATCCATTTATAGTTTCGTTCATGTTTTCATGTCTTATTTTGCAGCACATATGGTTAGCATTCTTAGCAGTGTATCCAACGTCTTCAATACAAGACCTGTCGGAATCTTTGAATGAATTCAGTGATGTCTACTACTCATCTAGGTCTCGTCGTACAAGTAATATTATTCCTCGTTATGTTATGTTATGATTTGTTTTGCTCTGCTTTGCATTGCATTGTTTTGTTTTGTTTTGTTTTTGTTTTTGATTTTGTTTTTGTTTTGTTTTTTTTTTGTTCTTTTTTTTGTTTTTTTTGTTTTTGTTTTTGTTTTCGTTTTTGTTTTCGTTTTGTTTTTTTGGTTTTGTTTTTTTTTTCTTTTTTTTAGTAAAACTTGAGACTGTATTCAAGGTAAGACTCGAGAGTCGGAAAATATCGCAACCAATAAATTACCAAGGAACATAAGATAGGATGAGCAAACAAACAGAAATATATCAGAACTACGACAGTTAAGGAATGTCATGGTCAGTGATAATCCAGTGCTGTGCAGTTTTCCCTACTGTAAGTATGTGCAGGTGTCGTTAGTTGCCTAAATCGTCTTTGTACTCTAATAGGCCTATCTCTCAAGAACAATACTGCGATTAGTGTAGTTCGTGCCTGCAATAACTTCTATCTGCTCGTTTGCCACATTCGTAGTTGCTTGATAACCAATGTTTCGCCATCTATCCAGTAAGCTTAATCATGGATGAATGGCTCACTGGTGATCTGTTGCTTGTATTTAAAGTGTGTGTCGAAAATTATGTCGAGGGGTGCAAGGAATCTATTTCTACCTAACAAGTAAGGCTAGACTGCGGCCGTGTAAGTTTACGAAAGGAATCTTATGTAGGAGGGAAGTTCCGAAAATATGTTTCTCATTTTATTGCATGAACAGATGGTATACCAGGTGACAATCGCAATACGAATCCACACCCGTGGCTGGTTCAGTGACGCAGGGAGCGTCAATGGAGGGGGAATGGCGCTTGTGCAGAAGTCCGACGAGGAGAGAAGAGCAGCAGATTGGCGTGCCCGATATTATTCGAGTACAACTCACGATGGCAGACAGACGAGTACTGACAACGTGATCGCCAATGGAAATGTGTGCTGTTATCAAGTATGAATGGGCATCCATGAACGCTTACAGACCGTGTATGGTGAAACGGTCATGTCTTGTCAAATGGTCGGCCGCTGGTGCTGTATGTTCGGTGAAGGACGACAGAGTGTGGAGGATGAAGATCGAAATGTGCGTCCCTCCACATCCACGAATGAAACCAACATTTCTCGAGTACACGACATGGTGTCAGTGGACAGGCGCATAACGGTGAAAGACGTGGCGTCCATACTGCGTATTGGTGATACCCGGGCCCATCACAAGCTCCATGCACTTTCAGGACGTCACTTTTATACCAATTTAGAGGTGGAGCAGGCTGTGCGACAATTGCTTGTATCGCAGGGCACCGAGTTTTACCAGTGTGGTTTCTTCAAACTGATTGCATTCTACGACAAGTGTCTTAATATCGTTGGCGACTATGTCGAAAAATAGTGCAAGGTGTAAAGTTCATGATGCCATGGTGTATGTCAGTGACCATGCAACAACATACATAATATATAAGGTGCGTTCAAAAAGTAACGAGCCGGAGGCTGTAATGCGCAAACCGGTGACGACATCGGCTAATCGTGGCGTGTGTAACGAGGTGAGGATCCGACCAAAGCGTGGAAGGTCACAGCTCATCGCTAGAGGGCATGCGTGCACGTCACGTGACGATACAAAGTGAGCAGTAGCATGCATCAATCGTCCAACCAAGACCAAGGCAGTGGGCCATTCGACATGCTTCCAGGTGTGGTTGAAGACTGTGGGGCACCCATTGGGCACACATTTTCTGCAAGTGCAGTCGTTCCTTCATGATGGTGTGCACACTTCCGACACTCAATCTGACCACGGCGGCTATGGCGTTCACTGTCACTCGGCAGTCCTGGGTAATGAGTGCATCAACCAGCTGGACGTTGTCTTCGGTAATGCAGGGGGGTGCCCCAGACCGGGCATCATCGGCTAACGACACCCGTCCTTTCCTGAAGCGCTTGTGCCACGCCTTAACCCTTGCAAGGGACATGCAGTGTTCGCCGTACTCTTGTGACATTCGGCGATGAATGTCCGTTCCCCCTACTCCTTCCGCTGTCAGAAACCGAACAACACCTCTTTGCTCTTCGTTTGACACCTCCGTGTCACTGTTTGCAATGCGACTGGCAGCGTTGGACGATTGATGCATGCTGCTGCTCGCTTTGTATCGTCACGTGACGTGCACGCGTGCCCTCTAGCGACGAGCTGTGACCTTCCACGCTCTGGTCGGAACCACACCTCGTTACACACGCCACGATTAGACGATGTTGTCACCGGTTTGGGCATTACAGCCTCCAGCTCGTTACTTTTTGAACGCACCTTATACATAATATAGACTATATATTATATACTGAACACTATTAGTTTTCCCTCGATGTGATCACAGACTATTACGCGGGAAACATAAAAGTGTTCAGTATCGTTTGCTGAATATGTTTGCAGTGCATTACTACCATACGGAATGCAGGAAACAAATATCGACCTTCCTGATAGCGTGCGTTCGTTGGGCTTCATAAACCAACAGTATTATGGGCAGCTGATTCACCTGGTATATCGTCGTTGCACCTGTAAAATCTACTATGTGACACTGTTGCTCACTATCATTCTTTTCGTAAGGATCAGCTCAGCCCACAGCCATATCTCTACAAAGAAAGTAAGCTTTCTGTGTGAGCATTCTGAATTTTTGAGTGAAACTTAGTATTTAACTCGCATGAGGTGCACAATGACCAAAGTAATCAATATGTGTTTGTTTTATGGGTTGACGTCAATATGATTGCAGCATATTACCTGAAAATTCGTATTCAAAAGTCAATTTGCATATATGTATTCTTTATTGTCAGACAGGCAGACTCCACGTGTGACAATATAACAATTAAATTTACATGTATACACATAACAAAAACAAAATACACGAACACAAATAGACACTATTATCTATCAACAACCGCAACCATACAGACTCGCACTCACACATCCTATCTCTAGCATTCATTCATTCAATCCCTTTGTACAAGAAACATTAAAATAATTATTACAGAAAATTCAAATCATCTACAGTAAACGTAAAATGGCAAACACATAAACTTAATGAAGATGTAGGAAGAAACCGAAAACAAACTGAAAAACGAACAAAATACATAGGTGACATTTGAGGAGCTAAAATATAGTAAAACAATTACATTATTTCAGTCGCTCATACATTCCATCAAAAAATCAATCAATCATCCACCAACCACATATTCAATCAATCTATCAATCAATCTATTGTGTGTGAGGGCCGATAACCTAGATGTTAGGCCCCTTAAAACAACAATTATCATCATCATCATCAATCTATTGTTAGGTGCCAAGATTACGATAGTGGTGTTGATGATTTGATGTGTATAAAATGAGCATTTGCATGAGAAGAAGGTATCATTGAGTTGTGTTATAATTGTAACAGGTCAGTGTACATTTCAGTTAATAGAAATATCTCTCTTGTTGGGGCAATATACATTTTTTAGTTTTGGAACCAATGCTTCACTGCCAAGTTGCAACAAAGTTGGGCGCTGCCACTTTTACCGACGGTTGCTGCCCTGCATCCTCTCCCTCAGAGCACATGACCTCGCCCGTCCTCACCACCGCCCGTGCGCAGTCGCGCCTGTTAGATGAGTAGTGTGAGACCAGCGCTCGCGAAAGACAGTCGCAATGTTTTTCAAGCAGGAGCAGAGAACGTGGATAAAAATTCAGTGTGCTAGGGGTCACAGTTCTAAACAGTGTCACCGAGGATTTCAGGAAGCGTGCGGTGCAGCTGCGTTACCGTTCAGAACGTTAGCAAGATGGGTTGCAGCCTTTCGAGATGGGCGCGAACGTGTGGAGCACAAGCCTCGATCTGGTCACCCACAAGTAAGTGATGGCAATGTACAGAAGGTGTCCGCATTAGTAGAGGTGAATCGGAACGTAACGATTCGTCAATTAGAGCAAGATACCGGACTGGCACATTCAACTGTCCTCCACATCCTGAAGGACTTATTGAAAATGAGGAAGATTGCGTCCAAATGGGTTCCGCATGACTTAACCGACATGCACAAATGGCTGCGATATGACGATTGTCGTATGCACTTGCAGCGTTATGAGCGCGAAGGAGAGGCCTTCTTACGGCGTATCATAACCATTGACGAGACGAGGGCCAGATCTTATGAGCCATAGTTAAAACGCCAATCGAACGAGTGGCGGCACCACGGATCACCACAGAATCAAACAGTTCGACCAACTCCCACCAATGTGAAGGTAATGTTGAATCTTGCCTATGATTGGGATGGTGTGATCATTCACCATACTGTTCCCTGAGGGCAAACCGTTAATGCGGCATACTATTGTTCGTTTCTGCAAGACCATCTCCGAGGAGCTCTGAGAAGGAAACGGCGCCACCACATGGTTACACCGCCCATCGTTCAGCATGACAATGCTAGGGCACACACCGCAAGCGATGTGTCGGCATTGTTGGATCGCTGGGGCTGGGAGGTCCTCTATCACTCCTCATATTCTCCCGATATCAGTCCCTGCGACTATGATCTCATCCCGAAGATGAAGATAACAATGCGCGGGGAGCGCTTCCGTACCATTGAAGACGTTAAGCAGGCTGCCGAGCGCTCTCTTCGTACCATCAATAGATTGGGCAGTGCCAACGGGATCCAACGACTTCCGCATCGCTGGTAACACGTTGTACGCAACGGTGGGGACTACATCGAGGGCCTGTGAAACTTGGAACCATCTAAGTGAGTTATTAATCCAGTTATAACTAAGGCGTTAAAACTAAAAAACCAACCCATATACATTTTTGGTTATTTTATTGCTTGTATATTGTAATGTCATAACCAATTTGAGGTCAAGAATTCTTAATATCACCTCAAACAAACGAGCTCGAAATATCATCTTTGGCAGAAGTAGAGGTTAGGGTATTGTTAGTACAAGATCTTGCCGTAACTTCCAAAGCCGCCTGGTATTAGTAGTAGTTAAGGTTCTGTCGCCAGGAGGCGGCAAAGGCATTTATATCTCTCTGTTTTGGCGGACATTTCTAACCCGTAGCATTGCCATTGAGGAAATACCGAGTCAAGGAGCATTGGATCCCGTTAAGTTCGCTGTCTTAAGAAAACAGATATCGGACAATTAAAACAAAGAACAGGAGTATCTTGACATTGCTACGGCGCTTTTGGAGAGCACTTTGGCTATCCCCCAATAGAATATGAAGCTGGAGATTCAAGTTGGGTTGAACAAATTGCAGGAGGCTTTAGATGCAGGGAGTACTAGTTGGAGATCCTGGAAGAAAGCCAGAGAGTCGCTGTTGTTTCAAAAAAAAAAAAAAAGGACCTTTCTTCAAGAGTGGAAGCATTGTCTCCGATACCTTCGGGAACAATTCCAGAGAACACTGAAAAGGAGGAATGGACAAGAGTTCAACCCCAGAAGAAGAGGAAACAACAGAGACATGAAATTGAAAATACTCAACAGCGCGTAGAAGATGTTGAAACTGCGGTCATGAACCCTGCAAGAAAGGAAGAAGGAAAGAGGCCTAAACCAAGAAGGCGCCTTGAAGCTGTTCTTCTTCTGCCAGCAAAAGACAGATCCTTTGCGGATGTCCTCAAAGATATCCGTAGCAAGGTCAAATCAGAGGACAGTGGCGTGGGTATTAAGTCAATTAGATAGACCAGGACAGGAGATGTTCTTCTCGAATTGAACAAATCTACGATAAGTGAGGGCCGAGAATACCTCAACAAATCGTTGCGGGAGGCTCTTGGTCAGGTTGAAGATGTCAGAACTTTGACCCCCCGAATAACTCTGGAGGTGCGGGATATAGACTACATCACGACTATTGCAGGTATGGAAGAGGCGGTCAGACGGGACACTAAAACACTTAGTGGAGAAGTCAAAATCTTTGTCACGGAACCCAATAGCAGAAGTCAGAAAATGGCTATTATACATTTAGCAGAGCAAGATGCTCGTAAACTTCTGGAAGAGGGGGGAATGAAAGTGGGATGGATATATGGTAGGGTAAGGGAGAGATCAATGGTAACTCGCTGTTTCCGTTGTCTGTCATATGGACATCTTGCAAGGAATTGTAATGGCCCTGACAGGAGCAAACTCTGTTAAGTGAGGAGATGCCAGACATAAAGCATCAGACTTCAAAGGAGAAGCACGATGTGTGCTATGTACGGAGGAGGAGGTTCATGACACCAAACGGAACCATGTTCCTGGTTCAGGCGCCTATATAGTGTTTCGGAAAGCTCTCGAGAAGGTTAAAATTGGTTTAAAAAATGGTGAGAGTTCTTCAAGGAAATGTTCACAGAAGTTTGACTGCCAGTGATCACTTGACGCAATTGGCATTTGAAATGGAAGTGGGTAGTTTATCCTTAGTGAGCAATATCAGGTGGGTGGTTTGTGGACAACCTTGGAACAGCCACAATTTTCATTCTTGATCTGGGAAAATATCCAGAGACAGATCAAGGTTCTAAGAATGGTTTCGTCTGGGCTAAAATTGGCACGCTTACGTACTTGAGCAGTTACTTTACTCCGAACGAGCCCATTGCTGATTTCCAGAAGAATTTGGATTGCCTTGTGGACACATTTCGTGGTATGGAAAATAACCTTATTGTAGCTGGAGATTTCAATGCCAAGGCCTTGGAATGGGGTATGCCGGATGTAGATTCCAGAGGAAATGGCTGCAAGGTTAGGATTGACGACCGTAAATGTTTGGAAATAGGCATACCTTTCGACAACCTGGCTGCAATGGAACCATACCAGATATGACTTTAGCGTCAGACAATATTTTGTCAAGGATATCTGAATGGCGGGTAATTGAGGACTATACAGGAAGCGATCATCAGTATGTTACTTTCTGTGTACTTCAACAAAATCGACAACAAAGCGCTGTCATACGCAAACCATCATACTGGAATCCCACAAATATGGATAAAGAAAAGTTCTGTGAGGTAATACAGAGAGGAATGGAGAAAGTCGAAACGAGGTGCTTTTCATTTGAGGGGAGAGAGACGGCGGATAAATGAGTAATAATATTGCTTATTCATCAAGCCTGCAATAAATCCATGTGTAGGAAGAAAACACGCAAAACAAACAGCCGGCATACTGGTGGACGGAGGAAATTGCTGATATGAGGCGACACTGCCTGAGGATGAGACGAAGGGCACATAGAGCGAGAGGAAGAGAAGAGGCAGCCTTACTCTCCGATTACCAAAAATCAGCAAGAAAGGCGCTTCGGGATGCAATTAAAAGAAATAAAGCTGACAAATGGTAGGAAATGGTCAAAGAAGTTGACAACGATCCTTGGGGCCTAGGATATAAGATTGTATTGGAGAAACTTGGAACTTTTTCTGATCTGATAATGGATGCACACACTATGGACGAAATAGTCAGTACACTGTTTCCGGAACATCCGGAGAGGATTGATGAAGATGATGGTTGCATGGATATTGAAGAAATACCATTGTTTACAGAGGAAGAATTAATGAAAGCGATTAATTCTATCAGGAACAAGGAGGCTCCTGGACCCGATGGGATTCCAGCAGAAGCACTTAAGGAGGCAGCAAGAGCTTGCCCGCGGCTCCTTTTGAACTTGTATAACGCATGTCTGAAAGCAGGCGTTTTTAGTGCCTGCTGGAAGAAGGCCAGACTAGTTCTTATTAGCAAAGGGAAATTGGGAGGAAATTTGCATTCATCATACAGGCCATTATGTATGCTGGATATGGCTGGAAAAGTATTAGAAAAACTATTGCAGCCTAGAATATTGATGGCAGTTCAATCAGCTGGAGATCTATCTGCCCAACAATACGGCTTTCGGAAAGGGCGCTCGACTATTGATGCTGTGCGGGTAGTTGTAGAGACTGAAAACAGAGCTCAGATGGGCAACCATTACTCACATAAAGTTACGCTACTTGTGACTCTAGATGTGAAGAATGCCTTTAACACTGCCCAGTGGAGTGACATTTTGGTGGCATTTCAAGATAAATTTAGACTACCGAGATAACTCTTGCGGATAATGAGGGATTATCTAAAGGATCGTATTTTGCAGTACGATACCGAGGAAGGACATATGACTAAAAGATTAACCGCTGGGGCAGCTCAAGGATCTATTCTTGGACCAGACCTCTGGAATATTGCATACGATGGCCTGTTCCGGCGGAAGATGCCCGAAGATGCAATATTGGTAGGATATGCTGATGATGTTGCTGCTCTGATTGTGGCTCGTTATATAGAGCTGGCGCAACTGAAACTTAATCAGGTAATGCGACGTGTCACAGATTGGATGACGGAACTTAAACTGTCACTAGCAGACCATAAAACGAAGATTGTTGTGCTGAAGAGAAGGAGAATCAACACTCTTGTACCAATGCAAGTGGGACATACGATGATTAATTCATCAAGGAGTACGAAGTACTTGGGTGTGACGCTAGATATGAAGCTCACATTCTGGGCCTATATTCAAAGAGTGACAGATAAAGCAGCAAATGTCTTGACCGCTTTGAGCCGATTAATGGGTAATATTAAAGGTCCGAAGCCTAGCAAACGACGTCTCCTGATGACAACAGTCTAGTCCATATTACTCTATGGATCTGAGAACTGGGCAGAGTCCTTACGTTTCGAGAAGTATCGCAAAAGGAAAGCAGCAGTACAACGGGGAGGATCACTGAGTGCATGTCGCACTGTTTCAGAGCCTGCTCTTCTAGCGGTAGTGGGAGTAGCACCAATTGATTTACTTGCCTAGGAGCGTCAGGAAGTTTGGCGCACCAAAGGAGAACTGGGCATACACCAGGCAAAGACGTCTGCACACAACGATGGCAACAGAAATGGGATGATGAGACACGAGGCCGATGGACAGAGAAACTTATCCCGCGTCTGCTGACTGGGATGATCGAAACTACGGAGAGGTCAATTATTATTTGACACAGTTTCTAACAGGCCATGGACATTTTCGGAGATTCCTGCATCACATTGGCGTGGCTAATAGCCCTTTGTGTCATTATTGTAATGATGAGGATGATGCGCTCCACACATTCTTTGTGTGTGAACGTTGGTCAACAAATAGAAGAGATCTGCAAGTTTCTCTAGGGGTAATCACGCTGGACAATATCCTACAGATGATGCTCCGAAATGATCAAACATGGAATCAGACAGCTATTTACATAGAATGTGTCCTGCGCCAGAAGAAGAGGGAAATGGATGCGTACGAACATCCATAAGGAAAATGAAGAAAGAAGAAGTCGGAAAGGCTAAGTAAGCACGACATCACCCTGAAGTAATGCGAGAGCGGTTCCGGGGTGATGAACGCATCGTGGGGAAAGGGGTGTGGTTTTTAGTGGGTAAGAATCCCACACTACTGTGGAGAGCTGACCCGTCACATGTGTCTTTTGAAGATTTTCCACAGTCCCTCGTAAAAAAGACCAAAAAAAATTATGAGCCTTACAGTAGTCGCATATGATGTGTAACATCTGACATACAAGAAACCTCACGTGAAATTGTTGATACACCGGTATTTTATAGTATTATTGGCACAAATATTAATCTATTGTAAAAGGGAGTGTTTTACAGATAATGTAGTTTATAATACGGAACTCATTTTATTAGATGATTTGTAGCTTCCACCAGCACTAGCCTAAATAAAGAATACGATATGGATCAACTAGATTAATAGACGCGACACCGCTCATAACCTTAAATTCCTTATAAACAGGTCCTCTTGATTCACAGACCAACACGTAATTTCATATGGATTCTGTTAAAATGAGTCATATTGATATGATAAATATCGTTTAAAATGATAATCTGGTAGCAAAAATATCTACCCCGCCCAGGAGTCGGACCCAAGATCTCAAGATTCACAGTCATACGGAAGAACCCCACGGCTATTTCTACTACGCAATTATTGTGCACAAGATGGTGACTTATTTCCACGATCCAATAATACTGCATTAGGAAATTAAGTTTCATTTATATTTTGCTTGTTTCGATAATGTTCCTGAGTGACATTGAGTTTAAAATGCCTCATGCCAATGGAATGATTGATATTAAGGCATTTTACCATTTAACAAGATGTTCAGTAAAGAACATATAGCCTACTTTCTCCTAAATGCATGGGTATAGATATAACTCTTTGTCCTTTTCAAGGAGTATAATTGAATGTTGGTTGTAGTAGCTTGTTGAAATACAACGTGCTATAGGGATATTAAACATGAATATGAGGTGCCCTTTGCTAGTGCTACCTCTGTACCAAATTTCGTTCAAGTCGGTTTCACCGTGTTTGAATTTATGGGGGGAATCGATTTGCACACGTACTTGGCCACCATCTGCAAACTATTGGGCTGATGATCTTGCAGTTAGGCCAGAATATGCTTCCCACATAAAGATATGTTGTTGCAAAATTTGGTAGAGACTAGATTATTAGGTTGGTCGTAATTACATTTTAGCTTTTAACATTTGGGTGGCCGCGATTACGTTTCCGTCAAGAAGGCGGTGATATAAAACATGACACTGAGGTGCCCTTTGCTAGTGCTACCTCTGTACCAAATTTCGTACCATTCGGTTTCACCGTGTTCGAATTGATCGGGGGAATCAATTTTCACACAAATATGGCTGCCATCCACAAAATATTATGCTAATGACCTATTAGTTTGGTCACACGATGCTCCCTCCACAAAGGTATGTTGTTGCAAAATTTGGTAGAGATCGGATGATTAGGTTAATCGTAATTTGATTTAAGCTTTGAACATTTGTGCGGCCGCCATTACGTTTCCGTCAAGATGGCGGCGATATAAAACATGACACTGAGGTGCCCTTTGCTAGTGCTACATCTGTGGCAAATTTCGTTCCATTCAGTTTCACCGTGTTCGAATTAATAGGGGGAATCGATTTTGACACAAAGATGGCCGCCATCCGCAAACTATTAGGCTATTGACCTATTAATTTGGTCAAAGGATGCTTCCTCCATAAAGGTATGTTGTTGCAAAATTTGGTAGAGATCGGATGATTAGGTTAGTCGTAATTTGATTTAAGCTTTGAACATTTGTGTGGCCGCCATTACGTTTCCGTCACGATGGCGGCGATATAAAACATGACATTGAGGTGCTCTTTGCTAGTACTACCACTGTACCAAATTTCGTTCCATTCGGTTTCACCGTGTTCGAATTAATAGGGGGAATCGATTTTCACACAAATATGGCCACCATCCGCAAACTATTAGGTTGACGACCTATTACTTTGGTCAAAGGATGCTCCCCCCATAACGGTATGTTGTTGAAAAATTTGGTAGAGGTCGGATGATTAGGTTAGTCGTAATTTGATTTAAGCTTTGAACATTTGTGTGGCCGCCATTACGTTTCCGTCAAGATGGTGGCGATATAAAACACGACACTGAGGTGTCCTTTGCTAGTGCTACCTTTGTACCAAATTTCGTTCAATTCGCGTTCACCGTGTTCGAATTGATAGGGAGGACAGACATTCAGAGTACACACACTCACACACACTCACACAGACTCTCACACACACACACATACACACCCACAGACAGACTCACTTTTTTCGCCTTGTGTTGGTCTCATAAGTATACTTTCATTTTTTGCAAAAATCGAAAGTAGGCTAAAAATACTGATACGAAGACTTGGAATATTTACCATGTCATTTGTTTAAATCACTTGACACCAGAGTTCGCATGAGCGTTTTCCGTTCAGTACGTCATATACATTCCACATGGCCGAGAGTGCGTCATGGTATCAATTTTCGACACCGCGCGCTGATTGTTTCTCTTACCAGTGCCAGCTGGATTGATCGATCGAGTTGGCAGTGCTTCTTATACTTCCGTTTGAGCCACCACTGCCAGCTAGTACACTTCCGTTTGATCGATCGAGTGGGCAATGCATACTTCCGTTGTCCACCACAGCCAGCTAGTACACTTTCGTTTGATCGATCGGGCAGGCAGTGCCTACTTCCGTTTGAGCCACCACTGCCAGCTCGATCGTTCCGATCCACTTCCGTCCCCAATTTTCAAAACCACTCCCACAAAAATATCCAGCAACCGAGCGGAAAGATGTTACACATCAAAAAACAATGAAACACACATAGAAATGAACACAATATACATTTCAATACTTTACAGCCCACTTGAGATGTTTCTCGTAACAGTTGACAGCGAGTCGAAATGAATATCAGTAGCACTTTTACTCTCCATCAAGCTGTATGTTGACTGCAACCGGATCAGACATGAATTTTTGGGCATATTAATTCTCGATCTGACCCCATTGAACGTGTGCTTCAGTCTGGTGATTCTCTGAGAGACGTGAAAATCCAAGTCAGCTAGCAACTGATTAGAATCAGTCCCGCCATTTACGAGCTTCCAAAAGAATCTCACATCACCTAGTGTGCGCCGACTGCTCAGTGGTAGAGGACCGTACACATCACAATAACTCAGCTCTATGGTACAATCGTCCACCCCTGTAACATAGCCATTCAAACAG
This sequence comes from Meconema thalassinum, assembly GCA_946902985.2. NCBI lineage: Eukaryota > Metazoa > Arthropoda > Insecta > Orthoptera > Tettigoniidae > Meconema > Meconema thalassinum. The sequence goes on along the minus strand of OX336394.1, from coordinate 356,184,659 downwards.
TTCTAAAAACTATTTACACGTTTGCGTTGGTAATGTTACAAGAGTAGTGATATCAATGGATTAGGTTCATTTGTGACGTCTTGGGTTTGAATCATCCCACCCCCATTTCCTTTGCCATCTTCTGTGATCTCACGGTACGGTACATTAGGAGGGACTCAAAGAAATTTTGGACGTTTATTAAAAACAAGAAAAAAATAGTAACACATGCGACACTTTTAAATATAATAATGAAGAATTGGACAGGGGTGATTCCATTGTTGAAGGTTTCGCGTCATATTTCAAATCAGTGTATGACTCTCAGTCAGCCCAATACAAACTCCCAGCCTGCAATTCGAATACTCCCAACACCCTTCACATAAAACTTGTCTCAAAGGAAAAGATAGAAATGGCATTTAAAAAATTAAAACCTAAGTCGTCGGCTGGTCCTGATAATATTCCACCGTATGTAGTTAAGGGATGTGCTGAAAGCCTCAGGGACCCGTTACACTTTATATTTAACTTAGCCATTCAAACTTGTACATTCCCTGACGCCTGGAAAATCACTCGCGTCTGTCCTATACTAAAATCGGGAGATCCATCACTAATTAATAACTACCGTCCTATATCTATTTTATCTTCAGTAGCCAAGGTATTTGAATTCATATTGCACGGAAGAATATCATATCAGTATTTCTCAGACCACTCGTAACAGATAACCAACATGGTTTCCTATCCAGGAAATCTACAGTGACGAATGCAATTAATTTTATTCAAATTATATCTAAAGATTTAGATAAAGGAGGGCAAATGGATGTCATATTTACAGATTTCGAGAAAGCTTTCGACACAATAAATCACGATATCCTTATTAAAAATTTATGTATTTTGGGATTCTCCCACCCATTACTCAAATTTTTCATCTCCTACCTCAGAGACAGGAAACAATTTGTTTTGTTCCACAAAATTGTCTCAAAGGAATACATAGTTCATTCCGGAATACCCCAAAGCTCGAACCTTGGACCTTTGATTTTTCTAGCAATGATAAATGATTTGCCACGATGTATACTGCACTCAAATAGTCTTTTATATGCAGATGACTTCAAAATTTTTAAATCAATTTCTTCCACTAATGACTGCACTCTACTACAAAATGACCTAAATAATATACACAAATGGAGTATAGAAAACAAATTATTCTTAAACGTACCGAAGTGTGTTTTTATGACCTTTGTTTATGGAATTGGACCTAAGTCATTGAAAACAGTAAGCGAGAAGAAAGATCTAGGGATTCTGTTTGACCTAGAGCTTGCTTTCACTTATCATGTGCAAAAGACGGTCGGGGATGCTTACCGCATGTTAGGGTTTATAATAAGAAACACTAAGTCATTCATTAGGACCAGTACCTGCATAAACCTTTATACTGCCATGGTGAGATCCAAGCTCGAGTACGCCAGCCAAGTATGGAGTCCCTGGCAGAAAACAAGCATTAAGTCCATTGAGCAAGTTCAAAAGAAATTCCTCACATACTTACACCTCAAAATAACGGGCAATTACCCACACATGGTACCGTACGGTGAACTTTTGTTGAATTTCGGCATGACTAGTTTGGAGTCCCGAAGGCAAGTGAATGATATGAAATTCCTTTATAAAGTCATTAACGGTCAAATTGATAACTCATTTTTCCTATCGCTCCTAAATTTCTACATCCCTCGCTTAACTACAAGATCAACCATAACATTCAAAAATGATATAACCAATACCACTTCACATAACAATTCACCTGTATGGAGGCTTTGCAGTATTTACAACGATGCGGTTCGTGTAAACTGGAAACTAGATTTCTCTCTCTCAATCAGACCGTTCTTGGAAAGTATAATCCAGTCACTCTAATTCATACTTGAGATAAAATTATCACACAGAACAGAATCAACAATGTATATATGTGGATAGGCCTGTTCCCTAGTTATTAATGTTACCTTTTAGTTTATTATGTAATAATTTCAAAACCTGTTTTTATATTTGGCATTAGATCAAATTTAGATTTAGTTTTTATATTATCTTTTTACTACTATGCATTTTGATCTGTGTGAACTTCTTAGTTTTAAGAATTACATTAAGATATTAATACTTAATGCAGACATATCAGGAAATGTATCTTACTGTGTAGGTGCACTGTTATTGGGGCGCACACTGAGCCCTGTTGTGTACCATCAACAAATAAATAAATAAATAAATAAATAAATAAATAAATAAATACAGCCCTGTGTTCGCTTCCTGCCTCTGCTAAGAAATTTAATTTTGGTCTGAGGGATTGAAATGGGGACACCCAATCTCATCAGGCCAAATCTTAGGAAATGTGGGCTTCTCTTTCGTCATCCTAGAAGTGGTTTTCCGTGGTTTCCCTCTTCTACTCCAGGAAAATGGGTCCTAACTTAAGGCCGTGGCTAGTTTCTCCTCAATTCTAGCCACAATTACGTATACACACACAAACTGGGCCTGATGAGCGCGATGTTAAAGTCTTAAATAGAATAAATAGAACAACAAACGCCTCACCCCACCCCCTATCGTAGTGCTAGTATTTTGAGTGACAAACCACAGGGGTATGTAGGCAGGACACGCCACACGTACGTGAAACGGGAAGCGTGGCTTTGGATTGGACGGGGAACGTGGCAAGGTAGTGATTGGGAAATACCGTGTAATAAATGAAGGAACACGGACCACACTATAAAAATAATAGTTAAGTAAGTTAACGTGCAAGGCCATGTAACCAGGTTACCTCCAAACTCGGAAGACACTGGGTTCCAACCCCACAAATGGCTGTCCTTGGAATGGTTTTCAGTGGTTTCCCATTTTCAACTCCAGGCATACGCTGGGACGGTATCCCCTACAAGATCATCCTCCAATATCGTCTAACTCCTAACTCTATTTCAATCCATTTTACATTAACCCCACTCATGAAATTGACCTAGGGAAGGGCATCGAGCCGTAAAATCCACTGCTTCCTGCAACCTCAGCTGACATCAAGCCTGTCCTCGTAGAAATGGAAATGATGAGCAGTAAAAATACGCTCATTGTAGAATTGAAGAAGTGTAGTTACAAAAAAAAAAAAAAACAGCAAGTTGGAAAATGTTTGTTGTTGATTCATTTAGGGGCTCTGCGACATCGTGGTCATGTAACCCCGTGTACTTGGGTATGTGTGCGTGTGTTAAATTTGTATGATAACCTGTGTTATTATGATGGCTGTATTAGTGTGTGTAATTGTAATTCAGATGAGGATTGGAGAAGGAGACGGCAGTGGCCTTAATTTAGGAATCATCCTGGCATTCGCCTGGAGTAGAAGTGGGAAACCTCGGAATGCCACATTTAGGATGGGTGAGGTGGGAATCGATTCCGCCTCTTCTCAGTTTTGCCTCACAGGCTGAGTGTACTCCGTTCCAGCCCTCAGACCAGAATTGAATTTCTTAACAGAACCAGGAATCGAACCCGGGCCTCAACGGTGACAGCCAAGAATGCTAGTCACTACGCAACGAGGTGGACCAAAAATTTTTGAAGACGTTTGTTTGTGCTTGGGACATCGTGGTCAACAACCCCGAGTACCAAGCTGTGTGTGTTTGCGTGTGGAACCTGTCTGATGACCTGTGTAATTGTGTTGTCTAGTAATAGTATTGTTTTTCAGTCGATCAACACGTTGATATGCGGGGAGTAAAATGTATATATTCACAACCACTGGTTTTATTATACACCTCTTTGCACACTTGTGGAACGAGGTGTAGGTCCATTAAACCGCACAATTATTTCATGTCCTTCTTCCAAGTCACCAGGTGAGGGTAACTTAACCAATCATTCTTTGGCTGCAGTATGAAAGGGACGCCAATGAAACATTAGGGATGGATGGGTAGGAATTAATAGTATTTCTTTTCAACTTGTATTTCCAATGCTCTAGAATATTTCAGCGATTATTACCGAGCCAATCAGCAGAAATCCAATCCAATAAAGGCACACGCCTTTCATCTGAAGAACAGAGAGGCAGCAAGAAAACTGCAGGTGACCTGACGAGGTACAAAAATAGAGCACTGCTCAACTCAAAAATATCTAGGAGTAACAATTGATCGTGCTCTCACCTGCAGAACGCACTGCATGAACACCAAACGAAAGCCATCAGCAAGGAACAATATTCTACGTAAACTGTGCGGTACAACTTGGGGAACGCAGCTATTACCATAAGAACTTCAGCCTTAGCCCTTTGCTATTCAGCTGCAGAATACGCATGTCCTGTCTGGTACAGATGTAGCCATGTTAAGCAGGTAGACATTGCATTAAACGTGACCTGCAGACTCAGACCTACATCCCTTGACAAAATCTACTATCTGGCAGGTATCGCACCTCCAGATATTCGCCATAAATCAGCAGCCAGATTTGAGAAATGTCACAAGGGAAGTATTAGGTAGAACAGGCTGAAACCTATCTTGAAACTATGTAGACGCTATGGTTGTACCACAAGGTGCGTTCAAAAAGTAACGAGCCGGAGGCATAATTACAGAAATCAGTACCTGTATGTCAGAAGTATTGGCCCTGGCTGTTGAGGCACTTGTCCCACTGTGACACGAGGCGGTGAGTGGCTGTCTCATAAAATTCCCTGGGCTGCGATGTGAACCAGTTCCGCACGTAAGCTGGACGTCGGCGTCCGAGGTGAATCGTTGGCCCCGCAGAGCCCTTTTCATGGGGCCAAACATGGCGTAATCACAGGGAGAGAGGTCTGGACTGTATGGAGGGTGGCCGAGAACCTCCCATTTGAATTTCTGCCGGAGTGCCGCGACTGTGTTGGCTGTATGAGGTCGTGCATTGTCGTGGAGCGACCACGGCGGCTATGGCGTTCACTGTCACTCGGCGGTCCGGGGTAATGAGTGCATCAACCAGCTGGACGTTGTCATCGGTAATGCAGGGGGGTGCTCCAGACAGGGCATCATCGGCTAACGACACCCGTCCTTCCTGAAGCGCTTCTGCCACGCATTGACCCTTGCAGGGGACATGCAGTGTTCGCCGTACACTTGTGACATTCGGCGATGAATGTCCGTTCCCCCTACTCCTTCCGCTGTCAGAAACTGAACAACACCTCTTTGCTCTTCATTTGACGCCTCCATGTCACTGTTTGCAATGCAACTGGCAGCGTTGGACGATTGATGCATGCTACTGCTCACTTAGTATCGTCACGTGACGTGCACGCATGCCCTCTAGCGACGGGCTGTGACCTCCCACGCTGTGGTCGGAACCACACCTCGTTACACACGCCACGAATAGCCGATGTCTTCACCGGTTTGCGCATTCCAGCCTCCGGTTCGTTACTTTTGGAACGCACCTTATATATGAGAGATTTGCCACATAATTTCGGAGTCTTGCAGTTCAATCTGGCGGCTGATTTTCCGCACATTGTCCTCTTATAGTACAACGATTGCGTCCACAAAGTTTCAAGATAGGTTTCGACCTGTCTTATCTGATACTTGCCTTGTAAGTCTCTGAATCAGCAGACCACAATGGTTACTTACCTCCAGTTCAAAGACTCAAATCTAGAAGATGTTTTCTTCACGCCACCGAAAGCCTGACAGTCTCTCCTCCAGCATTTAGACTACTTTCCTGCCAATCTAACGACCCTACAGGATGGATGCTACCGTATGAACACCTGCCCGCTGGACACGAAGAAACTTGGTCAACCTGGAAGACCCTCAACAGGCTACGCACTGGAGTATGGAGGTCTAAAACCAACTTGGAAAAATGGGGATTGGCCTGTGACTCGACTTTGTGTGAATGCGTGAGGAACACACTATGAACCACCTCCTCGTTTGCAATTTGTGTCCAATTACATGTTCTCCACAGAAACTGATGTACGGAACACCTGAAGCTTGCAAATTAGCAAAATACTGGTCTCACTGCATTTAAACTGAGTATACGTATGCGTGTGCTTGTATACCTAGTAGTATTTAAATGAAGGGGAAGCAAAGTGGGCGGTCCCTTGCCATAGACTTATGGAATGCAAAATAACCTTCCACTAATTAAACTTGCGTGAAGCCAAATTTTAGGTTAGATTTCGTTGAAACGCTCGAATCAAAGTTACAACTTTCACCACTAGGTGTCAATGACATCTGATAGCGAAAGTTGGAACTACTTGAAATTGAACGGAACTTGTAGCTCACCCTATGGGTGTCCGCATTGAAGCAGCTACAGACTCTGGCGAGCCGAACATATCCTCGGACACTCCCGGCACTAAAAACCATACGCTTAATAAATAAATAAATAGTGTTCAAATAACTATGCAATGTTTATATAAATGTTAGTTGCTTATAGTACCATTTAATTGTCTTGATTGTTCAATATGTTATCTGAGAATGATTAAGTATTATTATTATTATTAGCGTATGGTACAACACAAAACAAACAATATACATACATACAATAGGTAACACATTACAACTGTAACAATCATGCAAGGGAAAGTGTGTTCAAAGATTAATGTCTAAATTTTCTAGCCTATGGCTTCAGTAGAGGCTATTACAAAGCTGATTCCTGCTCGTGGTGCCCCTGCATAGGTACTAGGATTCGATTTTCCAGTACTGAACTGAGCGTCAGCATTCGGTGGCCAGACTATCACTAGTGATCTCCTGGCTAATGATACACAAAACTAAAATGATTAAGTAAATAAATTTAAATGTGAAAGATAGGAAACATAGGAATGAAGGAAATTGCTAAGATTGATAGTTATACATCAATGATCGGATAACTTAGATAAGAAACGTTAAGCATAGTCAGTACGTGGATTGGTGTCTAGTTCCGAGGGTCACGTGGTTTTTTGTGGGGGAGGAGAAGATGTGAGGAGCAACTCTCCACACTACCACAAGTAAACTCCTGTTGAGGAACTAATCTTTGGAGACCCAAACCTAACTATAAGACAATGGTTCTGCTGGTAGGCTCGTGTGGAAGGGCCGTACTGCTTTATCTCGCGAAATGGACAAATTATCGAGCGTGTTAACAGCCTTGAGCACTCCTGCCGATAGTACAACATCACTCCATGTCAAAACAAAGGCCTGCATATGGTTAAACAATAATGCGATTCTCCATAGACGTCAAGAGACTGCATATCACGACAAGGACATAGTTAGAATACATGGTTCATGGCTGATCATCGACGTATTGAGAAATTGTGTGGGGGCTTCGTTCTTAGTGAAATTGTCCTTATTCTTACTCCCAAACAATGACATTCTTGGCTGTCGCCTGGGAGGTCGAGGTTCAATTCTCGACTCTGCCAAGAAAATGAATTCTGGTCTGAGGGCTGGAATGGAGTAAACTCAATCTCGTGAGGAAAAACTGAGAATAGGTGGGTTTCGATTCCCATTTCAACCATCCTGGAAGTGGTATTCTGTGGTTTCTTACTTCTACTTCATGAAAATCCTGGATGGTTCCTAACTTAAGCATCGAAATATTCTATGATTTTACCTCCTATTTAACAACATTTCTTATATGCGGCTTTTTAAAAAGCCATGTTGCACCATGTAACATCAATGTTAATTCAGTGCTTTAGCCAGGGGTTGTTTTTAACTACATTTCTTGCATGCGATACTTTAAAAAGACATGTTGCGCCATGTATCTTCAATGTTAATTCGTTGCTTTAGCCAGGGGTTGTTTTAAAACTACATTTCTTGCATGCGATACTTTAAAAGACATGTTGCGCCAATTAACATTTGAGTTAGCTCAATGATTTGTAACCATGGATTTTCTTTTAACTACATTTCTTTCATATGGTATTTTAAAGAGACATGATGCACCAATTAACATTAGAGTTAGCTCAATGATTTTTAGCCATGGATTTTCTTTTGACTTCGGATTCTTGCATACGGCATTTTAAAAAAACATGTTGCACCATGTAGCATTAAAGGTAACTTAGTGTTTTGTAGCCATGGATTTCCTTTCAACTTCGTTTCTTACATACGATATTTTAAAAATACAGGTTGCACCATGTAACATCAATGTTCATTCAGTGTTTTTAGCCAGGGATTTTCTTTAAATACATTTTCTACATACGGTATTATAAGAACACATGTTGCACCAAGTAACTTATATGTTAACTCAATGTCTTCTAACCATGAGTTTGCTTTTATCTGCATTTTAAGCCTATTTTCAATTTTGAAAAAATAGGCTTATGAGATCACCTTTTGTCCGTGTGTGTGTGAGTGTGCGTGTGCGTGTGTGTGTGTGTGTGTGTGTGTGTGTGTGTGTGTGAGGAGTGTGTGTGTGTGTGTGTACCTAATAAATTCTAAACGGCTGGAGCGATTTCAATGAAACACGGTAAGTTCATAGCACTATTCCGTAAAACTCCGACCCTGCCCTTCAAATTTTGTTACGCCTCACCAATCCAACATGGCGGCTGTGCGAAATATTTCACCAGCATTCAAAATCTCCGAAACTATTCCCGATATCACCCTGAAATTTTTTACGGTGATAAAGGGAACTACTAGAAATTAACCTATGTGACTTTTGAAAAACTGGTATCTACAAAAGTAACATGGCGGCCATGCGAATTTGCAACTTTTAAATAGACGTTCCTCGTGATTTAACAAACCAAACGCAATAAAACTTGGTACAGTATATGTTTATACACATTGAAATGCACCGACATCTAACTTCGTTCAATTGTTTACATAACCACAATATGGCGGATGTGCGAAATATTTCACCGGCATTCTATATCTCTGAAACTATTAGTGGTATCACCCTGAAATTTTGTACGGAGATAAAGGGCACAACTGGAAGTTCGTCTATAAGACTTTCAAGACCAGTTAACTACAAAACGAACATGGCGGCCAAGCGAATTAGAAAATTTTAAATAGACCTATCTCGCGATTTAATGTTCCAAACGCAATGAAATATGGTACAGGAAATGTTCATACACATTGTAATGCACTGGTATCTAATTTAGTTCAATTGTTTACATAACCTAAAAATGGCGGCTGTGCGAATTTTAAAAGTAAGTTTTTATTTCTTGTGTCGTATTCATGCGATCGAAGTGAAAGTTTGAATAAAGAACCTACGCAATAATTTTCCTTTAATGGTACATGACTCTATGGCCTAAACATTTAACAATCCAACATGGCAACCATCCGAAATATTTAGATGGCTCTGAATGTCTACGAATCTATTATAGTAATCAAACTGATTTTTTTTATGTTCATAGGGGCTATGAACTTATGTTCACCTATAGGACTTTAAATAACCTGGTGATCACAAATCCAACAAGGCGGCGACGCGAAGTATAAATATTCACATGGACGTTTCTCGCAATTTAACCATCCGAGTGAAGTGAAACTTGGTACACTAAATCCTTATACGAATGTTAATCCACTGGCATCTAATTTATTTCAATTGTTTCCATAATCTCAAGATGGCAGCTGTGCGAAATTTTAAAATCTCGTTGTTACTTCTTGTGTCCTAATCATTGCGATTGAAGTTTGAATAGGCACACCTACACAATAATCTTCATGTAACAGTACATAACTCTCGGACCTACATATATAAAAATCCAACATGGCGACCATCCGAAATATTTAGTCTGTTCTCAATATCTACGAATCTATTACAGCAATCAAACTGAAATTTTGTATGTAGAAAGAGGCAATAAACATAAGTAGGATATATGAAAATAGGTTGTATAGTTCTTCACGGAACTACTTGTTTTGCATAGGCTACTGTGTTTTAGATGGGCATGTTGTACCAATTAACATTAAGACACAGTGTTTTTATATCGGGATTTACTCAATATCTTAGCTCCAAGCTAAACTATGATTTTTAACTCAGCTGACGTATAACTACAGTTCTTGCATACGGTGCTTTAAAATGACAAGATGAAGAATTCAAGAAAAATTAAGAAACTCCATATTTTGAAAGGAACATTGCATAAAGTAAGGAGATTCCCCTATGTTCCTTAATGTTTTGAAATGGAAAAGTAGGTTAAAAAGAAGGAACCCTCCTTCAATATAGGTAGGCATCATGGGCGTATATAGAAACAAGAAGTTCCGTGAAGAACTATACAGCCTACTTTTCATGCCAATGATTATTCTACAGTATATGAACCATCTAGAATAATGACGAAATTAAGTTGGTAATATCGAAATATCTAATTAGTTCACAATATACCTGGTATAATGTAGCCTAATAGAGCACTACAGTTGGCAGCCCTGGTGACTGAATATATTCTTAGTTCCACCTCTTAAGGTACAGAATACAAAATCTGGTTGAAGTCCAAGGGACGTTACATGCAGTTAGGCACTGGATCTATCAGCACGCGTAAAAGCATGTTGCCAACAATACCATGCGTGTGCTGGTCAGAAATAATCTGAATTATTATGATATCTTGTTGTGCCAATTTTGGATGATATCCATTTGTTAGTATAGAAGTTACATGTATTTTAAAATTGGACATATCAGCAGGCATAGAATCATGTTGGCAGCACTGCCTTGTATTAATTACTCCAAATTAATCTAGAATGTCAGGTGCTATACGTGTGCAAAGTATAGAGCTGTTGGCTTGCATACTTTCTGATATATTGATATTAGGGTAAAAAGAATACAGACAGCATTTATTAACAGTTGGCAGCCCTGATTGCTCTTAACAATACTTATAGTCATATCTGTTATGGTACACATAGCACATACGAAATTTGGTTGAAATCCAACTGATAGTATTGTGCCCAACTGGTCACGGCAGTCTGGTATCGAACTCAGGGCCTTATCAGAGAAGACCAGGCAAATGGTTATGCCTAAGGTCGAACCAGTGGTCTCTAAGGGGGAGCCATTATATGGAACCCACAGAGCAATGAGAGGTCTACTGACACATAATAGTCTAGCGTGATTTCACGATTATTTAGGTGCAAATCATAGCAATTTAAAGGAGAAATTATAAGCAAAATGCAAGGGAATGTACGTTTTCAGTGCATACGAAGTCGAGAGAGGCTAGTATTGAAGTCTGACAAATGACTTTTAAAAGTAGGCGGAGTAGCCCAGGCGCCTACGGAACTATTTCTGTCTAGGGCGGTCAGACAGCTCAAAATTAATGACCCGGGAATCCACCGGTCGACAACGAGCGAAGCTTTGGCGGGACCCAGCCCACAAGAAATTAATTAATTACAGATAAATGGAGCATTGTAATGCAATGGAACATACACATAGATGAATGTATTCACGGAGGAGTAATTTAGGAGTGGTTTTTCACCTAAAATTACGCCTATTTCTCAAAATGACCGCATTGCAACCTAACTCACGCTCGAGAGCATGAATACTTTAACCAACCAGCGGGAAATCCCCACCGTAGCGTCCCACGCGCTGAACTAAGGCAATTAATTGTAATTAATTGGCCGAAGCGATCGCCGGCACGCGAGTGTTTTTAAAACCTCCACGCCTAGATAAACAAGATGCAGTTGTTATTTCGGCTGAAGACGGAGTATTTCAAGAAGGGAGTCGCTCTCACGTGTCCCGTGAACTATTTTGTGCAAGAAACCAATATAAGGGAAGAGCACCCTACGCCGAGGGTCAGTTATGGTCAGTGATGGTCACTTTTTGGTCAGTTACACGTTAGTTGTACGGTCAGTTATGGTCAGTCGAAGTCAGCTACACGTCAGTTACAAGTCTGTTATGGTTCAGTGGAAAGCAGTTGAAGACGTCAGACGGTCGCTCGTGTTGGAAGTTAGTCTTTGTCTACAATCGCTTTGCAGTAAGCACGCCAATTATTAAATTTCAGCGTACCGCCGTTGAAGACAATGGAGGCAAATTATAAGCTTCATCAGTGATAATGAAGTGCATAAGGTAACAAAGTGCAGATATTGCTTTATTATCTGACACAGATATAAATTCGCTACAGCGAATAGGAACTGATAATGTTTGGAACAGTTCATATACCGGAAGGTATTGTCAATTATATGACATCAGCATTAGGAGCACTCCAGTGATGGGAGAGTGGAAGTTATTGCCACCTATCCAGGACAGTGAGGTAAAGGGGAGTGCAGGGAACTAGGATCGAACATCTATAAAAACGCTACTAGATTTCACGGAGACCAGCGGTTATCATAAGTCATCGCATCTCTGAGGTCAAGCGTAGGTGAAATCCAGATTAAGGATCAACATGTGAAATGATAGATGAAGTGTATAAATTGTGAAATAATAATTTAAAGTGTTAATGTGTTTAATGTTTAATATTCAGTGTTTATCAGTGGTAAAGGCCACTTGTGGTAATATGTGCATCATGTGTAAAAAGTGTGAATCTCAGTGTTGTGTATTGGATATCATGATGGATTAAGTCAATCGTCATGGTAGAGCTCAGGCGGAGATACTGGTACTTTCCAGCCAGAAGGAAACGTGAGTAAACATGCAAATAATAACATTATAATGGCATAGTTCACCATGTAACGATTAATCACTTTGAAATTAAAGAAGTAATAGTCACTTACTGAACGAGTTTTCACCACTCGTCTTGAATAAAGTATGACTTGGAAGGTGATTTGCTTAGGACCATGTAGGTCAAAAATAGTGATGGATCTAAACGTTAAAATAATAATAATAATAATAACTGGGGTCGGCAACCATAAAGTAAGGGCAGAATTGGCCTAAGTAATGTTCAAATAGTGTCATGTCTAATTTAAGATACTGTCATTTGGTAAACAGTAAAGAATGTAGTGTGGAATATCGCGAATACGAGAGCTTTTCTCAGTGTCAGTGAAATTTTGAATGAATATGTGAATTTAAAGTAAGCCAGTATATTTATACATTTGTGTTAGGAACTATGTAAAGCTTTGGCTTAAATAATATAACAGGAAGAACGCAGGTACCTTGATAATGGAGTCATATATGTGAAATATTGTTTAGCCGCATATAGCGTGCAGATTAACGTAGAATCCAGTGATTTACGTAAGATAAGCACGGGAAAGACTAGTATAGCTTGCGCGTGAGGTGAAAATTGGCTTAATCTTCGAGAAGTATCGCCTTTGTGCATACTGTATGTGTTACGCAGCGGTTTGGATAGATTCTGTCTATTGCCAACGCTTGCATTGAATTATAGCCACTATGGACGCCCAGCGAGGCGCGGTGAGCATTTTTACTTATGGTCTGCCCGAGAGGTAGAATCATAGTCGTCGACGAGGAACGTGGTTCCCAATATATGTAAATGACAGCTGCTGATGATAACCATGGGGTTTCATTATGATGCGCGTCTTTAAAGCCACAAGTAATCACCTTAGAACGGCAATGCTATCATTAGAATTCCACCCCTGCCATGAATGTTTAATAGGAGCCCTTTGAGCCCAAATACACTGTAAAGTTAGGTGTTAATTAATTAAATGACTCAATTACTTAGGACCATGCCTAGCGGATCTTTATTGTTATATAATTGTAAACAAGGATGGCCTTGAAGGTAGAGAGAGACAGGAAATATAGACCATTTCCGTGGCAGCCATCTTGGAGAGCTGTCTGGAACTAATTTTATGACCTGCTGAGGGGAGAGAGGTCGCTCGACCGATCCCTTGTCAATTACGGTCACAATAGGACACTGAGAGGTCTCGGTATTCAATAATGCAATTAAAATATGAGTATTTTAGTGATGCAAATGGAATTAAATGGTATATGGCAACTCACATACGTGGTTGAACCATAGAAATCTGATGATATTTGGCGAAGTTATCCTCTGAGGGGGAAGGCTGAACCAAAATAATGTAGGCATCTTCTTTAAAGTGCATTTTGCCAGTTTATGCTAATTTAGGAAAAACGGGTATGTGTTTTTCCCAGAACATGACACAGTTGTATCTATAATAAGTCCGACAAGACCCAGATAATCGTTATATGGTGAAACTATAAATATTCTATCCATGTTTATGTTTATTTTATGATTAAGAAGCATGACTCATTTTTCTAGAGCGTTCATAGGGATGGAAAGAAGGAAGATGATTCGCACGACACAACAAAATATGTGCTAATAAATGTAGAAAACATTGAAGTAATGATAATTAAAGTAAATGCTGTAGGAGACGGAATAATGTCTTAGAAATTCATGTTTATGTGACATGTGGTTTTTGTGTTAAGATACTTCCATTAAATAAAATTGTGTCACATGACGGACACTATGAAAACCTTGTAATCTGAACTATTATTGACAGGATATTAGAAGTAGGTTTGAGTGCATTGTAGCGCTATTTTTATGGAGAAAGCTCACAGAATAACCCTATTTATTTGTGGGAATTAATTGTAATTTGTCCTTTGTTTTGTATTTGTTGTACAGCCATGATTTTAGACCAGTAAATGTTTTATTCATAGGAATGTTGTGTATTTCCTGTAGAGTAGTTGCCTGATAGACTCAAATCCTGAACATGTGGTCGTATTGTGGGCAGGAACGTCCCATACCTCGAAAGACCGTGAGCTAGTTGGGATACGAACACATGGTCCACATGGTGACGATCGGGTACATGGGGGAGTTGTCTCTGTACTTGGATTGAGTCACAGGTAATTACTTAAGTCGGTCAAGGTATTAATGGTAGAAGCAAATATAGCATAGAATTTAGGACAGAATAGGAAGACCGCATCCCATTTGTTAATAAGCCACCACATTAAAAATAATTGTTAATCCTCCATAAGACATGCTTATATAATTGTAACTTTCATAAACCATAGCCATAGATAACACATATAAAATAACATGACGCTGATATGTGGGGCCAGTTCAAAATACAGGTAACCTCCACTTAAGCATCATGAGCATGGCATAAAATAAGCATGTTGACTACCCTAATTTAACATGTCACCCATGAGTGGGCCACCATGAATGCTCTTAAAAATCAACATGGCACCCACGTGTGATATGCTAATATTATTGTTAACATGGCGCCCGTACGTGGTTGGCTTATGGGATTTAGAAAACCCCATAATAATAAATAGCATGGTTTTCATGGGGAAAACCATAGAAATAATTTTTTTTCCTCAAACTTGGTTTGAGCGATTGTGAGTCTTTCTAGATGATGTTCAGATGTCAGACGAATGTTGTCAGACGGGTACGAGGGTCTATACCCATTCCATAGTTAGTTTTGACATTTTATAATATGTTGTTGTTGTTGTCGCGGGATCGGAATCCTTTCTTTCCAATAGAACGCGCCAGTGTCTTCAGCTAGGGCCTACCTGAATCTCAAATTAAGTAGTACAGGATGGCCGGAACGGAAGAAGTACTCAGGTGTATCGCCGAGTTAAGGGAACATTTCGATGTTATAAATGCTAAAAGTAAGGAAGAATCCAAAGCATTTAAAGATGAAATAGCGGATAGGCTAGAGGCTAGTCAAACTGAGGTAAGCCAGATGTTGGCTACAGTCAATACTAGACTAGAGGCTAATCAAGCCGAAGTAAATACGCAGTTAGAATTAAACCTAGTAGAGGTTAATAAGAAAATGGACGACGTTAAAGAGTCTGTCCAGAGACAGGTAACTAAGAATATTGTTAGCGTGATCTCAGAAATGCAAAATGATAACGAAAAACGCTTTGAGTCTATTGAATTAAAATTAGAAAGCAATTTGCAAATGTGCAGAGAGTCACAGCGTGAAATTAACGATAATTTAAACAGTATGTCCCGGGAGCTTAAAGACATTCAAAGTCAGAATGAAGCTAACACGAAACGTCAGTTAGAACAATTTAACACGTTTACTCAGACCGTGGATCATAGGTTCGAGGATAATGAACTAAAATGGAATACGCGAATGGCAGGTTATACCAAGGCTGTGGACGAAGCTTTAAAAAAGCAGGACCAGAATATCCTTGACCAATGCAAGGAAATGCAGGAAATAAAGACGTCTGATCGAGATAATAAGGAAATAATGTCTAATATGAAGATACAAGTTGGAAAAGTGCAGAAAGAGTTGGAAAACACTCAGAATGACTTAGCAGTTCTCCATAAAAGACAGGACGAAGACCAAGGAGAAATCACAAAAATAAGGACTGAAATATCTCATATACAAGGTCACATTCAACGGGAAGTTACAGGCTTACGCGAAGAGTTAGAGCTTCGAGAAGGCTTAAAGACTGAAGCCAGTGATAAGACTCTTGCCGAAGTAAGAGAAAGTCTAGCAGGGGAAATTATCCACCTGAAGGAAAACCTTAAGGATAATAAAGAAAAGGTATTTTCTATGGCAGAAAGAAACCGAGATCGCCTCGAGAAAATAGAACGAGAGGTATTAGCTCGTTTGGAAAGGACTGAAAACAGGCACAGCCAATTAGAAACGAGAATGATAGCGCAGGAAGAATCCATGTTGCGGAATCCTAGGTCTAGCGAAGGAAGTATAGACGAGAATAGGAGGAATAAATGGGCAGAGATAGAAATACAGCCCACTCCAAAGAATGCAGCAATGCCAAGTGACAGCCCGTATGCCACACCTGGTATGCCAATGGCTATGTCAACACCGCAGGAAAATGCTGTACAGAACCAAATAGTCACAGTTATAAGGGCTAGTGATGAAAAACCAAAGAAATACTCTGGGAGTAATTCTAATATGACACCCAAGTACTGGCTTAAAGAAGTTTCCGAGTACTTGAATGATGCGAAAGTACCGCCAGAGCGCAGGTTGAGAGCGATTGAAAAACTAACCGATGGAGAGTGTGCTCTATGGTTTAGAAGTTTTAGGTACACGTTCGACACCGTTGAGGAATTTCGCCAAGCATTTTTAAGCAGGTATTGGAACGCGAGCGTACAACAAAATCTCAGACTGGACTTGTATTCCAGGCGTTACAGTACTAGTAACCCGACCAAGTACGGAGAGTTTTTTGTGAACCAATTATGCCGTTTTCGCGAGCTCGACGAAGGACTCAGAGAGTCAGACTTATGCATAGCAATAGCTAAGCAGCTGCCGTATGAGGTGCAGCGCCTGCTAATCTCAGCAAACGCAAAAACTGCAATCGATATGGAGGAGGTGCTGAGACAACTTGATTTAACCACAGTGCAGCACGCAAGACAAAGCCGACATGTGGAACAAGTTAATATGACGAATACGCCGATCGAGCCAACGAAGGTGCAGACGAAATCCAAGTCTACAAGCACCGAAACAGAAAAATCCGACTGGCAGCGCGAAGGACGCGAAAACCAAAATTGGAGGCCAGCGTATCGAGGAGGTTCGAACCGTGGTAACCGAGGAAGGAAAAACGGAAATCAGCGTGGTACCAGAGACCAGCAGTTGGATAACAGAAGAAATTACGGCCGAAATGGGAATAACCAAGGATGGAGATCCCAAGAGCAGAGTCGTGGGTTCGATGAAGAGGCGGAAGAACGCTATCATGCATCTTTAAGATACATGGAAGAGCGCGGAGATGATCCAAGACAGTCGCGAGTTCACTGGGATGAAGCGATTCGAAATAGAAGGTCACCCGACATATATCAAAATGATGATGGTGCCAAAAGTCTGGAACTTCAGCAGCATGAAGACAGGCAGAAGAACTCCACAAAGAATGGAGCAATTGAAAAAAAAAAACACCAATTTTAAATGACCAGAGAGAGATAGGTTCAGGATGGAGTACAGTAAATGTTATTAACTGGATTGCCAAACCTGAGGAGCTTATCGAAGACCTCGATGAAAGAACGGTCAATGTAAGAAGGGAACTACCTATTATTATTGTAAACATTGCAGGAACGAAAGTAAGAAGCCTCATCGATACTGGATCAACAGTGAGTTTGATAACCCAGGCATTATACAATGAAATCCAGAGTAAAATCCACGTATTGAAAATACCCATTTCAAGCGTGAAAATAAAAGGTGTCATACCAGACAAAGTTATGATATGCAGATACCAAGTATTTTTAGATCTGCAGATAGGGAACTCTACATTCTCACAGAGCTTCCTACTTGTAAATAAGCTGCCATATAACCTTATTGTTGGGATGGATTTCATAAGAGAGTATAAAGTTATTATAGATCTCTCGCAAGACATTGTAATGTTTCGCGCAAGTGAGGGAAAGGAAGACTTAGAACTCTCATTAAGGCATAATGAAGCGAGACAAGAAGAATACGTATGGCATACATACGGAGATATGACTGGGGAGGCAGTGTCGACAATAGAAGATATTGAGGAAGAGTTGGCAACACTGGCCGCAGACATTGAAAAAGATCTCGAACCAAAATTTGAAGAATGCCTGGAAGAGAAGATTGAGGAAGCTAAATTTGGTCCAGAATATAAGAAAATGCTAAGGGAACTGCTATTCGAGTATAAAGGAGTCTTCGATTCGAGACCTGGCCGGATCAAGAATTTCCAGTATGCGTTTCAAGTCAGCGATTGGACGCCATTTAAACAGAAGCCGTATCCTGTAGCTGAGAAACATTATTTAAAGGTCAAAGAAGCGATACAGGAAATGCTAGAAGCAGGCGTCATTGTAAAGACAGCCACACCTTATGTCAGCCCACTGGTAGTTGTACCGAAACAGGATGGAAGTGTGAGGATATGCCTGGACCTACGAAATTTGAATTCCAAGGTTATACCGGAATTTGATACAGTTCCACCCATTAAGGAGGTACTCAGAAGGTTCAAAGGAAAGACTGTATTCTCAAATCTTGATCTCACGGCAAGTTTTCACCATCTTGCTCTGGAAGAGAAAACAAGTCTGTTAACCGGATTTTTATTTGACCAGCACACGTACTCCTACGTCCGTCTTCCATTTGGATTAAAAACAGCAGGTTCAGCGTTGATACGAGCGCTAGATAGGAACCTATCCGAAGAAGTAAAAGCTACAACCATATGCTACGTAGATGATATACTACTGACCTCTGAAACAGTTGAAGAACATGTCAGAGATCTACGCAAGTTGTTATATGACCTAAGTCAGGCTAACTTCAAGGTCAATATAAAGAAGTCTAACTTTGCTCAGAGAGAAGTTAAATTTCTAGGTCATGTAATCGATGCACAAGGAGTCAGGCCTAATCCGGGAAAACTGGAAGTCATAAAACGTTTCCCGAGACCAACGAAGGTGAAGAACGTCAGGCAATATCTGGGCGTTATTGGATTCTTTTCGAACCATTGTCCGAAGTACACCGAGACTGTAGCACCACTCCAAGACTTACTTAAAAAGGGAGGAAGATGGCGATGGACGGAGCAATGCGAGGAAGCCTTCGTAAAATCTAAACAGATGCTGTTAGATTATGTGAAATTGGGATATCCTGACTACACTCAAAAATTTATCATCCAGACTGACGCATCCTTCGTAGGCATTGGAGCGATGTTGTATCAGGAAAATAAGGACAGGCCAGAGGAGAGAACTTATATCGCATTCATCAGTAGAAGGTTGAGGCCTAATGAAAAGAATTATACGGTCACGGAGATCGAATTACTTGCGATACTGTATGCATTACAGTATTGGCACAAGCTGATTTATGGTTTTAGAATTATTTTGAGAACAGACCATAAAGCCCTAACGTTCCTGCTGAAAACTGACTTGTCGAGTCAAAGACTGACAAGGTGGTCCCTGTACATACAACAATTTCAAGTGGAAATAGAATATTGCCCGGGGAAGGACAATATCATACCTGATTTGCTAAGCAGATACCCTGCAGCAGAGGAAGAAGAAACTCTAGCTATTGAAATAGAAGATAGAGATCAGAAGACCTTAGATGATCTGAGGAACATCACCATTTTTCAACGTGAAGATCCCTGGATACGGTTGATGATAAATTACTTCGAGGGAAAGCTGAATAGAGGAACCCCGATGTATATGGAAGCTGAAGCACTTTCAACGGAATATCTATGGTTTAACCAGATGCTACATAAATGGAGCGACTCTGACCACACAAAACCTAGGATTGTTGTACCACCAGCATTGCAGAGAAGGCTAGTTTGGCTAGCACACCGAGCTTTTGGACATTCAGGTGTAGATAAGACTGTTGCCCTGCTTAAGGAGGCGTTTATATGGCCTAAACTTAGAGAAACAGTCAGAAATACTATCAGGACATGTGATATGTGCCAACGAGTAAAGCCTAACTCGTACTTAATGAGGCAGAAACCTATACCACTCTTACCAGAGAAGCCATGTCAGCTCCTGGCGCTGGACAACTTTGGGCCACTGCCTAGAGCTAGAAGAGGAAATAAACACATCCTAGTTGCACTAGACGTGTTTTCCAAAATGGTAGTCCTGTGTCCAATTCAGAAAACCAGTACAAAACAAGTACTTAAGAGGCTGAAGGAAAGAATCATTCCTATATTAGGACAGCCAGAAAACATCTTATCGGATCACGGAAGCTGTTTTACCAGCGTAGAATTTCGCAGGGAGTTGGAAAATCTGGGCATAAGACAGATTTTGTCCACGGTTAGGCACCCGGAGTCGAACTCAGCTGAGAGAGTTATGAGGGAGGTGCAGAAATACATGAAGATATACTGCTCTACTGAGAATTGGAAATGGATTGACGTGCTTGAGATTATTGAATATTGTATCAACAATACTGTGCACGAAGCTACAGGAGAGGTGCCAGTGAGCTTACATCTCGACAGAAGACCCGAGAGGCCATGGAATAATGCCATCCAGACACCCGTCGATGCACAACTTGGACGTGAGTTGAGAATCCAGAGGACGTTCGAATATCTCAAGAAACAAGCAGATAAACGACAGCGGAGAAACAGGAGGAAACGCTATCATAGACCGCTACTCGTGGGAGAATACGTCTTATTGAAAAAACCCGCCAGTTCAGATCCAGAGAGCAGGAAATATAAGAAATTTCAGCACGCTTATCTCGGACCCTACCTGATTATAAGGGATCTGCAGAATAACGCATATCGGATTAAAGATGAGGCAACAGGTAGAGAAGTTGTGGTAAATGCAGCAAATCTGAAGTTATATAGTCCACCAGAAGACTATGAAGCGAGAGAAGAGCAAGCTACACACATTCAAGTGAACGAGGAATCATTACGTATGCACGGAAAGGTTCTGAATAAAAGCTTGCAGACTCGAGAAGGGTCGAAGAAAAGAAAACAGCTCGCCAGCCCAGCGGACACGAGGGGAGAATGCAGCTGTCGACTGCAGGAGTTTTACGACCAGTTAAAGGGAGCCGCTGCGGAGTTAGAGGAGATGAATGAACAATTGAGACAGGAAAACGAAAGTCTACGAGACAGCAGACAAGAGTGGAGTGGGAAAACGTGAAAGCCCATTGCCAAGAGCAATGACCGCTTAAAGCAAACACTGCAAGGAGTTGATACCAGCTGATAGGCCCGAAAAATTCACTTATGAAATGAATTTTTCGAACTTAGCAGGAGAAAGATGTGCCCAACTGGTCACGGCAGTCTGGTATCGAACTCAGGGCCTTATCAGAGAAGACCAGGCAAATGGTTATGCCTAAGGTCGAACCAGTGGTCTCTAAGGGGGAGCCATTATATGGAACCCACAGAGCAATGAGAGGTCTACTGACACATAATAGTCTAGCGTGATTTCACGATTATTTAGGTGCAAATCATAGCAATTTAAAGGAGAAATTATAAGCAAAATGCAAGGGAATGTACGTTTTCAGTGCATACGAAGTCGAGAGAGGCTAGTATTGAAGTCTGACAAATGACTTTTAAAAGTAGGCGGAGTAGCCCAGGCGCCTACGGAACTATTTCTGTCTAGGGCGGTCAGACAGCTCAAAATTAATGACCCGGGAATCCACCGGTCGACAACGAGCGAAGCTTTGGCGGGACCCAGCCCACAAGAAATTAATTAATTACAGATAAATGGAGCATTGTAATGCAATGGAACATACACATAGATGAATGTATTCACGGAGGAGTAATTTAGGAGTGGTTTTTCACCTAAAATTACGCCTATTTCTCAAAATGACCGCATTGCAACCTAACTCACGCTCGAGAGCATGAATACTTTAACCAACCAGCGGGAAATCCCCACCGTAGCGTCCCACGCGCTGAACTAAGGCAATTAATTGTAATTAATTGGCCGAAGCGATCGCCGGCACGCGAGTGTTTTTAAAACCTCCACGCCTAGATAAACAAGATGCAGTTGTTATTTCGGCTGAAGACGGAGTATTTCAAGAAGGGAGTCGCTCTCACGTGTCCCGTGAACTATTTTGTGCAAGAAACCAATATAAGGGAAGAGCACCCTACGCCGAGGGTCAGTTATGGTCAGTGATGGTCACTTTTTGGTCAGTTACACGTTAGTTGTACGGTCAGTTATGGTCAGTCGAAGTCAGCTACACGTCAGTTACAAGTCTGTTATGGTTCAGTGGAAAGCAGTTGAAGACGTCAGACGGTCGCTCGTGTTGGAAGTTAGTCTTTGTCTACAATCGCTTTGCAGTAAGCACGCCAATTATTAAATTTCAGCGTACCGCCGTTGAAGACAATGGAGGCAAATTATAAGCTTCATCAGTGATAATGAAGTGCATAAGGTAACAAAGTGCAGATATTGCTTTATTATCTGACACAGATATAAATTCGCTACAGCGAATAGGAACTGATAATGTTTGGAACAGTTCATATACCGGAAGGTATTGTCAATTATATGACATCAGCATTAGGAGCACTCCAGTGATGGGAGAGTGGAAGTTATTGCCACCTATCCAGGACAGTGAGGTAAAGGGGAGTGCAGGGAACTAGGATCGAACATCTATAAAAACGCTACTAGATTTCACGGAGACCAGCGGTTATCATAAGTCATCGCATCTCTGAGGTCAAGCGTAGGTGAAATCCAGATTAAGGATCAACATGTGAAATGATAGATGAAGTGTATAAATTGTGAAATAATAATTTAAAGTGTTAATGTGTTTAATGTTTAATATTCAGTGTTTATCAGTGGTAAAGGCCACTTGTGGTAATATGTGCATCATGTGTAAAAAATGTGAATCTCAGTGTTGTGTATTGGATATCATGATGGATTAAGTCAATCGTCATGGTAGAGCTCAGGCGGAGATACTGGTACTTTCCAGCCAGAAGGAAACGTGAGTAAACATGCAAATAATAACATTATAATGGCATAGTTCACCATGTAACGATTAATCACTTTGAAATTAAAGAAGTAATAGTCACTTACTGAACGAGTTTTCACCACTCGTCTTGAATAAAGTATGACTTGGAAGGTGATTTGCTTAGGACCATGTAGGTCAAAAATAGTGATGGATCTAAACGTTAAAATAATAATAATAATAATAACTGGGGTCGGCAACCATAAAGTAAGGGCAGAATTGGCCTAAGTAATGTTCAAATAGTGTCATGTCTAATTTAAGATACTGTCATTTGGTAAACAGTAAAGAATGTAGTGTGGAATATCGCGAATACGAGAGCTTTTCTCAGTGTCAGTGAAATTTTGAATGAATATGTGAATTTAAAGTAAGCCAGTATATTTATACATTTGTGTTAGGAACTATGTAAAGCTTTGGCTTAAATAATATAACAGGAAGAACGCAGGTACCTTGATAATGGAGTCATATATGTGAAATATTGTTTAGCCGCATATAGCGTGCAGATTAACGTAGAATCCAGTGATTTACGTAAGATAAGCACGGGAAAGACTAGTATAGCTTGCGCGTGAGGTGAAAATTGGCTTAATCTTCGAGAAGTATCGCCTTTGTGCATACTGTATGTGTTACGCAGCGGTTTGGATAGATTCTGTCTATTGCCAACGCTTGCATTGAATTATAGCCACTATGGACGCCCAGCGAGGCGCGGTGAGCATTTTTACTTATGGTCTGCCCGAGAGGTAGAATCATAGTCGTCGACGAGGAACGTGGTTCCCAATATATGTAAATGACAGCTGCTGATGATAACCATGGGGTTTCATTATGATGCGCGTCTTTAAAGCCACAAGTAATCACCTTAGAACGGCAATGCTATCATTAGAATTCCACCCCTGCCATGAATGTTTAATAGGAGCCCTTTGAGCCCAAATACACTGTAAAGTTAGGTGTTAATTAATTAAATGACTCAATTACTTAGGACCATGCCTAGCGGATCTTTATTGTTATATAATTGTAAACAAGGATGGCCTTGAAGGTAGAGAGAGACAGGAAATATAGACCATTTCCGTGGCAGCCATCTTGGAGAGCTGTCTGGAACTAATTTTATGACCTGCTGAGGGGAGAGAGGTCGCTCGACCGATCCCTTGTCAATTACGGTCACAATAGGACACTGAGAGGTCTCGGTATTCAATAATGCAATTAAAATATGAGTATTTTAGTGATGCAAATGGAATTAAATGGTATATGGCAACTCACATACGTGGTTGAACCATAGAAATCTGATGATATTTGGCGAAGTTATCCTCTGAGGGGGAAGGCTGAACCAAAATAATGTAGGCATCTTCTTTAAAGTGCATTTTGCCAGTTTATGCTAATTTAGGAAAAACGGGTATGTGTTTTTCCCAGAACATGACACAGTTGTATCTATAATAAGTCCGACAAGACCCAGATAATCGTTATATGGTGAAACTATAAATATTCTATCCATGTTTATGTTTATTTTATGATTAAGAAGCATGACTCATTTTTCTAGAGCGTTCATAGGGATGGAAAGAAGGAAGATGATTCGCACGACACAACAAAATATGTGCTAATAAATGTAGAAAACATTGAAGTAATGATAATTAAAGTAAATGCTGTAGGAGACGGAATAATGTCTTAGAAATTCATGTTTATGTGACATGTGGTTTTTGTGTTAAGATACTTCCATTAAATAAAATTGTGTCACATGACGGACACTATGAAGACCTTGTAATCTGAACTATTATTGACAGGATATTAGAAGTAGGTTTGAGTGCATTGTAGCGCTATTTTTATGGAGAAAGCTCACAGAATAACCCTATTTATTTGTGGGAATTAATTGTAATTTGTCCTTTGTTTTGTATTTGTTGTACAGCCATGATTTTAGACCAGTAAATGTTTTATTCATAGGAATGTTGTGTATTTCCTGTAGAGTAGTTGCCTGATAGACTCAAATCCTGAACATGTGGTCGTATTGTGGGCAGGAACGTCCCATACCTCGAAAGACCGTGAGCTAGTTGGGATACGAACACATGGTCCACATGGTGACGATCGGGTACAGTATAGAAGTTACGTGTATTTAAAAATTGGTACTATCAGCAGGCTTATAATCATGTTGGTAGAACTGACGTATATAAGTTACTCCAAATTAATCTTAAATGTCAGAATATACGTGTGCATAGTTTAAAGCTATTGGCTTGCATACTTTCTGATATATTGGTATTTGGATAAAAAAAATAGAGAGAGCAATTATTAACAGTTGGCAGCCCTGGTGGCTCTTAAGAATACGCTCTGTCATATCTGTTTATGTACACATATTACATACAAAATTTGGTTGAAATCCAATCGATAGTGTAGAAGTTATATGCATTTAAACATTGGACCTATCAGAAGGCTTAAAATTATTTTGGCAACACTGTCTTGGTTGGCCTCCTGGAAATTAAACTGAAATAGTATTATCTACATGTGTGCCAATTTTGGAATAGCTCCCATGCATACCTTGCAAGATATCCAACATGGAGCTCAAATTTCTAGTGCGTTTTTTCAGCAGTTGGTAGCACTGACATCATTTTCAAATATGGACGTGAGCTATTCCGGTGCACATCTTTACTCATACTAAATTTGGTTTTGATTGCTGGAGCCGTTTAGGAGTTGATAGGGGGGGGACACACACAGCTAGACAGACAGACAGAAGGACAGACAGACAGACAGACAGACACACATTTTCCCGGATCGATCTCATAAGTCTACTTTTTCCTCATTTTTGCAAAATGTGAAAAGTAGGCTAAAAATTTCAGGGGGGGGGGGGGCTGACTATCCTGGAGAAATGTGAGTATTCTCAGGGGATTGGCAACGCAAAATACCCAGAAATATCAACCAATATCTTAGAGCATTTAACTTTGTGTATTTATTTTAGATAAGATTCAAGGTTTATATAGCCAACAATCACTGGCAATACAAAAAAGTTGTAAAATACAACACAACACACAAATAAAATGTTATACTTAATGAACTTTCTATTATGATCTGTGGAATATGAATGGCAAATATCTAAATATTTGTCAATTTACTAAGCAGAAAGGTAAACTGTTTTTAGCCTACTTTTCACATTTTGCAAAAATGAGGAAAAAGTAGACTTATGAGATCGATCTGGGAAAATGTCTGTCTGTCTGTCTGTCTGTCTGTCTGTCTATCTGTCTGGCTGTGTGTGTGTCCCCCCCCCCCCCCCCCCCCCTATCAACTCCTAAACGGCTGCAGCAATCAAAACCAAATTTAGTATGAGTAAAGATGTGCACCGGAATAGCTCACGTCCATATTTGAAAATGATGTCAGTGCTACCAACTGCTGAAAAAACGCACTAGAAATTTGAGCTCCATGTTGGATATCCTGCAAGGTATGCATGGGAGCTATTCCAAAATTGGCACCCATGTAGATAATACTATTTCAGTTTAATTTCAAGGAGGCCAACCATGACAGTGTTGGCAAAATAATTTTAAGCCTTCTGATAGGTCCAATGTTTAAATGCATATAAATTCTACACTATCAACTGGATTTCAATCAAATTTTGTATGTGATATCTGTACATAAACAGATATGACTGAGCGTATTCTTAAGAGCCACCAGGGCTGCCAACTGTTAATAATTGTTCTCTCTATTTATTTATTTTATCCAAATACCAATATATCAGAAAGTATGCAAGCCAACAGCTTTAAACTATGCACACGTATATTCTGACATTTAAGATTAATTTGGAGTAACTTATATTCGTCAGTTCTACCAACATGATTATAAGCCTGCTGATAGTACCAATTTTTTGATACATGTAACTTCTATACTATCAGTTGGATTTCAACCAAATTTCGTATGTGCTATGTGTACCATAACAGATATGACTATAAGTATTGTTAAGAGCAATCAGGGCTGCCAACTGTTAATAAATGCTGTCTATATTCTTTTTACCCTAATATCAATATATCAGAAAGTATGCAAGCCAACAGCTCTATACTTTGCACACGTATAGCACCTGACATTCTAGATTTATTTGGAGTAATTAATACATGGCGGTGCTGCCAACATGATTCTATGCCTGCTCATATGTCCAATTTTAAAATATATGTAACTTCTATAATGAGCAATGGATTTCATCCAAAATTGGCACAACAAGATATCATAATAATTCAGATTATTTCTGACCAGCACACGCATGGTATTGTTGGCAACATGCTTTTACGCGTGCTGATAGATCCAGTGTCTAACTGCATGTAACGTCCATTGGACTTCAACCAAATTTTGTATTTTGTACCTTAAGAGGTGGAACTAAGAATATATTCAGTCACCAGGGCTGTCAACTGTAGTGCTCTATTAGGCTACATTATACCAGGTATATTTTGAACTAGTTGGATATTTCGATATTACCAACTTAATTTCGTCATTTTTCTAGATAGGTTCATATACTGTAGAATAATCATTGGCATGAAAAGTAGGCTGTATAGTTCTTCACGGAACTTCTTGTTTTTACATGTATTTCTCAATAAACATACTGTGGAGTTCACAGCTTTACCTCACAAGGCTGAGTGCACCCCGTTCCAGCCCTGAGACTAGAATTAAAATGTCTTAGCAGAGCCGGGAATCGAATTTTGAATGCTACCCACTACACCACGAGTTAGTATAATTTCAATTTTAATATTGTTTATAACTTAGCCGATAAGTTAAGATTAGGGTACAACCAAATTAACATATATTTTATGCTCTTACCAAAGCAACACTTTCTTAATTTTTATTGGCTTTTTTCGGGGGGGGGGGTGGAGCCCCCTCAGCACCCCCTTATATACGCCCCTGGTAGGCATGGCAACCCTGTAGTTGAAGTTGTGCACGCTTACGACCGCATACTATGCACGTGTTTCGTAACCTCGAACATCTACTGATAGTGTATCAAAACGTGTAATGACCATGACTCAGAATTAAAAGTGCCTCTTAGGGCATTAAAACATGGTCGTGTGCGGGCGAGTGTATAGTAATCTCAAGGTCGAATCATAGTTTATGTGGATAGGAAGTGGCAAATATAGAGAGATAAGAAGGTGTCGCCACGTGCGAGAGTAGTCTGCAGACCCAATACAGTAGTTATATAACAGCCACTGTTCTCGATGCTTTGAGATAAGTGAAAACTAAACAATGTGTCTATTCATTCTGTTTCTCGATTGTAAAGATATTATTTTATGTTGTTTGTGTCAGTCAAAAACGTTGAAGAGTTCTGAGATAATAGGTTCAGTCCACTTCCAGAAAGGTCACTTGATAGAAGAAAGTGGACAAATAAACAACTCCCAGATGTACAGTACTTTTATAACAATCACATGACGCACATCACTTTCCTTATCTTTTACTTTTTTGCTTTAAGTTACTCTATCTGTTTACTTTATTTTCTGTACTTCTTCTATGAAGATATCACAAACGTCCAGTCCCCGAGCCAGATATATTACCAATAGGCAGGGCTGTAGAGAGCGATCACACGCCCTAGGACAAGGTAGTCCAGTCCCCACCATTTTCATTAGCCTATTTTACACAAATATATATACTATCTGACCCGGCAGACGTTGTCCTGCCAATCATATAAAGTGTTGTAACTTTGTTTCTTAAAGTGCTCTTGGATACACATTTTTTTTTTCAATTTCTGTTAACTGCCTCTA
This sequence comes from Meconema thalassinum, assembly GCA_946902985.2. NCBI lineage: Eukaryota > Metazoa > Arthropoda > Insecta > Orthoptera > Tettigoniidae > Meconema > Meconema thalassinum. The sequence goes on along the minus strand of OX336394.1, from coordinate 356,156,005 downwards.
AATTATCGTGAAATGAATTAACTAATCTAGAAACATTCGTGAGAGCATGTTAAACAACTCTCCAAAGTTTCATCGCAATTGGATAAATGGCATATAACGCATACGGGATTTTGTTTAAATGATTCGTGCGCAGTCACTTATTTGTTGAATCTACTCGTGCTCTACCAACTGTGAAATGGATTTATTAAGTTAGAAAGCTTCACGCAAGTGTACACAACAACTCATCAAAGTTTCATCGCAATCGATGAATAGTATATGAAAGCATACGGGATTTTGTTGGAACGCTTCGCGCGTCATCACTCATTTGTTACATCTACCCGTGCGCTACCAATATTGTAAAATGGATTTACCAAGTTGAACACCTTCCCTGGCGTATACACAACAACTCATCAATGTTTCATCGGAATCGGATGAATGACATATGAACGCATACGGGATTTTCTTTAAACGATTCGCATGCCATCACTCATTTGTTGAATCTACTCATGCGCTACTTATTAAAAACTGGATTTACTAAGCCAGAAACCTTTCCTGGAGTGTACACAACAATTCACCAATGTTTCATCGCAATCAGATAAATGGTATATGGACGCATACGGTACTTTGTTGAAATGATTCGCGTGCCGTCACTCATTTGTGAATCTACTTGTGCGCTACCAATTGTAAAATGGATTTATTAAGCCAGAAACCTTCATTAGGGTGTACTCAACATCTCACCCAAGTTTCATCGTAATCGGACGAATGGTATTTGAACGCATACGGGACCTTATTGAAACGCTTCGCGCGTCGTCGCTCATTTGTCGAATGTACTCGTGCGCAACATCCTGTGAAATGGATTTACTAAGTTAGAAACCCTCACGTAAGTGTACACAATATCTCACCATAGTTTCATTGCAATCGGATGAATGGTATATGAACGCATATGGGACAAGACAAGTTAAAACAATTACATGGAATTTATTCGCGATTTAATCATCCGAGCGCAGTGAAATTTGGAACGGTAAATGTTTATAGAAAATGGTATATACTAGAATCAAGTTAAATTCAATTGTTTTCATAACACCAAGATGGTGGCTGTGCAAAATTTTAAAATCGGGTTTTAATTTCTTGAGCCCTAATCATGCGATCGAAGTGAACGTTTGAATAATGAACCTACGCAATAATCTTCATTTAATGGTACATAACTCTATGGCCTATACATAGAACAATCCAACATGGCGATCCTTTTCATAGATGGGAGAATTGTTCATAGAGAAAATCGATAGGATATATGAAAATAGGCTTCATTGTTGTTTGAGGGGTGGAACAGCGAGATCATCTGCCTATAAACTGATTTCTCCCATTGTGAACTTCTGAAGTGATTGTGTTCTAGGCTGTTCTGTTAAGAGGACCGGTACAGTAAACCACCTGTGAACATGCTGAACACAGTTTTCAGCGAAAACACCGCAGAGCTCTTTAAATAGCATATGCAATGTCTAGCAATTTAAATCATAACTCCTATTGTAGATACATAAATAATTCCTTCATCGAAATGAACTAGAAGCGTGTGGCTGTACATTGAACAAGTAGTTCCGTGAAGAATTAAACAGCCTATTTTCATATATCCTACTTATATTAATTGCCACTATCAACATACACAATTTCATTTTGATTGCTGCACTAGATTCGTAGATATTGAGAACCGACTAAATATTTCGGATGGTCGCCATGTTGGATTTTATATAATTATGTAAGTCCTAGAGTTATGTACTGTTACATGCAGATTATTGTGTACGTGTAGTATTCAAACTTCAATCGCATAATTAGGACACAAGAAGTAACAAGGAGATTTGAAAATTTCGCACAGATGATATCTTGAGGTTATGGAAACAATTGAAATAAATTAGATGCCAGTGGATTACCATTCGTATAAGGATTTACTGTACCAAGTTTCACTGCACTCGGATGGTTAAATTGCGAGAAACGTCCTTGTGAATATTTGTCATTCGCGTCGCCGCCATGTTGGATTTGTGATCACCAGGTTATTTAAAGTCCTATAGGTGAACTTAAGTTCATAGCCCCTATGAACATTAAAATATTCAGTTTGATTGCTATAATAGATTCTTAGATATTCAGAGCCATCTAAATATTTCGGATGGTCGCCATGATGGATTGTTAAATGTATAGACCATAGAGTCATGTACCAAAAAAAGGAAAATTATTGCGTTTGGAACATTAAATCACGAGAAAGGTCTATTTAAAACTTTCAAATTCGCTTGGCCGCCATGTTCGTTTTGTAGTTAATCGGTTTTTGAAAGTCTTATAGATGGACTTCCAGTAGTGCCCTTCATCTCCGCACAAAATTTCAGGGAGATACCGCTTTTAGTTTCAGAGATATAGAATGCCGGTGAAATACTTCGGACATCCGCCATCTTGTGGTTATGTAAACAATTGAACGAAGTTAGATGTCGGTGAATTACAATGTATATAAAAATATACTGTACAAATATTCATTGCGTTTGGTTGGTTAAATCGCGAGAAACGTCTATTTAAATGTCGCAACTTCGTTTGGCCGCCATGTTGGTATTGTAGTTACCAGGTGTTCAAAGGTCACATAAGTGAACTTATAGTAGTTCCGTTTATCACCATACAAAATGTCAGGGTAATATCGGTAATAGTTTCGGAGATATTGAATGCTGGTGAAATATTTCGCACAGCCGCCAAGTTGGATTGGTGCGTCGTAACAAAATTTGAAAGGCACGGTCGGGGTCGCCAGGAATTGTGCTATGAACTTACCGAGTTTCATTGAAATCGTTCCAGCCGTTTAGATTTTATTACGGGGGAACACACACACGAATCACACACACACACACGCACACACACACGGACAAAAGGTGATCTCATAAGCCTATTTTTTCAAAATTGGAAATAGGCTAAAAATACAGTGAAAAATCGAAATTTTGAAGGTGGACGCCATGTTGGTATTTTGCTCACCAGGTTATTGAAAATCCAATAAATGAATTTATATATATGGATTTCATTCAAAATTGATACAACAATAGATCATATTATTTCAGATTATTTCTGACCATTACATGTATGTCATTGTGGCCAGCATGATTTTACGCGCGCTGTAGATCCAATGTTTAACTGCATATAACGTCCATGCTATCCATTGGACTTCAAACAAATTTTGTATTCTGTACCTTAAGGGATGGAACTAAGAATATATTCAGTCACCGGGGCTGCCAACTGTAGTTCTCTATTAGGCTACATTATGCCAGGTATACAGTATGTCGAACTAATTAGAAATTTCGATATTACCAACTTAATTCGTATAGAAGTTACATGCATTTTAAAATTGGACCTATCAGCAGGCTTAGAATCATGTTGGCAGCACTGGCGTAGGACTATTTTAGTTACTCCAAATTAATCTAGAATGCCATGTACTATACGTGTGCAGAGTTTAGAGCTCTTGGCTTGCATACTTTCTGATACATTGATATTAGGGTAACAAAATAGAGACAGTATTTATTAACAGTTGGCAGTCCTGGTTACTCTTAAGAATCGGCATGTTATGGTACACATAGCACACACGAAATTTGGTTGAAATCCAAATGATAGTATAGAAGTTACATGTATTTAAAGTTGGACTTCCCAGCAGGCTTAGAATCATGCTGGTAGCACTGACGTATGTAAGTTACTCCAAATTAATATAGAATGTCAGGTACTATACGTGTGCATAGTTTAAAGCTGTCGGCTTGCATAATTTCTGATATAAGGATATTGTGAAGAAAACAAATTGAGAGCATTTATTAACAGTTGGCAGCCCTGGTGGCTCTTAAGAATACGCTCAGTCATATCTGTTTATGTACACATAGCACTACTGAACCCTTTATCCACAGGCTGTATAAAGGATTCTAATAATTATTCATCATCTTTTGATACATTTCTACAGACAACAGATATGAGAGCCAGACGGTGTTGGGAAATATTGAGAAATCAGTGGCCAAGAGGACACAATGGTTTAAGCTCCTGTGGTATTTTAAGAAGAAGCATATATATTCTTGAGACATAGGACAGGTGCAACTTTTAGCGCGGAAGACGGCTTGGGGACGCACTTTATGGCCTGTTGCTAGGAAGGTTTGCGCCAAGAAGGAAATCGAATGCTACGAAGCAATTGGTCTATCATCATGTTAACCACTCCCTACTGCTGAAAAATATGTAAAAGCGCGCAAAGACATACAAGAGTCTGGGCCAATAATATCAAGACGCCTTGTTTTAGCGGCGACTCGGCTTGATAACGCACACTGGTAAATTAACGCGGGAGTTATCTGCAGATTAATTCCACGATCGATTCGAGCCGGCTACAGCATAATCGTAACCTCCACACTGCTACGAACTCAATGATACCGATCGCATGCTAGTCTGATAATTATAATGGAATATTTTTTTAATAAATCCCCTTCCACACCTACCCTAGTCAGTTTCATTTATAAGGATCCAAGATGCTTCGAGGATCATCACTTATTTTGTGCGTCTGAGGACGTAACACATTACTTATTTCGTGCGTCTGAGGGCGCAACGTTCATTCACTCATTTTGTACGTCTGAGGACGTAAGATTCATACTCTGTATATTTTCATGTTATTGAACATGGAACAGTGTCTTCAAGTTATAAGTGTAACTTCAGTGATTTATTTGTAGTCCCAGCACTATCAGTAGGGACCAAGTCATCGAAATAATTCACCAAATAGACTGTCAAGGAATATAGTACTTGATAGGTGAATATAGTAGGAATTATATCGTGTGTGTATCTGACAAAACTTTATTTAATTCAGCACGAGATGACGTCTAAGAACGAGAACGGATCTGGGAACCAGCAGGACATTTGCCAAAAGATGTCGATGACCAGATAAACATCTAAAAGGAGATGGCTGCAGACGTTTGTCCTGGTGCTGTTTTGAAGGATTGAGTACCAAATGAATTTATTTATTTATTTATTAAATCAGCTATGGTATTATGGGACATATTTTGTAGATATTTGTTTGCTTGTTTGGTAATGTAGATTATTAGTTTTTGTTTTACTGACACATTAAATATGGGACTAGCCGAGCGTTGTGTAATTTGTAAATATTGTGATTGTATTCGGTTCAACTTTACGGGGCGACACGCGCAGCCCATGCTCGCGTTCGCTTGCGTAAATCGCGGTCAAGCATTATTATTCGGAGGTATGCCTTACAACAAAAATGGAACTGAATTAATTTTGAGATTAAAAATAGAATTTGGAGGGTAAGATTATTTGTGAGTAGAATTTTATGACGGATCAGGATTATTTTGATAGTTGCTTTCCAGCAGATATGAACAGGATGGTACTTTGCACCCGAGTTTTTGTTGTGTATTTTTGTTAATGTGTCAATGGATGCAATATGGTTGATCTGTTTTTGAGCCGACCCAGTGTGTGCGTATGGGAGTCAGTCCAAGCTTTTGGTGCGTTGTGTGATTTCTTTATAATGTGCTAGCGAGAATATATCATGGTGATTATTCTGTCTTGCTCCACATTAGCCCAGTTCATGACCTCGCGAGGGTGAACTTGTGGTATATATTTGTGTTTCTTGCCATCCAGTGGATGGGTGAGATATGTTGACGTTTCCAGAGTGAAACTGCACCGAGCTTGCCGGGCTGAGAGAGATATTTGTGGCAGTGGTGACTCATACGAGAAGGGCGCGCTCAAATCAGATAACGTGACTTGTCATTAGTAACAGGCTTGCTTCCTGTACTGCAATTTAAGATGTTGTTTAAAATTCACAAAACCCTGATCGGTTATAATGAGTATTGATTGATTAAAAGGGTGCTGTCCATAGTTGTAAGGGAGCTTCCGAAATTCGTGTTTGTCTGGCGTTTTATATAAATATAAACATAGTTTTTCAGCCGTTAGGCTTGTATTTTGTTGTTGTTGGTTCAATTTTTGGTGTGTTTATTCTTACGCGTCCTTGACCCGTGTCAAGTTAGGGTGCGCGAAGCTATGTTCCCAAGTTATGATGTGAGCGTTTTGGCCTATTTCTGGCATGCTCTTTTGTGTTCATTTTGTGCTCCTGCACCAGTTAGGATCTCAGGGAGATTCTTCATTCTGTTTATATTATTAGATCTTGCATGTGCCAGTAGTAATTATAGTATATTAATTAAGGGTGGGTCCCATAGCCGTAGTGTGATTTAAAAGATGCAACTCCGTAAGCAACATGTCTGTTTCAGTTATAAACGGACTCGCATCAGTACTCAATTTCTTATTAACGAACAGTACACCACACATTATATAACTTCTTGACCAGAAAAAAAAGTGGACTTGTATCCATATGTTGTGACGAGTGAGTTCTTACCGCTCAAATGCTTATGTTATGATTTTATCATTTAAGTGAAGCTGCATTCACATTGTCTTGTGGTGACGAGCGAGTTCCTACCGATCAGTGTTATTATTATTTATTAAGGGGGTGAAAGTCAGGGAGGATTTCTTTTTATTTATTTATTATTATTATTATGCACATACCTTTTCTGTCATTAAATTTCTTTTATTCTATTTGTTATTCATTTTATTTCTAGTATAGCCTCTGTCATGAACCTTTCTATTCATTAGAGCATGTTTTTTTTAGCGAACTTTGCTGTGTATCGCAGTCTGGATTGAACACGACCCCGTAGATGAATCTTGAGAAAACCATGCTTTATTGAAGGGTGCATAGACCAGCTGGCGCGCCAAGTGGGGCTAGTTCGTTGCTAGTTCACTACTAGAACACGGGGGATAGACAGCATAGATAAGCTGGTGTCATACCGTGGAGCGTTTCGTTGTTTTGGGCTTTTCTAGCGGATCATAAAAAAGCTGTTAACTTACATGTGGTGTTTCGCTGTTTTTGACTGTTTGAGATCACCGGAAGTGATATTTTGTTAACGTAAATACGGCGAAGAGAAATACCGCCAAGAAAATGGAATATACAGTAGAATCACGAGTTTACAAGTTAAAATACGATTCACGTTTTGTTTATTGATGTAATTAGTAAAGTAATGTACGTGAAATCGGGCGCCCATTGATTATAAAATTAGATTTGTTTAGAAAGTCAAACTCATGAATATGTTAGGAGGATGGTAGCCTTAAATGACAATTAATACTTTGTTAATTAGTCAGCGGTAACATCAGATCTGGATAGTAATTTATGACTGAATATGTGCGGGGTTAAAAAGTTATTAAGTAAAGTTAGAACCATTCAGTGATGATTGATTTGCGGGAGTAAAGGGAATAAGTTTAAATGAACTGAATGTGGTCAAATGAAGTAAATGTATGTCAAGAATTATATATGTGTGTGTCAGGGAGACGTTTGCTTGCCATACTCCTGTTTTCTCAGTAATATATATTTTTGTGTGTGATAATGGCGACAGTCGCAGAGATCCAGGCGATCATTGAAAGTGCTACGGCAGGAACCCAGAAACTATTAAAAGAACAGAGTGAAAAGTGAGACATTAAATTAGCGAAACAAAATGAGTCATTCCAGACTCAAATGAATGATACTCTAAAAACACAATTATATGAACAGAAGGCACAATTATTTGAACATAATGAGTCATTCCAGACTCAAATGAATGACACTATAAAAGCACAATTAGCCGAACAGAGTGAAAAATTAGACATTAAGATATCTGAACAGAATGTACAATTAGCCGAACAGAGTGAGTCATTAGAAATTAAATTAATTGAACAGGGTAACTCATTACAAGCGCAAGTAAATGAAAATATAAACAAACAATTAGAAGCGCAAGAAAGTAGAAATACGAGTCAGTTAGCCACATTATCTTCAGAGATGAAAGAATACACTACACAGCAGATGGTTCAATTCGCGCTCGATATAAGTAAGAATAATGACAAACAGCTAGGTCAGATACAAAAATTAGAGGACACCTTCAACCGTAAATTAAATGATTTGGACGAAACTGTATTAGCAAAACTAGCTCATATAGAATTAGCATGTACAGTAAATAACAGTGAGGTCAAAACGGCACAGGATGGTCTTGAAAAGCGATTTGATAAAATGGAGGAGGATTCTACGTTTATCCAGGGACAATTTTCAGCAGTAAATGAAAGCATTACGGGCTTGATAAAGGATATGGATAAATTAGAAATACAATCAGCTGAGCGATGGCAAAACTTAGAATCGGACCAGGATAATTTAAAGAGTACGATAGATGAGAATAATCTACGTCTAGAAGACAGGCTTGAGAAGATAGAATCGAATAAGGAGGACACGAAACAGCAGATGGAAGAAAAACTGGGAGCGATTAAAGATAGCATCAGAAAGGATTGGCGTAAGATGAGCAGCGACTCTAAAGAAGAACGGTTAACAATCATAAAGACCGTAGGTGATAATCATACGCGCATTAAAGCACTTGAGGAAGAAATCAAGAGTAAAATGAAAGAACAGTCGGACAGAATCATAAAAGCCGAGTTACGCTCATTAGGACAGAACACGCTATTTCAGGCAGCGCACGATAAAGATAAAGAAATTGACTCAACGAGCCAGGGGGCAATTAGCGCGGAGAGTGGCCACGGACTGACAGGTAGCCCATTAACGACTAACACAGAGGGATTTCACAACAACGTTGGAGGAACCTCTACTCCTCAACATGGCTATCAGCACCCTCAGGTCGTACAAGTAATTCGATCAAATGAATTTAAACCTAATAAATTCACAAAAAATTCTGGTGTCACACCGAAGGCGTATCTTAAAGAGATGGATCACTATTTTAATGATAATAATATACCGCCCGCGCGTCGTTTAAGACTGATGGAACGATTTCTTTCGGGAAATGTACTTACGTGGTTCTTGAGCTTCAAGTATACTTTCGGAGGGATGGATGATTTCAAGATTGCGTTCCTTAAAAAGTACTGGTCGGCTTGTCTTCAACAAAGCCTTAGAATGGAACTTTATTCGAGAAAATATCAGTCGACTCAGCAGACGAAATATTCAGATTTCTTTTCGCTAAAATTGTTGAAATTTCGGGATCTTGATCACCCTTTAGAAGAATCGGAGCTGGTTATGACGATTGCACGGCAGTTGCCAGTAAATGTTCAGCAGGTGTTAGTAGCAGCAAACGTGGACACAGCGGTTCGAGCCGAACAAATCTTACGTCAGATTGACGAGACAACATCTCACTTGCAGCAAAGAGGGGGACGACAGCTGGAACTTGTAAACACAACGGAGGTGGTTAAACCCGCTCAAATACACACCAGGTCACAGGCCACAAATATAAGTGTGTCAACAACACCAAGACGAGGTCAGGAGGGTGACGAAAATAGGTCATACCAGCGTCATGAAAATAATAATGATAGACAGACCCAGGGCAACAATAGGTATCAGCAGCGGGGATACCAACAATGGAGAAATAATAGGAGAAATGAGGGACCCTACAGACGTTACGAAAATAACAGTAATGATAATCGACAGTGGCGTGAAAGAAAATATCAGAACCAGGGGAACTATCAGAATTATAGAAATTATTGGAATGACAGGCACGCCGAATCACAGCGCTACTTGAAAGAATTACACGCTAATGGAGGGGACGAACAAGGACATTGGGAACGTGCCATAAATAGAAGGTCGAATCCTGACACCTTTAAAGAAGAAATTGGAGAGGAAGAAAATATACCAGCCAGCCAGGAAGACGAACGAAGCTTGCCAGAACGGAGTACGAGAGAACGTAGCCCGGTAGGGAGGAGAAACACCGGTGCGATACGAAAAACGAGTCAATACTAGAAGAAGACGACAGCAAGGAGGAGAAGAAGAGGATGGTAGCAGAACGGTGGAGAAGAAGAAGATGGCAGCACGAAGAAATTGAGAGGACCCTTCTGTATTGTACGTAATCTTGGTAACAACGCATACAGAGTGAAAGAATTGAGTACAGGTACAATGTCTGTCTACATCGCGGCGAATTTAAAATTGTATTTTACTAGTGAACCTTGGGAACGCAGAAATAATGCTGCAAATTAAATATATGGACGTCCTTTTTGCACATCCAACTATACGTGGGTCAGTGAGTACGTCAGTTGAACGAGGAAGTAGGGAGCAGCCTGCTGTGGTCATACGCTAATGAGCTCTGACGATGACGACACAGCGAGAGAGCGAGCGAGAGAGATAAGGACACTGGAAAGGGGAGATACTAACCTTGGGTGATCAGACAAGCAGGCAGGCTTGGGGAACGTCTGAATAAATGAGGAAGCTGAAGTAAACAGGAGCGCGTGTTGACACTTCAACGACAGTGGCGGCTAGACGAAACTGATGAGAGAGAGATTTCTCTATGATTGGCAGAAATGGATTACAGATGTTATGTATTTGTAAAAAAATCGACTATTTGTTATGTTCGAATTTTTCCATGCAGGGGGATTGTGAACACTTTATCCACAGGCTGTATAAAGGATTGTAATAATTATTCATCATCTTTTGATACATTTCTACAGACAACAGATATGAGAGCCAGACGGTGTTGGGAAATATTGAGAAATCAGTGGCCAAGAGGACACAATGGTTTAACCTCTTGTGGTATTTTAGGAAGAAGCATATATATTCTTGAGACATAGGACAGGTGCAACTTTTAGCGCGGAAGACGGCTTGGGGCGCACTTTATGGCCTGTTGCTAGGAACGTTGGCGCCAAGAAGGAAATCGAATGCTACGAAGCAATTGGTCTATCATCATGTTAACCACTCCCTACTGCTGAAAAATATATAAAAGCGCGCAAAGACATACAAGAGTCTGGGCCAATAATATCAAGACGCCTTGTTTTAGCGGCAACTCGGCTTGATAACGCACACTGGTAAATTAACGCGGGAGTTATCTGCAGATTAATTCCACGATCGATTCGAGCCGGCTACAGCATAATCGTAACCTCCACACTGCTACGTACTCAATGATAACGATCGCATGCTAGTCTGATAATTATTATGGATTTATTTTTTTAATAAATCCCCTTCCATACCTACCCTAGTCAGTTTCATTTATAAGGATCCAAGATGCTTCGAGGATCATCACTTATTTTGTGCGTCTGAGGAAGTAACACATCACTTATTTCGTGCGTCTGAGGGCGTAACGTTCATTCACTCATTTTGTACGTCTGAGGACGCAAGATTCATACTCTGCATATTTTCATGTTATTGAACATGGAACAGTGTCTTCAAGTTATAAGTGTAACTTCAGTGATTTATTTGTAGTCCCAGCACTATCAATAGGGACCAAGTCATGGAAATAATTCACCAAATAGACTGTCAAGGAATATAGTACTTGATAGGTGAATATAGTAAGAATTATATCGTGTGTGTATCTGACAAAACTTTATTTAATTCAGCACGAGATGACGTCTAAGAACGAGGACGGATCTGGGAACCAGCAGGACATTTGCCAGAAGATGTCGATGACCAGATAAGCATCTAATAGGAGATGGCTGCAGACGTTTGTCCTGGCGCTGTTTTAAAGGATTGAGTACCAAATGAATTTATTTATTTATTTATTAAATCAGCTATGGTATTACGGGACATATTTTGTAGATATTTGTTTGCTTGTTTGGTGATGTAGATTATTAGTTTTTGTTTTACTGACACAATAAATATGGGACTAGCCGAGCGTTGTGTAATTTGTAAATATTGTGATTGTATTCGGTTCAACTTTACGGGGCGACACGCGCAGTCCATGCTCACGTTCGCTTGCGTAAATCGTGGTCAAGCATTATTATTCGGAGGTATGCCTTACAACAAAAATGGAACTGAATTAATTTTGAGATTAAAAATAGAATTTGGAGGGTAAGATTATTTGTGAGTAGAATTTTATGACGGATCAGGGTTATTTTGATAGTTGCTTTCCAGCAGATTTGATCGGGATGGCACTTTGCACCCGAGTTTTTGTTGTGTATTTTTGTTAATGTGTCACTGGACGCAATAAGGTTGATCTGTTTTTGAGCCGACCCAGTGTGTGCATATGAGAGTCAGTCCAAGCTTTTGGTGCGTTGTGTGATTTTTTAATAATGTGCTAGCGAGAATATATCATGGTGATTATTCTGTCTTGCTCCACATTAGCCCAGTTCATGACCTCGCGAGGGTGAACTTGTGGTATATATTTGTGTTTCTTGCCATCCAGTGGATGGGTGAGATATGTTGACGTTTCCAGAGTGAAACTGCACCGAGCTTGCCGGGCTGAGAGAGATATTTGTGGCAGTGGTGACTCATACGAGAAGGGCGCGCTCAAATCAGATAACGTGACTTGTCATTAGTAACAGGCTTGCTTCCTGTACTGCAATTTAAGATTTTGTTTAAAATTCACAAAACCCTGATCGGTTATAATGAGTATTGATTGATTAAATGGGTGCTGTCCATAGTTGTAAGGGAGCTTCCGAAATTCGTGTTTGTCTGGCGTTTTATATAAATATAAACATAGTTTTTCAGCCGTTAGGCTTGTATTTTGTTGTTGTTGGTTCAATTTTTGGTGTGTTTATTCTTACGCGTCCTTGACCCGTGTCAAGTTAGGGTGCGCGAAGCTATGTTCCCAAGTTATGATGAGAGCGTTTTGGCCTATTTCTGGCATGCTCTTTTGTGTTCATTTTGTGCTCCTGCACCAGTTAGGATCTCAGGGAGATTCTGCATTCTGTTTATATTATTAGATCTTGCATGTGTCAGTAGTAATTCTAGTGTTAATTAAGGGTGGGTCCCATAGCCGTAGTGTGATTTAAAAGATGCAACTCCGTAAGCAACATGTCTGTTTCAGTTGTAAACGGACTCTCATCAGTACTCAATTTCTTATTAACAAACAGTAGTACACCACACATTATATAACTTCTTGACCAGAAAAAAATGGACTTGTATCCATATGTTGTGACGAGTGAGTTCTTACCGCTCAAATGTTTATGTTATGATTTTATCATTTATGTGAAGCTGCATTCACATTGTCTTGTGGTGACGAGCGAGTTCCTACCGCTCAGTGTTATTATTATTTATTAAGGGGGTAAAAGTCAGGGAGGATTACTTTTTATTTATTTATTATTATTATTATGCTCATACCTTTTCAGTCATTAAATTTCTTTTATTCTACTTGTTATTCATTTTATTTCTAGTATAGCCTCTGTCATGAACCTTTCTATTCATTAGAGCATGTTGTTTTTAGCGAACTTTGCTGTGTATCGCAGTCTGGACTGAACACGACCCCGTAGATGAATCTTGAGAAAACCATGCTTTATTGAAGGGTGCACTACGAAATTTGGTTGAAATCCAATTGATAGTGTAGAAGTTATATGCATTTAAAATTTGGACCTATCAGCAGGCTTATAATCATTTTGGCACTACTGCCATGTATGGCCTCCTGGAAATTAATCTGCAATATTATTATCTATACGTGTGCCAATTTTGAAATAGCTCCCATTCATACCTTCCAAGTTATCCGACATGGAGATCAAATTTCAATTGCGATTTTTCAGCAGTTGGTAGCACTGACATCATTTTCAAATATGGCCGTGAGATATTCTGGTATCGATCTTTACTCCTGCCAAATTTTGTTTCGATTGCTGCAGCCGTTTAGGAGTTAATAAGGACACACACACACAGCCAGACAGACAGACAGCCAGACAGAATGACAGACAGCCTATTTTCAATTTTGAAAAATTAGGCTTATGAGATCACCTTTTGTCCGTGTGTGTGTGTGTGAGGTGTGTGTGGGTGACCCGCTAATAATTTCTAAACGTCTGGAGCGATTTCAATGAAACTCATAGCACTCTCCCCGCTGACAAGGGTAACGCAACAGTGGTATTGGATAAGGTTGATTATGATTCCAAGATCTCGTCTTTGTTATCAGATCCTGTATATAGGATTAATAGTCGTGATCCTACTACTCGCTACTCAAATGTCACCGTCAAATTGATCAAGCAATCATCTATTCCAGCGGATGCAGCGAAGACTCTCCTTCCAGGGGATGCTATTTCTCCGAGACTCTATGGTCTTCCTAAAATACATAAGGAAGATGTTCCTCTTAGACCTATTGTTAGTACGATTGGTTCTCCTACATATGCCCTTTCCAAATACTTAGGTAGACTACTTCAGCCGCTTCTGGGTAACACGCCTTCGTACATTAAGGATTCCACACACTTCGTGGAAAAGTTAAAAGCTATAACACTTCAGCCGGGTGATATTTTAGTGAATCTCGACGTGGTGTCTCTGTTTACGAGAGTACCAATTGATGGTGTTATGTCTCTCATTAATGGCTTTTTTCCTGAAGACATCACAAGACGTTTTTTTTATCACTGCATGACCTCCTCCTACATTCTATGGAATGGGAATTTTTATGAGCAGACTGATGGTGTGGCCATGGGTAGTCCTCTCTCTCCTGTTGTGGCTAATTTCTTCATGGAGAACTTTGAAGAGAAAGCTTTGTCATCGGCTCCTTTCAAACCGAAGATCTGGTGGCGTTATGTGGATGACACGTTCGATGTTTGGACGGAAGGTGAGGAAAATCTTAGCCATTTCCTGGATCACCTTAATCTCCAGCACCCTTCTATTTGTTTCACCATGGAAAAGGAATCTGACGGCAAATACCTTTTTTAGACGTTCTCGTCACCAAGAAAGAGGATGGATCTTTAGGACACAGCGTTTTTCGTAAGCCAACACACACCAATAGATATCTCCACGCAAGTTCTCACCATCACCCTGCCCAGAAACATGGTAGGTATCCTTACAACTCTAACTACCAGGGCTAGGAGGATTTTTGAAGTGTCTTCTTTACAAGAAGAAATTAACACCCTGCGAACCACCTTTGAGAGCAACGGTTATAGCAAGGCTTTGATTTCTACGGTTCTGAATCCAACAAATAATAATAGGACGTCAGTTGAGAAAAGAGATGTAAGAGGAACTGCTTACCTTCCGTACATACATAACACAACGGATCGTATTGCTAAAATCCTACGTCGGTACAACATACGGACTGTATTTGGAACTTCTGTTAAGATTAGGCAACTCCTGCGACCAACTAAGGACAGTTTGCCTAAATTGCAACAACCGGGTATCTACAGAGTTCCCTGTACTTGTGGCAAGGTTTACATCGGGCAGACTTCGAGAACAATATGCACTCGCATTAAGGAACATAATAGATGTATCAGGCTCATTCAACCTGATAAATCAGCTGTTGCCGATCATGCTTTAACACCTGGCCATGATGTCATGTTCCAAGGAGTGGATGTTCTTGCTCGTATAAAGCAATATCGTCCCAGAATCATCAGGGAGGCGGTTGAAATACGTAAACACCCAGATAATTTCAACCGCGACACCGGCTACAATCTCAGTGAATCCTGGCTACCTATTATCAGAACCCTGAGAAAGTAATTCACTGCTGCTTTCCGTTGTCCCTAACATGGGGCTATAATGGCGTCCATCTTTGGGCACTTTCTATATGTTCTTCGTTGCTTTCTCTTAGCAACATTGTCGTATTCCAGATTATTCCTGACGATGAAAGACATGGTTTCTTTCGAAACGCGTCGAATTTTAGTATAATAAAACACGGCATAAGCCCAAAATTCAACATTATGAATAATATCAATTTTTGTTCTAGTTAGGAGTAAAAAGTAATAATTTGGTGATTTAATAAATTATATTTAGGGCCTTGGTATTGAAAGGATGCCCACACAAAAATATTAATTTTGATTGGTCTAAAAATTAAACAAGATGTTCAGTAAAGAACATATAGCCTACTTTTTCCTAAATGCATGGGTATTGTTATAACTCTTTGTCCTTTTCAAGGAGTATGATTGAATGTTGGTTGTAGTAGCTTGTTGAAATACAACGTGCTATAGGGATATTAAACATGAATATGAGGTGCCCAGTGCTAGTGCTACCTCTGTACCAAATTTCGTTCAATTCGGTTTCACCGTGTTTGAATTGATAGGGGGAATCGATTTGCACACATACTTGGCCACCATCTGCAAACTATTGGGCTGATGTTCTTGCAGTTTGGTCTGAATATGTTTCCCACATAAAGATATGGTGTTGCAAAATTTGGTAGAGACTAGATTATTAGGTTGGTCGTAATTACATTTTAGCTTTTAACATTTGGGTGGCCGCGATTACGCTTCCGTCAAGATAGCGGTGATATAAAACATGACATTGAGGTGCCCTTTGCTAGTGCTACCTCTGTACCAAATTTCGTTCCATTCGGATTCACCGTGTTCGAATTGATAAGGGGAATCGATTTTCACACAAAGATCGCCACCATCCGCAAAATATTAGGCTGATGACCTATTAGTTTGGTCAAAGGATGCTCCCTCCATAAAGGTATGTTGTTGCTAAATTTGCTAGAGATCGGATGATTAGGCTAATCGTAATTTGATTTAAGCTTTGAACATTTGTGTGGCCGCAATTACGTTTCCGTCAAGATGGCGGCGATATAAAACATGACACTGAGGTGCGCTTTGCTAGTGCTACCTCTGTACAAAATTTCGTTCATTCGGTTCCACCGTGTTCGAATTAATAGGGGGAATCAATTTTGACATAAAGATGGCCGCCATCCGCAAACTATTAGGCTAATGACCTATTAGATTGGTCAAAGGATGCTCCCTCCATAAAGGTATGTTGTTGCAAGTTTTGGTAGAGATCGGATGGTTATGTTAGTCGTAATTTGATTTACGCTTTAAACATTTGTGTGGCCGCCATTACGTTTCTGTCAATATGGCGGCGATATAAATCATGACACTGAGATGCTCTTTGCTGTGCTACCTCTGTACCAAATTTCGTTCCATTCGGTTTCACCGTGTTTGAATTAATAGGGGCAATCGATTTTGACACAAAGATGGCCGCCATCCGCAAACTATTAGGCAAATGACCTATTAGATTGGTGAAAGGATGCTCCCTCCACAAAGGTATGTAGTTGCAAAATTTGGTAGAGATCGGATGATTAGGTTAATCGTAATTTGATTTAAGCTTTGAACATTCGTGTGGCCGCCATTACGTTACAGTCAAGATGGCGGAGATATAAAACATGACACTGAGGTGCCCTTTGCTAGTGCTACCTCTGTACCAAATTTCGTTCCATTCGGTTCCACCGTGTTCGAATTAATAGGGGGAATCAATTTTGACATAAAGATGGCCGCCACCCGCAAACTATTAGGCTAATAACCTATTAGATTGGTCAAAGGATGCTCCCCCATAAAGGAATGTTGTTGCAAAGTTTGGTAGAGATCGGATGGTTATGTTAGTCGTAATTTAACTTAAGCTTTGAACATTTGTGTGGCCGCCATTACGTTTCTGTCAAGATGGCGGCGATATAAAACATGACACTGAGGTGCCCTTTGCTAGTGCTACCTCTGTACCAAATTTCGTTCATTCGGTTCCACCGTGTTCGAATTAATAGGGGGAATCAATTTTGACATAAAGATGGCCGCCATCCGCAAACTATTAGGCTAATAACCTATTAGATTGGTCAAAGGATGCTCACTCCATAAAGGTATGTTGCTGCAAAGTTTGGTAGAGATCGGATGGTTATGTTAGTCGTAATTTAACTTAAGCTTCGAACATTTGTGTGGCCGCCATTACGTTTCTGTCAATATGGCGGAGATATAAAACATGACTCTGAGATGCCCTTTGCTAGTGCTACCTCTGTACCAAATGTCGTTCCATTCGGTTTCACCGTGTTTGAATTAATAGGGGGAATTGATTTTCACACAAAGATGGCCGCCATCCGCAAACTATTAGGCTAATGACCTAGTTATTTGGTCAAAGGATGCTCTCTCTAAAGGTATGTTGTTGCAAAATTTGGTAGAGATCGGATGATTAGGTTAATTGTAATTTGATTTAAGCTTTGAACATTTGTGTGGCCGCCATTACGTTTCCGTCAAGATGGCGGCGATATAAAACATGACACTGAGGTGCCTTTTGTTAGTACTACCTCTGTACCAAATTTCGTTCCATTCGGTTGCACCGTGTTCGAATTAATAGGGGGAATCAATTTTCACACAAAGGTGGCCGCCATCCGCAAACTATTACGCTGATGGCCTATTGGTTTGGTCAAAGGATGCTCCCCCCATAAAGGTATGTTGTTGCAAAATTTGGTATAGATCGGATGATTAGGTTAGTCGTAATTTGATTTAAGCTTTGAATATTTGTGTGGCCGCTATTACGTTTCCGTCAAGATGGCGGCGATATAAAACATGACACTGAGGTGTCCTTTGCTAGTGCTACCTTTTTACCAAATTTCGTTCAATTCGCATTCACCGTGTTCGAATTGATAGGGGGGGACAGACATTCAGAGTACACACACTCACACACACACACACAGACACACACACACAGACTCACACACACACACACATACACACACACAGACAGACACACTTTTTTCGCCCTGTGTTGATCTCATAAGTCTACTTTAATTTTTTGCAAAACTCGAAAGTAGGCTAAAAATGAATCAGCCGGAGCTAAAATGTAATAATGCACTTTTCACTACTTTTCAGGAGACAGATAAATCGTCATTTACAAAACAGAACTTAATAAACACTCTATATTAGTCATCTATGTTGTGAAACAACTATTCAGGTTATATTTGTGTTAGCGGAATATCAATTTTAATGTAAAAAACATATTTTTCAAATCAATTTTGTAAACGCGATTAAATGCCTTTCAGATCCGTGGTCAGTTTAGTACGGCATAAAGCTTTCCAAAATGAATATTTCACATGATATTTTATTTTAAAATGGATTTGTAACATAAAAACCACTTAAACCTTGTACAAATGTAATTTACAACAGGACTGTAACACGCGGGAATCTTGCAGTGAGGCCAACATTAAGCACGGAACACGGCGCGGCGTTGAAAGGCAGCAAGTCATTGACTTAATGCTTTTCTCCTCTGATCGCACTACATGTAGCAGTGATTTCTAGCTTAAATACAAGTCCGACTTAATTCTTTCCTATGCCGTTGCAAGGCCCTTGGGTCAATGCTTTAGAATAGGTTACTAACTTTTTAAAAATGGCAGTAGTGTGTTTGTGAGAGTTCTAGCACCACCTCCACCTCACCCACCTCACAAGGTGGCGGCGGCGCGATATCTCTCCAACACATGGTCGGATTTTGACGAATGAGGTGTTGTTGAACTTGGGCTGACACTCCCTTTCCAATGGACAACATATTTCAACCCCAAAATAAAACCTACCCCAAATAGGGGGTGAAATTTTAATTTTTTAGAGAATCTCGTTTTCCAAGTGCAACATGTAAGAGTTTGAATGCCAATATGGAATTAAACGTTGTTTCACACAAATGACATATATACTGTGGAATGCCAATATGAATTAACATGCTTGTTTTTTGTTTTTACGCATGCCCACTCATAGCTTTTGTAAGAGGGCGGGCTTTTTAAAGATGGCGGTTGTAGTGTAACCTAATCTAACCCAACCCATGAGGGGTGATCAAAAAGTATTCCAAGTGGCGCTTGTCGATAGCCAAACCAATAATCAAAGAGGGGCATGTTAGGTCTTGAGGCCAGAGCCCCTTTTGATTGATCCCTGTTGATTTGTCCCTTTGGACTGATCCCTATTGACTAGCCCCTGGGACGGGTCCTTGTTGACGGGTCACTGTTGGTGGATCTTTGTGGACTAGTCCTTTTTGACAGGTCCTTGTTGACGAGTCCCTATGGATGAGTCATTGATGACGGATCCTTGTTGACAGGTCTCTGTGGACAGGTCCCTGTGGACAGGTCCCTGTGGTCGGGTCCCTTTGGACGGGCCCCTTTGGACTGGTCATTGTCGACAGGTCCTTGTGGACGAGACCTTGAGGACGAGCCCCTGTGGACGGGTCCTTGTTGACGGGTCCTTTTTGACTAATCCCTTTGGACCGGCCCCATTGGACTGGCCCATGACGTTATCCAAATTATGTCAAGGGGCTTAACTAGCGGACTAATAAGGCTAGGAACTTGTATGAGGTATTGTAGGACTTGAGATGAAGCCCCCTTTTAGTATGTATTTTTGAAATTTAGACAAAGGGCCTAACCACACTTTTGTTAATATCTCGCGAACCAATCATGCTAGTGACTTGTCTGAGGGGTCCTAGCAATTGGGGCGATGTTCCACTTTGGGGGTGAAACTATCCCCCCACTCCCAAATTGAAAAATCGATATCCTGGAAAGTAAGAACCCTAAAATTATGTGTGATAGCTTTAAAAATAGGTCATAAGATTCGCTTTTACCACGAAAGGTCATTTCACCCCTAAAATATTAAATAGTAATGTTACAAGAAAAAAAAGCGGTTAAACACTTAAGAATGATAAATGAACCAAAGATCATTTGTTTTTGATGAAAAATTAGTAAGAGGGTTAAAACTACCCCCAAAATTTAAAAATCGTTATCTTGGAAATTAAGAACCTTAAAATTAAGTGTGATAGCTTTAAAAATATGTTATGACATACGCTTATACCACGATAGGTCATTTCACCCCTAAAACAGTGAATAGTGATTTTACAGGGAAAAAGGTGTTAAACGCCTACAAATGATAAATGAAACTAAGATCTTTTGTTTTTTGATGAAATATAGTAAGGGGGTGAAAACTACCCCAAAATTGAAAAATCGATATCTTGGAAACTAAGAAACCTAAAATTAGGTGTGATAGCTCAAAAAATGGTCATTTAATTCTCTTTTAACACGATTTGTCATTTTACCCCTAAAACAATGCATGTAGATTTTACAGGCAAAAAGGGGAACCAATAATCAGATTTGGACACATGAAGTGTTATAAGACTCAGGGTGACAATCTCTTCTTGAATTTATTATTTATTTTTTGAAATTTTGATTAAGGGCCTAACCACACATTTTTGAAAATTTATATTTTTTAAATTTTTGAATAAATTTTAATATTTTTTTTAGTAGAGAGAGACAGTACCGGTTGTGTTTAAACGAGCGTGTCGCCGATCACTGTGGCCATGTTCAATGGATGAATCGATATTTTGTGAAGCATTGATTGAAGAGGGTCATGCGACGACTGGTTCTAAGAATATTTTTTATGATTTTTCCTATGATGCATGCATTTATTTAAATATCCCAAAACGGCAAGGTTACTGATTTGAGTTTTATAAACTAATAATGGGATTTGGACTCATAAGGTGTCCTTTAACTTGACATGACGCTTTCTTTATATGGCTTATGAATTTTCCCCAAAAGATTGAAAACAACAAGGTCATGGACTTTTGTTTCTCTTAATATATTGCAAACCCATAATTTTAGATGTTTATGGTGAGTGATGAAACATAGCTAGGTAGAGAAAGAATTATTGTAGGCTACACGTATGGTGACTGACAAGTCTTTGACCATTGATACTCGTTTTTAAACCTGACCGCAGTACATAGGGAGTATAGGTTTCAGGCATGACATGACAAACGGTGTGTACAAAATCCAATTTATCGATTCAAGAATTAAGAGTAGACTATCTTTAATTGATTAGTTAAAGAGGGTAGCTAAGAAACAAGATGGTGATTACACTGAACCAAACCGAGCCAATACAACCTTTTTGGATGTATAATGTTACTTGCTAACCATTTTGTGCTGCAGTGGCAAGCACTTTTCGCTCTTGCACTAGAGGCCTTAACTCGATTTAACTTTAAGGCTTAGAACGAACCAAACTAAGAAAGATGGTTATAGTGGTGCAGTGGTTAAGCTGTTATCCTTTGACTAAGGTAGACCAGGGTTTGATTTAAGATTAATACGCATGTCAAAAACATATAAAAAAGCAGGGATAATGTTTTAAGACTGATTACACTTGTATACTTTTTCAAATTATTACTTGGATTACAAATACAAAGGTGGACTGGGTTCAATATACAGTTAATGCAAGTAAGGTTTTGTATTTGTTTTTTATTTTGGACTTTAGATTTTAGAATTTACATTTTACATTTTAGATTGTACAAAAAGATCAAACCATAATGTCATGACTTTATATTTTCAGTAACTAATTATTAAAGAAAAACATATAAGGATTTGTATTACATGGAATTATGTTTTCTATACTATATTTTATTTTGGTTTTAGATTTTAGAAATTTGATATTGGATTTTTGATTTTAGGTAAAGACCAAACTAATATTGACTATTCATTAGACACTGGTATGTAGATAGAAAGATGATTAGACTATATGTTAAGATGAATTTTTAGGTGTTGATTGGCCTTTCAATAAGAATTGACTAACCAGACATGAGTTAACTACCAACGAAACACTTTGGCGACTAAGCTTGTTATTGACCAGTGAGTAGGGTTTTAGAAAAACTGTTTGCTATTTTGGGTTATATACAACAAATGCATAGACCTACTGAGCGACTATGTTTGCTAAACAAGACATTATACCAGAGATGATTAGGATTCTTATGTAGCTCAGGCAAGGAAAGCATTTCTACAAAATTTGTTGACATTGAATATAGATTTAGGTATTAGGATGTCATTTTTGAAGACCTTTGTCTGGAGTGTGGCGCTCTATGAAAGGGAAACTTGGACTATTGGTGTAGCAGAAAAGTGGAGAATTGAAGTGTTTGAAATGTGGTGTTACAAGAGAATGATGAAGATTAGATGGGTAAATAGGGTTACAAACAAAGAGGTATTAAGACAAGTGGGAGAGGAGAGATGTTTTTGGCGACAGCTAATGAAGTAAATCGATAGGTTGGTAGGACACATACACCCAGGAATAGCAAGCTTAGTTATGGAAGAAAGGGTTGAGGACAACAACTGTAGGGGTAGACCAAGGTTAGAATATGTTAAACAGTTAGCCTTGGATGTAGAGTTTGGTAGCTATATAGAGATGAAAGGATTAGCTCAGGACAGGGAATCATGGAGAGCTGTATTAAACCATTTACTAAAGTGACTTTACTAAAATTAAATTAATGTGTATTAGTTAATATGGAAGTCTCAACAACCAGCCATGGTAAGCCATGTGCCTACTATAAAGGATATACATATATTGTAAAAACAACCAATAAAGATGGAACTGTTATTTGGCGATGTTCAAAACAACGATCTAAAAAGTGTCGAGGATTGATTAAAACAAAAGACTCCAACGTACTTACTTCAAACGAGCATCAGTGTGAATCTCAAATTAATACACATTTAAATGGACAAAATACTCTAGCCAAGGTAAAAAGCAAGTCCAAGAAAAAAAATATTGCTGCTCAAGATAGTGCAGTGTTTGTTCAAAATCACTTATCATGTCCTCAAAAAGTCATATTAGGACAGTTGTCAACGTCTAAGAAACCCTTAACACTATCAAAAGCAACGCAGACTTTAAAAGAGGTCCCTGTGAAAAAGGAATAAGTGGAATTGTAGAGTTCTAGTGATGTTGAGGATGATGAAGTTGATGATGATAATGATGGTGACAATGACTATCATAATTTTAATGATTATGTTCATAATGAAGATGATGATGATGATGATGATGATGATGATGATGATGATGATGATGATGATGATGATGATGATGAAAAAGAAAAGGATGAGGGTTTTATGTCTATAAAACCACTGCGACTTCCCCAGTTTTTAAGAACAAGAGTACCTGGAGAAAGTTATAAAAGGATCTACAACAAGTGTTGTGTTTAAAAAATCTATATCAAACAATGATAAATAGAGAGAGTTGTATTCAGAGTGTATCTATTATAAAATGAATGTAATAAAAATATTTAATGGTTATTGTCTGCCTTTTCTTAATTACTATCACTACATCCTCCCACTATTAATGCAATTGTTAACCATTGACAGTATCTAGCTATGTTTAGAAATAGAGAGTGAACTTAAACAATACACTCTATCTATGGTTTGTGTATCGAGTATCATAATAATACAGTATCGCTAAGCCATGTTAAAGCAATAGTTATGTCAGGTAAGGGACTCAAATCCTTGCTCTCTTGTATTGAAAATGTGAACATAAGTCAAACGCCTTAACCACTCGGTCAACCTGACAGTTAATAATGTAATTTGTTTAGTGCACTTGAGTGTTTGCAAAACTTTCCAGTGTACATTGACTCAACCACTTGCTCGTTTTAAAATGTTTTTTTTTTCATTACATTGTAGTTATGAGTCTTGAGAACTGGGTGTTTAACACAGGGTTAAAGGCATCTTAAAATAATTTTAGAAAAGCTTTCAGGTATCGTGTCATGGGTTTTAGTAATGCTTTAATGTTTGTTGACTAGCATTTACCATTACACAACATTATTTTGGTAAGCTCTACATGTTGTTTGAGTCTTCAGCCTTTTGACTGGTTTAATACAGCTCTCCATGACTCCCTGTCCTGAGCTAATCCTTTCATCTCTATATAGCTACCACACCCTACATCCAAGGCTAACTGTTTAACATATTCTAACCTTGGTCTACCCCTACAGTTGTTGTCCCCAACCCTTTCTTCCATAACTAAGCTTGCTATTCCTGGGTGTATGTGTCCTACCAACCTATCGATTTACTTCATTAGCTGTCGCCAAAAACATCTCTCCTCTCCCATTTGTCTTAATACCTCTTTGTTTGTAACCCTATTTACCCATCTAATCTTCATCATTCTCTTGTAACACCACATTTCAAACACTTCAATTCTCCACTTTTCTGCTTCACCAATAGTCCAAGTTTCCCTTTCATAGAGCGTCACGCTCCAGACAAAGGTCTTCAAAAATGACATCCTAATACCTAAATCTATATTCAATGTCAACAAATTCTGTAGAAATGCTTTCCTTGCCTGAGCTACATAAGAATCCTAATCATCTCTGGTATAATGTCTTGTTTAGCAAACATAGTCGCTCAGTAGGTCATTTGTTGTATATAACCCAAAATAGCAAACAGTTTTTCTAAAACCCTACTCACTGGTCAATAACAAGCATAGTCGCCAAAGTGTTTCGTTGGTAGTTAACTCATGTCTGGTTAGCCAATTCTTATTGCAAGACCATTCAACACCTAAAAATTCATCTTAACATATAGTCTAATCATCTTTCTATCTACATACCAGTGTCTAATGAATAGTCAATATTAGTTTGGTCTTTACCTAAAATCTAAAATCCAATATCAAATTTCTAAAATCAAAAACCAAAATAAAATATAGTATAGAAAACATAATTCCAAGTAATACAAATCCTTATATGTTTTTCTTTAATAATTAGTTACCGAAAATTTAAAGTCATGACATTATGGTTTGGTCTTTTTGTACAACCTAAAATGTAAAATGTAAATTCTAAAATCTAAAGTCTAAAATAAAAAACAAATACAAAACCTTACTTGCATTAACTGTATATTGAACCCAGTCCACCTTTGTATTTGTAATCCAAGTAATAATTTGAAAAAATATACAAGTGTAATCAGTCTTTGAACATTATCCCTGCTTTTTTATATGTTTTTGACAGGCATATTAATCTAAAATCAAACCCTGGTCTACCTTAGTCAAAGGATAACAGCATAACCACTGCACCACTATAACCATCTTTCATAGTTTGGTTCGTTCTAAACCTTAAAGTTAAATCGAGTTAAGCCCTCTAGTGCAAGAGCGAAAAGTGCTTGCCACTGCAGCACAAAATGGTTAGCAAGTAACATTATACATCCAAAAAGGATTGTATTGGTTCGGTTTGGTTCAGTGTAATCACCATCTTGTTTCTTAGCTACACTCTTTAACTAATCAATTAAAGATAGTTTACTCTTAATTCTTGAATCGATAAATTGGATTTTGTACACACCGTTTGTCATGTCATGCCTGAAACCTATACTCCCTATGTACTGCGGTCAGGTTTAAAAACGAGTATCAATGGTCAAAGACTTGTCAGTCACCATACGTGTAGCCTACAATAATTCTTTCTCTACCTAGCTATGTTTCATCACTCACCATAAACATCTAAAATTATGGGTTTGCAATATATTAAGAGAAACAAAAGTCCATGACCTTGTTGTTTTCAATCTTTTGGGGAAAATTCATAAGCCATATAAAGAAAGCGTCATGTCAAGTTAAAGGACACCTTATGAGTCCAAATCCCATTATTAGTTTATAAAACTCAAATCAGTAACCTTGCCGTTTTGGGATATTTAAATAAATGCATGCATCATAGGAAAAATCATAAAAAATATTCTTAGAACCAGTCGTCGCATGACCCTCTTCAATCAATGCTTCACAAAATATCGATTCATCCATTGAACATGGCCACAGTGATCGGCGACATGCTCGTTTAAACACAACCGGTACTGTCTCTCTCTACTAAAAAAAATATTAAAATTTATTCAAAAATTTAAAAAATATAAATTTTCAAAAATGTGTGGTTAGGCCCTTAATCAAAATTTCAAAAAATAAATAATAAATTCAAGAAGAGATTGTCACCCTGAGTCTTATAACACCCCATGTGTCCAAATCTGATTATTGGTTCCCCTTTTTTCCTGTAAAATCTACATGCATTGTTTTAGGGGTAAAATGACAAATCGTGTTAAAAGAGTATTAAATGACCATATTCTTGAGCTATCACACCTAATTTTAGGTTTCTTAGTTTCCAAGATATCGATTTTTCAATTTTGGGGTAGTTTTCACCCCCTTACTATATTTCATCAAAAAACAAAAGATCTTAGTTTCATTTATCATTTTTAGGGGTTTAACACCTTTTTCCATCTTAAATCACTATTCACTGTTTTAGGGGTGAAATGACCTATCGTGGTATAAGCGTATGTCATAACATATTTTTAACGCTATCACACTTAATTTTAAGGTTCTTAATTTCCAAGATAACGATTTTTAAATTTTGGGAGTAGTTTTAACCCTCTTACTACGTTTTCATCAAAAACAAATGATCTTTGGTTCATTTATCATTCTTAAGTGTTTAACCGCTTTTTTTCTGTAACATTACTATGTAATATTTTAGGGGTGAAATGACCTTTCGTGGTAAAAGCGTATCTTATGACTATTTTTAAAGCTATCACACATAATTTTAGGGTTCATAGTTTCCAAGATATCGATTTTTAAATTTGGGAGTGGGGGGATAGTTTCACCCCCAAAGGGGAACATCGCCCCAATTGCTAGGACCCCTCAGACAAGTCACTAGCATGATTGGTTCGCGAGATATTAACAAAAGTGTGGTTAGGCCCTTTGTCTAAATTTCAAAAATACATACTAAAAGGGGGCTTCATCTCAAGTCCTACAATACCTCATACAAGTTCCTAGCCTTATTTGTCCGCTAGTTAAGCCCCTTGACATAATTTGGATAACGTCATGGGCCAGTCCAAAGGGGCCGGTCCAAAGGGATTAGTCAAAAAGGACCCGTCAACAAGGACCCGTCCACAGGGGCTCGTCCACAAGGACTCGTCCACAAGGACCTGTCAACAATGACCAGTCCAAAGGGGCCCGTCCACAGGGCCCCGACCACAGGGACCTGTCCACAGGGACCTGTCAACAAGGACCCGTCATCAATGACTCGTCCATAGGGACTCATCAACAAGGACCTGTCAAAAAGGACTAGTCCACAAAGATCCACCAACAATGACCCGTCAACAAGGACCCGTCCAAGGGGCTAGTCAATAGGGATCAGTCCAAAGGGACAAATCAACAGGGATCAATCAAAAGGGGCTCTGGCCTCAAGACCTAACATGCCCCTCTTTGATTATTGGTTTGGCTATCGACAAGCGCCACTTGGAATACTTTTTGATCACCCCTCATGGGTTGGGCTAGATTAGGTTACACTACAACTGCCATCTTTAAAAAGCCCGCCCTCTTACAAAAGCTATGAGTGGGCATGCGTAAAAACAAAAAACAAGCATGTTAATTCATATTGGCATTCCACAGTATGTATGTTACTTGTGTGAAACAACGTTTAATTCCATATTGGCATTCCAACTCCCACATGTTGCACTTGGAAAGCGGGATTCTCTAAAAAATTAAAATTTCACCCCCTATTAGAGGTAGGTTTTATTTTGGGGTTGAAATATGTTGTCCATTGGAAAGGGAGTGTCAGCCCGAGTTCAACAACACCTCATTCGTCAAAATCCGACCATGCGTTGGAGTGATATCGCGCCGCCGCCATCTTGTGAGGTGGGTGAGGTGGAGGTGGTGCTAGAACTCTCACAAACACACTGCTAATGGCCATTTTTGACATAAACCTTTTCAGCTCCGACCGATTTAATTATATAAACATAGGATTTTAAGTAAAAATGTAGACTTTCACGACCGGCGTTGAAATAGGAATCTCCGTTTCGCGGGCTTATAGGTCGTGTTCCAAGGACATTTTGTCGTCCTGACGTTTCGCTGAATACTGCGTTCAGCATGTTCACAGGTTACATAAAGCGATTTGATTTGAAATTTTAAATTTGCATTTAAATTAATTAAGACCAAAACCTAGACATTTTTAGCCTATCACCTCACCTCACCCCACCCCATGATAATTTAAAAAGTATTTATTTTATTTTATGTCTTCGGTAGTGGCGAAGTTAGGGCTCATGGTCCTCTCTTACAGTATACTTAACCACGAAATATGGTACCAGTACATAACTTATGAAACAATTTCGAAAATACAAAAAATTATTATGATGATAAATAAGATGTAAATTAATTATGCTAACACTAATATTAGTGAAAAAGGCACATGAATAATAATAGTAATAATTATAACAATACAAATAATAATAATCACAATGTCACAGACCTTTCTATATTATCCTAGATATAATCCTAGTTCAGTCAGACGTCCTATCATCCATCACCATTCACACGGGACAATCAGCAGTATTCAACAGGGTAATCTCGGCATGCGGCCTTAAATTTATTTATTGTTGTGGAATTTCTGATATTGGGAGGAGTTGAATTCCATAGTCGAGACCCAGCTACAGCAAAAGAGCGGTTAAACATGGATGAGTGGTTGATTGGGATGGCGAGGGAAGAGCCGGATCAAGTGCTTCGATTATGATATGAGGACAAGTAACTAAATTTTGATGACATGTACGTGGGGGTGTTTTCATGCAGAAACCGATGACTTCTATAATGTTTTCGAAATGTGAAAGAAACAACTCAGAACTTAAAAGGTTAGCTGTTGATGCTTTTAGTGACACCAAAGTGCCAGAAGTTTGCCATGAGGAGGATCTTAAACTTGCCAGTAAATCTACAGACACGGCTCCCTCGCATTTAAGCACTTTAAAATGCAAACTGACTGAGCCAAGAAATAAATGATTTGCCATGACATCAATGAACCTACCTAAACTCTAATTTTATCATACCATATTCCTCAAAAATCTTTCCGTCCCCATAGACCTTCTTGAGGCTGCTATACGGGTGTCATTGCCCCTGAACACCCAATCCTCCAAAGAGTTTCGTTAATACGATTCTTAAGTGGGATGAACACTTGTTGAGTTATGTGGTGACGTTAACTGGTGCAGGAAGTCGCTAGTTTCCTGACGGAGCTCCAGCTACTAAGCGACAAGTAGACACATCCTACCCTCAGGAAGCTGCGTGATTCCATCCGGCTCGCGGGGCAATTACTGGGGACTAGGGTTTATGGGTACAGTGCATAGCAAGAGTATGTTCACACTGTGTCGTACCAGACCAATAGGTTTATCTATCGTGAAGAATTACACGAAGAAACTGAAAAAAGAAAATATGAATTTCTAATTAGTATTATTATTGTTATTCATTCATTCATTCATTCATTCATTCATTCATTCATTCATTTCGTATCGGTCGTTTATGGACCGCGTCATTCCAATTGTCTCATTCCTTGGGCTTTGATGATTGCCCAGCACACCCGCATTCGTTCTCGGTGGGTTTCCTTCCTTTCCTGGATCCAAATCTTTCCGGTTATCAGCCTCGGTTTTTCTTGAAAACTTTGGCATGCTTGAAGTTTTCTCTTAAGTGGGATGCATCCCTGAATGTCATTTGATGTAATCTCCACAAATCTCTAACCATTTACCATCAACCAGGCACATTTGGTTTTCCTCTCCTGAAAGTAAGTAATGAAGTGGTTGCTCTATCACGCTGGGCTCATTGGCCTCTCGTGTCCATAAATATTAATTCTTCTCTGGAAGGTGTCGGTTATCTTCTCGATATGAGTATACAGCTCGTGATCATGCTGTCTTCTATATTCACCATTGTCTTTGACGGCACAAATGATCTTTCTCAAAATGTTCCTTTCTTTGGTCTCCAGTTTTTCGGCCAAACTTGTTTGCAATTATTATTATATTTATTTCTTTTTTTTTATTATGTTGCGTAAACCTTCTCGACCAATTCCATACATAGCTTTGGGACCATTAGGTCGAGTGAAACTTTAAAAATCGACGTTTCTAGACAACTAATTGTCCCTTTAGCAAAGTTTCTTTCTTGACAAACCTTGATAAGGGGACAAGCAGTTGTCTCGAAACGTCGATTTTTAAAGTTTTACTCGACCTAATAGCTCCAAAGCTATATTATGTATTATTCTCATTGTTATTATCCCTCCCTATATTATTCTGCTAAGGTCCCATTCCAGTTTTGTACCGAAAATAAAGTCCCATTAACACCAATCTACAC
This sequence comes from Meconema thalassinum, assembly GCA_946902985.2. Taxonomy (NCBI): domain Eukaryota; kingdom Metazoa; phylum Arthropoda; class Insecta; order Orthoptera; family Tettigoniidae; genus Meconema; species Meconema thalassinum. Next base: position 356,125,519 of record OX336394.1, on the reverse strand, counting down.
GTATGGGGTACCTACAGATTCAGCATAACCCAATGCGTAAGCGAAACGCACTCACTTACTCTTTAAATGACTCACAATTAAATAAATACCTTAAAACATGTATATTATTTACAATGAAAGAATGCAACACGGTAACCATGGTAACAGAATCTCACAAGTCCATCTATTTCTGTCAGACGCAATGCAATTCCAATTATTACATTACTGTGAAAGTTTCCAGACGGTTATAAGGTTATCACTGAACCAAATTAAGCTGTAAAATTCATCGATTTATTCAGAATAATGCACTTAAGGGGGTAAAGGGGCACTCTAGAATTTTTTCACGCAATTTTCACTTGTGAGTGTGGTACGAATGGTCTTTTTCACCCGTTTATAAAGGGTCTCCGAAAACCACATCTAATGGCCCATAAATTAACAGTGTCTGTGATATTCCCAGAAAACTAACTTCGCTCTGATATATCTATGAAGGAATGACAAACCCCTAACCACTGCACCAGTAGCTGAATTGATAAAGCCTGATTATTCATACCGAGGAGTGTACTCTTTACAACTAGAATATTCGCGGGCGAAGCCGCGACGGGTAATGCTAGTTATTATTATTGTTATTATTACCGGCTCCGGTGGAGTAGTTGGTAGCACGTAGAACTACTGTGCCACAGATCGCGGTTTCAAACTCGGCCAAAGTCGTCGGATTTTTTAAGAGCATTAAAATCCTTCAGTATGCCTTCCTTCGAGGGTGAGTAAAGCCCGCGGTCCCATGTCATACATTTATGGCACGTAAAAGATCCTTCCACATACTAAACTTGTGTGAAGCTAAATTGCTAGGTTATATTTCGTTGGAACGCTCTATCAAAGTTCCAACGTTCACCACTAGGTATCATTAACATCTGGTAGCGAAAGTTGGGACTACTTGAAATCGAACGGCACTTGTAGCTTACCCTATGGGTGTCCGATTGAAGCAGCTACAGTCTCTGGCGAGCCGAATATGTCCTCGGACACTCTCGGCACTAAAAGCCATGCGATAAATAAATAATACATTGTTATTGTTATTATTTTCGATTCTACGGAGCCAATAATCAGGTGAGATACTCATTTTTGTATGTCCAGGTGCCCTTCTCGAAGACCACCTCATCAGAGCAATTAATGAGAGATGAAATTAAATTCAATTCAATGAAGATGTTTGAAACTAAGCAAAGAGATTGAAAGAAAGGATCGTGACTTAATATAGGATACCATCTCGGCATTTGCCTTGAGTTGAAAATGGGAAAATACTTAAAAGCATTTGAATGATGACTGGCGGGTCGTACTAAAGTTCCAAGGTCGGAGATAGCCTGGCCCCATGGCATTGGTCCTTACGGATCAGTAGATTGGAAACATGAGCATAATAATTATGTAGACGCCAGTACGTTAAACGTTGTATAAAGATTTATCGTGACAAGATTCACTGTGCTCCGATGATCAAATCGGGAGTGAAGTTTATTTAAATATTTGAAATGTACCTGGCTGTCATGTGAATTTTGTGCATAACATGGTTCTGAATGTCTCATAGGTGAACTTACCCTGGTATCCTAAACCAGCATGCACAATGGCAGGCTGATATTGATAATGGTTTTGGAGATATTGATTGCCGGTGAAATATTACGCACGGACGTCATGTTTGATGGGTGAAACATATAAAATTTAAAAAAACACGATCCAAACTGAACAAAGTTGTAGTAAGTCCTTACTGAGTTTCATTGAAATTACTCTGTTGTTGTTTGAGTCTTCAGTCTTTTGACTGGTTTGATGCAGCCCTCCATGCCTCCCTGTCCTGCGCTAATCGTTTCATCTCTACATAACTACCACACCCTACATCTGAGGCAATCTGTTTAACATATTCTAACCTTGGTCTACCCCTACAGTTCTTGTCCTCGACCCTTCCTTCCATAACTAAGCTTGCTATTCCTGGGTGTCTTAGTATGTGTCCTACCAACCTGTCTCTTCTCTTCATTAGCAGTCGCCAGAAACATCTCTCCTCTCCCACTCGTCTTAATAACTCTATGTTTGTAACCCTATCTACCCATCTGATCTTCATCATTCTCCTGTAACACCACATTTCAAATGCTTCTATTCTCCTCTTTTCTGCTGCACCAATAGTCCAAGTTTCACTTCCATAGAGCGCCACGCTCCAGACAAAGGCTTTCAAAAATGACTTCCTAATACCTAAATCTATATTCGATGTCAGCAGATTCCTTTTTTGTAGAAAAGCTTTCTTTGCCTGAGCCAACCTACTTTTTATATCCTCTTTGCTTCGTCCATCACTGGTTATTCTACTTCCTAAGTAACAGAAGTCTTCTACTTCCTTCAGCTTTTCACCTGTCAATTTGATCTCCATAGAGGATTCTGATTTATTTCGGCTGCATTCCAGTATTTTTGTTTTACATTTATTAATTTTCATCATGAATTCTTTCTGCTCTAGCAGATTATATTATATTAGGGATGCACACACGGAGAAAAGGGGATTTCATAAGCCTATATTCCATATCATGAAAATATGCAATGAGAAACATTGAACTCAGCTGAATTTTAAATATACAGGGTTTCCCAGAATTCCTATCACACACTTTAAAGGGTTGTTTGCAGAACTCATGCCCAGGTACGACTTCCATGCCACATCGATGGCAAGGTCGAATCAGAACGTACCATTTCGATGAGTCTCTAAATGACGGAACCTCACAGAGGCCACGTGGTTGGCAGACCTCTGTGTGTGGCAGCGTGTCGAGCATGGCACTGCCAGTAGCAGCAGCGTAGCGCCCAGCTAGTTCATCACATTTACACTTTTTAACGTATTTAATAATCAACATTACTTACATGAATGTCATAGTAGTTCATAGAAAAGCTGTCCTTCATATAATTGACACTCATTGCACTGACGTAGGAAATGTTGGTACACTCTCTGTAATTCGCTGTTAATTGAGTTCTCGAGAGCCTCCAGAGAACCCTTTCTTTAAGGTTCCCCTCAAGTAAAAATCGCACGGCGCTAAAACTTACGACACATTTACTGCAAGACTTCTTCTTGAGAAGACAAGTCTCCACTAGGAAATATTGGTGTTTGTTCTATACCTAACCATGTTCATGCGATACGAGATAGGCTACAATACTTCAGCACAAGTCTTAATTATCTCAACTAAGGTATCTTGCCCGTTGCATATGTAATCAATGCTATGATAGCATCCAGGGCTTCCTGATCCGCTGCTTTTTAATTGGTACATGCTAGTTATCTGATCGTGACTCATCACGATCCGTCCACCACGCGGCCTCTGCATGGCTCCGTCATTTATACAGTAAAACCTCTCTAAAAGACCACCCCTTTTAAATTACCACCCCTCTTAAAGACCGATTGTTCTTGGAACCGATTTAAAACCTCATAAGGTCAATGTTTTTGTTACCTCTATTTAAGGATCACACCTCTGCCCGACCAAAGACCAGGCATTTTCTCAGTCTGACCTCTTTCAAAAGACCACTTCTCATCTGCCTTCCCATTGGAGATGGTGATGAGGGTGATGATGTAAACAATGGTTCTGATGGCACAGAACTGCATCAGCATACAATGTCATTAGAAAAAGTGTAAAAGGAAGATTGTAGTTTTACGTGACCGTGAATCTTGTGATTATGAGCCACGGGACCTCCTTTTTACGTGGAATCCGAACCACAGGACATGGCATTTCACTTCGAAAATCTCACAATTGAATGTTGTTTATAGTAGCTTGTTGAAATACAACGTGCTATAGGGATATTAAACATGAATATGAGGTGCCCTTTGCTAGTGCTACCTCTTTAAAAAAATTCATTCAATTCGGTTTCACCGTGTTTGAATTGATATGGGGAATGGATTTGCACACATACATGGCCGCTATTTGCAAACTATTGGGCTGATGACCTTGTAGTCAGTCATAAGATGCTTTCCGCAAAAAGGCATGCCGTTGCAAAATCTGATAGAGATAAAATTATTAGGTTGGTGGTAATTTGATTTAAGCTTTTAACATTTGGGTGGCCGTCATTCCGTTTCCGTCAAGATGGCGGCGATACAAAACATGACACAGAGGTGCCCTTTGCTAGTGCTACCTCTGTACCAAATTTCGTTCAATTCGGTTTCACCGTGTTTGAATTGATAGGGGGAATCTATTTGCACACTTACTTGGCCACCATCTGCAAACTATTGGGCTGATGATCTTGTAGATTGGTCCGAATATGCTTCCCACATAGAGATATGTTGTTGCAAAATTTGGTAGAGACTAGATTATTAGGTTGGTCGTAATTACATTTTTGCTTTTAACATTTGGGTGGCCGTGATTACGTTTCCGTCAAGATGGCGGTGATATAAAACATGACACTGAGGTGCCCTTTGCTAGTGCTACCTCTGTACCAAATTTCGTACCATTCGGTTTCACCGTGTTCGAATTGATAAGGGGAATCTATTTCCACACAAAGATGGCCGCCATCCGCAAAATATTAGGCTAATGACCTATTAGATTGGTCAAAGGATGCTCCCTCCATAAAGGTATGTTGTTGCAAAGTTTGGTAGAGATCGGATAGTTATGTTAGTCGTAATTTGATTTAAGCTTTAAACATTTGTGTGACCACCATTACGTTTCTGTCAGTATGGCGGCGATATAAATCATGACACTGAGATGCCCTTTGCTAGTGCTACCTCTGTACCAAATTTCGTTCCATTCTGATTCACCGTGTTCGAATTGATAGGGGGAATCGATTTTTACACAAAGATGGCCGCCATCCGCAAACTATTAGGCTAATGACCTATTAGATTGGTCAAAGGATGCTCCCTCCATAAAGGTATTTTGTTGCAAAATTTAATAGAGATCGGATGATTATGTTAGTCGTAATTTGATTTAAGCTTTGAACATTTGTGTGGCCGCCATTACGTTTCTGTCAAGACGGCGGCGATATAAAACATGACACTGAAGTGCCCTTTGCTAGTGCTACCTCTGTACCAAATTTCGTTCCATTCGGTGTCATCGTGTTTGGATTAATAGGGGGAATCGATTTTGACAAAAAGATGGCTGCGATCCGCAAACTATTAGACTAATGACCTATTCATTTGGTCAAGGATGCTTCCTCCATAAAGGTATGTTGTTGCAAAATTTGGTAGAGATAGGATGATTAGGTTAGTCGTAATTTGATTTAAGCTTTGAACATTTGTGTGGCCGCCATTATGTTTCCGTCAAGATGGCGGCGATATATTACATGACACTGAGGTGCCCTTTGCTAGTACCAAATTTCGTTCCATTCGGTTTCACCGTGTACGAATTAATAGGGGGAATCTATTTTCACACAAAGATGGCCGCCATCTGCAAACTATTAGGCTGATGACCTATTAGTTTGGTCAAAGGATGCTTCCCCCATGAAGGTATGTTGTTGCAAAATTTGGTAGAGATCGGATGATTAGGTTAGTCGTAATTTGATTTAAGCTTTGAACATTTTGGTGGCCGCCATTACGTTTCCGTCAAGATGGCGGCGATATAAAACATGACACTGAGGTGTCCTTTGCTAGTGCTACCTTTGTACCAAATTTTGTTCAATTTGCGTTCACCGTGTTCGAATTGATAGGGGGGACAGACATTCAGATTACACACACTCACACACAGACACACACACAGACACACACACAGACAGACACACTTTTTTTTCGCCCTGTGTTGATCTCATAAGTCTACTTTCATTTTTTGCAAAAATCGAAAGTAGGCTAATAATCTGAAACTGAGATCAATTCGTGACTTTTTAAATGACACAGCTCAGAAAATAACTAATTGTAAAATGTGTACTAAAAGTGAACCAATGCAGATAAATTGTAATCAAGTATGTGTTCCAACTGCACTTTATTATTAATGCAGTATACAATTATTTTTAATGCCTACCGCTATTAAGAGACCACCCGTCTAAAAGGCCAATTTTCCATGGAACCGTCACCGGACTCTTAATAGAGGTTTCACTGTAGTAGAATTTCACTGTACATAGATGATAGGGTCGAATAATTGTTTTTCAACGTATCTGAATATTATTGGCAGATACACTGAGTGCAACGACGTTCAGAGTCATCCTAATGATAATAATAATGTTATTGGTTTTACGTCCCCTATTAACGACTGATGCTTTAGAGATGCCGGGTTGCCGGAATTTTTCCCGAAAGGGGATCTTTGACGTGCCAGTAAATCTACTAACACGGCTGTCTTGCATTTGCTCATCCTCAAATGCCAACTGACTGCATGAGGATTCGATCCTGCAACCTTGAGCACCGCAGGCAAGAACGTTACCGCTGCGCCACGCAACCAGTCTCATCATATCGAGCAAAATACGAGCTCGATCATCCAGGTGACCCCTTCATGGTATTATTAACATTAGTATGTTCTTTGCCTTTGTGCACCTCGTTTGTTTTACAGAAATTAATGTCTAAATACTGCAATGACCATATTGCATACAATACAATACAATAACGCTATATCAAAGTTCCAACGTTCACCACTAGGTGCCAGTGATATCTGGTAGCGAAAGTTGGAGCTACTTGAAATTGAACGGAACTTGTAGCTCACCCTAAGGGTGTCCGCTTGAAGAAACTACAGCCCCTGGTGAGCCGAACATGTCCCCGGACACTCCCGGCACCAAAAGCCATACGCAAAATAAAGCAAAATAAAATAGAATAGCCGGTTTCCAAAAATAAATTAACATAAAATACCGATGAGTACCAATGCCAATAAAAATAAATTAATCACATTAATTATTTAAACTGAAGCCTCCGTGGCTTAGGCGGCAGCACACCGGCCTCTCACCACTGGGTCCGTGGTTCAAATACCGGTCACTCCATGTGAGATCTGTGCTGGACAAAACGGAGGCAGACAGGTTTTTCTCCGGGTACTCCGGTTTTCCCTGTCAAAATTTCATTCCAGCAACACTCTCCACTATCATTTCATTTCATCTGTCATTCATTTAATCATTGCCCCAGAGGAGTGCGTCAGGCCTCGGCAGCCGGCACAATTCATATCCTCGCCGCTAGATGGGGGTTTCATTCATTCCATTCCTGACCCGGTCGGAGACTGGAAGCAGGCTGTGGATTTTCATTTTCAATTATTTAAGTTAAACTATTTTCGGCCACATTATGTCCCTCCTAAGTAATTGCTCTTTCTTTTAATAAAAGAAGAAGAAAACAAATATAATTGCGGCAATGTGATTTTTACAGTTGAATTTAACCTTTGAAAATAAAATAAGTCGCCTCCGTTGCGTAGCGGTCAGCATGGTTAGCTGCCGCCCCAGAGGTCCTGGGTTCGATTCCCGGCTCTGCCACGAAACTTGAAAAGTGGTATGAGGACTGGAACTGGGTCTACTCAGCCTCGGGTGTTCCAAATGAGTAGAGGGGGTTCGATTCCCACCTCAGCCATCCTCGAAGTGGTTTTCCGTGGTTTCCCACTTCGTCTTCGGGCAAATGCCGGGATGGTACCTTCTTCAAGGCCACGGCCGCCTTCTTCCCTCTTCCTTGTCTATCCATCCTGACCATCCATTACCTTCCCTCATGAGGCCCCTGTTCGCTTTGCAGGTGAGGCCGCCTGGGCGAGGTGCCAATCACAGCTCACCAGTTGTATCCACTCCGATTATATGTTCCCAGCTCTAGGACACTGCCCGTAGAGGCGATAGTGGTGAGTTCCCTCGCTGAGTCCGTGGGTTCCACCAACCTGGAGGGTAAACGACTAAGAAAGAAGTAGAAGAAGAAGAAGAAATAAAATAAGGAATATATCAAAATATTAGAAAATCTGGTCTCTTACAAATATGTGCCTTAAAATGATGAAAATATAAAATAATTTAGTGAAAAAGACATATCTAAATAGTTGGTGATTGTAAATTACTATCATACAGACTAAAAATATATATATATTCCAGTTTAAAATATCCTGTGACGGTAGCACGTTGTCGAAAATAGGCTCTTTGAGGAGCGGAGCAAGGTTGGAATGTGTAAGGTTCTTGCACCTTCCTGCTGCAAAGACAAATTTTAACGTGAATTGTCTTTAACAAAGAATTGTTGTTTCAGAAAAGGTTGTATTTATACATGTGCTATTGAGTTATCTTTTGTCGTTTTTATAGGTGCGCGTGACATTTCTATTATGTTAATACTGTATGTTACTATGATGCAATGAATTCAATAGTGTTGTGATTCGACCCAGTCATCAATGCAGCAGCGAATTGGTGTGTCCCCAGGCATGAGTTCCACATGCACATGGTATCGACTGGGTCATTCCCTTAACCCCCTATAAATGTGTAATAGGAAATCCGGAATATCCTAAATATTAATGCGATAATCATACAAATGTACAATGCCCAGTGAGGATGGATTGTATGCAAAGCAATCAATTCGGAATAAGTGGTACAGAACCGCACAAAATATCCGTGCGAGGAACCACCTCGGTCAATAAACAAGTACCAGGTGAGTTAGCCGTGGTCGTTACGGCATGGCTGTAGGCACTCGCTCATATCCGGGAGGCGAGGAGGTTCGAATCCCCTCGCCGGCAACATTGAAGATGGTCTTCTGTGGTTTCCCATCTTCCTTCCAGGCAAATGCCGGGCTTGGTCCCTAACTATAGGCCACGGCCGCTACCTTCCAATTCCTCGTCCTTACAATCACACTTTCCTCCCCAGACAACACTCCACACGGGACGGTACGTGTAGCTCACCCCATGGGTGTCTGCCTAGGAGCAGCTACAAACTGGCGAGCCAAACATGTCCTCGGACACTCCCGGCACTAAAAGCCATACGCTAAAAAAGTGGCAACAGGAGTACTCTAATACTGCATGCCAAGTAGGCCTACAGCACAGCGTTTCCGCAGCCGTGAAATGAATATCAATGATACGCAATTATTGGCAGTTATTGTTATCATATTACATAATGGCGCTCTTTATCTGTTCAAGGCTACTTTGCATATTATCATATTCAAAAATAAACTGGGCCCATGAATTCTTTCAGGGTTAACATAAAACAATGAAGAGCAGTGCATTTCCCGCATTCCTAAATGTAGAGATAATGTGAAAGAATGTTGGTTGTTGCCAGCAGATAAGGGATTAGGAGCCCATGCGGGTATAAGACAAGGTACCGGACATTGTCCTTAGTGCCCTTCCAGTTTGAATTCCAAGAAGGCTCTGACATAGGCAGGCAAAACTACAGACAGCGAACCAACGAACTGTACATAGTGTTCTCCCACAATTTGGTCACAAAGGGCTCGGACTATGACGGGCCCAATGAAATGCAGTGAACAATATTACAGGAAGCTCTGACAAGTGGCGTACAATACTATAGAAGGCTGTGACAAGTACCGAACACTATTGCAGAAGGCTCTGGCAAATAGTGAACAACATTGCATAATGCTCTGACTAGGGCGGGCCCAATGGCAAGCACCGAACACAATTGCAGACGGCTCTGACAATTAGTGAACAATATTATAGAAGGCTCTGACAAGTACCGAACACTATTGCAGAAGGCTCTGACAAGTACATATTGAACAATATTATAGAAGGCTCTGACAAGCACCGAACACTATTGCAGAAAGCTTTTATTTGCGGGGACCTACACACAGACACACACACACGCATACATACCCACACACACACACGGACAAAAGGTGATCTCATAAGCCTATTTTTCATAAATGAAAATAGAATGCAAATGAATGTTTCTTGATAGGTTGTTTGGTTTTCCCGTCTGCGTTCATGTACATTCATCCGATTGCGATGAAACTTTGGTGAGATGTTGTGTACACTCCCACAAATGTTACTGAATTAGTAAATCCATTTTAAAATAGGTGATGCGAGTGTCGTCTCAACAAATGAATGTTGGCATGCGAATCGTTTCAACGTATGAATTTTGATTAGTTGTCGTGTGCACGCCTGCGATAGTTACTGAATTATTAAATCCATTTCGTAATATGTGGCAAGCGGATCGTTTCAACAAATGAGTGTTGGCGCGCTAATCGATTCAACAAATTAACTTTGGTGAGTTGTTTTGCGCCCGCCCGCGAAGGTTTCCAAATTTGAAATGCCTTCTCACAAATATGGTGCACGAGTCGTTCCAACAAAGCAGAAAGCAGAAAGCTCTGACAAGTAGTGAACAATAGGCATTGCAGAAGGCTCTGACAAGTTGCGAACAATATTACAGAGGGCAGGTGAGCTATTGCATGCTCCATTGTGGATTCCGACTTCCATGGCCAAACGAAGGGCCTCCATGGCTTGCACGGAAATGGCTTAAAAGGCTTTTACGTGTTTGAAATGATTAAAGGTCTCATCTTCTTTATCTAGAACTTACACTAAGTTTTCCATTAGTTATAATTTAACATGAAGTGGAGTCAAAGTGATTTTAATCAGTGTTTTCACATTGTATTTCCCAGCTGTTATGAAAAGTAAAGATTTCCATTTTGTGATGTTTCTAAAATCAAAGATTTGTTTTATACTAGCTGTGGCCGGCATGCATTGCAATGCAAATCAAAGAACTAAAGTGTTTGTGTTTAATTTTGTTTACACAAAGCACATTGTATTAATCTCCTGTACATGTTTTCAGGATTAGTGTACAATCGTGTTGACCGACTGAAAAACATTAAACTACGTTGATTACACAATATGTTTTGCTTTTCCGTCTGGTGAGTGCTTGAATAAATCAGAAAACTTTCCGACGGGTGTGTAGCTGTCCATGTGAGAAGCATGGGTTCTCCAAATCTATTCCACACATTTGTAAGGATAGTCCCTGGGCTTTGTTGACAGTCATCGCAAATACCAGCCGCTCCGGTAACGGCAAAAGTTTGGAAACACAAAACTTGCCCCGAAACTGTATACAATGCATACATTTTTTGAAACGACTCAAGGCCCACCTGTTGTACAATTAATTTACGAATCCAGAAACCTTTGCAGGCGTACACAACAGCTGATCAAAGTTAATTTGTTGGAACGACGCGTGCACCATATTTGTGAGAAGGCATTTCAAATTTGGAAACCTTCGCGGGCGTGCGCTAAACAACTCACCAAAGTTAATTTGTTGAAACGATTAGCGCGCCAACACTCATTTGTTGAAACGATCCGCGTGCCACACTTTGTGAAATGGATTTAATAATTCAGTAACTATCGCAGGCGTGTACACGACAACTAATCAAAATTCATACGTTGAAACGATTCGCATGCCAACATTCATTTGTTGAGACGACACTCGCATCACCTATTTTAAAATGGATTTACTAATTCAGTAACATTTGTGGGAGTGTACACAACATCTCACCAAAGTTTCGTCGCAATCGGATGAATGTTCATGAACGCAGACGGGAAAACCAAACAACCTATCAAGAAACATTCATTTGTATCCTATTTTCATTTATGAAAAATAGGCTTATGAGATCACCTTTCGTCCGTATATGTGTGTGTGTGTATGCATGTGTGTGTGCGTGTGTGTCTGTGTGTAGGTCCCCGCAAATAAAATCTAAATGGCTGGAGCGATTTCAATGAAACTTGGTCAGGTCATAGTACTATTTTGTGTGACCCCGACCGTGTCCTTCACATTTTATTACGTCTCGCCAATCCAACATGGCGGCAGTGCGAAATATTTCACCGGGATTCCATATCTCCCAAACTATTACGGTACATATGTCACCCTGAAATTTTGTATGGTGATAAAGGGCTAGAAGTTCACGTAAGTGATTTTCGAAAACTTTTTAAGTTCAAAACGAACATGGCGGCTAAGCAAAGTTGAAACAATTTAAATAGAATTTTCTTGCAATTTAACCATCCAAGCGCAATGAAACATGCTACAGAAAATGTTTATACACATAGTAATGCACTCACTTTTAATTTAGTTCAATTGTTTACATAACCTATCAGCCTCCGTGGCTTAGGAGGCAGCACGCCGGCTTCTCACCGCTGGGTCCGTGGTTCAAATCCCGGTCACTACATGTGAGATTTGTGCTGGACAAAGTGGAGGCAGACAGGGTTCTCTCCGGGTACTCAGGTTTTCCCTGTCACAAATTTAATTCCAGCAACACTATCCACTATCATTTCATTTAATCTGTCATTCATTTGATCATTGACCCAGGGGAGTGCAACAGGCTTCGGCAGCCGGCACAGTTCATATCCTCGCCGCTAGATGGGGGTTTCATTCAGTCCATTCCCTGACCCATTCGATCGACTGGAAGCAGGCTGTGGATTTATTTGTTTACATAATCTCAAGATGGCGGCTGTGCGAAATTTTAGAATTAAGTTTCTATTTCTTGTGGCCTTATCAAACGATCAAAGTCAACGTTTGAATAATGAACCGACACAATAATCGTCATCTAATAGTGCATAACTCTATGGCCTACATATATAACAATCCAACATGGCGACCATCCGAAATATTTAGACGGTTCTCAATATCTTCTAATCAATTACAGCAATCAAACTGAAATTTTGTAAGCTGATCGAGACAATTAACATAAGTAGGATATATGAAAATAAGATATGTAGTTCTTCATGGAACTACTTGTTTATAATATGTAGAGAAAGCTCTGTATAGGTTTTATTTATAAGAGAGTTATTTATTTCAATATGTACATTGTAGAAACAAACTGACAAATATTGTGGATCCCCATATTGCTGTTCAGCTATAGCATCAGGTACCAGGAACTTGCTAATGCGTACTAAAGCGCCAATTACGCCGGCTGATTGTATGTTGCGAACTTCACCAAGGCCGCACTGGTCTGTAAACAAAAACTTCAGAATTGTTTGTTTTGCTAATATCAAGTGTCTGTTAGGAGGCACAAATGAGGTTAGTGGCCGACATGGGACACTGATGAGTCGTCGTGGCTGTCTCTCAATATCAATCAGTTGCGGAGGGGGGATAGAAAATCTCAGCATACCCTTGCTCCAATGTTCCAAAGAAAATAACGTTCAGATACTCAAAATCCTCATACGCTCGTAAATTTAAAACTGACAAGGATTTGAATTGAGATCAGACCTCAATTTTTTCAAACGAAAAAGAGTTTCTTTCTGATTTATATATAGTACATACCGTACTAGCAGTTCTGTCCGGCGTTATTCGGGTTCATCATTACAAGATAAGGAATCTTGATTCTTCCCACTTCATCACGAGCTGTGAAATAACGCCTGAAATCGAATATATAATGTGCGTTATCTTTTGGTAACTGTCGTTTAAATTAATGTGGTAATTTTATTAACTTATTTGATTTATGATGAAACATAGGGCAGATATAACCAGCATTCCTATCTGAATCTTACATCTCATTGTTGCAAATATCAGTAATATGAGCGAAAATGTTTCCATACAAAATGCTGGCACTTAATTTCATATTCCATGCACATGTTCAATCTGAAATGACTCTTTTAACAATTTAAATTATTGAAATTTAATTCGCTATCAACAAAATGGGATGCAATATATTTCATTGGCCAACAAAAAAAAAACAAGGTGCCAGGGAAATTGCATCGAATATGGGGTATTTTGGTAATGGTGAATATGAATCTCGTATTGATTTTTAGCCTACTTTCGATTTTTGCAAAAAATGAAAGTAGACTTATGAGATCAACACAGGGCGAAAAAAGTGTGTCTGTCTGTGTGTGTGTATGTGTGTGTGTGAGTCTGTGTGTGTGTGTGTGTGTGTGTGTCTGTGTCTGTGTGTGTGTGAGTGCGTGTACTCTGAATGTCTGTCCCCCCCCCCCTATCAATTCGAACACGGTGAATGTGAATTGAACGAAATTTGGTACAAAGGTAGCACTAGCAAAGGACACCTCAGTGTCATGTTTTATATCGCCGCCATCTTTACTAAAACTGAATGGCGGCCACTCAAACGCTCAAAACGTAAAATCAAATAACGACTAACCAAATCATCCGATCTCTATCAAATTTGGTAACAACATACCTTCGTATAGGATGCGTCTTGTGACCAAACTACAAGGTCGTCCGCCATACCATTTCAGGATGGCGGCCGTGCGAATTACGCAAACTTTATAATCCATATCATGGGACCCACCAGTTCCGATTATCGAGCCGAGAATCGTTTTAACTGTTCTAAAGGAAGAGGCACGTTCGAAATTAAAAGTTTATTTTGTAATACTATAGTGCAGACGTGATTTTAAAAAGCTGAGCCGATTCAGTAATAAGACAAGATGGCAGCGGATATCTTGTGCCTGACTTATATTTCACTAATTTGAGTATTGCATGCAATATAGCGTACTGATACAAAATAAATAAACGTTGTATGAAATGCATTATATATAAATAATATACTCCAGTGATGAAATCGTTTAGTATAAATCATTATATGCTAACAAGTTCTATGTAAGTCATTTTATATAGAACGATATTCGTTGACACAATTAGCTCAGTGGTAGAGCGTTAGCCTATCGCTCAAATGCCTATGGTTCAAACCCGATCAGAGCTAGGTTTTTTGCTTGAAATGTTATATGTTTATTGTTTTGTAATGACTCAGATGTTTTAAAATTAAGCGTTATATTGTGCATATTATGGTGTAAAATATATATTTAATTAAAACATAATTCGCCAGCAGATTTACTCGAGACATCTAGCTGCCAAAAAGGTAACTGCACGCTGACCTACTTATTAACTTCCAGATTTTATTGAAAAGTTTCTTCTTCTGGCCGCTAGAATGCACCCGCTCTGTTAGGATTATATTGTTCGATATTTCACCACTAGATGTCACGACTAGTCTACGTGGGGCTCCATTGATTACTATACCATTGGCATTCTATGCGCATCGAATTTGAAGAATGACAAGATGATACTACGATACATTTTTACTTTTTATTTTAAAGGGTTTGTAACAGCCTATTGTGCGTTATTTGAAAATATTAATTGAAGTAAAGAACAAAACGATTTCACATAGTATCTGAACTCTACCGTTGGTGCTAGTTCAGGATATTAATTAATACTTTTATTTCAGCCAAATACCAATCGAAAATATCCACATAGTTGGTATACACACGTCTCTGTAGGGTCATGGAAAGATTTGTTAATTCAATTAGGGTTGTGAAAGTCATACGCAGCCAGACGTGTAAAGACATGCCTTAACTCAAAGTTGGATGTTGCCCGCGTCAGGCCGATTATGTAATAATAATAATAATAATAATAATAATAATAATAATAATAATAATAATAATAATGATAATAATAATGTTATTGGTTTTACGTCCCTTTTAACTACTGTTGCTTTTAGAGACGCCGGGGTGCCAGAATTTTGTCCCGAAGGGGATCTTTAACGTGCCAGTAAATCTACTAACACGGCTCCCTCGCATTTGTGCACCCTCAAATGCCAGCTGACTGCACCAGGATACGAACCTGAAACATACGGTCCAGCAAGCGAGAACGTTACCGCTGAGCCACGCCGCCAGTCCGGTCGATTATGTCTTCAGATCCATAACATTCTTTAGATACTTCTTATCTTTCTTTCTTCAATGATGGTAGCAGTTTTTATCTAGGTTGTGGCGTTTGGTAGAGGTAAATCGTTTCTAAGGTCTTCAACAAAGAATAGTTCTATTATACTCTTTGATAATAACAACGAGTTATAACTATACTCATACGTTTAGGAGAAAGTAGACTATATGTTCTTTACTGAATATCTTGTTACAGATTGGCTTTAGTTTAGAAGATACAGGTTGTTCATAAAATTAACCTTGTATTCTGACATTACCTGTATCCGCTGATTATGGAGGCGAATATTTCTTTAAAAATTTATTTTGATTGTTTATTGTCATGTAACATTACATTATGTCAAATTAAACATTAACTTTACATGTTATTTATTTGTGGTAGTGAAATATGAAATATAAGTTCTTCACAACGAGGTTGTATGAACTGTCCTGATGAGTTATGTTATGTGTATGGTGAATACAGACTGTTTTCAGACTGTTTGTGAGTAGATTATACTTTTCATATTTATTTTCCTGTATTAAAAATATTTTCCTGTTGGACTTTCAATATCTCAAAAACTAGGGCCAATTGAGCAAAACCGTTAACATATTCGGAATCAGCATCCAAAAGTCAACCTAAAATTACTCCGATCTGACTGGTACCAAAATGGTTGTTGACCAGTGTTATTCTTTTCGAATTACTACTACCTTTTTCTTTGATATTTAGCTCTGAACGAATACAGTATATGCCTTGGCAGTGGGGAGAAAAGTACATATTTTGTTATCCTTCAAGGAGAGTTCGGTATATTCCAGCTTGTTTATGTACAATATTTGCATTTTTCTGAATATTTTGGCGTATCAAAGTCAACCCCTGGCACTATACAGCCCATGACGGGCTAAGGCCGACCAAGCGACCGCTGCCCAGCCATTCGGCCTGCAGATATTGGGGTTACGCGTGATCAGGGCGTCGGGTCCCCTCGGCCGTTAATCTTGATATTCGAGATCGGGGCGCTGTCTCACTGTCAGACAGCTACTCAATTGTCCTCACGAGGCTGAGTGCACCCCGTTCCAACCCTCACGTCAGTTTTAATATTGTAAAAGTATTTTTAAATTTCTTTGCTGGATATTCTTTACGATAAATATTCACAATATAGAATCGAATGTTCTCGAAAGAAAACATGTATTGTCCATTGGGCCAATATATTTTAACACACACACAAAAAAAAAGATAAAATGGTCCGGCTGACTCAAAACAAATTGCTAGCGTTTCGCCCCAGTGTACCATTGGGCTTTTCAGTTGGTGTGGTACAACTCACTAAGACGCGTAGTTAGTACACACTCAGAAGGCTATTGCAAGACGTTTCGATACATGTGTAACTACGTCACGAGCAATGCCAGTGCACTACGGGAGTCAAAGCTCCCTTTCCAAAGCAATAAAAACCTTACCTTAGCATTGATATAGAACCGAATGTTCTCGAAAGAAAACATGTATTGTCCGTTGAACCAATATATTTTAACACAAAATATCATAAAATGGTCCGGCTGACTCAATACAAATTGGCAAGTTTTGTGTATTCTGTGTGCTTATTCTTTATGTAATCTTCCTCTCACCCCCAGTCTAGACATTCTCATTCTTCGAGGAGTCAAATTACCCACCTTGCATTTTAGAGCTTTTAATTCTCTTTCCTTTACCTCACTTTCCTCTTACCTGCCCAAAAAAGGCGCATTGTCTCTCTACCTACGCATAGCCAGCCCTAGCGGTACCAGTCAGCCATGTAGTGACGATCAGAGGAACGTTCCTACATTTCACTGCCACAATCTATTAGCAATATCAACTGTCAATAAGGCAACGTTAAAAAATGGCTTCGAAGCTCTGTCACAATTTATTAGATCACATTAGGCTTTGGTGGCGTAGTGGGTAGCATACTAAACTGCTATGCCCAAGATCGCGGGTTCAAACCCGGCCAAAGTCGTCGGATTTGTAAGAGCGTTAAAATCCTTCAGTATGCCTTCCTTCGGTGGGGATGTAAAGTCCATTTGAGGTTTGAAGCCATTTTTCAGTGTTGCCTAAGTAAACAAAAGTTTGGTGCTTTTTAGTCGGTCAACACGAATGTACCTAAAAAGAGCTGGGATATGCCCTAATCCTAAAATAAATTACATTGTTAATATTTTTCACCTGTATTCTCAAACATAGATGTCATAGCCTAAGTGTAATGGATGTGATGATGATCGCTTGACGATCGAAACTGGTCATCCTAGTGTATTCATTAATCTCATATAATTTATTTCAGGATTAGGGCATAAACAAGCTCTTTTTGGGTACATTCGTGTTGACCGACTGAAAAGCACCAAACTTTTGTTTTGTTTTTGCCATGCCGTTGATTTATGGCATGTAAAAGAACCTACCACTACAATTGGTAGTGTGTAGCAAAATGTGTAGGTTATAGCCTATTTGGCTGGTTAGAAACGCTCTATCAAGTTCCAACATTCGCCGCTAGGAGTTAGTGACAGTAGCATCTGGTAGCCAACGTTGGAACTATTGTAGGTCTACTTGAAATTGAACTTGTTGGGAGCCCACAGGCGTTAAATTAAAATACCGTGCTATGGTCACTTGACTGCAATTCATATAAAATAAAATTATTCTTCAGACAACGTACGGACGGTTCCTGGTGAAGCGTTTTAACGTGGCATGGATCCAAAAGAATAGGCTATTATGAATAGTGTTCCAGGACGAGGACGCCGTAATCTACGTTTTTTTCTAGTCTTTGCACTCCGCCCGTGAATATACAGGCCGTAAATCAGAGGTGGGCACAATTCGGCTTATTGAGCAGCGCTCCCGCTCCGGCAGGAGAAAGAGCCGAGTATGCGCTCTCACCGAAGTTAACCTTGCAGCTGCTTGCACAGCTTGCCGCTACAAGCCGCGTATTACAACAGCTTTATACTTGTGCATTAGATGATTAGATTATGGCGCTATGTACATACGTTTAATTATATTTCTTTTATTAGGTTCTGCGTAGGAAACATAAATAATTACTTCGACAGCTGATAAGTACACACTCCTTTGACCACTACCGATAGTCCTGAAACGACAATAAGCCAACCTAACAACTTGTTTGGAACACAAGGAACGAAAACTTGCAGTACGAGTACAGAAATCAATACACGAATAGATATCATTCACCATAAACAAAAATATAGGCCTATGTGTTCTTACATGTCTGAACTATCATTCTGCAGATGATGAGGAGGTGTGCGTATCCTTTCGCTGAAGCAGACGGGTTGCATTTGTAGCTATCGATCTTGCACTTGCGATTCGAAGAACGGCAGTGAGATGTGCGTCAGTTAGAGTGGCTCTTCGTGGAGATTTATTTAACTTAATTAGAGAGAACAGTTTCTCACACAGATATGTTTAACCAAACATTGATAGATGTTTGGCAGTCATTTTGTGCATGTTTGGGAAATCTGTTCGCAAAAACTGTTCATAAAAATGTGCTAAGCTTGTTCGTGAGTCATATTTAGCGTACAGTCGTAGACATAATATAGGCCGACTCAGACCGGTACAATGCTGTACCTATGCTTGCGCCTTGACTGCGCATAATGCCATCTACTGTCGACCAAAGTATTTTGTGTACTCGAGTTTGAAGGTTGTTTGTGAAGTAACCAATAGACATACATAAAATCCAATACCATCAACATTTTCGTCGTTCTATTTTACGTTAGTTCATGTAGGTTTGGAAATTTTAATTTATATTTTAATATTTTTTATCGCAGTTGGAACACAAAAAGTGCACGTTTTTAAGCGGGTTTCAACCATGCGTCACATTTAAGAATTATCATCTCAAAAGCCCGTCATCAGATCCAATCCAAATGTTAACACAATATACATTGGAATGTTATATAACTGGTTTATTAATTTCACAATTTTGTGTGCCCAAGAAGCAAAGTTGTTATTGTTGTAGGGTAACTTTTTCTCGGCTCGGGGTGGTTGGGAAATGTAGTTCTTGTGCCCACACGCATCATGGCGCGTCTCGCTCTGAAGTGATGGGCTACATCTCAGCAACGCTGTACTGCTTTTTCCGGAGCGGCTAGCTGGTGAACCATGTGTTATTTCCTCGTACAAATACAAACCGATATAAAATAAGTGAATTAATTTACGTATTTCACAGTCATACAGTATAACGTTTTGATGTATAACGATTACAACGCAACCAAGAACTACATTTTTCAACCACCCCGAACTGAGAAAAAGTTATCTTACAAAAATGATAACAACATTGTTTCTTGGACATACACATTTTTGAAATTAATAAACCAGTTATACAACAATCCAATGTATATTGTGTTAAAATTTGGATTCGATCTGATGACGGGTTTTTGAGATAATAATTCTTAAATGTGACGCATGATTGAAACCCGCTTAAAAACGTGCACTTTTTGTGTTCCAACTGCGATAAAAAATATTAAAATATAAATTAAAAATTCCAAACCTACATGAACTAACGTAAAATAGAACGACGAAAATGATGATGTTATTGGATTTTATGTAGGTCTATTGGTTACTTCACATACAACCTTCAAACTCGAGTGCACATAATACTTTGGTCGACAGTAGTCGCTCCAGCACAAACTATTAGCGAGCAGTCAGCTGGTCCCGGCTCCTTGGCTCCGCTCGCGCTCATGCAGTTGGCTCCGTAAATGGTGGTAAATAAACCCGTCACCGCAAATATAGGCTATCTGAAAAAACATTAGATATTGAAAATCAACCAGCGAGGGCATGGTGGCGTAGCGGTCAAGCTATTTGCCTCTCACCTAGATGGACCGGTTTTGATTCCCGGTCAATACATGTGAGATTTTCGAAGTGAAATGCTATGTCCTGTGGTTCGGATTCCACGTAAAGAGGAGGTCCCGTGGCTCATGATCGCGAGATTGACCGTCACGTAAAACTACAAGCTTCCTTCCTATTGAAAAACAACCTTCACAGTCATGAAGAGGCTCATTAAAGTCAATAATATGGGTTATTTAAAAACGTAAGCAAACATTATTTCCAACATAAACGCATGTGTTTTAAGTGGACATCCCTATTATGATCTTTACCACGTTCTAATATATAAGGTGCATTCAAAAAGTAAAGAGCAGGAGGCATAATTACAGAAACCAGTACCTGTATGTTAGAAGTATTGGCCCTGGCTGTTGAGGCACTTGTCCCACTGTGACACGAGGCGGTGAATGGCTGTCTCATAAAATTCCCTGGGCTGCGATGTGGCCCAGTTCCGCTCGTACAGATGGACGTCGGCGTCCGAGGTGAATCGTTGGCCCCGCAGAGCTCTTTTCAGGGGACCAAACATGGCGTAATCACAGGGAGAGAAGTCTGGACTCTATGGAGGGTGGCCGAGAACCTCCCATTTTGAATTTCTGCAGGAGTGCCGCGACTGTGATGGCCGTATGAGGTCGTGCATTGTCGTGGAGCGACCACGGCGGCTATGGCGTTCACTGTCACTCGGCGGTCCTGGGTGATGAGTGCATCAACCAGCTGGACGTTGTCATCGGTAATGCAGGGGGATGCTCCAGACAGGGCATCATCGGCTAACGACACCAGTCCTTCCCTGAAGCGCTTGCGCCACGCCTTGACCCTTGCAAGGGACGTGTAGTGTTCGCCGTACACTTGTGACATTCGGCGATGAATGTCCATTCCCCCTACTCCTTCCGCTGTCAGAAACCGAACAACACCTCTTTGCTCCTCCGTTGACGCCTCCATGTCACTGTTTGCAATGCGACTGGCAGCGTTGGACGATTGATGCATGCTGCTGCTCGCTTTGTATCGTCACGTGACGTGCACGCGTGCCCTCTAGTGACGGGCTGTGACCTTCCACACTCTGGTCGGAACCACACCTCGTTATACACGCCACGATTAGCCTATGTAGTCACCGGTTTGCGCATTCCAGCCTCCAGCTCGTTACTTTATGAACGCACCTTATATTTTGAAACTTACCGATGTAACAAAAGAACGGTGAACTGCATTGGCAACGTAAGCTTATAAATAAATCAATAAAATGGAGCATACAAAATAATCCTTTCTTGCTGTTATTTCTTAATAAGAGAACGATGAGATGCGTTGCCAACGTAAGGTCATAAAATCAATAACCCTTCGATAAACTGTTGTTCTTTCTTAACTAAACTAGGATGAAATGCGTTGCCTACGCAAGTTAATAAAAATTCAATGACACGGGGCATAATACCAATAATCCTTTGTTGCTACTATTTGTTAATAAAAGAACGATGAAATGCGTTACCAACGTAAGCTTATGAAAATCACTAAAATGGAGCTTAGAACCTATAATCCTTCGTTATTGTTCTTTCTTAATTAACAAAGGATTAAATGCGTTGCCTAGGTAAACTTATAAAAATATATACGAGCCTTACAGTAGTCGCATATGATCATGTGACATGTTATCCTACAATGTGTGTCCCGGGAGCGCAAATCCCTTGTTAACAGTGAACTCTGTTGGTCATTGAAATAACTACTTGTAAAACTCCAATGCCAAATCCTGACCGTAATAAAACATAATTGTTATTTGCTGAGACGTTGTATCTTAATCGATTGATGATTCTCCCAGTGATACGTTTAGACCAACGAAGTTTCAATTATTGTTAGTAGTCGGTGTTAATAAACTGAATTCCTACGTTGTTTGGAGTGTTTGTTGATGCGATATAGATTCCCCATAGCCACATGGCCTACAGTACGTCGTTGTACTGATCTCCGCCACCACGCGCGCTCATTGTTTCCGTCCCATGCACTTCCGTCCCATCCTATTCCGTCCCATCCACTTCCGTCTCTTTTCCAAAATCACTCCCACAAAAATGTCCAGCTACCGAGTGTCACAAAAATATCCAGATACCGATTGGAAAGATGTTACACATCAAAAATTAACTTAATGGAGCATGTAACCAATAATCCCTTGTTGCTGTTCTTCGATAATAAAATAATGAAGGGAAGCGAAAAGGAAGGTGTGCTGAGACCTCAGGGACAACAGATATGGAACTTTGTTTTCGAAACAGAGCAGTATAATTGGCTGGGTTTACCCAAGTTATTACACGTTATTGGTGCAGATGGAAAGAATAGCTTATGAGTGAAATAGTCACGCACACAGGGATACGGGGCTGGAATGTTCAAGCCCATTATTGAGAGATACAAACATCAACCATAATTTGGTGTAGCAGACATGTCAGAGCGTGCAGACATTGTTTGTTAATTTGGAAGGAATAATGCACGGAAGAAAGACTTCGGGCGATGCTGACGACACTTTAGCAAGAAATTGCAAAGTACTTGGACATTGGCAAGTCAATATGAGTGATTATTAGCGCGCGAGGTGAAGTTCATAACCGTGGACAGTTCGCCTTGACTTAGGTTCCCTCGTTAACAGTGCAGCGGCCTTGCCTTGGCACGCACTAAACATACACTAACCGAGCGTCGCATCGCTCGCGTCCTAATGAACAACCGGAGATCTTCCCGGGATAGGCTTATGATTGTTGTTGTTTGAGTATTCAGTCTTTCGACTGGTTTGATGCAAATCTTCATGCTTCCCTGTCCTGAGCTAATCGTTTCATCTCTATATAAGTTAGCTACCACGCCCTACATCCGAGCCAATCTGTTTAACATATTCTAACCTTGGTCTACCCTTACTGTTCTCATCCTCGACCCTTCCTTCCATATATATATATATATATATTAGCGTATGGTTTTTAGTACCGGAAGTGTCCGAGGACATGTTCGGCTCGCCAGAGTTTGTAGCTGCTTCTAATCGGACACCCATGGGGTGAGCTACAAGTACCGTCAAGTGTGGAGTGTTGTCTGGGGAGGAAAGTTTTGAATTAAGGACGAGGAGTTGGAAAGTAGCGGCTGTGGCCTATAGTTAGGGACCAACCCCGGCATTTGCCTGGAAGGAAGATAGGAAACCACAGAACACCATCTTTAAGGTTGCCGGCGGGGTTCGAACCTCTTCGCCTCCCGGATGTGAGCGGCTGCCTGCAGCCACGCCGTAAAGACCACGGCTATCTCACCTTCCATAACTAACTTTGCTGTTCCTGGGTATCTTAGTACGCGTCCTATCAGCCTATCTCTTCTCTGCATTGGCAGTTGCTAGAAACATCTCTCCTCTCCCACTCGTCTTAATATCCCTTCATTTGTTACCCTATCTATCCATCTGATCTTCATCATTCTCATGTAACACCATATTTCAAACGCTTTAATTCTCTTCTTTTCTGCTGCACCAATAGTCCAAGTTTCACTTCCATAGAGCGCCACGCTCCAGACAAAGGCTTTCAAAAATGACTTCATAATACATAAATCTATATTCGATGTCAACCGATTCCTTTTCTGTAGAAATGCTTTCCTTGCCTGTGCTAACCTACTTTTTATATCCTCTTTGCTTCGTCCATCACTGGTTGTTTTGCTTCGCAAGTAACAGAAGTCACCTACTTCCTTTAGCTGTTCACCTGCAAATTTGACATCCATAGAGGTTTATGATTTCTTTCGACTGCATTCCAATGATTACAGAACAGAAATTAATGAAATTTTACAATTAAAATCTTAAATCGGTGAGGTGTGGAAAACCAGACTCGTTTTTGTGAAAATACCAAATTCTTTTTTCAAATAACGAGATCATTATTTTGCAAACATTTTTGGTATTTAGAACCTACACACATATCACAAGGCCTGTTGGTTTCTACAGAACGATTATTATTATAATATATTGTTATTACAATTATTGTCGTTAATTCTCCCTTAAGGAGGGCGTTAAAACACAATCAATCTTCGCGTTTTGACCTGTCCCTTTCTTCTCTCTTCTCAAAAAAGGAGACTGGTAGTCAGTCTGAAAGACTAGACTTTATATCATTTTAAATACTAGCAGCCGAGTACCAAGACGGCAGTGCGAGAACAGAGTTTCAAGATTCTATTTTGTTTCTTCACTGCCTACTTGATTGTTCTCGCACTGCCTTCATGAAACTCTGTTCTCGCACTGCCTTCTTGGTACTCAGCAGCTACATCGTACTATGACGTCACACACTTCAGTGCATTCTCAGTACATTTCGTCCCGTCACCGTACCGTAACGCCAGACCTCAGCGTAACGACGAAGTCGACAAGTTCATTTAAAATGATAAAACGTCTCATATATTCTCTCTTCCTCACTTCTGTCCACTTCTTTCCTGCTTTATTTTTTTTAATGTGTAACATCTTTCCACTCGGTAGCTGGACATTTTTGTGGGAGTGATTTTGGAAAAGAGACGGAAGTGCATGGGACGGAAACAATGAGCGCGCGCGGTGGCGGAGATCGGTACAACGACGTACTGTAGGTTATGTGACTATGTGGAATGTAAATCGCATACGGTTTACCTCAAGGTTTGGAGGCCCCATTAAAGAAATTCCTACAGTAAATCACCTTCAAGTTGTCGTTCTTTGGTGTAAAAATATTCATTATAGGCTATCATATTTGCTGAAAACAATTACGATTTATAAAATATTCATACTTTTGCTGTATTCTTATTTAATGCAAGCACTCGATACCTCGAGTGCTATATCGCATCAACCAACACTCCAAACAACGTAGGAATTCAGTATATTAACGCCAACTACTAACAATAATTGAAACTTCGTTGGTCTAAACGTATCACTGGGAGAAACGCATTTAATATACCTACTGCACACCTAATTTTTAATCGCGCCTATACTTGGCAGTGCGCTATATCGGCAATAAGGGGCCATTTTCAATATCACTGCTGGCATGGGTTCACTAACTGGCCGTTATAAAGCGCAGCTCGCATCAAGTAGACAGTGGATTGCTCCCGCATACAGTTGCAGGTATATGTCACTACTGCAGATGCATTGGAGAATCCTTTCATGAATGCTGGGACAAGGTAGCACTCTGAGTTCATTCTTTAAAAAATGCGAGTAAGTAATATGGAATTATTCGAATAACATGTCAGATGTTACACATTATATGCGACTACTGTAAGGCTCGTTTTTAGCCTATTTTCAATTTTGAAAAAATAGGCTTATGAGATCACCTTTTGTCCGTGTGTGTGTGCGTGTGTGTGTGTGTGTGTGTGTGATATTCGTGTGTGTGTCCCCCCCTAATAAAATCTAAACGGCTGGAGCGATTTCAATGAAACTCGGAAAGTTCATAGCACTATTCCCGGCGACATCGACCGAGCCGTTCAAATTTTGTTACGACTCACCAATCCAACATGGCGGCTGTGCGAAATATTTCACCAGCATTCAATATCTCCGAAACTATTACCGATATTACCCTGACATTTTCTATGGTGATAGAGGGAACTACTATAAGTTCACTTATGTGACTTTTGAAAACCTGGTAACTATAAAACGAACATGGCGGCCAAGCGAATTTGCGACTTTTAAATAGACGTTTCTCGCGATTTGACCAACCAAACGCAATGAAACTTGGTACAGTATATGTTTATATACATTGTAATGCACCGACATCTAACTTCGTTCAATTGTTTACATAATCACAAGATGGCGGATGTGCGAAATATTTCACCGGCATTCTATATCTCTGAAACTATTAGCGGTATCTCCCTAAAATTTTGTACTGAGATAAAGGGCACTACTGGAAGTCCATCTATAAGATTTTCAAAAACCGGTTAACTACAAAACGAACATGGCGGCCAAGCGAATTTGAACATTTTAAATAGACCTTTCTCGCGATTTAATGTTCCAAGCGCACTGAAACCTGGTACAGGAAATATTTATACACATTGTAATCCACTGGTATCTAATTTAGTTCAATTGTTTACATAACCTCAAGATGGCGGCAGTGCGAATTTTAAAATTAAGTTTTTATTTCTTGTGATGTAGTCATGCGATCGAAGTGAAAGTTTGAATAATGAAGCTACGCAATAATTTTCCTTTAATGGTACATGACTCTATGGCCTATACATTTAACAATCCAACATGGCGACCATCCGAAATATTTAGACGATACTGAATATCTACGAATCTATTTTAGCAATCAAATTGCATTTTTTAATGTTCATAGGGGCTATGAACTTAAGTTCACCTATAGGACTTTAAATAACCTGGTGATCACAAATCCAACATGGCGGTGACGCGAATTATAAATATTCACATGGACGTTTCTCGCAATTTAACCATCCGCGTGCAGTGAAACTTGGTACAGTAAATCTTTATCCGAATGTTAATCCACTGGCATCTAATTTATTTCAATTGTTTCCATAACCTCAAGATGGCAGCTGTGAAACATTTTTAAATCTCCTTGTTTTTTCTTGTGTCCTAATTATGCGATTGAAGTTTGAATACTACACGTTCACAATAATCTGCATGTAACAGTACATAACTCTAGGGCCTACATATATAAAATCCAACATGGCGACCATCCGAAATATTTAGTCGGTTCTCAATATCTACGAATCTATTACAGCAATCAAACTGAAATTGTGTATGTTAAATAGTGGCAATTAACATAAGTAGGATATATGAAAATAGGCTGTATAGTTCTTCACTGAACTACTTGTTTTTTTTTCTTTTCTTATTTTTAGGCGCTTGCTTAAATTTCTGTTTTATGAGTCTTTCTCTTTATTTTTTCCTGTCTGCCATGTCTTCTGTAGAGAAGTTTAGTTTCTCGAGGTCATACACGGTTTCTTTTACCCAATTGGTTTTCCGTGTACTATTCATAACTATATTTATTTTTTTCTTGGTAAGCCTGACTTTGTTGATCCTTTGTATATGGCCATAAAACTATGCCCTTCTTTTCCTGATTTTGTTTGTAATCGTCTCTGTCAGTTTGTTTAGTTCTAATGTCGGTCTCTTTATCCATATTCCCTATTTTTGAACTGGCCCGTAGATCTTTCTTTCTGAGTATTTTTCTGTCTTGTTTGTCTAGTTCCTTAATTGCTTGCCACGGTGGGTGAGTGGTTATAGTGTCGGACTACCAACCCCAAGATTGCAGGTTCGCCCCTGGCCATGGTAAGTGATTTTTGAAGGCGAAAAAAAATCACGATACTCATGTCATACGTTGTTGGCATGTTAAAGAACCCATTTGAATTCAGTAGGCCGTGCTCAATGGCAAAATTAATCTCGGGATTTTCCGCCAACACAAAGTTCCTCCATTCTCTACTTGAAAGCGCTGTAGTGTCAAGGAGTTTAGATATCTAACCTCCTTGACTTTCATAGCGTTCAAAGGAACGAAGAAATTCGACATGCAAGCTACCCTCTGGGTGTCAATTAACAAAGCTTGCACCAGGCACCCGAGGCCATACGATATTATTATTATTATTAGTTCCTTAATTTTTGCTCTTCCCTTGATTGCTGTCGTTTCTGAAGCGTATAAGGCTTCTGGTAGGACTAGTCTATTATAGTGTCGTAGTTTGGCATTGATGGAGATAATTTTTGTTGTTGTGGTGGTTCCATGTAAGTCAGTATGCTTTCTGTAATTTTGTGATCCTTTGTTCATTGGATACCAAGTTCAGTCCTGTTTTCCGTATAATCTCTCCTGTCGTAACTAAATTTGGTATGAGTAAAGATCTATACTTGAATATTATCTCAATGCCATATCTGAAATTGACGGCAGTGCTACCAACTGCTGAAGAATCGCAATTGAAATTCGAGCTAAATGTTGGATATCTCGGAAGGTATGAATGGGAGCTATTCCAAAATTGGCACACATATAGATAATAATTCAGTTTAATTTCCAGGAGGCCATACATGACAGTGTTGCCAGCATGATTATACGGCTGCTAATAGGGCATATCGTTATATGGATGTAACTTCCATACTATCAATTCGATTTAAACAAAATTTCGAATCTAGCATGTGTACAGTAACAGGCATAATGAGTATTTTTCAGAGCAACCAGGGCTGCCAACTGTTGATAAGTTATCTTCTTATTTTTATCCCAATACCAATATAACAGAAAATATGCAAGCCAACAGCTCTAAACTTTGATTACGTATAGTACCTGAAGTGAAAATGAAAATCCACAGCCTGCTTCCAGTCTCCGACCGGGTCAGGAATGGAATGAATGAAGCCCCCATCTAGCGGCGAGGATATGAACTGTGCCGGCTGCCGAGGCCTGACGCACTCCTCTGGGGCAATGATTAAATGAATGACAGATGAAATGAAATGATAGTGGAGAGTGTTGCTGGAATGAAATTTTGACAGGGAAAACCGGAGTACCCGGAGAAAAACCTGTCTGCCTCCGTTTTGCCCAGCACAGATCTCACATGGAGTGACCGGGATTTGAACCACGGACCCAGCGGTGAGAGGCCGGCGTGCTGCCGCCTAAGCCACGGAGGCTTGTAACCAATCATCAATATCTTTTATAAAGAGAGAAAAACTGAATATTAGCTCTTGATCAAATTTATCCTTTTTCTAACACAATATACAAATAAGTAAGAGTTTGTATGACTAAATGGTTCTCTAATCTTAAAGAGAACCAATCATCTTCTCTCGATTGTGGAAGGGTTGAACTCAACCTTTAAAAATGATGTCATATCACATTTGGTCCCTTCTGTCATCATCTTTATCTTTCAAAGCACAGATTTAGTAATAATCCTATGCCACTAGCAATTAAGAATTTGTGGTTAATAGCATTGAAAAATTCAAAATTTAGCATTTTGTAGCAGATTGGTTACAAAAAATTTAATTGTAAATATACAAATTGACTTAATTTATTAATTAAAAGTATTTTACAATTCAAGTTGAAAAAAGATAGCTTGTCGAAAACCTCCAAATTTAGTCAATAGTCATTCTTTAATTTTAATTTTAATGATGCAGTGATTAAGAAAAATGATTAGTTTTCAAAATATAAAAACAGTGAGTTTATTTTGCAGAAAACAAATGTTCACATTTTACACAATTTTGAATGTCAACATAAATTCAAAACGGCTATGATCTTAAAACATGAAGATACACCAATTGACGAGGTCTGGACAAATGTTTAAAACCACCAACTCTACAGCTAATGCATAGTATAAACACTACTCTCACAGCCAAATACCCATTAAAAACCAAAGAGATTACGTATAGTACCTAACATTCCAAATTAATTTGGAGTATTTTATACACGTCAACATGATTTAATCCTGCTGATAGGTCCAATTTTTAAATACATGTAACTTCTATACTAACAAATGGACTTCATCCAAAATTGGCACCATAATAAAATGTATTTCAGATTAATTCTATTCAAAATCTACATGACATTGTTGCTGACATGATTTTATGCGCAGTTATAGATCCAATGTCTATCTGCATGTAACGTCCTTATAATCCAATGATCTTCAACCAAATTTTGTATGTGCATTCTGTATCTTAAGAGATAAATCTAAGAATATATTCAGTCACAAGGGCTGCCAACTGTAGCGCTCTATTAGGCTACATTCTTTCAGGTATACTTCAAATTAATTAGAAATGTCAGTATTACCAACTTAATTTCGTCATTATTCTAGACGAAATCATTGGCATGAATCTTAAATTTTAAACAAGTAGTTCCGTGAAGAACTATACAGCCTATTTTCATATATCGTACTCATATTAATTGCCACTATCAACATACAAAATTTCAGTTTGATTGCTGTAATAGATTCGTCGATATAGAGATCCATCTAAATAATTCGGATGGTCACCGAGTTGTATTGTTAAATGTATAGGCCATAGAGTCATGTACCATTAAAGGAAAATTATTGCGTAGGTTCATTATTCAAACTTTCACTTCGATCGCATGATTACGGCACAAGAAATAAAAAACTTAATTTTAAAATTCACACAGCCACCATCTTGAGGTTATGTAAACAATTGAAGTAAATTAGATACCAGTGCATTACAATGTGTATAAACATTTTCTGTACCAGATTTCATTGCGTTTGGAACATTAAATCGCGAGAAAGGTCTAAGTAAAAATTTTCACATTCACTTGGCCGCCATGTTCGTTTTGTAGTTAACTGGTTTTTGAAAGTGTTATAGATGAACTTCCAGTAGTGCCCTTTATCTCCGTATAATATTTCAGGGTGATACCGCTAACAGTTTCCGAGATATAGAATGCCGGTGAAATATTTCGCACGTCCGCCATCTTGTGGTTATGTAAACAATTGAACGAAGCTAGATGTCGGTGCATTAAAATGTGTATAAACATATACTTTACCAAGTCTTATTGCGTTTGGTTGGTTAAACCGCGAGAAACGTCTATTTAAAAGTCGCAAATTCGCGTGGCCACCATGTTGGTTTTGTAGTTACCAGTTTTTCAAAAGTCACACAGGTGAACTCCTAGTAGTTCCCTTTATCACCGTAAAAGTCCCAGGGTGATATCGGGAATAGTTTCGGAGATATTGAATGCTGGTGAAACATTTCGCACAGCCGCCATGTTGGATTGGTGAGACGTAACAAAATTTGAAGGGCACGGTCGGGGTCGTCCGGAATAGTGCTATGAACTTACCGAGTTTCATTGAAATCGCTCCAGCCGTTTAGAAGTCAGTAGGGGACACACACACACACACACACCTCACACACACACGGACAAAAGGTGATCTCATAAGCCTATTTTTTTCAAAATTGAAAATAGGCTAAAAAGTAGGCTCTTTAGTTCGTCACGGAACTACTTATTTCGTATGGAGATTTGTAACCCTGTTTTTGCTGAGATTTCATGTAGCGTTTCTAGAGCTACTTTGGCTTCTTTTTGATTATTATTATTATTATTGCTTACTTTTATCGTTGTGGCCACTAGGGACCGCGAGGTCTCAACTGTTTTTCACTTGTTAGCCCACCACGCCGTCATCCTCTCGGAATGGGATTTCTTCCATTCATCCGAGTGAACATTCCTCTTGCTGGGTTTTACTTCCTCTTGATGAACCTGACGGAGTTTTTGTTTCAATGGTGTTCTGAGCAAGATGTCTGATTAGGAAATTTGAAACTTTAACAAGTCCTTATCCACTTCCACCATCCAAAGAGGCGTCATCTTTAAACCTCGGAAGTATGATAATAGACGGTTGGAGAATCTACTGACAGGCATTCTGAGGAGGTGGGCATAGAATGTTATTCTCCGCTTCCGGATTACATTTGAGATCCTTTCAGTGTGGGGATCTTTCTTCCCTTAACTTCAATTCTCTCGATCGGGCCAGCTGCGCGGTTTGTCAGGCATTTCGCTGCATGCAGTGCTTCCGGTCTAATCACAGTTGACAGTGTCTTAACTTTGCATTCCTAGAGATGGACTTTTATTGTACAGTTGGTGTGTGAGGCGGAAGGCTGTTTCGAATGTATTGACTCGTGTTGAGATGGCGAACTTTTCAGAATTATTTGGTTCGATCCACTCACCAAGATATTCAAATGTTTAAACTTTTCAAATCTGGCCGTGGATGGTTTGAAGATGAGCTTAGGCTTATTTTATATTAAAGATGAATTGGGTTTTAGTGTAAGATATCTTGAGTCCTATTTTGGTTGCACAATCAAGTAAGTAATTTACTTGTTGAATGGCTAGTTCCTGAGAGGAAGCAAACAAAGCGTGGTCATCTGCAAATGCAAGGCAACCAATATTGAAGTTATTTTTATTATTATTATTATTTCTTCGATTCGGCCAACTAGGGACCACGTCAGTTCAACTGTCTCTTCTTCCGAGCTCTAACTACCGCCCAGTGTTCCCGCATTCGTCTCCGGTGTTGTTCTTTTCTCTCTTGGGACCACGCCTTCCCTGTCTTCAGCTTGGGCTTTTCCTGGAAACCTTTGTGCGTACGTAGTTTTTCCTGAAGTGGAACACGCTCCTGGATATCTTTAGGGGAAATTTCCATTTTACGTAGATCTTTCTCAACTTTCGTAAACCATGCCCCTTTGGTTTTCTTATCTTGAAAGTACGTCAATATCCCTTTTGATATCCTGCCTGGGCTCATTCGTGTCACGTGGCTATAAAAGGCAATCCTTCTTTTTCGAATCGTGTCACTGATCTTCTCCACGTGCTTGTACAATTCGTGGTTGTGACGCCTTCTGTACTCGCTGTTTTCTTTGATGGGACCCAGGATTTTCCTCAAAATCTTCCTTTCTTTAGCCTCTAGTTTTTCCATTATACCTTTCTTGTTCATTATTAGAGTCTCAGCCGCATACAGAGCCTCTGGTCGAATAACAGCGCAGTAATGTCTAATTTTGGCGTTTAAGGATATCGATCTCTTATTGTAGATGTCTTTAGTCAGGTTGTATGCCATTTCCATTTTATTAATGCGTGACATGAAGGCTTCCTTCTCTGATAGGTTAGGATCTATCCATTCACCGAGGTATTTAAACTTTTCTGCCTTCTGAACATTTCCTAGTCCGACCTCCAGTTCCCTGGGCGCTGATTTTATGTTTTTCATGAATTGTGTCTTCTCAAAGGAGATTTGAAGCCCAGCCTTCAGTGCTTGATTTTTCAGTTGGTTAAGTTGTATCAATGCCGTATCGATGGAATCTGAAAAGATCACTAGATCATCTGCAAAGGCTAGGCAGTCGATTGTAAGATTCATATACTTATAACCTAGCCTTACGCCATTTTCTGCCCTTGAATTTTTCATTTCCTTCCGCCATTCTCGGATTATTATTATTATTATTATTATTATTATTATTATTATTATTATTATTATTATTATTATTATTATTATATTTGATTTAATGGTGCTCGTCTATTGAGGATGATGCTCACAGTCTCATAACGGTTGAGAACGCCTGATGTAGAGAATGCTGTTCCTTGCTGTTGTGGTCGGAAATGAACGGTACTGTATTATGAGGTGGGCGGGGACCTTTCTCCATCCCCTACACGCAGCTCGTATCCCACACACTGTCGGTCGTGCGAGGCGTTGTTCCCTTGCCGACACTTCTCTGTGGCTGCCAATTAATAGAGAAACACCGCCCGGGCCTGTCAATATTGTCTATTAGTTCGTGGGCTTCCTTCAGGTCATTTCCCTCCACTTCCTGTCGCAACACCAGTTCTTACCTAAAAGGACACCACGAATGTTGCGTGTCAAGTGGCACGTTTTGTTATATTACACATATAGTCGTACCATAAATACTGTAACAAAATTTTGAATGAATTTATTTTTAATTGCTGAGAGATATTTTGTAAATCGATTAATATATGTCACATTAATATGTTATGTTATGAATATAAATCATTAATGAATGCTCGAAGTGCCCACCATTTGAACCCACACAATCGTATATACAACTTCACAGCGTAGCCGCACGTGTTAATTCAAACACCACGTGGCGTGCGGGGTAATCCCCTTCCCCTGACCCGACGAGAGGGTGGGACAAGCGAAGCTGTAGCCCCAAAGCCCGGATTTGCTGAGGGGCCCACGGCGGTACAAGTACTTTATGTTCGACGATGTCGAAATGTAAATATTATATGTCAGAAAACTGTATCATAATGATGGTCATTAAAGTACTAGTTTTCATTATGATACAGTTTCTCCAACCAATCAGAGCTCAAGATGTATGATGTGTGACCAATTAGGTACTTGATAGCTTCGCACTTGAACACAGAATCCAACATGTCAGACATGAATTACATGATTTGAAAGTTGACAATGTAAAAGATATCCGATCGACCATTGTAGTCATAATGGCAAACACAAAGACAAAATCAGCACGAACCTTTAAGGTAATAAGAAAATACTATGACATATGCAAGAAATGTATGAATCTACGTCCAGAAGATTGAAACACCATCCTTCTATATAAATTACCGACATGAAAAGTGCACCGTCCCATATGTTCGCGAAAATAAACTGGCGAATATGAGAATAGAAATAGCACTGTACCTTAATATTCCCAACACCAATTTCTACACAGGGCATTCTTTCACACAACTTCGGTGACAGTTTGAGTGAATGCTGGTGCAGATCGGCAGGCTGTAAACTAATGACATTGCCAAGCAGACAGAGTGCAAGTGTGGGTCAGAGAACTTGTAAAGCACAGAGAGCAAACTCGGCGCTTGCACTCCGATCACTAAATTCAAGTGACTGAATCCCGACAGATATTTATGAATATTTCTGCTCGAACATAAAATAAAATAAAATATAGTTATAATTATTGTCGAACATAAACGGTCGTATACAACTCGCCTATAATGTTAATTAAGACACTCGTATGGAAATTATAAAACTCGCTTCGCTCGTTTCATGAACATACTTGTGTCTTAATTATTGCCATTATAGGCTCGTTGTATAATGCACTATTAAAGACAACTTTATTGAATTTAAAGTTTAAACTATAATTACATTTTCTGATATGGCTCTGTCCGAAGTGAATACAGCCAGTGAATATTATTTAAGACATTACAAATAGAATATACTGATCCCGATAGCGCATCTTCGATTTGTGAATCGATGGCTCATTTGGATCGATGGTTGATGGACCGCGCCAGGACAGCGCTGAGCTCACGTAGAAGTTACGTTATCTCTTTGGAAGCACTTTTATTTGATTTGATTTGATTTGGCCTGCAATTTATTTTTTATGGAATCCTAAATTTGGGACATGTAAAATGATTTCTGGAATTATTTAAATGTATTTCTGGAGTTCTCCATGTTATAAACCCAAGGTATAACCTCGCCGATATGCGAAAGAAAATAAATAGTTACGCTACTGACTTAAGTCGTGCTGACTCGAACTTCCGTCAGCTACCCAAAAAAAGAACTTCTATGTCAAGTCTCGTGTGGAGGAGATTCAGGAATTTCCGATTGTGTGACATCGAGAACGTGATTATTGAAATATTGTGGATGCAGTTGAGCAGTGAGCTACTGCAAAAGTGTATAATTGTCGCCTGTACTACTGAGAATATTAATTGATCACTATTAAGTGATATTCTACATTATTTATGAAGATTATTGGGTCATGCTTCATGACGGGAACCTAGGACATTTTGCGACCACATTGCTGAACGTTAACAGTGGAAAAATTAGTAAAGTATAAGCATCTACCTGTTAATATTGCTTATTACATGATATCTTGAATTAATGAACTTGCAAATAGGAAAACTAATTGAAACGAAACGAAAACAAGTGGGGAAAAAGTAGTTCTGTGAAGGACTTTATAGCCTATTTTCATATATCCTACTTATGTTAATTGCCTCTATCAACATACAAAATGTCAGTTTGATTACTGTAATAGATTCGTAGATATTGAGAACCATCTTAATATATCCGATGGTCGCCATGTTGGTTTTTTATATAGAGACCTTAGAGTTATGTACTATTACATGAAGATTATTGTGTAGGTGTAATATTCAAACTTCAAGCGCATGATTAGAACGCAAGAAATAAAAACGTGATTTTAAAATTTAACTCAGCCGCCATCTTGTCGTTATGGAACTATTTTAAATGAATAAGATGCCAGTGGATTAAAATTTATATAAGCATATACCGTACCAAGTTTCACCCCGCTCGGGTGGTTAAATCGCTGGTAACGTCCATTTGAATATCTAAATTTCGCGTCGCCACCATGTTGGATTCGTGCTCACCAGGTTATTGAACGTCCCATAGATGAACTTATGTTTATAGCCTCTATGCATATACAAAATTTCAGTTTGATTGCTTTCGTAGATTAATAGATATTGAGAACCGTCTAAATATTTCGGATGTTCGCCATGTTGGAATTTAATATATCTAGGAAATAGAGTTATGTACTATTAGATGAAGATTATTGTGTACGTTCATTATTCAAACGTTGATTTTGATCGCAATATTAGAACACAAGAAATAGAAACTTAATTTTAGAATTTCGCACAGCCGCCATCTTGAGATTATGAAAACAATTGAACTAAATTAGAATTCAGTGCATTAAAATGTGCATGAAAATTTTCTGTGCTATGTTTCACTGCGCTTGGATGGTTAAATCGCGAGAAAAGTCTATTTAAAAGTTTCAACTTTGCTTAGCCGCCAAGTAAGTGTTGTTCTTAACAGGTTTTCGAAAATCACATAGGTGAACATTTAGTTGTGCTTTTTATCACCGTACAAAATTTCAAGGTGATATGCGCAATAGTTTCGGAGTTATAGGATGCCAGTGAAATATTTTACACAGCCGCCATGTTGGATTGGTGAGACGTAATAAAATTTGACGGGCACGGTCGGAGTCGGTCAAAATAGTACTAGGACCTTACCGAGTTTCATTGAAATCTCTCTAGCCGTTTAGAAGTCATTAGGGGGGGAGGACCCACACACGGACTAGGTGATCTCATAAGCCTATTTTTTTCATTAATGAAAATAGGCTAAAAAACTTAAAATGGCCAAATTGTCCAATTATAGGCAAAATAAAATTACTTTAAAACAAATAGGGGCCCTTTTGGGCGGAAAAACAAGAGCAGAAAAAAAATATGACTTCATGAACTTCCGAACCTCAATCATTACTTATTCCGTGGTGTTCCCACCTGGGAGCCAGTAATTTCGGTCGAGCTATATAGCGAGTGCCAGCCAGGCACAGCCGGATGTGGAGACGATGAATCCTATCTCTTTGACACAGACCTCGGCCGATAGTGATTTACTAGGAAAACAAAGGCTGTCAAGGACAAACAAGAAGTATTTCTTAATTAGCTCAATTAAAGTGATGTTTAGTTTTCAGGAATTCTTTTTGTAATGAGTATGGTGATTGTGGGTATTAGTCCACTTCTGGGGGCTCCGAGTGGTGTGGCGCTTGTCTCCTGTGTTCAAGGCTGCAGGATCGAACACCATCACCCTAAGTGTCCGTACCAGGAGGGGAATGGAATGCCAAGAGTGGGGCACCTTTCCTTCATATTAGACCACCTCTCGTTCATCCTTCATTTCAACTCTTCCAACCATGGTGGTTCAAGGTACTCCAAAATTTCCCATGCTAATTTCCACCTTATTCTTTACGTTTTTCTCTGAAACTGTTAATATGAATTAATCTTTATTTTCGGGGATGTTCTTCAAGACCCTTCGGGTCATATTAATTAAACAAGACGTTCAGTAAAAAACATAGGCTATAGCCTACTTTCTCATAAATGCATGGGTTTCGTTATAACTCTTTTTCTTTTTCAAGGAGTATAATTGAATGTTGGTTGTAGTAGTTTGTTGAAATACAACGTGCTATACGGATATTATACGTTGATCGATTGAATCCTCACCTGAATTATACAGGGTGATTCTTATTAACGTTTATAATTCTCTATAGTGACGTAGATGGCATTGAGACAAGTAATTTGATATAGGACACTTAGGGTCGCAAGTGTCCGGAAATATCTTAAAAGTGAACCACAACTGTTAAACATATGACGTCATCAGGTGACGGCTCAGCTTGAGCAGTCAAACCCGTGCTTCCTTATGCACACCAAATCAAACGTTGAATATCATATCACTCTGGTTCCGTGTTTTAATGTCAACAAACAATCTGCCTGCACTTGAAAGGAGGTGCGAGAGAACAAAGAAAGCTGATGGATAGGCCCCGGATTTGAACCTCGAACCCCACGCGCCTGAGTCGCACACGCAGACTCGGGGCCAGAGTGATATGGCATTCAACGTTTGATTTCGATGCGTTGGCCCTGTGTAGATCTCATAAGTCTACTTTCATTCTTTGCAAAAATTGAAAGTAGGCTAATGAGAAAAAATAAATAAATAAGTAAATAAACGCATACATTAATTAAAGTCCTAGGATACCTACTCCATCTCTGTCCTTAATGTGGCTACACACAATATTATCATCACAAAAACACAGGTTATCAGACTAGTTCAACACAAATTAAGGTACACGGGACTGATGACCAAGATGTCCCAAGCCCCCAAAAGGAATTAACAACTAACGTGAGGCAGATTTTCACACTGTCTTAAGCCTCCAAGTGAAAGAACGAAATGTTAGTTAACTAGGCATTTCTTCCTCAGCCAATGAATCCATAATAGAAGCACTATCCATTGTGCTGGGAGATATGCCTATTAGGAATAGAAGTCTGCTCCCCTACAGTGCCAGACTGCCTACAGTTATCTGTAGTGCGAATACAATGCCTGCCTTGACTGCCGTCAGTATTCTGTTACTCGCAGTGTTTCTCTACTGGGGACAATGACTCGGTACCAGCCTATGGAATAAATAATACTGGCCCATGAGACGTAGTCGTCCTGGACGTTGAATTTTTAACTCTCCAGCAAAATATAGGGCATATTGGCTCCATTCATTATACGCCAGCTTATCTTTCAGATTTTGCATTGTCTGTCGCGGGGTTTCGCCTGGGGGCAACGATTGTTCTATGGTTTACTTTGTTGTTAACTTAATTATTTGATTGTGAGTTTGTTTGCTTCTTTACTTGTCTGTTTGTTTTCTCAATTATTTGTTAGCTACTGTGTGTACTCGAGTTTGAAAGTTGTTTGTGAAGTAACCAATAGACCTACATAAAATTCAATAACATCATCATTTTTGTCGCTCTATTTTACGTTAGTTCATGTAGGTTTGGAATTTTTAATTTATACTTTAATATTTTTTATCGCAGTTGGAACACAAAAAGTGCCCGTTTTTAAGCATGTCTCAACCATGCGTCACATTTAAGAATTATTATCTCACAAACCCGTCTTCAGATCGAATCCAAATTTTATCACAATATACATTGGAATGTTGTATAACTGGTTTATTAATTTCAAAATTTTGTGTTTTCAAGAACGAAAGTTGTTATAATTATTGTAAGGTAACTTTTTCTCAGCTGGTGGTCGTTGGAAAATGTAGTTCTTGGTTGCGTTGTAATCCTTATACATCAAAGGGTTATGCTGTATGATTGAGAAATACGTAAATTAATTCACTTATTTTATATCGGTTTATATTTGAACGGGGAATTTTTGACATGGTTCACCAGTTAGCCACTCCGGTGAAAGCTGTACAACGTTGCCAAGATGGGCTCCATCACGCGTCATGGCGCGCCTCGCTCGGAAGTGTTGGGCTCCATATCAGCAACGCTACAGCATTTCCCGGAGTGGCTAGCTGGTGAACCATGTCTTAATTCCCTGTACAAATACAAACGAAGTGAATTAATTTACGTATTTTACAGTCATACAGCATAACCTTTTGATGTATAAGGATTACAACGCAACCAAGAACTACATTTTCCAACGACCACCAGCTGAGAAAAAGTTACCTTATAATAATTATAACAACTTTCGTTCTTGAAAACACAAAATTTTGAAATTAATAAACCAGTTATACAACATTCCAATGTATATTTTGTTAAAATTTGGATTCAATCTGATGACGTGTTTGTGAGATAATAATTCTTAAATGTGACGCATGGTTGAAACACGCTTAAAAACGGGCACTCTTTGTGTTTCAACTGCGATAAAAAATATTAAAATATAAATTAAAAATTCCAAACCTACAAGAACTAACGTAAAATAGAACGACAAAAATGATGATGTTATTGGATTTTATGTAGGTCTATTGGTTACTTCACAAACAACCTTCAAACTCGAGTGCACATAATATTTTGGTCGACAGTAGTTTACTTGTGTGTTTGATTGCCTGTTAGTTTGTTTGCTTGTTTACTTATTTGTTAGTTTGCTTATTTCTTTTTACTCTATTCCTTCTTTTCTAGTCGCAGAGAGTTATTGCAGAAGATAATAAGATAGTACGGAACCGATCGCTGTTGCCGTGGATCGACAATCTCAACTCTGTGTAGGTATTGCCTGTTGCGGCACTGAATTCCAGCACACTTCGTTGGCATTCAGCAGTGATTGAATGCGGGAGATCTTGTCAGTACCTTTACTGGCACGGTAAATATAACCCCAAGGACGAAGTTTAGGAGGCACTCTTGTATCTCTGAAACTACGATAGTTAAATGGATGTTACCCAAATAGCATTCTTCCTCTTCTTTCGTTTCATCCTCTTTGTGGTAGCCTACGTTGAATCAATCATTTCTTTGTGCCCAGTATCTCTTAATTCTTTCTGATGTCCTTTTCCTCTCTTCTTCCGAGATGATGGGTTTGGTTGTTAATATAGATTTGTCTTGGAACCAAAAGAGGGACATTAAAGCAATTGGAAAGGTAAAGGCTAGATTTCTAAAAAAAAGCATTAGGAGTCTCTAAGCTTGGCTTCGGTGGCGTAGTCGGTAGCATGCTGAGCTTCTATGCCCAAGATAGCGGGTTCAAACCCGGCCGAAGCCATCGGATTTTTAAGAGCGTTAAAAATCCCTCAGTATGCCTTCCTTAGGAGAGGAAGTAAAACCGACGGTCCCATGTCATAGATTTATGGCATGTTAAAGAACCTTCCACTAATTGCACCTGTGTGAAGCTAAATTGGATAGGTTAAGAATGTAAACAACGTTCTTAGGTTTCAACGTTCGTTGCCAAGAGCCGACTGCGGTGACGTCTAGTAGCTAATTTCTGAACTTGGCCTAGTAGTCGTTGATGGTGGCACTTGGTGGCAAAAGTAGGAACTATTTGAAAAATTCTAAGTTGCAGTACTTAAATTAAAAAACAGATAACA
Organism: Meconema thalassinum; assembly: GCA_946902985.2. Lineage (NCBI taxonomy): Eukaryota > Metazoa > Arthropoda > Insecta > Orthoptera > Tettigoniidae > Meconema > Meconema thalassinum. The sequence goes on along the minus strand of OX336394.1, from coordinate 356,084,631 downwards.
CACACTAATACAGTCATCACAAGTAACACCGGTTATCAGACAGATTCTACACTCACCCAAAGTACACGGGGCTACATGACCGCGTTGTCGCAGCCTCTAGACTTAAGAACCAACCAACCAGTCTCTAAGTTTACCCTAACGCGATTGGTTTACCTGCTCGCCAGAGAACCATTCTACATTGAAAGTCTCAGGTTTGAATTATCATTGCCCACAACAGGAGCATACCAAAGCCTATTACAAGAACTTCGGGACAAAAGGGAAGATAAATGTCTAGATATCTTCTCTACAGACGCGATGATAAACAGGGAATGGATAACGGCTAACTATGAACTGAGGCACACCATGAATCGCTATCCACTACAAAATCGGTAAAAGAGATACCTACCATGAACGAAGTGATCTGAGCCAGTGTAAACTCTCTGGTGACAAATGTAATAGATACCATGTGATAAAATGCAAAAGCAGGAAAATCTCATTGACAAAATTTTGTAATAGTTAAGTGCTATATGAACTAAGCCTCCGTGGCTTAGGCGGCAGCACGCCAGCCTCTCTCCGCTGGGTCCGTGGTTCAAATCCCGGTCACTCCATGTGAGATCTGTGTGGACAAAACGGAGGCAGACAGGTTTTTCTCCGGGTACTCCGGTTTTCCCTGTCAAAATTTCATTCCAGCAACCTTCTCCACTATCATTTCATTTCATCTGTCATTCATTTAATCATTGCCTCAGAGGAGTGCGTCAGGCCTCGGCAGCCGGCACAGTTCATATCCTCGCCGCTAGATGGGGGCTTCATTCATTCCATTCCTGACCCGGTCGGAGACTGGAAGCAGGCTGTGGATTTTCATTTCAAGTGCTATATGAACTATAGAACTATACATTGACCACTATGTCTATAACTATACTATTATTGTATGGCCATTGGCTGCATTAAATATTATTATTATATTTTTGTCTTTAGTAATTATGTTAGCTTTTCGATTGAGTAGGGAATTTTCTGTACACTTTATTTCTACTAGGTCTCCACATAACATTATTATTATTATTATTATTATTATTATTATTATTATTGTTATTAATATTATTACCGGTATTATTATTATTATTGAAGCGTTTGAAAATAATAATGTTATTGGCTTTACGTCCCTTTTAACTACTGTGACTTTTAGAGACGCCATAGTGCCGGAATTTTGCCCCGAAGGGGATCTTCAACGTGCCAGTAAATCAACTGACACGACTCCCTCACATTTGCTCACCCTCAAATGTCAGCAGACATCGCCAGGATTCGAATCTCCAACCATGGGACAGCAAGCGAGAACGTTACCACGCAGTTAGTCAGTTTGAAAATGTTTGTCTCTTTGTTATAATGGCACTTCCCTCTTATGACGTGGCTACCACAATACTCGTTGTGGACGGAGTCATAGAATGAAGGAAGGTTAGTTAGTGACGTCATATCCCCCCTCACCATAGAAAATAAATCAGTAAAATTGAAGTAATCTCCATAGCTTCCATGTTCCGTGAAAAAAATGAAGAGCTTACTTACGTTGGATTCTTTGTTGCAGAAAAGCCAGTGGAACAACAGAAATAAACATCAAATACTGCTCGGGTCTAAGCTGCGTGGACCTGAGAGGAATGTGCATCGCGGACTATGAGAAGAGGTGTTGACGAGTGATGAGGTTTCTCGGTCGGTACATAGTACAGAACCAAATACATTGGTCGGTGACTCCCTGACTCATTCGTAACACCACAGTGGTTTGAGCAACGGCCGTTTGTTAGCAGTATTGGAATAGAAAGGAATACCAGATATCACGGTGGGCTGTTGACAGATCCTTCTCTTCTCGCCTGATCCTTCCCTGCTCTTTCCCCTCACCCCGCAAGTTCATAGAGCTTGGACCCGAGCAGTAGCTGAGAAGAGAATCGATCATCCCTACCTCCTGACTGGAGGCATTATTTAGGTAGCGTGCGTATGGACTCACTTCACGGTCCGTGTGAAGTGAATAATACATGTCTTGCAACGTCTTAATACTTGATTGGACACATGCATGTCAGAAGGTTGTCCTTTCTGCCTCATCGCGAGTGATTTGAAGCCGTCTAAGAGTTTGTTTCACTAAAAAATGTCTGAGCCTGCAGCTTTATGGCAAGAAATGGATGTGAATGGCGCAATTATCGTACTTCTGGAATTTCAGCTTCTTCTTAACCCTTTCACCCCTTCTTATTACACAAATAATAACTTATATCATAGTTTTATTTTAGTGGCACCTTCTACTCACGTACGAAGTTTTATGCCATTTTCTCCAGTAGTTTGTTGTTTTTATTTGAGGGGTGTGGACATCAAGGTCATTCAGCCCCGTGAACTAAGGCGCATGTAACTGGTCTTATACTATGCATAAGGAGAACAGGCCCATCCTGTATGGTACAAGTCATCACACGCCAAGCAGGTTGATGTTGCCTTAAACGGGAGCTGCAGGATTATTTCAGGTTGTCTGAGACCAATTCCCATTAACAAAGTTAACTACCTGGCTGGGATTGCTCCTCCTCATATCAGACGAGAAGTGGCTGCAAGCAATGAAAGAAGTAAATCATCTACTATGACTTCACCTCCACTCTTCGAATATCAACCTGCTGATAGGAGATTAAAATCGAGAAAGAGCTTCCTAGCAACTACTCAACCATTACAAGGAACAGTAGCATCAGTACGAGTTTCCATGTGGAAGGAGAGAACCAGCAATTTGTCTGAATGGATGGAACCAAGAGAATCTCTACCTCCTGGTCACACAGAGAACTGGACAATCTGGAAATCCCTGAACAGACTACGAGCTGGAGGTGCAAGATCGAGGGACAACTCATATAAGTGGAATTTTCCGACCTAGACGGTTCTATGAGATTATGGCGAATTTCAAACAACACAACATCTCTTATGTTGTCCGTTGTGCCCATCTACAGGGTGTTTCAGTAAGAGCGTGCACAAAGGATACCAGCAATCCAGGCCACCACACTGAGCATATCGACATAGGGATCATGTGGTATCCGAGGCCAGCCAAAGGTGCTATGGACGTAAACATGTGTTATACTATTGGGGTGTGCTGAGTAGTTATTTATAAGGTGCGTTCAAAGTGTAACGAGCTGGAGGCTGGGATGCCCAAACCGGTGACTACACCGGCTAATCGTGGCGTGTGTGACGAGGTGTGGTTCCGACCAGAGCGTGGAAGATTACAACCCGTCGCTAGAGGGCACGGGTGCACGTCACGTGACGATACAAAGCGAGCAGCAGCATGCATCAACCGGCCAACGCTGCCAGTCGCATTGCAAACAGTGACATGGAGGTGTTGTTTGGTTTCTGACAGCAGAAGGAGTAGGAGGAACGGACATTCATCGCCGAATGTCACAAGTGTACGGCGAACACTACATGTCCCTTGCAAGGGTCAACGCGTGGCACAAGCGCTTCAGGGAAGGACGGGTGTCTTTAGCCGATGTCGGGGGCACCGACCAGTATTACCGATAGCAACGTCCAGCTGGTTGATGCATTCATTACCCAGGACTTCCGAGTGACAGTGAATGCCATAGCTGCCGTGGTCGCTCCACGACAATGCACGACCTCATACGGCCAACACAGTTGCGGCACTCCAGCAGAAATTCAAATGGGAGGTTCTCGGCCACCCTCCATACAGTCCAGACCTCTCTCCCTGTGATTACGCCATGTTTGGTCATCTAAAAAGGGCTCTGCGCGGCCAACAATTCACCTCGGACGCCGACGTCCAGCTGTACGTGCGGAACTGGTTCACTTCGCAGCCCAGGGAATTTTATGAGACAGCCATTCACCGCCTCGTGTCACAGTGAGACAAGTGCCTCAACAGTCAGGGCCAATACTTCCAACATACAGGTACTGGTTTCTGTAATTATGCCTCCGGCTCGTTACTTTTTGAACGCACCTTATATGTTAGTTAACAGGAAATGTGTACACTGATGTAAATGTGTAAACAAGGGTAACACACACGGTTATTTGTTTGCTTTCAGTAAATATGAACATTATCACACTGAAGACCATGCCATGAACGATTCAGAGTTATTGTATCAGTGTGTACAAACTCATAAAATTTGCTCAAGATGACAACCACCAACCTCGATACAAGCACGGCAATGACGTATGAGATTTTGTACGACCACGCTATCTCCGGACGATTGAGGAACCACAAACACTACTTGTGCAATGGCCTAGTGTACTGTCAATAAGCAATACACATAACTAACTACTCAGGACGCCTTATCCCTGTTACTCATGTTTACGTCCATAGCACCTTTGGCTGACCACGGAGACCACAGTCATATTCCCGCTCAGTGTGGTGGCCCGGCATGCTGCTGGCTAAGCCACGGAGGCTTAAGTAAAAGTTATACAGTGATGTATTAATTCGCAGCAGAAATATGTATGTACAACCATTGATAAGATAATATGTACACCACTTTATTTATTCCCATTATTTGCATGTCGAGAAGCCTCCGTGGCTTAGGCGGCAGCACGCCGGCCTCTCACCGCTGGGTCCGTGGTTCAAATCCCGGTCACTCCATGTGAGATCTGTGCTGGACAAAACGGAGGCAGACAGGTTTTTCTCCGGGTACTCCGGTTTTCCCTGTCAACATTTCATTCCAGCAACACTCTCCACTATCATTTCATTTCATCTGTCATTCGTTTAATCATTGCCCCAGAGGAGTGCGTCAGGCCTCGGCAGCCGGCACAGTCCATATCCTCGCCGCTAGATGGGGGCTTCATTCATTCCATTCCTGACCCGGTCGGAGACTGGAAGCAGGCTGTGGATTTTCATTTTCATTTGCATGTCCATGCATTGGTGTAACTACGAGAGGGGATATTAAGGGGATCAATTCCACCCAGAGCCAAATATTAAACAAAAAACGTAATTTGATGAGAATTTCATTTTAAAAAAACTTTTTCGGATTGATCACAAACGACTGTATTATGTTCGATTATAATTTCAGAACATATCTTTACTCCTGTAAAGTATTTAGTGTTTCCAAAACTGTTCATTTCCGAGCTCATTCACATTGAGAGGTGCAAATGCTATCGAGATTAATCATGAAAACGTGTAGGTTTGCTTTTAGATTGACAGTCTTATTTTGTCCCCACACAAAGCAGTATTAAAAATCAAAAGCAGAAATCGAACACAAAACCAAAATAAAATGCAGAAAAATACAAATTAAAAAGCGAAACCAGAAAAGTACAAATCGAGAAGCAAAATTCCAAAACAAAAGCATAAACAGAAAACAAACACAAATCAAAGAGCAAAATTCAGAAACAAAAGCAAAAGCAGAAAAACCCAAATCAATAGCAAAATTCAAAAACAAAAGCAGAAAAATACAAATCATAAAGCGAAACCAGAAAAACACAAATCGAGAAGCAAAATTCCAATGCAAAAGCAAAAACAGAAAACAAACACAAATCAAAGAGCAAAATTCAAAAACAAAAGCAAAAGCAGAAAAACATAAATCAAAAAGCAAAATTCAATTGCAAAAGCAGAAAAGCACAAATCAAAAAGCGAAAGCAGAAAAACAAAAAACAAAAAGCAAAATTCAGAAAGAAAAGCAAAGGCAGAAAACAAACACAAATCAAAAGAACAAAAGCAAAATTCAAAAGGGGCAGATGACCTCGTATTTCCGCCCCTTTAAACAACAATAACTAAATAATAACTAAATTTCAAAAACAAAAGCAAAAGCAGAAGACAAACACAAAATCAGAAACAGAAACCACAAAACAAAAAGCAAAAGCAAAAAACAAACACAGAACATAAACAAAGAACTAAAGCTAGAAAACAACAAATCCAAAACCAAAAAATCAGTTCAGATTTGACTACGCTCATCCCCCTCCAGAAGCGAATCCTAGGTACGTCACTGTGTCCATGATAGGCTATGAATATTTTGGCATAGATCTACTGTAGGCGTTAACTGTTGTTGTTGTTGTTGTTTGAGTCTTCAGTCTTTTGACTGGTTTGATGCAGCGCTCCAGGCCTCCCTGTCCTGAGCTAATCGTTTCATCTCTACATAGCTCCGACACCCTACATCCGAGGCAATCTGTTTAACATATTCTAACCTTGGTCTACCCCTACAGTTCTTGTCCTCGACCCTTCCTTCCATAACTAAGCTTGCTATTCCTGGGTGTCTTAGTATGTGTCCTACCAACCTATCTCTTCTCTTCATTAGCAGTCGCCAGAAACATCTCTCCTCTCCCACTCGTCTTAATACCTCTTCGTTTGTAACCCTATCTACCCATCTGATCTTCATCATTCTCCTGTGATTCCCGGTCAATGCATGTGAGATTTTCGATGTGAAATGCCATGTCCTGTGGTTCGGATTCCACGTAAAACGGAGGTCCCGTGGCTTATGATCGCGAGATTAACGGTCACGTTAAACTACAAGCTTCCTTTTTTTCATTCTCCTGTAACACCACATTTCAAATGCTTCAATTCTCCTCTCTTCTGCTGCACCAATAGTCCAAGTTTCACTTCCATAGAGCGCCATGCTCCAGACAAAGGCTTTCAAAAATGACTTCCTAATACCTAAATCTATATTCGATGTCAGCAGATTCCTTTTTTGTAGAAATGCTTTCTTTGCCTGAGCCAACCTACTTTTTATATCCTCTTTGCTTCGTCCATCACTGGTTATTCTGCTTCCTAAGTAACAGAAGTCTCCTACTTCCTTCAGCTTTTCACCTGCCAATTTGATCTCTATAGAGGGTTCTGATTTATTTCGGCTGCATTCCAGTATTTTTGTTTTACATTTATTAATTTTCATCATGAATTCTTTCCGTAAGAAGGAGTCCATACCATTCAAAAACTCATTCAAATCCTCAGGCTTGCCGGCCAAGATGACGATGTCATCAGCAAATCTCAGAGTTGAAATTATTTCTCCTTGAATCTTCACTCCCACTAGATGCCTATATTTAAGGGGAAAAATTGTGAGTCTCGTTCGATTCCGTTTAAGGCTGGATTTGCTGTACTTCTCTGTATGCAGCGATGGGGAACAAGTGGTAAGGTTTCGTCCTTAACACAGTGACAGTAGCTACCCACTGCGCCATGCTAGTAGCCTTGTATCATGTAAACAACACGTAGTTCATGTTGGGCTTTATTTGTGAAGCTGTCTCAAGTGATGTATGCATTTGTACCACGGACAACGAACCACACCCAGTGCAAGTAATCTTTGAACTACTTATGGGACCGGCCGCGACCGTGCATTGACACAATTTGTCATTCACTACACCAAGTTCCGGCCACGTGTGCATGGTGAGATATTGTCTGTACAAAGGAAAGGGTGTGCTTGACTATCCTTCTAGTTTTTTTTTTGTCATGTAGCCTCCTGAGAGGCCGAGTGCAGGTCTTTCTAGTCGACGCCCGTGGGCGACCTGCGCGTCGGGATGAGTGATGGAATGGATGAAGATGAATGAAACTGGGCAAGGATGTGGACAAGCGGCCGTGGCCTGTCAGAAGGTACTGTCCCAGCATTTGCCTGGTGTTGAAAATGGGAAACCACGGAAAACCATTTCAAGGACAGCCGACGGTGGGGCTCGAACCCACGCGTCTACCGAGTCAGCAGAGAGCTTGGCCCCTTGACCTAAAGCAGCGCTTTAGCCCGCGTAGCCACTACTGTCGGTATCCTTCTAGTAATTACAATAGAGTCTTTGTTGTTGCTTCTTTAGGAGCATTGCGACCTCGTGATCATCGTGGGGAATTTGTCTGATAACCTGTGTTGTTGTGATTGCTGTATTCAATCTTTCTTCGGCTTTTCCCAATTAATTGGGGTCGCCGGAGCCAACCAGACTCATTTTGGTTTTGGCCGGGAATTTAAGGCCGGATGCCCTTCCTGACGCCACGTGATTTTTCAGGTGAAAATTCCACCCCGCTGTTACCGGGAATCGAACCCCGGGTGTCCGGGTGAAAGACGAGCAGCTAAGCCACTGCGCCATCATGCTCCCCATTGTGATTGCTGTATTAATGTGTGTATTTGTAATTCAGGTGAGGATGGGTATGAAGGCGACCGTGCCCTCACGTTAGGAACCATCCTGGCATTTGTCAGGAGTGGAAATAGAAAATCACGCAACTGGTTGGTTGGTTCCTCAGTTTAGGGGCTGTGACAACGCGGTCATGTAGCCCCGTGTACTTTGGGTCTGTTTAGAATCTGTCTGATAACCTGTGTTAATTGTGATGGCAGTAATAGTGTGTGTATCTGTTTTTAATTCAAGTAAGGACTGGAGACATTAAATTTTTAAGTAGTTCCTACTTTTGCTACCAAACACCACCGTCAATGACAACTAGTCCTGAACTTGCTTACTAGATGCCACCACAGTCAGCTCCTAGTGAGAAACGTTGGAACCTAAGAGCGATAGTCAAATCTAACTTATAATTTAGCTTCACACAAGTGTAATTAGTGGAAGGTTCTTTTTCATGCCGTAAATGTATGACATGGGACCGACAGCTTTACTTCCCCTCCGAAGAAAGGCATACTGAGGGAGTTTTAACGCTCTTAAAAAATCCGACGACTTTGGCCGGGTTTGAACCCGCGCCCTTGGGCTTAGAAGCTCAGCATGCTACCAACTACGCCGCCGAAGCCGCTAATCACGGAATTCCAGTTCCAGATTGGCTGAGGTAGAAATCGAACCAACCTCTTCTCAGTTGTGCCGTACGAGGCTGAGTGTGCCCCGTTCAAGCCCTTAGACCAGAAATAAATCTCTCTGCAAATATGGGAATCGAACTCGGACCTCTGGAGCAACAGCCAGGAATGCTAGCCACTACACCATGAGTTGGTCATCACATCTGCTTAGTCCGCCTCATTGCGTAGCGGCTAGCATTCTTGGCTAACACCGCGAAGGCCTGGGTGCGATTCTCACCTCTGCCAAGATATTTAATTCTGATCTGAAGGCTGGAACGGGGTACACTTAGTCTCCTGAGGCTAAAGTGAGAATAAGCGGGTCCAAATCCTACCACAGCCATCCTGGAAAGGTTTTTCCGTGGTTATTCATTTATCTATATATTTTTCGTATGGCTTTTAGTGCCGGGAGTGTCCGAGGACATGTTCGGCTCGCCAGGGTCTGTAGCTGCTTCCAGCGGACACCCAGAGGGTGAGCTATAAGTTCCGTTCAATTTCAAGTAGTTCCTACTCTCACTACCAAATGTCAATGATACCTAGTGATGAACGTTGGAACTTTGATAGAGCGTTCGAACGAAATCTAACCTAGAAATATACCTCCACACAAGTTTAGTCTGTGGAAGGATCTCTTACAAGCCATAAATCTATGACATGGGACCGTCGGCTTTACTTCCCCTCCATAGGAAGGCATACTGAAGGATTTTTAACGCTCTTAAAAAAATCCGACGACTTCGGTCGGGTTTGAATCCGCTATCTTGGGCACATCAGTTCAGCACGCTACCTTCTACTCCAGGTAAATGCTGGGTTGGTACCTAACTGAAAGCCACGGCTGCTTCCTACACAGACCCTAGCTCAATTTCAAATACACACGCTGGTGCAGACATCACAGTAACACAAGTTATGAGACAAATGCTACACACACCCAAGTACACGGGGCTACATGGCCCCTAAACATTCAACAACAACACAAGTTTCTAAATCTGCCCATTTATTGTATATACTGTTGTTCTCAAAAGCGTCTTTATCTATGCTTATTGTGAACAGGAATAACTACACCAATCATATCCGAACTAAAACAAACCCCATGGCACTTCAGCCCATGAAGAGCCAAGGCCCAGCCATTTGGTCTGCAGATTATGGGGAGACGCGTGGTCAGCGCGTCGAGTCCCCTCGGCCGCTAATCTTGGTCTGCATGAAAAGCACTAAATGAAGCTCTGAATAAACGGAGGAACAAGTAAATCCATATTCAATTTTGTATATACAGTACAGTATGTGCTGAATTATATGAAGAATATTTTCGAGGGGGGGGGGGGAGGGGTGAGAGGGAGGACAGGGAGGGGGGATGAAGGGTAGGAGGGGGCTTAAGTACTTCATAGGATTGCCGAAGAGCGTGGTGGAGTAATGATATCATTTCCACGACCAGGTAAAGCCAGTGACAGAGTGGTACTTAAAGGTGCCAAAAAGTGCATTGAACTAGCTCAACTAGTTTGAAATGCAAACTTAAGATATTGGCAAGGGACGAATAATGATGAAGGGGCCCTAAAGTTATAGTTATGACTAAGGCCCGGATGTTGATGCAGTAAAAAAGTTTAAAAAATACACTTAAAATTTTCAAAAATGACTGTAATAAATGACCTAAAATTTCGAAAAATGCACTATAAAATGGAGAATATTATCTTATAATAATAAACTCACCAATAATTCAAAAGTGACATCCGAAGCTCAAACTGAAAAGTCAATCAAAATAGATTTCTAGCACTTAAAAAAAGGTTTATGTTCACTTTAGTCTGAGTTGCAGTGCACTACGAATGTCATTCTGCTGTTGTCAAATGTAGTCAAATCAGCCAACAAGTTTTTATATCTCGAAAAGCGGCGTTCAACATCAACTGATGTGATCGGAGAGTACGTGGAGTGAGGAAGGTCGATTGCTGCTAACTCTGAGAGACGTAACCCCTCATATAAAGGTGACATGACTAAATTGGGGGGGGGGGGGGGGGGGGAACTTAAAAGACTCATTTCTCTCAAATATGACCAAAAAAATCTACCAAACTTAAAAATGAAAAAAATGCAAAAAGATACAAAATTAAAATAACATATTTGAAGACGGGGAGGCCCGTCCGGAGTTTCTTCTACTTCAGCATTGTTTTAGACAGTTCAGTAAAAGGATGACATGTCATCAACATCCGGGCCCTATTCATGACATTACTTCATTCATGTTGTGTCTGTTAAATTGTAATGTCGAGGTTACCTTTGACCCCTCATGCAAGCATGTTATAGCAATTGATTGAGTTGAAAGGCCAGACCTCAGAACTCTTTATAATCACTTCATCTCCCTCTAAGCCCAATGATATAACATCATTTTTTCTCCCTTCATCGTGACTGGGAATTTCCCTATCTGGATATTGACGTCACCGCAAAAAAGGGCTCGCCACCCGGTGGAGCCAATAAGGATATGCCTCTGCTGTTGGCCATTAGCCAATAACGATCCTGGATGCCAACGTCCGGATTGGTGCAGGTCACGTCAGAGTGCGGGCTGTTTATTTGGATCTCCGTAAGTGCGCAGTTACATTGCAATGCACTGCTATAGAAGGGACCAATGTCAGTCTGCCTAAATTCCCATTCAAGTTCCATACACGGCTGAGACGTAGCAGTGTTGACAACCCTTCCCTGCGTTTCTTCCATGACGCTGCTACACGCCCCCCGCCCCCCCTCGCCCCCTCCCGCCCACTCTTGCACCTTCTCCCTCGCCCCGACACACACTTTCCGAAGATTTCTCGAGTAATTCGTAATAAATTCCGTCAAAGTGTTGAATAACATATCTGAGTTACTTATTTATTTATTTATGTATTTATTTGATAGAGCCTCCGTGGCTTAGGCGGCAGCACGCTGGCCTCTCACCGCTGGGTCCGTGGTTCAAATCCCGGTCCCTCCATGTGAGATTTGTGCTGGACAAAGCGGAGGCAGACAGGTTTTCCTCCGAGTACTCCGGTTTTCCCTGCCTCAAATTTCATTCCAGCAACACTCCCACCTGTCATTTCATTTCAACTGGCATTCATTTAATCATTGCCCCAGGGTAGTGCGACAGGCTTCGGCAGCTGGCACAGTTCATATCCTCGCTGCTAGATGAGGGCTTCATTCCTTGACCCAGACGGTCGACTGGAAGCAGGCTGTTGATTTTCATTTTCATTTATTTGATTAGATGTGGAAACTTTGTAACAAATAACTTAATTATTATGCTGTACAGTATATGCAAATAGTTATTATACAGTGATAGCCTTCTCTGGAGAAAGGAACATTGGATGAGCCGCCTGTCGATCAAGGCACTGGTGCTAGTAGCAGCGTAGCGCCCAACTAGTTCAGCACATTTACACTTTCCAACGTATTTAATAATCATCATTACTTCCATGAATGTTATGGTAGTTACTGAAAATGCTGTCATTTATTTTCTAAACACACATTACACCGACGTAGGAAGTTTTGGTACACTTGCTGTAATTCATCTCCACTGACAGTGCAGTTATTTCGCTCACGAGAACCTCCAGAGTACGCGTATTGTTTCTGTACACATTTTGTTCGAGGTTTCCCCTCAAGTAAAAATTGCACGGCACTGAAACTTAAGAACATATTTACTGGAAGACTGCTCCTTGGGAAGATAAGTTTTCACTAGGAAAAAAGTATACTTTGTTCTATACCTAACCATGATCATGGGATACGAGATAGGGTTCAGCGATTCACCATAAGTCTTAATTTTCTCAATTAGGCCCCTTTCACATTGGGCCACTCAGGACGCGCGCTTGGCTGCCAACTCGCGCGTTCGCAAAACGTGCTAAAATATTGTTTTGGCCACTGCAAACGCGGGTTTCCATCCCACCAACTTCTTTCCAGTTCAGCCATGGATTTATAGGAGATAGGTATCGTAATTGATGTGTACCTACTTCAACAACGAAGGAAACGCCGTGGAGAACGAAGATTTTGGATTCGTCCTTTATTACGCGATCGATCTAATAATAGTACATTATGCAACGAGCCTATAATGACAATAATTAAGACAGGAGTATGTTTATAAAACGAGCGCATGCGACTTTTATAATTTCCATACGAGTGTCTTAATTACCATTATAGGCGAGTTGCATATGACTGTTTATGTTCGACGATAATTATTATAACTATTTTATGTTCGAACATAAATATTCATAAATATCTGTCGAGATTTTGCCAGTTTTATGTACTGAACAGAGCGCATGAGACGCAGAGAATGCCTTGTATTTGGCCAAGGCCTCCTCGATTACCCTACTATGACACTAGGCCACGCAGTGAAATTTAAATTAGAAGGCCGTGGAACTCAGCGTAGGTGCGATGCTATCATTATCTAATTGGTCTAACAACTGTTTCATGAGCTCTGATTGGTGGGAGAAACTGTTTCATAATGAAAACTAGTGTTATATTGAGCCTCATTATGACACAGTTTTCTGACATGTAATAGTCAGGGTCGAACATAAAGCATTATTTTACACTTTATATCATGATCTACGTCAAAATTCGGACAAGTTTTTCCTTTTCTCTCGCATGAGCATTGGTACGTTTGATGAACTCTTGCAGTGCTTGAAAGAAAATATCACTGGAGTTGGTTCCCCAATGAGGGAAAGCATATCGGCAGAAGAAAAGTTAATTGTGACGTTAAAGCGCCGGGATTCGAACCTCCGATCTCTGGACTTACTGCAGGTCCTATCACAGTCTTGACAAGCACGGCTACGTCACAGGGGAAGCTCTTCTCAAATGGACAAAAACTTAAAATGTGCACTAGACTTCAAGACAGAACTGGAATAAATAACTAACAGATTTAATGAAATAAATGTCTTTATTCTTCACAACACAATGTAGCTAAATAAAACTTGTTTACAGCAAACAGAGTATAAAACAAAGTTATGTTAATATCAATAGATGCTATAATAGGTTATAATTGCTTGAAAAGTAAATGTAAACTGAATTTATAACAAGATGTTCAGGAAAGAACATATAGCCTACTTTCTCCTAAATGCATGGGTATTGTTATAACTCTTTGTCCTTTTCAAGGAGTATGATTGAATGTTGGTTGTAGTAGCTTGTTGAAATACAACGTGCTATAGGGATATTAAACATGAATATGAGGTGCCCTTTGCTAGTGCTACCTCTGTACCAAATTTCGTTCAATTCGGTTTCACCGTGTTTGAATTGATAGGGGGAATCGATTTGCACACATACTTGGCCACCATCTGCAAACTATTGGGCTGATGTTCTTGCAGTTTGGTCAGAATATGTTTCCCACATAAAGATATGGTGTTGCAAAATTTGGTAGAGACTAGATTATTAGGTTGGTCGTAATTACATTTTAGCTTTTAACATTTGGGTGGCCGCGATTACGTTTCCGTCAAGATAGCGGTGATATAAAACATGATACTGAGGTGCCCTTTGCTAGTGCTACATCTGTACCAAATTTCGTACCATTCGGTTTCACAGTGTTCGAATTGATAAGGGGAATCGATTTTCACACAAAGATGGCCGCCATCCGCAAACTATTAGGCTAATGACCTATTAGTTTGGTCAAAGGATGCTCCCTCCATAAAGGTATGTTGTTGCTAAATTTGCTAGAGATCGGATGATTAGGCTAATCGTAATTTGATTTAAGCTTTGAACATTTGTGTGGCCGCCATTACGTTTCCGTCAAGATGGCGTCGATATAAAACCTGACACTGAGGTGTCCTTTGCTAGTGCTACCTTTGTACCAAATTTCGTTCAATTCGCATTCACCGTGTTCGAATTGATAGGGGGGGGGGGGGACAGACATTCAGAGTACACACACTCACACACACACACACACACAGAGACTCACACACACACATACACACACAGACAGACACACTTCTTTCGCCCTGTGTTGGTCTCATAAGTCTACTTTCATTTTTTGGAAAAATCGAAAGTAGGCTAAAAATGACATATTACAAAAGCACGAAAAAACGTAAGAGTAAACAAGTAGTTCCGTGATATATCCTACTAATATCAATTGCCTCTATCAACATACAAATTGTCAGTTTGATTGATGTAATAGATTCGTAGATATTGAGAACCGTCTAAATACAGGGTCTTAATTTTTGCTTGGCAAGGACATTCTCGCTCACGCGCTCCGTCAGTGACAGCTCAGTTCCCGACTGCGCGCGCGTATATACGGCAGAATACGGTGATGAAAAACAGTATCATGCATTTTTACTCACCATGCTTACAGTAGATGCTGAAAATGTTACCCATCCGCTGCCAAACATTACCGGCATCTCATAAGAAGTTTCCGGTTACTCTGGTTAATTTAGCTTCAGTAAGGAAAAACGTTCTTGGCCCTCTGTAGGACGCAGAGAAGTAAGCTCATGGAAGGTTGTGGAGGGTGGCATGTTATAATAGTTATGCTGTTCCGGAAACTCACGAAAAGTTGGTTGAAGGAGCATATTGTGCTGATTTCCAGTGTTAGGAAGGTGGGAGTAATGAGGAATAGAAATTGCAGGTACACTCCTACACGCTTCGTCTATGACCGTCATTATGAGCTCCACCCAACACTTTCTCTTCAAATCTCTTTGTGCATATTCCTTTGAAGATAAGTCCCAGATAGGATTTCTAGACTGCACTTCTAAAATAAACCTTTCTGTGTGAAAATTTACCTGAGCGGTCATAGTTCTTCTTCGTCGGACAGCACTTCCTCAACACAAGTGGCCGGCAGAAAACGCGCCAATGTGAAGGCGCCAATTGCTCACAATGCACTGGGCTTGTGGCGCGTTCAGTGCGAACGCGACGAAAATCGCAACCTCGGTCCACTGTAGACACGAACGCGCGTTTGTCGGCGAACGCTCCACACAGTGTGAATAGTTCCCCCTAGTTGCGTGGTAGCACGGTGTGGTGCGTTTCCAGTGGCGCGTTCGGAGTGGCCCAATGTGAAAGGGGCCTTTTTAAGGTATCTTGCCAGCTCTGTATGCAATAAATGGCATGACAGCATCCGGTACTTCCAAACCCGCTCTTGTGTAATCGGCAAATGATAGTCATCTGGCGCTGACTCAACGTTCTTCACCCGTCACACGGTCCCGGTGAGGTTCCGTTCTATAGAGATGGCTCTCACTGCATATAGAACTTTCCTTGATACTTTAAAGCTAGTTAAAATTAACGCGTCCAATTATTAAAATTCCAAAGCAGACACTTTGGAAGTTTGCTAAGAGCAAACTGCGACTCGTTTCCTTTGAAATATTGAGGTGATAGAAGCCATTTTTCAGTGTTGCCGAGTTGTATTAAAGAGAGCTATCCAGTCGGTCAACACAACGGAAAGATTTTTTTTTGAAAACATACTTCCCCAAACTATCCTTGTAAATAAATAATGAACTACAGGGCAGGGTTGTCTGTAAAAGAAGATAAAAAAGTTATCGTTTACCTTCACCTTGACTGGATAATATATCTAGGGACGTCATGCTTCCATCATTAACTACAGTACACGCTTCTAAAGTGAGTCATAAATTATTATATCTGCAAAACACAGGTTATGCGCAAAATATAACACTTGCCATATCTCATATGACGTCACCGCAGAGAGAAGAAATCACTTAAGAGTCGACTAACGACCAGTGTGGCTAATTTGGAAACTCCCCACAGCCCAGAACAAGGCTGAGAATCCGCTTAACTCCGATAAGAATTAAGTTCTGTTAAGTAACAGGTACATGGACAACGGGACAATCTAGGCAAGTTAATGTTACGAGATTATTATTATTATTATTATTACTGTTATTATTATTATTATTTTGCATTGTTATGCCTGTCTATGAAGGGCGATTGGCCTGAAAATTGATGATTGTCAACATGTTCTCTGAATTTAGTTCTGGCCAGTACCATATGACTTGAGTTGTCTATTTCCTGAAGGTCTTTTTCAACTTGAAGCAGCCACTTGTTCTTAGCTTTCTACGAAGGCTATGCCGAAAGTTTTTAGCACAGAGTGAGAAAAATAATAATTTGCAAAACAGCAATTACAAATTTTCAAAATACTCTCCATTACCATGTATTTATTTTTAGCCTATTTTCATTTTATGAAAAAATTAGGCTTATGAGATCACCTTTTGTCCGTGTGCCCGTCTGTGTGTGCGTGTGCGTGTGCGCGTATGTGTGTGTGTTCCCTAATATATTCTAAACGGCTGGAGCGATTTCAATGAAACTCGGTAAGATCATAGCACCATTCTAGCCGACCCTGACCGTGCCCTTCAAATTTATTGTCTCTCACCAATCCAACATGGCGGCTGTGCGAAATATTTCACCAGCATTCAGTATATCCGAAACTATTACCGATATCACCCTGAAATTTTGTACGGTGATAAGGGAGCTACTAGAAGTTCACCTATGAGACTTTTGAAACCCTGGTAACTACAAAACCAACATCGCGGCCAAGCGAATTTGAGAATTTTAAATAGACTTTTCTCGCGATTTAACCATCCAAATATAATGAAACATGGTACAGCCAATGTTTATACACATTATAATGCACTGGCGTCGAATTTAATTCAATTGTTTACGTAACCTCAAAATGGCGGCTGTGCGAATTATTTCACTGGCATTCAATATCTCTGAAACTATTTATGATATCACCCTGAAATTTTCTACGGTAATAAAGGGCACTGCTACAAGTTTATCTATGTAACTTTCAAAAACCTGTAAAGTACAAAACTAACATGGCGGCCAAGCAAAGTTGAAACATTTTAATAGACTTTTCTCGTGATTTAACCATCTGAGCGCAGTAAAATGTGGTACTGTAAATTATTATACATATTGTAATGCACTGGCATCTAATTTAGTTCAATTGTTTAGATAACCTCAAGAAGGCGGCTGTGCGAAATTTTAAAATAAATTTTTATTTCTTGTGTCGTAATCATGCGATCGAAGTGAAAGTTTGAATAACGAAGCTACGCAATAATTTTCCTTTAATGGTACATAACTCTATGACCTATAGGCCTACATATAACAACCCAAAATGGCGAGCATCCGAAATATTTTGACGGTTTTCAATACCGACGAATCTTTTACAGCAATCAAACTGTTTCTTTTTATGTTTATAGAGGCTATGAAGATAAGTTCACCTATATTACTTTCAGTAACCTGGTGAGCACAAATCCAACATGGCGGCGACGCGATGTATAAATATTTAAATGGACGTTTCTTGCGATTTAACCATCCGAGTGCAATGCAACTATGCACGTTAAATGCTTATACAAATGTTAATCCACTGGCATATAATTTATTTCAATTGTTTTTCATAATCACAAGATGGCAGCTGTGCGAAATTTTAAAATCTCGTTTTTACTTCATGTGTTCTAATCATCCGATTGAAGTTTGAATACCACACGTACACAATAATGTTAATGTAATAGTACAAAAATAAAAATCCTACCTGGCGACCATCTGAAATATTTAGACGGTTCTCAATATCTACCAATCTATCACAACAATCAAACTGAAATTTTGTACGCTGATAGAGGCAATTAACATGAGTAGGATATATGAAAATAGGCTGTATATATATTCACGGAACTACTTGTTCCATTCTCTGAAACTACATAGAAAATGTCTTAGTACAAGCTTCTTTCAGGATGTCACTTAGTGCACTATTGTACGCTACAATGGCCTCTTCATCTGACGAAAACCGCTGCCCATGAATTTTTCCTTGGTCTTAGGAAACAGAGATAAGTCACATGGGGCCAGGTCAGGTGAATAGGGTGCGAGATGAGGTAACAGTCGCACTTTTTCCTTCTCCTGAAAGTCACTTGTTCTGGCAGCCCTGTGCGCAGATGCATTGTTGTGATGCAGCAAAAGGTGCCCACTCTTGGACTGTGACCTCCATGTGGCGAGGACTTTGGGAAGGCATTGACTGTGCGACGTGTGCCCAAGGTCTCAGAGGCGAGATACCCCATATTTGTGAAAAACGTTGCCTCTCGTATGAGAGAGTAAGATTTGGAATTCTTTGATATTATTATAATTATTATTATTGTTATTCTTCAATTTCTGGACATAGCTATTCGGAACATTGTGGTTCAAAGGGACAGTGATATCAAATGATCAGACCTAATATTCTTTTCAAGTCTAGGCAAATTATATCTGAACGGTTGGCTGCCTGTGCCTGTCAGCCATTATATTCTAGTCCATTTGTTGCATTTGTGATACGAGACAGCGGGTAGTTAATTGCTGTGGCTGCTTTAATGTAAATATATATGACCAAGTTGTTGTGATTCCCATCCCTTCATCAGGCCCCTGTTCGCTTTGTAGGTGAGGCCGCCTGGGCGTCGTGCTGGTCACACACCCCAGTTGTATCTCCCTCC
The DNA here is from genome assembly GCA_946902985.2 of Meconema thalassinum. NCBI lineage: Eukaryota > Metazoa > Arthropoda > Insecta > Orthoptera > Tettigoniidae > Meconema > Meconema thalassinum. Next base: position 356,065,628 of record OX336394.1, on the reverse strand, counting down.
GACCCATAGTCTCAAGCTCCAGCACACTGCCCTCCGTGGCGGTAGAGGTGGGATCCCTCGCTTAGTGCGTGGGAAAAGCCGATCCCGAAGGGTAAAATGATAGCGACAAGTTGTTGTGACGAACAGTGTAGTCCGTATTGACCATTGTACTTCTTTCACCTAGTAGCCTATATGTTCGATAATCTCGCCTGTAATCGCGCAGTTCCTACACTTATTTCAGGCCCTTTGATTATGAGTTTCCCATAATTCCGTTTAGGATGCACTCTGCCTTGAATATCCATCATAATTTGAGGATCCAACTAGTCGTTGTTTGGGGTGAAAATATTAATTATATCATATTTGCTGAAAACCGGTCGGGATTTGGCACTGTCACATGTTACACATCATATGCGACTACTGTAAGGCTCGTCATTTATTATTATTATTATTATTATTATTATTATTATTTATTTATTTATTCATTTATCTATTTATTTATTTATTTATTTACATTGTTTAGACCCAAAGGATCACATTAAGCAAATTATGTTCTGGTGATGTTCTTCTTGTTCTTCCAGAACTCCTTCATCATCACACTGTGTCAGACTCGACGTTCCTCTGTCTATCTTTTCCCTATCTCCTTGGTCGATCTTCATGTGTGACTTCCCAACCGTGGATCTTATGTCGGAATGTCATTCGATCGTCTATGTCTATTGGTATGATGTTGGCACTTTTGAGATCAATTTGGACTTGGGTGACCCAGACTGTTGTCACTTTAAGTTTTCGTAAGTAAGTCAATATTCTCTTTGTTAGCCGGTCGTCATTCAGTCTCATAATGTGGCCGTAGAATCTCAGTCGTCGCTTGCGGAAATCTGACTCGATGTTAGAGTATCTCCCTGTGATTGTGTGTGATTGCAGACGATATCCATCATCTGTGAGTTTAGGGCCCAATATTTTACGGATGATTTTTCTCTCAGCCTTCTTGATGTTCTCAAGATCCCCTTTGTAGTTGAGGTTTAGTGTCTCGCTGGCGTAAAGTGTCTCAGGTTTGATGACAGTCGTGTAGTGTTGAATTTTGGTGTTGATGCTCATGCATTTCTTGTTGTAAATATTTGCGATTTTTCCGTATGCTTTCCGCAATTTAAGTTCATGAGATTTTTGCGCCACTCTTTCCAAACCTGTGGGATCAATAATTTCACCCAAATACTTGAATTGATTAACCCTGTTTATCATACCGTACTCTGTGAGTAAATTTTGTGCTTGAATGTGTTTTGTCGATATAAACTCGGTCTTTGTGAAGGAAATGTGTAGTCCGACCTTTTCAGCACACTCTTTTAAGACCTCAATCTGAAAAATTGCCGTTCGTTCATCTGCGGAGAGGATTGCAAGATCATCCGCGAAAGCGAAGCATGTCACGTCGATATTATCCGTTTGCCTTCCTAGCATGACGGGCTTCTAGGTATTCCGACTCCTCAGTTCATTTCTCCATTCATTGATGACCTTCTCTAGGACGATATTAAAGAGTAGAGGGGGGAGCCCATCACCCTGCCGTACACCTGTCCCGATGAGGAAAGGTTCAGATACTTCAACAAGGAACTTGACTTCGGAAGTTGTTTCAGATAGGGTCTGTTGGATGAGGCGTCGTGTTTTCGGGTCGAGCGTGTATTCTTCGAGTATATTAAAGAGGGATTGGCGGTCGACAGAGTCATAAGCTTTCTGAAAATAGACAAATACACAAAAGGTTGGGAGATTTCGTAAAGCTCGAAGTTTGAGTGTGGACTTGAGGTTGAAAATGTGTTCAGTACTTGAGCATATCTGTTTGGTCTGAACCCTGCCTGGTATTCACCAATGAGAGGCTCGAGCTGTTCTTGTGTGCGTTGTAGGAGGCAAGCAGAGAAGACTTTGTAAGGTACAGAAAGGAGGGATATCCCTCTATAGTTATTCACATCCAATCTGTCTCCTTTTTTGTAGAGTGGGTGAATGAGTGCGCATTTCCAATCATCTGGGAGTTTTTCACTTCGCCAGACTTCTTGAATGATCTGTGTAATTTCCTGCAGTGATCGTGGTCCAAGATTTTTCAGCAGTTCCGCGACAATTCCGTCTTCTCCTGCTGTCTTTCCATTCTTGAGTTTTTTGATATGGTGAGTGATTTCTTCTTGTGTTGGTGGATCAGCGTCTGGTTTGGCGTGTTCTGGGGTCGTATGCAAGAAACGTTCAGGTGGTTCGGGACAGTTAAGGAGCCCAGAAAAGTAGCCTGCAAGTTCATCGCAATTTTCAAGATTAGTCAGTGCCAGTTTTACATCCTGTTTCCTAAAGGTTAAATTTGGCGGTGCATAACCCTTAATATTATTCGCGAAGTTCCTGTAGAAATTCCGACTATCGGAGTTTCTGAAATCATTCTCCATGGACTTCAGTTGCTCAGTGATATAATCACGCTTGACTTTCTTGATAGTGCCGGCCCCGTGGTGTAGGGGTAGCGCGCCTGCCTCTCACCCGGAGGCCCCGGGTTCGATCCCCGGCTCCGTCAGGGATTTTAAAACTGACGTGAGGGTTGGAACGGGGTGCACTCAGCCTCGTGAGGACAATTGAGTAGCTGTCTGACAGTGAGACAGTGCTCCGGTCACGAAAACCAAGATTAACGGCCGAGGGGACCCGACGCGCTGACCACGCGTCACCCCAAAATCTGCAGGCCAATTGGCTGGGCAGCGGTCGCTTGGTAGGCCTAGGCCCTTCAAGGGCTGTAGTGCCACGGGGTTAGGTTAGTTGACTTTCTTGATAGTCTTGTTTGTCTGTTTGCGGATGTCGAGTAAGTGTCCCAGGGTTCCTGGTGATCTACTGCTGTTGTATTTTTGGAATGCGATTCGGCGATTGGCAATGGCTTGATCACACTCAGAATTCCACCATGGATGTTTTGTCTTTCTTTTTAGCTGGATCAGTGCTTTAGCTTGTCCTATAATTTTGATACGAAAGTCGTTCCAGTTATTCGCCGGTTCCTTTTCCCATTCCTCTACAATATTTGTTTCTTGAATCATAGCTCAATCGAATTTCGGGATATGTGGCTTGCGACGGTGAACTCTCTTTGGGGTGAACTTTACTTTGATTCTTGTAAGGTAGTGATCCGAGTCGATATTGGCGTCTCGTCGGACTTGGACGTCGTGAATGGTTCTGTAGTGGGCGTAGAAAATGGCGACGTTATCAATCTGATTCTCATCGAGATGGATCGGAGATCGCCATGTTTTCTGTTTATGCGGTGATTTTCTAAAGTGCGTGGACATAATTTTAAGGTTGAATTGGTGACAGATGTCAAACAGACGCGTGCCGTTAGTGTTCGCGCTTTGGTGTGCGGAATATTTACCGACGAATTTTCGATAGATTTTATCTTTGCCAAGTTGAGCATTGAAATCTCCCATGAGGATTTTAACGTCGTCGCGGGGAATCTTGCTCATGATGTTCTCAAGTTTGTTCCAGAATGTTTCAACCGTTTCAGGGTTCTTCTTATTGTCAACATTGGTGGAGGCATGCGCATGGATGAGTGTGAATTTTTTGTTGGCGCATTTGATGCGCATGGTCATGAGCCGACTATTGACGGGTGTAATTTCCCTGACGGAGGTGATAATAGATCTGTGTACAAGAAACGCCATACCGAAAACTGGTGCGCCCCTTGCAACTCTTTGTTGTGTTTTGCTTTTAAATATGCGGTAGTTTCCGTAGTCCATAGTGTCGTCTGTCATTCGTGTTTCTTGAAGAGCAAGGATGAGAATTTTTTGTCGGTTAATTTCCTGTGTGAGGTCATGTAATTTCCCTGTTTGGATCAATGTATTAATGTTTATCGTTCCAAGGATTGATTTCTGGTTGTAGGGAAGTTTACCAGAGATCTCCGATACTCTCTGTTGCGCACGTCTGAACTCCCCAGAATCCGAAAGTTCAGTGGCCCTCTATTGACGGGTGGATTGTGTACCACCTGGGGTAAGATTGTATTTACTTGAACATTCCATATTTGCTTGTACTCAGTACTTGGCCTAGCAGATACCAGGACCATATAGGACCAGAGGTTGTTGAGGCCTTTGGAACTTAGATTTTCAGCCGAGCTCACTGAGCTAACAGACGCTGACCACTCGCCGCTGGATACCAGTGCAGACGCTCATGGATTTAAGTAAAGCTGACATCAAATCGAATACTAGTATAGATGCCTTTTATCCTATTAATCCCGGATACAAGGCCGCCTCGTCCGCAATTAACACTGCTCTATAGATCATCTATACCTTCATCAATGCCGTTGAGAACTTCACCGTAACCCTGGCGAGGGGCCCTTACCAGGTACTACCAGCCGGGTCAGCTAGACCTCGGTTTTTTAAAGAGGTGTTACTCCTCTATCACTCACCGCTTTGTCCTGGCTTGTGACAGGCAGAGCCTGGCTTCCCAAACATTGGGCCTAGTTTGGCGGGGTTAATAATAATAATAATAATTATTATTATTCTTTAATCGTATCGGCCAACTAAGGACCACGTTATTTCAACTGGCTTCTCTGGGCTTCGATCTTTGCCCAGTGTTCCTTCATACGTTGCCGGTGTTGCTCTTTTCTTTCTTCCGTCCACATCTTTCCCGTCTTCAACTTCGGTTTTTCTTGAAAAACCTGGTGGTCGTGTAGTTTCTTCCTGAGGGGATTGCTTTCTTGAATATCCCCACAGGTAATTTCCAACTCTTGCAGGTCACTTTCCACCTCTTCGAACCAGGCTGGCTTGGTCTTCTTATTTTTAAAATAGTTAAAGATCCGGTTCGTCAATCGTGTGGGTTTCATTCTAAGCAAGTGGCCATAAAATGCAATCCTCCTTTTCCTCATTACATCAGAGATCTTCTGGACATGAATATACAGCTCATAGTTATGCCGTCGTCTATATTCACCGTTGTCTTTAATCGGGCCAAGAATTATCCTCAAGATCTTTCTTTCCTTGATCTCCAATTTTTCTACCAGGCCTTTCTTGTTCATGGTGAGGCATTCCGCTGCATACCGAGCCTCTGGTCGCATGACAGTGCAATGATGCCTAAGTTTTGCGTTCAGGGATATTGACTTTTTGTTGTAAACGTCCTTGGTGAGTTGGTACGCCATTTCCATTTTGTTCATGAGCGAAGTGAAGGTTTCTCTCTCACATACGGCTGGCTGCGTGGCTCAGGGGTAACGTTCTCGCTTGCTGGGCCCGAGGTTGCAGGTTCGTATCCTGGCGCAGTCAGCTGGCATTTGAGGGTGCGCAAATGCGAGGGAGCCGTGTCCGTAGATTTACTGGCACGTTAAAGATCCCCTTCGGGGCAAAATTCCGGCACCCCGGCGTCTCTAAAAGCCAGTGTAGTTAAAAGGGACGTAAAACCAATAACATCATTGAATCTCTCACATACGTTGGGTACTACCCACTCGCCAAGATATTTAAACTTATCTGTCCGTTTGATTTCCCCCTGGTTTACTTTTAGCTCCCTTGGTGCTGGCTTGATGTTAGTTATGAAGTGTGTTTTCTCCAAAGAGATCTGAAGACCAACTTATGTTGCCTGTACCTGCAGCTGGTTAATTTGTTTTGTGGCCATGTCTAAAGAGTCGGAGAAAATTGCAAGACCATCTGCAAAAGCTAGGCAATCAATAGAGAGGTCCAATTTCTTGTAACCCAGTCGTACTCCATTTTGGACCCCATCGTTCATTTCTTTGCGCCACTCGCGGATGACTTTCTCAAGTGCACAGTTGAAGAGCAGGGGTGAAAGCCCATCTCCCTGCCTAACTCCTATCTTAATTTTGAAAGAGTCTGAAATTTCTCCTCTGAACTTGACTCTGGAGGTTGTGTTAGCTAAGGTCTGTTGAATGATTGCCCTGGTTTTATTAGCCTATTTTCAATTTTGAAAAAAAAAAAAAAAAAAAAGCTTATGAGATCACCTTTTGTCCGTGTGTCTGTGTGTGCGCGTGTGTGTGTGTGAGGGAGGTGTGTGTGTGTGTGTGTGTGTCCCTAATAATTTCTATACGGCTGGAGCGATTTCAATGAAACTCGGTAAGTTCATAGCACTACACCGGGCGACCCCGACCGTGCTCTTCAAATTTTGTTACGTCTCACCAATCCAACATGGCGGCTGTGCGAAATATTTCACCAGCATTCAATATCTCCGAAACTATTCCCTACATCACCCTGGAATTTTTTACGGTGATAAAGGGAACTACTAGAAGTTTATCTATGTGACTATTGAAAAAGTGGTAACTACAAAACCAACATGGCGGCCACGCGAATTTGCGACTTTTAAATAGACGTTTCTCGCGATTTAACCAACCAAACGCAATTAAACTTGGTTCAGTATATGTTTATACACATTGTAATGCACCGACATCAAACTTTGTTTTAATTGTTTACATAACCACAAGATGGCGGATGTGTGAAATATTTCACCGGCATTCTATATCTCAGAAACTTTTAGCGGTATCACCCTGAAATTTTGTACGGAGATAAAGGGCACTACTGGAAGTTCATCTATAAGACTTTCAAAAACCGGTTAGCTACAAAACGAACATGGCGGCCAAGCGAATAAAAAAATTAATAGACCTTTCTCGCGATTTAATGTTCCAATCGCAATGAAATCTGGTACAGGAAATGTTTATACACATTGTAATGCACTGGTATCCAATTTAGTTCAATTGTTTACATAATCTCAAAATGGCGGCTGTGCGAATTTTAAAATTAAGTTTTTATGTCTTGTGTCGTAATCATGCGATCGAAGTGAAAGTTTGAATAATGAACCTACGCAATAATTTTCCTTTAATGGTACATGACTCTATGGCCTATACATTTAACAATCCTACAGGGCGACCATCCGAAATATTTAGACGGCTCTGAATATCTACGAATCTATTATAGCAATCAAACTGAATTTCTCTATGTTCATAGGGGCTATGAACTTAAGTTCACCTATAGGACTTTAATTAACCTTGTGATCACAAATCCAACATGGCGGCGACGCGAAGTATTAATATTCACATGGACGTTTCTCGCAATTTAACCATCCTAGTGCAGTGAAACTTGGTTCAGTAAATCCTTAAACAAATGTTAATCCACTGGCATCTAATTTAATTCAATTGTTTCCATAACGACAAGATGGCAGCGGTGCGAAATTTTAAAATCATGTTACTTCTTGTGTCCTAATCATGCGATTGAAATTTGAATGCTACAAGTGCAAAATAATCTTCATGTAACTGTACATAACTCTAGGACCTACATATATAAAATACAACATGGCGACCATCCGAAATATTTAGTCGGTTCTCAATATCTACAAATCTATTACAGCAATCAAACTGATATTTTGTATGTTCATAGTAGCAGTTTAAGTAGGATATATGAAAATAGGCTGTATAGTTCTTCACGGAACTGGTTGTTTTATTATCCAATCCAAATTCCTTTAGAATTTAAATAAGAGCTATTCTATCAATCGAATCATAGGCCTTCTTGAAGTCGACGAAGGTTACCACAAATTTCTTGTTATTTTGCTTCAGATAGAAATGGATGGATTTCTGATTCATAATTTGTTCGGCACATGAGTGGCTCTTTCCTGAACCCTCCTTGGTACTCTCCTAATTGTGGATCAAGTTGTTGTTCTGCCCTAATCTGCAGAGCTTTTGAAATAATTTTGTAAGTTATCAGTAGGAGGGAAATGCCACGGTAGTTGTTAACGTCCGTTTTGTCACCTTTCTTATGCAGGGGATGAATCAAGGCAGAAGTCCAGTCACGTGGAAGTTTCTCATTTTCCCAAATCTCCTTGATAATGCAAGTCAATTTATCAATCATCTTTTATTATCTTATTATTATTATTATTATTATTATTTTATCGACCTAATTTGAGCACTGTCCTCGGTATTAGTAATTGACCTTACACTATTTTCTGAGAATGAAAAGAATGCTGAACTTCTATGCCCAAGATCTCGGGTTCAAACCCGGCTGAAGTCATCGAATTGTTTAAGAGCGTTAAAAATCCCTCAGTAAGCCTTCCTTCGGAGGGGAAGAAAAGATGGTATTAATATTCCAGAAATTGTGAAGTGAAATGCACTTAAAGAATGTGTATGTTACATCGCTTCCCGCTCGAACTGTAGTGTGTGGCTTTGAAGGAACAAAAGTCTATGTTACGTCTTACCGCATACTCCTGTCCCACGAACAAGTCACCTTTATTGCTGCTTTTCTCAATAAGTAAGAAATGTAACAGTGACGTTTGTTCCTGTATACGCCTCAATTGTGTGAAGCTAAATTTGTAGGTTAGATTTTATTAACGCTCTATTAAGTTCCAACGTTCGTCGCCAGGTGCCGGTGATGGTGGCATCTCGTAGCCAAGTTCACAGTTAGGTGTCGTTGACGGTAGCATTTGGTAGCAAAAGTAGGAACTACTTGAAATTGATCGTCTGCAGTCCTTACCTGAATTACAGATAACACACACTAATACAGCCATCACAATTAACACTGGTTATCAGGCAGATTCTACACACACCCAAAGTACACGGGCTGACATGACCGCATTTTAACAGCCCTTATACTGAGGAACCAATCACCAACCAACCATGGATCACAAGCTGTGCAAAAAACTTCGAACATAGTGATCGTCGGGGATAGAATAACATTTATGGTTCTACGCAACAATTTTGTGCTGATTAAAGATAACATCATTAAAATTACGTCTATCAGAGATAAAATAACGAAATATCCGTGCGTGGCAAAAATTCAGTATTTACAAGTATAACGTGTGGGTTATTCCCCTGATATCCTCCTACAGTGTCGTACGTTCAAATCCAGGAAAAATGATACAGAGCTTATCGAAACCTTAACACGTCGACATGAAATGAATCCCAAGTTTCTGTTCACCATTTACTAATGTATTTCAGTGACACGGTACATTTCCTAGTCGTAAAAATGCAGTACTTTAATATGAATTGTTCAATGTATAAGTAAATATTCTATATCCATAATTGGACTCAATTTGTTGTGAGTACAAAGCCCGTAGTGTTTTTGACTGCATGCATATGTAGCAATTATCTTTCAGTTAATTGTTTCCCCTAAATATTTGTATAATTATTATTAATACATATAGAGCCTCCGTGGCTTAGGCGGAAGCACGCCGGGCTCTCAGCGCTGGGTCCGTGGTTCAAATCCCGGTCACTCCATGTGAGGTTTGTGCTGGACAAAGCGGAGGCAGACAGGATTTTCTCCGGGTACTCCGATTTTCCCTGTCACAATTTAATTCCAGCAACACTCTCCAATATTGTTTCATTTCCTCTGTCATTCATTTAATCATTGACCCAGGGGAGTGCGACAGGCTTTGGCAGCCAGCACAGTTAATATCCTCGCCCCTAGGTGGGGGCTTCATTCATTCCATTCCCTGACCCGGTTGGTCGACTGGGAGCAGGCTGTGGATTTTCATTATGAATACATGATTATTATTAGTCTATTATTGTTATTAATATTGATTGTTACCTATTCAGAGTCATTACATAAATCCTTTATAATTTGAGTAAAGTAAGTAAATCAAAGAATAAATAAATAAAAGCCTCCACCTTCTTCAACCGTTCCGTGCCCAACGTGCATGTGTGTGTGTGTGTGTGTGTGTGTGTGTGACATGTCTGCTTCTCACTGGTATTTTATCATTTTAAATGATTATGTTGACTTCGCTGGGGTCTGGCGTTACGTTACGGTGACGGGACGAAATGTACCGAGAATGCACTGAGGTGTGTGACGTCATAGTACTGCTTGAGCTTCCTCGTTTCCACGCGCGCTCCGGTGAGCGTGACGTCATCCAGCCAGCTACCTCCTTTGACCTTGGTTTGCACTTGCTTTTTTCTTATTTTTTAATTTTTATTTTTTATATTTTTGCTAACGGACTTTGAGTTCACGCAGCATTTGTAGCATTTGTTGCATTTAAAATTATACAATGTTTAGTCTTTCAGACTGACTATCAGTGTTTTTTGGTCTCTGATATGTTTATTGACATGTTGAGATTATTTAAGGAGGTCTCCATCTTGTCAGTATCGCTTATCAGTTCCTCTTCACTCTTCGCTTGCTGGGACCAAGGTTGCAAGTTCGTATCCTGGTGCAGTCACTGGCATTTGAGGGTGCTCAAATGCCAGGGAGCCGTGTCAGTAGATTTACTGGCACGTTAAAGATCCCCTTCTGGGCAAAATTCCGGCACCCCGGCGTCTCTAAAAGCCAGAGTAGTTAAAAGGGACGTAAACCAATAACATTATTATTACCTCTTCAATCTCAGCCAGAACAACGATGTCATCTGCTGATCGCTGCCAGGTTAATTTCTCTCCTTGGATCTTTACTCCTCCGGTCTTCCCCAGTTTTACCTGCGATTTCTTCTGCTGATTGCAGCCAGGATTATTTATCTCTCTTGTTATTTACTCCTCCTGTCTCCCCCAAGCTTTCCTTGACAACGTCCATGGCATTTTGGATGTGTCTATTAAGCAAATAAGGGGTGAGTGAGTAGTCTTGCCGCACTCCTTGTTTTGTGACTGCTTCTTCTTGCTGTTCACCACATTTTACAACAGCCACTTCATTCCTGTAGAGCTCTTGTATTAATCGTCTGCCATTGCAATTCCCCTCCACCTCCTCTAACGTCCTAAACTCTTCCCAGGTGACTTAATCATACGCCCTTTCTAGATCGATAAATCAATGTACGTATCTTGATCTATGCTCAGTCCCTTCCCAAGAATAACTCTTTGACTCAATGTGATTCTCGGGTACTCCTTTCCTCCCTTGAATCCATACTGGTCTTCTGTAAATACTGCATCTACGTTCCTTCCAATCATTCTCAGAATTATTGAGGTAAGCAGTTTTGCTGTTATGGGTCACAAGGCTTATTGCCATGTACTGATCACACTTCTTTGCTGTCGCTTTCTTGGGAAGTGGGACAGTAAAATATATTTTGAAGTCAGATGGGAGCTGCACTATTTTATAGGTATTCGTCTCTAGGTTGAACAACTGTTCGTGAATCTTATCATGGGGTCTCTCATAGCCATCTCAAATTCAGCTCGTGGGATGCGGACAAATTACTCCTTTTGATCTACCTCCTCCTCGTTCTCCATATCCTATTCCTCTCTGCCGTTTCCTTATGTGCGGATCGTGGCATGACGTGATACATTTCTCAAAATTCTTTAAATCTTTCGTTTGCTGCGTCTACTCTTTACTCTGTAGTTATGCATATTCGTTGGTTAAAATTTTAAGAATGATTGCGTAGCAAGAATTGACAGGATTGAACTGTTTTAAAGGATAGTAAAACTTACTTACAGAACTGTAAATGCAACGATAGTAATAATATCACGTAACCAGATAATATTATTCGATAAGTTGAGACATCGTGCATTACTGATTAGGCCCATAAATTAGAACATACCATCCACATCCGTTCCATACATCTGGCTTGGAAAATGAGCGAGTTTAATAGGGATACTCCAGTTTGTTGTGGTTAAACGAAGTGTCGTGATTTTCACTATCGAACGGGGGAGGCAAATTCTTAAGGCAGTTGAATATTGAGCGGTCAGATTTTCGGAGCGTTATGCAGAAGTTGAGGGCAATGTTGCAACTTATCACCCATACATTTCAATCCTTAGATTGAACAAGCAATGAAGGAAATTGGAGACAAATTTAAAGTGCGAGTGAAGATTCAAGGATATATATTTTCAACTCTCAGATATGCTGATGCCACCGTCATATTGGCCGACACGTCAGAGGATTTGAATGAGTGTTTGAATGGTATGAATTCTGTTTTGAGAAAAATAATCATGATGACAATTAATAAATGTAAAACAAGAATTTCTAGTCCTCAAACTGAGGTGATTATTTTGCAATAAGCTCCTTTTATTTCGGAAGGCTTGTCTCTACCACTATAATTTTCTTGATTTCTGACATACACTTGTTATTAGAGGTTATCACACTACCCGAATATGGAAATTCTGTGATTTGTTCAATTGCAGTGTTATTGACTTTTATGTTTGTTCTAGCTGTAGGCTCTTTTCTTTTGTCAACTATCATTAATTTTGTTTTCTTAGTATTGATTTTTGTTTGAATTTTTAATAATTTTAATAATATGCCAGCAATTGTCAATTCATTTTTCCCATGTAACTGGTTTATTGCGTGCTTATTTATACCGCATTAGTTTTTGTTTTTGTTGTGTGCTTGGATGCAAACTTCCGGGTGTTAATATTTACAACACTGTAATACAAGGAAAATAATTCATGTACTTCCCCCCCTTTCATATTTTAAGGACGAAAGTAAATTGTCCCAGATTTTAACGTTAAATGTAACAACTCTACCCTAGGTGCAAAATTATGGTAAATGTAAAGAGCGAAGGAAACATATGAGCCCTTCATTACATAGAAGAAGAAGGGTTGAGAAAGTATTCCTGAGCCACAGCTTACATGCGGTAGTTTTGCAGATCAATCTTTGGGTACGTCCAAGCAATCGCGCCAAGATATAGAAAAATTTTGAATAGGGCACTTTCCCACCACAGAATATCAAGAAACATATGTATTGAAATGAAATCCGTTGAGAAATCTGCGGTAAATGGAGAAATATTGCTGTAATTTATAAGAAATGTATCACTTGTCACATGCAATGAAAATGCAGCGCCATGTTTGAAAAACGCAGGTCTTCAGTCATGTGTTCAACACCACGAGGCAAAGAACTTAACGAGAAAGACGAAACACTCACTCGCAGATCGAATGTATATTTTCTGCTAGAGCTGAGAGAGCGGACCAAACAGGCCACAGAAACATATGTAGACTGACATAAAATGTCTGACAATTCGATAGTTCGACAAGTTTCCGTTTCTCAAAGCATGACAATTCGACAAAAATGTTGTGACAATTTTGTAAATTGTCGTGACTTATTGTCAGAAATCTGTTTCATAAAGTTGTCGTATGTCGGTGCGTTTGGAAGTCTCCCGTTACGTTAATAGCCTTCATAAAAATAGTATGGCGACGTTTGTTACATTGGCTGTGTGAAAAGTCACACCTAACGCCCTTAAGGAACGAAGGTTCGATTCTCCTCACCAGTACTTACTCATAAATTCGAATTTGTGGCGTGTAAACCAGAAAGTTACGGTATTGTGTTCATAAAAAGAGTATGGAGACGTTTGTTACATTGGCTGTGTGAAAAGTCACACCTAACGCCCTTAAGGAACGAAGGTTCGATTCCCCTCACCAGTACTTACTCATAAATTAGAATTTGTGGCGTGTAAACCAGAAAGTTACGGTATTGTGTTCATAAAAATAGTATGGAGACGTTTGTTACATTTGCTGTGTGAAAAGTCACACATAACGCCTTTTGGGAACGAGAAATTAGTAGCGTCTCTGAAAGTCAAGGGTTGGATTACTCTCCCTGCTCTGTCAACTGGTAGCTCTCTCTCAGCTCTAGCCGAAAATCTAAGTCCATCTGCAAGTGAGTGTTTCGTCTTCCTCGCCATCATGGAGGTGTGTCTCAAGTGCGAATTATAGGTGTTACATTTTATTTAATTACAGCAATATTTCTTAATCTACCCTTTTTTTCGATTGATTTCGGTTGAAATACATGTGTTCCTTGATATTCTCTGGAAAAGAAGTGCCGTAACTTTGGCGCGATCGCTTGGATGTAACCCAATCTTTATCCCTCGTCCTTCCGCTCTCCGGCTGACAGAACGTGGTCTTCCAGGGGTTGTACGAAAATCGCTCACAGGGAAAGTAGCGCCCACTAACAAATGTGCGTTAATCGCGCCCAGTCTAGAAATTGTCCTAGTGACTACCGATTCCAACAATGCTTTGGAAATTCCTCCTTTGGAAATACCAACCCCCTCCAGATTTCTCTCGACCATCCTTACAGTTCAGTTCGTGTGCTTCAGTTGATATGGAAGCCTCAACGACCAGCCACGGTAATATCGTAAAAATGAACCAATGAAGACTGAACTGTTATTTGGCGCTGTTCAAAACAACAATCGAAGCAGTGTCGAACAATGCTTAAGACCAAAGACTCCTGGCTGCGGTCGTTAATTTTCCCGGTGCGCTAAGTTTTATTCACCAGTAGTAATCCATCCATCACATTAAGAGATTGAGTCACGAGTTTTTAACATATTGAACTAGTGGCATGTTCATTGTTGAATTATAAATTTTAAGGGATGGTGAAGCTTCCTATTTCATGACATTATCGTATTATCTGGGATAGTCAAGCCTTTGACCTCGATCCCGGAAAACGATGAAGCTAGCAAATATAATTATCCCTGACCTTGCATTCCTACTACCTGGAGAGTTATGTCAGACTGCATCATTCAGCAGGGAGATCTGATCCAGTCACGCAATCATGAGTTGATTAGAGGTGTCACTGAGTCCATAACCTTCACTTCAATATCCTGAAGCACGAGAAGTGCTTGAATGATGTCCTTTATTTACCATACACAGTGTAGCCGAGAGACCTAAGGCACGTTCCGTGTGTAGACTTGATAGCTGAGCATTCGAAGATCCGAGGTTCAAATCCCAATACCGATAGTGGCCATCCTGAATGTGTTCCTTTCCCGAGATTATTTTGGCCATCTCGTGGTGTTGTGGGTAGTCACCCTTCACGTACAGGTTCGAGTCCTAGCTCTGCCAATTTGTCATTAGTCTATCTCCACGCTGTGAGGGCACGGCATTCCCTGCATGTCGTATGAAGTTACTAAAAGGGCAGTGTTCGTGAAGCCGACTGCCCCGTAAAATATATTGTGCAGTGGATGGTCTATACCAGGCCTTCCCTACCTGGTGCTCTTTAAATGAAATTTGGTGGTCTCTTCTTACGAGCCAAAATGTACTCGCGAACACAACCTCTCCTGAGATCCATTCTTCAATTCAAATTGTGTTGAACGAATCAGAATAATCGTGTTTTCATTACAAGTTTTGCCATTCGGAAATATTATCATCTTGTGAAATATTATTTTAATCTAGAGTAATAATAATTGGACATCCCTGTTTCATGGGTAATAGACTACGAAAAATGCTGATTTGACTCGATTGTGCACACGTAAATGTATCTGCGATACTACCGACTACCGAGACAAATATCACCTCGAGACCATTAATACCATCGGTCTTCTATCGGAGCAAGGGAGACAATTCCACGTTCGTTCGTGGATTTTTGTAGGGACTTTGGTTTGAGGAAGGATTTGATAGCTGACATCGTACTAGCAACTTTGAGTGGCTCCTATAACATCTTCAGAAATCATGCCTACGGTCTAGAGAACGACTTCGTAACACATATGTTGAAGCTAGGTATTAACAGTGACTGATGGATAATGTTGTTATAGGTACTCTTTGTCCTCGTGGCAACTTGCTCGTTGTATGCCAGGAGAATGTTAAATACAATTTGAATTAGCTGTATTTCGGTACGTGAAGTACATTCTGCATCAATCTGAAAAATAATGAGCAAAAAACGCACACTGTATCTTCACTTTATTCCAATTATTAAAGGGATCCAAACTGCCTCATTTTGATTTAGACTGGAGGTTTCAGGCCACATGTCCTTCCTCACGTGGTGGTTATTGTTATTTTAAGGGGGAAACATGTAGGTCATCTGACCCTAAGGCGTGACATAATGGACGAATGCCCCCTGTGTGCTTATGGTGGAGACCAGAAAGACCTTGCTGATGTCACAGTATCCCTAGTGCAATGGATAAATAATTTAGATATCCATGTGTAATTGTTCACTACTTAGTACCATGTATTCTTAGCAGGTTTTCGTATAATATTGTACAGAGAGTTTAGTTTGTATGTAACTGAGACCCTCGGTTGCCCGCTCGCCCGCGTTGCGCGCCTGTCTCCCGCCAGGCACTTGGACGTTATGCGGCGCTCGCGGCACTGAGTCATTGAGTATAGGAATTTGTACTTAAAAGTGTACTTCAATGTGATCCTTGACCAATTTTTTGACGAACTGACTTACGGAGAGCGATTGTCAAATTACTTTCAACAAGATTCTGCCACTGCTCACACTGCCGAAGCATCCATGAGAGAATTGCGTCGCATTTTCGGTACGAGGATTATAAGTCGGAACGTGTGACCCCCGCGAAGTCCAGACTTATCACCATGTGACTTATATTTGTGGGGGGCGCTTAAAAATAGATTGTATGCGAGAAACCCTCACACTATAAATGAGCCTAAAGACTATATTACAACTGAAATACAGTCAATCGGTGCTGAGGAACTTCAGAGAGTAAATGCCAGTTTCATAAAAAGGTACCAGCGATGTGTAGCAGTGAATGGCGAACATTTTCAGCACCAGCTGTGAACTAGGTAAGTACAAATTCCTATACTCAATGACTCAGTGCCGCATGGGGCGCCTCATAACAGCAAAGTGCGTGGCGGGAGACAGGCTCGCGCCACAGGCGAGCGGGCAAGCGAGGGTCTCCGTTACATACAAACTAAACTCTCTGTATGTACTTGTCCATTATGTAAATTTCCATACGCTTAATAATAATAATCTGACCCTAATGATGTGGTGATTATTAAAATTTGAGTAAGAAATGAAAACTACATCTACTAGTATACTAATTACTGACTTATCATTAAAAACTAAAACAACAAATATAAAATAAGAAAGACATCTGGAAGGTCATTTCCGAACTAAAGTCCAATAAAGCAGCAGGCGAAGATGGGATTATTGCAGAGCTCTGGAAGTATGCTGATGAGGAGTCAATACAGAGTATCCATGACATCATATCTAACGTCTGGTTAACAGAACAATTACAGTACCTAGTGACTGGACCTCCGCTATCATCCACCCACTGCACAAACAAGGTGACGAATCAGATCTCAACAACTACAGAGGGATTTCAATGGTATCAGTGACATACAAGATACTCTCCATAGTATTGCTCACGAGAGTAGAGGTTCAACTGGATTCCTGCATTGGAGAGTACCAAGCTGGGTTTTGAAAGTCAACGTCATGCACCGAACAGATTCTGAATCTCAAAACCATTCTCACGTACAACAAGAAGTTCCGTGAAGTACTATACAGCCTACTTTTCATGCCAATAATTATTCTACAGTATATGAACCTATCTAGAATAATGACGAAATTAAGTTGGTAATATCGAAATATCTAATTAGTTCAAAATATACCTGGTAATGAAGCCTAATAGAGCATTACAGTTGGCAGCCCTGGTGACTGAATATCTTCTTAGTTCCACCTCTTAAGGTACAGAATACAAAATTTGGTTGAAGTCCAATGGACGTTACATGCAGTTAGACACTGGATCTATCAGCACGCGTAAAAGCATGTTGCCAACAATACCATGCATGTGCTGGTCAGAAATAATCTGAATTATTATGATATCTTGTTGTGCCAATTTTGGATGAAATCCATTTTTTAGTATAGAAGTTACATGCATTTTAAAATTGGACATATCAGCAGGCATAGAATCATGTTGGCAGAACCGCCTTGTATTAATTACTCCAAATTAATCTAGAATGTCAGGTGCTATACGTGTGGAAAGTATAGAGCTGTTGGCTTGCATACTTTCTGATATATTGATATTAGGATAAAAGAATATAGACAGCATTTATTAACAGTTGGCAGCCCTGATTGCTCTTAACAATACTTATAGTCATATCTGTTATGGTACACATTGCACATACGAAATTTGGTTGAAATCCAACTGATAGTATAGAAGTTACATGTATTTAAAATTTGGTACTATCAGCAGGCTTATAATCATGTTGGTAGAACTGACGTATATAAGTTACTCCAAATTAATCTAAAATGTCAGAATATACGTGTGCATAGTTTAAAGCTGTTGGCTTGCACACTTTCTGATATATTGGTATTTGGATTTAAAAAATAGAGAGAGCAATTATTAACAGTTGGCAGCCCTGGTGGCTCTCAAAGAATACGCACAGTCATATCTGTTTATGTACAGATATTACATACAAAATTTGGTTGAAATCCAGTTGTTAGTGTAGAAGTTATATGCATTTAAACATTGGACCTATCAAAAGGCTTAAAATTATTTTGGCAACACTGTCATGGTTGGCCTCCTGGAAATTAAACTGAAATAGTATTATCTACATGTGTGCCAATTTTGGAATAGCTCCCATGCATACCTTGCAAGATATCCAACATGGAGCTCAAATTTCTAGTCTGTTTTTTTCAGCAGTTGGTAGCACTGACATCATTTTCAAATATGGACGTGAGCTATTCCGGTGCACATCTTTACTCATACTAAATTTGGTTTTGATTGCTGCAGCCGTTTAGGAGTTGATAGGGGGGGGGGGGGGACACACACACAGCCAGACAGACAGAAGGACAGACAGACAGACAGACAGACAGACATTTTCCCGGATCGATCTCATAAGACTACTTTTTCCTCATTTTTGCAAAATGTGAAAAGTAGGCTAAAAATCGAAGTGTTTCATCTTATGTGGCAATTTTCGTTGACTTCCAAACGGCCTCGACTCAGTAGATAGAGAGTCACTCTTTCAGATACTTGCAGAATTGGGGCTAGAAAAAAATACCCTCTACCTTGTGAAAGCGACTCTCACCAACACCACATTCAAAGTCAAATTCAGAGGGGAACTGTCCAAGAGCTTCGAGGTAAGAACTGGTGTTAGATAAGAGGATGGCTTATCTCCGATTCTCTTCAATTGCCTACTAGAGAAAGTAATTCGTGAGTGGACAAAAATTCTGAAGGATGATTCAGGATTGAGAATGGGTTACAAGAAAGAAAAGTTAACAGTCTCCTGTTTAGCCTTTGCAGTCGACCTTGTACTCCTAGCGTCCAGTGTGGAGGAAGCTAACCATCAAGTAACCTATGTGAATTACATAGCAGCTAATGTAGGCTTAAAGTTCGCTATCAACAAAACACAGTTTAGCAGCAACACCAGAGATGCGCCCGAGTCAATCGCACTTGGGGACAAAGTAGTACGAAAGACTAACTCCTTCAAATACCTAGGGGAATGGATAACCCCAAACATTAATGAAGACCTAACCATGAACGACAGATGCATCAAACTGGAGAGAGCCTACCACCTATGCAAGAATATGTACAAATCCAAATCCCTCTCAATGAATCTCAAACTTAGACATTACAGTACTTTTTTTTAGCGTATGGCTTTTAGTGCCGGGAGTGTCCGAGGACATGTTCGGCTCGCCAGTGTTGTAGCTGCTTCGAGACGGTCAGCCAATGGGTGAGCTACAAGTACCGTTGGGTAGGGAAGTTGGAAGGAAGGTAAGGACGAGGAGTTGGAAGGTAGCGGCTGTGGCCTATAGTTAGGGACCAACCCCGGCATTTGCCTGGAAGGAAGATGGGAAACCACAGAAGACCATCTTCAAGGTTGCCGGCGGGGGATTCGAACCTCCTCGCCTCCCGGATGTGAGCGACTGCCAACAGTCATGCCGTAACGACCTCGGCTAACTCACCATTACAGTACTGTAGTGAGACCATCAGTACTGTATGCCTCAGAATGCCTAAATATGGTCAAAAAAGAACAACTCCGGAAATTGGAGTTGAAGGACCGGAAGATTCTGCGAAAAATCATGGAACCTATTAAAGAGGAAGGCACGTATAAAATCAGGCACAACAATGAACTCTATGAACAAGTAGAGAGCGACTGATGCCATGGTGGACAAAAGATGGATGCAACCCATATCCGAAATGAGACACGTCGTGACGAGACTCGCAGTTCATGGGTTCCACCATAAGGTCTGCTCACGAAAGACATTTCATGACCCGGATGAGAGGTGTATATGTGAGCTGTGTAGGAACGAATGCGGCAGGAACCATATCACGACATGCCCCAACAGAACTTGATCAATAGTGGCTTATAGTAAGGACTAGAAGCGAACCATAGTATCTAGTAAGTGTACATATCTGTAACATGTAATATGGCCAACTGGCTGCAATAAATGCTATTATTATTACAACAGCTATGAGGAAGAGGAGGCTGATCTTCTATGGCCATATTGTGAGCTCACCTCCAGAATTGCTAACACTGTCTCTAGAGGGAAAGCAACTAACGCCAAGTGGATGGAACTAGTCAGGAAAGACCTTGAACAATTGGATATTGACCCCAGTAACATCTACGACAGGAATAAATACAGAACTTTGATCAGAACATCAGACTCTCTCCAGTCACTAACAGCAAAAGCAGTGCGTCCAGGAGTAGGTGTGAAATGGACTCAGGAGCGGAAGGACATTCACAGCGCTAGGATGAAGGAATACTGGTCTAAGATGAAAGCCGCCAGAGATAAGAACCGCGTGGTCCACAGTCGGCCCAAACCGAACTAAAAGAAATAAGGAAAATAAAAGACAGGTTAGTATAAAATAAATGCCCTTGAGCCTAGAAGAATGATGATTGAGGGGCTTGAAAGGAAGTAGAGCCATGAAAGGCAGATAGGAAAGGGGGAAAGAAGAGTGACTCCACACCATAGATAAAGGGAAGAGGGGGAAATCGGACGCAGCAGAGGAATCCCCGGGGTCACCAACTCCCGAATTCATCAGCCAAGAGCCCTTGAGTGTGTGGCACTATGGTGGGGATACACACCCTGCTTCCTCTTGTGGCTTCTGCAGAAGGCAGGAGGTACCATGAATAGAGAATACAAGGTCTGACCCCTTGATGAATGAAGGTATCAGAATAAAATAGGAAAGGCACAATTATGGCTGGGAACTTAAAGACGCCTATGACCTAGGATACCCTAATACCATCGGAGTTTGAAGACAATAAGAGTTGACAAAGGGAGGTCAACTGAAAAGTTGAAAAAGTGAAGCTCGGCACAAGTAAGTGGAAGCAATGGAGTCATGTCATGTGGTCGTCAACCCACGTATCACTAGTTGTGAGTCCATGGGATCCTTCCTTGTACCACATAATAATCCCAAGGGAAATATTTCCGTTCGGCTACCAGGATTCCAACTCCAACTGTCTGACTGAAAGGCAAGTGGCCATGTCACAACGCTATCTGTATTCCTGAAATATATATTTAGAAGAAGCTACAATTTTAAAATTTATGATTTGTATTATTCTTAAAGATAAGCCTCCGTGGCTTAGCCGGCAGCACGCCGGCCTCTCACCGCTGGGTCCGTGGTTCGAATCTCGGTCACTCCATGTGAGATCTGTGCTGGACAGAACGGAGGCAGACAGGTTTTTCTCCGGGTACTCCATTTTCCCTGTCAACATTTCATTCCAGCAACACTCTCCACTATCATTTCATTTCATTTCATCTGTCATTCATTTAATCATTGCCCCAGAGGAGTGCGTCAGGCCTCGGCAGCCGGCACAGTTCATATCCTCGCCGTAGATGGGGGCTTCATTCATTCCATTCCTGACCCGGTCGGAGACTGGAAGCAGGCTGTGGATTTTCATTTTCATTATTCTTAAAGATCCTCGGTTTATCTTACAAGTTAGTGGAGTTTCTTTCTTAGCATTCTGTAACTTTCCAATAAATAATAATGCTTGCGGCAGACTCCAGGAAGGATCTTGAAACCCAAGTGCAGGCATGGCATGATCGTCTGCAAGGATTTGTCTTCGTTTGAACATCCACAAGACTGCATACCTCGAAACGATTCCATCGCCTGGAACTATAGGTATTAATGGAGCTCCTCTTAGCAAGGTAAATACATTCCGATACCTAGGTACACGATTGCATAGCGACAGCTCTGTGAATGAAGATGTGCGAGCACGAATCAATGCGACTTGGATGCGATTCAGAGATGTCACTGGTGTTCTTTGTGATAAGAAGATGCCTATACGCCTAAAATCAAAGATATACCGCACAATGGTGAGACCAGTTGCATTATATGGTACTGAGTGTTGGCCAACACCTAGAAGTGCTGAGCACTCACTTCATGTCATGGAAGTGCGGATGCAACGAAGATCATTAGACATTTCTCTGCTCGACCATATCCCCAACACAACGATTCGACATATAGCTGGCGTGGCTCCAATCAATGAGAAAATGCAGGAATGGAGACTCCGTTGGTATGGACACGTTGTCCATGCACCACAAGTTCAGTCATCGGCTCGGCCTACCATCTCACGGTCGACGGCCAGAGACAGCGTGGGAGACCAAAATTGCGGTGGCTGGACACTATAAATGCAGATTTACGATCAAGTAACTTGAAATCGCGGGAAGCATTAGATCGCAAGAAATGGCCTGCATTGACCAAAAAGTGGACCCCGTTCCTTCGGGATGACGCTAAGAAGAGAAGAAGAAGAAGTTGGGTTCCGTTGATTATGAGGAAGATTTTCTTGGTCAATCGAGAGTTGTCCATTCGTGCTATACGAGTATGTTATTACTACTTTGGCTATCATCGTCATACAATATGATGGCCGTCCACTCCCATAAAACATACTGTTACGTGCCACCCCCTAGTGGCACTTTTGTTAACTGGATTACGGTGGGGGTACAAAGCACAACACCAATTACTGCTTAAAGAAATAATTAACTTTATTGTGGCCAGAAAATTACACTAATCAGCAAATACAAGCAATTAGGAGCCTTCTCCAGTTTCCTCAAGTCTCTTCCTTATGCGCTCTTGGCCCCTTTCACTTGCAACAGACCACAGAAGTTAATCCGTCCTAATGAGTCCGGTGGCATTGGCAGAAGCTACCTGCCCCTCTTCCTCAGGTACAACAAATACAGTTACTTACGAGCACTTGATGTACGCTGTTCACAAGCTGGGAGAAACAATGTCACATGATTTCGTAACTCGCACAGCACTTCGTCACCACACTTCTGTCGCACAAGATAATCGCTCGCACTAGCTCGTAAAACACAACAACAACCACTGCTTGACGGGTCACTCTTATATAGCCGGCCGGTGACTCAATAAATGCTTCTAGATCCATCCAGAGTCCACGGCTTCTCGAGGTTTCCAGCGCTGGTCCAGTCACGAATGTTCTGGACTATCCCTTTGTCCTAGTAGCCCTGTTGCATAAGGCGCGCGCAATACAGGAGGCAGGGCACAGCCCAGCCCTGGGGCAGTTGTGACTCACGCGGCGACTGATGACACAAACTCACAGCCGTAACACCACCCCCTTCCTAAAAAGGCTGATCGTCCCGATCAATCATTGGTCCGTCTGTGTCCCTCCGTAGGCTGCCAGGCGATCTCGATGCACGATCTTCATCTTCGCCCTCGGGCTCCGCTGGATCCTGTAGACGACATCGTTGATCCGTTTCACGACTCGGTACGGGCCCTCCCAGGACTTCTGCAGTTTGGATGACAGGCCTTTCTTCCGTAATGGGTTGAAGAGCCAGACCAGGTGGTCCTCGTGGAATCCGCCGGCATCCGTCTGCTGGTCGTATCGGGTCTTCATTCGGTCGGTCTCGATCCGCAGTTTCCTCCTCGCGAACGCGTGTACGTCCTCCAGTTGGCCGACCAGTTCTTGACAATACTGGCTTACCGGGATCGGATCATTCCCAGGTCGGCCGAAGGCAAGATCGACAGGTAGACGGAGCTCCCTCCCAAACATGGCCCGGGCTGGTGTGCACCCGGTGGCTTCATGTACGGCGGCGCGGTAGGCCAGGAGAAATAGTGGAAGATGCTTGTCCCAATCCCTCTGGTGCTCGCTGACAACTATTCGGAGATGGTTCTCGACGGTGCGATTGAATCGCTCTACCATCCCGTCGGACTGAGGGTGTAGCGGCGTTGTCCTTGTCTTCCGGATCCCCAGCAGCTGGCATAGGTTCTGGAACACCTGCGACTCGAAGTTCCTCCCTTGGTCGGAGTGCAGCTCCAGGGGTACTCCGTACCGGCTGACGAATTCCTTCACCAGGGTCTCTGCGATCGTCGCGGCTTCTTAGTTAGGGAGCGCATACGCCTCCGGCCATTTGGTAAAGTAGTCGCTGACGACTAATATGTAGCGGTTCCCTGCCTCGCTTAACGGGAATGGCCCAGCAACATCGATGGCCACTCTCTCCATGGGGCCGCCCACGTTGTAGGTCTTCAGTGGACCCCGTCGTCTTCGTCCTGGGCCCTTGCTGGCTGCGCAATCGTGGCACCTCGCGCAGTGGTTCTCCACGTCTGTTCGGCATCCGATCCAGTAGAACCGCTCTCTCAGCTTCTCCAGGGTCTTCTTTATCCCTAGGTGTCCACCAGATGATCCTCCATGAACTTCCTTCAGGACTTCCTCCGTCATAGCCTTTGGAACGACGACTTGTTCCCGAGATGTCTTCCCGTCGGTGCTCTCCCAGGTACGGCAGATGAGGCCATCCCTTACAATCAAGGTGTCCCACTGTGCCCAGTAGGACTTAAACTTTGGGCTGCCGTCACTCTAAATGTTCCACCCGGGTCTGGGGACACAGGGCCTCTTCCATTCGGCTATCAGTCCCAGGTCATCATCTTCCGCATGCGCCCGCGTGAAAGATTCGCGGCTCCAGCTCTCTTGAAGTTCCACGGTAGTCCTTCGGCACTGTATCCCGGTGTTCTCCTCCCTTCGGGCACAGAAGGTGCAGTCTTCGGGGCACGGTCTTCGTGACAGGGCGTCGGCGTTAGAATGCAGTTGGCCTTTCCTGTGCTGAATCTCAAAGTTATACTGTTGAAGCCTCTCTAACCACCGCGCGAGTTGACCCTCGGGCTGCTTGACGTTCAGGAGCCACCGCAGGGATGCATGGTCGGTCCTGATGAGAAATTCTTGCCCGTACAGGTACTTGTGGAAGTGTTCAATGGTCTTCACGATGGCGAGCAGCTCCTTCCTGGTAACGCAGTAGTTCCATTCTGGCTTTGACAAGGCCTTGCTGAAGTAGGCCACTACTCTCTCCTCGCCGTCCACTACCTGCGACAGGATTCCCCCTATGCCAAAGTCGCTGGCATCGGTATCGACGATGAACCTTGTTCCAGGTCTGGGGTAGGCCAGAATAGGCGCGGTGCACAGAGCCTGCTTGAGTTGTTCGAAGGCACTGTGGCATTCTGCTGTCCACGTGAAGAGTTGGTCCTTAGGGTGGACCTCCACCTGCCAGTAGCCACTCTTCAAATCCAAGGTGGAGAACCATCTTGACTCGCACAGCACTTCGTCACCACACTTCTGTCGCACAAGATAATCGCTCGCACTAGCTCGTAAAACACAACAACAACCACTGCTTGACGGGTCACTCTTATATAGCCGGCCGGTGACTCAATAAATGCTTCTAGATCCATCCAGAGTCCACGGCTTCTCGAGGTTTCCAGCGCTGGTCCAGTCACGAATGTTCTGGACTATCCCTTTGTCCTAGTAGCCCTGTTGCATAAGGCGCGCGCAATACAGGAGGCAGGGCACAGCCCAGCCCTGGGGCAGTTGTGACTCACGCGGCGACTGATGACACAAACTCACAGCCGTAACACCACCCCCTTCCTAAAAAGGCTGATCGTCCCGATCAATCATTGGTCCGTCTGTGTCCCTCCGTAGGCTGCCAGGCGATCTCGATGCACGATCTTCATCTTCGCCCTCGGGCTCCGCTGGATCCTGTAGACGACATCGTTGATCCGTTTCACGACTCGGTACGGGCCCTCCCAGGACTTCTGCAGTTTGGATGACAGGCCTTTCTTCCGTAATGGGTTGAAGAGCCAGACCAGGTGGTCCTCGTGGAATCCGCCGGCATCCGTCTGCTGGTCGTATCGGGTCTTCATTCGGTCGGTCTCGATCCGCAGTTTCCTCCTCGCGAACGCGTGTACGTCCTCCAGTTGGCCGACCAGTTCTTGACAATACTGGCTTACCGGGATCGGATCATTCCCAGGTCGGCCGAAGGCAAGATCGACAGGTAGACGGAGCTCCCTCCCAAACATGGCCCGGGCTGGTGTGCACCCGGTGGCTTCATGTACGGCGGCGCGGTAGGCCAGGAGAAATAGTGGAAGATGCTTGTCCCAATCCCTCTGCGGAAGATGATGACCTGGGACTGATAGCCGAATGGAAGAGGGCCTGTGTCCCCAGACCCGGGTGGAACATTGTGAGTGACGGCAGCCCAAAGTTTAAGTCCTACTGGGCACAGTGGGACTCGCTGATTGTAAGGGATGGCCTCATCTGCCGTACCTGGGAGAGCACCGACGGGAAGACATCTCGGGAACAAGTCGTCGTTCCAAAGGCTATGACGGAGGAAGTCCTGAAGGAAGTTCATGGAGGATCATCTGGTGGACACCTAGGGATAAAGAAGACCCTGGAGAAGCTGAGAGAGCGGTTCTACTGGATCGGATGCCGAACAGACGTGGAGAACCACTGCGCGAGGTGCCACGATTGCGCAGCCAGCAAGGGCCCAGGACGAAGACGACGGGGTCCACTGAAGACCTACAACGTGGGCGGCCCCATGGAGAGAGTGGCCATCGATGTTGCTGGGCCATTCCCGTTAAGCGAGGCAGGGAACCGCTACATATTAGTCGTCAGCGACTACTTTACCAAATGGCCGGAGGCGTATGCGCTCCCTAACTAAGAAGCCGCGACGATCGCAGAGACCCTGGTGAAGGAATTCGTCAGCCGGTACGGAGTACCCCTGGAGCTGCACTCCGACCAAGGGAGGAACTTCGAGTCGCAGGTGTTCCAGAACCTATGCCAGCTGCTGGGGATCCGGAAGACAAGGACAACGCCGCTACACCCTCAGTCCGACGGGATGGTAGAGCGATTCAATCGCACCGTCGAGAACCATCTCCGAATAGTCGTCAGCGAGCACCAGAGGGATTGGGACAAGCATCTTCCACTATTTCTCCTGGCCTACCGCGCCGCCGTACATGAAGCCACCGGGTGCACACCAGCCCGGACCATGTTTGGGAGGGAGCTCCATCTACCTGTCGATCTTGCCTTCGGCCGACCTGGGAATGATCCGATCCCGGTAAGCCAGTATTGTCAAGAACTGGTCGGCCAACTGGAGGACGTACACGCGTTCGCGAGGAGGAAACTGCGGATCGAGACCGACCGAATGAAGACCCGATACGACCAGCAGACGGATGCCGGCGGATTCCACGAGGACCACCTGGTCTGGCTCTTCAACCCATTACGGAAGAAAGGCCTGTCATCCAAACTGCAGAAGTCCTGGGAGGGCCCGTACCGAGTCGTGAAACGGATCAACGATGTCGTCTACAGGATCCAGCGGAGCCCGAGGGCGAAGATGAAGATCGTGCATCGAGATCGCCTGGCAGCCTACGGAGGGACACAGACGGACCAATGATTGATCGGGACGATCAGCCTTTTTAGGAAGGGGGTGGTGTTACGGCTGTGAGTTTGTGTCATCAGTCGCCGCGTGAGTCACAACTGCCCCAGGGCTGGGCTGTGCCCTGCCTCCTGTATTGCGCGCGCCTTATGCAACAGGGCTACTAGGACAAAGGGATAGTCCAGAACATTCGTGACTGGACCAGCGCTGGAAACCTCGAGAAGCCGTGGACTCTGGATGGATCTAGAAGCATTTATTGAGTCACCGGCCGGCTATATAAGAGTGACCCGTCAAGCAGTGGTTGTTGTTGTGTTTTACGAGCTAGTGCGAGCGATTATCTTGTGCGACAGAAGTGTGGTGACGAAGTGCTGTGCGAGTCAAGATGGTTCTCCACCTTGGATTTGAAGAGTGGCTACTGGCAGATGGAGGTCCACCCTAAGGACCGCGAGAAAACGGCGTTCTCTGTGGGCAGCGGGCTCTGGCAGTTCACCGTCATGCCATTCGGTCTGTGCAACGCCCCTGCGACCTTCGAAAGGCTAATGGAGTCCATTCTGAGGGGACTACACTGGAAGACCTGCCTGGTCTACCTAGACGACGTCATCGTTCTGGGGAGAAGCTTCGAGGAGCACTACAGCAACCTGAAGGAGATCTTGTTGAAGCTACGGGCTGCCCAGCTGAAGTTGAGCCCCAAGAAGTGTCAGCTCTTCCAGAAGCGGGTCCAGTACCTTGGGAATATCGTCTCCGAGGAAGGGGAGCGCACCGACCCAGAGAAGACCGCAGCTGTGAGGGGGTGGCCAGTTCCGAAGGACAAGTCCCAACTACGAAGCTTCCTGGGACTCTGCACTTATTACCGTCGCTTCGTGAGGGGATTCGCCGACATCGCCAAACCTTTACATCGCCTGACTGAGAAGGACCAACTCTTCACGTGGACAGCAGAATGCCACAGTGCCTTCGAACAACTCAAGCAGGCTCTGTGCACCGCGCCTATTCTGGCCTACCCCAGACCTGGAACAAGGTTCATCGTCGATACCGATGCCAGCGACTTTGGCATAGGGGGAATCCTGTCGCAGGTAGTGGACGGCGAGGAGAGAGTAGTGGCCTACTTCAGCAAGGCCTTGTCAAAGCCAGAAAGGAACTACTGCGTTACCAGGAAGGAGCTGCTCGCCATCGTGAAGACCATTGAACACTTCCACAAGTACCTGTACGGGCAAGAATTTCTCATCAGGACCGACCATGCATCCCTGCGGTGGCTCCTGAACTTCAAGCAGCCCGAGGGTCAACTCGCGCGGTGGTTAGAGAGGCTTCAACAGTATAACTTTGAGATTCAGCACAGGAAAGGCCAACTGCATTCTAACGCCGACGCCCTGTCACGAAGACCGTGCCCCGAAGACTGCACCTTCGTGTCCAGCGTGTCGTCGATCCGGGGTAGAGGGTAGCTGTCCTTCTTCGTGACGTCGTTCACCCGCCTGTAGTCCACGCAGAACCTGGTGGAACCGTCCTTCTTCTTCACAAGCACGACCGGAGAACTCCAAGGACTATGTGATGGCTCGATCACCCCTTGCTCCTTCATCTCTTCTACCATCCGGTCGACTTCGCTTGCTTGGCGAGCGGGACACGTCGGAATGGGGCCCTAATCGGTGCGCTGTCCCCAACGTCGATTCTGTGCTGGACCAAGCTTGTCCTGCCGAAGTCTTTGCTCCCCACGGAGATGACATCCTGGAATTCGCGTAGCAGGTCCTGAAGTTGGCGTGATTGTTCCTCGTCTAAATGGTCCTGGGATCCTTGGTACAGCTTCTGTAGTTCTTCTGGCAGTGTGCGTCTTCTTCGGTTGTCCGTCTGCAGGTGTCCGTCCGTCGTATCTGTGATGCGGGCAATCCAGGTAACGGGCTCGCAGACTCCTAGGTTGGTGTCCCGGTGAACCGTAATGTCGTAGTCGTTCAGGTTGGACAGGCGGACGTACGGCCGAGTCGTCGTGTTGATGAGAGTCTTGGCAACTAGCAATCCTTTTGTCAGGATGTCCTCATATTTTGGCTCGATGACAGCCGCCACTCCCTCAGCAGTTCCGTCGACAATTACGGCAGCGCTGACCTCCGTCCTGGCGGGAACGATGACGTCTTCTCTCAGCCTTACTCGTCGTGCGGTGATGGACTCGTGCGCAGGTTGCAAAGCAAGTTCCTCACCTCCGAAGTGCAGAGTGTTGGTACTCAGATCCAAGATGATGTTGTTCTGGTCCAGGAAGTCCAGTCCGATGATCACTTCATTTGATACCTCAGCCACAAGCACTGGATGCTTTATCGCCCGTCGACCAATGACGAACTCCAGTGATGCTTCGCCATGTACCGGTGCGGTCTCTCAGGTCGCGGTTATTAGCTGGAGGTTCCTTTGTGTGGGTTGAACTCTCCACTTCGGGATCACGGTGGGACTGACGATGGTCCTCGATGCTCCCGTGTCGATTAGCATGGGCCAGCTCTCTCCGTTGACGACTCCGTCGACCATCAGGCTGCTATTATCCCTCCGTAACTGCGTCACACGAACTTGGACTGCCGGGGCTTGACGACTGTCAAAAGCCAACCTTTGCCCCCCTAGGCTGGCTGATACTTGCTTTCCTGGGCCGCGCGGTTTCCCTACGACTGACTGTCCCGACGGAAACCCTTGTCGGCGGCGATCACCGCAGTCCTTGCTCAGGTGGCCTCTCTTACGGCAGGTCCAGCAGGTCGGTAGTCCTCTTCCGGGCCGCCTCTCCGGATGTCCTTCGGCTACGTTTTTGTTGGTGGTACTGCGATTCTTGAAGAAACGGCTTAGCGCCTCCATCAATTCGTCGGCCAGGGGCTTGGTCTCGTTGGTTTTTGCTGGTTCATCGACGTCCACTTGACGCACCCGCGCGTGCATTCTGGATGCCTGTTTTGCCGTCTCGAATTCAAGTGCGTGGCTCAGCGCATCTGCCAGGGTCTTATTGCGCGCAAGTCGCAGCGCCTGTTGAGTGTCCGAGTCCCGTAGCCCGTCGGTGAAGGTCCGCGTCGCTATCTGCTCCAGAAAGTCGGCCGGCGCTGTTGGATAGGCAAGCCTTACGAGGCGTGCGATGTCCATCTCGAACTCCTGCAGGGTTTCCGCGTTCTTCTGTACCCGGGTCCGGAGCTGCATCTGGTAGGCCTGCTGAAGATGGCTATCTCCATATCGGGACTCCATATGGGCGATCAGTGAAGCGTAGTCCTGGGATCCAGTCGGGATGGCCTGAAGGACGTTAAGGGCGTCACCTCTCAGCGCTACAATGAGAGCTGTAGCCTTTTCTGTGTTGTTCCAGTTATTTATGGAACAGGCCGCCTCGAACTGACGTAAGTAGGTGCTCCTCGGGACCTTTCCGTCGAAGGTTGGGGGCGTCACTCTGCTATGTCCCGTTCCTGATATTCCCGGTGTAACGGTGGGCGGGCGTTGGCGCAGCTCGGCAACTTCCTCTTGTAGGGCTTTGACTCTCTCATCCACCCCGGTCGGCGGGCGTCGGCGCAGCTCGGCGACTTCCTCTTGTAGGGCTTTGAATCTATCTTCCATCCCTGTCGGCGGGAGTCGGCGCAGCTCAGCAAATTCCTTTTGTAGAGCGTTGAATCTCTTTTCCACCCCCATCAGCGGTCGTTGGCACAGCTCGGCAACTTCCACTTGCAAGGCGTTGAATTTCTCCTCCACCCCCATCAGCGGGCGTTGGCGCAGCTCGGCAACTTCCACTTGCAAGGTGTTGAACTTCTCCTCCACTGCCGCGACTTCCTCACGTAGGCCCTGTTCTAATTTCCTTTGGCTCTCCTCTAATTTCGTCAGCAGACACTCTTCCAGATTTTTCTGGCCATCCAGAAATTTGGCGGTTAGGTCCTCTGCTAACTTATTCTGGCTGTCTTCCATCTGCTTCAGGTCCTCCGCTAACTTATTTTGGCCTTCTTCTAATTTGGAAGTTAGGTCCTCTGCTAACTTGTTTTGGCTGTCCTTCAGGTCCTCTGCTAACTTCTTCTGGCCATCCTCCATCTTCTTCTGGCCATCCTCCATCTTCTTCTGGCCGTCTTCCATTTTGGCAGTTAGGTCCTTGGTGAAATTCTTCTGGCCGTCCTCCATCTTGGTTTCCATGCCATTTAACTTTTCTAGCAGTGCTGCCAATTTCTCCTCCATTTTAGTGGTTTGTCTTGTAAAGGGCATGCACTCACAGGAAAATTAGAGAAAATGACCTGCTCGGGTTTTGAAACCAGGACCGTCAGGTGTTGTGCTTGAGTTCGTAATCCGGCTTCTGACACCAGTTGTTACGTGCCACCCCCTAGTGGCACTTTTGTTAACTGGATTACGGTGGGGGTACAAAGCACAACACCAATTACTGCTTAAAGAAATAATTAACTTTATTGTGGCCAGAAAATTACACTAATCAGCAAATACAAGCAATTAGGAGCCTTCTCCAGTTTCCTCAAGTCTCTTCCTTATGCGCTCTTGGCCCCTTTCACTTTCAACAGACCACAGAAGTTAATCCGTCCTAATGAGTCCGGTGGCCTTGGCAGAAGCTACCTGCCCCTCTTCCTCAGGTACAACAAATACAGTTACTTACGAGCACTTGATGTACGCTGTTCACAAGCTGGGAGAAACAATGTCACAGGATTTCGTAACTCGCACAGCACTTCGTCACCACACTTCTGTCGCACAAGATAATCGCTCGCACTAGCTCGTAAAACACAACAACAACCACTGCTTGACGGGTCACTCTTATATAGCCGGCCGGTGACTCAATAAATGCTTCTAGATCCATCCAGAGTCCACGGCTTCTCGAGGTTTCCAGCGCTGGTCCAGTCACGAATGTTCTGGACTATCCCTTTGTCCTAGTAGCCCTGTTGCATAAGGCGCGCGCAATACAGGAGGCAGGGCACAGCCCAGTCCTGGGGCAGTTGTGACTCACGCGGCGACTGATGACACAAACTCACAGCCGTAACAATACAAACTCAGAGCCGTCACCACATTTTCTAAGAATCTGTACAAGACTACACAAGTTAAGATATACATGGTATAGACAAAATAGCAAATGTGTCGTACAAGAATCGCACATCACTCAATTTATGCGCTTCACTGCGAGAAACTGTACTCGGAGAAAGATTCCCGTTAACTACATTTTAAGGCCGTATAATCAACGTACAGGAATCGGACGTAGGTGACAGATATCAAGAAAAGGACTACATTAATAATGAATAATTTATAGCGTATGTACAGTATCTAACTGATTTCTCGCAATTCACTGCGAAAAACAATACGTGGAAGAGGATTCCCGTACACTAAATTTAAGGCCGTAGAATCAAACGTTTCAAACTTTCCGCTCTTGGAAACAGACCAAACAATGCCGTAACCATGACAACGCCAGCTCAGGATGTCCTATACAACTTTCCTTCCAGCTCTGTAATAGGCAGTGCCCAGCTCCATTTATCATCTAGAACACTAAATGAACGTTAAACAAGTGCATCCAAGGAGACAATACTGAACAATATGTTACATTGTGGGTGGAGACTGTGAATGACTGCTAATACCTTCCCTATAGAAATTAGGAATTAGTGTGCAATATAATTTTCATATAAAATAAAGTATTAATGAATTAGGGTTCCAGGACGAAGATAAACTGCGTTACTCCAGGTAATTCGTTCCAATTGCTATCTGGCAAACCGAAGCCTGTCAAGTTATTATGGAGAACAGAATGCTTTTCTAATTTACCCTTTATTATTCCCGCTTCTACGGGATCGGAGTGAACTGAGATGTATTTTTACGGAAATGACCAACACCATAGTAACAAGGGAAGTATCAGGTAAGACAGGTCGAAACCTATCTTGAAACTTTGTGGACGCAATCGTTCTACTATAAGAGTACAACATGCGGAAAATCAGCCGCCAGATTGAACTGCAAGGCTCCGAAATCGTACCTGACATCCTGGTACGCAGACATGACGGCTAGTGGGGCTGGACATCCCTGCGGCGCTCGAAGTAGTAGCGAGGCAGGGCGTATATGCAGACTGGAACGAGCGGCTGCTTCCCATCAGCCTTGAGCGGTTGAGCAGTCAGGGCTGTCCCTTCCAAAATGTACAGTACTCGCTACTTCCCATTGATTTATAAAGTGCGTTCAAAAAGTAACGAGCCGGAGGCTGGAATGCGCAAACCGGTGACTACATCGGTTAATCATGGCGTGTGCAACGAGGTGTGGTTCCGACCAGAGCGTGGAAGGTCACAGCCCGTCGCTAGAGGGCACGCATGCACGACACGTGACGATACAAAGCGAGCAGCAGCATGCATCAATCGTCCAATGCTGCCAGTCGCATTGCAAACAGTGACCTGGAGGCGACAACTGAAGAGCAAAGAGGTGTTGTTCGGTTTCTGACAGTGGACGGAGTAGGGGAACGGACAGTCATCGCTGAATGTCACAAGTGTACGGCGAACACTGCATGTCCCTTGCGAGGGTCAAGGCGTGGCACAAGCGCTTCAGGGAAGGACGGATGTCGTTTGCCGATGATGCCCGGTCTGGGGCACCCCCCTGCATTACCGATGACAACGTCCAGCTGGTTGATGCAATCATTACCCAGGACCGCCGAGTGACAGTGAACGCCATAGCCACCGTGGTCGCTCCACGGCAATGCACGACCTCATACGGCCAACACAGTCTTCGCACTCCTGCAGAAATTCAAATGGGAGGTTCTCGGCCACCCTCCATACAGTCCAGACCTCTCTCCCTGTGATTACGCCATGTTTGGTCCCCTGAAAAGGGCTCTGCGGGGCCTATGATTCACCTCGGACGCCGACGTCCAGCTGTAGGTACGGAACTGGTTCACATCGCAGCCCAGGGAATTTTATGAGACAGCCATTCACCGCCTCGTGTCACAGTGGGACAAGTGCCTCAACAGTCAGGGCAAATACTTCTAACATACAGGTAGGCTACTGGTTTCTGTAATTATGCCTTCGGCTCGTTACTTTTTGAACGCACCTTATATATGAGAGATTCATCACATAATGTCGGAGCCTTTCGCTAAAACTACTCCAGTTAATCCTCCAATTGTAAATAAGAAAACAAATCCTAATGCATAGAGTAGTGAAAGTCAATAATTGATTTGGGCTTCCTGAAAAGTGACTACTGTCGACCAAAGTATTATGTGCACTCGAGTTTGAAGGTTGTTTGTGAAATAACCAATAGACCTACATAAAATCCAATGACATCATCATTTTCGTCGTTCTATTTTACGTTGGTTCATGTAGGTTTGGAATTTTTAATTTATATTTTAATATTTTTATCGCAGTTGGAACACAAAAAGTGCACGTTTTTAAGCGTGTTTCAACCATGCGTCACATTTAAGAATAATTATCTCAAAAACTCGTCATCAGATCGCATCCAAATTTTAACACAAAATGCATCGGAATGTTGTATAACTGGTTTATTAATTTCAAATTTGTGAGTGTCCAAGAAACAAAGTTGTTATCATTTTTGTAAGGTAACTTTTTCTCGGCTCGGGGTGGTTAGAAAATGTAGTTCTTGGTTGCGTTGTAATCGTTATACATCAAAAGGTTATGCTGTATGACTGTGAAATACGTAAATTAATTCACTTATTCTATATCGGCTTGTATTTGTACGAGGGAATAACACATGGTTCACCAGCTAGCCGCTCCGGGAAAATCTGTACAGCGTTGCCGAAATGGTGCCCACACACATCATTGCGCGTCTTGCTCGGAAGTGATGGGCTCTATCTCAGCAACGCTGTACAGGCTTTCCCGGAGCGGCTAGCTGGTGAACCATGTGTTATTTCCTCGTACAAATACAAACCGATAAAAAATAATTGAATTAATTTACGTTTTTCACAGTCATACATCATAACGTTTTGATGTATAACGATTACAACGCAACCAAGAACTACATTTTCCAACCACCCCGAGCCGAGAAAAAGTTACCTTACAACAATGATAACAACTTTGTTTCTTGGACACACAAAATTGTGAAATCAATAAACCAGTTATACAACATTCCAATGTATATTGTGTTAAAATTTGGATTCGATCTGATGACGGACTTTTGAGATAATAACTCTTAAATGTGACGCATGGTTGAAACACGCTTAAAAACGTGCACTTTTTGTGTTCCAACTGCGTTAAAAAAATATTAAAATTTAAATTAAAAAATCCAAACCTACATGAACTAACGTAAAATAGAACGAAAAAAATGTTGATGGTATTGGATTTTATGTAGGTCTATTGGTTACTTCACAAACAACCTTCAAACTCGAGTACACATAATACTTTTGTCGACAGTAGTCATCTGAATATCTTAATACCGGTAGATACAGCAATAGCTATAGTAGGTTAAGTAAAGTACTGAACCAACATCTATACCAACAATGAATATAATATGATGTGCTCAAACTACAAATCCTAGAAGACCGATAGCTAGTATAGCATAACATATTCCTAAGGTTCCAAATGCTTAATTTATTTCATTTCATGACTAATAATGTGAGAGAAAATTCCAAATCCTGGTAAGATTAAAATATATACAGTACTTCTGGGTAAACAAAAAATCTGAATAAATGATGATAAAGAATTGAATCTCCTCTTCCAGCAGGATAAAAGAAAGATGTAGCCTATTTAAATTTCTATCGTTTAATAATATGGTATTTGCTCCTGCTAATACAGGTAATGAATGAAGAAGAAGTAATGCGGTGAAACCTGCAGTTCAGACGAGTGGAGTGTTGGATCTAAAGATATTCGGGGTGCTCGTGAATTAAATGGTGTTGTAATAAAGTTTATGTTCGACCCTGACTATTATATGTCAGGAAACTGTACTTTAATGAGGCTCATTATAAAACTATTTTTCATTATGAAACAGTTTCTCCCACCAATCAGAACTCAAGAAACAGTTGTTTGACCAATTAGATAAGGATAGCATCGCACCCGCACCAAGTTCCAAGGTCTTCTAATTTAAATTTCAATGCGTGGCCTTGTGTCATAGTAGGGTAATCAAGGAGGCCATGTTCAAATACAAGGCATTTTCTGCGTCCCATGCGCCTGTTCAGTACATAAAACTGGCGAAATCACGACAGATATTTATGAATATTTATGTTCGAACATAAAATAGCTATAATAATTATCGTCGAACATAAACAGTCATATGCAACTCGCCTATAATGGTAATTAAGACACTCGTATGGAAATTATAAAACTTGCATTCGCTCATTTTATAAACATACTCGTGTTTTAATTATTGCCATTATAGGCTCGTTGCATAATGTACTATTACTAGAATTGAGGAAATTCCAGCTAAATGTAGTGAACAAATAGCTGATCTACAGATGCACCAGCATGAGCAATGTTGGTTGAGTGAGGTAGGTACACAACCTCATAAGAGGATTTAATGAGATTGTTAGTTGGTTCCTCAGTTTAGGGCTGCGAGACAACGCGGTCATGTAGCCCCGTGTACTTTGGGTGTGTGTAGAATCTGTCTGACAACCGGTGTTAATTGTGATGGCTGTATTAGTGTGTGTTATCTGTATTTCAGTTACTGACTGCAGACAGTCAATCTCAAGTAATTCCTACGTTTGCTACCGAATGCTACCGTCAACGACACCTAGCTGTGAACTTGGCTTCTAGATGCCACCGCAACTGGCACCTGGTGGCGAACATTGGAACTTAATAGAGCGTTAATAAAATCTAACCTACAAATTTAGCTTCACTTAGTTGTAGTTTGTGGAAGGTTCTTTTACATTCCATAAATCTATGACACGGATCCGCCGACATTACTTCTCCTACGAAGGAAGGCATACTGAGGGACTTTTAACACTCTCAAAAATCCAACGACTTCAGCCGTGTGGAGTTAATGAGAGATGAAAGAATTTGGACGGAATCGGCATAATTGTCTAGAGTTGGAAATGGGAAACTGAAGTTTGTTGTTGGTGGTGTTTCATTTGTGGGGCTTGGACATCCTCGTCATTAAACCCCTGTACTTGGGTCTTTGTAGAATTTGTTTGATAACCTCTGTTATTATAATAACCCCTGGCACTACAGCCCCTGAGTGCCTAGGCCTACCAAGCGACCACTGCCCAGCCATTTGGCCAGCATGGTCAGTGCGTCGGGTCCCCTTGGCCGTTAATCTTGGTTTTCGTGACTGGGGCACTGCCTCACTGTCAGACAGCTGCCCAATTGTCCTCCCGTTCCAGCCCCCATGTCAGTTTCTAAAATCCCTGACGGAGCCGGGAATCGAACCCTGCACCTCCGGATGAGAGGCAGGTGCGCTACCCCAACACCACGGGGCCGGCCCTCTGTTATTATGATGTATGTAATTGTGTGTGGATTTGTAAAACAGGTGAGGATTGGGAAGTAGGCACCCATGCCTTTCAGGTAGGAACCATCCCAGGATTTGCTTGGATTATAAGTGGCGAAACTACGGAAAACCACTCCCTGGATGACTGAGGTTGGAGTCGAACCAACGTCTTCACAATATTGCCCCCGCGTGGTTTATTGTCCCATTTCCAGCCCTTAGACCAGAATGAAATTTCACGGTGGAGCCAGTAATCAAACCCGGACCTCCGTGATGAAATCATGAAAATTAAAGGAATCCATTTCTGGAACGGTTGGAGGTAGGGTTCAAACCTACTGCTATTCCGTGTCTGCAGATAACCTGGCCCCGTGACCACGCATGTAACTACCCTGGTCGGTTAAGTGGGGAGCAGAATATTGTTTTCAAATCGATAAGTCACTACGTCCTACTGATAATCTGAGAAGGTCGTCAGGAGATAAAGTTTTGGGTACTGCGTATGTTATTGACCGTCAAAGTCTCAGCGGCCGGGTCCGAAACAACAATGTCCTTTCACAACTTCTAATCTAATATCTACTCGTATCTTGACTCCCGGTCTATAACACTGAAATTGTAAATATTCACGAGAAAATGGGTCAATATTGCAGGCCATTTCACACCGTGGTATAGAATTCCTAGACGACACTGATTCCTACGTTATTCCTTCCTGGCTAGCAGTTAGTGTTGATACTCGTGTTCCATAGGTGTTCCTGAATATGTGCCGTTCAATTCTCCTGCCTTACAAAGATCCGACTTAGTCAGCCGGGAATCAAATCCCTCATCTTGGTATCAGAAGGTGCACACTCTTCCATCAAGGAAGCTATAACAATAGCCCAGGTCATCAGACAAGATGTATACAAACACCATAAATTGGGCTGCCGGCTTAAAGTCTTCAAGGTCCGTAAATAAAACAACAACAACAATTCATTTGTAACAACCTCACTTAGGAAAAAGAATTGATTAATGTTTAAAGTTTAACTCTTCAACAATTAATTCATTAAAGTAAGAGTAATTGACTGAATATATTACTGAATGACGTTTAGTTTAATTTAATGGCGGAAAATATTAACTAACGAATGCTTAAATTAATGACTGAAAATACATGGCTGATAAAAGGTAATGGCTGAAAATATAAACTGATTAAAGATAATCTCTGAAAATATTACCTGTTTAAAGATAATGGCTAAAATATTACCTGATTAAAGTTAATGGCTAAAATATTACCTGATTAAAGTTAATGGCTAAAATATTACCTGATTAAAGATAATAGATAAAATATTACCTTATTAAAGGTAATGACTACAAATATTACCTGTTTAAAGATAATGGCTAAAATATTACCTGATAAATAATAATGGCTAAAATATTACCAGATTAAAAATAATGGCTAAATATTACCTGATAAATAATAAAGGTTAAAATATTAACTGGTTTAAGATAATGGCTAAAAGATTACCTAATGAAAGATAATGGCTAAAATATTAACTGATAATTGATAATGGCTACATTATTACGTGGTCAATTATAATGGCTAAAATATTACCTCTTTAAAGTTATTGGCTGAAAATATTACCTGATTAAAGATAACGGATAAAATATTACCTGATGAATGATAATGGCTAAATATTACGTGATTAAAGATAATGGCTAAAATATTACCTGGTTAAAGATAATGGCTAAATATTACATGATTAAAGTTAATGGCTAAAATATTACATGATTAAAGATAATGGCTTAATTATTACCTGATGAATGATAATGGCTAAACCTTACGTGATTAAAGATAATGGCTAAAATATTACCTGGTTAAAGATAATGGCTAAACATTACGTGATTAAAGATAATGGCTAAATTATTACCTGATGAATGATAATGGCTAAACATTACGTGATTAAAAATAATGGATAAAATATTACATGGTTAAAGATAATGGTTAAATATTACATGATTAAAGATAATGGCTAAAATAATGCCTAAGTTAATTAAATATAATGGTTGAAAAAATTACCTGCTTAAATATAATTATTATTTTATTAATGCAGCCAATGGCCATGCACTTTTCTTTTCAGGACGGGTCAGGGAAGGGATATTGGAAGGGAATCGGACGTGGACCTATTGAAAGGAACCGTCCCGGCATTTGCCTGGTGGTGAAAATGGGAAACCACGAAAACCATTTTCAGGACGGCCGAGGTGGGAATCGAACCCACGCTCTCCCGATGCCAGCGAGGCACGAGGTAGCGCTTTAGCGCTCTCGGCCACCGCGGCCGGTTGAAAAATATTACCCGATTAAAGATAATGGTTGAAATGTTACCTGATCAAAGATAATGACTAAATTATTAACCTGATGAAAGATAATGGCTAAATATTACCTAATGAAAGATAATGGCTAAAATATTACCTGATTAAAGATAATGGCTAAATACAGTATTACCTGATTAAAACCGACAGTAGTGGCTGCGCGGGCTAAAGCGCTGCGTTAGGTCAAGGGGCCAAGCTCTCTGCTGACTAGGTAGACGCGTGGGTTCGAGCCCCACCGTCGGCTGTCCTTGAAATGGTTTTCCGTGGTTTCCCATTTTCAACACCAGGCAAATGCTGGGACAGTACCTTCTGACAGGCCACGGCCGCTTCCTTCCACATCCTTGCCCAGTTTCATTCATCTTCATCCATTCCATCTCTCATCCCGACGCGCAGGTCGCCCACGGGCGTCGACTAGAAAGACCTGCACTCGGCCTCTCAAGAGGCTACACGACAAAAAAAAAAAAAAACTGATTAAAGTTAATTGCCAAATATTACCTGATTAAAGATAATTGCGAAATGTTACCTGATAAATAATAATGACTAAAATATTATCCTCATGAAAGATAATGGCTAAATATTACCTGAAAAATGATAATGGCTAAAATATTGCCTGATTAAAGATAATGGCTCAAATATTACCTGTTTAGTGTTATTGTAGTTGAAGATATTAACTGATGAATTTAAAGTTAAGGGCTTAATATATTAATTGATTAAATACGAAGTTAAACTGTTCAACAATGAACTGAATAAACTTGAAGTTAAGTATGATTAGTTAACTGTAGTCAAAAGCTTAAAACCGATATCCTAAAAATAACTTTTGTCAATTTTTTATTTAAAACTGATGAAAAGGCTTCGAAGCCATTTTCCACGGTTTTCTTATAAACAATTGAGGGGCTCAGAGGACAAGTGATTTCTGATAAGCGTAAGAAAATGATCCTTAACAGATATGTCAATAAGGGCGATTTCCCCATGCTAACCAGGTATCACTTATCTTCCTTGTCTTCTAAGCTCCTCAGTTGACATTGTGAGTTTCAGACCGACTGAAAAGTTGCAATACTAGTATCAATTAATGAAACTCGTACAAGATTGAAGAACATAAATTATAAAATCGCAATTACAGCAACACTGCTTTTAGTTACACACTATTAAATTTAATCAAAGGATCTCATCACGGGTTCAAACCCAGCCGAAGTCGTCGGATTTGTTAAGAGCGTTAAAAATCCCTCAGCATGCCTTCCATCGGAGGGGAAGTAAAGTCGGCGGTCTCATGTCATAGATTTATGGCATGAAAAAACTTTCCACTCACTACACTCGTGGAAGCTAAAATGTGTAGGTTTGATAACGCTATATTAGTTCCATCTTTCGCCGCCAGGGGCTGCTGCGATGGCATCTAATAGCCAAGTCCGCAGCTAGGTGTCGTGGTCGGTAGCATTTGGTAGCAAAAGTAGTAACTACTTAAAAACTTGATCGTATGCAGTCCTTCTACCTGAACCACAGATAACACACACTAATACAGCCATCACAATTAACACCGGTTATCAGCGTTGTCACAGCTCTTAAACTAAGGAACCAACCAATCAAAGGATCTCTCAAATTTCCCACTGCCTTCAAACACTGAAGCCAACACTTGACTTCCAGACAACAACCAATTACTTGACGTTGCTTTTAATCCTAAAGGAATATTTTACCGATTAAAAGTTAAAGGTTTATAACTTTAAAAATAACGAATAAGCAAATGTTGCCAATATTTTGACCAATTAATTTTAATGGATGATTCCAAGTCTGATCATGACGAGTTGTAAAGAGAAATATGAAATACCGTTATCTTTCTTGATGTACCTCCTGTGCCTAATGCCTGTATTCAAGTTCTGTACGTTATTCCCCCTCGTTCCTTTAGCCATGATGTTGTTTCTTTTTGAAATCGCGCCCAGACCAGATAGCCTGTGGAATCCTGTTTGGGATCGTCTCATAGCCCCGGGGACACTCTGCCACGCCGACAAGAATGTTCAATTTACATAATCTTCTCTTCTCGTGTCAGATATTGCAGATTAAATACGACTGTTCTCCGCTACGTCACGCATTATAACAGCTTGTAACTGTATTTGATCACGTCCTTCTTAATCTTTTAAATCCATTAGCCTAATTGGGAAGTAGACTCTGGGTATTTCTTGGCGTGACCTTGAATTCAACCTTGTCACCATCCTCCATTGCTTTGCGTATTATGGGCGAAATCTCAAAATTTTCTCATTAATAATAATTGTTTACAGACTTCATTTAATACCTTAAAAGTGTTTGGAGTTTACAAAAAAAAAAAAAAACAGACAAATCATTAAACAAACACTGACGGATACCATCTCGAAAGTAAAGTTCTTCGGAGAAATTTCTAATCCATTTGAAATTAGGACTGGGGTCAGACAGGGGGATGGATTATCTCCAATTCTCTTCAACATCGT
Source organism: Meconema thalassinum (assembly GCA_946902985.2). Lineage (NCBI taxonomy): Eukaryota > Metazoa > Arthropoda > Insecta > Orthoptera > Tettigoniidae > Meconema > Meconema thalassinum. Next base: position 356,023,468 of record OX336394.1, on the reverse strand, counting down.
CTTGGAAAAAGTAATGAGAACTTGGGAAGAGGATTTGAATATGAGAGGAATTGTAGGAATACACCTGGGGAGGGGAAAACAGAATCTTGAAGTCAAGTGTTTAGCTTTTGCTGATGACCTTGCTCTCTTAGCCAACAACCGAGAAGATGCTCGAAAGATGCTTGACAGTCTTCATGAAATAGCTCGAAGAACAGGTCTTCTTATCTTCTATGAAAAAGCGGAATATATGGATTGCAGACACCAAAATGTGAATTATATGGAAGTAAATCATGAGAAGATTAAGAGGACAGAGAAGTTTAAATACCTGGGGGAATGGATCCAACCCAATGGACTGGAGAAGGAAGCAATCAAAGGAAGAACCAGAAAACTGGACCTGGCCTACAAACTAATCCAGTATAAATACAGCAAACGAGCTTTATCATACAAGGCCAAAATCAGACAATACAAATCGGTAGTACAACCTGAAAGATTATACACTTCAGAGTGTCTTATTTTAAGTAAAAAGGGAGAACTTCAAGAACTAGAAAAGAGAGAAAGGAAGATTCTGAGAAAAATACTTGGACCACAGAAGACTACTGATGGGACATGGAAGAAGAGGAAAAATGAAGAACTTTACAAATGTACTGAAAAGATCACAGACGTAATGAAGAAGCGGAGGTTGAAGTTCTACGGACATTTACTACGAATGGATGAAGGCAGGCTGACCAAAAGTATCTTCAGCTACATCATGGGGTTAAAGGTTACATCTAAATAGGTAGATGAGGTGAAGAGGGATGAAGCGGAAGTTGGAATTACTCCACCGATGGCCTACGATAGAAGAGAGTTCCGCAGTCGAGTTGACGGAGTAAAGTCATTTCAAGAGAAACCACCAAGCAGGAGGCCCAAACGGATCATTTCCGAGGAGGAGAGAAAACAAAGAAGTGACAGGATGAAGAAGTTCTGAGAAGAGGAGAGAAAGAAAGCCAATAAGTCTTGAGTTCCTTGTGGTCCATAGTTGGCCAAATTCGATAATAATAAAAATAATAATAATTGTTTAAAGACAGACAAGCTTTCCGGAAAATGTTAAAAGAAGACCCACAGATTAAACATAAGAAAGGGCAGAGACCAAAGAGGTCAGAAGCAGCTAAACAACTACAAAGTGAGAAAATGAAGGAGATATGGGCTAGGAAGAAGGCTCTTAAGAAAGTCAAACCAATCCCAACTCATCAAGCTGAAAAGCATTTTGGTTAACCTACGTAGTCCATAGTTGGCTCATACGACGAAAGAAAGAAAGAAAGAAAGAAAGAAAGAAAGAAAGAAGAATAATTGTTTAATAATCGTTGTTGTTTTCGTTTGTTTTTTAATTTCATTTTATTTTTTATTTATTTTTTATCGTATGGCCTCGGTGCCAGGTGCAAGCTTTGTTATTTGACACCCAAAGGGTAGCTTGCATGTCGAATTTCGTTGTTCCTTGAAGCACTATGTAAGCCAAGGAGGTTAGATATCTAAGCTCCTTGAATACTATAGCGCTTTCTAGTAGAGAAATGAGGAACTTTGTGTTGGCGGAAACTCCCGAGATTAATTTTGCCATTATGAACACGGCCTACTGAATTCAAATGGGTTCTTTGACATGCCAACATCGTATGACATGGTGTCGAAATTTTTGCCGCCTTTCAAAAATCAAATAATTGTTGTAAAGATCACAGACACAATGCGGAAAAGTAGGCTGGCATGCTATGGCCACCTGATAAGAGTGGACGAAAACCGATTGATCAAATAAATTTTCCGATACATCATGGGATTAAAGGCCACCACTAAGTGGGTATATGATGTCAAAAGGGATACAGTAGGAAATGGAATTACTCCAGAGGTACAGTAATTCGTGATGGAAGTGCGTTCAGAAGAAGAGTACTCCAGAGATACAGTAATTCGTGATAGAAGTGCGTTCAGAAGAAGAGTATTGTAAATGATTTCAAATCGTTCCAAGAGGAACCACTGCATAAGCCACCTGTAAGGATCATTTCCGATGAGGGGAGAAGGATGAGAAGTAAAATAATTATGAGGATGATAATTGTTGTTTTAAGGGGTCTCACATCTAGGTTATCGGCCCCTATGGTTTAGATGATAGTAAAAGATGAGAACGAAAACTATAACTAATACTAACTACAGACTTATGTACTAGAAGAAGAAATGGCAGACAAAGGACAGGAAGAAAAGAAATGCCCTCAAACTTCGAAGAATGAGGATTGAGGGACTTGGAAGGAATGAGAGCCAAGAATGGCAGATAGGAAAGGAAAAGAGGAGAGGACCCGACCCAATGTCAATGGAAAAAGGTGAAAAGACGGACCCTGCTCAGGAATCCCTCGGGATCGCCAACTCCCGAACTCACCAACCGTCAGCTCCTGAGGGTGTAGCAATATCCAGTGTGCACCTGAAGTGGTGGAGCTACATACACCCTGCCTCCTTAAGGGCCTCGAACAGAAGGCAGGTGATAACATGAAAGGAATAAGAAGGCTGACTGCTCGCAGAAGGAGGGTATCAGGAAAGCTGAGACAAGGGCCAATTAAGGCAGGAAAGGAAGAGACGCCCTAGGCCTCGGATACCTTAATACCGTCGGGATCGGAAGAGAAAAAGAGTTGACCAAGGGAGGTCGTCAGGAAAGAAGACGGAGAGAAACCCGGCACAAGTAAGTGGAAGCAATGCTGGACTCAGCTGGGGTCCCATGGTCGCCAATTCACGTCCCACTAAATGTGAGCCCCTGGGGATTAGAAAAATAATAAAGGGGTCCTGGGAAGAGAAGAGAACAAAGGCCAAGAAACCTTGAGTTTCATGCGGTCAATAGTTGGCCAAATTCGGAGAAAGAAGGAAGAAGAAGAATTGTTTAATGCAGCCAAAGGCCATAAAATATAAAATGATTTCCATTAACAATGGTCGTATGGTATTGCTTTAGACTGGCTGCATGGCGCAATGGTAAGGAACACGCCTGCTGTATCCAAGGTTGTATGATCGAATCCTGGCGCAGTCAGTTGAAATTTGAAGGTGCGCAAATGTGAGGGAGCCATGTCAGTAGATTTACTGGCACGTAAAAGATCCCCTTCGGGGCAAAATTCAGTAACCGCAGTAGTTAAAAGGGACGTAAACCTATTAAGGTTCTCCGGAACGCTGAAAATCTTCAACATCTTCAAATTTTCATTTTAACGTCAAATTAAGCTACAGACCTTTGGCTTTCTAAAGGTACATTATGTTTCTTCATAGCTCATTTTTAAGACTACACTCCTTATACTTTCCCAGTTAGTAAAACCACATTTTTAGCCTATTTTCAATTTTGAAAAAAAAATAGGCTTATGAGATCACCTTTTGTCCGTGTGTGTGTGTGCGTGTGTGTGTGTGTGTGTGAGGTGTGTGTATGTGTCCCCTAATAACTTTTAAACGGCTGAGCGATTTCAATCAAACTCGGTAAGTTCATAGCACTATTCCGGACGACCCCGACCGTGCCCTTCAAATTTTGTTACGTCTCACCAATCCAACATGGCGGCAATGCGAAATATTTGACCAGCATTCAATATCTCCGAAACTATTCCCGATATCACCCTGGAATTTTTACGGCGATAAAGGGAACTACTAGAAGTTCACCTATGGGATTTATGAAAAACTGGTAACTACAAAACCAACATGGTGGCTACGCGAATTTGCGACATTTAAATAAACGTTTCTCGCGTTTTAACCAACCAAACGCAATAAAACGTGGTACAGTATATGTTTATGCACATTGAAATGCACCGATATCTAACTTGGTTCAATTGTTTACATAACCACAAGATGGCGGATGTGCGAAATATTTCACCGGCATTCTATATCTCTGAAACTATTAGCGGTATCACCCTGAAATTTTGTACGGAGATAAAGGGCACTACTGGAAGTTCATATATAAGACTTTCAAAAAACGGTTAACTACAAAACGAACATGGCGGCCAAGCGAATTTGAAAATTTTGAATATACCTTTCTCGCGATTTAATGTTCCAACCGCAATGAAATCTGGTACAGGAAATGTTTATACACATTGTAATGCACTGGTATCTAATTTAGTTCAATTGTTTCCATAACCACAAGATGACAGCTGTGCGAAACTTTAATATATCCTTGTTACTTCTTGTGTCCTAATCATGCGATTGAAGTTTGAATGCTACACGTACACAATAATCTTCATGTAACAGTACATAACTCTAGGACCTACATATATAAAATCCAATATGGCGACCATCCGAAATATTTAGTTGGTTCTCGATATCTACGAATCTATTACAGCAATCAAACTGAAATTTTGTATGTTAATAGAGGCAATTAACATAAGTAGGATATATGAAAATAGGCTGTATAGTTCTTCACAGAACTACTTGGTTTTATTATTATCCTCTCCTTTTCTTACCAGATTTCTCTCTAGATTCTTAAATTTGTCTCCATTAGAAAATAGTCATAAAGAGAACCTTTTGAGAAAGAGAACCGGGTGTTGCAATGCCGGAGCTTACCTCGTCCTAAAACCAAAACTCTCACCGATCCGCATATTGATTGCAGTTTCTTGCTAATATACATTCCATAACCCTTAATGGGATAGTGGTCTCTACATTAACCACCTGTCATAAGGACAGTTTATGCTTTCAAAGATGCTGATAGTCGAAAATGTCAGCCAAATTTCGGAAAATGTTCATGCCGAAGTGTTAGTATTTCTAAAAATCAAATATTATATACGCATCTAGTTGACGTAATGTGTTGGATAAAATTTAAAAAAAAATCTAAAAACCTTAACAATTAAAGTGTAAAAATAAAATATAAATAAATAAATAAAAATCATAAAAATAAAATTCCTATAATAACAGAAATATAAATATTAAAATAATAAACATAATTATGAAAGAATTATGAAGATATTGTAAATATCAATTCGAAACTAGTTAATTAATTAATTCAATAAAAATATGAAAATTGAATTTATAAGAACATAAATTGAAATCTATACTAATATAATAAAGCTGCAGAGTTTGTGTGTTTGTGTGTGTAAACGTGCTAATCTCTGGAACTACCAGTTGGATTCGAAAAATTATTTTTGTATATGATAGCCAGATTCAAGAGGAATAGTTTAGGCTGTGTTAAATTTCGGACAGACCACTCCATTCGCTGCATTTAGGCCCTTTGGCACAAATCTACACCGTTTCACCGTTCTGAACCAAAATTTGTATACTTACCCTTTGGAACCCGTCGAGTAACACTGTCAGCATGAAAGTTCGGACAGACCACTCCATTCCCTACATTTAGGCCCTTTGGCACAAATCTACACCGTTTCACCGTTCTGAACCAAAATTTGTATACTTACCCTTGAGAACCCTGCGAGTAACACTGTCAGCATGAAATTTAGGACAGACCACTCCATTCCCTGCATTTAGGCCCTTTGGCACAAATCTACACCGTTTCACCGATCTGAACCAAAATTTGTATACTTACCCTTTCGAACCCTGCGAGTAACACTATATGCATGAAATTTATGACAGACCATTCCATTCACTGCATTTAGGCCCTTTGGCACAAATCTACACCGTTTCACTGATCTGAACCAAAATTTGTATACAAATCCTTTGGACCAGTGCGGGTAACACTGTCCACTTTAAATTCATTCATTCATTCATTTATTTGCAATGGGGGAACTGTCCCCCGGTGGCAAATTGGATATACATAACGAATAAATAATTGTACATAACAATTCAATAACAATTATACAACAATTAAACTGGAGTATTTACACAAATAGTCAGTCTTTTCTTAAACACACCTATATGTTTCGGAAAAGGTTCTAAGACTGCGGCAGGTAGAGAGTTCCAGTTATCAATGGCACGGTTTACAAAAGAATATTTACCATAATTTGTTCGCTGTGGTCGGCCCTTAACTATGAAAGGATGATCGCTCCTACCCATGTAAGTGGGCTTTCCCAATCGTTTGCTAAGCTCACCCCATGCTGGTTGATTTGTATACGTGTTGTACATAGCGCAGAGTCTAGATTTCATCCTCCTAGCCTCCAGTGATTCCCACCCAAGTTTCTTTAACATACGGCTCACACTGCTCCTGGGATTAAAGTCACTGATCACAAATCTAGCGGCCTTTCTTTGTACCATTTCCAACTCATTGATGAGCCCTACTTGATATGGATCCCAAACCACCGAGGCATATTCCAGAATAGGTCTTACAAGTGACAAATAGCCTAATTCTTTAGCAGAGGTACTACTTCCTTTTAATACCCTCATTGCAAAGTGCAGGGATTTGTAAGCTTTTGAAAATACACATCCTACATGACTACTCCATTTCATATCATTCCTTACGTGATCGCCCAAATATTTGCAAGAATCTTCTTCTACAAGTATTTCCGAGCCGATGTTATATTGAAAATCCTGCCTTCGCACTTTCCCTATTTTTAAGAGACTACATCGGACAGACCCCTCCATTCCCTGCATTTAGGTCCTATGACACAAATCTACACCGTTTCACCGATCTGAACCAAAATTTGTATACTTACCCTTTGGAACCCTGAGAGTAACACTGTCTGCATGAAATTTCGGACAGACCACTCCATTCACTGCATTTAGGCCCTTTGGCACAAATCTACACCGTTTCACCGATCTGAACCAAAATTTGTATACATGCCCTTTGGAACACTGCGGGTAACACTGTCCACTTTATATTTCGGACAGACCACTCCATTCCCTGCATTTAGGCCCTTTGGCACAAATCTACACCGTTTCACCGATCTGAACCAAAATTTGTATACATAACCTTTGGAACGCTGCGAGTAACACAGTCTGCATGAAATTTAGGACAAACCACTCCATTCCCTGCATTTAGGCCCTTTGACACAAATCTACACAGTTTCACCGATCTCAACCAAATTTCACATACTTACTCTGTGGAACCCGACGAGTAACACTGCTTCAAATTTCGGACAGACCACTCCATTCCCTGCATTTAAGTCCTTTGGCACAAATCTACACCGTTTTACCGATCTGAACCACATTTTATATACTTACCCTTTCGAACCCTGCGGGTGACACTGTCCACTTAAATTTTGGACAGACCACTCCATTCCCTGCATTTAGGCCCTTTATCACAAATCAACACCGTTCCTCCTAATTGCACCAAATTTTACATACACTTTGAAACCCTGCTGGTAACACTGTCCACTTGATATTTTGTACAACGCTCTCCATTCCCTACATTTAGAATAACAAACAAACTGAACTTGAAAACCACGTATTAAGGCCCCAGAACCATGCATGTCCGTAGTAGTGTAACTGTAAGAGTATTTTAATAAGTCTATTGTTGACTGGCAATTCGGGCTGCATCACGTCGCCCCTACAAGAATTGCGAAAATAGTTAAATCTTGCGCTGCTTATAAATTGCAGTCACGGGGAGCAGGTAGTGCAAAAAGATTTCTTAGGCCCTTTAAAACAGTTATCATCTTGAACATTTGCCTCTGTATAAGTGCAATGGTGTTGATGGAATGCATTGAGGTTATCAGCTGCAATAAGCGTTGGTGCTTTCAAATTTACCTTAATTAATACCGAAACGTATCGTTGAGCGCTATGTGGCGATAAATGATACTATTGCTACCTCAGGGGCTCGGGACAGCCGAAGTTTTCCAATGTGTTCTGATTATTTTCCTACGGCGCTATGCGACATAAGACGACACTAGTGGGCTCTACATTTCTAACAGACGATGAATTATAAGCCCTAGGCAGTGTCTTTTATTTTACTCACTCCTCTTTCTAATCATTTTTAGAAATTTGTTTGAAAATTACATGTGTCAGTGCTGTAGTTAGTAAGTATCCGTTTCCCTATTCATTATTATCATTACGGGAAAATGACCTGAATGTTACGTCCATTATACTGTACTACTTATCACCCCCACTACCACCACCACCACCACCCCAAAAAGTAATATTTAAAAAATATTTATTTTCTGGTAGTATAAGTATCATGTGCCAGTTCTGTGGCAGTATTCATTATCATCCATAAAACAAATAAATCCACCGGGCGAAGCCGGGCACTACTGCTAGTTTATAAATAAATATGTAAACATTAAAATTAAAGAAACAAAAAATAACATTATTTATAATTATAATAATTAAAATAAATTAAAATGTAGAAACACACAAAGGTAAAGGATGGTTTTGCCCTAAAAAGGGTTAATATAAAAATTCCCATTTTTCCGCAACTTTTCAACATAAAGAGCTGAAAGTTTTAGAAGTAATTCCTCCTCATATGAGTTATATTTTAACACAGCTGGTTTTTCAAAAATTACCTTATTTTAATTTTGCCTGATGGAAATGTTCATAAATATGCTATTACAACTACACAATTTAAAAAATCCACAAATAAGACCAATTTATTTATTTTCAAAATGTCAGTGTTGAAGTAGGACGAGAGCAGCAATGAACATCCCTGAAAATATGCAATTACTGTACTTCCTTTCAGTAGTTTCGCATAGGTTGGAAAATAAAATGATGAACATTCCGGATCCCCTTAACATTGTAAGCAGGGTGCGGATTTAGATGACCTAAAAAATCCTAAAAATCACCTATAAAATGCCCTCTAAATCTTGAGAAAATGACCTACATTTTTCAAAAAATGGCTTAAGATCCTTCTTTAAATGAATTAAAACATAAAAAATCATGTCAAAAATTGAAAATGTTACCTTAAAATTAATTAACAGTTATCCTATCCATTGAAGTATATGGCCATACAACCTAATTTCGAAGATTCACGAATGTGAAGGAACGGCGGTTGTCGGTGAGGACATATTTGTACATTGAGAAGCTACTTTGCACTTCCACAGAGACCGTAGAAGCATACTTAATCAGCGACTAGTCATTGGCTGCCAGTGCTCGTTCATCTCCGCAGTTTTAAAACTATCTCCTGAAAATACTTTAACTATCGTGCAAAAAGTTTTGTATCCTGGATATTTGTCTAATAGGTTTCTAAATCTCTCGCCAATATAACCAGTCATGCTGTGCTACGAGTCATTAATAATTGCCACAAGTGTAAAAAGAAACATGAAAATTTCATAAAATTTAAAGAAAATTACCTGAACAGTCCTTAAATGAACAAAAATGACCGAAAACTTTAACAAGTAGTTCCGTGAAGAACTAAAGCCTACTTTCATATATCCTACTTATGTAAATTGCCCCTATCAACATACACATTTTCAGTTTGATTGCTGTAATAGATTCCTAGATATTGTGAACCGTCTAAATATTTCGGATGGTCACCATAATGCATTTTTATACATAGGCCTTAGAGTTATGTATAATTACATGAGATTATTGTGTACGTGTATGAGGTGTCACCTCATAGAGATCAGAGACCGCACTTTTGTAACAGATGTAGAAAGACTTTTGCAGGTGAAGATAATATTTGAAGAAACTTGCGCTCATTCACAGTAACAAGAAAGTAAACTCTTCTGATCAAAGTGAAAAGTCCTTCTATCATAATTGTACTTAAAAGAATTGTGAAAACCGCCATTGAGGTTGAATGGCACATGTGAGAAATGCGGTATGGCCTTTACTAACAAAAGATAGTTGGGGAGACATAATCTACGTAGAGATTTGAAGCCATTCTTTCAGTTTTGCCTCTATAAATCGTATGCAGGTTTTCCGTCGTTCAACAAATGCTGAGCCTATGTGTGAAATATATGTTAAGACCATTGTGCATTAATATAATAAGCATCATATATGTGTTCATAGTGACCGCATATGCTTGAAAGAATGTGGAAAGTTATTTGCTAAATGTTAGTCCAGTGTATATTATCTGCCCACCACCAGAAGTCGGCCGGTACCGTGCATTCCTAAAAACATCAAGGCGGTCACTTTGAGCTTCACTCATTCACGTCAATTTTTTGCTTATTATCCGTCGAGCTGACGCGTAAACATCTGTTAAAAAAGTGTCAAAATTGTTTAAAAAAATATATCTTTGTTCAAATTGGCTTTGAAGTATATGGTTCCAACATGAGAAGAATGGATTTATTAAAAGAGTTTGAGAAGGCGTTGCAGGACCTCAAAGGAAAGAAAGCTCTTGGAGTTGATAACATACCATGAGAACTATTGAAACCATCAGGTGACAAATTAAAAATGGAACTGTACTACTTACAAGACTGGAGAATTACCTGAAGACTTTGTGAAATGCATAATAGTACCTATACCTAAAAAATCAAATGCAAGGTCATGTAAACAATACAGAACATTGAGTCTGGTGTGTCATGCATCAAAAATAGTCACCAGAATTATTATGAAGAGAATAGAAAAACAAATCGATGAAAACCTATCTAATGATCAATTTGGTTTTAGGAAAGGAATAGGAACAAGAGAAGCAATCTTAGCATAGAGGCAAGTGATAGAGAAGCAGATGAAGAAAGGCAAACCTACCTTCTTAGCGTTCGTCGACCCTGAAAAGGCGTTTGACAATGTGAACTGGAATTGTGTACGTGTAGTATTCAAACTTCAATCGCATGATTAGGACACAAGAAGTAAAAACGAGATTTTAAAATTTCGCACAGCTGCCATCATATTGATATGAAACAATTGAAATTAATTAGATGACAGTGGATTAACATTTGTACAAGCATTTACTGTACCAAGTTTCACGACACTCGGATGGTTAAATCGCGAGAAATGTCCATTTAAATATTTATATTTCGCGTCGCTGCCATGTTGGATTTGTGCTCACCAGGTTATTGAAAGCCCTATAGGTGATCTTATGTTCATAGCCTCTATGAACATAAACAAATTCAGTTTATTGCTGTAAAAGATTCGTAGATATTGAGAACTGTCTAAATATTTCGGATGGTCGCCATGTTGGATTGTTATATGTATAGGCCAAAGAGGTATATACCACTAAAGGATAATTATTGCGTAGGTTCATTATTCAAACTTTCACTTCGATCGCATGATTACGACACAAGAAAAAAACCTAATTTTAAAATTTCGCACAGCCGCCATCTTTATGTTATGTAAACAATTGAACTAAATTTTATGCCAGTACATTACACTATGTATAAACATTTACTGTACCATATTTCACTGCACTCAGATGGTTAAATCGCGAGAAAAGTCTATTAAAATGTTCCAAATCACTTGGCCACCATGTTCGTTTTTTACTTTACAGGTTTCTGAATGTTACATAGATAAACGTGTATTAGTGCCTTTTATCACCGTACAAAATTTCAGGGGGATATCAGTAATAGTTTAGGAGATACAGAATGCCGGTGAAATATTTCGCACAGCCGCCATCATGAGCTTATGTAAACAATTGAACTAAATTGGATGCTAGTGCATTACAATCTGAATAAACATTTGCTGTACCAAGATTCATTGTGCTTGGGATGGTTAAATCGCGAGAAAACTCTATTTAAAAAATCTCAACTTCGCTTGGCCGCCATGTTGGTTTTTTAGTTACCAGGTTTTTGAAAGTCTCATAGGTGAATTTCTAGTAGTGCCCTTTATCATCGTTCGAAATTTCAGGATGATATCTGTAATAGTTTCGGAGATATAGAATGCCGGTGAAATATTTCGCACTTCCGCCATGTTGGATTGGGGAGACGTAATAAAATTAGAAGGGCACAGTCAAGGTCGACCGAAATATTACTATGAACTTACCGAGTTTCATTGAAATCGCTCCAGCGGTTTGGAAGTTATTAGGGGGTGTAACACACACACGCACATGGACAAAAGTTTCACTCATAAACCTATTAAAACTCAGCAATTCTTCTAGGTTTGTGCCGTGTCTTGTGTGGGGTTTCGCCTAGGACACCAAGCTGGCTCATCGGCGGGCTCTTGGTGTCCCCGCCCGGACCCCCACAGGAGTGACGAACTGCGCGCCACCTCCCTTTATATAAAGTGCAACTGCACCACTTGACTACGAGAACTAAAAGCTCAAGCAGCCTTAACCTCCCCATGAAGGCTTCCAAAAAGATGGTATATTGGCTTTCACGGCCGGTGAATTAAAACTCAGCAATTAGCCTTGAGCTTTTAGTTCTCGCAGTCAATTGGTGCAGTTGCACCTAATATAAAGGGAGGTGGCGCGCAGTTCGTCACTCCTGTGGGGGTCCGGGCAGGGACACCAAGAGCCCGCCGATGAGCCAGCTTGGTGTCCTAGGCGAAACCCCACACAAGACACGGCACAAACCTAGAAGAATTGCTGAGTTTTAATTCACCGGCCGTGAAAGCCAATATACCATCATAAACCTATTTTTTTCATTAAATGAAAATAGGCTAAAAATACCCGAAAATTTCGTAACATCTAAAGAAATTGACTAAAAAAGTCCTGAAATGTTCAAAATGACCGAAAACTTCACACAAAAAAATGGAGAACACTATTGACGTCCGAAACGGGGGAGGAGCTTACGGTCAGCTGTTTGTAATTTGGCGGCGATATAGTGACGTGAAGTAATTGGGAGTGCGTTTGTTATGGCTTCAAATTTATGATGGCAAAATACTACATATTTCCTTTCATTGATAGAAAAATTTGTATAATCAATTTAAATGCAGTGCCTAATTACTACCATTTAAAAATATTACCCACATGTAGATAGTTAATTTACTGTCTGCTGTTACATATATGAAGCCTGTACCAGGGAGCCTAGCGGTATCGATGTTTTTATTAATTTCACAATATATATATCTCACATAACACAAAGGACGACTCCCTGATAATAAATTGAATCAAGCAACCCTGAATTTGCATGAATGTTTTGGGTTCAAAGAAGCGTTACTTGGGTTGCTCAAATCATACTTCAATATTGCAAATATTGACCTACATACTTGCTGTTCAAAGGCAAGAATATTAATTTATTAATCTCTTGCCACAGGCAAGTTAAAATGGAGACATCCTATTTATCAATTAAATATTTAAAATACAGATATTTAACAAAGCTGGAGTCTCCATTTGAACTTGTCATAAGCAAACGGAACAGATCAAAAACTACACTTTAAGCCAAACCAAATTCACTCCTCAGCTCGACATAAACCATAATACCAATTAAAACCTATACAAAACATACTCTCCTTACTGTTGTACAACTTTCAAACCAACTATTCGCACTCAAAACTGTAAAACCCTGAAATGGGAACTAATTAAAGTTAGAATAGCCTAGGCCGATCCGGTCTCCTGCTACATTACCGCATATGTATACTTAACATCACTATAACTTCAAAATTACGGCTAAGTGACCTATCTGCCTGAGTAGTATAGGTGTTGCCGGCCTGCCTGGGATGATGGGTCACCAAACCGGTATTTAAAACTAAGATTTTACATTTTAATTAACTAAATTCAACAGTAGGGAGATCATAGCCAAAAACACAATTTTAGCCAAATCATACTTCAATTACCTACATACTTGCTGTTCAAAGGCAAGAATATACATTCTCTGGCAAATTAAGGCTAGGAACAGCATTTTTCTTAAGTTTTCTAACCATTCTGCTATTGCCAATCGGAAGAACCCCTAAAATAAGTTTACGAAGAGCGGATTTACATTCTTTGTACGGCACAGAAGTAATATGCTATAAGTTTATCAGTATTTTTGATGTAGCTAAATCCATGTGAATACAAATTAGAGACAATAACTATCAATAATCAACAGTACCGGTGGAAAGAAGTCGTCTTCACAAAAATGCAGACTGCACACTGTCATGTAACATGTAACACGTTTTCCAATCGACAGCGCCGAAGCCCATCGCTCTCTCTGAACTTTTTGTGCAGGAAACTAGTGAAGATATTTCGTAGCCGTTTTATACGATTTGCAACCGTATACAGAGCAGTACCTCCTCGAATTTGACAAATTTCTTTCTGTTTCCATCACGACGTCAATGCTTAACCGTTTAAATAAATCTCACCAGTCACAATGTTACAGCTTCAACATTCTGCCGCGTGGCTGCGCCATCCAACTTTTCTGACGTCAAAAATAAATAGTCTTGAATACTTGGCAATTCTGTGACTAGAGACTCGTATACGCCATTTATGTGTTTACGGGCATTTCGTAGGACACGAGGAAAGAATGTATAAGTATTACTTTAATACACGGGAAGCTCGGCTAAATCCGCAAATCGGCTAACTCCGCAGTACTTTAAATAAACCTGTACTGCAGTGAGAAACGAGTTTATCTGACCAGTTGTGTTGAGTGAAATATTCATTACCCTTGGGTATGAATTTTGAAACGAAAGATGCTGCCTTCTGGTGACAAAGTTGTGAAAACCTGCAGCTGAATGTTGTACTTTGTTCGTGATGACGTCGTGATAAATGGCCATTATGTATAAATAATTTTACTGGTATTCGGTAATGCATTTATGCAGTAGAGTCGGTAATGAATCATTTTATTGAAATAATGTAGTTTTACTTCAGAATAAAGCTTGCCACGGTGGGTGAGTGGTTATCGTGTCGGTCTACTAACCCCCAAGCTTGCAGGTTCGCTCCTGGCCGTGGTAAGTGATTATTATTTTTTTTTTACGGGAGGAAAAAATATGACACGCATAGCATACGAGGTTGGCATGTCAATGAACCCATCTGAATTCAGTAGGCCGTGTTCATAAAGGCAAAATTAATCTCGGGAGTTTCCGCCAAAACAAAGTTCCTGATTTCTCTACTAGAAAGCACTATAGTGTTCAAGGAGCTTAGATATCTAACATCTAACCTCCTTGACTTTCATAGTGCTTCAAGGAACAACGAAATTTGACATGCAAGCTACTCTCTGGGTGTCAAGCAACAAAGCTTGCACGCGGCACCCAAGGCCATTCGATATTATTCTTATTATTACCTCAGAATATGCATTCAATAGATGCTGATGTGCTTAGCTATAGCGGCATGACTCTTAGCTTTACCTCATTACTTGAGATTGAAGAGGCACGCTGGGAGTGTGCCATTGACATGTATCTCGATCTGTTGCCGTAATTAGTAGCTGATTGATGGTCCAGGAAAAGTGCATCTCAGAAACCAAAAGTGTTCGATGGGTTTCCGGGTAGTGAAGCACAAGCAATTCATCCTGAGGCTCCAAGCACGTCTGGACAAGGAGTAGCACAAATTTCCAGCACAAAATAATAATGATATTGGTTTCAAGTCCCTGTTAACAACTAAGGCTTTTAGAGGCGTCGGAGTGCAGTAATTTCTCCCCGGCTCCCACGCATTTGCGCATCCTCAAATGCCAACTGACTGCGCCTGGATTCGATCCCGCTATCTTGGACTCAACAGGAATAGTCACTACTCTATCAAGAATTAATTAATTAATCAATTAATATTCAGAGGATACATAATAAGATTCAAGGACTTTATCCCACTAACTTTCATTGGTATGCACAGGTCTGATCTGTTTAGAGGATGAAAGGGATGGGAAAATGAAGAGAGGGGTTGGGGAAGTGGGGGGGGGGGGATTGATTCATTGGTATCAAAGAAGTGCTTGTATTAAGTTGGTGACTTACTGTAGTTATTTCTTATTTTTTTAGCCTATTTTCATTTTATGAAAAAATAGACTTATGAGATCACCTTTTGTCCGTGTGTGTGTGTGGAGCGACTTCAATGAAACTCGGGAAGATCATAGCACCATTCTGGCCGACCACGACCGTGCACTTCAAATTTTATTGTCTCTCACCAATCCAACATGGCGGCTGTGCTCAATATTTCATCAGCATTCAGTATCTCCGAAACTATTACCGATATCACCCTGAAATTGTGTACGGTGATAAAGGGCACTACTAAAAGTCCACCTATGAGACTTTCAAAAACCTGGTAACTACAAAACCAACATGGCGGCCAAGCGAAGTAGAGACTTTTAAATATACTTTTCGCGCGATTTAACC
Source organism: Meconema thalassinum (assembly GCA_946902985.2). Lineage (NCBI taxonomy): Eukaryota > Metazoa > Arthropoda > Insecta > Orthoptera > Tettigoniidae > Meconema > Meconema thalassinum. Next base: position 356,007,610 of record OX336394.1, on the reverse strand, counting down.
ATCCAAACGTAATGAAACTTGGTACAGCAAATGTTTATACACTTTGTAATGCACTGGCATCTAATTTAGTTCAATTGTTTACATAACCTTAAAATGGCGGCTGTGCGAAATATTTCACCGGAAATCTATATCTCCGAAATTATTACGGATATCACCCTGAAATTTTGTACGGTGGTAAAGGGCACTGGTACAAGTTTATCTATGTAACTTTCATAAACCTCTAAAGTACAAAACGAACATGGCGGCCAAGCGAAATTGAAACATTTTAATAGACTTTTCTCGTGATTTAACTCTCTGAGCACAGTGAAATGTGGTACAGTAAATGATTATACATATTGTAATGCAATGCCATCTACACTGACCGGCACCAAAAACGCAACACACAATAAATGTTGTGTAATTATCTATTCAATCAAAGTGAAGCAATTAAACCTATTTTTTAGATGGGGTATGATATTGGCGTTGTTTTGCGAGCAAACAATGAGGTGTCGATTGTTGATTGCACCAGCCTCAATTGTTTTTTCCCGCGCAATCTGGAAAACACATCACTGAATGTGAGCCAATAATGTGTTACCGCTCCTATAGCGCTCATTGTTGTACTTTGAATTGTTCCCTTCTCAATCACATGTGTTTGTAGGATCTTTCTGTGATTGTCGTAATTAGCTTTCTGGAGCAAACATGCCCTTAAGCCCTGAACAAGCTGCCGAAGCTGTTGCTTTGGCGAAGATGGTCGCAGCATGCATCACGTTGCAGAAGTGTTGAGGACTACACCTTCCACGACTTCCAGAACCGTACGAAGGTACAGGGGAACTGGAGGCTTTGCAAGGAGACCAGGAATAGGTCCGAGAAGAGCAACATCGGAGAGAGATGACCGATTCTTACAACTTCAAGTTCTCCACGACTGTACCACCACCGCCATTGAAGCACGAAATCGACTCCACCAAGTTCAAGGGGTCGATGTTAGAGAGAGAACCGTCCGAAGAAGATTGGAAGAAGCCAATCATCAATCCAGAAGACCAGTTACAGGCCCAGAACCTACCAGAGAATATCTCACAACTCGACTACGTTTCGCAAGGAAACATCATGGCTGGACAGTACAACAATGGGAACAAGTGTTGTTCACCGATGAGTCGCGATTTGGCGTCCGATCACCTGGCGGAAGAGAGAGGGTCTGGAGAAGGCCAGGGGAAAAGTATTCCCCTTGCACATTCTCATCCAGGACGCCTTTTCAGGGTGGTTCTGTGATGGCGTGGGCAGGAATCAGTATGGCTGCAAGGATAGGTTTGGTCATCGTGGAGAATGGGAGCCTTACCGGGCATTGGTATGTGGAGGAAATCCTTCTGGATCATGTTGTGCCTTTCGCTCCATTTATTGGTGATGATTTTTTCCTAATGCAAGACAATGCACGCCCACATGTTGTGAGAGTTCTTGGATGAAGCAGGGATTCATGCTATGGCTTGGCCTGCTCGAAGCCCTGATTTGAATCCTATTGAGCACGTTTGGGACCGGTTGGGGAGAGGAGCCCGTCAGCGCTATCCAGAGACCATACAGGACCTCACAGGACCTGCGGAATGCCCTCCTGGAAGAATGGGAGATGATTCCTCAACAGCATTAATAAGGAGCATCCCTGAAAGGTTGAATGCCAACATTGGTGCAAGAGGTGGCAATATGCGCTTTTGAAGCTTCGAACAGAGGTCTCCGAGATCATCTCCGAGGTCTGTGAAGTGTGAGGTGTATAAAATCAAAGCAGAAGTGCATTTAGGAGCTTACTCAAAATTTCCCGCGCTTATAGCGCTCTTTCCTTGAAGTGTGTATCTCTGGCTTAATTTGTTAACTTTGTTTATTATTGTAATTGTCTTCATTGTTAGACACCTACATGGGACCGTACTACGATATTTCATCATCATATAGTAGATTAGTGTCATAAGAGTTTCATAAATTTAAAATAAATTTCGGTTTTTGTAAGAAATTGAAGTGTTGCGTTTTTTGTGCCGGTCAGTGTAATTTAGTTCAATTGTTTACATAACCTCAAGATGGCGGCTGTGCAATATTTTAAAATGAAGTTTTTATTTCTTGTGTCGTAATCATGCGATCGAAGTGAAAGTTTGAATAATGAACCTACACAATAATTTTCCTTTAATGGTACGTAACTCTATGGCCTATACATATAACAATCCAATATGGCGACCATCCGAAATATTTAGACGGTTCGCAATATCTACGACTCTTTTACAGCAATTAAACTTAATTTTTTATGTTAATAGAATCTATGAACATAAGTTCACCTATAGGACTTTCAGTGCCGGCCCCGTAGTGTTGGGGTAGTGCGCCTGCCTCTCACCCGAAGGCCCCGGGTTCGATCCCCGGCTCCGTCAGGGATTTTAAAACTGACGTGAGGGTTGGAACGGGGTGCACTCAGCCTCGTGAGGACAATTGAGTAGCTGTCTGACAGTGAGACAGTGCCCCGGTCATGAAAACCAAGATTAACGGCCGAGGGGACCCGACGCGCTGACCACGCGTCACCCCAAAATCTGCAGGCCAATTGGCTGGGCAGCGGTCGCTTGGTAGGCCTAGGCCCTTCAAGGGCTGTAGTGCCACGGGGTTAGTTATAGGACTTTCAGTAACCTGGTGAGCACAAATCCAACATTGCGGCGACGCGAAGTATACATATTTAGATGGACGTTTCTCGCTATTTAACCATCCGAGTGCAGTGAAACTTTGCACGTTAGATGCTTATACAAATATTAATCCACTGGCATCTTATTTATTTCAATTGTTTTCATAACCACAAGACGGCAGCTGTGCGAAATTTTAAAATCTCTTTTTTACTTCTTGTGTTCTAATCATTCGATTGAAGTTTGAATATCACACGTACACAATAATCTTCATGCAATAGTACATAAATAAAAATCCAACCTGCAAACCATCTGAAATATTTAGACGGTTCTCAATATCTACGAGTCTCTCACAACCTACAAACTGAAATTTTGTATGTTGATCGAGGCAATTAACATGAGTAGGATATATGAAGATAGGCTGTATAGTTCTCCACGGAACTACTTGTTTAAATAATGTTTTCCTTTTCTTGAATGAATATGAACTTAAAAATTAGTGCGGAATTAGACTGATCATATTGCGGATTTAGCTGAGCTTCCCCTACAGTCTCTGATATACTCCTGCAGCGTTTTTTTTTAACATTTATGGGAACAGTATCTTTTATTAATGCTGCCCATGGCCATGTACTTTTCTTTTCAGAACGGGTCAGCGAAGGGATATTGGAAGGAAATTGGCCGTGGACCTATTGAAAGGAACCGTCCCGGCATTTGCCTGGTGGTGAAATTGGGACACCGAGAAAACCATTTCCAGGACGGCCGAGGTGGGATTCGGATCCAAGCTCTCCGATGCCAGCGAGGCACGAGGTAGCGCGTTAGCACTCTCGGCCACCGCCGCCAGTGACTGTCACATAATATATAGTCTCATTCTAGTGAAAGGCCGTGTTCTCCTGTAGAGTTTATGGAGGAATCCTTGTACCATCAGTCTTGTCATTGCGTTGTGGATCTTGTCGTTTGGTCCTGTCCGTTTCCGGTTGATCATCGCATCGGTTGCTTAGAATTCGATCGGTATTTAATTTCTCTCGCCTCCGTGGCGTAGTGGTCAGCATGGTTAGCTGCTCCCCGGAGGTCCTGGGTTCGATTCCCGGCTCTGCCACGAAATTTGAAAAGTGGTATGAGGACTGGAACGGGGTCTACTCAGCCTCGGGTGGTCCAAATGAGTAGAGGGGGTTCGATTCCCACCTCAGCCATCCTCGAAGTGGTTTTCCGTGGTTTCCCACTTCGTCTAGGGGCAAATGCCGGGATGGTACCTACTGTAAGGCCACGGCCGCCTCCTTCTCTCTTCCTAGCCTATCCATCCCCATCTTCCATCCCTTCCCATCCCTCATAAGGCCCCTGTTCGCTTTGCAGGTGAGGCTGCCTTGGCGAAGTGCTGATCACACCTCCCCAGTTGTATCCATCCCGACCAGATGTTCTAAGCTCCAGGACACTGCCCATAGAGGCGGTAGTGGTGAGTTCCCTCGCTGAGTCCGTGGGAACCACCAACCTAGAGGGTAAATTGACTAAATAAAAAAATAAAAAAATAAAACATATATTTAATTTCTCTTCTGTTGTCTGTTCTGCTTCAATTGGGATTCTTGTGGAGTAGCTGGCAACATGAATCTATTCCGTAGGTCTTCCACGAGGCAAATTTCGCTCGTTAATTACAGTAGTATGCAAGTATAGATTATCCCGCAGATGTGATAGTGATTGTTATTTTGAAGGTCAACATACTGAGATCACCTGTTCCGAAAAACATATAATTATATTGCTTAATAATATATATTTATATTATATACTAGCTGAATTACCCGTGCTTCGCTACTGGTCATAAATAAATTGAAATGTGAAGGTGACAGTTAAAACAGGGGATTGGCGAGATGCTGCGCGGAGGGAGAGATGGAACATTTTGTCCATCTACACCGCTTGGCATTGACCTTGTTTTATAGCACACAATTAGGTTTTACTCGCTAACAGTTGGAGATACACGAAAAGTGATAAGGACCATTCTGATAGAAATTTTAATTTTAAACCTAGTATATGCCATCAAAAGTTTGCTGTTTCTTAGCGTTCTCGTTTTATTTGAAATTGAAGTATGAATGTTTGAAACCAAATGGTGTAGTGACGTCACTTAAATGGTCGCCATCTTTAAATAGTGCAAATTATTGAAATTAAAAGCGGCCTATATATTAACCAGGCAAATCAGCTACTTCCATGTAAAATTTCATGTAAATCGGACTAGTGGTCCTTTGGTGATCGAGTAATACACAGACACACAGACACTTATCATCTCACTTTATGTATTAGTATGGAGGTAGTTTTTTGATGTACGAAAAACGTAATTGGAAAGCACCCATGTTAAAGTACAAAAGGAGCCTGGTCATAGCTTCTAATGATTACTATGAGAATTATTGGTGACGTCAGTTACCTGTAGGTTTGCTACGGTACTGTATCTGTTGTGGGCAGTGAAGGAGGTAATGTTCTGTACAAATTAGGCTATTTACTCTTATAGTCATGTCTTAAGTAGAAAAGAGGGAGTGTTCACTGCGTAGTTAATCATTTTAAGTTACTGTTTCATTTTGGTTGCAACAAATTATTCTGGTTCTGTTAGTCTCAGTCAAGTCTCATCACAGTTAGTGTATTCCTGATTTGTAATACAAAAGATAGACGGTACAGTTTAAAATGTCAACAATTAAAACAATGCAGCATAAAACATTAGGATTAATAAAACATAAACGTAAACAAATTAGTAGTAGGACACACCTTAACGGAGAGTATAACACAACAATAGAATATATTGCGTGTGATACCTTCCGTCATAAGGTAAAGATTCAAAATCTCCCGTAACAGCAGCAGCATCAAGAGTATGACATTAGACCCAAAATGTCACATTTAGACGACCACGTGGATTAGCGGCTAACATTCTCGGCTGTCGCCTTGGAAGTCCGAGTTTGAATCCGGTTCTGCCAAGAAATTTTAATTCTGGTCTGAGAGCTGGAAAGGGGTACACTGTGCCTCCCGTGGCAAAACTTGGAAGATGTTTTCCGTGGTTACCTACTTCTACTCGAAGCAAATACAGGGATAGTTTCTAACTGAAGGCAACAGCAACCTTCTTTTTAATCATCACCTGAATTACAAATACACACACTACTACAGCCATCACAGTAACACAGGTTATCAGAAAAAATCATACACACTTAAGTTCATGGGGCTACATGGCCATGATGTCGCCAAGCCTCTAAATCAATCAACAATAACAGAATTATTTAAGCTCATTTAATCTTAAGCCGATGTATTTGTTTTTATTATTATTTTAATTCCCTACATCGACCCCTGTTAATAAAATTTTTAAAAAAGCTACGTAATCAGATTTTTAAGGCTTTCAGATTCCTAATTTTCTTATCGTGGTTTGGATAGAAAATGGATGCCCATGACTTGGTGTTTACGTCTTGACTGTAGTCATGGAGAAAATGGAGTAGCATGGCCCCTTACAGAGACAGGTGGAAACCTGGTGATCACTTCTTGAGGTAGTGTTGCCGTTGAGAAAATTGAGTGGCATGGCCTCTTACCGAGATAGATGGATACTTGGTGCTCTTGTGCTACTGTTGCCATAGAGATGGCCGGCCTTGCCGTTCCTTCATAAGTTAATTTTCTGAATTTATTAGCCTTTGCTCGAGTGCAAATAAGCCGATATCAGAAGAATTAGAAAGACTATCGAAAAGTCACGTAGGCAGCCGTTCCTTCTGGGTCCTAAACTATGTGTATGCAAAATTTGGTTGAGATTGGTGGAACGGTGTAGATTTGTATACGGTACAAACCCACCCACCCACATACCCACATACAGACTTTCACTTTTATATATTAGATTATTAGGGAAGTAGCAAATCTTACATAAAACACTTGAGAGGTGTCCACACTCCTCAAGCTTATGGGATTCTTACCCACTAAAAATGACACCCTATCCTCTTGACAAAATCCATCCCGGGACCACTTACGTATTACCTGAGGATGGTATCGTTTTCTATACTTCTCGAATATCTTCTTAGTTCTCTATTCATACGCAATCCGTAGATCGCAGCCTTACTTCCTTCAATCATTTTAGTCTCCCTTTTTCTTCTTATGACGGAGAACCGTTTCGACAGAGAAAGCCACCTTGTCCTAGCTCTACTGACTCAGTATAATTTCGACGATGTTGTCTGGAGTTATTGGACCAACGTTGGTTTTAAGTTGTAGTCATTCCGTCGTCCATCGAACGCAGACGAAGAACGTATGATATACTGTACATCATCTGGATTATTTTCACAGTAAATGCATACAGAACTCCTTATTTTCGCTATCCGACAGAGGTAACTCCGAAAGTAGCCATGGCCAGTCAACATCTGAGTCAGATAATAATAATAATAATAATAATAATAATAATAATAATAATAATAATAATAATAATAATAATTACAGCCCATAATGCAGCTTTTAGGAAACTTGCTTTCACTCGAAACTTTTATTAATTGATTATACAAGCACGCACAATTCCAAATTATACTGATGTATCTTTAATTGTTTTTATTTTTAGCCTATTTTCAATTTTGAAAAAATAGGCCTATGAGATCACCTTTTGTCCGTGTGTGTGTGTGTGTGTGTGTGTGAGAGAGAGAGAGAGAGGTGTGTGTGTGTGTGTGTCCCCTAATAAATTCTAAACGGCTTGAGTGATTTCAATGAAACTCAGTAAGTTCATAGCAATATTCCGGGCGACCTCGACTGTGCCCTTCAAATTTTGCTACGTCTCACCAATCCAACATGGTGGCTGTGCGAAATATTTCACCAGCATTCAATATCTCCGAAACTATTACCGACATCACCCAGGAATTTATTACGTTGATAAAGGGAACTACAAGAAGTTCACCTATGTGACTTTTGAAAAACTGGTAACTACAAAACCAACATGGCGGCCACGCGAATTTGCGACATTTAAATAGAAGTTTCTCGCGATTTAACCAACCAAACGCAATCAAAATTGGTACAGTATATGTTTATACACATTGTAATGCACCGACATCTAACTTGGTTCAATTGTTTTCATAACCACAAGATGGCGGATGAGCGAAATATTTCACTGGCATTCTATATCTCTGAAACTATTAGCTGTATCACCCTGAAATTGTGTACAGAGATAAAGGGCACTACTGGAAGTTCATCTATAAGACTTTCAAAAAGCGGTTAACTGAAAAACGAACATGGCGGCCAAGCGAATTTGAAAATTTAAATAGACCTTTCTCGCGATTTAATGTTCCAAACGCAATGAAATCTGGTAAAGGAAATGTTTATACACATTGTAATGCCCTGGTATCTAATTTAGTTCACTTGTTTACATAACCTCAAGATGGCAGCTGTGCGAATTTAAAAATTAAGTTTTTATTTCTTGTGTCGTAATCAAGCATTCGAAGTGAAAGTTTGAATAATGAACCTACGCAATAATTTTCCTTTAATGGTACATGACTCTATGGCCTATACATTTAACAATCCAACATGGTGACCATCCGAAATATTCAGACGACTCTGAATATCTACGAATCTATTATAGCAATCAAACTGAATTTTTTATGTTCATAGGGGCTATGAACTTAAATTCACCTATAGGACTTTAAATAACCTGGTGATCAAAAATCCAGCATGGCGGCGACGCGAAGTATAAATATTCACATGGACGTTTCTCGCAATTAAACCATCCGAGTGCAGTGAAAATTGGTACAGTAAATCTTTATACACATGTTAATCCACTGGCATCTAATTTATATCAATTATTTCCATAACCACAAGATGGCAGCTGTGCGAAATTTTAAAATCTCCTTGTTACTTCTTGTGTCCTAATCATGCGATTAAAGTTTGAATGCTACACGTACACAATAATCTTCATGTAACATTGCATAACTCTAGGACCTACATATATAAAATCCAACATGGCGACCATCCGAAATATTTAGTCGGTACTCAATATCTACGAATCTATTACAGCAATCAAACTGAAATTGATGTTGGCAGTGTTGATAGTGGCAGTTAATATAAGTAGGATATATGAAAATAGGCTGTATAGTTCTCCACGGAACTACTTGCCACGGTGGGTGAGTGGATAGCGTGTCGGTCTACTAACCCCAAGATTGCAGGTTCGCTCCTGGCCGTGTTAAGTGGTTTTTGAGAGACGGCAAAAATACGACATGCATGTCATAGGATGTTGGCATGTCAAAGAAGCCATTTGAATTCAGTAGGCCGTGTTCATAATGGCAAAATTAATCTTGGGATTTTCCGCCAACACAAACTTCCTCATTTCTCTACTAAAAAGCGTTATAGTGTTCAAGGAGCTTAGATATTTAACCTCCTTGACTTTCATAGTGATTCAAGGAACAACGAAATTCGACATGCAAGCTACCCTCTGGGTGTCAAATTACAAAGCTTGCACCCGGCACCGGAGGCAATACGATATTATTATTATTATTATTATTATTATTATTTTAGAGCTAAACTAATGCCTTTCATATTTATTCAATGAAACGTCCATTGGGTTGCAAATTTAATTGCTTTTGTCTCATAATTAGTCACCAAGTTCATCACATACATAATTTCTGAAACTCTCCTGGGTTTTAAGGGGAGTCAGCTGGTTCCCTTCACGTATTTACAGGAATCGCATTGTCTTAAGTAGACCTTTCTCCTGTTTTGTAGCATAGGTCTCACCACCTACACCGCCCACTCCACCCACGCCAGTTCGCACGCTTCTCGGTTGCTTCGAACGACGCTTTCAATTAAATTAAACTATAGCACATAAGATTTTCTCTACTTGGTGGATTTCCTAATTGAGTTTCAAATTCTGAGTGACTTAACGTTCCAAGCTAAGCTATTGCGTCATTTAAATATCGAGTGATTCGAACTTGTGAATAGAACTCCATTAATATTCAGGACAGGCGGGCGGGCAAGGTTTATCGGCTGGAATGATTCCGACATCGGACAAGCATTTACTGAGGTGAAGCAGGTAGGGTTACAAAATCAAATTACCTGCGAATCAAACAAGAGTAAACTACGAGACAATAGAAAGAAGCAAAGTACTGTAATGATATTTTGATTTATCGCCGGTGATCCGTAGGAGCAAGTACAACCATTTTAGGAGGGAATAATCATACGAGTTAAATCCTTTCAATTTAATAATAATAATAATAATATTAATAATAACAATAATAATGACGATTTTCTAAATTTACTGTTACGTTCTTGCTGTGGGAATTGAAGTTCCTCCTTGAATCGAATGTATACTTTTGAAGTTGTTATACATTTGTTTAGCTATTTTTAAGTAAGAGCAGTACATTCATTTTCTTTAACTATTTCCAACAAAATGTCAACTTTTCTACGTTTCAAATTTGGATTATTGTAAGCAATATAATCATATGCTTTTCGGGACAGATGATCTCAGGGTTTTGACGCTCAAAATAACAGTCACTATCAACCAAGTAACTTCCGTACTTTCGTTTCTACCAGGATAACAAACATACGATTTCTATACAAGATGTCTGCACAATAGGGTAAGTCAATGCCGAATCAGAGTTATAAGTTCAGGTTTCCAAGTAAGAAAGGTAGATTGTCAGTAGCTTTTTGTTGTTACAGGTCCCTTATTTGGAACTGATGATTGCAACGACGATGAGTTCACGACTTGAATTTTATACAGTTTTTAAATTCTTTAAACATTTTATTTTCAATGTTTTAATTGCAATGACGATGTGAAATAGTGCATTATGCAACGAGCCTATAATGGCTCATACGAGTGTCTTAATTACCATTATAGGCGAGTTGCATACGACTGTTTATGTTCGACGATAATTATAACTTTATTATATGTTTTAACATAAATATTCATAAATACCTGTTCAGTCACTAGAATGTTGTGATCAGATGCTGCATTGGGTAGTATATCTGTTTTTCCAAGCTCTCTGGACAACCGACGCATGCGCTCTATGTGCTTCAATACCATATGTTCAGATCAAGACCAACTACATGGCCTTGTTCAGATTGTGCACCAGTATTCAGTAAAACTGTCACTGAAGTCGTGTCAAAACCACGCGCTGTGTAGAAATTGGTTTTGAGGATATTAAGGTACAGTGCTATTTCTTGCCTCATATTCGCCAGTTTATTTACGCGAACATATGGACGGTGCGTATTCCATATCGGTAATTTATTATCGTTCGATGTTGTGTTTATGTCCGACATGTTGGATTTTGAGCGCATGCGCGAAGATATCGTTACCTAATTGGTCAATGAACGAGCTCTGATTGGCTGGAGAAACTGTATCGTAATGAAAAACGGTGTTATAATGACCATCATTATGATACAGTTTTCTGACACATAATAGTGAGGGTCGAACATAAATATTATTAACAAATTTTATTGAGAGGTCACACTGATCAACCCTAGACTGATTTGTGAGAATTTCATTTGTGCTATTGACTGAGGGAGGCTCAAAATGAGCCGAAACATGTATCATAGTTCATAAGGACATCGTGTGATAAAAATTTGTATTGTAAAATGGATATTCTTATAATATATTCACTATCACAACTGCGGGCTAATCCGTGCGATCTAAGGCACGCTACAAGACTGGAAGAGGCAGCTGGTGTTTGGAGATTCAACGTTCAAATCAGGGCTCTGGCAGTAGCGTTGTTGGTTGATTAAAGAGCTATGCGACATCGTGGTCATGAAGCCCCGCGTACATGCGTGTGTGTGGAATTTGTGTGATAACCTGTATCATTGTGATGGCTGTATTAGTGTATGTATGTATAATTCAGAAGATGACTAGGAAGGAGGCGGCCATGGCCTAAAGTTACGAATCATCCCGCCATTTGCTTAATGTAGAAGTGGAGTAACCACGGAATAACCATTCCCAGGATGGCTGAGGTTGGAATCGACCCTGCTTCTTCTCAGTTTTGCCTTACAAGGCTGAGAGTATCCCATTTCAGCTCTGAGACCAGAATTAAATTTCTTCGCAGAGCTGGAAATCGAACCCGGACCTCTGGGGGGCGACTGCCAAGAATGCTAGCCGATACACAACGAGGTGATATCTAACATTAGCAAACCACAGTATCGCTATTCTTTTGTTTTTGTTATTATTATTATTATGTTTTTGATACGTTACAGGCCTATTAGACAACGCGAAGCAATCATGACTACTTGTTATTCCTGTTTTTCCAGAACTCTTTCATTCGTGCACTAAAGGCTCTCTTCCTTTCTTCGGTCCACTTTGGCCTTTGGGCTGTATGCTGCTTTCTCTGACAACACTTCCCACTTGTATACCCTATGTCGAAAGACGCTTTTGTCCTTGTCGTCTTATTATTATTATTATTATTATTATTATTATTATTATTATTATTACGCTTTTACCCCCATTCCAGGAATTAGTGCTCATTTTAAGCCGGTGCACCTATCCCAACCCTGGACCGTAACAAGCAATAACTGATACACTCACAACTAGTCACCAAATTGGAGAGTTATGATCGTTGAGGATAGTGGGAGGTAGGTTGGTGACCACGGGACGGGACCACAGATGACTCCGGCATTGCTTCTTCTTACTTGTGCGGGTTCCTTGTCTTCAACGATCCCGTCGACCTTCTATGGTCAAGTCTTACGCCTCGGATGGTATTAGAGCAACCGAGGCCTAGGGTATCTTCCATTTCTAGGCGTAATTGAACCTTTGTCTCGTCTTTCCTGATATCCTCATTTTTAGCCTATTTTCAATTTTGAAAAAATAGGCTTATGAGATCACCTTTTGTCCGTGTGTCTGTGTGTGCGTGTGTGTGTGTGTGTGTGTGTGTGTGTGTGAGGTGTGTGTGTGTGTGTCCCTAATAACTTCTATACGGCTGGAGCGATTTCAATGAAACTCGGTAAGTTCATAGCACTACTCCGGGCGACCCCGACCGTACCCTTCAAATTTTGTTACGTCTCACCAATCCAACATGGCGGCTGTGCGAAATATTTCACCAGCATTCAATATCTCCGAAACTATTCCCGATATCACCCTGGATTTTTTTACGGTGATAAAGGGAACTACTAGAAGTTTACCTATGTGACTATTGAAGTAACTACAAATCCAACATGGCGACCACGCGAATTTGCGACATTTAAATAGACGTTTCTCACGATTTAACCAAACCAAACACAATAAAACTTGGTACAGTATATGTTTATACACATTGTAATGCACCGACATCAAACTTTGTTCAATTGTTTACATAACCACAAGATGGTGGATGTGTGAAATATTTCACCGGCATTCTATATCTCTAAAACTATTAGCGGTATCACCCTGAAAGTTTGTATGGAGATAAAGGGCACTACTAGAAGTTCATCTATGAGACTTTCAAAAACCGGTTAACTACAAAACGAACATGGCGGCCAAGCGAATTTTAAAGATTTAAATAGACCCTTCTCGCGATTTGATGTTCCTAACGCAATAAAATCTTGTACAGGAAATGTTTATACACATTGTAATGTACTGGTATCTAATTTATTTCAATTGTTAACATATCCTCAAGATGGCGGCTGTGCGAATTTTAAAATTAAGTTTCTATTTCTTGTGTCGTAATCATGCGATCGAAGTGAAAGTTTGAATAATTACCCTACGCAATAATTTTCTTTTAATGGTACATGACTCTATGGCCTATACATTTAACAATCCAACATGGCGACCATCCGAAATATTTAGACGGCTCTGAATATCTACGAATCTATTATAGCAATCAAACTGAATTTTTTAATGTTTATAGGGGCTATGAACTTATGTTCACCTATATGACTTTAAATAACCTGGTGATCACAAATCCAACATGGCGGCGACGCGAAGTATAAATATTCACATGGACGTTTCTAGCAATTTAACCATCCGAGTGCAGTGAAACTTGGTACAGTAAATCCTTATACGCATGTTAATCCACTGGCATCTAATTTATTTCAATTGATTCCATAACCACAAGATGGCAGCTGTGCGAAATTTTAAAATCTCATTGTTACTTCTTGTGTCTTAATCATGCGATTGAAATTTGAATGCTACACGTACACAATAATCTTCATGTAACAGTACATTACACTAGGACCTACATACATAAAATCCAACATGGCGACCATCCGAAATATTTAGTCGGTTCTCAATATCTACGAATCTATTACAGCAATCAGAATGAAATTTTGAATGTTGATAGTGGCAGTTAACATAAGTAGGATATATGAAAATAGGCTGTATAGTTCTTCACGGAAATACTTGTTGAGGTGTCAGATCCCTTGCTTCATTTATGGACATTCCCTGACTTGTGAATGAGGCCCTAAAGGAAGCGGGTATTGGTAGCCGCACCAACACGGTGCATCCTGGATAGTAGTACATTCTCAAAGGCTCGGGAGTAGTTGACCCTGAACGATTCCCGAACAACGTCCATTTTAGCCCCAATCTTCAAGTGACTTTTGGGTGGATCCTTAATTAATTTCCTTTCCTATCTGCCTTTAAAGGCTCTACTTTCTTACAAGTTTCTCAATCTTCATTCTTCGAGGGATGAGGTCATTTATTTTCCCTGTCTTTAATTTATCTTGTTTCTATGTTTGGGCTACTTCAGAAATTTGTAAAAATTGAGCGTAGACTTATAAGAACTACACGGGCCTATTGTCCGTGTGTCTGTCTGGGTGTGTACGTGCTCTTCTCTGCTCGCAACCCCCCTATCAATTCAAACACGATGAAACTGAATTGACCAAAATTTAGTACAGTTGTAGCACTAGTAGATGACACCTCAGTGTCATATTTCATATCACCTCCGTATTAACGAAACCAAAATGGCGTCCACCTGCGTGTTAAATGATTAAGTCCAATTACGACTAAACCACCAGATCTCTATCAAATTTTGAAGAAAAAAAAACTTTATGTGAGAAGCGTCCGAGGCCGAAACTACTAGGTCATCAGCAAATTCAATACATAAAGGCGGCCATATGAATCATGCGAGCATTATATTCCATAACTTGTAATCCAATGAATCAATGCTCACAATAGTTGTTACCAACGTGTAGGGCCCGGATGTTAATGCCGTAAAAAGTTTAAAGAATACACTTAAAACTTTCAAAAATGACTGTAATAAATGAACTAAACATTCGAAAAATGTACTATAAAATGGAGAAAATGATCTTTTAATTAATAATAAACTCACCAATATTTCAAAAATTCGAAAACTGCACTATAAAATGGAGAAAATGATCTTATAATAATAAACTGGCCAATATTTCAAAAATGAAATCTTAAAGCTCAAACTGAAAAGTCAATCAAAATAGATTTCTAGCACTTAACAAAAGGTTTATGTTCACTTTAGTCTAAGTTGCACGGCACTACGAATGCCATTCTGATGTTGTCAAATGTAAATGATCTGCGGTTATCAGCCAACAAGTTTTTATTTCTCGAAAAGCTGCGTTCAACATCAACTGATGTGATCGGAGCGTACTTGAAGTGAGGAAGGTCGTTTGCTGCTAAATCCTCCTCAATCCCATCCATGCAGTAGTTGTCACCAGAAAATGTCTGAGATTTTGCAGAATGTTTTATACCCGGTGTTTTTGTCCAGTGTTGATGCAATATTCGCAGCAATTTCGCCACGATTGTTGCTAAGACTAGCTTCCACCCGGTTGATTAAGGAAATGGAATCAATATTTCAATATTTTACATTATTTTGTATCAAGCTACTAGCTTCTTCTTAACTCTGAGACACACGTAACTCCCACATATAAAGCTGTGACATGACTAAATTGGAAAAAAATGACCTCAAAAGGCCAAATTTTCTAAAATAAAACCAAAAATCTACCAAACTTAAAAAAAATGCTCTGAAAATGGGAAAATACGGGAAAATGCAAAAAAGATGCAAAATAAAAATGACATATTTGAAGACGGGATGGCCCGTTCGGAGTTTCTATGTACTTCAGCATTGTTTTAGACAGCTCAGTAAAAAGATGACATGTCATCAACATCCGGGCCCTAGTTACAACTATATGAAAGTATAAATTAAGAGCACCCACCATGTTGAAATAATAAAATATAAATATAAATAACTCTCAACACTTGCGAGCAACAGTAACTAAAATTAGTTGCAGGATAGGACCTCATATGTGGCTTTGTATGGACTTCCCACCCAATCTAATTGGGTACACTTGTGTTCACCGACGGAAAAGATTATGAGTGGTGAATCGAACTCGAACGTCAGGGGTTGCTTGGGGTCGAAGAAGTTAAAAAATTATCTCCCTTACGATTCAAAAAAGGAACTGATTACATGAATCCAGTGCGCCTGAGTAGCAATTAGTAATATCACCTATTGATAATATGAGAACGTTAACCCGCCTCGTGACCTTGCGGGGTCATCCCGCTCAGCCTTGACAGACAGTCTAAGCAAGCTTGTAGTTGTGTTCCTGGGAAATGCATATGGGACTTTCCAGGTTTCGTCCAGTGGCTCGGATTTCACGTACATAAAAAAGAGGTACCGCGGCTTTTGGACGCGAGAATACCGGTCACGTAAACCTGCAGGCTGCCTTCCTTCCATACTTCCTTTCTTCCTCACTTTCTCCCTCCCTTACTTACTTCATTCCTCCCACCTTTACATATTTCATGCCTCCCTCCCATATTTCTATCCTTCCTCCCTTCTTCCTGCCTTTCTCTTTTCCTTACTCCCTTCTTCCTTCCGTCCTCCTTTTCTCCCTTCCTTCCTTCTTTCCTTCCTTCCTACTTTCCTTCCCCTTCCTTCTTTCCTTCCTTCTTTCCTTCTTTCCTTCCTTCTTACTTTCCTTCCGTCCTCCTTTCCTTCATTCCTTCCTACTTTCCATCCTTCTTTCCTTTCTTCCTTCCACCCTTCTTTCTTTCCTTCCTTCCTACTTTCCTTCCTTCCTTCCTCCCTCCTTTAATTACTTCATTCCTCCCTCCCTTATTTCCGTCCATCCTACCTTTCCATAAGGGTAACGCACCTGTCTCTTGCCGGAGGCCTCAGGTTCAATTCTTGACTCCGTCAGGGATTTTAGAAACTGACGTAATAGCTGGAGCTCGATGAATTCAGCCTCGTGAAGAAAGACAAGGCCCTTGATACTCGATTGTCCTCACGGGGCTGAGTGCACCAAGTTTCAGTTGTCATGTCAGTTTCTAGAACTCCTGACTGAGCCGCGGATCGAACCTGGGGCCTCCTCTGAGAGGCAGGCGCGCTACCCTTACAGGTGTTTTGAGTCCTTCCATCCTTCCTTCCTTCCTTCCTTCCTTCGAAGGCTTTCGAAGATAACCAAGATGATGCACAAGGAATAAAAGGAAGATTTTATTGATTGATTTTATTTTCACAGCTACACTTAGAGCTTAAGAGCTCCTTTACAGTAGCGCCCTACATAAAATAAGATTAGGGCTTATAAAAATAAAACAATTCACTTACATTCACAATATAAATAATCATAGTCTAACAATTATAGTCACAAAAAGATAGTAACAATACAATAATAATAATAATAATAATAATAATAATAATAATAATAATAATAATAATGATAATGGAAAAATTATATACAAAAGAGTGAGAGTGCATACAGACTATCAGCCCGAAAAACAAACACCATATACTGTACAAGAAAAGCTATTGAATTAGACAGGTTGTCAGCTATTGTCCTTGTGTTATAATTGAACTTAAGAAAAAAAAAAAAAAAAGAGAAGCAGAGGAAGAATAAGGAAAATAAGATATAATTGAAGACAACGTCAACCCCTAATTGAGGCAAGAGTCATGTTCCCTCTCATACAGATGCTGTTTGTGCTACTCTAACCCTAATGTAGTCTAACATTCTTTCTACTTGTACCAATTTTAGCCACTTGCAATTAAAGCTAGGATCTACGATCCCTCAGCCGTCGTAGCGTATACAGTTTCGCTGTTTGTTGCAGAACTCCATCCTCTGTTGGCTCGGGGCTCGTATTGACACTCTAGGTCGAGGGATGACAGCTGGTCACTACACCACGAGGTGGCATCTCCCCTATAATTTTAGATGCTGCTGATAGAAGACAGTATTGCTCAATTCACAAGAAACAGAAGATGATGAGTAGACTAATTATCTCTCTTTAAATTAAAACAAGTTTTAAACTTTATAGGGATTCCGAAGCCATTCCCTTCAACTCCTTTTTGGGAGAAGAGGGCAGGCCATCTTAGCCACCTCGAGGTAACCATTCACAATTACCCAACATTCACAGCAATTGTTTAGGCTACTGTGTGAATGTCTGTGGTGAATGTGTATGGCCAACCGAGGTATTTGTGTCAGCTATCGTGACACACCAGAATGTTGGATGTGACTTCGTATGAATCATTTTACCCCTAAAATTGTGTAATACCAGGTAAAAAAGAACAGCCTCATGAATTGTTAAACATAAGTGTAACTAATAGTCTTATACTAAAATTATGAACGTCACCTTGACAAACCCCATTGTGATACATGTATATATGCATTATCTGTAAATGTAACACAACTTACAATATATTATCAACAGTAATAATGTTGTGTGTTTGAGTCTTCTGACTGGTTTGATGCAGCTCTCCATGCCTTCCTGTACTGAGTTAATTCTTTCATCTCTACATAACTACCACACCTTACATCCAAGACAATGTGTTTAACGTATTTTAACCTTGGTCTACCCCCCTCCTCCCAAGTTCTTGTCGTTGACCCTTCCTTCCATAACTGAGTTTTCTATTCTTGGGTGTCTTAGTATGTGTCCTACCAACCTATCTCTTCTCTTCATTAGCAGTCGACAGAAACATCTCTCCTCTTCCACTCGTCTTAATACCTCTTCATTTGTTACTCTATCCAACCATCTTATGTTCAAAATTCTTCTGTAACACCACATTTCAAAATCTTTTATTTTCCTTTTTTCTGCTGCGCCAATAGTCCAAGTATCACTTCCATAGAGCGCCACGCACCAGACAAAGGCTTTCAAAAATGACTTTCTAATACCTGAATCTATATTCGATGTCAACAAATTCCGTTATAGTAGAAATGCTTTCCTTGCTTGAGCCAACCTACGTTCTATATCCTCTTTACTTCGTCCATCACTGGTTATCTGCTTTCTAAGTAAAATAAGTCTCCTACTTCCTTTAGCTTCACACCTGCCAATTTGATGTCCATAAGGGGTTCTAATTTTTTCGGCTGCATTCCATCATTTGTGTTATACATTTGTTGATTTTCATCATGAATTCTTTCCTCAAGACGTATTTCATACCATTTTAAAACTCATTCAATCCTCTGGTGAATCGACTGAGATGCCAATGCCATCAGCAAATCTCAGAGTTGAAATACCGGGTGAGTTGGGCGTGGTTGTTACGGCGTGGCTGCTGGCAGTCGCTCACATCCGGGAGGCGAGGAGGTTCGAATCCCCCCGCCGGCAACCTTGAAGATGGTCTTCTGTGGTTTTCCATCTTCCTTCCAAGCACGTGCCGGGGTTCGTCCCTGAGTATAGGCCACAGCCGCTATCTTCCAACTCCTCGTCCTTACATTCAAACTTTCCTCCCCAGACAACACTCCACACGCGACGGTAACTGTAGCTCACCCCATGGGTGTCCGCATAGAAGCAGCTACAAAACTGGCGTGCCTATCATGTGCTCGGCCACCCCCGGGACTAAAAGCCATACGCTGAAAAAAAAACGGAATTATTCCTCCACGAATCTTTACTCCTACTTTAAATCTTCCTTTAATTTTCTTCATTGCTTGTTCAATGTACGGTATAGATTGTAATAATGTTACATTTTGCTAAATGTATTAGAAAATATTAATCACACGTCGTTTACTGAAGTTAGAAATGTCATGATATATGGTGAGTTCAACAAACTTGTAGTCGTAAGGCGTGTCTACGAAATTGAAATCGAAACAAAATTTTGAAATAAGTTGGTCTGTAAAATGTTCAGCTTCACATCAATAATTGAATCCCTTTAAAGAAATCCTTGGTTCGAGTCTGCTTCTTTGACCAATTCACTAACAACCTTCCTGCAATATTTTTCCACTGATGTGGTGCCCAGAACAGGGCCTCTGGATCAGAAGAAGAAACTGTCTTGATGAATGGCTGGCGTGACTGAATGAGGCCGCACGCCATCCGAAGCAATGTGATGAACCTATAACACAGCGTCTCTTATGTAACCTGTCACGGATCGCTGCACACGGGTATCCAACCAATGGCCCGCGAAAATGCACATGCACGCTGCGATATCTACAGATCCTTTCAAGTGCTGCATTTTCTTCATATGAACTATATTCCCTGCGTTCATCTCTATTGCGGGTATGACCTGTGGCATAGGAGTATTTAAGAAGTTTGACCATAGTCAAATATTGGAACTGCAGGGTGTGGATGGGATCCTAGAATTTCTTTATGAGGTGCGACTTACAGTTCCTGCTTCATTTAGAGCAGCGTTTCCCAAACTGTGGTACGCGTACCACTGGCGGTACGTTCGTGCTGCTGAAGTGGTACGCGGTGATGTTACGAAAAATACAAAAAATATCAGATACGTTACGAAAAATATAAAATATACAAAATATAACATTTAAAAATATAATAACATTGATACGTTGCCGGAGGACTTTAAGGCCAAAGATAAGAGCAGTTTTAGGAATTGAATTATGATTCAGAACTTAGGCAAACTTTTTCAAAAATGACTCTTGTGAACTTTTGGGTTGAGAGGCGTGCAGACTATGCAGACATAGCTGACAAAGCAGTTAGATTTTTACTGCCTTTCACTACTTCGTACTTGTGTGAGGCTGCATTTTTTCTTCACTTGTTTATCTCAAGAATAAATACCGGAATAGCCTCCTTACAGTGGGAAACGATCTTCGTTTGAGACTCTGCAATCTTAAACCAGACATTCCTAAGTTGGCTTCTAATCTTCAAGCTCACTCTTCACATTGAAGTTGTGAGTTGAACTTTGGTTTTTATGTTTCATTATTAAGAGTTTTTTATTAATATTATTTGTACAGTGTAATTTCTGAATGTTTTAATTGTATACTTATTGTAATAAATAATAAGACAACAAGACACCCTTTTTAGGTAGATTTGAACTTTAACTCCAACAGTCTAACTCTAACAAACACAATTTACAATCTATATTTTGGTCTACTACGCAGTGGTGGTGGGAGTTATTGTTACTCTATCTCCCAACCATTAGGTGGTACGCGAGAGATTCTCATCCCTTAAAGTGGTACACACACACAAAAATTTGGGAAACACTGATTTCGAGGACTAATGATATCCGCTCCGAGTAGGCTACTTGTCTGTGTAGATCAGGTGTTCACAACATTTTAGAGACTGCGAGCACCACTCTCATGCCATACCAAGTGCCCGAGCGCCATTAAAAGGTGCCTGTACACTGGAGGAGCTTTTGCCCTAGCTAGAGCGTAGAGTAGCCCTAGCTAGGGCACTCTGAGCTCCTCTCCAGTGAACACAGGTGGTAGAGAACCCTAGCGGAGACCGCTCTAAGCTCTAGCTAGGGCCGGCTGACTCTACGGTGTAAACAGTATTTGGGTGCCCTACCTAGACCAGTCTAGCTCTATTCGTTCGGTTGAATATTGGAAAGTGCTTTATGTAGAGCCAGTGGTGAATTGCTGGGGTTATTTGTCTGTTGTTAATTATAGTGTTTAAATATGGCTGAATTTGTATGGAGTCGCGAAAAAACAATAACATTAATTGAAAATATTGAAGCCCATCCAGAAACTTTGAATTGTACTCGGAAAGAATACAGAGACAGAAATTTTGGCCAAAATATAATCATAGTCATTATTGTTCATTTTTAAAAAGTCTCGTACGCTTCAGAATCTTTCGAACATAACTATTGCAATAATTTAGCGTGCATTCCCTCGTATTCTCTTTTTGAACTCCAAATCCTCACCCACAACCTTCTTTTCCTCTTCATAGTTTTCTTTTTAACAAGGCACACACAACCACCACAGATGCTAAAAGCTCTCTTGAAGACGTTTTAACTTCACAACACAGCGCAATAAACCTAGACGCACACTGCTCTCAGGATGTTTTAGCTCTGCTCTACCTAGTGCATTTACGTTTGACAGTGTACACAGGTTCAGAGAGTCCTCTAGGTAGATTTGTCTATCTCCACTCTACGAATGCTCTACCTAGGGAAAATTACTCTACAGTGTACACGCACTCAGTTTAGCTAGAGCGGTCTAGCTAGACTTGCTCTATGAAAACCACTCCCCAGTGTACAGGCACCTTTTATAAACACATTGATGACGGGCTACGTTAATTTACGTAGTTTTGTATTGGCGCGCGGGCGACCGGCTACGTAAATTAACGTTTTCTTACAGAACCTCATTCTTGTGTAACTATCTCCTCTCCGCCATTAATTAATCGAAATAATACGTGTTATTTACAAACTAAGGTCTTTGTTGAAAGAAATGCAGATAGGTATATTTTTGTCTCGATAATGCTTCCGGTACAGGAAGTGAGGTTTTATAACACTCAGTTACCGCGTGTATTGCCAAGTGTTAAGGCTCGGTCAAACAGGAAGCGGGCTGCCCGCGCGAACCAGCCCGCCTGACCGCTGCGAACTCTGTATCGTGTAATATTGCATCATCCTGGTTAAACAGAAGGCGGTCTACCGCGGCGGACCAATCTAGTTCGCGGCGGGCAAGTGAGCAGTTGTGATTTTCCACAAAGACCGCGCGGGCTGGAAGCATGGCCGACGAAACGGAGAAGTAATTGACCTTGTGCGCGAGTGCGTTCTACAGTTATTCGAAAATATACGAAAAGACGGTCTAGAAATGACCTCAACTCACAGCAATAGTTTGTGATACTAGCCCAACTCCTGTCATTTTTCATTAGTAGTCCATCATGCACCCATTTTCTATTTCGTCTCGCTTGACTCAGAGGGTACAGAAGAAGCAATTCATTGTCCGAGGAGTTGCTGGACATGTTGAATTAACAGAAAACACTATGATATGCACTTGATCGCGATTGCTTTTACACTGGTTCGCCTTGACTTGTCCGTATTCAGTTTGACCACCCCAGTCCGCGACGGGCTGCGGCCGTCCCGTTGGCGTGGGCAGCCCGCTTCCTGTTTGACCGAGCCTTTAGCATGGCGCGCGCGGAACTCACAGTGCGATAATCAGTTTAGACGAGTCTGTTGATGATAATAATACGAGTGAAATTGACAATGATAGCAGTGAAATTAGTGACAATGAGGTTGATGGATGGACAAGTAAGTAAAGATTCACCATGACGAATTTATGTTTCATCTTACTTATCTTGCTAGGTGTACTTTAGTTGCCCGGTCCGCAGTAAGGAATAGAGAAGCGCACGCCCGGGCAACAATGTGTTAAATAATAATAATTATATTATTAATTGTTGTTAGACCACAAGCACAAAGGGGTATACGTTGACTGTCGGGCCTTTGCGGATGATGTGGCCATTTTGGTAACGACATAGATTCAGCAGTCAACAAGATCAATAGGCCGTCAGAAATTGCTGAAAAGGTAGGACTCCAGAATTCTATTCAAAAGACAAAATATAGGACAAACATCTGCGATGGACCTGAATGGATGATAATTAGGGCCCGGATGTTGATACCGTAAAAAAGTTTAAAAAATGCGCTTAAAATTTTCAAAAATGACTATAATAAATGACCTACAAATTCGAAAAATGCACTATAAAATGGAGAAAATGATCTTATAATAATAAACTCACCAATATTTCAAAAAATCGAAAAATGCACTATAAAATGGAGAAAATTATCTTTTAAGTTTTAATAATAAACTCACCAATATTTCAAAAATGACATCTTAACCTCCAACTGAAAAGTCTAACAAAATAGATTTCTAACACTTAACAAAAGGTTTATGTTCACTTTAGTCATAGTTGCACTGCACTTCGAATGCCATTCTGATGTGGTCAAATGTAAATGATCTGCGGTTATCAGCCAACACGATTTTATATCTCGAAAAGCTGCGTTCAACATCAACTACCGACAGCATTGGCTCAGCTGGCTAAAGCGCAGCGTAAGGTCATGGGGCCAAGCTCTCTGCTGACTCGGTAGACGCGTGGGTTCGAGCCCCACCGTCGGCCGTCCTTGAAATGGTTTTCCGTGGTTTCCCCATTTTCAACATCAAGCAAATGCTGGGACGGTACCTTCTGATAGGCCACGGACGATTCCTTCCACATCCTTGCCCAGTTTCATTCATCTTCATCCATTCCATCTCTCATCCCGACGCGCAGGTCGCCCACGGGCGTCGAATAGAAAGACCTGCACTCGGCCTCTCAGGAGACCACACGACAAAAAAAAATCAACTGATGTGATCGGAGTGTTCTTGGAGTGAGGAGGGTCGTTTGCTGCTAAATCCTCCTCAATCCCATCCATGCAGTAGTTTTCACCAGAAAGAATGTCTGAGATTTTGCATAATGATTTATACCCGGTGTTTTTGTCCAGCACTTTTTTCAGTTTTGATGCAATACCCGCAACGATTGTTGCTAAGACTAGTTTCCACCCGGTTGATTAAGAAAATGGAATCAATATTTCAATATTTTAAATTATCTTGTATCAGCTACTAACTTCATCTTAACTCTGAGAGACGTAAATCCCTCATATAAACTGCGACATGACTAAATTGAAAAATAAATTACCTTAAAAGGCCGATTTCTCTAAAATAATACCAAATAAATCAACCAAACTTTAAAAAATGCTCTTAAAAATGGAAAAATAGCAAACAATGCAAAAAGATGCAAAATAAAAATGACAAATTTGTAGACGGGGTGGCGCGTCCGGAGTTTCTATGTAACTCAGCATTGTTTTAGGTAGCTCAGTAAAAAGATGACATGTCATCAACATCCGGGCCCTAATGATTACTAATCTTGGAAAAATCGGTCGAGTCACAAATTTCAGATATCTCGGTGAAGCCATCCAGCAGAATGGATTAGAAGAGGAATCAATTAATGTAGGGCGAGGAAGTTAGACCAGGCATACCAAATGACAAAGAATATCTATAACAAAAGTCTATGAGTATAGGGGCCAAGTTCCGACACTACACCACAGTTATAAAACCTGAGGGATTATATGCGTCCGAAACTTTGACCATGAATAGTAAACGTCAAGCTGACCAACTGGGAAAAGGAGAGCGTAGGATATTAAGAACAAGTAATTCCGTGAAGAACTATACAGCCTATTTGCATATATCCTACTAATGTTAATTGCCTCTATCAACTTCCTAAATTTCAGTTTGATTGCTGTAATAGATTCCTAGATATTGAGAACCGTCTAAATATTTCGAAAGGTCGCCATGATGGACTTGCATATATGTAGGGATTAGAGTTATGTACTGTTAAATGAAGATTATTGTGTACGTGTTGTATTCAAACTTCAATCACATGATTAGGACACAAGAAGTAAAAACGAGATTTTAAAATTTCGCACAGCTGCCATCTTGTGGTTATGGAAACAATTGAAATAAATTAGATGCCAATGGATTGTCATTTGTATAAGGATTTACTGTACCAAGTTTGACTGCACTCGGATGGTTAAATTGCGAGAAACGTCCATGTGAATATTTATATTTCGCGTCACCGCCATGTTTGATTTGTGATAACCAGATTATTGAAAGTCCTATAGGTGAACTTATGTTCATAGCCCCCATGAACATTACAATATCAGTTTGATTGCTGTAATAGATTCGTAGATTTTGAGAACCGTCTAAATATTTCGGATGGTCGCCATGTTGGATTGTTAAATGTATAGGCCACAGAGTCATGAACCATTAAAGGAAAATTATTGCGTAGGTTCATTATTCAAACTTTCACTTTGATGGCATGATTACGACACAAGAAATAAAAAATTAATTTAAAAATTCGCACAGCCGTCATCATCAGGTTATGTAAACGATTGAACTAGATTACATACCAGTATGTGTATAAACATTTGCTGTACCAAGTTTCATTGCGTTTGGATTATTAAATCGCGAGAAAAGTCTATTTAAAACTTTCAACTTTGCTTGGCTGCCATGTTATTTTTGTAGTCAACAGGTTTTTTAAAGTCTCTTAGATGAACTTCTAGTAGTGCCCTTTATCTCTTTGCAAAATTTCAGGGTGATACCGGTATTAGTTTCAGAGATATAGAATGCCGCTGAAATATTTCGCACATCCGCCATCTCGAGGTTATGTAAACAATTGAACGGAGTTAGATGTCGGTGCATTGCAATGTGTATAATCATATACTGTACCAAGTTTCATTGCGTTTGGTTGGTTAAATCGCGAGAAACGTCTATTTAAAAGTCGCAACTTCGCTTGGCCGCCATGTTTGTTTTGTAGTTACCAGGTTTACAAGGTCTCATATGGGAACTTCTAGTAGTTCTCTTTATCACCGTAAAAAAATCCAGGGTGATATGGGTAATAGTTTCGGAGATATTGAATGCTGGTGAAATATTTCGCGCAGCCGCCATGTTGGATTGGTGAGACGTAACAAAATTTGAAGGGCACGGTCGGGGTCGTCAGGAATAGAGCTATGAACTTACCAAAATTCATTGAAATCGCTCCAGCCGTTTAGATTTTATTACAGGGGGACACACACACGAATCACACACACACGCACACACAGACAGACACACGGACAAAAGGTGATCTCATAAGCCTATTTTTTTTCATAAATGAAAATAGGCTAAAAATCCTAGGTATAATAATTATCGAGTGGCTTCCGGAGAGGCCGAGTGCAGGTCTTTTTAGTTGACGCCCGTGGGCGACCTGCGCGTCGTAATGAGGATGAAGTGATGATGAAGGTGTCACATACACCCAGTCCCCGAGCCACGGGATTGAACCCCAGGAGATTAATATCCCTGATGGCTTGGCCGTGAATCGAACCCGGAGCACATCGGGCCAAAGCCTAGCGCGCTAACCATTTAGCTACGGAGCCGAACAATCCTAGGTAGTAGATGGGTTGATGGACATTGGCCAATGAGAGCAATCGAGGACTTGTACAACAACATAGACCCTATCACAGGATCAATTAAGAAGAGACGGCTACTATTTTACGGTCACCTGTTGAGGTTGACTGATGATCGATTAACGAAGTGAATATGGAGTTTCATTTAGTCTAAGTCAACAAGGCCGAGAAGATTTGAGGAATACGAACAAGATCTCAGGTGAATTGGTATTCCAGGCCGAGAAAACCCTGACAGGAACGTATTTAGAAGATTGGTGAACAACTACCAAGGTATTAAAATGGGTATCAACTTCCGGAAGTAGTGGCTACGCGGGCTAAAAGCGCTCCGTTAGGTCAAGGGGCCAAGCTCTCTGCTGAATCGGTAGATGCGTGGGTTCGAGCCCCACCGTCGGTTGTCCTTGAAATGGTTTTCCGTGGTTTCCCATTTTCAACACCAGGCAAATGCTGGGACAGTACCTTCTGACAGGCCACGGCCGCTTCCTTCCACATCCTTGCCCAATTTCATTCATCTTCATCCATTCCATCTCTCATCCCGACGCGCAGGTCGCCCACGGGCGTCGACTAGAAAGATCTGCACTCGGCCTCTCAGGAGGCTACACGACAAAAAAAAACTTCCGGAAGACGGAGGGGACGTTTGTCCGAAAAACATAAACAGGCACTCGTCGATGGGGTCAGAAGATACTGGCAGAAAGTCAAAATCGGAACAAGAACAAGATCTAGACTCTAACGTGAAGTTGGTTGTTACCACGCAATCAATAGAGTGATTGGTTCCTCAGTTTAGAGGCTGCGACAACGCGGTCATGTAGCTCCGTGTACTTTGGGTGTGTGTAGAATATGTCTGATAACTGGTGTTAATTGTGATGGCTGTATTAGTGTGTGTTATCTGTGATTCATGTAAGGACTGCAGACATTCAATGTTCAAGTAGTTCCTACTTTTGCTACCAAATGCTACCGTCAACGACAACTATTTGTGAACTTGGTTACTAGATTCCACCGCAGTCGGCTCCTGGCGACGAAAGTTGGAACTTAAGAGAGTTATAATTTAGCTTCACACAATTGTAATTAGAGGAAGGTTCTTTTAGATGCCATAAATCTATTACATGGGCCCGTCGGCTTTACTTCCCCTCGGAGGGAAGGCATACTGAGGGATTTTTAACGCTCTTAAAACATCCGACGACTTCGGCCGGGTTTGAAGCCGTAACCTTGGGCATAAGTGCTCAGCATGTGCCGGCAATAGAGGCTCAACTCGATGTATAAAAATAATAATAATAATAATAGCAATAATAATAATACTGATGGTACAGGGAACCGACAGACTAAGTTCAAACAAGAAGTTATATGAAAGGGTGGAAGACCTTGAAACAACAATTAGGAAAAGACGTTTACGTTCCTATGGACATATTATGGTTAGAATGGATCCAACAAGAATAAATAAACAAATTGTTGATAAAATATACCATCTAAAGAGCCAAGGAGTTACACCAAGCAGATGAAGGAAGAACTCCGGAGGCTAAGAACTGCAGATGACGACTGTCGAGACAGAACAGAACACAATTCAGGGATATACTTTCTAACATAAAGGTTCTTGTGGGAGAAATGAGAGAACCCAGGGGAGGAAGATGGACAGCAGAGAGAAAGCCGCAACACTCTGAAAGAATGAAGGAAGTGTGGAGGAAGGGAAAGGAAGAAAGAACTATGAGAAGGAAATGAAATTATATTTGCGTGGTCCTTAGTTGTGTCCGGTTCGCATAATGTAATGTAATGTAATAATACTGATGCAACAAGCATTCTCTATCTTTCCCTCAGAAGTGCTGAAATAGCTAGGGATTCACCGCTCACCAGACCTGCTGCAACTGCTGGCGTGACTCCTGCAGATAAGATACATTTATGTGAGGACAGTCGAGTGGAATCAGCATCTCTCGTGTTAATCATAAAATAGGGATGTCCAATGATTTATTTATTTATCTGTATAGCCATCGAAGCTTAGGCGGCAGCACGCCGGACTCTCACCGCTGGGTCCATGGTTCAAATCCCGGTCACTCCATGTGAGATTTGTGCTGGACAAAACGGAGGCAGACAGGTTTTTCTCCGGGTACAGTTACCTTCCAGCAACACTCTCCACTATCATTTCATTTAATCATTGCCCCAGGGGAGTGCGACAGGCTTCGGCAGCTGGCACAGTTCATATCCTCGCTGCTAGATGGGGGCTTCATTCATTCCATTCCCTGACCCGGTCGGTCGACTGGAAGCAGGCTGTGGATTTTCATTTATCTTTATACTAGCAACCCGACCCTGATTCGCCCGGGAACAAATATGAATGCATTACGTGATAAGCGCTTTTTTTTTTTTCAATGTCAATGAACAACGACCAATATCCGTTTTACGTCTCGGCATGATGGGTTAAAATCACTGACTGGACTATTAATTATATTATCATGGAGATGCATGTGCAACAAATTCTTGTCAGACGTAAGTTAAGAATGGCGAGGTGAAAGAAACTCAAATCTCCCTTCCGTCCAATCTTAACTTGACTGTGTTTCACAGGCCAAATGAAGAACACCCGAGTTGCACTTCGAGGGAAACTCAAAACACAATCACCCTTCTCAGAAGTCTTAACTCAACACGACTCAACGGTTTACTGCTGGCTGTATCTGGGGCAATAGGTTCGCCCGCTAGCTAGGCTGTAACAGGGATGATAGACTCGACCTTAGCTATCTCGTAAACTGTCGCCTCAGTAGTTGAATGGACATGGTTAGAAGAAATTAAAACGTAAAAACACTTATAGTGGGCGATGTGTTGGAGATAGAGATATGCTCTCGCGGACTTTTTGTAGAACTTTTCATGCTGAACAATTCTTACACTCATGGTATTTAGATATGTTTAAGTTTGCCCAGCGTAAGCTTACAAAACGCTCGGACGCCAGGTTTCTTTTTCGACTTTTCCACTGAAATCGGTACTGCTCGGCTTCCTTTGATCATAAATAAAATATTTTCTACAGAAATCATCCTCGAGATATCCTTTACAGAATGGTGAAACCCGCATCAAAATCCATCCAGTGGTTCTCGAGTTTACCCGTAACATCCAAGAATCGGGGACTTCTTTTTATACTAAGTAGAGATTTCACATAATGATAACATTTCTGACTGTCGAAACTTGTAATGAAAACACTATATTTCGGTTCCTGCTACAGAATTTGAATTGAAGAATGAGTCTCAGGGGAGCTTGTGCTCCCGAGCTCATTTTAACTCATGTGACGAGAGCAACAAAAAAAATTATTTTAAAGAGCAACATGTTCATAACGCCTGACGTGGAATTTTCCGACGTTACTCTGGTGTTTGTTAAAGAGTATGTAATTGACTGCCTCGTGAGGCAAAACTGAGAAGAGGGGGGTTCAATTCCTACGGCAATCATCCCTGAAGTGGTTTCCGTAGATGCCTACGTCTATTCCAGGCAAATACCGGGGTGGTGCCTAACGTAAGACCACGGCAGCTTCCTACCCAAATCCTACCTGAGTTACAAATACACACACCAGTACAGACTACAGACATAATAGTGAAACAGGTTATCAGACAAATTCTACACACACTGAAGTACACGGGGCTACATGACCACGATGGCACAAAGCTCCTAAAAGAATCAATAACAACAACAGCGTATGTAATAATAATAATAATATAATAATATCTTATGGCCTCCGGTGCCGGGTGCAAGCTTCGTTATTTGACACCCAAAGGGTAGTTTGCGTATCGAAATTCGTTGTTCCTTGAAGCACTATGAAAGTCAAGGAGGTTAGATATCGAAGCTCCTTGAACACTATAGCGCTTTCTATTAGAAAAATGAAGAACTATGTGTTGGTGGAAACTCCCGAGATTAATTTTGCCATTATGAACACGACTTATTGAATTCAAATGGAAGTAAACATGTAAAATTCCCCGGAAAAAATACACTTAGTGATGGTGCAAGGACAAACATTTCAAATTTCCCAACCCTAGTTCAATACACTTGGCTACGGAATTTTTGTCATGCGACGTATTTAATATTTCGTCAGTTCTCTTTCTCAACAATCTCAACCAATTATTGTACTCAAAGAAAACGAAGAAAAATAGAATGGCCTTCTGTGGTCTTGGGGTACGTATTTGGAACTCCAGATCCAAAGGTTCTGGGTTCTATTCACGGCATTACCAAGACATGTAATTCTGGTCTGAGGGTTGAAATGGGGTACACACAACATCATTAGGCTAAACTGAGAAGAGATTTGTTCGATTCCCAATTCATCTGTCCTATTAATTGCTACCCAATTCTACTTCAGGCAAATGCCGGGATCGTTCCCAACCCATGAAATTTGGCTACCATCAGGGCGATTTCTTGTAAAATTTTAGCGGCTCGCAGTAATGCACGAGTATTGATTCCATTCCATTCGCGTAGGTTCATTAGGCAAGATTTTCTGCCCACTACTACAGACACCACAATATCACAGATTATCAAGGAGATTCTACACACACCCAAATTCACGGGAATGAAATGAGCATGATGTCCAAGTCCCTGAATGAAAACACTAATACCTATGGTATATGCTACGTCTCAGACATTAGCTATTTAGAGATCTTTGCGTGTCATGTGCACAGGACCCGTCTAATACAATCCTACAGAACCTACAACGCCCATGTGAACTATAAAGAACAATCATCATCGCCATCATCATTATCATCATCGAAGTATTTCAGTATTTCGACTTGTTAGCCCCTAGAAAAAGTTTTCTCCATTTAGTTCGGTCCTGTGCAGTACAGAGGTGTGCAAATTATTAGACTATATGCTAGTCTACCAACATTTCTTCTTTTTCTTTTTATGAATTAATGCAGTAAAATTGTTTGCGTGGCATATTTACAAATGATTAACCAACAGTCTTAATTACATCTCTTAGGAAACTGACAGTAAAATATTTCTTTTAGAATTTCCACTGATTGATCAGCCTTGTTAATGCAGAATGTCACACGTTTTTGTTTGTTTTTGTTTAAGTTATTCTAGTTTTCATGCGAATTTCATGCAGAAAGATTCATTTTTTAAAATTACTGCCTTTGAACTATTCAAAGATTCGTGGACCATAGATTGAAATCACCTGGTTTATAGGGCACATTCCAGAGAACGACAAAAAAAAAAAAAGCAAACGGACCCAGCTCACGAGTCCCTCAAATTCTCCAATTTCGAAATTTTTCTCACGCAATTTCTTATGGGAAAAGTTCTAAGTTCTTAGGGGAGAAAATAACACTAAGTAGGGTAACAAAAATAAAATAAAATAAAATGATTTTGAAAGGAAAAGAATATTGTGACATTTAAATTCATTATTTTAGTCTAATAGAGCCTCCGTGGCTTAGGCGGCAGCACGCCGGCCTCTCACCACTGGGTCCGTGGTTCAAATCCCGGTCACTCCATGTGAGATCTGTGCTGGACAAAACGGAGGCAGACAGGTTTTTCTCCGGGTACTCCGGTTTTCCCTGTCAAAATTTCATTCCAGCAACACTCTCCACTATCATTTCATTTCATCTGTCATTCATTTAATCATTGCCCCAGAGGAGTGCGTCAGGCCTCGGCAGCCGGCACAGTTCATATCCTCGCCGCTAGATGGGGGCTTCATCCATTCCATTCCTGACCCGGTCGGAGACTGGAAGCAGGCTGTGGATTTTCATTTTAGTCTAATAATTTGCACACCTCTGTACGTTTGACACAGTCCTACTGCAACAGCCATGCATTGCCAAGAGAAGTTTTAACAAATGTCTTTCTCGGTCTTCTTCGAGGTCGTTTCCCAGGTATTTTACCACAAATCAGTCAATCATCAGACTGCCATGTCCTAGTCATACAAGTTGCCTCTTGCTGATGTGATGAAGCATCTAACTCGTTTCTTGAACGATTTCTGACAACTCAATGCTGGTCTTACGTTCAACCCACCTGATTTATTTATTTATTTATTTATTTATTTATTTACTAGCAACTCACCCCGGCTTCACCGAGTATCTTTATCGGTTTACCCAACGTAAGCTTAAAAGGGTGGCTTGTCCCAGACGCAATTCAGAAAAGCTGAGGTGAAAAGCGAAACTCCTCTTCTCTGAAGTCTTAACACAACACGACTTGACAGTTCGCTGCTGGGTGACGCTGTGGTGATAGGCTCACTCTCCAGCTCGTAAAATCGCTCCGAAGCTAGTAATTTAAATTTTCACTGAATGGAGACCGTTGGAAGAAATAATATTTTTACTAACGCAGTCAATATCCATTTATTTTATTTTCGGGACGGGTCAGGGAAGGGATTTAGGAAGGAAATTGGCCGTGGACCTATTGAAAAGAACCGCCCCGGCATTTGTCTGGTGGTGAAAATGGGAAACCACGAAAACCATTTTCAGGACGGCCAACGTGGGATTTGAACCCGCGCTCTCCCGATGCCAGCGAGGACCGAGGTAGCGTGTAAGTGCTCTCGATTACTGCGGCCGACTTTTAGAAGAAATGAAAACGTAAAAACACTTATAATGAGCGATGTATGGGCGGACTTTTTGTAGAACTTATCATGCTGAACAATTCTTACACTGATAGTAGCATAGGCTATATCCATATTTTTAACGATTTACCCAGCGTAAGCTTAAAAGGCGAATGCAAGTTTTTCTTCGACTTGATTCAGTGAAATCGTTACTTCTCGTCTTCCTTTGGTCATAAATGAATGTTTTTCTACAGAAATCTACCTCGAGAATGGTGAAATCCCCATATAAATCCATCCAGTGGTTCTGGAGATTACCGGTTATATCTAAGAATCGGGGACTTTGTTTCACAGCTTACTATGTAGAGATTTATTTGATGCCAACTCTTCATCTCGAATGCTTCCAGCCTCTTGATGTGTCTCTTGTTTAGTGATCCACAGTACAACGTTACTGACCAAACATATGATTTCATGATTCGTTTTCGTAACCTGAAGGACATTGATCGCTTACATAGAAGGGTCTATTTATCATGGAAAGGTTTCTTAGTTCGTATAGTTATCCGTGATCCAATTTCGTTATTACACTCTAGATTTTATGTTATGGCCTGGTCTGGTATTTGATGAACTGACTCGCCATCTCTGCTTACATTCAATCGATGTGGGTTCTTGTTCATCATCACCAGGCCTACTTTCGTTTTGCGTCCATGGTTGTTATGTGCGTGCATTATAATTGTATCTCTAGAACTGGGTGTAGGCTGACAGCATTTCACAAATATTTAAGGTGAGTGGCCCGAAAACAACTTCAGGCTGTCAAGATGGTAAATTACTGAAAATGAGAACTGTAAATAGATTCGTTGAAATTCTGTCACTCAGGAATGTCGTCAAATAGTTCTTCCTATGTTTCCTACGCAAAGCCCAACCTACAGAGAGAGAAAGAGTGGGAATTATGTCCTTATCGCGTTCAGATTTACGTTCTTGTTGAACTGGTTGCCAGGAAATGTGTTCTATATTATGTACAGTGTCCCAATCGAGCAACTTACGCTAGATATAGCGTCTTTTTCAAAAATTAGACGACAAAATAATTTGATTTTAGTGTTGTTTAAGTAGGGGTTTAGGGACCATTTAAACTCACAATAACGGCATTGATAACATGGCGATTGACCGACGTTTGACTACCACTTAGCAATTTTTCGTAAACCTGAGTTGCTATCACTGATGGGAATAAATGGTGTTTTCTTTAGAAGCTGGCTGGCTGCGTGGCTCAGCGGTAACTTTCTCGCTTCCTGTGCTCAAGGTTGCAGGATCAAATCCTGGTGTAGTCAGCTGGCATTTGAGGGTGCGCAAAAGTGACGGAGCCGTGTCTGTAGATTTATTGGCACGTTAAAAAAAACCTTCGGAGCAAATTTCCCGGCAACTGTGAAAGCCTCAGTAGTTAAAAGGGACTTAAACAAATAACATTATTCTCTATATCTCTAGAAGATAGGTCATCAGCTTCATTGAAGAATTATTAATTCTTTTTCTAAACGAGAAAAGTAAAATAAATTTTCAGATGATGATTATATTCATATTATTGGAAAAAATAATAATAATTACAATAATACCAATAATAATAATAATATACATTTTCATTTATAACTGTTGTTCCTTTCAGCGTTCAGTCTAGTTTGCAAGCTTCTGTTTGCGAACAAGTCACCTTCATGTTCCCTTATTAGCAATTAGCATTGCGGCTTCTCCTGCTTCAACACCTCTTACTTTGAAATCGTTCGGCACTGAATCTTATCATCGCCTCCTAGGTCTATAATATATTAACAATAATAATAATAATAATAATAATAATAATAATAATAATAATAATAATAATAATAATAATAATCACCTGGAACAGATAGGCCTACAACAAAGACCAATATCTCGGTTCGCAAATTTAAAACACTATAGCACGGTAATTCAACCTGAAGCATTATACGCATCTGAAACCCTGATTATTGGAGACAGATCACTAACTAAACATTTATAAAAACAAGAAAGAAACATTCTCAGGAAGATCTTTGGCCCAGTGTGCTGTCGAGAAGCTGTCAAAATACAGAGAGATTTCAGAACCGATCAGCGAATGAAATGGATGAAAAGGGGTCTGACGAGTTATGCCAGCATTTCGAGAAAATATCAGACACTATGAGAAAAAAGGCGATTAAAATTCTACGGACAT
The DNA here is from genome assembly GCA_946902985.2 of Meconema thalassinum. Taxonomy (NCBI): domain Eukaryota; kingdom Metazoa; phylum Arthropoda; class Insecta; order Orthoptera; family Tettigoniidae; genus Meconema; species Meconema thalassinum. Next base: position 355,972,384 of record OX336394.1, on the reverse strand, counting down.
ATTCAAAGAATGGACAACGACAGACTTACGAAAATAATGTTTGATCATGCCTCCTCATTAAAAGCCAAGAATAACTGGATAATAGAATCTTAAAATGACTTTAAGGAAACAACATAACAGACGAAATTTTATGGAGCAAGCCTTGCTTCAGATCGTTGGTGAACAAACATCATCTAGCTGCAAACACTCGGATGAGAGCAACCACTGCATGGATTCATGCCAATGATTCATCTATATGGATCTATCTAGAATAATGACGAAATTAAGTTGGTAATATAGAAATTTCAAATTAGTTCGAAATACTGTATACCTGGCATAATGTAGCCTAATGTAGCCTAATAGAGCACTACAGTTGGCAGCCCTGGTGACTGAATATATTCTTAGTTCCATCTCTTAAGGTAGAGAATACAAAATTTGGATGAAGTCCAATGGATAGCATGGACGTTACGTGCAGTTAAACATTGGATCTAACAGCGCGCGTAAAATCATGTTGGCAACAATGTCATGGATGTATTGGTCAGAAATAATCTGAAATAATACGATCTATCGTTGTGCCAATTTTTAATGAAATCCATTAGTTAGTATGGAAGTTACATGCATTTTAAAATTGGACCTATCAGCAGGCTTAGAATCATGTTGGCAGCACTGACGTATATTAGTTACTCCAAATTAATCTAGAATGCCATGTACTATACGTGTAAAAAGTTTACACTTATTGGCTTGCATACTTTCTGGTATATTGATATTAGGGTAACAAAAATAGAGACAGCATTTATTAACAGTTGGCAGCCCTGGTTGCTATTAAGAATACGCATAGTCATATCTGTTATGGTACACATAGCACATAAGAACTTTGGTTGAAATCAAAATGATAGTATAGAAGTTATATGAATTTAAAGTTGGACCTCTCAGCAGCCTTAGAATCATGTTGGTAGCACTGACGTATATAAGTTACTCCAAATTAATATAGAATGTCAGGCACTATACGTGCACATAGTTTAAAGCTGTCGGCTTGCATATTTTCTGATGCATTGGTATTTGGATAAAAGACATTGAGAGCATTTATTAACAGTTGGCAGCCCTGGTGGATCTTAAGAATACGCACAGACATATTTGTTTATGTACACATAGCACATACAACATTTGGTTGAATTCCAATTGATAGTGTAGAAGTTAAATGCATTTAAAATTTTGAGCTATTAGCAGGGATTATAATCATTTTGGCAACACTGCCATGTATGGCCTCCTGGGAATTAAATTGAAATAGTATTATCTATACGTGTGCCAATTTTGTAATAGCTCCCATTCATACCTTCCAAGTACCCAACATGGAGCTAAAATTTCAATTGCGATTTTTCAGCACTTAGTAGCACTGACATCATTTTCAAATACGGCATGGAGATATACAGGTATAGATCTTTACTCCTACCAAATTTTGTTTCGATTGCTGCAGCCGTTTAGGAGCTGATAGGGGGGGGGGACACACACACAGCCAGACAGACAGAGGGACAGATAGAAGGACAGACAGAAGGACAGACACACATTTGCCCGGGTCGATCTCATAAGTCTACTTTTTTCCCCAATTTTTGCAAAATGTGAAAATTAGGCTAAAAATTATAGCCAGAGAATGAAGAGATTTTCGGAAGAGAATTCAAATTCATCTGTGAAATAGTTCCAACCGCGCTCCATAGTTGGACACAATGTTGTAAAATAATCATAATAATAATAATAATAATACAGTAACCATGTAGCTCTACAGATGTATGAGCTAAGGAAATAGCCTACTTCTGTTCTGTATCAAATAATTCGATGCTGCACCAGGCCGCCACAGAATCACGTGATTCAACTCCTCCACTCTTAAGTCAACAAAAGTTTCAGTATCAGATCCTCAGTGATTTGGATAGATTCAATGCCTGGTTCTCCAAGCTACTGCACGAAGACATCCCAATGAAGTCATCCAAACTCACATTGACAAGCTAGCGTCGAGCCTTTGGCTGATTTCTTGGCAGATGTTTCGTGAGACAGAACGCTTTATGTTGGCTAATCAGGACCAGGTTGTCCCCTCGAGCAACTACCTAAAGTTCATTATCAAGAATGGGTCTGTGAAAGATGACTATTGCAGATAACTTACGGTTGCTCAACATATGAGACTGTTCAGCCTATCATTTCAGGCTGTCGCCATTTCGCAGGTAACAGAATATAGGAAGAGACATGATTTTGTTGCTGAGATAGTATATTAAGAACTGGCTATACACCTTCAACTCCTAAGCCAAGAGAAAGAACCATACTATATTATGCCCCAGAAAGTGTGCTGGAAAATGACAACTTTACCTTGTACTGGGATCGTACTGTATTGACAGACCAGTCAGCCGTGCACAACAGACCTGATCTGATTCTTGTAGACAAATGCATGAGGCACACCACCGTCATAGATGTGGCAATCCCAAGCAGTGGGAGCATGCTAACCAAATAATTATGTTGAAAAGATGTCAAAATACAGAGATCTTTCAGGACTGATCAGGAAGCAATGGCACGTGGTACAAGTCAGGACAGCTGGTATCCAGCACTGACGTGATTCCGAAAAACTTAAAGGAATCTCTCACAGATTTGAAGTTTGACCCGGACCTTTTTCAGCTTTTGTAGGAGACGGTCATACTTTCGACGTGTCGCTTAGTAAGGATGTACTTGGCAGGCGTAAAAGAGTAAGGGAGAATAGTATTGTTACTACAGAATGCAGTCACCGCGAGATTAAAGGATTTGCTCCTCATGATGTACTTAATATTGTACCCAATCGGGGATGGTACAAGGTCGAAAACACATCTTTTTAAATGAGAGGTAATAATCCACGTTAAACCAAGAAGGAACTTTTACAGAGGGTCAGCTCTGGAACAAAGATTATGGAGAAGCAGATGTTGCATTAAAATAGGCAGGACACGATAAATACCCATTAACTTTGACATGTTTTGAAGTAAGATAAACACAGGAAGCAGTTTTGAGTGATTTGTAGGGGAGATTTTGTTGAGGCAAGCAGCAGTTAAAATTTTTCGTGCCCAGCACGTTTGGAAATGTTTATGACCCCATAAGTGTCAGATAAGAAGGGGAATCTTTTAAATATTAATGATAATTATAGCTATTAAGCGAGGCCCCAAAAATTACAATTCAGCAGTGCACGAGTACAGAGACAGGGGGATTACCCGTCTTGGAGCCAGATAATTGCAGAGAATAATTTTGCTGGCCCCCGAAATGAGAATCAAAAGCCAGATTATTAAGTCTCCCAAGGAACGGGATTTTTCAACATGTTTAAAACTTATAATATATGCGCAGGTCAAAAGCGCTGACTAAGGGTGACGTCAGATGACAAGAGCGCAAGGATTCGTGGAAGAAAGTAGTTAATCGGTTAGGTCCTGGAGCGTGGATAAAAACTAACTAACCCCGTGGCACTACAGCCCTTGAAGGGCCTAGGCCTACCAAGCGATCGCTGCCCAGCCAATTGGCCTGCAGATTTTGGGGTGACGCGTGGTGAGCGCGTCGGGTCCCCTCGGCCGTTAATCTTGGTTTTCGTGACCGGTGCACTGCCTCACTGTCAGACAGCTACTCAATTGTCCTCACGAAGCTGAGTGCACCCCGTTCCAACCCTCACGTCAGTTTTAAAATCCCTGACGGAGCCAGGGATCGAACCCGGGTCCTCCGGGTGAGAGGCAGGCGTGATACCCCAACTCCACGGGGCCGGCGTAGATAAAAACGCTTTTAATTAATTATAAATAATCAGACGATCGAATCTCGATCAACCTAAGATAAATCGAATATTTAGAATATGCCGCAACTATAGGAAAAATTGCGAAGGTGATTGGCACAGGGAATCAAAAGTTAAGCTCGCAAAGTAATTAGGAGACTATGTTTCTCCCAAACTAAATATAAGGGCTCCTAGCGAAGCTAAAGTCAGTCTTCTTGCAAGTCCCGGAGGGGATGCTACGTTGATTCAAAGTCATCAGCTGAGCCTGAGAGAGGCCACGTCACGTTGGTTCGGGACCACGACACAGTAATATCACAGTTATTCAGAGTCATTTGAAGACCTCGGTGGAGGCACGTGGCGAAAGTGAAGCCATTTCATACGCCGTGTAGATACTCTTTTACTAAGTTCAGTCAATTTGTGAACTCCTGTTGGAGTCACGCTGGTTCAAGACCAAGCTACGTCAAGCAACGTTATAGTGCGTTAGGCTACGCTACGCCAAGTATATAAAGGACCTCAAAAGGAGGCATAATATAATAATAATAGTAATAAATTGGACCTCAGAGAAGGCCACGTTGTATTCATCAGTTGGTGGACTCTAGTAAAGAACACATAGGTTCGAGACCACGATACGAGAAATTGTGAACTGTAGGGAAGGCTACGCTACGCCAAGCGAAGACAGCATAATCAGAGGTCCCAGAGGGGAGCCTTATTTTCAGGTCATCGCACCATAAAATCTAATAAGTTGAACGTCAGAGGACACTGGTTAAAACGGAAACAGAATACGTAAAGGAATACGAAATAGAGAAGTGTTAGAGAGCTAGGAAGTATACGGTCCCCGTGGGAGGCCAAGTTTGCACGAAAACGATAGGTTTGCGATAAAGGCAACCATAGAACGAAAGGATAGAGCTACAGAGGCGATAGACAAACAAGCAGTAGTAAAGAAGTAAGGAAAGCTCTATAAAATAGGGAACAGTTCAAACAGACACTACAAACATTGAATTCGAAAGTAGTGGAGTACTAGGAGTTCTGCCCCACTTCAGAACCCCCCTTGCTCTACTACTAAGCCTCAGCCATGTTAAATATCTCTTGAACGCATGGTCCGATTTTGACAAATGAGGTATTGTTGGACTCGGGCTGACGTCCTCTTTGCTATGGACCACTCGTTATATTTTTCAAAATTTTTTTGAAAATTTTTGTTTTCGAAACTATGTGATAGTTTGAAAACCAAACAGGATAGAACGTTGTGCCATGGCTCAAACAAACAGTCTTTATGACCTTTATTTTTTGTAATAAAACTTTTTTATTTTTTATATTTTTTTGAAAACACTCGAATTTTGAAAATCCTATATTTTGGAAACTAGGAACTTTACAAAAAAAATTGTTTAACGTAAATCAATGGTCCCTACCCCCTCTACCCCCAAAATAAATTTCAAGTCTCTAGAATGAAAACCTGCAGTAGTGTGGTAAGGAGAGAGCTGTTCCACTTAGGAAGTTGTGAGCCCCTGCGACCTTGGAATGGAAGGAGTGATGCTAGGAGGACGTGCTTGGATTCGTTTTTTTTCGTCTCGTCGTGCTCTTTACGGGAATGTCGGTGTCGAAAAGGTGAAAATCTGGAAACACAGTCTTTTTGGGGTAAAAACGTGATTTTAGACTTTTTGCTATATCTCGCGAACCAATCATGCTAGAGGCATGTTCGACAGGTCCAAGGACTCGGGGTGACGTCCTCTCTGCTATGGACCACTCGTTATAATTTTTAATAAAATTGGAAACTCGATTTTGAGGTAAACACGTGTTTTTGTGATTTTGCCGATATCTCGTGAACCAATCATGCTAGAGGTGTGTTCGACAGGTCCAAGTACTCAGGGTGATGTCCTCTTTGCTATGGACTACTCATTGTAATTTTTAAAAAATTTGGGAAACGCGATTTTGGGGTAAACACGTGTTTTTTGTGATTTTGCCGATATTTCACGAAGCAATAACGCTAGAGGCATGTACGATGGGTCCAAGGATTCGGGAAGACGTCCTCTTTGCTATGGACCACTCGTTGTAATTTTAAAAAATTTTGGAAACGCGATTTTGGGGGTAAACACGTGTTTTTTGTGATTTTTGCCGATATCTCACGAACCAATAACGCTAGAGACATGTACGAGGTGTCCTAGGACTCGGGCTAACACTCCCTTTCAAATGTGGTAGATATTTTTTTTCAAAAAATAATTCACATGGGTCTAACGCCATACATGTTGAAAAAACGTTTTCTTTTTCTTTACCTGTTTATAATGTTCATGAAGCGTGGTGGTTGAGAGAGACGATACGGCTGGGTGTGTGTATTTCAACGAACTTGTCGCTGACCACGGTGGCTGTGTTCAATAGATTAATTGATATTTCGACGAGTCGGTGTATGACAGAGCGAGCGTGCGTTTTCTGATATTTTACCTTTAACGTGTAAACGGTGATGAGAACTTGGTTCTATGTTGGTCGAAGCGAGTAGAGAAAATAAACTTGCCGACGAGCAGGAGGTGAATGTCATTTGAGATTATTGGAAGGCTCCGATCTGACTTGACAACAGGTGACGCTTGAAGGTGAAATAATCTGACCATCGTGGTTGCAGGGGAGTGTGAAAGGCATGCACACACATTTGTGAAACCACATGTAGGCTAAACCAGTGACATCCTGTTTTGCTTCGTACGTGACAAAATGCAAGTTGACGTGAAATTTGATCTACCGCAGGTGTTCATCTTAGACGTCATCTGTCCACGTGCATGATAACTGTTAACAAGTGACATCCTGTCTTGCTTCGTACGTGACAAAATGCAAGTTGACGTGAAATTTGATCCGGCACAGGTGTTCGCCTGGGACGTTAGCTGTCCACGTGCACGATAAGAGAATGTTCAAAGCGTGGGAATCGCTGAATCAGTAAAAAGTATGATGCAACTTGTCGGAATGATGTCACAACCAATAGACAGGCAAGAACTGCAAACAGCAGTGGTGGGAGGTGAAGGGAGGGAGAGGGGAGGGGGTGATGTATGAGAGAACACAGGAGGAAAGGGAAAGACAAACATGTATGAACATGCATGAAGCGCGGAGCGCTGTATACATAGAGCTATAGGTGGTGTACAACATGGGTGAATAAATAAAAAGTACACAGGTTCACACAACATGTAATTTATTGATCCAAGAATTAAACGTAGAGTTAAACCCTAACCATTTGACGTAGAGTTTATTTCCTTTTTGTTTCAACACTTTTTCCACAAGATAGTGCTGAGGAAATGCTGTTTTCTGAAGTTCATGGAGATAAAATCTACCTTTTATGGGTTGATGGTTGAGGTCCTCGAGTAAATAGGTGACTGGAGTGTCCAAGTTGACTCGACGAATTCGAAATAGTTCAGTCCCCCACTGAGGCGTGTAGCCCTTATTGAAGGCAGACTTAAATTTGCTCACACGAACAAAATCCCCAATGTTCAGTCGGTGACGTTTAGGATCGGCTGTTTTTATGGGGTTAAACAGTTTATCCAATCGCTGAATATTTTTAGTCACGAGGCGTGGCTTGGTCCCAATCGTTCTATGTTTGGTGTCATTGTAACGTGATACTAGCTCAGGTAACATGTCCAACCAGCGATACGTGCCCTGAGCGGTAAACGCTTTCCACATATGGGTTTTCAATGTTCGGTTGAACCGCTCGACCACACTGGCTTTGAGATTGCTGTACGTGGTGTAATGGTGAATATCCTTAGATTTGAGAAAACTGGAGAAATCCTTGTTGAAAAATTCTTTCCCCTGGTCAGTTTGTAGCAGCTGAGGTTGACGTTGGGAGTGTTGAATAATATGTTGAAAGGCCTTGGTAACTAGTGGGCCAGACTTGCGACGCACAGGTTCAACAAAGGCCATTTTGGAATAGACATCAATGACGGTCAACATATAGCGTACACCGTCGTTAACGCCAGCATAGGGTATCATTTCAACCAAGTCAGCCTGCCAAAGTTCATCCACACCTCGTGAAATCACCTTGAGTCGTGGATAATGACGCCTAGCTGGGCGATGCAACTCGTGAGCAATACCCATTTTAATGGGTGAGGGCTTAAATAATAATTTTGGCATTTCGAAGTTCTTGTTCAATTTCTTGAATTTCCCAATCGTGACCGGTGTGGCCAGCTTGACGTGAGGCATGCAACAACTGTAGCCGCTGGACGAGCTTATTGGGATTGTGCCAGTAGGTAACATCCACAAGGGGTTTTAATGGTTTAAATGTCACTCCCGAAGCGGACACTTTACGACGAGTACTTTGACTGGTGGGAAACATTTTTGCAATGATGGTTTTATATTTTTGAGATATATTGGCATTCACTTGTTGAGCGGGATCATACTGTCTTTTGTGAGCATGGGTATCCAATAAAATGGATTTATATTTTTCAAGGTCCTCTGACGTATAATCATGGGAAGAGGGGGTCCGAGAAAAGAGCAGCTTTAACAGTCCTGGCGTTAATTTATAGTTGATGTTTTTAATGACAGCTTTAGTACGAGCAAATTTAATGGATGAATCGCCAATTTTAAAACTATCATCCTCATAGCGAACACCATACGTGGTATCTGTGTTTCCAATAAATAGATCGGTGAAATAGGGTTCCAATGTTGATCCATAATATTTTATTAAAATGGTTTTCAGTTGAGCTTTATGTTGAGGGGTGGCCAAGAGTTGTGAAAACGGAGACGCTCTGGAAGGGCAAGGTGTTTCGACCATGGCCAAGGATTTCTTTTTTCTCAAAAACTCTGCAAGGGGTGCGGCCTTTTTTTTTTTTGGCGTAAACACTTGTTCCTCCTCATCCTCAACTTCACTAACACTAGTCAAATCTTCCACTTCCTCTTCCTCAGGGTCCTCGTGCAGCGTCTGCGTGGCTTGTGAAACGGTGGGTAGCGTTTCAGATGGCTTGAAAGAGGGTTTCAACATGGCTTTTAGTGGAGGTGCTAAATGTTGCTGAATAAACAAAGCATGATTGGCACGTGATTGTTTCAATTGACGAAACTTTTGGCGAATAGTATTTTTTGCTCTAATAATATGCTTTTTCAATTGACTCTCTGCTAACGCCATGGTGTCTTGACAAATGACTTGATGGGGAATGAGACAGGGCCTTAAATAGCAATAAAATGATCAAACCCTAAGCGATACCGTCCTTGGTTGAGTTCACTTTGTTTGTCAATCACTAAACAGGCATGACGTTGAGTGTTCCAGCACTTGGCACACAATTCAGTAAACATTTGAAAGGTCATATCCGGATTCACATGTTCATTATAAATGTGACGACTGTTCCTCTCGTCCTGACGAAATAAAACAATGACATTGGCATTGTCACGAATCAACTGTTTGGACATTTTAGAATACGTTTGTCCAAGATAGAAGCAATCGATATGTTTGTGTCGACCCATGCTGAAATAGCTTTGAATGATGCCTTGACGTTCAGTGGATACATCATCGAACATCATGAGTGAATCAGGCTTTACCTCATCCGGTGAAATCACATTTTCTTGCATGGAAAATGTAAAATAACCCATATTCTCTTTTTGTAATCCAGACATGACTTGATCCAGAAACACGTAAAGGGGTTGGTAGAGAGATTTTGCAAAAATATAAATATTTTGAAAACGCAGACCATTGGGCGCTGTAATGAGCGTTAGCAAAAGATTAGTCTTTCCACAGCCGGAAGGCCCCACAATGATGCAGCGAATGGAAGATGGAAACAGTGAACCATGGCGTTGTTCACGTGATGTGGGACAGAGATGGGAAACCATGTCCCCCACGGGGAATGACTCTTGCTGCTTAATAATCTTCATGTCAACTAAGGCTTAGACAGGCTAGCCGGCTGTCTATATACAGGACACCGAACCTTGTCATAGAAACAGTAGACTGCTACTACAGGTTGACGATGGATGTCTTTGGACGTGCGTTGATGGCCAAAGCTAGGTCTGTCCTCATACATGATCCTAAACAGGAAACAGATCCTGCTAATTAACACTATGTGGATAGGTCAGTAGTGCCACGCACAAAACAGGGAGATTATGACTTTAAGGGAAAGCGGTTAACCCATGTAAAACATCCTCAAGTGTCTACAGACGTTACTACGAAAAAGTATGTGGATAACAAAGTGTATGAGTTTTATGACAAAGTGCCACAGCTTATGGTGAATGGCTATAGCGCTAATCACCATCGGATTATTCACGTGGAAGACCCACAAGACGAAGACGATGTCTGTACCAAGCGTTACGTGACCCATGAAATGAAAAGGCTTTATAAATTTATCCCATGTGTATTTTTAGTGTATCTGACAAATGATAAACCTGTGAATGACAGAAACCATTTACCGCTAGTCCATTATCAGCACTCGACCTATGTGCTTGCTTCGGGTTTAAGCCACTATCGATTACACTATGATGGAACCATTCACATCAAATATGCCATACCTGATGAGAACCATTTACAAATAAAGATAAATGGTCATAGGATGTTGATCCATAACCATGAAATGGTCAATGCTGGTGACGAATTATCCTTTCACCTCATGTTGACATGGGATGAAAAGCAAGCGGGAAAAACCATAAACGACTTCCCACTTTATGTGGAATTGGAATATACAGCCATGAAATAACCATATGACGTTAGTTGTGATTTAAACTTTCTTGTGAAAGGTTGTGGGTCATTATCATCATGGTGAAACAAAGGTATGTAGTGAGAAAGACTAAAAAAAGGACATTGTCCTTGGCAAAGCCTGGGCTTACAACATTCGAGGACAAGCCCTTGCGAAAGGAAAAAAGAAAAAATAATGTATTGACCATAAGGAAAGCCCTTCGAGCAGCACAGAGACAGGTTATTCCAAAACGTCGGCGACAGGTTTCAAACCAAGGGCGAGTGATTCCCGTCCCCAAACGAGCGGGATTTTTACCTGCATTATTTGCCGGGTTGGCTGCTCTGGGCTCACTTTTGGGCGGTGCCAGTGCAGTGGCGAAAACCATTAAAGCCGCGCAGCAGGGCAAGCAACAACTCAAAGAAAGTCAGCGACACAATGAAACGATGGAAGCGATTGCCATGGGGGCTAGAAATGCCAATTTAAAGCCAGCCTTTTATCAACAAGGATTTGGGATTTCACCATTTCGAAATATTAAAAAAAAAAATAACCTCAGCCATAGCGAGACATGCCCTGACGCATCAACAAGTGGAGAGCTATGCTAAACAACTAAAGCTTTCTCATTTTCGAGGTGTGTTTATGCGAAACCAATTACCCCCACGACCCTGGAAACATGAATGTGCTGTTGTCAATTTGGATGATCACCGAGGACCAGGAACGCATTATGTAGCTTATGTCAAAGAGGGATCCACGGTATGGTACTTTGACAGTTTTGGGAATTTGCCCCCGCCCATGGAACTAGTGACCTATTTTGGAAACAGGATCAAGATATATTATAATGTGAAACGAGAGCAAACGTTTAACAGCCAACAGTGTGGACGTTTGTGTTTAATTTTTTTATATAAGACGCAGCATAAGCTAAAACGCCACCAGTATGTCGGCAGAAAGTAAAACGTTTACAGTGCATGGACGTGGACCTGAAGTCAGCCTAGACTTCTACCCGCCTATCGAATTGAGTGAAAAACCCTATGGTTTAGGACTTGTTTCTCTTGAAACGTACAATCGAATATACAACATACGTGAAAATGTGAACAACAAGTTTTACTATGATGATTCTGTGCTCACCTTGAACTCTGGTGGATACACGATCGATGATATTTATGAACACATTTATGTGGTGTTGATCAATCAATATGGTTTAAAGTCATTTCTCGACGGAACGCACAAGTTTGAACTTGTAGGAAATACCAACACTCATCGCTGCAGTATTTTCTCCTCATTCAACATTGACTTTAAAACACACCCCGATTCCATTGGTCCATTACTAGGATTTAAACCACGTGTGTTGGAGCCCAACAAAAACATGAATCAGACCATGAAGTGAAATTCATTGAGGACCATCATGTGTCGGTGACGTGTAATATTATTAGCCAAGTGTACACCAATCAAGAACCATCGCATTCACTTTATGACTTTATTGTGACATCGCCCAATGGCTATATTATTCGTGAAAACCCTCCAGTGGTGCTTTTTCATGCTGTGGCTGTTGATAGTATTAGTAATATAACATTAAGACTGATCAATAGAGATCAACAACTCATTGATCTAGATTCTACCACACAAGTGACTTACAAGTTGGTGCTAAAGCCACTATGAAGTTTGTGTATAAAGCAACAACACCGTCTAGGAATGGTGTTAGTTGTTTGCCACGTGAATACACGTTAACATCTCAGAACAAGCAGATTTTACAGCATTTGGGTTACCACGTCAACCCTCATGATGAATTCTATCCTAGAGATAGCGAACCGCATCGAGGAGCAACCAGGAGTGGTAAGAATTGATCTCCATTCCTATCAAGCTCAAACACCTGGACTCAATAACAATGATGAAATTCAATTTGTTATCAACAACCAAGATATTTACACCCTACCGCATGAAAGTGTCATTCAGATTGAAGGTCGGCTCACCAAAGCCGATGGCTCTACACCTACCACATCCAAGTTGGCCAACCATGGTTTAGCCTTTCTGTTTTCTGAAGTACGTTATGTCATTAACGATATCGTGGTGGATAGCACTCGAAATGTGGGCATTTCCAGTGTCATGAAACTATACCCCTCTTATAGTGAGGAAGAAGGTAAAACACTTTGCATGGCAGGTTGGTGTCCTGACTCGACCAATGACTGGATGGTACACACCGATGGGACCTTTACTGGATATTTACCTCTTAAACTGATTCTAGGCTTTGCTGAAGATCACCAACGCATTGTGGTCAACGCAAGGCAAGTGCTTTATCTGGTGAGAGACAGGAGTGATAATAATGCACTCAAGGGAGCCGACAATGCCCCCATCGATTCAAAAGTTCAACTACAACGCTTGCTATGGAAAGTGCCTCATGTGACCCTTAACGATGGCAAAAAACTGGACATACTCAAAATGGTAAAGAGAGATATGCCTCTACCCATGGAATTTAGAAGCTGGGCACTCCATGAGTATCCGCTATTGCCCACTACCAACACACACAGTTGGTCTGTAAAAACAGCTCGCTATACAGAGAGACCTCTCTACCTGATCGTGGGTTTTCAAACGAATCGCAAGTATCAACAAACCAAAGATGCCTCGCAATTTGATCACCTGCAATTGAGAAATGCACGTCTTTTCCTCAACGGAGCTGTGTTTCCCTATGAAGGACTGGATTTGGATTTTTCAAAAAATAAGTTTGGGCCCCTGTACGACTTGTTTTCTAAATTTCGATGGTCGTATAATCAAAAAGAGAACGGCCCCATGCTACTACCCCAAGCGTTTAAGGCGAGAGCACCACTGATTGTCTTTGACTGTTCTTACCTGGAAGAGTCTGTCAAGCCATCCAATATCGACATTCGACTAGATTTTGAAACGCATGACAATGTACCAGCCAATACGACGGCCTACTGTCTGATTATTCATCACAAACAAGTCAACTATTATCCACTGTCCAACCAAGTGACGAGTGTATAAATAACAGGTCATCCCACGTCAAGCCGCTCAGTCATGTCTTGCTTTAAAGCCTCAAGAGACGTTACATCCATGAATTTAAACTCTGAGGAACAACGTTTCAAGACTTTTGCCACATGGCCAGTGCCTTTCATAAACCCTCAAGCCTTGGCAGCCGCTGGATTCTACTATTTAAAAACAAGAGATGAAGTGAAATGTGCCTTTTGTCCCATCATCATAGACCAATGGCAGGAGGGCGATGAACCCATGCAGGAACATCAGCGCTGGTCACCCACCTGCCCCTACCTGTGCAGAATGAAAGTGGGAAATATACCCTGTCATTCAAGCTATCCCTCGCTTGTGTCTTTGGGTGATGAAAAAAAAACAAGTTACGATACGTGTGGACCGTATGGTATCCATGGTGCTTCGGTGAGCAGCTCACCATCAAAAACGCCTAGTTTAGAGACATTGGGACATCATCGGTGTTATGGACGTTACAAACACAAGAGACTATATTGTTGTATTAGTTGCTATCGTCCTTATCCTAAAATGACAAAAGCCTGTAAGACGTGTTATGATAATAAAATGACGTAATTCTTAAATTCTTATTTTGCATGCCCCCCCCTGTCCTACCCTAACCTCAATTTTGAAACTAGCATGGCAGATAAGTCTATGTCATGATCACACGTGATCGTCAGTCAGTCGTCAGTTGAACTTGGTCCAGGCAAGCGTCAACATGTTGCGCACACTCATTGTGGATTGCCAAGGGTTTAAAATTGGTGACAACAAATTTATATTTAAACAAGTGGCCATAATCGATTGTACCACGTTTTGGATATCGCAAGCTACGCATTTGCTATTTAAACCACCCCATGCTTTTGATTTGTTGTGTGAAAAAGACCGTAAACAAACCCAGTGGATTGAAAATCATAGGCAACTAGACTGGAATCAGGGAACCATTTCCTATAAATATTTGGACGTGGTCATGAAAGCACACTTGTCCTCGGCCAATGTGGTATTTGTGAAAGGTAGTGAAAAACGTCAATGGTTGCAACCATTTTTGGCGTCTTACTGCCAATGTATCGACCTCATGGAGTTGGGCTGCCCCTCCCTGCAAACGCTCATGGATACTTGTTCCTGTGGCAACATTACCCATACAGCCCTATCGCATGCGTGGCATCTCTTTCATTGGTTAACCACTCATGCCTGCTGGGAGTTGTTGAACAAAATTATAACTCAAGATTTACCTGTGAATGACGTCAGTGAGATTTCTACAAGCGACGTGTAAACATCTACAGCACGTGATACCATGGAGAAAGGCAATGCTACGGACAAAGCCATTGGCAAGTTCTTTGTGTGCAAAAAGAAACTAGACAGTTTTACCAAAGAGGAACTCTTGGCGCTGCCCAAGTCGTTCATTTATTATGTGGCCGCCAATGCAGTGAAAGAAATCTGGCAACATGTACCAAAATCATGGACTCAAGACCCTGTGTTGAGTGAATTGCAACCCTGTACGGATTACGATCACCATAAGCAAGTGGCCATGGCAAAAATACCGTCTATGCGTCAGTGTGCGACTTGCCAGCTAGTGAAACTGTATCACGGTCATAAAAGTCCATGTAAAGACTTTGTTGAATCATTCCACGAGTGTCATGGCGAGAAAAAGCAACAACAACAAACACAAACATCGTCCACAGAGGAGGAGGAAGACCAAACCTTTTTACCATCGATGGAAAAGGATATGCCAGACCTGTACTGGCAATGGCGTCATTGACAAAGTGATTCAATACTTACCTTTCGAAATCCATCTTCCAGGTTATCGTTTTTGCGGCCCTGGAACTCGTCTCGAAAAACGTTTACAACGTGGTGATGTACCCATTAATCTTTTGGATCAAGCATGCAAGGAACATGACCTTTCTTATCGCCATAGTCATCCTGGTTTAAGACATGTGGCAGATAAATTGTTATTAAAGAAAGCTAAACAACGTTTCACATCCAGTGATGCCTCAGTGGGTGAAAGGATGGCAGCCCTAATTGTCATGAGTGCTATGAAAGGAAAGTTGATGATGCATGGACATAAACATTGAGGAGTGAGGAATTGGGATTTGTTTGTATTCTATTTTTCTTTTGTCAATTCACTATGACTATGAAATAAAAACAAAAGTTTTCCAGAGCACGATGTTTTGTTATTTTTAATTTTAAGAAATCGTGATGTTGATGGCTGATTTTTTCATTTTACACATTTCACACATGATGAATTCCACACACTGTCATTTATCATTTTGCAATTTACAGTTTTTGAAAACGTTCGTTTCAAGTTTAACGTTTTGATGATATGGATTTTTCCATTTTGCTGATGACACATTTTAAACAATGTCCGTTTGAAGTTTTTGAATTTTCAAATTTCACACATGGCCATTTCCAGTTTTTAAAAATGTCCGTTTTAAGTTTTGCTGTTTTGGTGATATGGAAACATGGAATTTCCATTTTGCTGTTTCATATTTTTTCCATTTGGTGTATGTCGAAAGTTGAGATTTGACAATGATGTTGATGCGAGTGCTTGACCTTGATGATACTGCAATGTGTTGATGTGTGTTTGGAGAAACGTCGAGGTCTACGACTACTGCAGGTAAGACTGTTTTTACAAAAATAATGTCTATTGACTGCCACATTTCAATGAAAAAACGAAACTATTTAAAACAAAATGAGTATATAAGTGACCATTTACCCCCTCCCCACCCACCCACCCACCCTACCTCACCGTGTTTGCTCTGGTCAATCATACACACCAGTTTTCTCTCTCCAGTCATACATTCACACCTGTCTTTGGGAACAAACACAACCACTTTATTTATTCCCAAAAGCACATTCTTGACATGTACACTCATCCCAAAAGAACTTTTTTTAGTTTACCATTTTACTATTTCAAAATATAATTAAATACTAGTTATTAAAGTTACTAAAAATCTTACTTATTTCATATTTACAAAAAAAATCAATTTTGTACAGCGTTAAAAGAATCACACTATTTACCAATCAAAAAATTTTTAGAAAATAAGGTTGCACACAACTTTTTTAAAGAGCAAAAGGTCCAAGTGAATTGTCACTATTTACAAAATCTACTATTTACAATGACAGAAACCAATATTTACAAAATTCTAAATCTACAAGTTACAAAAAGCCATGTCCCATAAACGATTAAACAGTGAAATCACACCTCCTCCTCGTTGCGATCATAACCCCAGGGCAGGCTAGTGAGCAGGTCATCAGCCCACACACGCTTGTTATCCATGGAGGCGAGGGTGCGTTTTCTCTGTTCCACAAGATACAAATGATGGTTGCTGGATTGTATCCTGCACTGTGTATGAGACATAGCTTTGCCAGTGCGTAAAACCGCTAAGTAATCGTCTACACGTAGCGATTTTACCACTGCCCTACCTACACCTTTTGCTCTCTTGGCTTCCTTACAGTCGAGTGTGCGGTAAGCATACATTTTTGAAGCCAAACCTACGAATTCCGTCATAATGGAATCACCGCATTCATCTTTTAAAACGCCCATTTCCTTCTTGTTCTTTATGGGCAGCTGAAACACGTTGTCAGCACTATAGCAAGAGGTGTCGAACCAGTCACTATGTTGCCTCATGACGTCATAGGGGTTGCAGTGGCGAATGTGGTAAATGAATGAGTCCGTGTCCATATACAAAAGAGAGACGTCCTCAAAATGTCGTTTCGCAAACTCATAGTGGAATCGATACATGACCGATTTAGAAAAGTCTAAAATGACTTGACCCAAGTAAATGGGCTTATCCATGGTCACGCTGGTCTTACTCATTTCAATAGTAGCCAAATCCTCATCGATAATTTTGATCGATTTGAAATTTGGCTTGGCAATGTACCGCCGGGCACCCCACCGCCCCTCCCAGACATTCATCAATTTAATGTCACGGTATTTGCGGACATTCTCCATAGACTTGCCATAGATGCAGTTGTTCATTAATTTAAAAAAATTAATTTCAAACTGCTGTGTTGCCATTTGTCGGTGCTCTGTGTTGAGTCGCATGTATGGCTCAAGCCATGCTTTTTGAGCAAAAGAAATACCCCTGTGGATTTTCTTCAACACCAAGCCTTGGGCGAGGCATTGCACCAACATTTGGATATGTAGCACATACCGATTTTTGTTGTAAAGTGTGCCCATGAGTTTTTCAATTTTCACTTTACTGTCAGGGGGAACCATTTGCTCAAGACAGAATGGGAAATCGGCATGTTCATCATACAGGGATGATGGATATTCAATATCCACTTCTAGCACATATCCACGGCCTGTTTCTTGGCTAGCCATGTTCACATGAAATTCTGACACTTGTTTCTCTGTCAGCCAAGCAAACTTCCCATAGGGCAAAGGCTGACTCATGGCGTAACCGTACAAATTATTCACGTCATAGTACATTAAGTACGATTCTGGTTTGTCTGGTGAATAATCAGGCATGTAGACATTGTTCGCTTCAGCATGGCGTTGGTTAAGTGACACAAAGCCGCCACGAATGCCCTTTTCAAAAAATAGAACCATGTCTACGTCAGTGAGTAAATCCAATTCCACTTGAGTGTATTTCAAAGCGGCATCGAACGAGAGTCCAGGACTCGTGTAATAGTGAGCCGGATCAAGACCGTAAATGTGTTGACACAAGTTACGGAATTTTTCAAACACATCAGTGAGCAGCAATACATCCAGTTTTAGGTAATGCAAAGCATATTCACTTAGCGTCTTCATGCCAAACACTCGCCAAACTTGACATGCATGTGCATAGTCTTCATCGGAAACGGTACTGCGTGTTAGTTTCGAGTAAAATTTCTCTTGTGGAGGGAGTTTTCTTTGCTTTAACACGTCCCAGCTGTTGCAGAAATCATACGGGAATATACCTTTCCGAATGCACAATTGAAATTGCTCAGGATCATTAAAATGCATTCTAGTATTTTTTAATTCCTCCTCATTCAAGCCATTCACAAGGCTGTCTAGCGAGGATGCCATAAACTTAAAGGAATCCAAAAATCGAATGCTAAAGTTGCTCAACCACCATGTCAGGGCTGTAAAACGCTCATGGTTTTGGGGAATAATGGTAAACGAGCCCTTGTTAACATGGCCCAATTCACGAATCAAAAACTGAATGTCATAATTCGCCAGATTGTGGAAAAAGACACCGATGAAACGAGGAGCTGGAAAGTTCAAGTTGCATTTACTATGCGCAGCTCCACGAAACTCCCCCGTAAAGTGCGAGTGATCACGAACGGTGTCTTCAGCATTGATCAGTGGCTTTTCGCAAATATGGCATGTCATGGCATGCTCATACTGCTGCTGTTGTTCTGGAGATAGGCTCATGGGTACTGGGTGGTCCAGTAATTCCTGTACATGGTCGGCCAACTTGACAAGTTCATCCAAGAACCATTTGGCACAATCTGGCCCCTCACGGTATTTGTAAACGGATTGTGTGGGGTCATGGGCACACACCACATTAAATCCTATGGCAAAGGGTTCATGTTTTTGAATGGGTGTGGTTGAGCTCATGGAGGGATCTGGTTCACATCCCGCCATGGGTGTGGTGAGAGCTTCGAAATCTGCATATACCACATAGGGAACAGTGTCACGCTTATGAATATCCTTAAACTTTAACACAGCCTTGTCCCCTTGTGGCAATATCAATCTCACCGCTTCCTGAGTAACACAATCTACCCTATGACGTTCCAAAGAAGTAGGCGTCCAAAAGTATTGGAGACAACGGTCACAAATATGCTTTATACCATGTGCTTTGGACATTTGACTGCTTAGCAATCTACTCAGGCTTTTAATGAGGCAATAGTGATTCACTTCTCCTACAGATAAATATAAAAGATGAATGTGATGTCGTTTCGGTTCTTTTGTGGCATAAAGAGGACCCACAATCTCATCACCGTCAAGGCCATACACCATGAACGAAATGTCCTGGTTGTCTCGTTCAAACCTATGGATCTCGGTTAAGTCCATAGGGAACGTCACTCGAGTTAAATTTAAAGTATGTTTCAATTCAACAAACTTGGCCTTGTACATTCCTGGTCTGTTAACATGACGATCTTGAGCTGGCTGCAAGTACGCAGCCACAGCCCACAGAAAGCAATCATTGTCATGGTTCTCAATATTCACCACAGCCTTTTTCGAAGCTATTGCTGGCGGTGTTTTAATATAGCTAGACCCAGCATTCAACGGGTTGAAATGACAAATGTTGATTTGTAAATGATGAATTTTGTCTAAGGCTAGACCACTCGGTCCTTGTTGCAGTTTATCAAATTTTGACAGCAAGGCATTCACCACGTGGGTTTCATACCACTGTTCCAAATTATGGGCTATGAATAGCTCTTGCATTTTACTGCAAATATAGAATGTCTCTTTATGCTCTACGTCCTTCTTTTTATATACGAAATCGCACACTAGTTCTGTATTCACCTTTAAAGCCGTATGCAACCTTTGCGCTGTACAAATTTCAATTTTAAAAATTTCAAAACAAGATTCTAAAAATTCTTTGGGAATCGAACTTTTTCTAACATTCACTATGCGGCCAGAGCACACACGCGATTTGAAACAACTGTTTAGGGTTTCCCAAGTTAACGTATCCGCAGCAGTAAAAGACATTATTTTGAAAGAACACACTCACCTGAGTTTAGAAATGTAGACTGTCTGACAATAATCCAAAAAACACACACGTTCCTGGTTATTCACAGAGGTCAAGCGTTTTCCAACACTCTAAAAAGAAATAAAATAAACCACCATAAGTATATCCATTCCATATAGTTTATGCCTTTCATAAACAAAACAAAATCAAACAGGTTATATATTTAAAAAAAACAAATCTCACCTTGACGTGTAATGCTTTTCTATATTCCCGTCTCGTGGGCTAGTATGGAAATGGTTTTCTTTTCTAGTTGTCTGTCTTTCTCTTTCTTTAATATATTTCCCACAGACACACGACAGGTAGGCTATACACGTTATCTGCAAACAAATAAATAAATAAAATCATTAATTATCTAATCAATAAATAATTGCATGTATTTATATAAAATCAATAAATATATAAATGAATAAATATATACCTACCCCACAACAAGGTTAAGTATTTTCCACCAACACCAAAACTGATAAACAAGACCAAGTGTTTCACACAACGCTGTAGCGTGTTCAAAGGTAGTCACTTAAGTGAGCGTGGAAATGATAACGACATGTCTTTATATATGCTACGTTGCATGTATAATCTTTTTTTCCCATGCTTTGAACATTCTCTTATCGTGCACGTGGACAGATAACACCCAAGCGAACACCTGTGCCGGATCAAATTTCACGTCAACTTGCATTTTGTCACGTACGAAGCAAGACAGGATGTCACTTGTTAACAGTTATCGCGCATGTAGATAGATAACGTCCCAAGCGAACACCTGCGGTAGATCAAATTTCACGTCAACTTGCATTTTGTCACGTACGAAGCAAAACAGGATGTCACTGGTTTAGCCTACATGTGGTTTCACAAATGTGTGTGCATGCCTTTCACACTCCCCTGCAACCACGATGGTCAGATTATTTCACCTTCAAGCGTCACCTGTTGTCAAGTCAGATCGGAGCCTTCCAATAATCTCAAATGACATTCACCTCCTGCTCGTCGGCAAGTTTATTTTCTCTACTCGCTTCGTCCAACATAGAACCAAGTTCTCATCACCGTTTACACGTTAAAGGTAAAATATCAGAAAACGCACGCTCGCTCTGTCATACACCGACTCGTCGAAATATCAATTAATGTATTGAACACAGCCACCGTGGTCAGCGACAAGTTCGTTGAAACACACACGCCCAGCCGTATCGTCTCTCTCAACCACCACGCTTCATGAACATTATAAACAGGTAAAGAAAAAGAAAACGTTTTTTCAACATGTATGGCGTTAGACCCATGTGAATTATTTTTTGAAAAAAAATATCTACCACATTTGAAAGGGAGTGTTAGCCCGAGTCCTAGGACACCTCGTACATGTCTCTAGCGTTATTGGTTCGTGAGATATCGGCAAAAATCACAAAAAACACGTGTTTACCCCCAAAATCGCGTTTCCAATTTTTTTTTAAATTACAACGAGTGGTCCATAGCAAAGAGGACGTCTTCCCGAATCCTTGGACCCATCGTACATGCCTCTAGCGTTATTGCTTCGTGAAATATCGGCAAAATCACAAAAAACACGTGTTTACCCCAAAATCGCGTTTCCCAAATTTTTTAAAAATTACAATGAGTAGTCCATAGCAAAGAGGACATCACCCTGAGTACTTGGACCTGTCGAACACACCTCTAGCATGATTGGTTCACGAGATATCGGCAAAATCACAAAAACACGCGTTTACCCCAAAATCGAGTTTCCAATTTTATTAAAAATTATAACGAGTGGTCCATAGCAGAGAGGACGTCACCCCGAGTCCTTGGACCTGTCGAACATGCCTCTAGCATGATTGGTTCGCGAGATATAGCAAAAAGTCTAAAATCACGTTTTTACCCCAAAAAGACTGTTTCCAGATTTTCACCTTTTCGACACCGACATTCCCGTAAAGAGCACGACGAGACGAAAAAAAACGAATCCAAGCACGTCCTCCTAGCATCACTCCTTCCATTCCAAGGTCGCAGGGGCTCACAACTTCCTAAGTGGAACAGCTCTCTCCTTACCACACTACTGCAGGTTTTCATTCTAGAGACTTGA
Source organism: Meconema thalassinum (assembly GCA_946902985.2). Taxonomy (NCBI): domain Eukaryota; kingdom Metazoa; phylum Arthropoda; class Insecta; order Orthoptera; family Tettigoniidae; genus Meconema; species Meconema thalassinum. The sequence continues at coordinate 355,950,319 of OX336394.1, read as the reverse complement.
AATTTATTTTGGGGGTAGAGGGGGTAGGGACCATTGATTTACGTTAAACAATTTTTTTTGTAAAGTTCCTAGTTTCCAAAATATAGGATTTTCAAAATTCGAGTGTTTTCAAAAAAATATAAAAAATAAAAAAGTTTTATTACAAAAAATAAAGGTCATAAAGACTGTTCGTTTGAGCCATGGCACAACGTTCTATCCTGTTTGGTTTTCAAACTATCACATAGTTTCGAAAACAAAAATTTTCAAAAAATTTTTGAAAAATATAACGAGTGGTCCATAGCAAAGAGGACGTCAGCCCGAGTCCAACAATACCTCATTTGTCAAAATCGGACCATGCGTTCAAGAGATATTTAACATGGCTGAGGCTTAGTAGTAGAGCAAGGGGGGTTCTGAAGTGGGGCAGAACTCCTAGTACTCCACTACTTTCGAAGGATAGGAGATAACGGAGGAGAAGGAGACACACGTTCGATGCCATAAAGAGGTAGCAGATGAAAGAGACTTTCACAATAGGGCATCATTAGGACACATCTTCAGCGGTCGAAGGAGTGTTCGTCAGCGGCTGAGATATGATCCGTGTGAAATAGTGTTTGTGTAAATCGGTTATTTTTCTTCATCCTAGTGTAAGAAGGGATATGATTCTTTTGTGTAAAGTGTTAAATTTAAAGAAAATGTGTCCGTTTAAGAAGAGTGTTGAAAAAATGAAGAGTGTATATAAAATTGGTAAAATGTATTGCTAAAAGAAAATGCAAGATGGATCAACCCGTCATAAGATTTGGTCATCCACTGAGAAGGTGAAAGGGCAAATCATGAGACTTCATTACAATATGTTACGTTACGTACTTACTAACTAAATGAGTGATAATAATGAATGGAATTGTAACCATAAAGTAAAAATATTTTTGAGTGATAAAGATATTATATAAATGATAAAATCAGTGAAACCCGAAATAGTGAATGAAACGTAATTAATAAAATCTTAGATGAGGAAATCGCATATACTATTGGACCAAGGGAAGGTCAGCATGCCATATAATATTGAGTTTTTATACTCCAGAATAATAATATTGAGTTTTGTACTCCAGAATAATAATATTGAGTGTTGTACTCCAGAATAATAATATTGAGTTTTTATACTTAAAAATAATGGGTTGTTATAATTGAAACCGTAAGTGGATAATGGGATTTTATAAAAATCGGAATAATTAAAAGTATTGAATGAATAGTGGTGGTTGTATACCGTAATAATTGAATAAATAGTGATGGTTGTATACCGTAATAATTGAATGAATAGTGGTGGTTGTATACCGTAATAATTGAATGAATAGTGGTGGTTGTATACCGTAATAATTGAATGAATAGTGGTGGTTGTATACCGAAATAATTGAATGAATAGTGGTGGTTGTATACCGTAATAATTGAATGAATAGTGGTGGTTGTATACCGTAATAATTGAATGAATAGTGGTGGTTGCATACCGTAATAATTGAATGAATAGTGGTGGTTGTATACCGAAATAATTGAATGAATAGTGGTGGTTGTATACCGTAATAATTGAATGAATAGTGGTGGTTGTATACCGTAATAATTGAAGGGTTGAATACTGGTTGTTGTAAAGAAATTGTGAAAATATAAGCTGTTTGCCATGTTAAAGGAAAGTAAAAAGTACCGATATGAAGATGTAGTTGAATAGACCGTAAGTGAAGGCAAGCGATTAAAAGTATTGAAGTTGATAGGTGATGAATATCCAAGCATATGATTGTGCCAAATAAAGGGCAAAAATAAGTTGAAGTAAACTCAAGCTAGGAGTAATTATGCATTGTTAGTTCATACGCATTTTTCGAGAGATCAGTCTACGGTGTCGGGTCGTCGAATTTATTGGGTTAGCAACTAAAGTGGATGTGGATTCCCACTGGAATAGCTATATGTGTGAGTTGTATTGTTGTTGTATATGCAATGTAAGTCTGGATGAATGTATTTGTATTTGTATGCAGATGGCCGGGGCGAAGGTGCAATAGTCCTCTCCCGAGTCAGTCGTGCATTAAATGGGCGGACGAACATGGCGTTTCGGGCCGTACCATGTCTTCGTGTTTTTCTCATGCCAGCATTGCCAATTATTGTAGCCTAAGCGGGCGTGGTACTCTGTGAGTGGGTGCTCTTATTACCGACCAATTAATAGATCTCCGAATAAATGTATAGATGAATAAATTCGCAAAAATGAAGTTATGATGAGAAGTGAAGTAATTGAAAAGGTAGGAATATTATAAAGAACTTGGATACTCATTGAGACGGGAAAAGAAAGATGTAGGGGAATGAATGAAAAGCCTTATGACTTGTACGGATAGTTTGTTTTGGTCATAAATATTGTTTTAACAAGCCGGCTGACGGAGACGCGACCTCGTCTGCGGACCGCGTCTTGGAAGGGAGAATAAGGGTTCTTTTATGAGGAAACGGCAGACACAATGGCGAGTGGTTTAACTAGCAATTAACGAAGTACACGTAAAATTATTTAATGATAAGAGCTACAGAGCTCAAATTTATATTTTTGAATTGCTGAGGATTAGACGAGTATTTCCAGCTAAAATTGAAGTGAATTCGTTCAAATTTGACGAAAATGGTCAAAGATAATTATGAAAAATATAGCACAGACGGGTAAACATATATGATGAATTTGAGTACAGATGGGAATAAGCCTACTGACAAATGATAAATAGTAGTGCGTAATGTAACATAGTATACCTTATCCTAGTGGCATGAGAGAGAATGGTGATGTGAAGTACGGGAGTCGATCCCAAACATTTGTAATATGAAATGTGTAATGTGTAATATGTATTGTGTTATATCCTAAGGCTGATGGAAGTGAGAGTTGTTAAGCTTAAAAATGCTAAATGCATTGTTGATGAACAAATGATTAAAGTCAATACCCAACGGGGAATAAATAAGATAAATGTCCCACAAGCCTTAGAGAAACATTTTGTTTTTGTACGTGTGATAGGCACGCTTTATAACTTAAATAAGAATAAATCCCAGTTAAAGATAACATGGAGGGAACTAAGCAAGATAAAGTGTATGACGATTTTAGACAGTTTGTCAAGATATTTTGATGTTTTATTAATGGATTTTTGTGTTTAATTGATGGATTTATTGGATTTCATTCCAAATGTAATTATTGATGTGAGATTGTTTATTGGATGCTTCCCTTAATGAAAATAAACTATATTTTGAGTTTATATGTGAGTATTCTTGTAGCCTTGCAGACCTAAAGGTGCTTCCATATCTGAATGCGCGGTCATACAGTGGGATGAACGTAACACCCCCGAAGCCGCGAGATTAGCCAGGTTATGACCAAGCATTCTCCGTTTGTAAACGGGCATAATATAGGGATTGTAAACGTTTACTTTCCAGAAAATATGGTGAGAATGTGTAAGTGATTGCGCAAAATAAATAAATAAATAAATAAATAAATAAAATAAATAAATAAATAAATAAATAAATTATATATATAACAAGTAGTTCCGTAACGAACTAAAGCACCTACTTTTCTGAAAATTCAAGATTAATACCTATGATTTCGTCTAGAATAATGACGAAATTAAGTTGGTAATACTGACATTTCTAATTAGTTCGAAGTATACCTGAAATTGTGTACCCTAATGGAACACTCCAGTTGGTAGACCATGTGACTCTGAATATATTCTTAGATCCATCTCTTAAGGTACAGAATGCACACTCAAAATCTGGTTGAAGTCCAATGAATAATATGGACGTTACATGAAGTTAGACATTGGATCTATCAGCACGCGTAAAGTCATGTTGGCAACAATGTCTTATATGTTTTGTTCAGAATCATTCTGAAATATTATGATCTATTATTGTGCCAATTTTGGATGAAATCCATTTGTTAGTATAGAAGTTACAGTACATGCATTTAAAAATTGGACTTACTAGCAGGCTTAGAATCATGTTGGCAGCACTGACGTATATTAGATAATCCAAATTAATGTAGAAGGCCATGTACGTGGGCAAAGTTTAAAGCTGTTGGCTTGCCAATGTTCTGATAAATTGGTATTAGAATAAAAACATAAAGAGAACATTTATTTACAGTTGGCAGCCCTGGTTGCTCCTATGAATACGCATAGTCATATCTGTTACGGTACACATTGTACATACGACATTTGGTTGACATCGAGTTGATAGTACAGAAGATACATGCATATAACTGTAAGCAGCCGTAGAATCATGTTGGCATCACTGTCATGTATGACCTCCTGAAAATTAAATTGAAATATTATTATCTGTCTGTGTGCGAATTTTCAATGCATATCTTCCGAGATATCCAACATGGAGCTCATATTTCAATTACGATTTTTCAGCAGTTGGTATCACTGATGTCATTTTCAAATATAGCTGTGAGATATGCAGGTATAAATCTTTACTCATACCAAATTTGGTTTCGTTAGCTGCAGCCGTTCGTGAGTTGAAACGGGGGTCACATACTCAGACAGACAGGCAGACAGAAGGACAGACACACATTTTCCCGGATCTATCTCATAAGTCAACTTTTTCCTCGTTTTTAGCCTATTTTCATTTATGAAAAAATAGGCTTATGAGATCACCTTTTGTCCGTGTGTCTGTGTGTGCGTGTGTGTGTGTGATGCGTGTGTGTATGTCCCCCCCCCCCTAATAAAATCTAAACGGCTTGAGCGATTTCAATGAAACTTGGTGAGTTCAAAGCAATATTCCGGGCGACCCCGACCGTGCCCTTCAAATTATGTTACATCTCACCAATCCAACATGGCGGCTGTGCGAAATATTTAACCAGCATTCAATATCTCCGAAATTATTAATGACATTTCCATGGAATTTTGTATGGTGATTAAGGGAACTACTAGAAGTTCACTTATGTGACCTTTGAAAACCTGGTAACTACAAAACCAACATGGCGGCCAAGCGAATTTGCGAATTTTAAATAGATGTTTCTCGCGATTTAACCGACCAAAGGCAGTGAATCTTGGTACAGTATATGTTTATACACATTGTAATGCACCGACATCTAACTTCGTTCAATTGTTTACGTAACCTCAATATGGCGGCTGTGCGAAATATTTCACCGGCATTCTATATCTCTGTAACTATTACCGGTATCACCCTGAAATTTTTCACGAAGATAAAGGGCACTACTGGAAGTTCATCTATGAGACCTTAAAAAACCGGTTAACTACAAAACGAACATGGCAGCCAAGCGAATTTGAAAGTTTTAAATAGACTTTTCTCGCGATTTAATGATCCACACGCAATGAAACGTGGTACAGCAAATGTTTATACACATTGTAATGCACTGGTATCTAATTTAGTTCAATTGTTTACATAAACTCAAGATGGCGGCTGTGTGAATTTTTTAAATTAAGTTTTTGTTTCTTGTGTCGTAATCATGCGATCGAAGTGAAAGTTTGAATAATGAACCTACGCAATAATTTTCCTTTAAAGGTACAGGACTCTATGGCCTATACATATAACAATCCATCATGGCGATCATCCGGAATATTTAGACGGTTCTCAATATCTACGAATCTACCACAACAATCAAACTGTTTTTTTTATGTTCATAGGGGATATGAACATAAGTTCACCTATAGGACTTTCAATAGCCTGATGATCACAAATCCAACGTGGCGGTGACGCGAAGTATACATATTCACATGGTCGTTTCTAGCAATTTAACAATCCATGTGCAGTGAAACTTGGTACAGTAAATCCTTATACAAATTTTAATCCACTGGCATCTAATTTATTTCAATTGTTTCCATAATCACAAGATGGCAGCTGTGCGAAATTTTAAAATCTCATTTTTACTTCTTGTGTCCTAATCATGTGATTGAAGTTTGAGTACTATACGTACACAATAATCGTCATGTAACAGTACATAACTCTAAGCCCTACATATATAAAAGTCCAACATGGCGACCATCCGAAATATTTAGACGGTTCTCAATATCTACGAATCTATTACAGCAATCAAACTGAAATTTAGTATGTTGATAGAGGCAATTAACATTAGTAGGATATATGAAAATAGGCAGTATAGTTCTTCACGGAACTACTTGTTGTATAATGAGAAAAGTAGGCTAAAAATTAATGTTTATTTTATGTACGTCTTTTATGCGTTCATATACCATTCATCCGATTGCGATGAAATTTTGTTGAGTTTTTGTGCACTCTTCCGGGATGGTTATTGGCATAGTAAATCCAATTTACAATAGATAGCGCGCAAGTAGTTTCAACAATTGAGTGTTGGCGATGCGTTCATATGCCATTCATCCAATTGCGATCAATTTTTTGAGCTATTGTGCACACTCCCGGGATACTCATAGGCATAGTAAATCCAATTTACGATTTGCGCGCGAATAGTTTCAACAAATGAATATTGGCGCGTGATTCGTTTCAACAAAACCCCACATGCCTTCATATAGCATTCATCCAATTGCGATGAAATTTTGGTGAATTGTTATTCCCACTCCCGGGAAGGTTTCTAACTCAGTAAATCCATTTTATAATAGCTTTGCTAGCGAACGAGTAGATTCAAGAAATAAGTTAACACGCGCGAATCGTTTAAAAATATCCCGTATCCGGTCATATGCCATCATCCGATTGCGATGAAACTTTGGTGAGTTATTGTACACACTCCCGTGATGTTTCTGGCTTAGTAAGTCCATTTCACAGTTGGTAGCGTACGAGTAGATTCAACAAATGAGTGACGGCGCACGAATCGCTTCAACAAAATCCCGTAAGCGTTCATATACCAGTCTTCCAATTGCTATGAAACTTTAGTGAATTATTGTTCCTGCTCCCGCAAAGGTTTGTGATTTAGTAAATCCATTTTACAATAGCTAGCGAACGACTAGACTCAACGTATGAGAGACGGTGCGTGAATTGTTTCAACAAAATCCCGTTTGCGTTTATAGACCATTCATCCGATAGCTGTGGAACTATGGTGAGTTGTTGTGTATACTCCTGTGAAGGTATCTGACTTAGTAAATTCTTTTTACAATCGGTAGGGTACGAGTAGATTCAACAAATGAGGGACAGGCGCGAATCGTTTCAAAAAAAAGTAGTTCCGTGAAGAACTATACAGCCTATTTTCATATATCCTACTCATGTTAATTGCCTCTAACAACATACAAAATTTCAGATGTTTTTTTGTGATAGATTCGTAGATATTGAGAACCGTCTAAATATTTCACGTGGTCTCCAGGTTGGATTTTTATTTATGTACTATTAATGAAGATTATTGTGTACGTGTGGTATTCAGGCTTCAATCGCATGATTGGGACACAAGAAGTAAAACCGAGATTTTAAAATTTCGCACAGCTGCCATCTTGAGGTTATGAAAACAATTGAAATAAATTAGATGCCAGTCGATTATCATTTGTATAAGCATTTAACGTGCAGAGTTTCGCTGCACTCGGATGGTTAAATCGCGAGAAACGTCCTTATAAGTATTTCTGCTTCGCTTCGCCGCCATGTTGGATTTGTACTCACCAGGTTACTGACAGTCATATAGATGAACTTATGATCATAGCTTCTATGAACATAAAAACATTCAGTTTGATTGCTGTAAAAGATTCGTAGATATTGAGAACCGTCAAAATATTTCGGATGCTTGCCATTTTGGATTGTTATATGTATAGGCCATAGAGATATGTGCGATTAAAGGAAAATTATTGCGTAGTTTCATTATTTAAACTTTAACTTTGATCGATTATTTACGACACAAGAAATAAACACTTAATTTTAAAATTTCGCACAGCCGCCATCTTGGAGGTATGTAAACAATTGAACTAAATTAGATGTCAATGCTTTACAATATGTATAATCATTTACTGTACCACATTTCACTGCGCTCAGATGGTTAAATCACGAGAAAAGTCTATTGAAATGTTTCAAGTTCGCTTGGCCACCATGTTCGTTTTGTACTTCACATGTTTCTGAAAAGTACATAGATAACCTTGTAGCATTACCTTTTATCACCGTACAAAATTTCAGGGTGATATCATAAATAGTTTGGGAGATATTGAATGCCAGTGAAATATTTCGCACAGCCGCCATTTTGTAGTTAATTAAACAATTGAACTAAATTAGACGCCACTGCATTACAATTTGTATAAACATTTACTGTACAATGTTTCATTTCGATTGGATGATTAAATCGCGAGAAAAGTCTTTTTAAAAGTCTCAGCTTCGCTTGGCCGCCATGATGGTTTTGTAGTCACCAGGTTTTTTAAGGTCTCATAGGTGAACTTCTAGTAGTTCCCTTTATCACCGTACAAAATTTCAGGGTGATATCGGTAATAGTTTCGGAGATACTGAATGCTGGTAAAATATTTCGCACAGCCGCCATGTTGGATTCGTGAGACGTAACAAAATTTGAAGGGCACGGTCGAGGTCGTCGGGAATAGTGCTATGAACTTACTGAGTTTCATTGAAATCGCTTCAGACGTTTAGAAGTTATTGGGTGGGACACACACACACACCTCACACACACACACACACACACGCTCACACACACGGACAAAAGGTGATCTCATATGCCTATTTTTTCAAAATTGAAAATAGGCTAAAAAAAGGCCAATATGTGTTCATATATCATTCATCCCATTGCGATGAGATTTAGCTGAATTGTTGTTCCCACTCCCACGAAGATTTCTAACTCAGTAAATTAATTTTACAATAGGCGGTGCACGAGTAGATTCAACAAATGAGTGACGGCATGCGAATCGTTTCAACAAAGTCCCGTATGCGTTCATAAACCATCCAGCTGAATGCGATGATACTTTTGTGAGTTGTTGTGCATGCTCCCACGAATGCTTCAGAATTAGTAAATCCATTTTAGAAAATTTTAGGGGCAGTTAACGGAAAAAATAAAAAATAAAATTGTGTATCCAAGAGCACTTCAACAAACAATATTACAACGCCAACACTTTCTTTGATTGGCATTGCAACGCATGCCGGGCACAGCTAGTAAATAAATAAATAAATAAATAAATATATAAATAAATAAATAAATAAATAAGTAAATAAATAATACTTTGTGTTCAACGCATCTTTCAACTGCTGTGGCTATGAAGACGTTGAGGTGTTGATTTTCTTCCCATGGAGGGGTTCTTTAACATGCAGGTCACATTTAAACACTCTTAATTAACATCAGATTGATGCGGAATGCACTATCTTCTTGGGTTTTGGGGGCTAATGTTTAACCGATTCCCCCACATAGCACTACTTTTGTGAGGCGCGCATATCTCTTGGAAGGTCATTACAGACAAGGACCATGGTATTGGTGATGTTTGTAAACAAGCTATTTCTCGAATATTCGACGACCTTCACTCTGGTAGTGACAACGAGTGATCTAATCAGTTGAGAGAGGCCTGGCTTCATGTGGACCCTGCACTACGCAACAACTGAAGTTTGATCGTAGTAAGATGTCGCAAGAATATTGTAAGCTTCGGTAACGTAGATGCTGGACACAGATAGGATTCATATAAAGAAAATATTGGCCAAATATGAAACCAACTTGCAAATCCCTTAGCAATGAAATTGTTATGGTTTTATCGCTTATCCTCCCAGCTCGGCTTCACCCACGGACTCGGCGAGATGTCATTCCTCTACCGTCACAAAGACGGTACCTGGGAGCTAACCACACTTACTCTGAAGATACAACTGGGAATGAAGACATCCGATCGCCCAGTTGACTGATTCCTTCGATCTAATTAAGGAAGGGATTTTGGAAGGTAGTGGACCTGTTGAAAGGGGCCGTCCCAGCATTTGCTTGGCGGAGAAATCGGGAAACCGCGGAAACCATTTTCAGAACGGCTGAGGTGAGATTCGAACCCACGCACTAGCGATACTAACGAGACACGAGCTAGCGAATAAGTGCTCTCGGCCACCGAGTCCGGTAAGCTTTTTTTGTAAAAATATATAAATTTTGTTGTTTTCCCGAATAACAACCTGAGAATAGATGGCTTAGATTATATCTGACCTCAGTTATACTAGAAGTGACATTCCAGAGTTTCCTACTTCTGGGTTGGTTGGTTGGTTGGTTGGTTCTTAAATTTAGGGGCTACGACAACGCGGCCATGAAGCCCCGTGTACTTTGGGTGTACTGTATGTAGAATCTGTCTGATAACCGTGTTAATTGTGATGACTGTATTAGTGTGTGTTATCTCTTTTTAGCCTACTTTCAATTTTGAAAAAATAGGCTTATGAGATCACCTTTTGTCCGTGTGTGTGTGCGTGTGTGTGTGTGTGTGTGTGTGTGTGTGTGTGTGTGTGTGAGGTGTGTGTGTCCACCCCCCCCCCCCTAATAAAATCTAAACGGCTAGAGCGATTTCAGTGAAACTCGGTAAGTTCATAGCACTATTCCCGGCGACCTCGACCGTGCCCTTCAAATTTTGTTACGTCTCACCAATCCAACATGGCGGCTGTGCGAAATATTTCACTAGCATTCAATATCTCCGAAACTATTACCGATATCGCCCTGAAATTGTGTACGGTGTTAAAGGGCACTACTTGAAGCTCACCTATGAGACTTTCAAAAACCTGGTGACTACAAAACCAACATGGCGGCCAAGCGAAATTGAGGCTTTTAAATAGACTTTTCTCGTGATTTAACTATCCAAACGTAATGCAACTTGGTACAGCAAATGTGTATACACATTGCAATGCACCGGAGTCTAATTTAGTTCAATTGTTTACATAACCTCAAAATGGCGGCTGTGCGAAATATTTCACTGACATTCTATATCTCCGAAACTATTACAGATATCACCCTGCAATTTTGTACGGTGATAAAGGATACTAATACAAGTTTACCTATGTATAATTCATAAACCTGTAAAGTACAAAACGAACATGGCGACCAAGCAAATTTCAAATATATTAATAGACTTTTCTCGTGAGTTAACTCTCTGAGCGCAGTGAAATGTCGTACAGTAAATGATTTTGCAGATTGTAATGTACTGCCATCTAATTTAATTCAATTGTTTACATAACCACAAGATGGCGGCTGTGCGAAATTTTAAAATTAAGTTTTTATTTCTTGTGTCGTAATCATGCGATCGAAGTGAAAGTTTGAATAATGAACCTAGGCAATAAGTGTCCTTGAATGGTACATAACTCTATGGCCTATACATATAACAATCCTAAATGGCGAGCTTCCGAAATATTTAGACGGTTCTCAATATCTATGAATCTTTTACAGCAACCAAACTGAAATTTTTATGTTCATAGAGACTATGAACATATGTTCACCTATAGGACTTTCAGTAACCTGGTGAGCACGAATCTAACATGGCGGCGACGCGAAGTATAAATATTTAAATGGACGTTTCTCGCGAATTAACTATCCGAGTGCCGTGAAACGTTGCACGTTGAATGCTTACACAAATGTTGATCCACTGGCATCTAATTTATTTCAATTGTTTGCATAATCACAAGATGGCTGCTGTGCGTAATTTTAAAATCTCGTTTTTACTTCTTGTGTTCTAATCATGCGATTGAAGTTTGAATACCACACGTACACAATAATCTTAATATAATAGTACAAAAATAAAAATCCAACCTGGCGACCATCTGAAATATTCAGACGGTTCTCAATATCTACGAATCTGTTACAGCAATTAAACTGAAATTTTGTATGTTGATAGAGGCAATTAACATGAGCAGGATATATGAAAATAGGCTGTATAGTTCTTCACGGAACTACTTGTTTTAATTCAAGTAAGGACTGCAGACTTTAGAATTTTTCAAATAGTCCTACTTTTGCCGCCAAACGCCACCGTCAACGACTACTAGTTCAGAACTTAGCTACCAGACGCCACTGCAGTCGGCTCTTGGCAACGAACGTAGGAACCTAAAAGCGTTGTTTACATTCTTAACCTATACAATTTAGCTTCACACAGGTGTAATTAGTGGAAGGTTCTTTAACATGCCAATAATCTATGACATGGGACCACCGGCTTTACTTCCCCTCCGAAGGAAGGCATATTGAGGGATTTTTAACGCTCTTAAAAATTCCGACGACTTCGGCCTGATTTGAACCCACGATCTTGGGCATAGAAACTCAGCATGCTACCGACTACGCCACCGAAGCCGCCCTTTCAAACTTAAGGCCACAGTTTCTTCCTTCCAAATCCTAACGTCAATAACAAATATATATATAGGCCTAATACTACATCCCTGGACCCTTCTCTATGCGGATGATGTGTTACTTGCCCAAAAAACCTGCGTTGAACTCCAGCACAGGGTTCAAACGTGGAACGACAGACTGGCTGAAAATGGACTACACCTCAATATCCAGAAGACAGAATACCTGGAATGTGGCCCCCAAACTAGAGGTACCATCAGTATCAGCACAGAAAATCTGCAGAAGACCATGCATTTTAAGTATTTACGGTCCACTGTCACTTCAAATTGTGACGCCACTCCTGATACTCGGATGAGGGTATACGCAGCCAGGCTCAATTGGAGACAAGTCACTGGAGTTCTCTGTGATAAAAAAGATGCCTCTGCATTTAAAGGCAAAGGTCTATAAGTCTGTGGTACACCCAACAGCCATCTATGGGACTGAATGTCGCCCTATGACCAAACAACATGAGCAAATTTTGAATACAATGGAAATGAAGATGCTCCGATGGTCGATGGGGCAGACCCGATTTGACCACGCAAGGAACACAGACGAAGATTTGCACCAATTGTCGAGACGGTGAGGGAGGCTCGTCTACGCTGGTACGGTCACGTCATGAGAAGACAGAACAACTCAGTTGCCAAAACAGCACTCCACATCAACCCAGGTGGGACAAGACCACGTGGAAGACCTGCAAAGCGGTGGACTGACAACATCAGGGCTGACATGCACGCTGTTGGTTTAACACCAGAAGATATCTAAGACCGAAAGAAGTGGAAGAGATATAGCAAAGTAGCAGACCCCGCAAGGGATTAATGCTAGGAAGATGACGACTACAGCCCTGATATAACACACATTATCAGGCAGAACAAACACACGTACACACACCCAGATGCACGGGACTACATGACTACGATGACACAATACCCTAATCGAATCAACGTGACTTACATGACTTAATGTCCTTTAACTCCTTATGAGGAGCATAGGGCTGCAACAAATAGCGCCATCTTGTTCTGTTCCCAGCAAGGGCCTTAATCCCCCCCAGTTCCTTCCCGGTTGTTGACCTTCCTCTTCTATTGTACTCCGCCATGTTATCCTGAGCCTGCGTCTTCATCGTTTTCCTTGGAAGTTTCAATCGAGTGTCATCTTTGCAATGTGGCCTTCCGGTCTCCTCAGCGTAAGTCTCATCCATCTCCATTTCCTTCGCCTTATTTCTAATTCAATAGGCATTTGATTGGTTCTCTCCCAGAGCATACTGTTGGTGACAACGTTTGGCCACCATATCCCCAGGATGATCCTCAAGCATTAGTTAATGAATGTCTGTAGCAAGTGGGTCAGGTGTTTTTGTCGCTTTCCCAGTTTCACGTCCATAGAGTAAGACAGACTCTCCAAAATTCCGCAATTTTTTGGACACCATATGCTGACATTGCGAAGGCTCCAATGACTTTGTTGATGCGGATGATGGTATCCTCTGTGGTTCCTCCATCGCTGGTAATGATGCTACCGAGGTAGCAGAGCTTATCGACTTATCCCCGAGTCTCAGCTCCATGGTGTTCAAATTCTTGAACAACATCCCCTTCATCTTTTGGGAGTTGATCTACAACCCAACCTCGGCAGCCTCGCCTTCCAGACCTTTCAGCTTCGTCTCCATTTCCTTGATATTTGAGCTCCAAGACAAACGTAATCTGCGTAACCCAGGATCTCCTGGCGTTTCTTGAGACTGCCTGTTGTCGGTTCATCGCTTGTGTAGTGACCAAACCCAATACTATCAGGAACAGGTTTTGTGAAAGAAGGTAGCCTTGTTTCACCCTTGTCGTTACCTCTGTACCAGAGGTTTCGATACATCACGATGTGCTGAGCGCGCTGGCAAGCAGGCTGCACATCGCGTTGGCATGCTTCCGGTGCGGACGGCCTTGCAGCGATGGTCAATTATATGTTCGTCCCTCTCACTCGCTTTTCCGTCTCTTTCCCTCCCGTGCTGCCTTCGCTGTGTTGTAGATGATTGGTCGAACGTCAAACGGCATTCACTATATTGCAAATATGAGAACAAATTGAAACAAAACCATAACAAAGTGAAAAATAATATGACTGACATTGCAATTCCTTTAATAAATTACATGATTCCTTATCAAAATTTCTGACTGTTGTAATACCAATCACGTAATATTCAAGTACCAGTACGTGGTGAAACGCTTGAAACACAATGTACATGTGTCAAGACAACCAACGCATTGGACGAACAGTTTGTTTACATTACGTCCGGTGCTCTAGTGATCCCAACTTGACTCGGCCAGGTGCGGCGAAGGGCTGTCGCTGTGCCATTAGTCAGGGTTGACAGCCCAGCCAAGAGAGGCAGGAGCCAGCCTGCCGGCGTGCGGCGCAACATAGCAAACACGCCGAGCGTGAAAAGACTGGACGCCTCTGCTCTTTACGATCCGAAATCATTCCTTGCTTTTCCACAAGGCATGAGTAGGCATCGTACAAGCCCTTGAAATTGAAATAACTATAACAAATTAAAATGTTAACTTTTAAATTTTAGCCTACTTTCGATTTTTGCAAAAAAAAATGAAAGTAGACTTATATGATCTACACGGCCAAAAGTTGTCAGTCTGTCGCCATCTTCACCAAACCTGAATGGTGGCCACAAATTCCGATTATCGAACCGAGGGTGGCTTAAGCTATCCTACAGTAAATGACGTGACCCATTGAATAGTACAATTTAATATTATAATATTATACTGTAAGATTGACTTAGAAGAGCTGAGCCGTCTCTGTCACATGACAAGATGGCAGCTGACCCCTTGTGCCTGTCCTATATTTCAGTAGTTTGAGTATGTTGCATGCGATATAGCCTACTGATAGAAATAATATAAACTTTGTATGAAATGATTTATTATAATGAAGATGTACTGCAGTGAAGAAATCGTTTATGTCAAAACATTATTTGCTAACACGTTGTTTGTATGTCGGTTAATAACACTAAGGTGTTACGGACATGTTTGGCTTTGTGATACAATGTTTGTCTTTCGCCTGGTCGGCTATGGTTCGAATCCTACGAGAGTTAACTTTTATTACTTGAATTATTGTATATTTACT
Organism: Meconema thalassinum; assembly: GCA_946902985.2. Classification (NCBI taxonomy): domain Eukaryota; kingdom Metazoa; phylum Arthropoda; class Insecta; order Orthoptera; family Tettigoniidae; genus Meconema; species Meconema thalassinum. Next base: position 355,935,045 of record OX336394.1, on the reverse strand, counting down.
GTTTTATAACTACACAGATCATATAAAATTACGCATTATATTGTGCATTTTACAATGGAAAATATGTTTTATTAAAAGTCTGGGCTATGAAACCAGATTTTGATAGTGGCTGCAGATCGCACATAAACAGAAGACAAAAGAAAAAGGGATAATAGAAATACAAGATACACGTTGTCATCCACAGCCTTCTCAATGTCTCTGTAAGGTGCTGTCCTCTTGCGGGTTACATGGGTAATTGTTCCAAACATTCCGCTATGCAAATCCCTGGCCTGTTGAAGTATATTACAATCTTGTAATAACTTAATTCAACTTCTAGCTACGACCACGCTCCGATTACCTTTAACTGACGTATAGAATAGTGTGCAGTTCCTTGTATAAGAATGGCGGAAGTCGATCCTTGCTTGCTAATGGCTCCTACCAGGTTCTAGGGTTATCACAATATGTCAGATATGTCCAAGCCAGGGAAACCTTACTGATTGAGGACTTAGGAATGCAACTGCAGCAAACTCGGGCTATTACGAGAACTAGAGGTGAAAAGGGACTTGATCTAGGAATTTGTCTGCACTACCGATGCTATGGTACATAAGGCGAGGATAAACGAGTTGAGACACCTGATGACACACTTTGCAATTCACGGTTTTCATCATCATATTTGAGCCAGGAAATCTTTTCATTAAGCCAATCAGGGGTGTATACGTGTTCTATGCAGTGAGCAGTGCGATATTTACCACGCGATGAAGTGCAAGAAAAGAACAGTATCACAAGCTCAATTTTGCTCTTCTTGACTTACGTATCATGAAATGTACAGACTTTGCAAATTGACCGCAATAAATTTATTCTTTTATATTATTCGCAAAAGTGTAGGAAATAAAATATGGGAAGCGCTGTCGTTTGGGAGTAATTTGTAGTTGATTCGCATTATGAACGCAAAACGTGTGGGAAACTTGCTTTAAATAAAGCTGAAAAGATGCCAGATACTGAATTAAAGAAAATAAAGTTTCATTCTGATGTATTTATTACATAGGTATACCCACATAACAAATCTATTTGTTTATATTGCTGCTCGGATATCAACTAGAACAAGAAAAGCAATTCGATTGGTTGTTGTACTCTATCTTCCATGAAAACTGCCGGGAAAATGACACCTGCGCAATTCCGTGAGTTGCATGAATGTTATCATGGAAGGCAGAACCTAGACTAGAAGGTACAATTCACATGGGAATAATGGCGTCTTTACCTGCGTGTATACGCGTACTGGCAGAAGCTTCCATGTCCACGAGTGTCGTGTCTTACAGGCTTTAGGACCAAAGCCTAGCATGCTAACCAATGTAATCGCTCTTCGAGTTCGGTGTACTACCATAGATCGGTCCCCACATTAGATGGCGACACTATGTTTTGCTGGAATAAGTGATTTATTTTATTATCTTGTAGGGTAGACTATACGAGGTCGATATATAATTGTGGATCACTTTTTGAGACGTACTTGTGTACAACAGAACTTCTCATTCCCCGCTACAACCATGTAGGAAAACTCTGGGGCAATAATACCATTCGATGTAATACTTCTTATGATCCGCAAACTTGCGGTATAGCTTCCATATTTCTCAATCAAATTATTCAGGTATCTCCACTGTCCAGAGATACAATTCGTCCCCCAATCAACAACAATCACACCAGGACTTGTAAACATAACCAAGTTAGGACAAAGAATATCCTTCTTCAAACCAATTGTATGTGAAAAGAACTCAAACCAAAAGTTTGTGTACAGCCAGTCACAGCCATCTAGATCCCTCTTGATTTCCAGTCTTATCGCATTAGTTCGACAGTAGTCCGTGTCGCTACTTTATGCCATCGTTTATGTCGGGAGCAGTCGAATTACAGCAGATCCAACCTTCCGCGTAGACTATCCGAGGAAATCCCATACAGAGGAATAAAATTACTGGTATATCAATGACCTTATACACCGTAGTGATACTTGCTTCGTAATGAGCCCAAGCCCATCAGTCAATCGCCTGGCTCCTTATTTGTAATCCCAAACTTGGCTCTTTCCGACTGATTTACATAATTTAACAAGTAGTTCTGTGAATAACTATTCAGCCTATTTTCATATATCCTGCTCATGTTAATTGCCTCTATCAACATACAAAATTTCAGTTAAATTGCTGTAACAGATTCGTAGATATTGAGAACCGTCTAAATATTTCAGATGGTCGCCAGGTTGGATTTTTATTTTTGTACTATTACATTAAGATTATTGTGTACGTGTGGTATTCAAACTTCAATCGCATGATTAGAACACAAGAAGTAAAAACGAGATTTTAAAATTACGCACAGCAGCCATCTTAGGATTATGCAAACAATTGAAATAAATTAAATGCCAGTGGATCAATATTTGTATAAGCATTTAACGTGCTACGTTTCACGGCACTCGGATAGTTAATTCGCGAGAATCGTCCATTTAAATATTTATACTTCGCGTCGCCGCCATGTTACATTCGTGCTCACCAGGTTACTGAAAGTCCTATAGGTGAACATATGTTCATAGTCTCTATGAACATAAAAAAAATCAGTTTGGTTGCTGTAAAAGATTCATAGATATTGAGAACCGTCTAAATATTTCGTAAGCTCGCCATTTAGGATTGTTATATGTATAGGCCATAGAGTTATGTACCAATCAAGGACAATTATTGCCTAGGTTCATTAATCAAACTTTCACTTCGATCGCATGATTACGACACAAGAAATAAAAACTTAATTTTAAAATTTCGCTCAGCCGCCATCTTGAGGTTATGTAAACAATTGAATTAAATTAGATGGCAGTGCATTACAATCTGCAAAATCATTTACTGTACCACATTTCACTGCGCTCAGAGAGTTAAATCATGAGAAAAAGTCTATTAAAATATTTCAAATTCGCTTGGTCGCCATGTTCGTTTTGTACTTTACAGGTTTATGAAATATACATAGGTAAACTTGTATCAGTACCCTTTATCACCATACAAAATTGCAGGGTGTTATCTGTAATAATTTCGGAGATATAGAATGTCAGTGAAATATTTCGCACAGCCGCCATTTTGAGGTTAAGTAAACAATTGAACTAAATTAGACTCCAGGGCATTAAATGTGTATAAACAATTGCTGTACCAAATTGCATAACGTTTGGATTGTTAAATCGTGAGAAAAGTCTATTTAAAAGTCTCAACTTCGGTTGGCCGCCATGTTGGTTTTGTAGTCACCAGGTTTTTGAAAATCTCATAGGTGAACTTCTAGTAGTGCCCTTTATCACCGTGCACAATTTCAGGGCGATATCAGTAATAGTTTCGGAGATATTGAATGCTAGTAAAATATTTCGCACAGCCGCCATGTTGGATTGGTGAGACATAACAAAATTTGAAGGGCACGGTCGAGGTCGCCGGAAATAGCGCTATGAACTCACTGAGTTTCATTGAAATCGCTCCGGCCGTTTAGATTTTATTAGGGGACACACACACACACACCTCACACACACACACGCACACACACACGGACAAAAGGTGATCTCATAAGCCTATTTTTTCAAAATTGATAATAGGCTAAAAATATACATATCCCTTTTACTTAACATAATATATGAGGTAATGGTGAGGACGACAATAAGTGATACTTTGAATTACTTGATATCAAAATGGAATGATTAAAATGGTATAATAATTAATGATGAGGAGTGTAAGTGCAGATCCAAGATCTACAGTATCACCCCAATTAGCCCCGGTGCCGTGAGAACACTCGACAAAAGTACCACATTGAGTTACGCAGTCGGCAATAGGTCCAGGAAGTACCGTAATGAGTGGAAGTAAGGAAAATTATTAGCATAGAACAACGTACAATACACCAAGTTGCATTTCAACAAGCTACTACAACGAACATTCGATTATAGTCTACTCCTTGATAAGGAGAAAGAGTTATAGTTATAAGTAAACCCAAGCATTTAGGAGAAAGTAGGCTATATGTCCTTTGCTGAACATCTTGTTTAATCTAATAATCACAAACCCTTTCAATATGCGTAGTGCTTACGACTCTGTATTACTCACCTAATATGTTACGTGTTATGAGTAACTAACAGTCTACAGTTCAGAGGGTGTTGTCCATTCTTTAGGAGCATGCGACCTCTCACCCCCATGTACTTGCGTGTGCATGGAATTTGTCTGATAACCTGTGTTATTGAGATGTTTGTAATTAAGACTAGGATTGCGAAGGGAGCGGCCATGGCTTCAAGATAGGAATAATCCCGGGATTTGTCTATAGTTGAAGTAAAACAAACAAGGAGAGGTAATTCTAGGTAAGTGAGGTGAGAATCGAATGCACCCCTTCTCAGCTCTGTCTCACTAGAGTATGTGCAACTCGTTCCAGTGCTCTCGGCCACCATGGCCAGTACCATTTCTATAAGTGTAATAAAATTCAAATTTGGATTTAAATCCTCCCATATTAAACAACCAAGATATTTAAATATGTCTACTTGCGGAATTTCAACCCGAAGGGAATCTTAAAGTGCCAGTAAATCTACTGACATCCAGCTATATTAAAGCTTGACTAAGTATACAGTCGAAATTCTATCACTCGAAATGCTTTCGGAGTGGAAATTACCTCGAGCTATCCAAAATTCGAGCTATAGAACTACATGAAAAAAGGGGGTTCTACTATCATTAAGGCACACATTTCCAATTGTTGCTACTGTCATTAGTTGGCTTTACACACTAACTCTCACTGTCTGAGGTTCAGGGGCCGTGGTGGCACAGCGGTCAAGCTGTTGGCCACTCACCAAGGTGGGCCGGGTTCGATTCCCGGTCAATGCATGTGAGATTTTCGAAGTGAAATGCCATGTCCTGTGGTTCGGATTCCACGTAGAAAGGAGGTCCCGTGGCTCATGATCGCATGATTAACGGTCACGTAAAACTAAAAGCTTCCTTCCTTGTCGGAGGTTAACCTTGACCTCAACCCGTCTTCCAGCCTTAAATAGTATAATAAGCTATTGACTGAAATACACAGTGCAGGTATCCTACACAACTGAATCCATATTGAAATTCCCATGCCACACCCAAAGAGCGTAACTTAACTGTATTTATGTTCGATGATGTCGAAATGTAAATACAGTATTATATGTCAGAAAACTGTATCATAATGAGGGTCATTATAACACTATTGTTCATTATGAAACAGTTTCTCCCACCAATCAGAGCTAAATAAACAGTTGTGTGACCAATTAGGTAAGGATAGCATCGCATCTGCGCTGACTTCCACGGCCTCCTATCTTAAATTTCACTGCGTGGCTAGTGTATTCCAGGAGGCCATGGTCAAATACAAGGTATTCTCTGGGTCCCATGCGCTCTGTTCAGTATATAAAATTGGCGAAATCTCGACCGATATTTATGAATATTTATGTTCGAACATAAAACAGTTATAATTATCGTTGAACATAAACAGTCGTATGCAACTCGCCTATAATGGTAATTAAGACACTCGTATGGAAATTATAAAACTCGCTCCAATCGTTTATAAACATACTCGTGTCTTAATTATTGCCATTATAGGCTCGTTGCATAATGTACTAATTCACACCAACATTGGAGTCAAGACACATATTTTATGTCTGGGGAACAAAATATCCTTCGAGTTATCAAAATATTCGAATAATAGAACTTTGAATTATAGAAAAAACATGGCATATTAATTGTGTACAACTTCACCCATACTTTTCAATCTTTACATTGAACAAGCAATGAAGGAAATTGGAGAAAAAAAAATAAGTGGGAGTGAAAATTAAAGGAGAACTAATTTAAGCTCTGAGATTTGCCGGTGACATAGTCATCTTGGTCGACAAGCCAGAGGATTTGAATGAATTTTGAATGGTATGGACTCCGTCTTGAGGATAGAATTCATTATGAAAATCAATAAATGTAAAACAAAAATATTGGATTGCAGCTGAAATAAATCTGAAACCTCTGTGGACATCAAATTGGCAAGTGAAAAGCAAAAGGAAGCAGGAGACTTCTATTACTTAGGAAGCAAAATAACCAGTGATGGACGAAGCAAAGAGGATATAAAAAGTAGGTTGGCTCAGGCAAGGAAAGCATTTCTACAGAAAAAGAATCTGTTGACATCGAATATAGACTTAGGTATTAGGCAGTCATTTTTGAAAGCCTTGTCTGGAGCGTGGCGCTTTATGGAAGTGAAACTTGGACTATTGGTGCAGCAGGAAAGAGGAGAATTGAAGCGTTTGAAATGTGGTGTTACAGGAGAATGATGATGATCAGATGGGTGGATAGGGTTGCAAATGAAGAGGTATTAAGACGAGTGGGAGAGGAGAGATGTTTCTGGCGACTGCTAATGAAGAGAAGAGATAGGTTGGTAGGACTCATACGAAGACACCCAGGCATAGCAAACTTAGTTATGAAAGGAAGGGTCGAGGAAAAGAACTGTAGGGGTATATCAAGGTTAGAATATGTTAAACAGATTGCCTTGGATGTAGGGTGTGGTAGCTATGTAGAGATGAAATGATTAGCTCAGGACCGGGAGGCATGGAAAGCTGCTTCAAACCAGTCAAGAGACTGAAGACTCAAACAATAACATCAAGGATTTGAGAAATAGAAGTACGCCTTATAAACATTCGACTGTAGTTATAGGCTTTCAATGCTACTGGGGATAAATGCTGTGTCATCTGCATATCCAAGCGTGATATTGGTTCTCCAATGTTATTACGGCAGGTTGGTTACGGAAGGAAATATCTAGGCTCTGGTGGCAGCTTTGTCTCGGCCGAATAATATTCTTCAAAGAATAAATAAGTATTATGTTAGTGATTGAGGTAAGGTGACACCGACTATTTTTCTGTTGTTGATTCTCATTTTAGGGGCTTTGTGACATCTCGGTCATGTAGCCTCGTGTACGTGGGTGTGTGTAGATGCTGTCTGATAAACTGTGACACTCTGATATATGTACTAGTGTGCATGTTTGTAATTGAGGTAGGATATGTGTAGGAAGCGGCCGTGGCCTTAAGATAGGTACCTTCCCAGCATTTACCTGAAGCAGAGGTGAGAAACCACGGAAATCCACTTCCAGGATGGCTGAGGTAGGAATCAAACCCGCCTCTTCTCAGATTTGCCTCACGAGGTGGAGTGTATCCCGTTCCAGCCCTCCAGACCAGAACATTTTCCTAGAACAGTAGAATATGTTTCGGACCAATGTTGTGGAATTTGCAGTCTAGAGGAGTATCGGAACTTCGTGCCCACCGTGTAGAATAAAACCAAAAGAATGTGCAACATAAATGACATCACTATAGCTATTGGTCTTAGTGATTTTCCATTGGCGGAAACTTGGTTAATAAGCGGGACAACCTACTTTGCGCTGCCTTTGTTGACTATTGATAGCAAAATTACACAATCCGAAAATGGAAAAATTATTCTTGTTGTTATTGTTGTTGTTGATTGCTTTGCGATATCGAGGCCTCAGCCCCATGTGCAAGTGAAACTGTGGAATCTGTCTGAGAACCTGTGTTATTGTGATGGCTGTATTTATGTGTACCCCTTATTATTCCTGTTTTTCAAGGAGGTTAGGGATGAGATGCGATGAAAGTTTATGCAGCGGGTATATTTACGCCCAGATGCCCTTCCTGCCACAAACCTCATGAGAGGAGTTTATAAGATATGAAATGAATGAAACTGGGCAAGGATGTGGAATGCGGCGGTCGTGGTCTGTCAGAAGGTACCGTCCCAGCATTTGCCTGGAGTTGAAAATGGGGAAACCGCGTGAAACAATTTCAAGGACGGCCAGTGGTTAGGCTCGAACCCACAGCTACTGAGTCCACAGAGAGTTCGGCCTATGTTCTATGATTTAGGTAGATGCCCAGGTGTTTGAAATATGATACCATCGAGGCTATTTTGTGGAGTATGTGTTGAAATCTCAAAAAAACTGATAAAGGCCGCTGTCAGATACTGTACGGGTTTGAACCTTGCTATCTGCCTCGTGGTGTAGCGGCTAGCATTCTTGGCTGTCACCCCTCGGAGCTCTGGATTCGATTCCCGGCCCTGCCATGAAATTTAATCCTGTTATGAGGGCTGAAGCGGGATACACTCAACATCGTGAGGTAAAACTGAGAAGAAATGGGTTTGATTCCCACCTCATCTATTCTCATAGTAGGTTTTAGTAGTTCCCACTTCTACTCCAGGCAAATGACAGGATGGCTAGTACATTAAGGCCACGGACGTCTCCTTCCCAATCCACACCTGAATTGAAAATATTCACACCAATACAGCCATCAAATTACACTGGTTATCAGCCTAATTCCACTCACACCGGAGGACACGGGGCTACATGACCACGATGTCGCAAATTCATTCGGAATATGGGATCTCACCACCAAGTTATTTAACTCCAGAAAATCTCCTTGGATAATTAATGAAATAAAGTTCACTATACCGGAGTGTTCTAGGAATGGTGTATCGACACTTGATGAGACACCGCAATAGACACGACAAATTTGCCGCAGTTTAATTCACGAACTCTACATTCAGTCTCAAACATCTAATTTATCTTTGTCTCCCTGATGAGATTGGCAGTAGGTAGGGCATTCATTCGAGAAAAAACATTCGGTACTTAGAATTATTGCCCAATAGAAATGGAAATCGCAAGATATAAACATACACAATCTAAATGCTTATATTCCAATACCTGTCATATCGGAGTAATTTCTCTTCAGATTAACCATCGATCCCTGGTCAGTCGTGGTCTAGTTTGGCCCCTTGTCACTTGTTAACGTTTGGCCGCATTTTTCTAAACATCGTTCTTGATATTAACAAGTAATTGAATATCAAAGACAATTAATGAAATTATTGGATCCCCCAATTAGTGACTACTTTAATAACGGCTTAAATTGGTATTCGTAATAACCTAACCTCACCTCACCTCACCTCACCTAACCTAACCTAACCTCACCCAATTTATCGTAGCCTAACCTCTCCTAAACTTAAAAATATCAAGTAATATTCAGAAAGAGAGACTGGTTTATTATGACACTTTAGAAAAGTACCACACAAATCACTTCTGAGAAAAATGTAGATAGACATCAAAGAGAGAATATATAAACACATTAGCCTATAAAGGTATTTCACAAGAATTAAGGAGAGCTACAACTTCCTTAATAGAGACAATCTCTTTATCTCAAACATTCGCTCAGAACCTGAGGCAGAATTTCTGGAATACATTTCTCCAGTCTTGTTTACCTACTGCCGAATGCACTTTGGTGATGCTTCGAACTATCTATACCAGGGGTGATCTACCTATTTTGAGCTTGGACCAGTAAATTGAAGGGCCATATAAATAAATTTACATTAATAACTATTTTGAATGTAAACTACAGTATTATATGAATATTCGTAAATTATTCAGGTAATTGTAGAGCTTTAGGCCAAGATATAAAGCATAACGTTTTAAAAGTAATTCAGTTATTCATATAATATAATTTATTTTATACATTCTTTAGAAATTATGATAGAAGAAGACATATTGAGAACGTATGAAGATACACGTTAAACTAGACTTACAGTTTTGAAGACCTGTAATGTTAATTTAATGTGATATTTGAACTTACCTTTCATTTAACAATCTCTCAATTTTAGGTGTAATTTTTGATGTGAACAGAACAAGTATATTGGCAAGATGTGCATCTGTAATAGTTGAATATAATCATCATCATCATCATTACTATCATCATTTATTGTACTCAACAAGCCACGAAGACCCATGACAGAAGAATAGAGAATATACATTAGATTACAAAATATATTCAATGACAAAACAATGAAAATGAAAATCCACAGCCTGCTTCCAGTCTCCGACCGGGTCAGGAATGGAATGAATGAAGCCCCCATCTAGCGGCGAGGATATGGACTGTGCCGGCTGCCGAGGCCTGACGCACTCCTCTGGGGCAATGATTAAATGAATGACAGATGAAATGAAATGATAGTGGAGAGTGTTGCTGGAATGAAATTTTGACAGGGAAAACCGGAGTACCCGGAGAAAAACCTGTCTGCCTCCGTTTTGTCCAGCACAGATCTCACATGGAGTGACCGGGATTTGAACCACGGACCCAGCGGTGAGAGGCCGGCGTGCTGCTGCCTAAGCCACGGAGGCTGCTATGACAAAACAATGAAGAAATAAATAAAATAAAATGAGAGGTCCAATCTCATATGAGAGGCATGTTTCTGGTCACAATTTCAAATATTTTATGCAGAAACTGTTCCACCTCCTTCTATCTGTAGCATCACCAAGGGAAGCTGGAGGATTTATTTCTTCCACAGTCATCATAACTCTCTCTCTCCACCTACTGTCGACCAAAATATTGTTACGGCTGTGAGTTTGTGTCATCGCTCGCCGCATGAGTCACAACTGCCCCAGGGCTGGGCTGTGGCCTGCCTCCTGTATTGCGTGTGCCTTATGCAACAGGGCTACTAGGACAAAGGGGTAGTCCAGAATATTCGTGACTGGACCAGCGATGGAAACCTCGAGAAGCCGTGAACCCTGGATGGATCTAGAAGCATTTATTGAGTCACCGGCCTGCTATATAAGTGCGACCTGCCTAGCAGTTGTTGTGTTTTACGAGCTAGTGTGAGCGATTATTCTGAGCGACAGAAGTGTGGTGACTTGCGAAACCCCTAGTGAAGCTGATTCTCTTGACACCGAGGAAGTGATTGTGGTGCTTGTGAAACAGTGTATAGTACAGTGACAGACCTAGTGCAGCTATTTCCAGCGAGCGTACGGGACCGGACTCATTAGCGAAGAAGATTAACTGTGGTCTGTTGACAAGTGTAAGGGAAAGTATTCTCGACGTGAGGAAACTGGAGTAAGGTAATGATTGCTGTTGAATAGTATATTTTTTTGGCTGCAATAAAATTAATTATTTCTTTAAGCAGTAATTGGTGTTGTGCTTTATACCCACCGTAATCCAGTTAACAAAGGTGCCACTAGGGGGTGGCACGCAACAACTGGTGTCAGAAGCCGGATTACGAACTCAAGCACAACACCTGACGGTCCTGGTTTCAAAACCCGAGCAGGTCATTTTCTCTAATTTTCCTGTGAGTGCATGCCCTTTACAAGACAAACAACTAAAATGGAGGAGAAATTGGCAGCATTGCTAGAAAAGTTGAATGGCATGGAAACCAAGATGGAGGACGGCCAGAAGTATTTAACCAAGGAGCTAACTGCCAAATTAGAAGACGGCCAGAAGAAGATGGAAGACGGTCAAAATAAGTTAGCGGAGGACCTGAAGAAGATGGAGGACGGCCAGAAGAAGATGGAGGACGGCCAGAAGAAGTTAGCCGAGGACCTAACTGCCAAACTAGAAGACGGCCAGAAGAAGCTAGCGGAGGACCTGAAGAGGATAGAGGACGGCCAGAAGAAGATGGAAGACGGTCAGAATAAGTTGACACAGGACCTGAAGAAATTAGAACTGGGTCTGCGTGAGGAAGTCACGGCAGTGGAATAGAAGTTCGACGCCTTACAAGTGGAAGTTGCCGAGCTGCGCCAACGCCCGCTGATGGGGGTGGAGGAGAAATTCAACGTCTTACAAAAGGAAGTTGCCGAGCTGCGCCAACGCCCACTGACGGGGGTGGAAGAGAAATTCAACGCTCTACGAGAGGAAGTTGCCGAGCTGCGCCAACGCCCGCCCACCGTTACACCGGGAATATCAGGAACGGGACATAGCAAAGTGACGCCCCCAACCTTCGACGGAAAGGTCCCGTGGAGCACCTACTTACGTCAGTTCGAGGCGGCCTGTTCCATAAATAACTGGAACAACACAGAAAAGGCTACAGCTCTCATTGTAGCGCTGAGAGGTGACGCCCTTAACGTCCTTCAGGCCATCCCGACTGGATCCCAGGACTACGCTTCCCTGATCGCCCATATGGAGTCCCGATATGGAGATAGCCATCTTCAGCAGGCCTATCAGATGCAGCTCCGGACCCGGGTACAGAAGAACGCGGAAACCCTGCATGAGTTCGAGATGGACATCGCACGCCTCGTAAGGCTCGCCTACCCAACAGCGCCGGCCGACTTTCTGGAGCAGATAGCGACGCAGACTTTCACCGACGGGCTACGGGACTCGGACACTCAACAGGCGCTGCGTCTCGCGCGCAATAAGACCCTGGCAGATGCGCTGAGCCACGCACTTGAGTTCGAGACGGCAAAACAGGCATCCAGAATGCACGCGCGGGTGCGTCAAGTGGACGTCGACGAACCAGTAAAAACCAACGAGACCAAGCCCCTGGCCGACGAATTAATGGAGGCGCTTAGCCGTTTCTTCGATAGTCGCGGTACCACCAGCAAAAACGTAGCCGAAGGACATCCGGAGAGGCGGCCCGGAAGAGGACTACCGACCTGCTGGACCTGCCGTACGAGAGGCCACCTGAGCAAGGACTGCGATGATCGCCGCCGCCAAGGGTTTCCGTCGGGACAGTCAGTCGTAGGGAAACCGCGCGGCCCAGGAAAGCAAGTATCAGCCAGCCTAGGGGGGCAAAGGTTGGCTTGTGGCAGTCGTCAAGTCCCGGCAGTCCAAGTTCGTGTGACGCAGTTACGGAGGGATAATAGCAGCCTGATGGTCGACGGAGTCGTCAACGGAGAGATCTGGCCCATGCTAATCGACACGGGAGCATCGAGGACCATCGTCAGCCCCACCGTGATCCCGAAGTGGAGAGTTCAACCCACACAAAGGAACCTCCAGCTAATAACCGCGACCGGAGAGACCGCACCGGTACATGGCGAAGCATCACTGGAGTTCGTCATTGGTCGACGGGCGATAAAGCATCCAGTGCTTGTGGCCGACGTATCAAATGAAGTGATCATTGGACTGGACTTCCTGGACCAGAACAACATCATCTTGGATCTGAGTACCAACACTCTGCACTTCGGAGGTGAGGAACTTGCTTTGCAACCTGCGCACGAGTCCATCACCGCACGTCGAGTAAGGCTGAGAGAAGACGTCATCGTTCCCGCCAGGACGGAGGTCAGCGCTGCCGTAATTGTCGACGGAACTGCTGAGGGAGTGGTGGCTGTCATCGAGCCAAAATATGAGGACATCCAGACAAAAGGATTGCTAGTTGCCAAGACTCTCATCAACACGACGTCTCGGCCGTACGTCCGCCTGTCCAACCTGAACGACTACGACATTACGGTTCACCGGGACACCAACCTAGGAGTCTGCGAGCCCGTTACCTGGATTGCCCGCATCACAGATACGACGGACGGACACCTGCAGACGGACAACCGAAGAAGACGCGCCTTGCCAGAAGAACTACAGAAGCTGTACAAAGGATCCCAGGACCATTTAGACGAAGAGCAATCACGCCAACTTCAGGACCTGCTACGCGAATTCCAGGATGTCTTCTCCGTGGGGAGCAAAGACTTCGGCAGGACAAGCTTGGTCCAGCACAGAATCGACGTTGGGGACAGCGCACCGATTAGGGCCCCATTCCGACGTGTCCCACTCGCCAAGCAAGCCGAAGTCGACCGGATGGTAGAAGAGATGAAGGAGCAAGGGGTGATCGAGCCATCACATAGTCCTTGGAGTTCTCCGGTCGTGCTTGTGAAGAAGAAGGACGGTTCAACCAGGTTCTGCGTGGACTACAGGCGGGTGAACGACGTCACGAAGAAGGACAGCTACCCTCTACCCCGGATCGACGACACGCTGGACACCATATCAGGGTCAAGATGGTTCTCCACCTTGGATTTGAAGAGTGGCTACTGGCAGGTGGAGGTCCACCCTAAGGACCGCGAGAAAACGGCGTTCTCTGTGGGCAGCGGGCTCTGGCAGTTCACCGTCATGCCATTCGGTCTGTGCAACGCCCCTGCGACCTTCGAAATGCTAATGGAGTCCATTCTGAGGGGACTACACTGGAAGACCTGCCTGGTCTACCTAGACGACGTCATCGTTCTGGGGAGAAGCTTCGAGGAGCACTACAGCAACCTGAAGGAGATCTTGTTGAAGCTACGGGCTGCCCAGCTGAAGTTGAGCCCCAAGAAGTGTCAGCTCTTCCAGAAGTGGGTCCAGTACCTTGGGCATATCGTCTCCGAGGAAGGGGTGCACACCGACCCAGAGAAGACCGCAGCTGTGAGGGAGTGGCCAGTTCCGAAGGACAAGTCCCAACTACGAAGCTTCCTGGGACTCTACACTTATTACCGTCGCTTCGTGAGGGGATTCGCCGACATCGCCAAACCTTTACATCGACTGACTGAGAAGGACCAACTCTTTACGTGGACAGCAGAATGCCACAGTGCCTTCGAACAACTCAAGCAGGCTCTGTGCACCGCGCCTATTCTGGCATACCCCAGACCTGGAACAAGGTTCATTGTCGATACCGATGCCAGCGACTTTGGCATAGGGGGAATCCTGTCGCAGGTAGTGGACGGCGAGGAGAGAGTAGTGGCCTACTTCAGCAAGGCCTTGTCAAAGCCAGAAAGGAACTACTGCGTCACCAGGAAGGAGCTGCTCGCCATCGTGAAGACCATTGAACACTTCCACAAGTACCTGTACGGGCAAGAATTTCTCATCAGGACCGACCATGCATCCCTGCGGTGGCTCCTGAACTTCAAGCAGCCCGAGGGTCAACTCGCGCGGTGGTTAGAGAGGCTTCAACAGTACAACTTTGAGATTCAGCACAGGAAAGGCCAACTGCATTCTAACGCCGACGCCCTGTCACGAAGACCGTGCCCCGAAGACTGCACCTTCTGTGCCCGAAGGGAGGAGAACACCGGGACACTGTGCCGACGGACTACTGTGGAACTTCAAGGGAACTGGAGCCGCGAATCTTTCACGCGGGCACAAGCAGAAGATGATGACCTGGGACTGATAGCCGAATGGAAGAGGGCCTGTGTCCCCAGACCCGGGTGGAACATTGTGAGTGACTGCAGCCCAAAGTTTAAGTCCTACTGGGCACAGTGGGACTCGCTGATTGTAGGGGATGGCCTCATCTGCCGTACCTGGGAGAGCACCGACGGGAAGACATCTCGGGAACAAGTCGTCGTTCCAAAGGCTATGACGGAGGAAGTCCTGAAGGAAGTTCATGGAGGATCATCTGGTGGACACCTAGGGATAAAGAAGACCCTGGAGAAGCTGAGAGAGCGGTTCTACTGGATCGGATGCCGAACAGACGTGGAGAACCACTGCGCGAGGAGCCACGATTGCGCAGCCAGCAAGGGCCCAGGACGAGGACGACGGGGTCCACTAAAGACCTACAACGTGGGCGGCCCCATGGAGAGAGTGGCCATCGATGTTGCTGGGCCATTCCCGTTAAGCGAGGCAGGGAACAGCTACATATTAGTCGTCAGCGACTACTTTACCAAATGGCCGGAGGCGTATTCGCTCCCCAACCAAGAAGCCGCGACGATTGCAGAGACCCTGGTGAAGGAATTCGTCAGCCGGTACGGAGTACCCCTGGAGCTGCACTCCGACCAAGGGAGGAACTTCGAGTCGCAGGTGTTCCAGAACCTATGCCAGCTGCTGGGAATCCGGAAGACGAGGACAACGCCGCTACACCCTCAGTCCGACGGGATGGTTGAGCGATTCAATCGCACCATCGAGAACCATCTCCGAATAGTCGTCAGCGAGCACCAGAGGGATTGGGACAAACATCTTCCACTATTTCTCCTGGCCTACCGTGCCGCCATGCATGAAGCCACTGGGTGCACACCAGCACGGGCCATGTTTGGGAGGGAGCTCCGTCTACCTGTCGATCTTGTCTTCGGCCGACCTGGGAGTGATCCGATCCCGGTAAGCCAGTATTGTCAAGAACTGGTCGACCAACTGGAGGACGTGCACGCGTTCGCGAGGAGGAAACTGCGGATCGAGACCGACCGAACGAAGACCCGATACGACCAGCAGACGGATGCCAGCGGATACCACGAGGACGACCTGGTCTGGCTCTTCAACCCATTACGGAAGAAAGGCCTGTCACCCAAACTGCAGAAGTCCTGGGAGGGCCCGTACCGAGTCGTGAAACGGATCAACGATGTCATCTACAGGATCCAGTGGAGCCCGAGGGCGAAGATGAAGATCGTGCACCGAGATCGCCTGGCAGCCTACGGAGGGCCACAGACGGACCAATGATTGATCGGGACGATCAGCCTTTTTAGGAAGGGGGTGGTGTTACGGCTGTGAGTTTGTGTCATCGCTCGCCGCATGAGTCACAACTGCCCCAGGGCTGGGCTGTGGCCTGCCTCCTGTATTGCGTGTGCCTTATGCAACAGGGCTACTAGGACAAAGGGGTAGTCCAGAATATTCGTGACTGGACCAGCGATGGAAACCTCGAGAAGCCGTGAACCCTGGATGGATCTAGAAGCATTTATTGAGTCACCGGCCTGCTATATAAGTGCGACCTGTCTAGCAGTTGTTGTGTTTTACGAGCTAGTGTGAGCGATTATTCTGAGCGACAGAAGTGTGGTGACTTGCGAAACCCCTAGTGAAGCTGATTCTCTTGACACCGAGGAAGTGATTGTGGTGCTTGTGAAACAGTGTATAGTACAGTGACAGACCTAGTGCAGCTATTTCCAGCGAGCGTACGGGACCGGACTCATTAGCGAAGAGGATTAACTGTGGTCTGTTGACAAGTGAAAGGGAAAGTATTCTCGACGTGAGGAAACTGGAGTAAGGTAATGATTGCTGTTGAGTAGTGTATTTTTTAGCCTATTTTCAATTTTGAAAAAATAGGCTTATGAGATCACCTTTTGTCCGTGTGTGTGTGCGTGTGTGTGTGTGTGTGTGTGTGTGAGGTGTGTGTGTGTGTGTCCCCTAATAAAATCTAAACGGCTGGAGCGATTTCAATGAAACTCGGTAAGTTCATAGCACTATTCCCGGCGACCTCGACCGTGCCCTTCAAATTTTGTTACGTCTCACCAATCCAACATGGCGGCTGTGCGAAATCATTTCACTAGCATTCAATATCTCCGAAACTATTACCGATATCGCCCTTAGATTGTGTACGGTGATAAAGGGCACTACTAGAAGTTTACCTATGAGACTTTCAAAAACCTGGTGACTACAAAACCAACATGGCGGCCAAGCGAAGTTGATACATTTAAATAGACTTTTCTCACGATTCAACTATCTAAATGTAATGAAGCTTGGTACAGCAAATGTTTATACACATTGTAATCCACTGAAGTCTAATTTAGTTCAATTGTTTACATAACCTCAATATGGTGGCTGTGCGAAATATTTCACTGATATTCTATATCTCCGAAACTATTACAGATATCACCCTGCAATTTTGTACGGTGATAAAGGGTACTGATACAAGTATACCTATGTATATTTCATAAACCTCTAAAGTACGAAACGAACATGGCGACCAAGCGAATTTAAAATATTTTAATAGACTTTTCTCGTGATTTAACTCTCTGAGCGCAGTGAAATGTGGTACAGTAATTGATTTTGCAGATTGTAATGCACTGCCATCTAATTTAATTCAATTGCTTACATAACCTCAAGATGGAGGCTGTGCGAAATTTTAAAATTAAGTTTTAATTTCTTGTGTCGTAATCATGCGATCGAAGTGAAAGTTTGAATAATGAACCTAGGCAATAATTGTCCTTGAAAGGTACATAACTCTATGTCCTATACATATAACACTCCTAAATGGTGAGCTCCCGAAATATTTAGACGGTTCTCAATATCTATGAATCTTTTACAGCAACCAAACTGATTTTTTTATGTTCATAGAGACTATGAACATATGTTCACCTATAGGACTTTCAGGAACCTGGTGAGCACAAATCCAACTTGGCGGCGACGCGAAGTATAAATATTTAAATGGACGTTTCTCGCGAATTAACTATCCGAGTGCCGTGAAACGTTGCACGTTAAATGCTTATACAAATGTTGATCCACTGGCATCTAATTTATTTCAATGGTTTGCATAATAACAAGATGGCTGCTGTGCGTAATTTTAAAATCTCGTTTTTACTTCTTGTTGTCTAATCATGCGATTGAAGTTTGAATACCACACGTACACAATAATCTTAATATAAAAGTACAAAAAAAATCCAACCTGGCGACCATCTGAAATATTAAGACGGTTCTCAATATCTACGAATCTGTTACAGCAATTAAACTGAAATTTTGTATGTTGATAGATGCAATTAACATGATCAGGATATATGAAAATAGGCTGTATAGTTCTTCACGGGACTACTTGTTTTGGCTGCAATAAAAGTAATTATTTCTTTAAGCAGTTATTGGTGTTGTGCTTTATACCCACCGTAATCCAGTTAACAAAGGTGCCACTAGGGGGTGGCACGCAACAATATTATGTGCACTCGATTTTCAAGGTTGTTTGTGAAGTAAACAATAGAGCTACATAAAATGCAGTAACATCATCATTTTCGTCGTTCTATTTTACGTTAGTTCATGTAGGTTTAGAATTTTTAGCCTACTTTTCACATTTTGCAAAAATGAGGAAAAAGTAGACTTATGAGATCGATCCGGGAAAATGTATGTCTGTCCTTCTGTCTGTCTGTCTGTCTGTCTGTGTGTATGTGTGTGTCCCCCCACCCCCTATCAACTCCTAAACGGCTGCAGCTATCGAAACCAAATTTGGTATGAGTAAAGATTTATACCGGGACATCTCAATGTTACACTTGAAAATGATGTCAGTGCTACCAACTGCTAAAAAAATCGCAATTGAAATTTGAGCTCCATGTTGGATATCTTGAAATGTATGCATGGGAACTATTCCAAAATTGGTACATATATAGATAATAATACATCAGTTTAATTTTCAGGAGGCCATACATGACAGTGTTGCCAAAATGATTCTAAGCCTACTGATAGGTCCAAATTTTAAATGCATATAACTCCTACACTATCAATTGGATTTCAACCAAATTTTGTATGTATTATGTGTACATAAACAGATATGACTGAGCATATTCTAAGAGCCACCATGGCTGCCAACTGCCAATAAATGCTCTCTCTATTTTTTTTATCCAAATACCAATATATCAGAAAGTATGCGAGCCCACAGCTTTAAACTTTGCACACGTACAGTACCCGACATTCTAGATTAATTTGGAGCAACTAATGTATGTCAGTGCTACCAACATGATTCTAAGCCAGCTGAAAGGACCAATTTTTAATTACACGTATCTTCTATACTATCAATTGGATTTCAACCAAATTTCGTATGTGCTAAGTGTACTATAACAGATATGACTGTGCATATTCTGTAAAGCAATCAGGGCTGCCAACTGTTACTAAATGGTGTTTATATATTTTACCCTAATTGCAAGCCAACAGCTCTAAACTTTGCGCACGTATAGTTCCTGACATTCTAGATTAATTTGGAGCAACTAATGTATGTCAGTGCTACCAACATGATTCTAAGCCTGCTGATAGGTCCAATTTTAAAATTCCACTAACTTCTTTACTAACAAATGGATTTCATCCAAAATTGGCACAACAATACATCATAATATTTCAAATTATTTCTGACCAACGCATGCATGACATTGTTGCCAACATGATTTTACATGCGCTGATAGGTCCGATGTCTAACTGCATGTTACGTCCATGCTATCCATTGGACTTCAACCAAATTGTGTATTCTGTACCTTAAGAGATGGAACTAAGAATATATTCAGTCACCTGGGCTGCCAACTGTAGTGATCTATCAGACTACATCATGCCAGGTTTATTTCGAACTAATTAGAAATTTCGATATTACCAAATTCATTTCATCATTATTCTAGATAGGTCCTTAAAGATGAATAAGGCATGAATGTTAAATTTTAAGAAAAGTAGGCTCTTTAGTTCGTCACGGAACTTCTTGTTAATTTAAGCTTTAACATTTTTTATCGCAATTGGAACACATAAAGTGCCCGTTTTTGAGCGTGTTTCAACCATGAGTCACATTTAAGAATATTGTTGTTTCACAAACCCGTCATCAGATCGAATATTAACACAATATACATTGGAATGTTGTATATTTGGTTTGTTAATTTCAAAATATTGTGTGTCCAAAAAAGAAAGTTGTTATCATTTTTGTAAGGTAACTTTTCCTCGGTTCGGGGTCGTTGGAAAATGTAGTTCTTGGTCACGTTGTAATCCTTATACATCAAAAAGGTATGCTGTATGACTATGAAATACGTAAATTAATTCAATTATTTTAGATCGGTTTGTATTTGTACGGGGAAATAAGGCATGGTTCACCAGCTAGCCGCTCCGGGGAATGCTGTACATCGTTGCTGAGATGGAGCCCATCATTTCCGAGCGAGGCGCACCATGTTTCGTGATGGGCTCCATCTTGGCAACGCTGTACAGCATTCCCCGGAGCGGCTAGCTGGTGAACCATGTCTTATTTCCCCGTACAAACACAAACCGATATAAAATAATTGAATTAATTTACGTATTTAACAGTCATACAGCATAACCTTTTGATGTAAAAGGATTACAACGCGACCAAGAACTACATTTTCCAACGACAAAGCACCCGAACACGACTTATAGGCGTACATAAAGATACACAGAAAGACAGACAGACAATTCTATTGTCTGCAACATATCACCCAGATATCCAAATATGGGTATATCTACCACACAGTATCAGACAAAATCATCCTTACGATGAACCCGTATGTCGGAAAAAAAAATATTTAAAATGTGCTCTCAAACTAAATTCACCTAACGTGTACTTCCTGACGTGAAATAGAATTGAAAGTCTTGTATACGAAACGCAATGCACGTCACATAAAAACTGACCCTCTACGTTGTGTTAGGCCCCCATACACAGGAATATAAATTATAAGGGCTTATAGTGCATGAAAATTCAGGTTCTTTAACCTCAAATGGCCCAAATTCCTTAAAGCCGCAAAAAATGCTGATTCAATTCAGGAATTTTTGAAAATAATGTTGCTGTTTGGAGATATAATAGACCTTCTGTACTATAATACTAGCAGAAGTACCCATTCTTCGAACGGTCTTCGGTATTAATAACCAGATGTTATCAATTGAGCTACTGTTGCAATGTTTAGGGGCTTGGAACCTGTTTGTTGGCAAAGAAAAATGATTAGTTAAAATGTGCTCTCAAACTAAATTTACCTAACGTGTTCTCCCTGACGTGAAAATAAAATTGAAAACCTCGTAGACGAATCGCAATACACGTCACATACGAACTGACCCTAACCGTTGTGTCAAGTGCCCAAATTCAGGAAGACCCCTTTTATGAATTATAAAGGCTTGTGGTGCATGAAAATTCAGTGTTTTTTAGCCTCCAATGGCCCAAATTCCTAAAGTCAGCAAAAAGCAGTCTACTATTTCAAATCAGGAATTTTTGAAAATAATATTGCTGTTTGGAGATATAATAGACCTTCTGTACGACATATCGCACGTGTAAGTCATGTGAAAAAAATCTAGGGTACTCCTTGAACCCCTTAAGGGCATTGATGAATTTTACAGTTTTAGTTGGTTCCGTGATAACCTTATAGCCATTTGCAACCTTTCACAGAAATGTAATAAATGGAGTGGCATTACTAATTCCAGAAATAGATGGTAAGTTGGATGCCACCTCTTGAGATACTGTTGTCATGGTTAGTGGTTTGCATTCCTTCTTTAGATTATTTAATGAAATTAGTTTTCTGGGAATATCAAAGAAACTGTTGGGTTTAGAGCCTTAAAATATAGTTTTCGGGGACCCTTTACGGCTATTGAGGGGCCCCTAGTTTTGTTTCTGACACCAAGGGTTTGAAAATGAGCTTTGTCTCGTCGTTGTACGCCATAATAATGATAATAATTAAAAGAATAATAATAATAATATAGCAATATAGGGATATAATAGACCTTCCGTACCATACCCGCACGTGTAAATCGCGTAAAAAAATTCTAGAGTACCCCTTGACCCCTTAAGCGCATTATATGTATTGATGAATATTTCAGCTTAATTTGGATCCGTTATAACCTTATTGCCGTGTGCAAACCTTCACAGTAATGTAATAAATGGAATTGCATTGAGTCTTACAGAAATAGCTGGACCTCTGAGATGCTGTTGCCATTGTTACCGGCATGCATTCCTTCATTAATTTATTAAGTGAAATTAGTTTTTTGGGAATATCTCTAAAACTGTTGGTTTTAGGGCCTTAACATGTGGTTTTCGGGGTCCTTCTAGGGCCCCCGAGTTTCGTTTCTCACATTGAGGGGCTGAAAATGAGCTTTGTCTCACCCTTCTACGCTTATGTCAGCATGTATTTTAAGGGGGTAGGCCCCCCTGTTATGAGAGGTACGGAGAAGAGTTACATCAATGATTAGTGTCGTGCCTCTGAAGGATATCTGTATCAAATTTTACGTTGATCCACTCAGCCGTTCTCGAGATATAAGGACACAAAAAATTGTCCACAGACAGACAGACAGACAGACAAACAAACAGACATACAAAAAAAAAAATTTTTGCGCGCATCCATCATAAAACAGTCTGAAACGCGCAAATATCGCAAATTTCCGTGGAAATTCAGAAAAAACAGACAAACTTTCATTTATATAGGCTTATATAGAGAGAGAGAGAGATTATGTCGCACGTGAAAATTGCATGAAAAAATTCTAGGTTACCCCTTAATTGCATTGATGAATTATACAGTCTACGTTGGTTCCGTGATAACCTTATAGCCATTTGCAAACTTTCACAGAAATGTAATAAATAGACTAAAATCGCTCGGCGTTGACCGTGTTTTATTGCACTAATTTTGGTTTTGCTCGCTAACCGTTGGAGATAGGCTACACGAAAAGTGATAAGGACCTTTCGGATACAAAATTAAGTGTTAAAGCTCGTGTATGCCATTAAAAGTTTGCTATTTCTTGACCTTATCTTTTTATTTCTTTTGTTTCCCTGGACCCTTCAATACATCCAGCCCCGGAAACAGCCCCTATTGTCTCTCTGGACCCTTGAATACACCCAGTCCCGGAAAGCAGCTCCTTTTCTCTCCCTGGGCCCTTCAATACACCAGTCCTCCTATACACCCAAACCCTTCTATTCACCCAGGCCCTTCAACACCGCACCCCAGAAAAAATCCCTTTCTCTCGCAGGACCCTGCAATTAGGGGGTGACAACCAGATAGGGATCATTTGGCACCATCGGTGTAGTAGCACGTGCCAGTCGTATGGAGCGCTGTATATCGTGTATATCGTGTTGCCAACATATGCATGATACAACGTTGTAATTAAATTGCAAACATATCACTATATTTAGTCAATAAATATACACATAATTCCTAATTGACATTTCCTTGCAAATATCTTGCTCACAGACGATAATTACGGCACTTATCATTAAATAAACATTATTTCTACTGGGTTGGCGGCACTGTTTATGTGTTGTATGTAATAATATTGGCTGTATACAAATAAGCTAAATAAGCTAATGTTGTGTTCTATCTCATCTTTCTTATATCAAATTGTCTTCGTGGTAATGAGAAGTGAACAGTTCTTCTTCTGCTACGCCAAGTAAGTACGCTTATTTTAAGAATTTAAGTAAAACGTGTTTCTGCGTGTGCAAAATATACCGTAGCCTAGTTTTGAATTTATATTAGACGCAGTGTACAGGTGACATTCCACTTGACATATTAATTAACTTTCACTATTATTTATCCCACAGGTAGGTCTACCAAATTCTGGGAACAAACAAATCGTAAATTGCTGTTCTCGAAATAGCAGAAGAATGTGGCAATTAGGCCTACTCTCCTTAGAAATGACCAGGTAAGAGTCTATGTTTCCGTAATATTTTGAACTTGATTACATCTTGCAGAGATACGTCCAGTACCATGAGCCTATTGCATATGTGTACTCAAGTTCTTGAGGTGTGTTAATAATTCATTTTACATTGCGGTAGATTAAAAATGTCATGATTCTTGACAACGTGTCGAAGCTTTAATATTTTCCCCTTCCTTGAATTTCAAATTATTATTGGTACCGTATTCAAAAAAGATCAGTTCTTGTACATGTTAGCTACTGGTGCTGTGACAAGTACCTATTCAATTGGTAGAATAGGTAATAATGCCATTACTGATGTAGAACTGTAATGTTCTGCGACCCAAATAACATTCAAATGCACCTGTCCTCCTCTAATAAGCCAAGAACAAACAAATGTGTAGATGTGTTTCCTTGCATATTCATGCTATGGGCACTTTGTATTTATTTTTGTAGATACAGAGGAAAATAAGCTGTACGGTTTATGTTATGGTAGGAATGCAGTGTTTGGGCTGGGTGTTCAGTTGGTCGAATTGGTAGTAATGGCAATACTGATGTAGGACTGTAATTACAGGTTATTAAAACTTAACATTCACTCCCATGGTCTAATAGGTTTAATGGCCTAGGATCATACAGTCTTACCAATGTGTAACTATATACATTAAGTTAATGTGTTCTTGTCCTGTGGAACGAAGTCCAACGTGAATATACTTTTGCTAAGTCATGGTGCTAAAGTAGTCGACTCGTGTAATGTTCTGCGACCCAAATACCATTCAAATGCACCTGTCCTCCTCTAATAAGCCAAGAACAAACAAATGTGTAGATGTATTTCCTTCCATATTCATGCTATGGGCACTTAGTATTTATTTTTGTAGATACAGAGGAAAATAAGCTGTACGGTTTATGTTATGGTAGGAATGCAGTGTTTGGGCTGGGTGTTCAGTTGGTCGAATTGGTAGTAATGGCAATACTGATGTAGGACTGTAATTACAGGTTATTAAAACTTAACATTCACTTCCATGGTCTAATAGGTTTAATGGCCTAGGATCATATTATAGTCTTACCAATGTGTAACTACACACATCAAAAAAAGTTTTGCATCACCTCGGTTCCCAGATCTCCGGCATATAGACGTTGACTGTGTATATTGTATCAAAGATACAGTCCCTTTGACTGTTCATAGATGTCACTAAAACTGCTCAAAGATGTAAACAACCATGCATGAGCAGGGCCTATTAGACGGAGGGGGTACGACAGCCGATCAGTTCCAGTCATTCCACCAGGACGAAGGTACGCTGCTCATGTTGTCTGTAGTTCTACCATGCCTAGAAGGTCAATACCGCAGTTCGATCGCGTCCGCATTGTTACTTTGTGTCAAGAAGGGCTCTCAACAAGGGAAGTTTCCAGGCGTCTCAGAGTGAACCAAAGCGATGTTGTTCGGACATGGAGGAGGTACAGAGATACAGGAACTGTCGATGACAGGCCTCGCTCAGGCCGCCCAAGGGCTACTACTGTAGTGGATGACCGCTACTTACGGATTGCCGCTCGGAGGAACCCTGACAGCAATGCCACCATGTTGAATAATGCGTTTCGTTCAGCCACAGGACGTCGTGTTTCAACTCAAACTGTGCGCAATAGGCTGCATGATGCGCAACTTCACTCCCGACGTCCATGGCGAGGTCCAGCTTTGCAACCCCGACATCATGCAGCGCGGTACAGATGGGCCCAACAACATGCTGAATGGACCCCACAGAATTGGCATCACGTTCTCTTCACCGATGAGTGTCGCATATGCCTTCAACCAGACAATCGTCGGAGACGTGTTTGGAGGCACCCTGGTAGGGCTGAACGTCTTAGACACACTGTCCAGCGAGTGCAGCAAGGTGGTGGTTCCCTGATGTTTTGGGGTGGCATTATGTGGGGCCGACGTACGCCACTGGTGGTCATGGAAGGCTCCGAAACGGCTTTACGATACCTGAATGACATCCTCCGACCCATAGTGCACCCATATCGGCAGAATATTGGAGAGGCATTTGTCTTCATGGACGACAATTCTCGACCTCATCGTGCACATCTTGTGAATGCGTTCCTTCAAGATAACGACATCGCTCGACTACAGTGGCCAGCATGTTCGCCAGACATGAACCCTATCGAACATGCCTGGGATATGTTGAAAAGGGCTGTTTATGGACGTCTTGACCCACCAACCACTCTGAGAGATTTACGCCGAATTGTCGTTGAGGAGTGGGACAATTTGGACCAACAGTGTCTTGATGAACTTGTGGATAGTATGCCACGACGAATACAGGCATGCATCAATGCAAGAGGACGTGCTACTGGGTATTAGAGGTAGTGGTGTGTACTGCAATCTGGACCACAAATGCTGAAAGTCTAGCTCTATGATGGTACAACATGCAATGTGTGGGTCTCATGAGCAATAAAACGAGCTGAAATGTTGTTTGTGTTGATCTCTATTCCCTTTGTATTTAAAGGTTCCGGAACTCTTGGAACCGAGGTGATGCAAAACTTTTTTTGATGTGTGTATATACATTAAGTTAATGTGTTCTTGTCCTGTGGAACTAAGTCCAACGTGAAAATCCAATAAAACCATGGAACCATTGGCCCGATAACCCCACCCTTATCTGCCAATTTTTATTTTATACTCTTGGTAAGTTAATAAGTGTTAGGTTCTGTCGATGATATTCTGTAACAGTGAGATAGATACAAGACAAATATAATTGATTTATTGTATGCCAATGTAATGGTTGATATACCTATAGGTAGTATTTTATTCCCACACGTTATTTACAATATATCTCAACACGTAGGATGCCAATGTATAAGCTTACATGGAGGGATTTTTTCATCAATTGTTTCTGTAATAAGACCACCTTGTGGTGTGGTTGTTGCCACTCCTGAGGTCCTGGGCTAGTTTCCAAGCTTGATTAAGTAATTTAATTCTGGTCTGACTGTTGGAACGGCGCACACTCATCTTTGTGAGGCAGAACTGAGAAGAGGTAGGTTCGATTCTCACCTCGGCCATCCAAGAAGTGGTTTTCCAAGGTTTCCCCACTTCCACTCCAGGCTAACGCTGGGATGGTTCCCAACTTAAGGCTACGGCTGCCTCCTTTCCAGTCCTCACCTGAATTACAGGAAGTATACACACTACTATAGATACCACAATAACACAGATTATCATACAAATCATACACTCCCCCAGGGGCTCACATCTAGTGGGACGTGGGTTGGCGACCACGGGGCCCCAGCTGAGTCCCGCATTGCTTCCACTTACTTGTGCCGGGCTCCTCTCTGTCTTCTTTCCTGTCGACCTCACTTGGTCAACTCTTGTTCTCTTCCGACCCCGACGGTATTACGGTATCCAAGGCCTATGGAGTCTATTCCTTTCCCGCCTTAATTGGCCCTTGTCTCATCTTTTCTGATGCCCTCCTCCTGGGAGGGGTCAGCCTTCTTTTTCTTTTCTTGTTATCTCCGGCCTTCTGCTCAAGGTCCTCAAGGGGCAGGGTGTATGTAGCCCCACCACCTTTGGTGCGCCCTGGATATTGCTACACCCTCAGGGGCTCACGGCTGGTGAGTTCGGGAGATGGCGACCCTTAGGGATTCCTGAGCTGGGTCCGGTTTTTCCCCTTTTTTCCATTGCCTCTGGGACCTTTCGTGGCTCTCCTTCCTTCCAAGTCTCTCGATCCTAATTCTTCGAGGGTTTGAGGGCATTTCTTTTCCTCCTGCCCTTTGTTGGCCTTATTCTCCTTTTGTTTACCATTTCTTCTTCTAGTAGCCTATATAAGTTTGTAGTTAGTTTCAGTTATAGTTTACATTTGATTTTCATCTTCACGATCACCCAAACCATTAGGAGCCGATAACCAAGATGTTAGGCTCGTTAAAACAACAAATATCATCATCAACAAATCATACACACTTCCAAATACATGGGGCTAAATGAATATGTTATTGAAAGCCCTCTAAATGAATTAATATCAAAAACACAATGATTCTTTTAAAATGTAGTAAACTTACAGTAGGTGCAAACATACACATGTCAGCAAATTCAAGTTCCCCGTTTCAAGCATTAAGTTACACATTTATTAAGTTTACTGTTTCAACATACACACTGGTATGTGTTGTAGGAATTTGCGGTTCATCGGTGTCAGCCATTACATCAAGGAGGAACTAGGTCCATTATTATGTGCTGGTCCCTACTGCTATACTTTGGCAAGAAAGAAGAAAGGAACATGCCTCAACACATACTTTTAGGAGGACCAGATTTGATTACTGTATTTTTGCTAAGTTTGATCTTGGCTCTTGCTGTTATCTTCTCTTCATTGACAACTTTTTAAATAAAACATGATGAATTCTAGCAGTATTGAGTGTTTTTCTTGTTTTTCATTGATAGTCCTATTTCTCCTTTCCCCTTAACAGCACGTCATGGAATGTACTGTATTAGTGTGCGATGTTAATTTTTGATGTAGCCTACTTACTGCATTTCACCCTTCAAAATTTTTAACTGGATATATTTTAAAGGGCATATGAAATGAACTACTGTATAGAAATTTTGTGATATCCAATTCTTTTTCTGTCCCCTAATGTATTTGGCACTAATTACACTAACAATTCTAGTGTGATGAGGATCTGGTTACACCACCTGATTCCTTAGCATTCTCTCTTAAAATTTTACTGTTATTGCTAACAGCATCAAGCATTTTAAAATATGAATTTTCTCCCTTCCCAGTACTTTTCCTTTGTAGTTTTTTCTAATAACTAATTGGTTATAGGCCTAATTGGGCAATTTTTTAAGCTGAGTAATAATATGCTGCAGGCCTTGTAGTAGCCTAATTTTTGTCATCAATGCAATATGCTCCAATTGCAACTGAAAGAAATTTAAACATGTATATTAGTGATGAGGTTATGTTCTAAATGCTGTGATTGTTCATTTCAAAGTTCTGGAATTCACAATTTCCCACTTTGTTATTATTTTTATTAATTTTTTTCTGTTATTGGTATTTTGAATGTGATTTATTTCTTGTAGATCATATTATTATCTCCACACTTAAAAACGTGCCATAAGTATTGTGAGATTGTGATTTTCGGAACATTGAAGTGGGCAGAGCATTTAGGACAGGAATATTTAGCGGAACGAGGGGAAGGGGCAGGGTGGAGGGGAGGGGGCGGGAGTGTTAGTGTTTACGAGATCTGCTCATAGGTGGCGCTACCGGTCGACATGTTGCTAGTACATCAGTCAACCACCAGACAGCGCTGAAGTCTTAGGTACCAAGAATTAGCATGGCTGTTGGCCATCTGTAGTAGTAGGTAATCTGTGCCTGCAATACACCGATCCTCCTATACACCCAAGTTCTTCATTTGACCCGGGCCCTTCAATTCACCCACCCTTCATTACATCCGAGCCCCGTGACACCAGTCCCTTCCTCTCCCCTCCCCGGGCCTGTTACAAGGAAGAACATTCCACTGAGATCCTTCTCGAACTGTGAGGTCAGGATTTTGAACCACTAATCTCCTGTTATGATAAAACATTGCATGGACTACGAACCCTTCCTGATATAACCAGCATGACGAAATGTACTGCACAGTTGCATTTACGTTCCTGCGACATTGTTGTTTTCATATCATATCCCTGACATAGAAACTATGCAACCCATTTCTTTTGTCTGTGCAACTACAGGAGAGAGAGAAATTCACAGTGCTCCTTGTGAAAAAACGAATTCATTTATTCATTTGAGACCGGTTGGTTGGTTCCTTAGTTTAGGGGCTGCGATATTGCGGTCATGTGGCCCCTTGTACTTTGGGTGTGTGTAAAATCTGTCTGATAACCAGTGTTAATTGTGATGGCTCCATTAGTGTGTAAGGACTGCTGACGATAATTTCAAGTAGTTCCTACTTTCGCTACCAAATGCTACCGTCCACGAAACCTAGCTGTGAAACTCGCTACTACTAAATGCAATCGCGACCAACGCCTGGTGACGAACGTTGGAACTTAAGAACATTAATCAAACCTAACCTACAAATTTCGGCTTCACACAAGTGTAGTTAGTGGAAGGTTCTTTTACATGTCATAAATCTGTGGCATGGGCCCGCCGGCTTTAATTTCCCTCCGAAGGAAGGCATACTGAAGGATTTTGAACGCTCTTAAAAAATCCGATGACTTCGGCCGGGTTTGAACCCGCGACCCGGATAGAAGCTCAACACGCTACCAACTACGCCACCGAAGCCGCCTACATTTGAGACTGTTTGCCTTTAACCGTCCAGTGTTGCCTACAAGCCTCTGTTTGCAAACGAGTCGCTTCACGATCCCCTATTAGCGGTTAGTGCTATGGCCTCCTCTATCTCTTACTCAGTTTTGCATTCGAGGGTGCACAAATGTGAGGAAGCCGTGTTAGTAGATTTACTGGCACGTTAATGTTCCCCTTTGGGCCAAAATTCCGTGTGTCTCAAAAATCCTCAGTAGTTAAAAGGGACGCAAAACCAATAACTTTATTATTATTATTATCATAACTATTGATCCAGTCGCCTCCGTAGCGTAGCGATCAGCATGGTTAGCTGCCGCCCCGGAGATCCTGGGTTCGATTCCCGGCTCTGCCACGAAATTCTAAAAGTGGTATGAGGACTGGAACGGGTGTACTCAGTCTCGGGTGGCCCAAATGAGTAGAGGGGGTTCGATTCCCACATCAGCCATCCTGGAAGTGGTTTTCCGTGGTTTCCTTCGGGCAAATGCCGGGATGGTACCGCCTGTAAGGCCACGGCCGCCTCCTTCCCGCTTCCTTACCTATTCATCTGAATCTTCCCCTCCCTTCCCATCTCTAATGAGGCCCCTGTTCGCTTTGCAGGTGAGGCTGCCTGGGCGAAGTGCTGATCACACCTCCCCAGTTGTATCCACTCCTAACCAGATGTTCCAAGCTCCAGGATACTGCCCGTAGAGGCGGTAGTGGTGAGTTACCTCGCTGAGTCCGTGGGAAAAACCAACCTAGACTAGAGGGTAAATGGACTAAATAAAAAAAACTATTAATCTGTCGATTTTGGCCTAATGTGGACTGCGGTAAATAATCGGCCGACTTGCCAATCTCGTTTTCTCTTCCCAAAATGTATT
Source organism: Meconema thalassinum (assembly GCA_946902985.2). NCBI lineage: Eukaryota > Metazoa > Arthropoda > Insecta > Orthoptera > Tettigoniidae > Meconema > Meconema thalassinum. The sequence continues at coordinate 355,904,185 of OX336394.1, read as the reverse complement.
CATACGGTCGCTAAGTTTCTGCTACTGTCTTCAAACCAGATGTTAGTTGGTTAGTCATTGTTGTTTTAAGGGGAGGAACTACGAGGTCATCTGCCCCAGATGTCCTTGGTTTTTGAGCTATGTTTATCCAGAAACCCTTTGAATTGATCAAGCTTCCCTCGAAACCCTGTTATGTTTAGTATATCTTCTGGATTAAATCCAAATTATTATTATTATTATTAATATTATTATTATTATTATTATTATTATTATTATTCTTTCTTCGATTCGGCCAACTAGGGACCACGTCAGTTCAACTGTCTCTTCTTCCGAGCTTTAACTACCGCCCAGTGTTCCCGCATTCGTCTCCGGTGTTGTTCTTTTCTCTCTTGGGACCACACCTTCCCTGTCTTCAGCTTCGGCTTTTCCTGAAAACCTTTGTGCGTACGTAGTTTTTCCTGAAGTGGAACACGCTCCTGGATATCTTCAGGGGAAATTTCCATTTCACGTAGATCTTTCTCAACTTCCGTGAACCATGCCCCTTTGGTTTTCTTATCCTGAAAGTACGTCAATATCCGTTTTGATATCCTGCCTGGACTCATTCGTGTCACGTGGCTATAAAAGGCAATCCTTCTTTTTCGAATCGTGTCACTGATCTTCTCCACGTGCTTGTATAATTCGTGGTTGTGACGCCTTCTGTATTCGCTGTTTTCTTTGATAGGACCCAGGATTTTCCTCAAAATCTTCCTTTCTTTCGCCTCTAGTTTTTCCATTAGACCTTTCTTGTTCATTGTTAGAGTCTCTGCCGCATACAGAGACTCTGGTCGAATAACAGTGCAGTAATGTCTAATTTTGGCGTTTAAGGATATCGATCTCTTATTGTAGATGTCTTTAGTCAGGTTGTATGCCATTTCCATTTTATTAATGCGTGACACGAAGGCTTCTTTCTCTGATAGGTTAGGCTCTATCCATTCACCGAGGTATTTAAACTTTTCTGCCTTCTGAACTTTTCCTAGTCCGACCTCCAGTTCCCTGGGCGCTGATTTTATGTTTGTCATGAATTGTGTCTTCTCAAAGGAGATTTGAAGCCCAGCCTTCAGTGCTTGATTTTTCAGTTGGTTAAGTTGTTCTTCTGCCGTATCAATGGAATCTGAAAAGATCACTAGATCATCTGCAAAGGCTAGACAGTCGATTGTAAGATTCATATACTTGTACCCTAGCCTTACCCCATTTTCTACCCTTGAATTTTTAATTTCCTTCCGCCATTCTCGGATGACCTTTTCTAAAACACAGTTGAAGAGTAGAGGTGAGAGTCCGTCTCCTTGCCTCACTCCTGTCCTGATTTCAAAGGCATCGGACATCTCTCCTCTAAACTTCACTTTGGAGGTGGTGTTAGTCAGGGTTTGCTGGATAATTGATTGTGTCTTGTTATCTAAGCCAAACTCTTCAAGGATTTGCAATAGGGTGGTTCGATCAATTGAGTCGTACGCTTTTCTAAAATCAACAAAGGTCACCACGAATTCCCTGTTCCTGAGTTTCAGATATGAGAGGATGGACTTCAGATTCATAATCTGCTCAGCACATGACCGTCCCTTTCTGAATCCCCCTTGGTATTCCCCCAGTTGTGGATCGATTTGTTGTTCCACCCTATTTTGTAGAGCTTTTGAGAGGATCTTGTAAGTTATTGACAGAAGAGAGATGCCACGGTAATTGTTCACATCGGTTTTCTCCCCTTTCTTATGTAGTGGATGAATTACGGCAGAGGTCCATCCACTTGGGAGTTTTTCACTCTCCCAGATCTCTTGAATAATTGCAACAAGCTTGTCGATTGCATTTTCCCCTGCATGTTTCCACAGTTCAGCAATTATCAAATCTTCACCCGGTGCCTTGTTGTCTTTCAGCTCTTGGATTATCTTCGTGATTTCAGCCTTTGTAGGTGGGGACGAATCGGGGTGGATGATTGGATTTATTTCATAAACGAAAGGGGTCACTGGAGCCTCACAGTTGAGGAGATTTTCAAAATAACTTGCTAGAATCTGACAATTATCTTTATCATTGTGAGCCAATTTCCCGTTGGAATCTATAAACTGTAGACTTGGGGGGTTGTATTTGTTCAGACTGTGCTTGAAGGTTTTATAGAAGTTACGTGTGTTATTTTTCTGGAAGTCTTGCTCAATCTGTACCAACTGTTCCCTATTAAATGTACGTTTCACGCCACGGATGGTTTTTGATGCAGATTTTCTCGCGTTTAGGAAGTTGACCCTATTCTCTTCATTTTTGTGGCAATTCCATTTCTGCCACGCAACCTGTCTTAGCTGAACTGCTGTATCACATTCATGATCCCACCAAGGATGCTTTCTTGATTTTGTGAGTGGGACAGTCTCCTTTGCAGTTCTGACTATAGCCTCTTGTAATTGTTCCCAATTTTCTGGATTTAAAGTTTCCAACTTGTGGGTGAATTCTTGGTTGCTCCTTAGCTTGTCTCTGTCAAACTTATCAGTTTTTCTTGGTGTAATCTTCTTGTTATTTCTTGGAATTAGTCTAACTTTGATTTGCGAAAGGTAGTGGTCCGAGTCTAAGTTGCCACTTCTCAGAACCTTCACGTTCTGGATCTCTCGTTGCGCTTTCCGTGCAATGGCGACATGATCAATTTGGAATTCACCAAGGTTGGAGTTTGGAGAAATCCAGGTCTTCTGTTTTCTGGGTAGGTGTTTGAACGCCGTTGACTTTAGGACCAGATTGAATGCTCTGCATAACTCCACAAGCCTCTCTCCATTATGATTAGTTCTCCTGTGAGCTGGGTAGTTTCCAATAATCTTCTGATATTTTCGTTCTTTGCCAAGCTGGGCATTGAAGTCCCCTAGGAGAATGATGGTATGTTTGTCAGGTACCTTTGAGAGGATATATTCTAGCTCCTCCCAGAATGCGTCTGTTCCTTCCGGGTCCTTCTTATTCGCCTGATTGATTGGCGCATGTACGTTCACCATTGTATAAACTCTATTTGTACACCGAAAAGAAAGAGTAGAGACTCGGCTGTTAGGGGATGTGAAGTCCACAATCGAACCCAAAATCTTCCTGTTGACAATAAATCCTGTGCCTAAGTGTGGGATGGTTTTTACTACACGTTTACCGGTCTTGCCTTTGAATATTCTATAACCTTGTGACTCGAAGCACTGTTCATCCGTGAATCTTGTTTCCTGAATTGCAGCGATCAATATTATTAATATTATTATTATTATTATTATTATTATTATTGTAATTAACATTATTCTGAGCCTCCGTGGCTTAGGCGGCACCACGCCGGCCTCTCACAGCTGCACAGTAGGTCAAAATCCAAATCTAGGGGGACAAAATTATTTTTACGTTTTAATCATGAATTTAGAGTGAAAGCAACGTATATAATTTGTTTACTTCATAATAAACATCAGTTAAGAACTTTTTTAAGTTACGTCTACACCTGCAAGGAATTGTCTATTCAGTTATCTCTTCAGAACAATTTTCTACCCATAATTTACATTTAACAGTCACAAAGTTCCACTTTTGACATAATCGTCGAACCCAGTGCTTCAAACAGTTGTAAACGTGTGAGATCTGGTTGCGCGGCATCTTCTAAAACGTAAAATAGCTAAGTAAGTTGCAAAAAATCTTATAACAGGAGTAAACTACAAGACTTTATCTACATTTTAACATTAAGTAGAAAGTGACGCAGAGTGACGCGACATACTAAAAATCTAAGTGAAAATATAATTTTAAAAATAATAGTTAAATATTATATAATGTAAATATAGCTAAAATTACATAACATTTACGCCCATTAATAACTGAAACACGTTACAAAGATCATACCTTCAGTTGCATGTTCCATCTTAAAGCATCACACTAACCACAAAGACAACCATACCACAGCCACTTACATTCACCCTAGAATTCAGACTGCTCGAACAGTGGTGACAGATTTACACTAAGATGCGTGTATATCCCTGAATTGTGAGTGGGAATTACTGTATATGAGAATGCTGTAGAAGTAATACATTTTGATTTGTTACTTATGAAAATAAATAATTTTGTCCTCCTAGATTTCGATTTAGACCCAATGTGCGCTGAGTCCATGGTTAAAATCCCGGTTACTCCATGTGAGATTTGTGCTGGACAAAGCGGAGGCAGACAGGTTTTTCTCCGGGTACTCTAGTTTTCCCTGTCACAATTTCATTCCAGCAACACTCTCAACTTTCATTTCATTTCATTTCATCTGTCATTCATTTAATCATTTCCCCAGGGGTGTGCGACAGGCTTCAACAGCCGGCACAGCTCATATCCTCGCCGCTAGATGGGAGCTTCATTCATTCCATTCCCTGGCCCGGTCGGTCGACTGGAAGCAGGCTGTGGATTTTCATTACTAACATTATCATCTACCTCTATGCCCCTCATCTTGAACCTAACGATCACGTGATAGGTCTACCTATGCCTCTCTTACCCTCTATAGTCGAGTGCATTAACCTCACATCACATTACCCCAACGTCAGAGGCACCTCAAACGAACATTTCTGACTTTGCCTGTAAGGCCTATCTCTTCCTTACGAGTACATTCCTGCTAATGATCCCATCTACAGTATTTGTCCCTGAAACCATTCGTGTTACCCACTTATCAGTTACCTCCAGGTTATGTATGAGGTATCATGAATCGACCAAGCTCTCGCTCCCATACAGCAAGGTCGATCTAAAAAAATAAACGAGTTTCGTCACTACTTATTTTCTAGCAGAATATGGTCAACAGTCACTGAGAATTCACTGCATAATAATGTTGTTTGAGTCTTCAGCTTTTTGACTGGTTTGATGCAAAGCTCGATGCCTCCCTGTCCTGAGGTAATCGTTTCATCTCTTCATAGCTAACACTCCTTACATCGGAGGCAATCTGTTTAACATATTCTAACCTTGGTCTATCCCTAGAGTTCTTATCCTTGAAGCCTTCCTTCCAAAACAGCTTGCTATTCCTGGGTGTCTTAGTGCATGTGTACTATCAACCTATCTCTTCTTTTCATTAGCAGTCGCCAGAAACATCCCTCCTCTCCCAATCGTCTTACCTGTTTATTTATTACTCTGCCTACCCATCTGATTTTCATAATTCTCCTGTAACACCACATTTCAAATGCTTGTATTCTCCTCTTTTCTGCTACATCAACAGTCCAAGTTTCAGTACCATAGAGCGTCACTCTCCAGACAAAGGCTTTCAAATATAACTTTCTAATACGTAAATCTATATTTGTAAAAATATTTGTCTATGGTAGGCAATTGGATACACTCTATGTTATAGTAATTCAAGAAATTTTCATTGATATCCATTTGTACGTAATTTTTGACAACATTCATCAGTTTTTACATCTTCAACTTAATTCAAAATTATATTGTTTGAATTCGTTTTTCAAATTTAATGATTTTGTAAGGATATCCATTCATTTATTTACAGTTAAGTAATTTATACTCCAAATATGCAAGAAAAGCATTTCTACAGAAAAGGAATCTGTTGACATCGAATATAGATTTAGGTATTAGGAAGTCATTTTTGAAAGCTTTTGTCTGGAGCTTAGCACTCAATGAAAGTGAAACTTGGACTGTTGGTGCAGCAGAAAAGAGGAGAACTGAAACGTTTGAAATGTGGTGTTACAGGAGAATGATGAAGATCAGATGGGTAGATAGGGTAACAAATGAAGACGTTGACGACTGGGAGAGGAGAGATGTTTTTGGCAACTGCTAATGAAGAGAATAGATAGGTTGGTAGGACAATAACTAAGACACCCAGGAATATCAAGCTTAGCTATGGAAGGAAGGGTCGAGGACAAGAACTGTAGAGGTAGACCAAGGCTAGAATATGTTAAACAGATTGCCTTGGATGTAGGGTGTGATAGCTATGTAGAGATGAGAAGATTAGCTCAAGACAGGGGGATGGAGGGCTGCAACAAACCTGTCGAAAGACTGAAGACTCAAACAACAACAGTTTTAATTAGAATATATTATAAATTTGATTCAAGCAGAAGAAGACTCCATTGAAGGGCTGAAACATGTACAATTTAATAGATGTTTCAAAAATTGTATTGGTAGCCTTGGTAGGCGTCGTATTTTTAAAAAGAAATCTATAAATCAATACGGAAAATATCTTGCATTACCTAGCATGGTAATGTTATTGCTCTAAAAGAAAATATACATAGGTGGTCAAATGATTATGGCCATGATGAATAGAACCAAATTTCTTATAGTAACTTGATTCATAGAAACTCCAACAATGTATAGATTTCCTGTGCCCTGATGAAGAGTATATGTTTTGAGCTGACATGACTGGAAATTAATAATTTACAGTCGATGATTTGCTGTGAAATAATTCGTTCTATTTACGGTGTTCGTATCCCATCACTCTCTTTCAGTAGATCTGTCCGTAGACAGGTTTCAACTGGACGTCCTCCATGTCTGACCTGAGCATCTTCCTTCATTTCCTTATAACTTCTTCCCCTCTTCATATCTGTTAACATTCCAAACCTTCTTCTTCCCCTCCCTCTTTTTCCTTCACCTTTTCCTTTCCATGATTCTTTTTAGTAGACAATTCCCACTTAGTATGTGACCCATCCAAGATGTTTTCCTCTTCTGTATCATCCTCATGAAACTCCTCTCCTCTCCTACCCTTCTTAGCACCTCCTCATTTCTCATTCAATCGATCCATTTCACTTTCTCTGTTCTTCTTCATAACCACATTTCAAAACTTTCCAAATATTTATGTTCTTTCTGTCTGACTGTCCATGTTTCCAAAACATAAGACACCTCACACCACACAAAACATTTTGCAAACCTCTTCCTGAGTTTCATCGGTATACCACACACTACAGATACACTGCTATACACTATTTGTAACAAAAGAAGAAACGACGACAGATTTGGTTTTAGGATAGGGCAAGTTCAGAAATCGTACCGTTTTGCTTTCTTTAAGATTAAGGTCTAATAGAAAATAAGATGACAGTGGTTTATAGTTAAATGCATAAATATGAGTAAATGCATGCAATGTTGGTAAAGGATCTCTTGAAGCACATTTAGTGAATGAAAAAAAATCCACAGCCTGCTTCGAGTCGGCCGACCGGGTCAGGGAATGGAATTAATGAAGGCCCAATCTAGCGGAGAGGATATGAACTGTACCGGCTGCCGAAGCCTGTCGCACTCTCCTGGGGAAATGGTTAAATGAATGACAGATGAAATGATATGACAGTGGAGAGTATAGTTGGAATGAAATTTGTGACAGGGAAACCCGGACTACCCCGAGAAAAACCTGTCTGCCTCCAGCACAAATCTTACATGGAGTGACCGGGATTTGAACTTCGGACCCAGCGGTGAGAGGCCGGCGTGCTGTCGCCTAAGCCATGGAGGCTTAGATTTAGTAAATACATGACAAAATACAACATATGTTAATAATGTTATTGGTTTTACGTCCCTTTTAACTACACTGGCTTTTAGAGACGCCGGGGTGCCGGAATTTTGCCCCGAAGGGGATCTTTAACGTGCCAGTAAATCTACTGACACGGCTCCCTCGCATTTGCGCACCCTCAAATGCCAGCTGACTGCGCCAGGTTTCGAACCTGCAACCTTGGGCTCAGCAAGCGAGAACGTTACCCCTGAGCCACGCAGCCAAAATACAACAAAGAAAGTTCCTGCAGCGGACAATCAGCCTCAAATTAAATACTCCATTCTAATGCATTGTATCTTAATTTGCAATGAAGAATGTGGTCCTATTCAGCTTTTCCATAATAATTTGACCACCTTTGTAACTTATCTGTAACGTCAGTAGGAGGCAAAGGTATATCGGGACCAGGCAATGCTCGTAACGGTTACACAGCGTGATCAGGAAACAGTGCATTCTTTTCCTCTGTCATTCCTTAATAGGTGTTAACTTTTCCTCGTAAGATACATGTGTCATTATCCTGGACAAAGCTGGTTCAAGGCGGACAGCTGGTCTCGACCCTTCCTTGTTGCCTGGAAGCAGACCTCCACCTCCGGCCAGCTGATGTGGTGCTTGGTACTAACGCTGTCTCAGTTTGTATGTATTTTGTCACACGTGTCAAATTGCAATAATTAACAAAAAAAAATACAGTTATAAACAAAACAACAACAACAAACACGAACACAAATAGAAAGGCAATGTTATCTATCCACAACCATCGTGACCTACGGAATTGAGTTCTTTGGGATCTCATGAATAAAAGTAACCTCAATAAAATTGAGAAAGTTAAATCAATTTTCCTCAAGAAAAGTATACACACCATCCAGGCTGACTTATGAGCTTACTAGCGAACCTTTTCTAATAGAACAGCTCCAGATGATGATGATGTTACTACCGTATACAGGAGCCTATCAGGAATTAATGGCCGAACTTAAAGAAAAGCGTGAGGCAATTTCAATGGAAGTTTACGGAACTGAAGCGATGCTGAACCCAGAATGGAAAGGACCAGATTATGAACTGCGTCACACCTGGACACGCTACGCAGTGCACGGATTCCACTTCAGAGTGTGTGAGAGACCAACTTACCACACTCCAGATGAGGAGTGTATTTGTAAGATGTGTGGGAAGCATTGTACAAGATATCATGCACTGTGTTGTGAATGACGGTTATCGCTAAAGATTTTGAGTAGTCACCAAGAAATGTAGATCAGAATCGTGTCTTGTAAATTTGTGGATAGTCAATTTTATGTTTTATTCCTTGCACATTGTACGCCATAAAATTATTATTATAAAACCAAGGTAATGCGGCTAAGGATATCGTTGCAGTGGGCACTTGTTCCCTACAATCCGCAGTCTTTTTTTTCTCTCTCTCAAAGTTCGAACACTGGGCTAATAAACATGGGATGGGTTTTAGGAAAGCCAACGGGCCATTTGCCTAGGAGTACAGCAAGAACATTGAACGTAGCAAAATAAAACAAGATGTTCAGTAAAGAACATATAGCCTACTTTCTCCTAAATGTATGAGTATAGTTATAACTCGTTGTTATTATCAAAGAGTATAATAGAACTATTCTTTGTTGAAGACCTTAGAAACGATTTACCTCTACCAAACGCCACAACCTAGATAAAAACTGCTACCATCATTGAAGAAAGAAAGATAAGAAGTATATCAAGAATGTTATGGATCTGGAGACATAATCGACCGGACTGGCTGCGTGGCTCAGCGGTAACGTTCTCGCTTGCTGGGCCCTAGGTTGCAGGTTCGTATCCTGGCGCAGTCAGCTGGCATTTGAGGGTGCACAAATGCGAGGGAGCCGTGTCAGTACATTTACTGGCACGTTAAAGATCCCCTTCGGGCCAAAATTCCGGCACCCCGGTGTCTCTAAAAGCAGCAATAGTTAAAAGGAATGTAAAACCAATAACATTATTATTATTATTATTATTATTATTACATATACGACCTGCAACATCCAACTTTGAGTTGAGGCATGTCTTTATACGTCTGGTTGTGCATGGCTTTCACAACCCTGATTGAATTAACAAATCTTTCCATGACCCTACAGAGACGTGTGTATACAAACTATGTGGATATTTTCGATTGCTATTTGCCTGAAATAAAAGTAGTAATTAATGACCTGAACTAACACCAACGGCTTGAATTCAGTTACTATGTGAAATCGTTTTGTTCTTTACTTCAAATAACATTTTCAAGTAACGCAAAATAGGCTGTTACAAACCCTTTAAAATAAAAAGTAAAAATGTATCGTAGTAACATCTTGTCATTCTTCAAATTCGATGCGCATAGAATGCCAATGGTATAGTAATCAATGGAGCCCCACGTAGACTAGTCGTGACATCTAGTGGTGAAATATCGAACAATATAATCCTAACAGAGCGAGTGCATTCTAGCGGCCAGAAGAAGAAACTTTTCAATAAAATCTGGAAGTTAATAAGTAGGTCGACGTGCAGTTACCTTTTTGGCAGCTAGATGTCTCGAGTAAATCTGCTGGCGAATTATGTTTTAATTAAATATATATTTTACACCATAATATGCACAATATAACGCTTAATTTTAAAACATCTGAGTCATTACAAAACAATAAACATATAACATTTCAAGCAAAAAACCTAGCTCTGATCGGGTTTGAACCATAGGCATTTGAGCGATAGGCTAACGCTCTACCACTGAGCTAATTGTGTCAACGAATATCGTTCTATATAAACTGACTTACATAGAACTTGTTAGCAAATAATGATTTATACTAAACGATTTCATCACTGGAGTATATTATTTATATATAAAGCATTTCATACAAAGTTTATTTATTTTGTATCAGTACGCTATATTGCATGCAATACTCAAATTAGTGAAATATAAGTCAGGCACAAGATATCCGCTGCCATCTTGTCTTATTACTGAATCAGCTCAGCTTTTTAAAATCACGTCTGCACTATAGTATTACAAAATAAACTTTTAATTTCAAACGTGCCTCTTCCTTTAGAACAGTTAAAACGATTCTCGGCTCGATAATCGGAACTGGTGGGTCCCATGATATGGATTATAAAGTTTGCATAATTCGCACGGCCGCCATCCTGAAATGGTATGGCGGACGATCTTGTAGTTTGGTCACAAGACGCATCCTATACGAAGGTATGTTGTTACCAAATTTGGTGGAGATCGGATGATTTGGTTAGTCGTTATTTGATTTTACGTTTTGAACGTTCAGTTTTAGTAAAGATGGCGGCGATATAAAACATGACACTGAGGTGTCCTTTGCTAGTGCTACCTTTGTACCAAATTTCGTTCAATTCGCATTCACCGTGTTCGAATTGATAGGGGGGGGGGGAGGACAGACATTCAGAGTACACACACTCACACACACACAGACACACACACACACACACAGACTCACACACACATACACACACACACAGACTCACACACACACATACACACACACAGACAGACACACTTTTTTCGCCCTGTGTTGATCTCATAAGTCTACTTTCATTTTTTGCAAAAATCGAAAGTAGGCTAATATATATATTCCAGTACGTCGATTGTGGTTTAATTATAATTTATTGGACAAGTGGATCAGATATTTGCACTGTATTAGCAGAAGGTTGAAACGTTGTGGAAACTCGTGAACATAACTTTGTTTTGGGGGTTACGTAAAAATTAAAAGTAGGCAGTTTAGTTCTTTTTTGGCATTACTTGTTCTCTTTTTTGATTATTTGAATTTCTCGTGATCATGCCCTAATGTGTCCTTTTATTATATTCCAATTGAGCCACTGTGACTACGAGTTGACAATTAATAGGCCTATCATTTTCTGTGTGTTGTTCTTGTTCGTCTGCCAGCTTTGATGTCCTGCCAGTATCTCTTGAGCCCATCACTCAGTGCCTTCTTCCAATCTTCTGAAAGAGGTCCCCTCCGTTTTGTGGGTTCTGCCTCTACCTTAAAACTCCGCTAGATTTTGATGATTTCCCTCAATTCATTCCTGTTCAGAACTTTGTCCTCGAGATTACCGATTTCTGAAAATTCTTTATTACATTCTTGGAACCATGCCAATCTTTTGCCTTTAGTTTCACGAAATTCCAATCTTTCTTTTTCAGTCGATCATTGGACATTATGAAGATGTTTCCATAGAACAACAACCTTTTCTTTTTCATTGTTGACGTGACTGGTTCCATCGTTCTGTTCAACTCTGAATTTGGTTTCAAACTTACGTCTCTGTCAACCCATATGTTGCCTAAAATGTTTCTCAATATCCTGCGTTCTCTTTTAACTAACTGGTCGAATTGTCCCCGTCTGTTCATTGTCAAAGTCTCCGAAGCATATAATCCTTAAGGTTTGACAACCGTGCTGCAGTGTCTTAAATGGCTCCAATGCTTAGCGGCTTCTTGTTATAGTACGTTGATTACTTTCATTTCCATTAATTTTCCAGAGCAATGACCAGGCAATCAGTATATCAACTAAAGCTTTGACTTCTATCGATACGAAGAGCAGTAGATGGATCAGAACCTGTTGCACCAGACAATATTCTAATTATAGATATCTAATGAGTCATACAATTACTATCATAGTTATAATTAATCTCAGTGACAATGCGTGAATAGTGTATAGAAAATGTCTTGCGTTACGACCGCCCACAAGCTGACCAGTTAGCGCCATGTAGGGACAGTCACAGAAGCCGCCAATGCAATGCCTATTACCTGCTTAAGGAAGCACAACACCTGCTCTCAAGATCTCAAACATACTGTATACGCACGTGCAGAATACCAGTAGGTGTACCTACTTCCCTCTTTTGATGTCATAAGGTCACTTCTGATTGTAATGAGGCAGTTCACTTCAAGGATATTGTTTCAGGAAGTACAACAAAGTAATGACAAGACAAATATTTCTCTTGAATTGTTATTTCAATGAAATCCTTTGTTTCCTCTATGCGTTATAGACCAAGTCATGAAAGATTAAAAGGCAGAATGCAACTATGACGACCGTGATTATGTTTTAAAAATGTGGGTTGTGGGGTGTAAGCTCACTGGAGAAAGATTTAGTCACACTACATTGTTCTAATACAGTGCAACGCCACTTTTGGCCTTAATAATCGCCTTGATTTGGCGGGGAATGTGAGTCCACGAGTTTCTGTCGGTAGCCAATCACAGAGGGTTATATCTTCCAGAGCCACCAATATCCTGACATGCTGATGTCTGAGTTTTACCCATCTTACAAATAGTCCCACACATTTTCTATGAAATGAAGATCGGGTGATTTAGTGGGTCAGACTTGGTGCGACAATCTGTCTGCGTGTACGTCGAGCTAGTCAAATAAACATACACCTTCCACATATTTTCTGTGGGATTAAGATCGGGTGATTTACTTGGCCAGTCTAGTTGCAACAGGGTGTCTGTGTGTTCATCGAACTAGTCAAATGTGTATGCAGCTGAAATAGTACCACGCATTTTCTATGGGATTAAGATCGGGTGATTTAGTTGGCCAGTCTATTTGCAACAGGGTGTCTGCGTGTTCATCGAACCAGTCAAATATGCATGCAGCTAGATTAGTACCACAGATTTTCTATGGGATACGGATCGGGAGATTTAGTAGGCCAGTCGAGTTGCGACAGGGTGTCTGAGTGTTCATCGAACCAGTCAAATATGAATGCAGCTGTTGCAAATAGTTCCGCACATTTTCAATGCTATGAAGATCAGGTGATTTAGCGGGCCAGTCTAGGTGAGACAGGGTGTCTGCGTGTTTACTTAACAGTCTAGTCACTAGTTTATTGAACGTTCAAACTTAAAATTGCATTGTGGACATGTTTCGGGTCCAGTAGATCTTTCGTCAGCACAAAAATAACAACCACTTAAACTATAAAACCTAACTCATTGCATAAATATCTTGTAGTTTGAACAATTCATTATTATCATATAGATTATATGTATAACTAAATAGAATTTTAACTTTTTATTTTTTACTAGGCGGTTAAATACACAGTTTTGACTATGAATATAGAACATTATATGCCTGAATGTTTCACTCACAGCCACTCTGAAGGTCCGGGTTATATTTCTGCCTTTGTAAAGAATTGGTTTGAAGCAGTAGCCAAAAATATACCAATTTTAGTTTGCCATTCTGTTGGAATTCGCGTGTGAGTGATGGTAGTAGCCTATTGTGTCATTTTGTACAGTTAATAATAGCCCATTGTGTTAAGTTGTATTACTGTATTAAGTTATTATAAGGCGTGATCTAAAAGTTTCCATTTGAGGGCCGTTCACTCCAGAATCGTTATGGCAATCAGGCAAAATCACCGTGAACATTGAGGCACTCATCCAACCGACGCACCAGGTTGAAGATCCCCGTGTGGTAAAACTCCGTGTGCTGCTGTATGAAGAAGTCCGTAACCGCCTGCTGCACATCCTCGTCCGACAGGAATCGTCGACCCTTCAAGCCCTTTTTAAGGGACCAAAGACGTAATAACCACATGGGAGAGATCAGAACTTATGGCGGATGGTCCAGTGCCTCCCACTTCCATAGGCGTAGCTTCTGCGTTACGATCTTTGCGGTATGGGGACGTGCGTTATCATGAAGCAGCAGCACCCCTTTTTGCAGTTTTCTCGGATATTCCACTTTAATCGCACGCTGTAATTTCTCCAGTGTTGCGCAGTACCGTTCCCCAGTGATGGAGACACCAGTTTCCTTGCAATCAATAAGCAATGGGTCCCGGTAATCAATAACAGGGTGAGCATCACCTTTCCAGTGGATGGTTGGTTCTTGAACTTCTTGGGACGAGGGGACGATGGATGACATCACTGCATTGTCGACGCTTTCGATTCCGGTTCCCAGTGGCGGCGCCAGCTTTCGTCGCCTGCCACAATGCGCTTCAACATTGAAATGCATCAGGTGCTGCAGGCAAACAGCCATCCGGTGTGGTTTTTGTTCGGCATTCAACTCTAGGGATATCCACTAGCTGCAGAACTTCCGGTAGTCTAACTCAAACGGAAACTTTTTGATCAGGCATTTTACTTGGAAGCTGTGGATCATTAATGTCAATACAATGTCAAGGAAATGAAAGGGCAGGATGATTACGCGAATAATGCCTGAAAATTGAACTTCATGATTTTGATAACACCAACTTGTATGGATACCAGATTTCTAACTTTCAGTAACATTTTTTTTTTTGTTGATTGTTGCCGGAATCTCCCGCAATGTATTTTTCTTTATTTCGATCTTCCCCCTCCAGAAGCAAATCCTAGTTACGCCACTGGTTTGAGGTACTATTGTTACAGCAACCCGGCAGTGGTGTGTTGGGGTGCTGCACACCCCTTAGCACATAATTATACTGTATAAATATTCCTAGAATGCGCCTTGCACTGCTTTGTAGTTCCAGGTAGCTGCCAGTTGGTGTCAATAGAGGGCGGTGAGTGTGGTTTCGTAACCTTAGTTGTGCATTTGACTTCGTGAGCTGCAGTGGGAGCTTGCTGGGGTTTAAGAAAAAACCCACACACCACTCCCGTTTCATAAACGGAAGAGGCAAATATATACTTATTAAAATTATATTTTTGTTTCTATGCTTCCTAATATGTAATATTTAGTTCTTAACAATAAATATTGTTATAGATGGATCCTTATGGGCCTCAAGGAGACGGTATGCGAGCACTAATTGATGCTGTACTGGATGAGCCAGTTGATTCTGATTAAGTATTGAACTGCATTGTTGGAGGGTACATAACTGCATTGTTGCCATTTTATATCAATATATAATCAGTTTATGTTGTAGTAATAACATGGAATCCGTTAAAATACAAATTTCAAACGTTAAGTATTTTTCATATATCAAAAACAACAAGGGGTGTACCACACCCCACACACCACTGGCGTATGAATTTCTGACCACACCACTGCCGGGTTAAACGAAGCTCTTGATCACGAAAACATTGATTACTGCTAGTGTAGATGATGAATGCGTTGCCATGAAGGAATGCCATTTAAATAATTCATTCTTTCCATGGATGGAAATGACATATTTCTAACAGGCTACAAATGGCGAACAACATTAATCTGAACACCTGCACTTTGCCAGTGACGTATTTATTCAGCCTTGAACTATCACCGTCAACAGGAATCGAACCCAATGTAATATATTCCAAAGCTCTAAAAAGGTGAGTGAATGTGGAATCTCAAAGGTTATTCAGAAATGTTCTTATAGCGTCATGGCTTTATTTATCACAGTGACTGGTGATCAACAGAATGATTCACTACGCAAAGCAAAGTGTTAGCACTAAGAATTAATATTAGCGGGCCACATGAACTATGGTCTGGAGAAGTTGTACATTTGTGGAGGGGGGATGACAACGTGAAATATGCTGCAAATGTTCCCTAAGCATTTGAAAATTATCACATCTCATACTGTACGTAACCTGATATGAAGGTAGCATCATTGATTACCAAAAGAAAGGGAAGATGTGAGCAATGGAAGTAGGGCACTTGTAATAAAGAGATAAATGCTAAGTTAAAAATAAACTCTTTAGATAAAGCTGTTTGAATCGGCCGACTTAGAAGGGGGATGTAGAAAGAGACAGGCTCTCTCAACCTAGCGCTCGCGAGAACCATGGTGTTCTTTAAATGGAATTTGGTGCTTTCGTCGTACAAGTCAAAAAGTACTCACGAGCACAAGCTACCCTGAGATCCATTCGCCAATTCAAATTCTATTGGTCAAACCAGATTAATAGTGTTTCCATTCAAAGGTTGACAGTCAGAATTTTTATCGTTTTGTGAAATTGTGTTTATAATTTACAGTAAAATAATTGAACATCCTCGTTTTTTGAGTAATACGAAAATGATGATTCCACTCAACTGTCCACACGTAAATGTATCGTATCTGCATGGGTCATGCAAGCAGTTGCAGCATGCCTGGTGAACAGAAAATCCCCAACACTTCTGAGGGATAGACATAGGCAAAGGATAGAGAAGAGTGTGTTTGTGCTTAATTGTTATTATCCTTGTTTCGTTTTAGGCCAACTACTGTCGACCAAAGTATTATGTGCACTCGAGTTTGAAGGTTGTTTGTGAAGTAACCAATAGACCTACATGAAATCCATTAACATCACCATTTTCGTCGTTCTATTTTACGTTATTCATGCAGGTTTGGAATATTTAATTTATATTTTAATATTTTTTATCGCAGTTGGAACACAAAACATTCCAATGTATATTGTGTTAAAATTTGGATTCGATCTGATGACGGGTTTTTGAGATAATAATTCTTAAATGTGACGCATGGTTGAAACACGCTTAAAAACGTGCACTTTCTGTTTTCCAACTGCGATAAAAAATATTAAAATATAAATTTAAAAATCCAAACCTACATGAATTAACGTAAAATAGAACGACGAAAATGTTGATGGTATTGGATTTTATTTAGGTCTATTGGTTACTTAACAAACAACCTTCAAACTCGAGTACACATAATACTTTGGTCGACAGTAAGGACCTTGTTCAACTGTTTCATTTGAGCTTTAATAATTGCCCAGTATTCTTTCATTCGTAGACGGTGTTGTTCTTTATGTTCCTTTCTCTCGTTTGTCCACGCC
Source organism: Meconema thalassinum (assembly GCA_946902985.2). Classification (NCBI taxonomy): domain Eukaryota; kingdom Metazoa; phylum Arthropoda; class Insecta; order Orthoptera; family Tettigoniidae; genus Meconema; species Meconema thalassinum. The sequence goes on along the minus strand of OX336394.1, from coordinate 355,887,143 downwards.
TTTCCTGTCTCTAATGTTCGAAGACTGACTAGAGAACGCACGTCATGGTGCCCCGTATCCCCTACATGAAAACCTTGATTTACGAGACCCCTGGGGAATCCGAGGAAGACCTACTGGCACGAGTTATGGCTGTGGCAGATGTTGGAGGACCAGGGATAGGTGATCGTGTGTACCAGAACATGGTATGGAGGTACCGTGTCCGTGTTGACGTCAGTGGTCATCACATCGAGCCCCGCCTCTAATTGGATTCAGACGACAAGCAGCACGAGTCGGACAGAGCGCCGAAAATGCGGGAGATTAGAACGTGTGCTGTTTTTTTTTTTTTTTTTTTTGCGGGAAGACGGTACGTTTCCGGACACAAATTCCTAAGCTAAACGTAACCATCTTGGTTGTCATTACAAGCCCTCAAAGTCTGTAATGGGAGTTTAGAACCACCCCGTATATTCTTAAACATAGTACAAAGAATGTCAATAATTTACTAATTGGTTTGCATTAATTAGTGATAAGCTTGCCACGGTGGGTGAGTGGATATCGTGTCGGTCTACTAACCCCAAGATTGCAGGTTCGCTCCTGACCATGGTAAGTGATTTTTGAATGGCGGCAAAACTACGATACGCATATCATACGATGTTGGCATGTCAAAGAACCCATTTGAATTCAGTAGGCCGAGTTATGGCTAAATTAATCTCGGGAGTTTCCGCCAAAACAAAGTTCCTCATTTCTCTACTAGAAAGCGCTATAGTGTTCAAGGAGGTTAGATATCTAACATCTAACCTCCTTGACTTTCATAGTCAAGGAACAACGAAATTCGACATGCAAGCTACCCTCTGGGTGTTAAATAACAATGCTTGCACCCGGCACCCGAGGCCATACGATATTATTACTATTTAATGTGTGATTTTTAATAATTATATGTATTGTAATTTTATTTTTCTTGTTAATATACATATTACAAATTGAGACCCATGATTGAAATTCTATATAATTCAAATTATTAGAAAGTATAAGAACTACGTCCAGAAAAATTATCAAGGTGTTCGACCCATTGGTTACTAAGAAAAAGTACTTTATATCTCAGAAAAACAAATATGCAGAAAAATGCAAAAAACAAACAAGCTGTGCGTCATAATGATCTCTGTTTTTGAATCTTACCACTTGTGTTACATTTCACTTGCATAGAATCACCATATTGTCCTTTCTCACAATCCTCTCTGAGCTCATGTAGTTGTCTATTCTAATTCTCTCGTTTAATTACGTAATATTTACAAAATATGGCATGAAATGGCACCAGTTAGTGCCGAGTTCAGATGGTCAAAATTACACGAATATACTGAGATATCAGTTTCAAATTACATACACTGGTGAATTACACCCTGCTAAGTACAATCAGTATCAAAACATAAATTTGTATTATATTTTAGAATTTCCCGGTCAACGCCACTTCGTTCAAAATCCTATTCGCAGTTACAATTGCACACACTAGTACAGCCATCACAACGACACAGGTTATCCGACCGTTTCAACACACACAAATGAACGGGGATATATGACCAAAATGCACAAGCCCTTAAATTAAATAATACCAACAACAGCAACGTGTGCGTTAGATGGAAATCTTTAAGGCTTTAAGGTTGCGGTGCCCATGTCTGGTTAACCGCGTTGCACTATAATGGTTCTGTGTACCGAAGCGATTAACGCTAGCAATGTAAACGAATGGGTCTTCCAGGTTCACGAAAGTCTTCTGATGCTTCAACAAAATAAACTAAAAAAAAAAAAAATTAACACCAGTCTCAAGAGACTGTGGATGTATTAATCTGCGGTAGATCCTCGTTATCGATAAGCCTATCGAATTTCTGAAAATGAACTAATAATGTTGTTAATATAATTGCTTCTATCATCCAAAGCAAATAATTTAAGGGAGATTATTTTATTTCCCAAAACTGTAGTGCCGGTATACATTTTTGAATATGAACTTTCACCTCCATTAGTTCGAATTCCACGTAAATAGGCATTCCCGCTGCCTATGATCGCGAGATCAATAGGGTCACGTGAAATAAGCTTCTTTCGATAGTATAGCCTACTTCAGCCTAATAAGTGCCCAGGCACTTGAAGCAATGTTGTACTTGGTGACTTAAACGGTTGAATCATTTGTCCTTTTATGCAAATTTCGAATTAATTCTGCACTAGTAGGATTCAGTGAACTACGCCATTTTAAACACCTGGGTTTGACAAGAGTTTAGTGCTTTTCAGTCGGTCAACACGAATGTACCCAAAAGAGATGGGTTATGCCCTAATCCTGAAATAAATTACTTGAGATTAATAAAACACTAGGATGACCAGTTTCGATCGTCAAGCGATCATCATCAGATCCATTACACTTAGGCTACAAAATCTATGTTTGAAATACAGGTGAACATATTTACAATATGTACAATTATTTAGTTGCAGTATTGGTACTGCAACTGTCAGTGTATGCTAAATGCAGTATATATGTTAGGTGAAATGCTAAATGGTCATAGCTATCCGTACATTGTACTTTAGAGAGATTATATGGTTGTAAACTATGGTTAAACTATAAAATTATAGGCTAACTACTTATCTGATTGTCTTCCGTACAACAGCTACTCGCAGTTTTCGTGCTCACTGGAACTCACTGTGCGGTCGACTGCGGTGGTTATCTTAACGACTGTTTTTTCCCTGCTTTCTCCCCCTTGCCCCTACGTGCTGTGGGGAGTGATAGCGATGTGTTTATGTGAGGTGTTGCCAACCTAGATAAGATGTATGTTATTGAATGAGGTGGGTCTACAACTATTAAAGACCGTGGATTAGCCCTCGCCACGCGTGGAGCATAACCCATTCAAACTAACCGTTGACGGTCTTATGAGGACGTCCCGGCACCTTTAATACTGCCGCGAATATGGGCCTTGGTTTATTGCAGAAGAAAAGTACATCGTACACCTGATCCAGATAACATTTACCTATTAAAACCCTCTAATTTCCCCCCTTTTTTATCTAGCTTGTCTGTGTCACTAAATTGTGTTTTGTTTCCGACAGGGTGTGTTTTTTAGTAGCGTGAAGAGGGGTGAGCTCTCCATGAACGTGTGTTCATTTAGATTGTTGGGATTGCTTCGTTTGGCTAGGTGTATCTCGATTGCTTCCTTTATGTCAAGAGCTCTGCCTTTCGATTCGTGATGGATTATTTTAAGGTCCGACTCTATGTTGGTAAAGCTGTGCCCTGCGTCACACATATGTTCGCACACGGCTGAATGTGTTCCGTATCTTATCGCATTCCTATGTTCATTATAACGTGTGTCTACTCGCCTTCCACTCTGCCCGATGTAATTAGCTTGACAATCGGTGTCTTGGCACGTTATAGAATATACCCCTGACCTTGAATACGGGTCACGTTTATTTAGATTACTATTTAGGAGGTGCCTAGCGGTTGTGTTTTTCGTCGTGAAAGCTATCTTTATGCCTTGCTTTTTGAATAGGTTCGTGATTTTATATGTATTCGCATTCACATAGTTGAAACGCGCAAATTTTTTCTCATTACTGTCCGGTTTGGGAATCGTTTTATCTTTATTTTTATGTTTGGCTATAATTTGATTTATTTTGCTTGGCGAGAAGTTGTTTTCCTTTGCTATTTGCATAATAGTTCTTATTTCCTAATTATAGTTGTCTTTTGACATGGGTATGTTTAAAGCCCTGTGCACCATTGAATTGAAACCCGCTAGTTTGTGCGTACTGGGGTGATTAGACTGATTGTCGATTGCATGCGAGGTTTGTGTTGTCTTTACGTTCAATAGTTATATCGAGATAATTTATTTTCCGGTCTATTTCGGATTCCTTAGTGAATTTGATAGAGTGGTGAAGGCTATTAATGGATTGGAGAATTGTTTCTTCGCTTGTTAGTTCAGTATCGTAGATGCAAATTTAATAGGTAAATGTTATCTGGATCAGGTGTACGATGTACTTTTCTTCTGCAATAAACCAAGGCCCATATTCGCGGCAGTATTAAAGGTGCCGGGACGTCCTCATAAGACCGTCAACGCTTAGTTCGAATGGGTTATGCTCCACGCGTGGCGAGGGCTAATCCACGGTCTTTAATAGTTGTAGACCCACCTCATTCAATAACATACATCTTATCTAGGTTGGCAACACCTCACATAAACACATCGCTATCACTCCCCACAGCACGTAGGGGCAAGGGGGAGAAAGCAGGGAAAAACCAGTCGTTAAGATAACCACCGCAGTCGACCGCACAGTGAGTTCCAGTGAGCACGAAAACTGCGAGTAGCTGTTGTACGGAAGACAATCAGATAAGTAGTTAGCCTATAATTTTATAGTTTAACCATAGTTTGCAACCATATAATCTCTCTAAAGTACAATCTAGGGATAGCTATCACCATTTAGCATTTCACCTAACATATATACTGCATTTAACATACACTGACAGTTGCAGTACCAATACTGCAACTAAATAATTGTACATATTGTAAATATTTTCACCTGTATTTCAAACATAGATTTTGTAGCCTAGGTGTAATGGATCTGATGATGATCGCTTGACGATCGAAACTGGTCATCCTAGTGTTTTATTAATCTCATGTAATTTATTTCAGGATTAGGGCATAACCCATCTCTTTTGGGTACATTCGTGTTGACCGACTGAAAAGCACTAAACTCTTGTTTACTAAGGCAACACTGAAAATATGGCTTCAAACACCACAATGTTCACGGCTAGTCAGGCAAATCGTGAAGCCAAGAAATTCAAATCACTCAGGCTTAAACTCATGAATTTAGACAAGTCAATTTGGTTCATCAAAAAATGTATAGAACTAAACCTCACCCCTAAATACGTACCAATTAAAACCGTACCGAACACACCAGCCTCGATCATTTCAACCAAACAAGCCAAAGCGCTTTGGATAAAAAACGAATTAAGATTTGCATACATAAGAAAGCAAAAAATTAACCAACAATTGTACGACATTCAATTGCAACTAAATAATTTCTGGCACGCAGCCCAATGGGACAGCTTCACCGAGTACCTACATGACACCATCAAAATCAGAGCAACGAGGAAGCACGAAACGCTAGAAAATAAATTAAGAAAACTAGGAGAAACACAGAACCATCAATCTAACGAACAACACACGAATTACAATGAATTCAATTTCCACAGCAGAGTAAACAACAGAACGAACGTAACCTTTTCTCAAGGTGAAATGAATATGTTAGACAAAGGTTTGAAATACAACTGCACAGACGCACACACGAACCACAATATAAAACAGTTAATCACAGATATTGAGATAGCCAGTCACAAGCTCCCAGCAGAAGACAGGGAATTTCCCAAAAATCTCGCCACCAACGAAGCCAAAAAAATCCTCAAACGAGAGGGCGATAGCAATAACATTCAAAACAACAAACAACTCAAAGAAATAAAGTCGTTGAAACAAAAAATAAAAGAACATGACTTAATCATCACAAAAGCAGATAAGGGAAACACTACAGTAATTTTGAACAAAACAGAATACATTGAAAAAACAGTCGAATTCCTAAACAACAACGAAATCAAGAAATTAACAAAAGACCCCACCAACAAATTCCAAAAACAAATAAAAAGTGCGCTAAAAGAAACAGAATACATACTGACCAAAGCCGAAAAATCAAAACTAATAAACACGAACCCGAAAATACCATCATTGAGGGGACAACCAAAAATACACAAAAAGGAATGCCCAATGAGACCAATAGTCAATTGTAGGAATGCCCCTAATTACAAAATCAGCAAAGAGTTACTAAAAATCTTAAAATGCCGTCTTTTCAACGACAAAAACAACTCTGTAAAGAACACAACAGAACTAGTAACAGCATTGAACACCCTACAAATGAAACCTAGCTTCAGGCTAGTATCCTTCGACGTAACTATCATATACACCAATATTCCGATTATTGAAGCAATCAACACTATCGAAGCTAACTTAAAATCCAACAATTCGGTAAAAGAAATTGAAGAGATTGTGAGATTACTGAGGGTCGTTCTCACCCAAAACGTGTTTCAATTCGACAATAAAATATACACACAGAGAGAAGGCCTAGCAATGGGATCGCCACTAAGTGGGTTAATCGCTGACATCTTCATCAATGCACTAGAAAATGCGTTCATAGAAAAGACTTCAACAAAGGGAATAGTAATATGGAAAAGATACGTAGATGATGTAATTTGCATCTACGATACTGAACTAACAAGTGAAGAAACAATTCTCCAATCCATTAATAGCCTTCACCACTCTATCAAATTCACTAAGGAATCCGAAATAGACCGGAAAATAAATTATCTCGATATAACTATTGAACGTAAAGACAACGACCTTTCATATTCCATATTCCGGAAAGCAACACAAACCTAGCATGCAATCGACAATCAGTCTAATCACCCCAGTACGCACAAAGTAGCGGTTTCAATTCAATGGTGCACAGGGCTTTAAACATACCCATGTCAAAAGACAACTATAATAAGGAAATAAGAACTATTATACAAATAGCAAAGGAAAACAACTTCTCGCCAAGCAAAATAAATCAAATTATAGCCAAACATAAAAATAAAGATAAAACGATTCCCAAACCGGACAGTAATGAGAAAAAATTTGCGCGTTTCAACTATGTGAATGCGAATACATATAAAATCACTAACCTATTCAAAAAGCAAGGCATAAAGATAGCTTTCACGACGAAAAACACAACCGCTAGGCACCTCCTAAATAGTAATCTAAATAAACGTGACCCGTATTCAAGGTCAGGGGTATATTCTATAACGTGCCAAGACACCGATTGTCAAGCTAATTACATCGGGCAGAGTGGAAGGCGAGTAGACACACGTTATAATGAACATAGGAATGCGATAAGATACGGAACACATTCAGCCGTGTGCGAACATATGTGTGACGCAGGGCACAGCTTTACCAACATAGAGTCGGACCTTAAAATAATCCATCACGAATCGAAAGGCAGAGCTCTTGACATAAAGGAAGCAATCGAGATACACCTAGCCAAACGAAACAATCCCAACGATCTAAATGAACACACGTTCATGGAGAGCTCACCCCTCTTCACGCCACTAAAAAACACACCCTGTCGGAAACAAAACACAATTTAGCGACACAGCCAAGCTAGATAGAAAAAAGGGGGGAAATTAGGGGTTTTTTAATAGGTAAATGTTATCTGGATCAGGTGTTCGATGTACTTTTCTTCTGCAATAAACCAAGGCCCATATTCGCGGCAGTATTAAAGGTGCCGGGACGTCCTCATAAGACCGTCAACGCTTAGTTCGAATGGGTTATGCTCCACGCGTGGCGAGGGCTAATCCACGGTCTTTAATAGTTGTAGACCCACCTCATTCAATAACATACATCTTATCTAGGTTGGCAACACCTCACATAAGCACATCGCTATCACTCCCCACAGCACGTAGGGGCAAGGGGGAGAAAGCAGGGAAAAACCAGTCGTTAAGATAACCACCGCAGTCGACCGCACAGTGGGTTCCAGTGAGCACGAAAACTGCGAGTAGCTGTTATACGGAAGACAATCAGATAAGTAGTTAGCCTATAATTTTATAGTTTAACCATAGTTTACAACCATATAATCTCTCTAAAGTACAATGTACGGATAGCTATGACCATTTAGCATTTCACCTAACATATATACTGCATTTAGCATATACTGACAGTTGCAGTACCAATACTGCAACTAAATAATTGTACATATTGTAAATATTTTCACCTGTATTTCAAACATAGATTTTGTAGCCTAAGTGTAATGGATCTGATGATGATCGCTTGACGATCGAAACTGGTCATCCTAGTGTTTTATTAATATCATGTAATTTATTTCAGGATTAGGGCATAACCCATCTCTTTTGGGTACATTCGTGTTGACCGACTGAAAAGCACTAAACTCTTGTTTACTAAGGCAACACTGAAAATATGGCTTCAAACACCACAACCTGGGTTTGATGTATTGCTCAATCAAGGACAATTTTCCAACTAAAGCTATCTATCGCGTGATACTTCCGTCTTCCTTGGCCTTGTGTTGCCGCTTTGAGAATCCACGCACGACAGTTGTATCAGATGACACATTCTTGGAAAATGGAACAGGTATTAGAATTTATTAACTATCTGATTCTTTATCAAAGAATGTTATCATTCAGGAAGCCTCTACCAATTGGGATGAACTGATAATATCATCGTTCAGTTAGTGACTTTACCGGAAACATTGTTTACCATCTCTGATGACCTTGCATGTAAGGTGGAGAGTAGCTGCCTGCTGTGCCCAAGGTTTCGATGTTGAATCCTGCCGCAGTCTGGTAGTACTGTACAGTATATGAGGGTATATATACAGAGACTACCACAAACCATATCACCCTGGACAGACTGCAAAGAAAGGCAGACATGGGAATAAAATTAATGCTTAAAAATGTGTGCAGCTTTTCACGTAATCAATACTTTTAGAGGTAATAAACGTTTAACTTTTATCGTTAAGATATCTATAATGAGGCATTGATACAACTCACTAAATCGCTGGCCAGTGCATACTGACTGTGCTGAGAGACAGTGTTATAGTCTTATTATATATACCTAATGTGATTCGCTGGGGTCATCAAGGACCACGTTAAGTCTTGTTGCATTTGACACTGAACTTGGCCCTCTTCAGAGCCCAGATCTCCCTCATTCTTTGTGAATGGGCCTGCTTACGCTCCTCAGTCCAAGGGGCACCGTGTCTTCTCTTCGGTTGCCCATCTTGGATTAGCCCGTTCGTCAATATTTTCTTGCTGAAGAGATCTGCGTTAAGGGCGTCTTCAGCTGAGATATGTAGCATTTGCAGGTCTTCTTTGGTATTTCTTAACCGGGGAATCTTCTTCTTATTATGATTTCATTCTCTTGTGCGCGAGAGTAGGCACACATCTCAACAAAGAAACGTTTGTGCCAAATTGGAATGCAAATATACTAGTGAATATACAGAGCCTACCGATAGTTTAAGACCACTAGCGTATTTTAAACGGTGTCCTGTAAATCGCGCCCACCATGGTCACTACTTGGAGTATTTTGGGCTGACGCGGAACTACTCCGGCACTCGAAGAAATTTAAAATGGTCTAGACATTCCTTCTTCCGCCCCAAATATGCCGGATGTGCCGATGGCCGAAACAGATTTAACCTAGGTTAATGATTTAAAATACCCCCGTTGCAGCAAACTTGCGTACTCAGCAAATTTCTTTTACAAAGTCACTGCTATCTGCAGTAGATACCTTCTCCTTCGTGACTGATTCCTTTGTTATCACTTTTCTCTTCTTTTTTGTGTGTTTCTGCTGTAGGCCTTAAAGGCCCATAAGTGCAATAAATGATGATGATGATGATGATGATGATGATGATGATGATGATGATGATGATGATGAAAGTCACTCATAGTTAGTTCTTCAGCCGGAAGAGCAAATTCTTGGGATGATTTGGGTTCCTTCTGGTTTCCTTGAGATTTGGCCCGATGGTTGTATAAAGTCCTCTTAATTACTAGTTGTTCCGTCATTTCCGTAACAAAATTATAACCTCTATTAAGTAGTGAACCCATGTACCATTGGTTCAAGGGGTCGAATCCATGTTTTATTGGTAAAAGAAGAGAGGAAAAATACAGTCCTTAGAATGACTTAGAAAGATTTTATGCAAGAGGACTGGTACAACGTGGCGCAATAATAATGAGACCAGGTGGCCCCTGGCAATGATATCATGCGTGACGCACCGATAGGGAGCCGATCATAACTATTAATAGAACGATAAAAACTTTCCGCTGTGTGTAAGCGAGAAGAGGTTTCGGAAATTGATCTTACGCAGCAATAAAATGGCATCCTCGCAGTTGTGCAAGAAGAGGAATAATTAGATTTAAGCCATTTGCGAGAATATAATTAACAAAAGAAATACATCATCGTGAATCATTTTGGAATAGAGATTTTTGTGTGGGGAAAAGGGTTATAATAATTGCACAGGAAAGAAGTGCAAACGCAACATTACGTAGTTAAAAGTTCCCCGAGACCAGAGGTGGTAGGGATTAAAAATAAACCTCAACACCCACGTACCTGAAGAGCAAATTTTATTTAATATCTTGGAATTGTACGATCGATTTTCATGTGCAAAGAGGTCAGTTTACGTTTAGAAAACGAGCTTTCCAGAGATATAAGTTTCAAAAGTATGCGACTATTGCTTCAAAAGTTAGTAATGAAAAAGACGAGGACTTTATCTTTTTGTCGCCGATTTGTATAAAAGCCCTGGCAGAGCCAGGCTAATCATGCAGTTTCGTCCGTCCAGAGGACGTGACGCTACATCACATCGTAAATGCAGTATTTACCAGACCTTGAGAGGTCGTGATACGCTGTATCACCAACGAGCACCCCGTAGGGGAGTGGTCGAGAAGTATCGTCATTAGTATCGCCGTGTGAAGACATAGTAAAATCCTAGTAAAGGATTTATTTCAGTAAGCATCAGTCCTTATAGCGCAAGTTCAGTATTACAGTCAAAGTTAGGCTGCCAACTGGAAGAAAGAACAGGCGATAGGTCTTCGAATAATAGTTCAGTTAAAGGACATAAAGTATCGTAACATTTCGAAGTACCAACGGAAGTGAAACAAACATTTCTATCAAAGTTAAGGAACCCGATCAGGGTCGAACGAAATAAGTAACGCCTAGTGTGCCGAAAAGATAGGGACTAGAGCGCAGACCAATAAGAATTGAGAATTTAATCCAAGGCGCTGTCTAAAGGAGACAAACGAACAGTAAAAAGCAATAAGCTAAGAATTGAAGGAATTGCAGAAAATGCTAGGGAATTATTAAGGTCACCGATAAAGTATTCGAGAGGCCGTAAACAGGACAGACTTTAGCTAGACAAACTAAATAGTGTCTAGGAAGAAACGACATCGAGCTAGTAAAATAGAAGCCGATAGTCAGAAACCGGATCTGAAGAATAGCCGTTCCAGGGAGGGGTAGATTGATCGAGACTTTCATCATCTTGCCAGATTAGGGAGCCGACGTCTAAGAGTGTCACCCTTGGAAACGGGGAAGAAAGAAATCACGCGTGTAAGGCAAAAATCAAAGCCTAAGTGATTAAAAGCAGTGTAAAGTAAATATAGTGAAATTTGATTTAGTGTAATAATTTTAGTGAATTTATTTGTGTATGATAATCGAATACAAAATGGTATTCAATATTTTACAAGTGTTTAAGGTAAATAATGTGTATGTGTTTAAAGAAGTGTCATTGTGTGAAATGGTATCAATGAAGATGGCTTAAATGCAGTGAGTGGGCAAAAATGAAACATCGCTGGAGAATTCGGTCGATGACCGTAAAATCATGTGAGTAACCATTTCATTATGTTATGTGTTGGGGAAGGTTTGCGTACAATCCACATGAGAAAGAAGGAATAGGGATGTTTGAATAACAAATAAAAGAATATAGCGCGATCTGAACGATTAAATTTGAGAAAATATAAAATAATTATGTGAAATAAATAAATAAATCTCTTGGGGGAAATGTATGAAATAAAATATCAGTGTAGTTGATAAATGATTTAAATATGTGAAAGCAAGCGTGATAATAATAATAATAATGATATAAATGAATGAAGATTATGATGAATTATATGAAAAGTAGTAGCTTCCGAGCTCCTTTAAATGAATTAATACATGTAATGAAAACATGTTCTTAAGGTAAAGCGATTATTGTCAAGGGAGAGGATTAAAATAGAATTGAGATGTACAATAAAATGTTGATTTTGAATTTATCAGTTCGTTGAAGGCAACTTGGCTCATAAATGTATAAGCGCCATGTAGCGCATTGAAGTAATTTGTCACGCTAGGAATGCGTTGAAAAACTCGGTAACACTAATTATGATGGGCAGTTGGTCGGGGTAATTGAACTATGGTAAGTCCTCTAAATAGTGATGTGATCACGAGGCCGTGTGTGTATTGTATTAAAAGGGTGCTAATTATGAGCGCTGGTTTAGGCAAAAGGCCGCCCTAAGTCGCTAATGTTATAAGTCCTCCAGTGTGGGATATGGTTCCCGAGGCATTTGAAAGGATCGAACTCAGATTCGTCCATATTTAAGCCCCTGAATATTTGTTGTTGTATTGAGGACACTTCATAATTAATAAATGCCGAGGTTAAGAGAATAGGTCTGTTGAACCTAAATATGTTGTTATAAAAAGTAGTATGAAAGCCTTGCCTGTTCAAAGAACTGCATTTAAGAACAGCTGTTAAAAGCTGAGGATAGCCCGTCTCTCGTGAGCGAGACCGTGAAGTTCCTGCTCCCGGCAATAAATCACGCTAAGTAGCCAAGGCCAGACCCTTACCATTAACGTGTTGTGGTAGGTCTAAGAGCCGTCTGTTTGAAGTTATAGTACACAAGAGTGTTTAGAGTTTGTTTTAACGACCCGGTCTTCGAACAGAGGTTCTTTTAGATGAATGTTACCGCTTGCAAAGTTCAGATCGTTGCTTTCTTATGATATAATGGTATTTTAAGACAAATAAATATAAATCCCTAATGTTATGATTATATGATGTAGTGATTCACGAGTTTTAGTGAAGACAATTAGATTCTGGGAGTGATCTTAATTTTTGACTTGTTCAAGTAGTCTTCTGTAGCTCGGGAGTGCGCAAATGTTTCCCAATCACGGTAGTGAATTGTTGACTTGAGAGAGAGATGGTAACCTAAGAGCATTGTGGGAGCCCAAAATTTTAAGTAAATGAGTAACAGTACTTTGTTAAATTATATATTTTTGATTAGAAGATATACTCATGTAATAGGAAGTGATGTGTTGTAAATGGATAACACAGTATGTGTAAAAAGTATCGAGCCTATTGGAGCTCTTGATCTTATGGAATTTCAAAAGGACACTATATGGAAGTGAAAATTGATAGAGGTTTGTTGGTTTATGGAAAGCCATTTAGTATGATTTAATATTTGTTTAAATATGATTTCCTTGTTCACTCTGAACAAGTATGAATTAAAGGGTCAGTATTTTATTTGTTTAATTTTTGTAGCGCCATATATTTGAGTAATTAAATGTTTTTATAGTAGGAGTTGATTTTGTTTATTTTTTTGAAGTGTATCCTCTATTTAATCCAAAGTGTGTGAGTCACAGAGTGGGAGAACATACCATGAACCCCGATACTCCCGATTGAGCATTGCTGGCAAACTGTGATTTACATATTTCATGCTGAATGGGCACAGTAGGTCACCTAACTCCTATCAATATGTGTATATTCGTATTTTACAAATCGAGAATCTTCCTCTCGTGCTCTCTTTTTCGCCTTGCTTAGAGTCTTCTATACTTCTAGGCAAGCGTCATCCGGAGGTCCGCAATGATGGTCGTTTGAAGTAAGTACGTTGGAGTCTTTGGTCTTAAGTATTATTAAAAGCTCCATATATGAACTTATGTGCATAGCCTTTATCAACATACAAAATTTCAATTTGATTGCTGTCATAGATTAACAGATATTGAGAACCGTCTAAATATTGCGGAAGGTCACCATGTTGGATTTTAATATATGTAGGCCATAGAGTTATGAACTATTAGATGAGGATTATTGCGTAGGTTCATTATTCAAACGTTGACTTCGATCGCATGATTAGGACACAAGAAATAAAAACCTAATTTTAAAATTTGGTGCAGCCGCCATTTTGAGGTTATGTTAACAATTGAACTAAATTAGATGTCAGTGCATACAATGTGTATAAAAATTTGCTGTACCAAGTTTCACTGCGTTCGGATGGTTAAATCGTGAGCAAAATCTATTTAAATGTTTGAACTTCGCTTGGCCGCCATGTTCGCTTTTAAGTTAACAGGCTTTTGAAACTCAAGCTTTAAGTTCCTGGGTGACAGGCGCGGATCTAGAGTTTAGCTTTGGGGGGTTGTCACAGAATCGAAATTGTTAAGAAACATGGTATCACTAACAACGCAATCACAAAATAACTAAACGTACAAAACCAGACCATTTTTTTTTGCAAGCTACATGGATAGAAATTTGATGCGTTTAGCACACCTAAAATATTCGCACAAATTGCAACGGCGTGTTTTGCGACTTTTACATCGAGCTTCGAGAAAAGTATCAAGGTACGTTACAGTTTCGGCAAGTCGAGTTGGTACCGACAAAGGGAGAAAGTCACAGCTTAAATTGCCAACCAAGCTTGCAGTTTGGACGTCGGAAAAACTTTTTGGTGCGAAAAAAATCCCCAAATTCCTATCCGTGCATTGCTGCACATTCATCGTGACATCACTATAGACATCGATTCGGTAATCACAAGGTTTGATAAACAAAATAGACGAGTTGATTTTGTTATATAATCCGACGATGCAGGAACACTACAGTCACATTTGTGGATTTCAAAAAGGCTTACGATTCGGTTGACAGACAAACCTTGTTTAACAGACTAGAAGAATTAGGAGTTGACAGGAAGACGAGGGCCATCATCCAGGAAACATTATTGGGAACTACCTCAAAGGTGAAATTCATGGGAGAAATCTCTAACTCTTTTGCAATACATACTGGAGTTCGACAAGGGGATGGTTTATCACCACTCTTGTTCAACATCGTACTGGACAAAATCATCACAGAATGGGAAAAGCATGTGAAAGGTATCCAAATTGGAAAGGAGAAAGGGAAAAGAGTCACTGTGAAATGCTTGGCCTTTGCAGATGATCTGGCCATCTTAACAAACAACAAGGATGAAGCCATATTAGCGCTAGAGAAACTACATGAAATCTCCAGTAAAACGGGACTTGTTATTTCCTATGAAAAAACACAGTATATGGATACCAAATCAACAGGAAACATCGCCTTGCGAACGCAATATGGAAAAATCTCGCAGGTCACTCACTTCAAATATTTAGGAGAAGCCATCCAACCCACAGGATTGAACACAATTTCTAATGCAGATAGAATAGTAAAATTGCAGAAGGCGTACAAGCTGACATGGAATCATTATAACAAAAGAGCAGTATCTCGCAATGCAAAATTGCGCCATTATAACACAGTTGTCTTGCCTGAAGCCTTGTACGCGGCAGAAACAACCGTCATTAGAGGAATGACAAGAATTCATGATATTGAGAAACAGGAACGAAAAATTCTTAGGAAAATCCATGGCGCTGTTTTCCGTAATGGAATTTGGGTCAGGAGACCAACAAAGGAACTTTATGAAAATACAGACACCATTGTAGATAAATTTAGGAAGAGACGTCTGCAGTTCTATGGACACATATATAGGATGGATGAGAACAGACTCACTAAGAAGATTTTCAATATCGTGAATGCAAGTAAATTAAAGACCAGTTGGATTAAAGAAGTACATGAAGACATGGAATTACTTAAAATCTCTGAAGACGACATTAAGGACAGAGAACAATTTAGAAATAAAATCAGAAACACGAAAATTGTACAAGTTTCAAGGAAAGATACATCAGGGAAAAAATGGACAGAGGAAAGGAAGAAAAAGCACAGTGAACTAATGAAGAGGTTTTGGGAAGAAAAGAAGAGAGGAAAAGGAAGTGAAGCTGTGATTGGCTCAAGTTCTCACGCTCTCCTGAAGGGGAATAATCGGAAATAATAATAATAATAGTTTTTATAGAACAGGTATGAAGTTGTAAATATGTACAGTTGCAACAGAACTTAATAATTGCAATAAAGATATTTTCAGTACCGTATTGAATAAAATGAAGAAAAAAACCGTTTTCAGTTAAAATTCGTTAAGTTCGTTCGTTGAGTTCGCAAAAAAAAATTGTCTCCGTTTGGGGGAGGAGTCATGATCCCCGTGACCCCCTCCCTTGAATCCGCGCCTGCTGGGTGAAATCATGCAGTTAAAACTAGTGAAAGGGAGGCCAATAATACCAGACGGGAGAGGATGGCTGCGGCTTTCCGCAGAACATACACTTTATACAGGGTCATCGAAAAATAATGCCAACATTTTAAAAAATTATAGCACCGAAACCCTTTATGTTAAACGTGTAATTCTTTCACTCAACGCTAGCTGGTTAAATTAAGTTTTGTTGTGGGGTGGGCGTGACCTTGCTATGCGCTCACTAGATGCGCAGTAGCCAAGGTCGGCCGGGGGCGCGCCATAACTGCACCGCCCGACCGCCGCACCGTTCAGTACCATGTTTTCTGGGGGTATATTTAAAACAATGTGTATGCAGAAAAAATGCGGGATTTGTAGCACCTGCGGGAGCGAATGTCTGCCGCCATCTTGTCAGTCACTCCTGAAATGATTGCACGTACGTGGCAAGAAATCGACTACAGACTAGACATTTGCAGAGCTACTAAGGGTGCACATATCGAAACATACTAAGGTATGAAAAAAATCTATCTTTTTCCGCACATTTTAAAATTAAAACAATTGAATTGCCTGGAATAGTTTTTTTTATATTAGTTATTTTAAATGTTGGCATTAGTTTTCGATGACCCTGTACAAGAAGAAAGCCATCTCGAAACGGGCCAAAATACGGCACTATAATACAGTGATAAAAAACGGAATGCCTATATGCTAGTGAATGCCTCCGCATGACAGGGATGGTGGGTTTGAGGGACGCAGAGAAATTCGAAAGAAAGATCCTTCGCAAGTTAATGGGTTCAAAGATTGTGGACGGCCAATATAATATGCGAGGAAGGGAAGAACTCTACCAGAGCATTGAAAGGGGGATGGTATCAATGAGAAAACGGATATTCAAATGCTATGGCCATTTATTTCGAATGGATGAGGTTACTCATATGTACTCACCATGATCGACCGGTTCTCACGGTGGCCTGAAGCAGTTCCAATAAAAGACATTACCACAGAAACAATTGCATCCACCGTACTCTTGAACTGGATTGCCCGCTTCGGAGTTCCCAATACAATCACTACTGATCGTGGACGACAATTTGACTGTGAACTCTTCAGATGTCTCACGCAATCACTTGGCGTCCAACATATCAAAACTACACCCGGCAGCAAACGGGATGATTGAACGCTGGCATCGGCAATTGAAATCGTATCTGAAAGCTCACCTAACATGCGACTGGGTCCCCCAACTTCCATTAGTTCTTCTAGGACAGAGATCCTACATCATCCCCAATCACAACACTACTCCAGCAGAGATGACCTATGGAACACCAATTAAACTAACTACAGACTTCTTCAATGGACCTTCAAATACAGAAGATATTCCAACTTTCTTATACAAGCTGAAAGAACAAACCAGGACACTTCAACCTGTGCAATCAGAGCACCACTCTGGCAACAAGATATTTGTTCATCCAGAACGAATGAAGAGTGAATACGTGTTTATTCTGCAGGATGGATACCGACGCCCTCTGCAACCAGTGTACAAAGGACCGTATCGTGTTCAGTCAAGGAATAACAAACATTTCAATATCGAGACCCCATCAGGCTCACAAACAGTGCCCATAGATCGACTTAAGCCAGCATTCCTTCTTAAGGAACCCCAATCCACGTCAACGGACACTGCCGTAACATCTCCACCTCCGGATCCAGCTACTCCTCTGAAACATCCTGAGCCTCGTCCCAGTGTCACCACAAGAGTTGGCAGACGAGTGACATTCCCTCGTCGCTTCTTTAGCGTTACCACTAGGGAGGGAGTGTGTGGAGGCCATGAGCGAAGAGCTCTTTGGAGAACTTAAGAGTTCTTTGATTGATTCTTTACTCTGTGCTAGTTTTGTGTGTTTTTTTTCTTTCTGTTGGCATAGAAGATTGAATAAAAGTTTTCCTAGTCGCCAGCATTAAATATAATTTATTATTATTAAAGTACCTAATCCAAGTACCTAAAGATTTTTTGAATACTCGACAGTAGACCTAAGATGTCTGACAAATGGTTCAGGGAGGTGCGGAAGGATCTTAATCAGGTTGAACTAAATTCGGAAGACATTAGAAACCTCACTAAGGTCAGTTATCGACAAATTCCACGGATTTCACGACGAACCAACACTGAACAGTAGTTAGATAGATGAACGAAGACAGGCTGCCAGAGAAAGAATGCGAAGATTTTGGGCGGTGAAGAAGGCTTCCAATAATTTGTAATTGTTGCCTAACGTCGTCTTTAAAACCCCTGAACTGCTCAACAAAAGTTTTGACTACCACCATCAATCGTATGCTGACGCTACCACAGAGGAGTGGGACCTGTTGCCCCAAGAAAAACTTGATGGTCTCATTCAGAGCATGCCTCCTCCATCTGCGGGAAGCACTACCAAAGACTCATACAGATCATCATGAGATACAGCTTTGCAATGTTTTTGTTTTCACAAGGGACACTTAGAAGCGAGTTTGCTTTGTTTTTCTACCGTTTCATTGTTATCTAACCACAATTGTTATTGTTTTCAGAAGGACAGATGTTTAGTTTGTTAATAAGTTATTGTATCTTGATTGTATCAAGATTGGATAATGTTAGAAATACGAGAATCAGAGAAATTATGCAGGTAAACAAAAATGTACTAGAAGTGGTTGAAGAAAGAATATTACAATGGTTTGGACATGTGAAAAGGATGCAGAATAGTAGAATTCTAAATTTAATATTACATTGGCAAGCTGAAGGCACACGGAAACGGGGTAAATCAAGAGAACAATGGATGAATGGTGTAAAGCAGGGCCATCCAGACAGCGCTCCGGCCGCGCTCTAAGCCTGTGCTCCGAGCGCTTTGGTGGAAGGTAGTTACAGAAGTGGTGGGAGGAGCTTGGCTGGCAGAGCACGTTGAAGTGGGCAGTCGATTCATCAGTCGTTAGTCGAGTCCAATGCGCTTTGTTGACAGCGTGTAAGTATTTCAGTTTCGCAGTGGTCATGACTGAACAGGATACAAAACAAGTAGTTCCGTGAAGAACTATACAGCCTATTTTCATATATCCTGCTCATGTTAATTGCCTCTATCAACATACAAAATGTCAGTTTAATTGCTGTAACAGAATCGTAGATATTGGGAACCGTCTAAATATTTCAGATGGTCGCCAGGTTGGATTTTTATTTTTGTACTATTACATTAAGATTATTGTGTACGTGTGGTATTCAAACTTCAATCGCATGATTAGAACACAAGAAGTAAAAACGAGATTTTAAAATTACGCACAGCAGCCATCTTGTGATTATGCAAACAATTGAAATAAATTAGATGCCAGTGGATCAACATATGTATAAGCATTTAACGTTCAACGTTTCACGGCACTCGGATAGTTAATTCGCGAGAAACGTCCATTTAAATATTTATACTGTACCCATGTGAGTAATCTCGATGGTAAATATGCATCTGCCTCCAGCTAGCATCAGGTCTCAGGCGCGTGCCGTTCCCCCAAATGAGCAGTGCATAATTTGGATTTGAGGCTATAAGGTATCAACTCTACAATGATAAGGCACAACTCTATTCTAAAACTTTAATTCAGTAAATAAAATCATGGCTTCAAACACAAAAGAAACAATCCCCAAAACCATAAAAACAAAGCAAACAAAAATTTACTTCCACAATCCACAAATAAACAAAAATAACATCATAATAAAGTCATATTAAACCATAAAGCTGTACCCTTATGTGAACTTCATAAAGATATTCTGGTGCGCTGATGCACCTACGACTTCAAAACCAACTGTACATTGATATAACAGTCATACAATGTGACTTCTTTAATATCACAAATTAATTATTCCTTAAACCTCTTTATTTTTAACAATTAAGTGTGCCGTGCGTGTCTTGATTTTTCTCCTCTCACCAAACAAATGCTTGCATGCATTTACCTATTCGGACGTTGCACCGCAATCAACGTGCAACTCCATAATTATGTAAGCTACCCCTCCACTTCCTCTATTTATATGGTTCCACTGCATGCTGTATGTGATTCCTACATAAAACGTTACGTTATAGCTTGTGTCGGATGGTACAATTAGACTACCTTGCGCTCGTCGCCTTTGGCATCTAGTAACCAACTTCATAACTTGGTTTCAGTGACAGTACAAATACATCGTCTAACTATTCGTCAGATAGCTAAAATAATGAACCATCAGGATGATCTATAATTATCCATGTGTTCCTAAACCACATGGCTACATTACTCAACATAACAATCTTTCAACACATGTCATTTACCAGGGTCTAAAATCTTTTCCTTTCAACTTGCCTTGACGGTTCGAGTGGCCGCCTGCAGACCCTCGGCTGGAGGAGTCGGTACACAATAGAAAGTGGGATGGGTGTTCCACCAATTACCTCGACCCTCCTTAAAGGTTTGAATGCTTTCCTTTCTAAGCAGTAAAGATTTACAAGACAAATACGGTTGTCTGAACGACACACATATCCCAAAGGATCTTAATTGACTATTATGCCAACAGGTATTGAATGAGCTTTTATAATTACTCCTACACAGAGGATATAATAATTACTGGCCTCACACGGGTCCATTCAACATGAAGGTTCGGGGTTCGTAATGCATTAGTCTGACGGGTGACCGATGTCTCAAGTAAAATATAGGCGCTCAGTCCAGGCTGTCGCCATGAGTTTCGCTACCACGAGCGGAATAACTCATCAATAAGTTCTCGGGAGACCATAGAGTTTCGAGGTGTCCTCGTTTTCCTCGTCTCTATCACAGGATTCCAACCCGGAACACTTTCATATCCTTCCTCAGAGCTAGGGTGCACACTACAACTCTGGCATAAATTATATCTCCACTTATGCCCATGACATAGGAGATTTCATACGTATAATAGACCATCTGGCCCCTTACTCAATGCTACGACCTCCGACCTATATTATTAAGAGAAATCTATCAATTACTCTATAAGCTTCTCATATAAGCTGCAAATTCAATTCACTAAAAGCTCTTTCATTACTGGCATCATTATTGAATATATGCAATATTCTGATATAAAACTTCTTTCCTTAATTACTGTAATGTAATCTTACTGTATCATCTTACTGCTTAGATTGATAAGTCTCGCAATTAGCGTAACTAATTCTCGCTTACAACATTTATTTGTTTCCTGATGTGTTCATTCATACTTTTAATATTCATTATTATTATTACCGTTAATCTCACTGACATAAATGACCAAAATCATTCTTTATTATTATTCTCACATAGATTACCAAAAATCCGACATAGCTAAACGTCTTAAAATCCGAACAATCGCGTTCGTCACATTTACATAACTGATTGCCATTCTTAATTCATAGTGGGAATAATTACTCCACTTAATGATGCAAATTAACATCTCAACTCTATAAAAATCAACACAATAATGATTAAACATGGAGGATCTCCCTCCTAAACTGATTTTTACTGGCATCTTTACGGAATCACAACATGCAGTGGCCCATATTTCTACATAATCATAACTTGTGGGGTACTTACATTTCTATAGGCGTCTTATGGTGGCTCCGACCAATCATATTTCTCCATGTCGCCCGCCATTAGCAGGTTTAACGCGACATATTCATCTTGAATACACACATTTTATAACACATAATTTTCATCAACAACACGACACGTTGCATACCTCTCAGGAAGCTATCGCTCCCACACATGTGAAACACTTATCTAATCACTACTTTAAAGGATATTTTACATATGCTGTACACTTAACACACGTCACTTTATACACTTTTCAATGCTGAACTTCCCTAGCAAAGAACGAAATTGCAGGTGTCGACGGCATCTCCCGTGCTCCTATCAACTCCTGATTGAAAGTCTGGTTTACCTGCTTTCGGAATTCACCAACAGTTTTTATTACTACTCCTACAGTAAGCGTCCTGCGTTGCATAAATATGCTAGCTCCCGTCCTGAGTGTTATCATCTGGTACTCTCATGACATTACCAAACGCTTCATAGAGTTTCATTAGCGCATTCCATCGTAATTACACATATACGATCAGTCAATACTTTACACATTGCGCTTAACACTGTCCAATACTTTACACAAATAATTATTTACAATAGTTCTGCCATTAGCCTACACGGTGCTTCGTAACTGAACACGCCATAGTTCGTACTGCTGATTATGCCTATAGCACGACTATTATTCATACAAGCTTATTAAATGCTTCATTTACATGTACCAGTCTTTGTTCGGCGTCTATTATGAGTATGACCGCCATGCGTTCTGCCTTGACAAACTTGCTCCAAACTGGCTGTAACTGACTGAAGATTCACTTGAAGACTGCTCGTAACTTACTTGAAGACTGCCGCAGACTGCTTACATACTGTCTCGTACTGCCCTCGTACTTGCTGCATATTGATTGCAACTTACTGCAACTGAGCTACAACTGGGTAACTTCTAACGTCGTGAAGACTGCGTAAGACTGCAACTTGAACTGTAACTGGGTGTAAACTGCACGTGAACTGCGCGTAGACTGAGCTTGAACTGAGAGAGACTGAGCTTGACTGAGCTTAGACTGGGCGCTCCTCCAAGGGTCTACTTCCTTATATCGGATTCCCACGGAAAGTAGGGCGAAATCTTCCCGCGTAATCTTGGCTCCTCTCCCAGCATGATTCTGGTCTCCAAACCATGATCATTGGGTTCCTCTTTCTCCACAGATCCCAAAACTATCTGCGTGCAAAGGAATCGCTCGTCCAATTAATTAATATTAATTCCTTTCTCCATAGCGTGGGACGCTATCTTACGGGTATTCCCCGGCAACATTCTCAAATCTATCCGCCAACAATGGCAGTTTTACAGTCCTTCCGCACTTCCTTAAATATGCCTCAATTTCGCAGGTAAAAGGCTCTAAAATTAGCCTCCTGCCAAAAGATTCACCTGTGAGCAACTCTCAACTCAATTCGTTACTCCAATCACGAGTAATCAATGATTTTCCGGGGCATCTCTCCGCCCCCTCCTCAAATCTATTCTCCATCGGGGAATAACTGGGTCATTATTCAGGCCCCACCCTGCTCCAGACGACAGAATGGGGTCACAGAGATGGACATGGCTCCACTGGGGCCCTCCCACAATCCTGGGCTAATTTGTAAAATGTCAACTCTGTCCTCTCCGTGCTTCAAGCCTCGTATAGCCTACACCAAGTAGTCTAATAATGCTGTAATCTGCTCATTTTTCCCTGCATTATTTTAATAAATAATGTCATTGCACCAAAATCACACCAGTGATTAAATATACACTTCTTTCGAGGGGTTTTTACCATGAAACTGCCTCTACAGATCTCTGGTTCGTTCCCTGGTGGAACCTTTATACTGAGATCACAGTCTCTGAGAACCACGTTCGATTCCAGTCAGCATAACCGCCTCGGGTTCAATACTTCGCGTCGCCGCCATGTTGGATTTGTGCTCACCAGGTTACTGAAAGTCCTATAGGTGAACATATGTTCATAGTCTCCATGAACATAAAAAAAATCAGTTTGGTTGCTGTAAAAGATTCATAGATATTGAGAATTGTCTAAATATTTCGGAAGCTCGCCATTTAGGATTGTTCTATGTATAGGCCATAGAGTTATGTACCATTCAAGGGCAATTATTGCCTAGGTTCATTATTCAAACTTTCACCTCGATCGCATGATTATGACACAAGAAATAAAAACTTAATTTTAAAATTTCGCACAGCCGCCATCTTGTGGTTATGTAAAC
This sequence comes from Meconema thalassinum, assembly GCA_946902985.2. Classification (NCBI taxonomy): domain Eukaryota; kingdom Metazoa; phylum Arthropoda; class Insecta; order Orthoptera; family Tettigoniidae; genus Meconema; species Meconema thalassinum. Next base: position 355,863,508 of record OX336394.1, on the reverse strand, counting down.
AATTGAATTAAATTAGATGGCAGTGCATTACAATCTGCAAAATCATTTACTGTACCTCATTTCACTGCGCTTAGAGAGTTAAATCACGAGAAAAGTCTATTTAAACATTTCAAATTCGCTTGGTCGCCATGTTCGTTTCGTACTTTACAGGTTTATGAAATATACATAGGTAAATTTCTATCACTACCTTTTATCACCGTACAAAACTGCAGGGTGATATCTGTAATAGTTTCGGAGATATAGAATGTCAGTGAAATATTTCGCACAGCCGCCATTTTGAGGTTATGTAAACAATTGAACTAAATTAGACTTCAGTGCATTACAATGTGTATAAACATTTGCTGTACCAAGTTTCATTACGTTTGGATAGTTGAATCGCGAGAAAAGTCTATTTAAAAGTCTCAACTTCGCATGACCACCATGTTGGTTTTGTAGTCATCAGGTTTTTGAAAGTCTCATAGGTGAACTTCTAGTAGTGCCCTTTATCACCGCACACAATTTCAGGGCGATATCGGTAATAGCTTCGGAGATATTGAATGCTAGTGAAATATTTCGCCCAGCCGCCATGTTGGATTGGTAAGACGTAACAAAATTTGAAGGGCACGGTCGAGGTCGCCGGGAATAGTGCTATGAACTTACCGAGTTTCATTGAAATCTCTCCAGCCGTTTAGATTTTATTAGGGGGACACACACACACACACACACACACATGCACACGCACACACACACGGACAAAAGGTGATCTCATAAGCCTATTTTTTAAAATTGAAAATAGGCTAAAAAAAGGAGTGGTGAAGCAGCCGTCTTTAAAGCAGAATGGGAAATTTTATTTTTCTGTACAGCTAATAAAGGGCATGCCAAATGTTTAGTGTGCAACAGAGATGTAATGTATTAAATGTTGAATTTTCCTCCCTAATATGTTCACATTTCAGTTTGGAATAAATCACAATATTCTTTACTGAACACTTGTGTTCGTTTCCTGCACATTCCATACACCGGAGTACCATTCGATTTGTATATGCGGTATATTTGTTATGACAAAGCAGCCCTATTAATATGTCAACAATCTCACAAGAGCCGTCGGCCGCACGACTGTACAGGCCGGACGTTTGTTTTAGACGATTGCCCTTGACCTTGAAGCCTGTGGGTGAGCCTACACACACTCACTCTCTCACCCTATCGCTTCACACTTGTCACCACCGATCTGATGTAATGGAATTCCAGACTTGAGCAGACAGTACAGTCCACATCGAAGTATTGTGTGTCGCGGAAGTACACGTTACGTAGTTACGAACAGAACGTCATTATCTTTGCCAATGACTGTACTTCAGTAGGAGTGTGAAACAGCTTAGTCAATCATCGGACTGCTTGGAGCAGCTGATAACAACACAGGTACTGTAGTAACTCGCCTCCAGGCTTCCATTAAGATTTTTCACTCGTCTAAAACAAACGTCCGGCCTGTACGTACGTATCTAGTCAGCGTGGTCCAAACATCGTCCGTCTCCTCGCTGCCACTGTGTAGTGGTGGTAGGGGAAGGAGCGCTAGTCTGACTGCCCAGTGCTCCCCGAGCGCGGCCGCGTCCCCGGAGCGCAATGACCGGATGGCCGTGGTGTAAAGAGAAGCATGGCTACCAGAGGCTTAACCGAGGAAGATGCTGAAGACCGAAATTTGTGGAGGACTAGAGTATTTTTGGGTTGAAGGAAAACTATTGTATTGTAGAATATTCCTAAAGAAGAAGGAAGTGTTGTTCTAATTTGTATAGTTTCAAATTTGTGTTCCGTCTAGTCAAAAGTATTGACTAGACGGAACACAAGTGTATTTCAATGTTTAAACTAACATTCGTCAATACGGACCAATCTTGAAGAATGTTAACAACCCCAAACTAACTTGTATACACGTGCATAATATTCATACGCAATTCCAAAAAAAAATTATAAAAAGATAACCTTATATAACGAGATCCAAACTGCAAATCAAAATATAAACACCAATTAAACGCTCTACATATTTTGTGTAGACCTAGTTAGATAGTATTGTAAATAAATTTAAATCCTAACTCAATGATCAGGATCTGATGATGACCGCTTGAAGGTTGAAACGCGTAATCCTAAAATTTGACCCATTTTGTGTTCATAACTAAAACATGTAATTGTTTCCAGGAGTGTTAATTACTTAATATTCATATAATTTATACATTGTACATCACCCAGAAATCAGAAACCTCTATGGACATCAAATTGGCAGGTGAAAAGTTGAAGGAAGTAGGAGACTTCTGTTACTTAGGAAGCAAAATAACCAGTGATACACGAAGCAAGGAGGATATAAAATGTAGGTTGGCTCAGGCAAGGAAAGCATTTCTACAGAAAAGGAATCTGTTGACATCGAATATAGATTAAGGTATTAGGAAGTCATTTTTGAAAGCCTTTGTCGGAGGCATGGAACTCTATGGAAGTGAAACTTGGACTATTGGTGCAGCAGAAAATTGAGGCGTTTGAAATGTGGTGTTACAGGAGATTGATGAAGATCAGATGGGTAGATAGGGTGACAAACGAAGAGGTATTAAGACTAGTGGGAGAGGAGAGATGTTTCTGGCGACTGCTAATGAATAGAAGAGATAGGTTGGTAGGACACATACTAAGACACCCAGGAATAGTAGGCTTGGTTATGGAAGGAAGGGTCGAGGACAAGAACTGTAGGGGTAGACCAAGGTTAGAATATGTTAGATTGCCTCGGATGTAGGGTGTGGTAACTATGTAGAGATGAAACGATTAACTCAGGACAGGGAGGCATGGAGTGCTGCATCAAACCAGTCAAAAAACTGGAGACTCAAACAACACCTCACCTAGTCTTTGGGCAAATTTTTGTTGACCGACTGAAAAGTTACAACTAATGGCGTGTGCACAATGTTCGTAATATGACCTAAGAATTGGAAGCCTCTTTGGTCGTATTACTCCACTCGTTTACTATTGTGTGTCGTTCACTAAACGACCGCCACGCTGTCTTGTGGTGTGAGCATCGCTCGGGGTTGTGATGCTGCAGAGGTGGTGTAGGTGAAAACAGTGACGTCATATCGCAAGTATGTTGTTGTCCCGGAAACTCTAAATCTCTGTAAATAGTGCCAAGTCATTTAGTGATTCATGTTTACAATCGTTATCTGTTTGTCAGGTTTTACTGCCTTCGGTGGTCCTTTAGATTCCTAGTTATTTGTCGTTCCGATACCTTGAGGAGTGATGGCACAGCGGTCAAGCTGCTTGTCTCCACCAAGCAGGGCCGGGTTTGATTTCTGGTCAATGTGTGTGGGACTTTCAGAGTGAGATGGCATGTTCGCTGGGCCGGATTCCACGTAAAGATAGTCCCTTGGGTTATGATAGCGAGATTAACGGTCACTTAAAATTAAGAGTTTTCTTCCTTCCTTCTTTCCTACCTGCCTTCATTCTTTCCTACCTGCCTTCCCTTCTTCCTTCTTTCCTAAGTGCCTTCCTTCCTTCTTTCCTACCTGCCTTCCCTTCTTCCTTCTTTCCTAAATGCCTTCCTTCCATCTTTCCTAACTGCCATCCCTTCTTCCTTCTTTCCTAAGTGCCTTCCTTCCATCTTTCCTACCTGCCTTCCATTCTTCCTTCTTTCCTAAGTGCTTCCTTCCTTCTTTCCTAACTGCCATCCCTTCTTCCTTCTTTCCTAAGTGCCTTCCTTCCATCTTTCCTACCTGCCTTCCATTCTTCCTTCTTTCCTAAGTGCCTTCCTTCCATCTTTCCTACCTGCCTTCCCTTCTTCCTTCTTTCCTAAGTGCCTTCCTACTTTCCTATCTTCCTTCCTTCTTTCCTTCCTTCTTACCTTCATTCTTTCCTACCTGCCATCCTTCTTTCCTTCCTGCTTTCCCTTTGTCCTTATTTCCTACGTGCTTTCCTTCCATCTTTCCTAAATGTCTTCCCGTCTTCCTTATTTCCTATCAGCCTTTCCTTCTTCCTTCTTTCCTACCTGCTTTCCTTTCTTCCATATTTCCCACCTGCCTTACTTCTTTCCTACCTGCCTTCCTTATTTCCTACCTGCCTTCCCTTTGTCCTTTCCCACGTGCCTTCCATCTTTCCTGTCTTTCCCGTCTTCCTTATTTCCTATCTGCCTTCCCTTCTTCCTTCTTTCCTACCTGCTTTCCTTTCTTTCTTCTTTCCTACGTACCTTCCTTCCTTTCATCCTTCCCTCCTTCTTTCTTAAGTGCCTTCCCGTCTGCCTTCTTACCTACCTTCCTTCCTTCCTTCCGTCCTTCCTTTTATCTTTCCATCCTCTTCTTCCAGATTCCAGATTTAAAAAAAGGATATTCAAGTAGCCTACTTTAGGCAGAAAAGGTAAATGACTTTCAGGATTCAAGAGGTAGAGAAGGATTTAGAAAGAAATAATATTAGAGAAGAGGACACTGTAGACAGAGAGATTTTTCGAAAGAAGCTGTAAAGTATGGAAGGATTCCACGGAAGAGTGGAAAGGAAACCTGGGGCGACGTGGTCTGAGGACAGAAAGAAGCAGCATAGTCCAAGAAGGAGGAAATGTTGGGAAGAACGGAAGAGAAAATAACAAAGAGTGAAGAATTTAAATTGGCGCGTGGCCTATAGCAGGCCTCAAGGAAAGAATAATAATAATAATAATGATTCAATGTTTCTCAGTATAGTGGAGGGTCATTAACGTTTGTCATTCATTTAATCATTGCCCCAGAGGAGTGCATCAGGCCTCGGCAGCCGGCACAGTTCATATCCTCCCCGCTAGATGGGGGCTTCATTCATTCCATTCCTGACCCGGTCGGAGACTGGAAGCAGGCCGTGGATTTCCATTTGTAATTCAGATGAGGATTGGGAAGAATGCAGCTGTGGCCTTAAGTCAGGAACCATCTCGGCATTCGCTTAGAGTAGAAGTGGGGAAACCACGGAAAATTTAGATTTCTTTTTTTGTCTAACGTCTCCGAGCCTCAATTAAAATTTTAAAAAGATCAGTGTCACCAACATTAAATTTGACTTAATTTTCAATAAAAATCCCTACGAGTTACTAATTCAAATTTCTTCGGAATTGTAATTTATGTCAAGTGACGGGACATCGGAGGATAGCTTATTCTGCCATTCCAAGAAGATAACTTAAGTTGTCATTGCAGTTGTATATCCTTAAAATCTAAGTCTAGTTGGAGTCTTTTCTGACTCTAAGAATAGGAACAACCATTTTCTTTCACCTCAAAAGGAACGTACAGTTTGGCCACAATAGTGCAGAGAACAGTGGCGTAACTACATGGGGGGGGGGGGGGGGGCTATTAGGGGGATCAATTCCCACCCAGAGCTAAATAATTTAAAAAAACGTAATTTGATGAAACTTTTATTTTGAAAAAGGAAGCCAGTTTTCGTATTGTTGACAAACGATTGGATTATTTACGTTTATAATTTGAGAACATTCATCTTTACTCGTGTAAAATATTTAACGTTAGTCCTACCAAAACTGTTCATTTCCGATCTTTTGACATTTAGAGGTGCAAATAAAACGTATCAGTTCAAACATGAAAACGTGTAAGTTTGCTTTTATTGAGTTTGTCTTTTTCTGCACCGACGCAAAGCAAAAGAAAAAACATACAAATTTTAAAAAAGCAAAATTTAAAAACACACATAAAAAACGCAAAAATAAAAAAAAAGCTGATAACAACAAATAAAAACATAAAAACGCAAAAATAAAAATTTAAAAAAATTGAAACCAAAACACAGACACAACAAAAGAATAGAGACATACTAATGAAACATGAAAAACTCTTCATAGCTTATTAGTTAAACTTGTGTGAAGCTAAATTGTTAGGTTAGATTTCGTCAGAACGCTCTATCAAAGTTCCGACGTTCACTACTAGGTGTCAGTGATGTCTGGTAGCGAAAATTGGAACCTCTTGAAATTGAACGGAACTTGTAGCTCACCCTAAGGGTGTCCGCTGGAAGCAGCTACAGACTCAGGCGAGCCAAACATGTCCTCGGGCACTCCCGGCACTAAAAGCCATACGATAAATAAATAAATAAATAAATAAATAAGTTAAGATTTAACTCCGCTCTTCCCCTTCCAGAAGCAAATCCTAGTTACGCCATTGTCAAGGAGGGCAACTTCTCTCGTTCCTTCCATCATGGGTTGGATTCAACACTTATAGTCCAACGTTGTCCCGATTTCTTCTGCTAGAAATATGATCTCCTTTGTGTATACGCACATCGAAAGGTCGTTAATGTGACTGCTCCATAGAACAAGAACTAAGTCTCAGAAATAGCCTAATGACTATAACGGGACATTTTACGATAAGGGAGCCATTTCCTTGGCAGTGTCATTCAAAAGGTATTTTACGAGAGAAGGGGATTTCGTCCTTGACTCAATGTGTCGATTCCCCTGAGGGCACCCACACGTGAGGTGAAAGAGGGAAAGTTTTCTTTTATATTCCAGGAGTGGGTTGAACGTGGAGCATCTGGCTCGGGAGAAAGAGCCGCTCTCGGGGCAGACTTAACAGCGTCACGTAATAGTCCCTCACTGGCTCTTGAGCACCAAACTCGTTTAAAATTTCCCTCAGAGTCTTACAACTTGTCTTGTTTTGTTGTTTGAGACTTCAGTCCTTTGACTGGTTTGATGCAGCCCTCCATATCTCCGTGCCCTGGGCTAATCGTTTCATATCTACACAGCTAACACGACCTACATTCCTATTCAAGGGTGTTTTAGTATGTGTCCTGCCAACCTATCTCTTCTCTTCATTAGCAGTCACCAGAAATATCACTCTTCTTCCACTCGTCTTAATACCTCTTCATTAATAACCATATTTAACCCTCTGATCTTCATCATTCTCCTGTAACACCACATTTCAAATGCTTCAATTCCCCCTTATCTTCTGCACTTATAGTCAAAGTTTCGTTTCCATAGAGTGCCACGCTCCAGACAAAGGCTTTCAAAAATTACTTTCTGATACCTAAATCTATATTCAATGTCAACAGATTCCTTTCATTGCCTGAGCCAATCTACTATTTATATTTCCCTTGCTTCGTCCATCACTGGTTATTTTGCTTCCTATGTAACAGAAGTCCCCTATTTCCTTTGTGTTTTCACCGACCAATTTGTCGTCTATAGTGGTGACTGATTTCTTTCGGCTACATTCAGTTAATTTTTTCGTTTATTGATTTTCATCATGAATTCTCTCCACAAGACAGAGTCCACACCATTCATGAACTCATTCAAATCCTCTCGCATGTCGGCTAAGTTGACGATGTAATCAGCAAATCTCATAATTCAAATTATTTCTCCTTGAATCTTTACTCCCAGTTTAAAGCTTTCTCTAATTTCCTCCATTGCTTGATTAATGTACTGATTGGTAATAAGTTGCAGCCTTGCCTTACACCTTTCTGAATACCAGCATCTCTCTAATGTCATTCGGCTCGAATAACTTCTGTCCGGTTTCTGTATGAATTGTAGACCACTCCCCGTCCCCGTACGTTATTCCAATCGTTTTCAAAATGTCAAACAACTTACTCCAATCAACGTTATCAAAAGCCTTTTCTTAGTCTACAAATGCCATGACTGTTCTCTTATCTTTCTTTATTCTACCTTACAACATCAGTCTAAGACTTAGTAGGCTACAGCTTCCCTTGTTCTTACGTTTCTCCTGAAAACAAACTAGTCTTGTCCCAACTCTGTTTCTATCTGTCTTTGCATCTTCTTGTAAATTATTCTAGTTAGGATCTTTGAAGCATGAGTAATCAAGCTAGTTGTACAGTAATTTTCACATCTGCAGCTCCTGCTTTCTTCGGTATAGGGATGATACCATTCTTCTTGAAATATGGGGGTACCGGTACCTCACCTGTCTCATAAATAATACACAACAAGGGAAATTACCTGTCGGGCATGGGATAGCGATCACAGGACGTCTACTGAGTCAGGCATTGCTTCCACTTGCTTGCGTCAGGTTCCTTTTGTCTTCCAACCTCCTCGTATTGTAGCAGTTAACATTCTTGTTTACCCAAAAGTCCAGGACCGATTCCCGACTAAAACTTTTAGGTTGCGTGTCCCTGCTCTAGATGATATGCATGTGTATTGTTACGTGTTAGCCCTGGTAGCACGTTCGTTAATTGGTCTACAGTGGTTAAAAAGCAAAACACAGTTTGGCTCTTTGAAGAAATATAAGTTTTATTGCAGGCCTAGCAAGTTACAGTTCACCTCACAATAAACAGATACAAGCAATTAGTATCTCACTCTAGGTCCCCTCTTGTTTGGTACACTTCCCTTTCACTCAGTCATGCAGAGGTCAGGAGGTAACATAAACAAAGTTTTTGGGCTATACAGCTCACTTCAAAACCTTCTTCCTACCAAAGGTCAGTACTCGTAAAAGTGCAAGGTTGTCAGTGCCAAAATATAGATTCGTTGAATACAATAGCAATGGGCTGACGTGCAGTGTCAATGCGAGAACCATTGTAAGATTTTTTAGAAAGTAGGAGCTACTGTACTCTTCTTTCCTTAACAGACGCATCAAGTCTTCTACATCGCAGTGTCAAGTCAATACAAATGAGGCAAAGGATGTTAAAGATATAGCTTCGAGGTATGTTTCACCTGAATGTTTGTGATTCTACCACCAGATAGTTTCAACTGGGAGTGATGACGTCGGGGCTGAAGAATGATAGACTTGCTGTGAACCTCACTTTCTTGGTGTGTGTAAATCTTGTTGCATTGCAACGATTATTACTCTAATCACTAAGTCTACTACATAATAAAGTATGTTACAGTCATAACTCAGGGAAATAGTACTGGTTATTGCATTCTCCGTAGTAAACATAGTTTATCGAGGCACGAAACAAGACAGCTCCATTGGTTGTGTGAACAAACTAAGAGGAATCCAGTAAGCACAACCGTATCATTTCCACGCCAATATGTATGTTAGTATAGGTTCTAGCTAGTGTACGTAGATAACCCTTAGTTATTTGAGATATAATTATTTTGTTCAGTTATTATAACCCCTGAAAACTTTTAGCCTACTTTTCACATGTAGTAACAAGTAGTTCCGTGAAGAACTATACAGCCTATTTTCATATATCCTACTTATGTTAACTGCCACTATCAACATACAAAATTTCAGTTTGATTGCTGTAATAGATTTGTAGATATTGAGAACCGACTAAATATTTCGGATGGTCGCCATGTTGGATTTTATATATGTAAGTCCTAGAGTTATGTACTGTTACATGAAGATTATTGTGTACGTGTAGCATTCAAACTTCAATCGCATGATTAGGACACAAGAAGTAACAACGAGATTTTAAAATTTTGCACAGAAACAATTGATATAAATTACATGCCAGTGGATTAACATTTGTATAAGGATTTACTGTACCAAGTTTCACTGCACTCGGATGGTTAAATTGCGAGAAACGTCCATGTGAATATTTATACTTCGCGTCGCCGCCATGTTGGATTTGTGGTCACCATTTTATTTAAAGTCCTATAGGTGAACTTAAGTTCATAGCCCCTATGAACATTAAAAAATTCAGTTTGATTGCTATAATAGATTCGTAGATATTCAGAGCCATCTAAATATTTCGGATGGTCGCACTGTTGGATTGTTAAATGTATAGGCCATAGAGTCATGTATCATTAAAGGATAATGCGTAGGTTCATTATTCACACTTTCACTTAGATCGCATGATTACGACACAAGAAATAAAAACTTAATTTTAAAATTCGCATAGCCGCCATCTTGAGGTTATGTAAACAATTGATCTAAATTAGATACCAGTGCATTACAATGTGTGTAAACATTTCCTGTACCAGATTTCATTCCGTTTGGAACATTACATCGCGAGAAAGGTCTATTTAAAATTTTCAAATTCGCTTGGCCGTCATGTTCGTTTTGTAGTTAACCGGTTTTTGAAAGTCTTAAAAATGAACTTTTAGTAGTGCCCTTTATCTCCGTACAAACTTTCAGGGTGATACCGCTAATAGTTTCATAGATATAGAATGCTGGTGAAATATTTCGCACATCCGCCATCTTGTGGTTATGTAAACAATTAAAACAAAGTTTGATGTCGGTGCATTACAATGTGTATAAACATATACTGTATCACGTTTTATTGCGTTTGGTTGGTTAATTCGCGAGAAACGTCTATTTAAAAGTCGCAAATTCGCGTGGCCGCCATGTTGGTTTTATAGTTACCAGTTTTTCAAAAGTCACATAGGTGAACTTCTAGTAGTTCCCTTTATCACCGTAAAAAATCCAGGGTGATATCGGGAATTGTTTCGGAGATATTGAATGCTGGCGAAATATTTCACACAGCCGCCATGTTGGATTGGTGAGACGTAACAAAATTTGAAGGGCACGGTCGGGGCCGTCCTGAATAGTGCTATGAACTTACCGAGTATCATTGAAATCGCTCCAGCCGTTTAGAAGTTATTAGGGGGTGACACACACACACACGCGCGCGCTCACACACACACGGACAAAAGGTGATCTCATAAGCCTTTTTTTTTTTTTCGAAATTGAAAATAGGCTAAAAAAAATAATGAAAAAGTAGACATAGGAGATCGATCCATCAACTCCCCATCAACTCCTAAACGGCTGCAGCTATCGAAACCTAATTTGGTATGATTAAAGACCTATGCCTGAATATCTCATGGCCCTATTTGAAAATGACATTAGTGCTACGAACTGCTGAAAAATCACAATTGCAAATTGAGGTCTATGTTGGATATCTCGGAAGATATGCATGGAATTGTACCAAAATTGATACATAGATAATATTACATCAGACTAATTTACAAGAGCCCATACATGAGAGTGTTGCCAACATGATCCAATGCCTGCTGATAGGTCCAACTTTTAAATGCATGTAACTTCCATACTATCTATTCTATTGGATTTCAACCAAATTTGGTATGTGATTTGCACACCGGAGCAGATATAAATATGCAATGTTTTAGTGTCAACCGGGCTACCAACTGCTCAAAAATGCTCACTATACATTTTTATCCCAATCTCAATATATCAGAAAGTATGCGGGCCAACACATCTAAACTTTTCATATATATATATAGTACCTGCAAATGTAGGTTAATTTTCAGTAACCGATATATGTCAGTGCTGCCAACATGAGTCTACGCGTGCTGATAAGTTTAATGTTGAATCACATATAACTTCGATACTGATAAAAGAAATTATTTCAAAATTGGCAGATATTATAGGTCATAATTTTTCAATTTAAGCTTGAGCATCCTGTTTATGGCAGTGCCGCCAACCTGATTTTACTCATGCCGATAACTTCAATATTTAAAAACATGTAACGTGCATACTATCTATTGGACCTCTACCAAATTTTACATGTGCATTGTGTGTGTACCTTAACCCTTTATAGGGCAAAAGACTGCAACAATTTTATGGGTGTGGATTCTATTTTATGAAATATGGGGTGGAAAATTATTATCCCACTACCCATACCCGACAGTATGTTTTGTTAAATGATCAATGGGGTAATTATCTCCCACCTCCAAACTATGATGATACTGTGTTTATCACTCAATAATGACGTTTATTTATCAGGATATAATAAATAAAAACACATCACGCTCTATAATTTAAAAAAACGTAACTCCCACGCAATACAAGGTCAGTGACCTATATCATCTTTGCCGAAAACTGCACAAAAAATATAAAAGTGATTTTGGAATGTTAAAAGTTAGTGTATTCGAATATAATTCAATAATTTCAAAATAGTATTTACTAAAAGCACAGGAAATTAATTTTTAAAATCTTCTATTCTATGGCAAACACCCTGAGCAGGATAATTATTTTCATTCTAGCTGAAATATATTTACTAAAGTGACAAAACCATTATTAACATTGTATTTCAGTTATATACCAACGTTTACAAATCTCTTATCTTCAATAAAAACTCCTTCTTCTGTAAAACAATGCCTTTCTTTCACTCAACACAACCGAACTGGCGAGTACGTGCACTGTGTAGACCTCTGGGATACATGCTTCCCACCTTCGGTTTCTGATGACGGTATACATCAAATTAATGGCTTTTCAATATTTCTCTGCATCTACCTAGTGGATGCATGTGGAACTGCTTGAAATGAAAGGGGTGGGAAGATTCTCTCCCTAACACCGTTCTATAAATACTGTACATGGTGGGAAGATAGTATCCCAATGACCTATAAAAGGTTAAGAGATGGAACTAAGAATAAATTCAGAGTCGCCAGGTCTGCCAACTGTTGATATATGGTTTCTATAATTTTAAGAAAAGTAGGCTCTTTAGTTTTTCACGGAAATACTTGTCATATTTTGGAGCTGTCTAATTCTTGCTCTGAGCTCTTCAATTGCTACAAAAGGTGGTGAAGGCTAAAGCGACGCCTACCTGCCTTGAGGCGGTATTCACTACTGTATGTTCTCACGCTCGTAAGCCTGATAACTCCATGTACTCATGCGTGAGCTATTTCCTTTGACGCACACATAACATTCTCTGCTATTATGGTCTGCTCGTCTTTGACGTGCAGTACAACATTGCTTACAATCCTCTTCTCATCGTCAAGGACTAGCGAAATTCTTTTGTGACAGTCGTTGTCCGTTCTCTAGAATGATGTCATTGGTTGTCACATCTCAGAGTATATTTACTGCTTAGAAACATCTTAGTCATTAGCACTGTGAGTTCATTGAGGGCGAAAATTGATTAATATTCGTAATATTCTCCTGGGTTAATGGCATGTTAAAAATAGACGTAGGATATGCTAGATGTTTTGCCAGGAGCCGTGTTTGGCTTGTCGTTATCATTATTATTGTTATTCAGTGCTTTATTTCTATAAGAAATTTAAAGGGTACTCTCAGTTGCAGTCGCAAAAACATCACGATCTTGCAATTTTCGGCTATTTGCAAAGTCCGGTCATTGTTTGTGTTAGAATTATTAACTTTCAGCTTTCTCGAGGCATGGGTGGATGTTATATAGTTCGTTATTTTCTTCGTGCTTCAAAACTAACCACACGCACAAAATAACAAACTACCCCGCTTCCACCTGCGTGCTTATAAGAACGGAGTCCCGAGTTGCCGACCAAAGGAAACTGATTCGATAGTTCGATTTAATTAGAGGATTACTCGAAATCTCCTCCAGCTGTTGTGAACAGCGCTTTGACGCCAGCAGATCGATAAACTTATATTGAAGTTATAATTGCCGGACTAGATACAAATGTATCAATATTATTTCTTAAACAGTTTTCAGATGTTTAAAGGGTACGCGTACCCCCGCGTTTCCGCTGAAAAGAAGCACTGTATGTTATTATTATTATGATTATTATTATAATTATTGTAGTTGTTGTTGTTGTTACTTTTATTCTTCGTCATGTCCATTCAAAGAACGCGTTTAAACGTATTAGTTGACCTGATGGTGTTTGCCTTCTTATCATCCCAAAATCTCGTCATGAAAGCACTTCATTGTACCTTTCGTTCTGCTTACCACTTCCTACCAGTATTTCATTTTTTAGGTTTCTCGGAGAATATGTGCTTGGTTACTACTACATTAAATGCTCCACCATTCCCTACGATGTTGTCTGTAATTTTTATTTCTTGGAGATCCACCTTAGTTTGTTTTTGCCTTCTTGGAGTTAATTACTTTAATGAAGGAAAATCCACATTTTTGAACCAATACCTATGAAACTTTTGCCACATCACACATTAAACCTAACTATCAAATTTGTGTATCGAAAACTTTATTTTCTGTTTTCATTTTTCTGGATTTTTGAAAAATAGATTTAGAAATGACAGTTTTTTAAATGCCCTAAAATTGCTAAATATTAATAAATCATCAAATTTATTTTAGTGAGTTCTTCTAATTAACGCATATAATGTTCTGAACTAGAGTTATCTGCAACGGACAGAGTGTAGGAGATTCTTTCTCACATTTTTTTAAAGAAATGCAATTTTATCATTGCTTAAAATAATTAAGGTGGCTAAAGTTACCAAAGTATAAAAAATACCTTGTTCACAGTATTTCTACATTCATTAGCTTAAATTACATATTACAAACGGTAACTCTTTGGGAGTGATGAACCTGGATCCTCCACTTGCGCTTAGCTAATATATGCCATTTTCATAATTTTCGAACCTTATTTGATATTCTGGGATATTTCGATGCAAGTAAGATGCTGTTGAGCCACGCACCCTAGACTGTGCATACGAGCCCCCTTAAATAGTTATTTAAAAACTATTTACAGGTGGAATATCGAAATGAAATATATGCTAATTTGAAGCAGACAATTAAGGCTTCCATTTACAATGAAAAAACGAAACTTGACTTTTTGGTCAAAAAATGCCATTTCAAAAGTATACACTTGCCTTAAAAAGTATTTTGGTGAGTCTGTCCTAGAAATGTAATTATGTTTGAGGGCTGGAACGAGGTACACACAACCTCGTGAGGCAAAACTGAAAATAGGAGGGTTCGATTCCTGTCTCAGCCATCCTGGAAGTGGTTTTCCGTTGTTTCCCACTTTTACTCCAGACGAATGCCGGGATGGTTCCTAAATTAAGGCCACGGCCGCCTCCATCCCAAACCCCATTTGAATTACAACTTCACATACTAATACAGCCATCACAATAACAAAGGTTAACAGCTGTTAGCCTCTCACCAAGGTGGACCGGATTCGATTCCCGGTCAATGCATGCGAGATTTTCAACGTGAAATGCCATGTCCTGTGGTTCAGATTCCACGTTAAAAGGAGGTCTCGTGGCTCTTGATCGCTTGATTACGGTCACGTAAACAAAAAGCTTCCTGTTTCCTTTCAGACAAATTCCACACATGTACTCAAGTGCACGAGGCTACATGACCACAATATCACAAAGCCTCTCAATGAATCAACAACAACAACAATAAATATATCAAAATAATGGAATGCAACCGGAAGAAATCAGAAACTTCTATTATTGAATTGGGAAGTGAAACCCTAAAGGAAGCAGGAGACGTTTGTTACCTGGAAACCAAAATAAGCAGTGATGGAAGAAGCAAGAAGGATATAAAAAGCACAGGCAACAAAAGCGTCTCTGAAAAAATGAAATCTGTTGACGTCAAAGATTAGAATGTCATTTTTGAAAGCATTTTTCCGGAGAGTGGCGCTCTATGGAAGTGAAACTCTGACTGTTGGTGCAGCTGAAAAGAGGAGAATAGAACTATTTGATATGTGGTGTTACAGGAGAATGATGAAGATCAGATGGGTAGATAGAGTAAGAAATAAAGAGGAGAGCTGTTTCTGACGAGTTCTAATAGAGAGAAGAGACAGGTTAGTAGGGCACATTGGCCTACATAGGCACACAAGAATATCAAACAAAGTTCTGGAAAAAAAAGGTTGAGGACATGAACTGTAGGGGTAGACTAAAGTTAGAAAAAAAGAAGTGCCTCGTTTGTAGGGTTTGGTAGCTATGTAGAAATGAAATGATTAGCTCAGGACAGGGAGGAATGGAGAGCTCCATCCCATCAAACCAATATAGCCTATAGGCTCATGACTCAAACACAACTGCTCACTCCAGGGACTCACATCTAGTGGGACGTGGGTTGGTGACCACGGGACCCCAGCTGAGTCCAGCATTGCTTCCACTTACTTGTGGCGGGCTCCTCTCTGTTACCTTTCCTCTCGACCAGCCTTGGTCAACTCTTGTTCTTTTCGGACCCCGACGGTATTAGGATATCCGAGGCTTAGGGAGTCTTTCACTTTCCCGCCTTAATTGGCCCTTGTCTCATCTTTCCTGATCCCTCATTCTTCGAGGGATCAGACCTCTTGTTTACTTTTCATTGTATCTCCTGCGTTCTGTTCAAGGCCCTCATGCTATCTATATGTGTGCCAATTTTGGAATTGCTCCCATGAATACCTTCTAAAATATCCAACATGGAGCTCAAATTTCAAATGCGGTTTTTCTGCAGTTGGTAGCACTGACATCATTTTCAAATATGGACTTGAGATATTCAGGTATAGATCTTTACTCACACCTGACATTCTAGATTAATTTGGAGCAACTAATATACATCAGTGCTGCCAACGTGATTCTAAGCCTGCTGATAGGTCCAATATTAAAATACATGTAACTTCTATACTAACAAATGGATTTCAACCAAAATTGGCACAATAATAGATCATAATATTTTAGTTTATTTCTGACCAACACATGCATGACATTGTGGCCAACATGATTTTACGTGCGCTGATAGATCCAATGTCTAACTGCATGTAACGTCCATGCTATCCATTGGACTTCAACCAAATTTTGTATTCTGTACCTTAAGAGATAATAATAATAATAATGATCGTGTGGCCTCCGGAGAGGCCTAGTGCAGGTCTTTCTAGTTGACGCCCGTGGGCGACCTGCGCGTCGTAATGAGAATAAAGTGATGATGAAGACGTCACAAACACCCAGTCCCCGAGCCACGGGAATTAACCCCAGGGGATTAAAATCCCTGATGGCTCGGCCGGGAATCGAACCCGGGGCACTTTGAGCTAAAGCCTAGCGTACTAACCATTTAGCCACAGAACCGGACACCTTAAGAGATGGAACAAAGAATATAATTTCGGTCACCAGGGCTGCCAATTGTGGTGCTCTATTAGGCTACATTATACCAGGTATGTTTCGAAATGTCGCCTCCGTAGCGTAGCGGTCAGCATGGTTAGCTGCCGCCCAGGAGGTCCTGGGTTCGATTCCCGGCTCTGCCACGAAATTTGAAAAGTGGTATGAGGACTGGAACGGGGTCTGCTCAGCCTCGGGTGGTCCAAATGAGTAGAGGGGGTTCGATTCCCACCTCAGCCATCCTCGAAGTGGTTTACCGTGGTTTCCCACTTCGTCTTCGGGCATTTGCCGGCATGGTACCTACTGTAAGGCCACGGCCGCCTCCTTCCCTCTTCCTCGCCTATCCATCCCAATCTTCCGTCCCTTCACAACCCTCATGGGGGCCCCTGTTCGCTTTGCAGGTGAGGCCGCCTGGGTGAAGTGCTGATCACACCTCCCCAGTTGTATCCATCCCGACCAGATGTTCCAGGCTCCAGGACACTGCCCATAGAGGCGGTAGTGGTGAGTTCCCTCGCTGAGTCCCTGGGAACCACCAACCTAGAGGGTAAATCGCCTAAATATTAAAATAAATAAAAAATAAAATATTTCGAAATAATTAGAAATTTCGATATTACCAACTTAATTTCTTCATTATTCTAGATAGGTCCATATAGATTAATCATTGACATGAATCATACTTTTAAGAAAAGTAGGCTCTTTAGTTCGTCACCGAACTTCTTGTTGTTATCCGTTTCCTCTTCTAGGATGTACGTATGTAACTAGTTTTAGGTATAGATTAATTTCATTAACTTTTTCACTATCACCCAAACCATTAGGGGCCGATTACCCAGATGCTAGGCTCCTTCAAACAACAATTATCATCATCATCCTAGCGGCTTCGGTGGCGTAGTTGGTAGCGTGCTGAACTGCTGTGCCCAAGATAGCGGGTTCAAACCCGGCCGAAGTCGTCGGATTTTTTAAGATCGTTAAAAATCCCTCAGTATGCCTTCCTTCGGAGGGGAAGTATAGCCGGCGGTCCCACGTCATAGATTTAGGGCATGTAATAGATCCTTCCACAGACTAAACTTGTGAGAAGCTAAATTGTTAGGTTAGATTTTGTCGGAACGCTCTATCAAAGTTCCAACGATCACCACCAAGTATCATTGATATCTGGTTGCGAAAGTTGGAACTACTTGAAATTGAACGGAACTTGTAGCTCATCGTAATAAGGGTGTCCGCTGGAAGCAGCTACAGACTCAGGCGAGCCGAACATGTGCTCGGACACTCCCGGCATAAAAGCCATACGATAAATAAAATCATCATCCTCAAACACAACACACCATCCCGACATTTACCCGTACTGATTGTGGAACAACTCGGGACAAACAAACCGAATGTTCGTTGTCAGCGCCGGGATTCAAACCTTGGATCTCCAGATACCAGCGCAGTCGTGCATTTTGACTTGGACCACTCAGCTACGCTGATAGGCATTATCTACTTATCTTGATTTCTGGAGGCATAGAGTTCAATCCCTTCCCTCCTGACTGCGTTACTACTGTATATCCGTGGATTAAACCACTCAAGTTTTGCTGCTTAGCCCTGCCTCAGCATGTCCGGCTACGGGGTTGGCGAATAAGCAATATTAGTCGATGCGATCGAATACTTGACCTACTTCCTAACACCATACTCATCCTTTCTCATGCCGCGCGCGGGCAACTGAAGTATTCGCTGAAGAAGCGAATTATCTCATGCTGCAATCATGCGTTCCCATACTTCGATATTTACCTCACGTTACGTAATAATAAACAGAGCATCGCCATATAAACAATACTCACAGGTTCACAGTGCTGCTATATTAATGGTTGGTTGGTTGGTTGGTTCTTAAGTTTAGGGGCTGCGACAACGCGGTCATGTAGCCCCGTGTACTTTGGGTGTGTGCAGAATCTATCTGATAACCGGTGTTAATTGTGATGACTGTAATAGTGCGTGTTATCTGTTTTTTTAATTTTAAGTACTGCAACGTAGAATTTTTCAAATAGTTCCCACTTTTGCCACCAAGCGCCACCATCAACGACTACTAGGCCGAGTTCAGAACGTAGATACTAGACGCCACCGCAGTCGGCTCTTGGCAACGAACGTAGAAACCTAAGAGCATTGTTTACATTCTTAACCTATCCAATTTAGCTTCACACAGGTGCAATTAGTGGAAGGTTCTTTAACATGCCATAAAGTTGTGACATGGGACCGCCCGCTTTACTTCCCCTCCGAAGGAAGGCATAGTGATGGATTTTTAACGCTCTTAAAAAATCCGACGGCTTCGGCCGGGTTTGCTATATTAATGACAAATCGCTAGATGCAGTACATTTGCATTTGTCTGTTGGCACAGGCTAGAGTAAAATGTGGCTTTCACCAATGTCTCAGTATCATTCATGGCTGTGATTCATCTTCTACTTCTTCTTCTGCGTCTTATTCTTTGTCTTCTTCTTCTTAGCGTGTTCACGTTGGAATGGGGTCAATGCACGCCATTCCTTTCGATGAAGCGTTTCGTGTGCGTTTAGGCTTCTTGATCTTAGATCTGAGTTTTAGTGTCGAGCCATCTTAGCTTAGGTCTTCCACGGTGTCTCTGGCCTTCAACAGCGAGCAGATAACTGAACCATGCTGTAACGGCTATCTTTGTCGTTGGATATCGCTCTACAAGTTGGGCGATCATTTATAACGTTTCTACAGATATTACACTCAAGACTCCTTAAAACCACCTCATCGTTCTTATTTAGCATTGGCCTGTCTAGACAGACGACATACACTTTATTAATTTAGATTTACTGGGCGCCAGTTATCGTAGAGATAACACATTAAAATTTTATTTAGCCACGGCCGCTCCCTTCCTTGAGCCAAGATCTATCATCGGAGCGTAGGTCAATAAACTTGCTCTATGAGTTACTCTTTACATTCCAACTATCCTATATATTCAACTCCCAATGAACAAGACATTTTAACTAATACTGGTTTATTTACAACAAAATTATTAACATTTGATCTGAGGTTTCGAGCTGTGTACAATATGTGCATTAATATTCCCTAATTGCGGGGCAATATTGACTGTCTTCTCGCTAGCGCTGATCTTCTGTGTTGATAATAACTCGGTCCACATACCTGGTGCCTTGTGGTTCAAAGTCCATCTCGTTGGTCTGCTTGTAGTCTAATTTGAGATCTTACGCCAACACACGTTTATTGACCTTTGAAAACATATGTTTTCTTCTTCTCGTTGTTGTTGTTGTTGTTGTTGTTGTTGTTGTTGTTGTTGTTGTTGTTGCTGCTGCTGCTTGTTTCTGAGTTTGATCACCATGGTAAGCAAATTTGAACAAACCAGGCTAATTGAATTCACTAAGTCCCATCTTACTGAGGGACTGGCAGAGTCTACGACTCACAAAGTCAATGAGTGAGTGCGTGATCGAATATGTGAATGACAGAATAGAATCTATAGAATAGCCAGTGCTGAAGTCGCGCTGGGCTTTTATACACTCTGAATGGTCCCGATGTTTCGCGGCATAAATTTGCCCGCGACCCATCAGACCAATTATAGCAAAGCATTTCTCAGTCCTCAAGCGACGCTAAAACTTCTCCGAGCGGGAATACAGGCCCGCGTACTTCAAATATTCCACTCAGAACCCGCTATTCCTCTCGTTGCGCATCTATATATTCCGCCGAAATCTTTCTCCAAGCCCTTGTCTCCAGTCAGCGTGGCTTCGTTCCAGAAATACATTTTCTTGCAATATGTTGCTTCACCGTCCGTAACTTCTTCCAACCATGCCCGTCCTGTCTTTACAATTTAACTAATAAAACAGCCCTAGACCTCTATAAAAACCTGTTTCATAATCTAAGCACTTGACAATATTATATATGACTATGGTAATGACGTGAATATGGTATGGCCCCTCCCTTGATATTAATGGGTGAATAAAACGATATAACTTTGATATTTCAATAATAATAATAATAATAATAATTTGTACCGTAATCAAGATTACGTTACAATGCCGTGCTCGTACAACATGGCCATACCATCCATGGCTGTGATTAGTCTATATGGGAGTTACTCAGGTATGTGTGGTGCTGAGTAATGGCATTCAGGGCACACAGCCAGTGCCTGTGGATGCTGTGAAGGGTTCTGCTCGTAGGGTTAGTACAGCTGTACTGACTCAGCGAGGAAAGTAATGACAAACTACCTCATTCCTCACCTTGCCTAGTACGCCTCATCGTAGTGCTGCCTCAGTTTTGTGGGTTTCTACCACATAACCTATGGTGGTGCTTTTTGAGGATCCAACCAGCCTCTAGGCTGACTACTTAACAGACAGACAAACATTCGGCGGCCAAATATCACGAATTTAGAATTGTTCAGATACGGGTTTAGAGACATTTGACGGGTATTCTCTCTATTCACAACGTACGAATATGTTGACTTTTGTCAACAATATTTTTAGCCTACTTTCAATTTTTGCAAAAAATGAAAGTAGACTTATGAAATCAACACAGGGCGAAAAAATTGTGTCTGTCTGTTTGTCGGTGAGTATGTGTGTCTGTGTGTGTGTGTACTCTGAATGTCTGTCCCCCTCTATCAATTCGAACAGGGTGAAACCGAATTGAACAAAATTTGGTACAGAGGTAGCACTAGTAAAGGGCACCTCAGTGTCATGGTTTATATCGCCGCCATCTTGACGGAAAAGAAATGGCGGCCACCCAAATGTTCAAAGCTTAAATCAAATTACGACTAACCTAATCATCCGATCTCTACCAAATTTTGCGACAACATATATTTATATGGCGAGCGTCTTTTGACTAAACTACAATGTCATCTGCCCAATAATTTGCGGATGGCGTCCATATATGTGTGCAAATTGATTCCCCCTATCTATTCAATCACGGTGAAACCGAATTGAACGAAATTTGCTACAGAGGTAGCACCAGCAAAGGGCACCTCAGTATCATGTTTTATATTGCCGCCATCTTGACGAAAACGTAATGGCGGCCACCCAAATGTTAAAATCTTAAATCACATTATGACCAACCTAATCATCTGATCTCAACGCAATTTTGCATTTATGTATGAAGAATATTTTTGACTAAACTATTAGGTCATCAGCCCAATAATTTGAGGATGGCAGCCATCTATGTGTGCAAATCGATTTCCCCTATTACTTCAAACACGGTGAAACCGAATTGAACGAAATTTGGTACAGAGGTAGCACTCGCAAAAGGCAACTCAGTGTCATGTTTCATATCGTCACCATCTTGATGGAAACTTAATGGCGGCCACCCAAATGTTAAAAGCTTAAATCAAATTACGACCAACTTAATCATATGTTATCTACCAAATTTGCAACAACCTACCTTTATGTGAGAAGCATTCTTTGACCAAGCTACAAGGTCATCAGTCCAATAGTTTGCATATGGGGGCCATATATGTGTGCAAATCGATTCCCCTTATCAATTCAAACACGGTAAATCCGAATTGAACGAAATTTGGTACAGAGGAAGCACTATCAAATGGTACCTCAGGGTCATGTTTTATATTGCCGCCATCTTGACGGAAACGGAGTGGCGACCACCCAAATGTTAAAAGCTTAAATCAAATTACGACCAACCTAATCATTTGATTTCTACCAAATTTTGCAACAACATACCTTTTTGTGGAAAGCATCTTCTGACTGAACTACAAGGTTATCAGCCCAATAGTTTGCAGATGGCGACCATGTATGTGTGCAAATTGATTCACCACCAGTTTTACTTCCCCTCCGAAGGAAGACATACTGAAGGATTTCAACGCTCTTAAAAAATCTGATGACTTCGGTGGGTTTGAACCCGCGGTCATAGACATAGAAGCTCAGCATGCTACCGACCACGCGACCGAAGATGGTGACAGGCTGATAATAAACTTGGGTCTAATTAAGGAAGGGCCAGGAAGTCGGCCGTGGACCTGTTTAAAGAAACTGTTGTGGCATTTTCCTGGTGGTGAAAATGGGAAAACATGGAAACCATTTTCAGCATGGCCAAGGTGGGCGTCGAATCCACGCTCTCCCGATACCAGCGAGACAAGAGCTAGAGCGTTAGAACTCTAGGCCACCGTGGCCGATTCCAATAAATAATAATAGTCTAATAATCTACTCAGGGATATAATAATAAATAATGATATTGGTTTTTGCATCCCTTTTTACTACTCTGGTTTTTGGAGACGCCGGGGTGCCGGAATTTTACCTCGAAGGTTTTCTTTAACGTGCCAGTAAATCTACTGACTCGGCTTCCTCGCATTTGCGCACCCTCGTATGCCCGCTGACTGAGCCAGGGTACGAACCTGCAACCTTCGGCCCAGCAAGCGAGAACGTTACCGCTGAGCCACACAGTCTACTCAGGGACAGATGATGTCACTGTTCCGCTCCTTGAAATAACAACAACAACAACAACAACAAACTTCACCATCACGGAAACGACTCGTTTTTAACAGTGTAAATGAGTACTTTGCTGACGTGTTATTGAAATTTCGTTGGGGACGGTATTGAAAAACAGACGAGAGAAATTTGTATGGAGCATCAAACATTCATCAGTCTACTCTGTTCTTCACTTCCTTCTTCATGATCTTCATTGTATTCTTCCACAAATTACGTCACTTTTAAAAGATACTTTTCTCTTTTCCCACATTACTATTGTATTCATGGGAATATCGCATTTCTCCTAACTTGCCTTCCAGTCGTTTGTTCTCCAGACTGGACGAGATAAATCAGCCTAGTGCTGTGTAGTGCAGCCAAGTGTAAACGATCTTACTTGTTAAGGGGATATGTAACCCAGCTGTATACTTGTGTCCAAAAACTGAATCAAGATAACAGTGATGGCTAGTGGAATATTGCCCTGGGGTTTTCGATATGTTGATCAAATAGCCCCGTGTACTTGTGCGTGTGTGTGTTGGTGTGTGTGTGTGTGTAAGATGTCTGATAACCTCTGTCATAGTGTTGATCGTACTAGAGTGTGTAGGCCTATTAACAATGGAGACTAGAATTTGGAACCTACTAATATGCGTAGAATTATTTTGGAAACATGACATGTGTTGCTCAAAATAAATCAGCAGTATTATGCCATAATAATGTTACGTGTTGCCCCTAGTAGCAAGTTCGTTAATTGGATTACAGTGGTTAAAAGCACAACCCAATTGGTCCTTAAAATAGCTTTATTGCAGGTCAGAAAGTTACACCACACAATAAGCAAATGGAAACAATTAGCTGTCTTTCTTCGAGTTTGCTCCCTTATGGAGGACACTCACCCTTTCACTTCCTTATTCAGTTAATCCTTCACTAATTAGGTAGACCCGTGTCCAGCCTCAGTCTGTCACTCACTGTTCCTGATTACCGTACTACACACTCTTTCGCAATTCACACGTCTCCATAACACCTCTATCGCACTGGTAAGAGCACACTCGCACGGCACTTCGCCTCAATACTTCTGTCGGGGCTGATGACTAACAGATGTTTCTAGAGTAGACCAGGGTTCACACCTTCCCGAGAATTCCAACACTGGTTGGGCCACGAACATTCGAGACGGTCTCTTTGTTACTGCCTGTCTTCTTGTTGCGCAAATCGCTGGTTAACACAGGGGCAGGGGGTAGCCCGAGGCAGACTGTGAATCACGCAGCGAGGTGATGAACTAACCTCGCAGCCGTAACACTTGCTTAAAACTGTCTATGTCGACGATGTCAAAATGTAAATATTATATGTCAGAAAACTGTATCATAATGAGGGTCATTATAGTACTACTCTTCATTATGAAACAGTTTCTCCCACCAATCAGAGCTCATTCATTGACCAATTAGGTAAGGATAGCGTCGCACATGCGCTCAAAATCCAACATGTCGGACATGAATAATATGATTTGAAAGTTCAAATTGGATATCGGATCAACCATTGTAGTTACAATCCCAAACACAAAGACAAAATCGGCACGAACCTTTACTATAACAAGAAAATACTGTGACTTATGCAAGATAATTATGAATCTACGTCCAGAAGATTGCAATACAGCATCCTTCTATATAAATTACCGACAAGGAAAGTGCACCGTCCCAAATGTTCGCGAATATAAACTGGGGAATATGAGACAAGAAATAGCAGTGTACCTTAATATCCCCAGCTCCAATTTCTACACAGGGCATTGCATTTAAACGACTTCGGTGACAGTTTGAGTGAATGCTGGTGCCGATCGGCAGGCTGTAAACATATTACATTGCCAAGCAGACAGAGCGCATGCGTAGGTCAGAGATCTTGTAAAGCAAAGATAGCAAACTCAGCGCTTGCACTCCGATCACTAAATTCAAATGAATCTCGA
Source organism: Meconema thalassinum (assembly GCA_946902985.2). Taxonomy (NCBI): domain Eukaryota; kingdom Metazoa; phylum Arthropoda; class Insecta; order Orthoptera; family Tettigoniidae; genus Meconema; species Meconema thalassinum. The sequence continues at coordinate 355,838,603 of OX336394.1, read as the reverse complement.
CAGATATTTATGAATATTTCTGTTCGAACACAAAATAAAATAAAATAAAATAAAATTATAATTATCGTCGAACATAAACAGTCGTATGAAACTCGCCTATAATGGCAATTAAGACACTCGTATGGAAATTATAAAACTCACTTCGCTCGTTTTATAAACATACTCATGTCCTAATTATTGCCATTATAGGTTTTGTATAATGTACTAATATGAGCAGATTCTGCGATATTGAATTTTGGGATCAAATATTTGTAGAATGTTACTTGGAAATTGGCTGTCCTGAGGATTCTGAATGCATGGTTATATTTCCCAAGACATACGATGCATTGGTTAAAATCCATACATTGGTGTGGCAGATACATAAAGTTAAACATAGAACCTATGAACGTGCCTATAATTATGTTGGTAACGTTAACATATAATGTAAATATATCTAATACATTTTGACCGAAAAGAATGGAAAGTTTGAAATCAGTTTCGTGCAGAGATCCTAAAATATTGAACCCAAGACTCAAACTTCACGAGTGCATTGAGTTGATGGTAGGCAATCCTGGTGACTCTAGCAAATTCCACAGTTATTGTATATTTCTTGATGAATATATTGCACACATAAAATTATGTTGAAAATTCTCTCTTAATAGGGTTGTTGTAAACATTTCAACATTGCATTTATAAGCGAGCATAGAATTATGTTGGTAACACAGACATTGGTGATTTACTCTAAATATGTCTAAATAATCTAAGACTAACAATGTGCTAAGTATGAAGTTGGTTCCTATCACATATTCTAAGTTATTGGGTCGAGTGTAATTAATAGACAGTTGGCAGCTCTGACAATACATACTTATATCTCTTAATGCGTACAAAATTGGGTATAAATCCTTTTGTTAGTATGGATGTTACATGCAATTAAACATTGAACCTGTCAGCGTTCGTAAAATTATGTTAGCTACACTGTCATGAATGGATTGTTCAAAATTAATTTACCATAGTATGCTATCTACTGTAAGTGTGCAATGCTTATAACTGATTGATGCAGAATTTCTGGAACATTGAGACTAGAAATCAAAAAACTAAAGGTCATTAATCAACAGTCCGAAGTCCTGAGGACTCTGAAAATATGTACAGTTATATTCATTGTGCCATACATTACACATACGATATTTGGTTGAAATCTATTTGTTAGAATGTAAGCTACAAGCAATTGAAAATTGAACCTATCAGCATGAGCAGTATTATGTTGGCCACACTGTCATCTAAGGGTTGTACAAAATGAATCTGCAGTAATATGTTAAATTTGAAACTGGTTCCACGCATATGTTCTGAAATATTAAGAATTGGTTTAGTTCTTTCCCATTTCAAGATTTGGCAACACTGATCTCATACCTTAGAAACACAATCACTCAGCTGGGTTTTGCATCCTACGTCATGACATAACGAATAGAATAAAAAGTGTGATGACTTCTCTCTCAATGGCATGTAATGAATACGGATCGGGTTGGCACTCGCCGCTACGCAGCGCTACAGTCGATTTGAGATGGTTGATTTTCACATATGTTTATGTGTTTATGTGTGATATATTAAGTATTTAATCGGTCGGAGTGTTTTGGTGGTGTTCTGTGCAAACGTTTATTGATATACAAGTGCTTACTCTATTACTTCATAGTATTAATACCTGAAATGCTATTGCAGGAAGCATTAACTGAAATGGAATTTAATTTCTTGTCGTGTGTTGACGTTATCTTCGTGTGTTAATTTTATTGTTATTTAATGTAAGTAAACAGCAGTATAGCCCTTACATTTTCATGAGTGCTTAATGTGAGTAGTGAAGATGCCTTGCTGTTTTGTACCAGTATGCAGATATTAGCTATGGGGACTGTAAAGAGGTCAGACAGTTTTTCAAACCTCCTAACGATAAGGAATGTTTTATCAAGTGCAAAGGGGCCATGCCAGGGAAGGATAGGGAACTTACTGAAAAGTCCTACATCTGTGATGCTCACTTTTCAGATTCAATTGTTAAATTTGACAAATTTGTGATACAAGGGAAGGAAGTAGTACTTCTCCCAAGAACCAACTGGCGATTGAAAGACTATTTTGTTCCACATATATTTCCTAATTTGCCTAAGTATTTGTCCAGTATGGTGTAAATAAAAATGCTCTTGGTGCCATTAAAGACTACTACTGTGAAGAAAGGGATGAGAATAAAAGACAATGAGTTTAAAAACATAGATCTACCGTAATGCTGAAGGAGGCGTGATCAGTTTTAGGCAATAGCCTACTCTAAGAAGGGGTCATGACTGTGCCGTCTATGTCTGTTAAATGTTAAGTGCTTCTGAAATGATGCTAGTTTACTGATTATGGTGTTTGTGGAGTGAAATTTATGGTTATTATTGAATTTTATAGTAATCTACGGTAAAGTTGAAAGTTGCGTTCGTACGGCTTTTTAGCCTATTTTCAATTTTGAAAAAATAGGCTTATGAGATCACCTTTTCTCCGTGTGTGTGTGCGCGCGCGCGCGTGTGTGTGTGTGTGTGTGTGTGTGTGTGTGAGGTGTGTGTGTGTCCCCCCTAATAAAATCTAAACAGCTGGAGCGATTTCAATGAAACTCGGTAAGTTCATAGCGCTATTCCCGGCGACCTCGACCGTGCTCTTCAAATTTTGTTACGTCTCACCAATCCAACATGGCGGCTGTGCGAAATATTTCACTAGCATTCAATATCTCCGAAACTATTACCGATATCGCCCTGAAATTGTGTACGGTGATAAAGGGCACTACTAGAAGTTTACCTATGAGACTTTCAAAAACCTAGTGACTACAAAACCTACATGGCGGCCAAGCGAATTTGAGACTTTTAAATAGACTTTTCTCGCGATTTAACTATCCAAACGTAATGACACTTGGTACAGCAATTGTTTATACACATTGTAATGCACTGGAGTCTAATTTAGCTCTATTGTTTGCATAACCTCAAAATGGCGGCTGTGCGAAATATTTCACTGACATTCTATATCTCCGAAACTATTACAGATATGACCCTGCAATTTTGTACGGTGATAAAGGGTACTAATACAAGTTTACCTACATATATTTCATAAACCTGAAAAGTAAAAAACGAACATGACGACCAAGCGAATTTGAAATAATTCAATAGACTTTTCTCGTGATTTTACTCTCTGAGCGCAGTGAAATGTGGTACAGTAAATGATTTTGCAGATTGTAATGCACTACCATCTAATTTAATTCAATTGTTTACATAACCTCAAGATGGCGGCTGTGCGAAATATTAAAATTAAGTTTTTATTTCTTGTGTCGTAATCATGCGATCGAAGTGAAAGTTTGAATAATGAACCTAGGCAATAATTGTCCTTGAATGGTACATAACTCTATGGCCTATACATATAACAATCCTAAATGGGGAGCTTCCGAAATATTTAGACGGTTCTCAATATCTATGAATCTTTTACAGCAACCAAACTGAATTTTTTTATGTTCATAGAGACTATGAACATATGTTCACCTATAGGACATTCAGTAACCTGGTGAGCACAAATCCAACATGGCGGCGACGCGAAGTATAAATATTTAAATGGACGTTTCTCTCGAATTAACTATCCGAGTGCCGTGAAACGTTGCACGTTAAATGCTTATACAAATGTTGATCCACTGGCATCTAATTTATTTCAATTGTTTGCATAATCACAAGATGGCTGATGTGCGTAATTTTAAAATCTCGTTTTTACTTCTTGTGTTCTAATCATGCGATTGAAGTTTGAATACCACACGTACACAATAATCTTAATGTAATAGTACAAAAATAAAAATCCAACCTGGCGACCATCTGAAATATTTAGACGGTTCTCAATATCTACGAATCTGTTACAGCAATTAAACTGAAATTTTGTATGTTGATAGATGCAATTAACATGAGCAGGATATATGAAAATAGGCTGTATAGTTCTTCCCGGAACTACTTGTTTTTGCTGTGTTGCAAGTCTGTTAAGGGAATGTAAAATGTGTAATAATGTGAAGAAATCCTTTCTGACAGCGAGGTTAATTTTTCCGTTCTTTTTTTTTATTTACCGATAGCTGGCAAAACTATTTGCATTTTGAACTTGCTCTCTGTCTTCGCTTATTGTCGAAACTGGACTATTACAGTGGAGATGTCGAACTTATTAGTGCCTATGAGGATATCTTGCGGTGTTTTAACATGTGAAACAGGTCGCAAGGTTATAAAGTCTCGTAAACGCCAATGCTAACTTACATCACATATCGGAGCCAGCGCTGCGCTGCGGCGGACCGGGCGTACTAGGCCAGTGATATCACGTCTTATTCTATTCGTTATGGTCATGATGAAGAGAACTGCTGAAAATCGTGGGCTGTGGCTGCAGCGACAACGCTTAGCCATTAGATAATGATGATGATGATGATGACAGCAAATGTTGAATCGAGAATACAAGAAAATGTGTGAAAGTTATTGTTGATACAAACTTTCAATACCTGGAGCTATGCCATTGTTCTACTCCTGTGGGCCTTGCTTTCCCTCCCTCTTCTAATATAGAGTATCAGTGAAGAAATCTTCGGGCACAATGCGGTATCATGGTTATATTTTTGTTTAATTTGTTGATATAAAATTCAAATAATGGTGTTTTCTGTGGTTATTCACAAAAAGCAACATATTATGTTTTTATTCGCACAAAGTGGTGTTTTGCACTTTTTATTCCCTCGAAGCGGTGTTGGGCGATTTTATACGCATAAAGCGATGTTTTGTGTTTATAGTCACACGAGGCGATATTCTGTATATTTATTCGCATGAAGAGGTGTTTTGTATTTTTTTCTTTTTGCATATTTTACGCCCTCAAAGGAGCACTTTAATCAATACAAATACAATTAAACCTAACAACGGTATTTGGAGATTAACGATTCAGCTTCTTCTGCACCCAAAATGTCTTCATTCTATCTGATCTGGCTGCCCTTTGTTCATCTGTGATGGTGTAGTTTTTCCGTTCAAATGTTGTTAATGTGAATCGTAAGTATTTATTCCTTAAAATATTCTTCTTTTCTCTATTTTTAATTTGGAGCATCGTTAAATTCAATTCATCTAAATCATGCTGAATCTCTTTGAACCAGTTGTTCTTTGTTTTACTCTTCCACAAGTAACTTAACAGCTGTTTTATTAGTCTGGTTTCTGGTAGGCGTGAGTATGGCAGGAAAAAGAGATTCTCCCTTTTATTCACATAAATCAATGTTTTGTGTTCTTAATGTGTTGCTATGTGTCTTTTTCTTTTGCAAAAGGAATTGATTTGTGTTTTATTCGCAATCGGTGTGTATTATGTTTTTATTCGCAAAAGGGGGTGTTATGTGTTTATTCACATGAGTGGTGTTTTTTTTGTTTTTATTCGCAAAGAGCGGTGCTGCATTTTATTCGCAAAAGACAGTGCATTTTGCATTTATTTTGCAAGTATTTTGTGTATTTATTTGTAAAAGGTAGTTTTTTGTTTTCTTATTCGTAAATGGAGGATTTTGTGTTTTTATTCGCAAAGGGCGGTGTTTTGTATTTTCATTTACTGGCAAAATTGCATAGTTTTGGCAATCAGTTTAGTATAATTTCCATTGGCCTTAAATGTGAAGAAGTATTATTGAGCAAGCCACAGTAAAACTATTTTACCACCGGTACACTATTTTCAAACTCAGCTTTAAGTTACGAGGCAGTCATTGTTTGTTATAGGTATTATGAGTCGATTGATAGGCCAATTCCAATTGCTCATTCTAATAATAATAATAATGTATTTATTTATTCATTAATTTAGTAAATGGTATTACACTTGAAACACAATAATATTAACAGAAAATAATAATAATAAAAATACATACAAGCACAGATCGACCTATCGTCCAGTCTATTGATCCAGTCCAGGCTCGATGGTGTAGCACTGAAAAAGTCGATAAGGTTACCTAGGTATGCTCTTGTTTTGCAGTCTTCAACAATGTGCCTGATGGTCAGATTTGATGAACCACAATCACAGCAGGGGTCTGGCCGCTTACCCCATTTATGCAGGTTGTATGCACAAACTCCATGTCCTGTACGGATGCAGTTAATGGTCTTCCATATATGTCGCGGTTGTTCAAAGACCTTGATTTTCTTTACAGAATCTATGAGGTCACGTACTTCGGGGTGGGGCATTTCTAGTCCATGTTTCACGCCATTTAGCTGCAATGTTGGAATTACTATCAGCAAGCTGTTGAGCCAGTTGCAGGGGTGGTTTCCTGGACCGGAGCCGGTTAATTGCCCGAGTGAGAATGTCGTCATGGATTGGAAGTGCACGGTTGTTCATTATTTTAGAATATTCCTTCCTCAGTGCATAAAAATTATTATAATAGATAACAGCCGTTGGCCATGTGTTAGTAATCAGTAATTAGGAAAAGTGGTACGGTACTAGGCAGATACTGGAACAGTTTTGGTGTCACATTTGGCTTCAGACCACTGTCGCTTCTAGAGAAAGTTGATATAGAAACAAGGAAACCACAAGAAAAATATCTAATTGTCTGGCAGGACCACAAAGAATTCCTGTCAACTTCTCTTCTACGTGACTTAACACTAGGCCAGTAATTGACACGTTCGTGACATCACGTAGTTAACAATATTTATCCACCCACACCTCAGCCTTGTCCTGCAAGCTTGCCAGCTGAGTGAGACTGTAGGCGCAGTAATACGAATGTAGAAGAGTGCAGTCTCTGGGGAAGTATCTGCTCGCGTGCAAAGTTCGTGGCCGACCGTGTATTAGCACATATAAGCCATTAGCCATGTGTGGATAAGGGGGTCCACCTCGTTGTGCAGTAACTAGCATTCTAAGCTGTAGTTGGTAGCATGCTGAACTGCTGTGCTCAAGATAGCGGGCTCATACCCGGCCGAAGTCGTCGAATTGTTTAAGAGCGTTAAAATCCTTCAGTATGCCTTCCATCGGAGGGGAAGTAAAGCCGGCGGTCCCATGTCGTAGATTTATGGCATGCAAAAGATCCTTCCACAGACTAAACTTGTGTGGAGCTAAATTTCTAGGTTAGATTTCGTTGGAACGCTCTATCAAAGTTCCAACGTTCACCACTAGGTATCATTGACATCTGGTAGCGAAAATTGGTACTACTAGAAATTGAACGGAACTTGTAGCTCACCCTAGGGGTGTCCTCTGGAAGCAGCTACAGACTCAGGCGAGCCGAACATGTCCTCGGACACTCCCGGCACTAAAAGCCATACGATAAATAAATAAATAAATAAATAAATAAATAAATAAATAAATAAATAAATAATTGGCTGTCACCATTGAAGTAGGGGTTTGATACACGGCCAAGAAATTAATTTCTGGTCTGTGGGCTGGAATGGGGTACACTTCAGCCTCGTGAGGTGGGTTTGATTCCCACCTCTGGCATCCTGGAAGACATTTTCTGTGATATTCCACTTCTACGCCAGGCAAACATCGGGATGATATCTAATTTTAGTCTACGGGCGCCACCATTCCTATCGTCACCTGAATATCAAATACACACACGACTATAGACATCACAATCCTTGCGCAGTCAGTTGGCATTTGAGTGTGCGCAAATGCCGGGGAGCCGTGTCAGTAGCTTTGCTGGTGCGTTAAAGACCACCTTCGAGGCCAAATTCTGGCACCCCGGCGTCTCTAAAAGCCGCAGTAGTTAAAGGGACGTAAACCCAATAACATTATTATTATTATTATTAGTATTGCTTGCCACGGTGGGTGAGTGGTCAACGTGTCGGTCTACTAACTCCAAGCTTGCAGGTTCGCTCTTGGCCGTGGTAAGTGATTTTTGAAAGGCGGAAAAAATTACGACACCATGTCATACGATGTTGGCATGCCAAAGAACCCATTTGAATGCAGTTGGCCGTGTTCATAATGGCAAAATTAATCTCGAGAGTTTCCGCCAACACAACGTTCCTCATTTATCTTCTAGAAAGCGCTATAGTGTTCAAGGGGCTGAGATTTCTAACCGCCTTGACTTTGATAGTGCTTCAAGGAAGAACGAAATTTGACATGCAAGTTACCCTTTGGGTGTCAAATAACAAAGCTTGCACCCGACACCCGAGGCCATACGATATTATTATTATTATTAGTAGTAGTAGTAGTAGTAGTAGTATACTAGTAGTAGCAGTAGTATAATTTCACAGGTTATCAGACAAGTTCTGCACTCACCCAAGTACACGGAGTTAAATGAACACGATTTTCAAGTCCTTAATAGGAACAACATCGCGATGACAACAACAACAACAACAACAACAACAAAGTTAAGAGGAAAAGTGGTAACAGGCAGATGACGAAACACAGTTTTGTTGTCACATTGTTTTGGCTTAAGACCACTGTTACTTTCAGAGGAAGTTGAAATAGAATCTAGAAAACCGCAAGAAAAATACCTGAATTGTTTGGTAGGACGACGAAGAATTCCCGTCACCTTGCGGTCTGGCCGGAGTTGACACTAGGCCAGTAATTGACACGTTGGTGACATCGTCCAGGTAACAACACCCACTCTTCGGCTGTCCTAAGAGCCCGCCAGGGAGGAAACTAAACTCTAATCCCAGACTTGTTCTTCAGTATAGTTTCTATTGATATTTTCTAGATGATAAAACCACCAGTGATTAATGAATATGAGTAATATTCGCAGCTGTCCTGGGAGCCTTAATCCAACACACCTTCTTTATGGAATAACTCACCTTGGAGTGTTTCTTTAGGGGCTTTGAAATATCGTGGTCATGTGATCCCGTATACTTGGGTGCGTGTAGAAATTGAGTGATAAGCTATGTCACCTTGATGTAGGCCCTATGTACTAATTTGTATATTTGTGATTGAGGTAGGATATGAGTAGGAAATGGCAGTGGCTTTACGTTAGGAACCATACTGGAATTTGCCTAGAATTGAAGTAGAAAACCACGGAAAACCACTTCAAAGATGGCTGAGGTAGGATTCGAACCCACCTCTTCTCTGGTTCGCCTCACGAAACTGGATGTACCCCGTTCCAACCTTCAGAGCAGAATTACATTCTTGGCAGAGTCGGGAATAGAACCCGGGCCTCCGCGGTAACAGCCAAGAATCAAAAATACTAGGCACTGCGCAACGAAGTGGACATGACTGTTGCGTAAGATATACAAATGTTATTGCAATCGGGATTTTAGCCTGAATCTCCGGCTATCCGGGCAGGCTCGTTTATACTTTAATACAGGCGTTCTCAACAATAATGCATGGAGGAAAGAAAGGAAGGAGATGCCTTCGCTGCGCTGTCTAGCGCAAGCTGCTGAAGCCAAACGGCTCGCCCACTTTGGTTGCAAGAAAATGGCTGTCCCTATGTTTAAGCCGTAAACCACTCCAACTAGTAATGGATTTTAGTGACATAAAACTGCAATGACAAGTCAAGATTTTTTCTTGGATAGGCAGAATACACTCTGTACATCACGCTACTTGGCACAAATAAGCTGCGTTATCGTTTTAAAAGCCAATTTAAATATAAATATGAGAGCACCTTTGCGAGGCAAGTTTTGTAAGGAAGACGCGGCAAAACGTAATAATACGCTGAAACACTGATTAAATTGAATACAGGTGTCTGAAGATGCGAGAAGGAACATCTTGGGGAATTAATGATGCCGAACTAATTACGGTATTTACACCAAATTGAGTTTTATGTTCTTATTGGTGTTTTAGGCCTAATTTCGAGCACTGCCACTTTCACTCATTGGTCGTACACATTTTGATATTCAAGAATACGAACCTCAAAATTAATAAAGAGAACAATTTAAAAAAGGACGCATATTTGCACAAAAGTACGGTATAGCCTATACGTTTCGGTACCGTACGGTATTTTCTTTGTGTGTGCGGGGGGGTTGAAACTTGACGATTAGCCTCGAATTGATTAATTACGTAGGCCTACCGTAATTATTGACCGACAGCCGTTTGATAATTTGGGATTTCCAGAATGATTTTTAGCCTATTTTCAATTTTGAAAAAATAGGCTTATGAGATCACCTTTTGTCCGTGTGTGTGTGCGCGCGCGTGTGTGTGTGTGTGTGTGTGTGTCTAATAAAATCTAAACGGCTGGAGCGATTTCAATGAAACTCGGTAAGTTCATAGCACTATTCCCGGGGACCTCGACCTTGCCCTTCAAATTTTGTTACGTCTCACCAATCCAACATGACGGCTGTGCGAAATATTTCACTAGCATTCAATATCTCCGAAACTATTACCGATATCGCCCTGAAATTGTGTACGGTGATAAAGGGCACTACTAGAAGTTCACCTATGAGACTTTCAAAAACCTGGTGACTACAAAACCAACATGGCGGCCAAGCGAAGTTGAGACATTTAAATAGACTTTTCTCGCGATTTAACTATCTAAATGTAATGAAACTTGGTACGGCATATGTTTATTCACATTGTAATGCACTGGAGTCTTAGTTCAATTGTTTACATAACCTCAAAATGGCGGCTGTGCGAAATATTTCACTGACATTCTATATCTCCGAGCGCAGTGAAATGTGGTACAGTAAATGATTTTGCAGATTGTAATGCACTGCCATCTAATTTAATTCAATTGCTCACATAACCTCAAGATGGCGGCTGTGCGAAATTTTAAAATTAAGTTTTAATTTCTTGTGTCGTAATCATGCGATCGAAGTGAAAGTTTGAATAATGAACCTAGGCAATAATTGTCCTTGAATGGTACATAACTCTATGGCCTATACATATAACACTCCTAAATGGCGAGCTTCCGAAATATTTAGACGGTTCTCAATATCTATGAATCTTTTACAGCAACCAAACTGAAATTTTTTATGTTCATAGAGACTATGAACATATGTTCACCTATAGGACTTTCAGGAACCTGGTGAGCACAAATCCAACATGGCGGCAACGCGAAGTATAAATATTTAAATGGACGTTTCTCGCGAATTAACTATCCGAGTGCCGTGAAACGTTGCACGTTAAATGCTTACACAAATGTTGATCCACTGGCATCTAATTTATTTCAATTGTTTTCCATAATCACAAGATGGCTGCTGTGCGTAATTTTAAAATCTCGTTTCTACTTCTTGTTGTCTAATCATGCGATTGAAGTTTGAATACCACACGTACACAATAATCTTAATGTAATAGTACAAAAATAAAAATCCAACCTGGCGACCATCTGAAATATTTAGACGGTTCTCAATATCTACGAATCTGGTACAGCAATTAAACTGAAATTTTGTATGTTGATAGATGAAATTAACATGATCAGGATATATGAAAATAGGCTGTAGATTTCTTCACGGAACTACTTGTTATTTTTTTGGTATATAGGGTAGGCCTAAACATGCTGAGATTAGAATTGAAGAGTTTTTATTTTAATAACTTATCACTACTGTTATTACGTTTCCAAAGTTGCATAACCGGAGCGCGATAAAAACCAGGGCCAAAATAATATTTAGCCATGCACAATGCCTCATGCAAGTCACGGAACACCGAATACGAGTTAAGGTTACGCCCACTTTGGTTGCAGCGCTTGGCTTCACTCAAACGAGCTCAGGGCATCTCCTCCATGCAATAATGGCACTGTGGCCACCACCCTCAGGTATCCAAACACCATGAAATCGAATACAATAATAATTACGAAGTTAGATGTTTTTCAGTCGGTCAACACGAAACATGTTAACCGACTAACGACTTCGGTGGCGTAGTTGGTAGCATGCTGAACTGCTGTGCCCAAGATAGCGGGTTCAAACCCGGCCGAAGTCGTCGGATTTTTTAAGAGCGTTTAAAATCCTTCAGTATGCTTTCCTTTGGAGGGGAAGTAAAGCTGGCGGACCCATGTCATAGATTTATGGCATGTAAAAGATCCTTCCACAGACTAAACTTGTGTGAAGTTTTTTTTTTAGCGTATGGCTTTTAGTGCCGGGAGTGTCCGAGGACATGTTCGGCTCGCCAGTTTTGTAGCTGCTTCGAGACGGACACCCAATGGGTGAGCTACACGTACCGTTGGGGAGGGAAGGAGGGAAGTTGGAATGTAAGGACGAGGAGTTGGAAGGTAGCGGCTGTGGCCTATAGTTAGGGACCAACCCCGGCATTTGCCTGGAAGGAAGATGGGAAACCACAGAAAACCATCTTCAAGGTTGCCGGCGGGGGGATTCGAACCTCCTCGCCTTCCGGATGTGAGCGACTGCCATCAGTTATGCCGTAACGACCTCGGCTAACTCACCCGGTTGTGAAGCTAAATTGTTAGGTTAGATTTCGTCGTAACTCTCTATCAAAGTTCCAACGTTCACCACTAGGTATCATTGACATCTGGTAGCGAAAGTTGGAACTACTTGAAATTGAACGGAACTTGTAGCTCACCCTAAGGGTGTCCGCTGGAAGCAGCTACAGACTGAAGCGAGGGGAACATGTCCTCGGACACTCCCGGCACTAAAAGCCATACAATAATTAAATAAATGTTAACCGAAAGAAAAACAACATACTCCGCTTACTAAGGCAACACTGAAAATGGTTTCCAACACCATAACAATGAAAATGAAAATCCACAGCCTGCTCCAGTCTCCGACCGGGTCAGGAATGGAATGAATGAAGCCCCCATCTAGCGGCGAGGATATGAACTGTGCCGGCTGCCGAGGCCTGACGCACTCCTCTGGGGCAATGATTAAATGAATGACAGATGTAATGAAATGATAGTGGAGAGTGTTGCTGGAATGAAATTTTGACAGGGAAAACCGGAGTACCCGGAGAAAAACCTGTCGGCCTCCGTTTTGTCCAGCACAGATCTCACATGGAGTGACCGGGATTTGAACCACGGACCCAGCGGTGAGAGGCCGGCGTGCTGCCGCCTAAGCCACGGAGGCTACCATAACAATAATGATATATATTTTACGAGGTAAGTGGAAAACTTACAGAAGACTTTGAGAAGGGTCCGCACCCCTCAAGTGCGTGCGATTCTTACCCACTAAACAAGTAGTTCCGTGAAGAACTATACAGCCTATTTTCATATACCCTACTTATGTTAATTGCCACTATCAACATACACAATTTCAGTTTGATTGCTGTAATAGATTCGTAGATATTGAGAACCGACTAAATATTTCGGATGGTCGCCATGTTGGATTTTATATATGTAGGTCCTAGAGTTATGTACTGTTACATGCAGATTATTGTGAACGTGTAGTATTCAAACTTCAATCGCATAATTAGGACACAAGAAAAAACAAGGTGATTTAAAATTTTTTCACAACTGCCATCTTGAGGTTATGGAAACAATTGAAATAAATTAGATGCCAGTGGATTAACATTCGGATAAAGATTTACTGTACCAAATTTCACTGCACGCGGATGGTTAAATTGCGAGAAACGTCCATGTGAATATTTATAATTCGCGTCACCGCCATGTTGGATTTGTGATCACCAGGTTATTTAAAGTCCTATAGGTGAACTTAAGTTCATAGCCCCTATGAACAATAAAAAAATGCAGTTTGATTGCTAAAATAGATTCGTATATATTCAGTATCGTCTAAATATTTCGGATGGTCGCCATGTTGGATTGTTAAATGTATAGGCCATAGAGTCATGTACCATTAAAGGAAAATTATTGCGTAGGTTCATTATTCAAACTTTCACTTCGATCGCATGACTACATCACAAGAAATAAAAACTTAATTTTAAAATTCGCACTGCCGCCATCTTGAGGTTATGTAAACAATTGAACTAAATTAGATACCAGTGGATTACAATGTGTATAAATATTTCCTGTACCAGGTTTCAGTGCGCTTGGAACATTAAAACGCGAGAAAGGTCTATTTAAAATGTTCAAATTCGCTTGGCCGCCATGTTGGTTTTGTAGTTATCCGGTTTTTGAAAATGTTATAGATGGACTTCCAGTAGTGCCCTTTATCTCCGTACAAAGTTTTAGGGAGATACCGCTAATAGTTTCAGAGATATAGAATGCCGGTGAAATATTTCGCACATCCGCCATCTTGTGATTATGTAAACAGTTGAACGAAGTTAGATGTCGGTGCATTACAATGTGTATAAACATATACTGTACCAAGTTTCATTGCGTTTGGTTGGTCAAATCGCGAGAAACGTCTATTTAAAAGTCGCAAATTCGCTTGGCCGCCATGTTGATTTTGTAGTTACCAGGTTTTCAAAAATCACATAAGTGAACTTATAGTAGTTACCTCTATCACCATAGAAAATGTCAGGGTAATATCGGCAATAGTTTCGGAGATATTGAATGCTGGTGAAATATTTCGCACAGCCGCCATGTTGGATTGGTGAGTCGTAAGAAAATTTGAAGGGCATGGTCGAGGTCGCCGGGAATAGTGCTATGAACTTTCCGAGTTTCATTGAAATCGCTCCTGCCGTTTAGATATTATTAGGGGGGGGACACACACACGAATCACACACACACGAATCACACACACACGAATCACACACACACACACACACACGCACACGCACACACACACACGGACAAAAGGTGATCTCATAAGCCTATTTTTTCAAAATTGAAAATAGGCTAAAAACACACCCAGTCCTCTTACGAAAATCCATCCCGGGATCACTTTCGTATTACTTCAGGATAGTACCTTTTTCTATGCTTCTCTAACACCTTCTTACTTCTCTATTCATACGCGAACCGTAGATCGCAGTCTTACTCCCTTCAATTATATTAGTCTCGCTCATTCTTCTTATGGCGGAGAAACGTTTTGACAAGGAAAGCGACCTTGTTCCAGCTGTACTGATCCCTTAGCATAATTTCGACGATGTTATCTGGAGTTATTGAACCGACGTTGGTTTCAAGTAATAATAATAATAATAGCAATAGTGGACACATCTTCTGAATGTCCAATGATCGATTGTCAAAGACTGTTTGGAATTTCATGAAAAACGGTATAAAATTGGGAAGGTTCCAAGAATGTAATAAAGATTTTACAGAAATCGGACAAAATTATGAACACGAACGAATTTAGACAAATTATCAAAAACTACCGGGGTTTCAAGATAGGGAAAGAACCCTCAAAACGGAGGGAACCTCTTTCAGAAGATTGGAAGAAGGCACTGAGTGATGGACTAGACCACTAGAGAGATATTGGCAGGACATCAAAGCTGGCATACGAGCAAGACACAGAAAATGATATTGAATGATTGTTAACTCGTAGTCCATAGTAGCTCAATTCGAAAGTAATAACAAGTAGTTCCGTGAGGAACTATATAGCCCATTTTCATATATCCTACTTATGTTAATTGCCTCTATCAATATACAAAATTTCAGATATTGTGTAGATGTATTATTGGAACTTCGATCGCATGATTAAGACACAATGAAACAAAAACTTCATTTTTAAAATTTGCACAGCCGCCATCTTGAGGTTATGTACAAAATGCGAACAAAATTAGATGTCAGTGCATTATAATGTGTATGAACAATTTCTGTACCAAGTTTTACTGCGTCCGGATGGTTAAATCGCGTGAAACGTGTATTTAAATGTTCTGCTTGGCTTGGCCGTCATGTTTGTTTTGTAGTTAACAAGTTTTCAAAAGTCACATACGCAAACTTCAAGTAGTGCCTTTTATCACCGTACAGAATTTTAGGGTGATATCGGTAATAGTTTCGGAGATATAGAATGCCTATGAAGTATTTCGCACAGCCACCATGTTGGATTGGTGAGATGTAAAAACATTTGGAGGGCACGGTCGGGGTCGGCCAAAATAGTGCTATGACCCAACCGAGTTTCATTGAAATCGCTCCAGCCGTTTAGATCAATTAGGGGGAGACACACACACGGACAAAAGGTGATCTCATAAGGCTATTTTTTTTTTCGTAAATGAAAATAGACTAAAAATGGATTAATAATGCAACAAAGATGCTCCTCTCATTCCTCTGCCTATATCGTTCTCCCTCAAAAGTTCTGAAATAGCTAAGGATTCATCACTCACCAGGCATGCTGCAACTGTTTACGTGTGGACAGTTGAGTGGAACAAGCATCTTCCATGCTACTCATAAAACAGGGTTGTCCAATTATTTTTACTCTAGATTAAAATACTATTTCACATAATGATTCTGTCAAAACTTGTAATGGTTCGTAATGTTCTGGTTCATGCAACAGAAGTTGATTTAAAGAAAGGATCTCACGGGTTCTTGTGCTCGCAAGCTCATTTTGTTCATTGAAGAGAGCATCAAATTTCATTTAAAGAGCTCCGTTGAGAACACCTGCGGTAAAACAAAGTAATTTAGCTGTACGTTTATTCTGTCGAGAGAGTGCGGCTGGCAATGTTTATAACGATATTGCGTCACCAGCAATGCGTGTGCGAGCATGCACGTCCACTGACTCGAGTGCAGGGAACCGCGAAAACTCGACAACCACACGACACAGGTTACAGAATGTGGTCAGAGAAGCGTTAAAATGGTCCAGTCCCCGTCATAATTACAAGGGAGTGGCGTTAGAGGAAGAGCTGACTTGCATTTTACACCTTCACACCCTTCCCATGATACACTACTGCCTGCCTCATAGACGTCGACTTCTATAAGACTAAAGATTCTTTTATTTTTATTTTTGTGAATCATAATCTAATTCTTCACTTTTCCGTAAATAGATTAGTGGTTGTTAGTCTGTTTTTCAACAACCAATTAAAATATCTGAAAAATTTTACTACCAAACATACCGAATATAGGTTTAAAGAATCATACCGAGTTCCATCTAGATTGACCCAATAGGTTTTGAGGAAATGTTATCTGAAAACAAGAATTACTTTAAGAATATTTAAGTACTGTTTTGTATTTATTTGTTTACAACCACGAGCTACTGTAAACTGAAACCCTCCACATGTAGACTATAATTGCAGAGGTGTCATTTGCACATCAGGAAAGTTTTAAGGAACTATCTGAAATACTTTGAAATGTACAGTAACAAGTGAACGAAAGTTTGATGCTTTTCAATCGGTCTACAGGATTGTACCCAAATGAGATGGGTCATTCCCAATCCTGGAAAGAATTGACATGAGAATAAAAAATACACTTGGATGACCAGTTTCGATCATCAAGCGATCATCATCAGATCCATTACACTTAAGCTACAAAATTGGACGGCAATCACCACTTTCAGTATTTTAACAAAACATCACATAGACTATAACTAACAAATATTGACGAGTTGAACTATCTCAACTAATACCGTAACTAAAGAAGTATACATATTGTAAATATTTTCACCCTTATTTTCAGACAAAAAAAAATTGTAACCTTCCGGATCTTAGTAATGAGTGTTTCCCTAAACCTGAAAAAACATAAAATCACCAGGAAAATTCTGATAGTGATGTTAACCTCATGTTATATCTTATTTTCAGGTATAGGGAAACACCCAGTACAATGGGGTACAATCGTGTAGACCGACTGAAAATCATTAGTTTTGAATACTAAGGCAACACTAAAAAAAGGCTTCCAACACGATAATAAACGGTTAAACTTATCACAAAATGAAGACCACAAGGTATACTTAATTTCATGGAGGTTTATCCAAACTTTTTATCCTAAGGAAAACACCTACTCCTCCACTATGTCCCAAGGTAACTCATAATACCAACACACTGTAGTTTTAAATTGCGTGCAAAGTTTGATTTCGGGGCTGACTGGCGAGTGATATATCCATGGCGCAGGGCAAGGGGATGATTTACAATGAAGCGATATTTTAAAAGGGATATATTTAAAGTCATCATTGCTGGAATTTTATAAGAGTCTTCCTCTCGCACAGTTTCATCAGTTCCATAAATATGATTTTCAGCTCTTGGCACTACATATCAGTGTGAAGAAAAATTCTCCAAAATCAAATATACAAAAACAATTTACAGATCGAAATTAACTGATGAGCATTTGAAGTCGTTACTGATAATTTCCACAGTAAATTTGATCCACAACTGTAAGCAATTGTCAGTGGAAAGTTACAGCAACAAAAAGCTCATAGTAATTATAATGAATAATTTAATTATGTGAGTTTCCTCTGTATTGCACATATTAGTTTATAGGATGAATCTTAAGTCATTAATTGCAGTTAAAATGTTCAATTTCGTCATGTCAGTTATTGTGTTTAGTAATTGGTCTGTAAATAAAAACATCTGATTATACCTAGGTAATTTGTATGATTTACTTGGGGAGCTTCTGCCACTACTACAAGATGCTCTGCCTTAGGTCTAGCCTTCTCTGTGGCTGAATACTGCGCCCCAGTTTGGCTCAATAGCCCACATGTCAAACCTGTTGACACCCAGTTGAACAACACCATGAGACCAATCACTGGTTGTATAAGAACTACACGAGCATATTGGCTTCCAGCCCTCAGCAATATTCTTCCACTCCACCTTCGTAGAGAAGTTGCCTTGCTACGGGAGTACTACAAGATTATGGATCACCCTACACTACCTATTCATGAAGACATCCCCTCTCTTCAAATGAACAGGCTCAAATCCAGTAAGCCACCCATGTGTCATGCCCAGAGGCTTGTAAGGAACTATTTTGATTCCAGCATGCAGTGGATTAGTGAATGGACACTAAAAGCTTGTCCTGAGTCGAGCTCCTTCCTGGACCCTACAAGAACATCCACTCCACTGCCTAGGAGGGCTTGGGCAACTCTCAATAGGATTCGGACAGACCACGGTGTATGCAATGGAACTTTGTTCAAATGGAGAAAAAATTCGTCTCCTCAATGTGATTGTGGTGCTCCTTATCAAACCATCCAACACATTACAACTGACTGTCCTCTGAGAGCATATGGAGGGGACTGGATCGACTTCCTGTTGGGACACCTGACGTGGTCCAATGGATAGACTCGTTAGACCTGAGACTGTAAATAGTGTAAATAGTAAAAACAATGTACAGTAGATTTTAAAGTGATTTTCTTTGTACTCTGAAATCTTGTATTGATTACATTGCCAAACGATAAATAACAAGAAGTTCCGTGACGAACAAAAGAGCCTACTTTTCATGCCAATGATTAATCTACAGTATATGAACCTATCTAGAATAATGACGAAATTAAGTTGGTAATATCGAAATGTCTAATTAGTTCGAAATATTCCTGGTATAATGTAGCCTAATAGAGCACTACAGTTGGCAGCCCTGGTGACCGAATATATTCTTAGTTCCATCTCTTAAGGTACAGAATTTAAAAAAATGTGGTTGAAGCCCAATGGACGTTACATGCAGTTAGACATTGGATCTATCAGCACGCGTAAAAGCATGTTGGCAAGAATGTCATGCGTGTGCTGGTTAGAAATAATCTGAAATATTATGATATCCTGTTGTGCCAATTTTGGATGAAATCCATTTGTTAGTATAGAAGTTACATGTATTTTAAAATTGGACCTATCAGCAAGCATAGAATCATGTTGGCAGCACTGACTTATATTAATTACTCCAAATTAATCTAGAATGGCAGGTGCTATACGTGTGCAAAGTATGGAGCTGTTGGCTTGCATACTTTCTGATATATTGATATTAGGGTATAAATATATAGACAGCATTTATTAACAGTTGGCAGCCCTGATTGCTCCTAGCAATACTTATAGTCTTATATGTTATGTTACACATAGCACATACGAAATTTGGTTTAAATCCAACTGATAGTATAGAAGTTATATGTATTTAAAAATTGGTTCTATCAGCAAGCTTATAATCATGTTGGTAGAACTGACGTATATAAGTTACTCCAAATTAATCTAAAATGTCAGGTACTATACCTGTGAATAGTTTAAAAGCTGTCGGCTTGCATACTTTCTGATATATTGGTATTTGGATTTTAAAAAATAAATAGTGAGAGGGCAATTATTAACAGTTGGCAGCCCTGGTGGCTCTTAAGAATACGCTCAGTCATATCTGTTTATGTGTACATATTACATACAAAATTTGGTTGAAATCCAATTGATAGTGTAGAAGTTATATGCATTTAAAAATTGGACATATCAGAAGGCTTAAAATTATTTTGGCAACACTGTCATGTATGGCCTTCTGGAAATTAAACTGAAATAGTATTATCTACATGTGTGCCAATTTTGGAATAACTCCCAAACATACCTTCCATGATATCCAACATGGAGCTCAAACTTCTAGTGCGTTTTTTCGGCAGTTGGTAGCACTGACATCATTTTCAAATATGGACGTGAGATATTCCGGTATACATCTTTACTCATACTAAATTTGGTTTCGATTGCTGCAGCCGTTTAGGAGTTGATAGGGGGGACACACACACAGCCAGACAGACAGACAGACACACATTTTCCCGGATCGAACTCATAAGTCTACTTTTTCCTCATTTTTGCAAAATGTGAAAAGTAGGCTAAAAATGTATGATTTACTTACACTGTAAATATTACAATGTAATCAAAATAAGCTTTGGCAGGTCGGAATGGTGGTGCTATTGGGGACCCCTGCTCTATAATAAAAACCCTCTTTGCATGTGGTGTGAACAAAGTTTCTTTCTTCCATTACAGACAGGCCTTCGTGTGTGTGTTGGCAGGTAGTTCATGACATATACAAAGAGATAGCTTGCTTCGCACTTCATGATCATAGATAAAGCCCTTCGCGGATAAGGATATCCGTGGATAAACCTGCGGATATCCGCAACATTCATCGACATGCGAATATAGTTTGCATGGCTGTGCGGATAGCGGATAAGTTGCGGATAATGTTTGGAGTAAATTTGCGGATAGTTTTTAGAATACAATACAATCCGAACTTGTTGAATATCAATACTAGGACCCAACCGTTATGTGTTGTTTTTTTTTTCATGACAAATGTAAGATGATGGTTGAAGTTTCTCTCATTCAAATTATGTCATTAAACAAAATTAACACTCCGAACTGTAGAGGGTTGCAATTCTAACTGTATAACATTCATTTTAAACATAGCACTTGACATACAGTACATAGCCTAGGGGAACGAATTTCTCCTCAAATGTCTAAAGGTGTTCCTTTATTGTATGTCTACACCTTATTATTCCCGCTCTCCAAAGGGTTCGGGGATGAGATGCGATGTAGCCTAAGTCTTTGTGGTGGATGGTTTTTACGATCAGGTGAAATGTGTTGCTTTAATACTTTATCTAATTGAAAATATTATTGTAATGCCAGTAGATTCGAATAACAATCATGCGGATGTGGGGCGGATGTGGATAACAGCCGTGCGGATGAGGGGCGGATGCGGGTAACAGTTGTGCGGATGCGGGGTGGATGCGGATAACAGTTGTGCGGATGCGGGGTGGATGCGGATAACAGTCGTGCGGATACGGGGCGGATGCGGATAACAGTCGTGCGGATGAGGGGCGGAAGCGGATAACAGTCGTGCGGATGCGGGGTGGATGCGGATAACAGTCGTGCGGATGAGGGGCGGAAGCGGATAACAATCCTGCGGATGCGGGGTGGATGCGGATAACAGTCGTGCGGATACGGGGCGGATGCGGATAACAGTCGTGCTGATTAGGGGCGGATGCGGATAACAGTCGTGCGGATACGGGGTGGATGCGGATAACAGTTGTGCGGATACTGGGTGGATGCGGATAACAGTAGTGCGGGTACTGGGTGGATGCGGATAACAGTCGTGCTGATTAGGGGCGGATGCGGATAACAGTCGTGCGGATGCAGGGTGGATGCGGATAACAGTTGTGCTGATTAGGGGTGGATGTGGATAACAGTCGTGCGGATGTGGGGCGGATGCGGATAACAGTTGTGCTGATTAGGGGTGGATGCGGATAACAGTTGTGCTGATGCGGGGTGGATGCGGATAACAGTTGTGCTGATTAGGGGTGGATGTGGATAACAGTCGTGCGGATGTGGGGCGGATGCGGATAACAATCCTGCGGATGCGGGGTGGATGCGGATAACAGTAGTGCGGGTACGGGGTGGATGCGGATAACAGTTGTGCGGATACTGGGTGGATGCGGATAACAGTCGTGCTGATTAGGGGCGGATGCGGATAAGAGTCGTGCGGATGCAGGGTGGATGCGGATAACAGTCGTGCGGGTGCGGGGCGGATGCGGATAACAATCCTGCGGATGCGGGGTGGATGCGGATAACAGTTGTGCTGATTAGGGGTGGATGCGGATTACAGTTGTGCTGATTAGGGGTGGATGTGGATAACAGTCGTGCGGATGCGGGGCGGATGCGGATAACAATCCTGCGGATGCGGGGTGGATGCGGATAACAGTAGTGCGGGTACGGGGTGGAAGCGGATAACAGTTGTGCGGATACTGGGTGGATGCGGATAACAGTCGTGCTGATTAGGGGCGGATGCGGATAACAGTCGTGCGGATGTGGGGCGGATGCGGATAACAATCCTGCGGATGCGGGGTGGATGCGGATAACAGTAGTGCGGATACGGGGCGGATGCGGATAACAGTTGTGCTGATTAGGGGCGGATGCCGATAACAGTAGTGCGGATACTGGGTGGATGCGGATAACAGTCGTGCTGATTAGGGGCGGATGCGGATAACAGTCGTGCGGATGCAGGGTGGATGCGGATAACAGTAGTGCGGGTGCGGGGCGGATGCGGATAACAATCCTGCGGATGCGGATAACAGTAGTGCGGATACTGGGTGGATGCGGATAACAGTAGTGCGGATGCAGGGTGGATGAGGATAACAGTCGTGCTGATTAGGGGCGGATGCGGATAACAGTCGTGCGGATGCAGGGTGTATGCGGATAACAGTAGTGCGGATACTGGGTGGATGCGGATAACAGTCGTGCGGATGCAGGGTGGATGAGGATAACAGTTGTGCGGGTGCAGGGTGGATGCGGATAACAGTTGTGCTGATACGGGGCGGATGCGGATAACAGTTGTGCGGGTGCAGGGTGTATGCGGATAACAGTCGTGCTGATTAGGGGCGGATGCGGATAACAGTTGTGCTGATACGGGGCGGATGCGGATAACAGTTGTGCGGGTGCAGGGTGGATGCGGATAACAGTAGTGCGGGTACGGGGTGGAAGCGGATAACAGTTGTGCGGATGCAGGGTGTATGCGGATAACAGTCGTGCTGATTAGGGGCGGATGCGGATAACAGTCGTGCTGATTAGGGGCGGATGCGGATAACAGTAGTGCGGGTGCGGGGCGGATGCGGATAACAATCCTGCGGATGCGGATAACAGTAGTGCGGATACTGGGTGGATGCGGATAACAGTCGTGCTGATTAGGGGTGGATGTGGATAACAGTCGTGCGGATGCAGGGTGGATGCGGATAACAGTTGTGCTGATTAGGGGTGGATGCGGATAACAGTTGTGCTGATGCGGGGTGGATGCGGATAACAGTTGTGCTGATTAGGGGTGGATGTGGATAACAGTCGTGCGGATGCGGGGCGGATGCGGATAACAATCCTGCGGATGCGGGGTGGATGCGGATAACAGTTGTGCTGATGCGGGGTGGATGCGGATAACAGTTGTGCTGATGCGGGGTGGATGCGGATAACAGTCGTGCGGATGCGGGGCGGATGCGGATAACAATCCTGCGGATGCGGGGTGGATGCGGATAACAGTTGTGCTGATGCGGGGTGGATGCGGATAACAGTTGTGCTGATTAGGGGTGGATGCGGATAACAGTAGTGCGGATACGGGGCGGATGCGGATAACAGTCGTGCGGATACGGGGCGGATGCGGATAAAAGTCGTGCGGATGCAGGGTGGATGCGGATAACAGTAGTGCGGGTGCGGGGCGGATGCGGATAACAATC
This sequence comes from Meconema thalassinum, assembly GCA_946902985.2. Taxonomy (NCBI): domain Eukaryota; kingdom Metazoa; phylum Arthropoda; class Insecta; order Orthoptera; family Tettigoniidae; genus Meconema; species Meconema thalassinum. The sequence goes on along the minus strand of OX336394.1, from coordinate 355,814,880 downwards.
CTGCGGATGCGGGGTGGATGCGGATAACAGTCGTGCGGATACGGGGCGGATGCGGATAACGTTTTCTTTATCCGCGCAGGGCTCTATAGACTGGCTGCGTGGCTCAGTGGTAGCGATAGGTTGCAGGATCGAATCCTGGTGCAGTCAGATGGCATTTGAGGGTGCACAAATGCGAGGTAGCCGTGTCAATAGATTTACTGGCACGTCAAAGATCCCCTTCAAGGTAACATTCCGGCACCCCGGCGTCTCTACAAGCCTCAGTAATTAAAAGGGACGAGGGGCGTGGTGGCTCAGCAGTCTAGCTGTATGCCTCTCACCAAGGTGGTCCGGGTTCGATTCCCGGTCAATGCATGTGAGATTTTCGAAGTGAAATGCCACGTCCTGTGGTTCGGATTCCACGTAAAAAGGAGGTCCCGTGGCTCATGATCTCTAGATTAACGGTCACGTTAAACTACAAGCTTCCTTCCTTAATTAAAAGGGACGTAAAACCAATAACATTATTATCATAATCCCTCCCTAAATTATTCTGCTAAGGTTCCATTCCAGTTTTGTACCGAAAATAAGGTCCCATTAACACCAACCTACACATATCGGGTACCTACAGGTTCAGCATAACCCAACGCGTACGTGAAACGCACTCACTTACTCTTTAAATGCCTCACAATTAAATAAATACCTTAAAACATGTATATTTACCATGAAATAATGAAAGAATGCAACACGGTAACCACGGTAACAGAATCTCACAGGTCCATCTATTTCTGTCAGACGCAATGCAATGCCAATTATTACATTACTGTGAAAGTTTCCAGACGGTTATAAGGTTATCACTGAACCAAATTAAGCTGTAATTCATCAATACATACAGTATAATGCGCTTAAGGGGGTCAAGGAGCACTCTAGAATTTTTCACGTAATTTTCACGTGTGAGTGTGGTACGAAAGGTCTTTTTCACCCGAATATAAAGGGTCTCCGAAAACCACATTTAAAGGCCCTTAAATTAACAGTGTCTGTGATATTCCCAGAAAACTAACTTCGCTCTGATATATCTATGAAGGAATGACAAACCCTTAACCACTGCACTAGTAGCTGAATTGATAAAGTCTGATTATTCATACCAAGGATAAATCAGTCATACCATTCATGATTGAGATTTTGCTAAGTGTACTCTTTACAACTAGAATATTCGCGGGCGAAGCCGCGACGGGTAATGCTGGTTATTATTATTTCGTTATCTCGGCTTCCAGACTAATTTCTACTAGAAAGGTCATGCGCATATTCTTCTTAACTCTAACGGATGTGCAATAACAGAAATCTGTGTCTTGACCACAGAAGACAGCTGACAGGTGCTACACTGTTGTATACACTTCGGAGAATGTTGCGAAATACATAATTTCCTTTCTTCCAGAACACACACACAGGCCTTGGAGTGTGTGTGTGACAGTTTATAACACATACAAAGAGATAGCCTGATTCAGACTTCGTGAGCTCGCTTACCGGACACATGTGTCGGACAAGCAAAGAGGTCAGCTGCAAGATAATGTTCTAATGTCATTCTTCACCCACAAATCGACACTCTATTGTTAACTGGTGGTAATAGACTTTCAAATCTAACCTTCACGACCCGGATAGTGCACGTAACTTGCCCATAATCGTACAAAGAGCTATTCTTTAGAAGTACAATACGTTTTGCCTTCAGGACTGACCTGGGGCACCAAAGACAGCAGTACGCAACATTATAGCAATAATAATGTTAATAATAAATAATAATATTATTAATAATAATGTTAGTAATAAATAATAATATTAATAATAATAATGATGATATATAATATTAAATCATATTAATGCCATTGAGACATTGACGTTACACACTAAAGGTGACTTGGAAAATATCCTTACAGAGGAAAGAAAAATAATAAGGAAAATTATTGGACCAAAGCACACAGATGAAGGATACAGACCTCACTCCAGAGACACCACAGAGAAATTGTCCTACCTCGCAGCAGACATCAGAAAGAGATGAATAAAATTTTACGGCCTCATCAGCAGACTCCCACAAACCAGACTCACCAACAAAATTCTTAGATACATACAGACTCAAGACTACCACACCCTGGATGATGCAAGTCAAAATTGATCTGGAAAGAGCAAGTTTGACTCAGAAGACGTCATAGACAAAAGCGTCTTTCGACACAAGTTATACCAGTGGAAAGTTGTCAGAGAAGCAGCACCTACAGTCCAAAGACCAAAGTGGACCGAAGAAAGGAAGAGGGCCTTTAGTGCACGAATGAAAGAGTACTGCAAAAACAGGAAAAACAAGTAGTTATGATTGCTTCGCACAGTCTAATAGGCCTGTACCGTGTAAAATAAATAAAAAAATATTAATAATAATAATATGATAATACATAATTTCCTTTCTTCCAGAACACACACACGGGCTCAAAATTTCAGCGCAAAAACAGCCACCAAACAATTCACCAAAACACCAGAAGTGGCAGATAACAGCTAAAGCACAAACACCGTGGTCCATAGGTGGCCCAAACGACCAAAGAAGAAGAATGATAATAATAAATAATAATAAATTTTAAGTCCAGTGGGATAATTAAAAGATGTGTGTCGGTCCGTTGAACTTCGTATTAAATCAATGGAAACAATCATGGATAACACATTTCATAATTCTTTAAAAGATTTAAGGTTTTAAATCTTGAGAGCAACACAGCACTTCTATACGCTTTTTTTTAATAATTCATATTTTTTGGTAAAATAAATTGGTAACATCTGATTTTGATAATTTTGGAATATTTTAAGGCCATCTCAAAAATACAATATGGTTTCAGTTGCTCGCAACTTAATTTTTATATAGTTTCTTCCGACAACTTGTTAAGATTGATGTTGATGACCACACAGTGGTCAAAACTAGTCGTAGAACATAAGACTAATGATAATATAGTTATTGACTATTGGTGGTTTTATTTAATACCATTTGAACTTCAATTTGTAGCCCAGTTTAATTTTCGGCTTGTCTTCTACTTCAATACGGGTTTGCATACAATTCGCCCCAATAGTTTAAGTAAAACCATAACAAATAGACGAAAAATAAACTGAAGGTATTTGTCGTCATTAGCCTACTGGGGCTAGGATTTTTATGGAATATCAACATGCAAAATATATACATATTTATGTACTAATAATAGGTGAAATATGTAATATTACAATAAAATTTTAATATAAGTAATATTAATTTAATTTAATTTTTATATAAATGATATATTACACAAAAATGATATCACGCCAGGATTCCTCATTTTATTCATTTTGCAAAATAAGGTGTGGTAGAATAATTAATTAATTAAATAAACATGTCCATATTACAACAAATTTAAATAAACTCCATTATTGTGTGTGAGGAAATGGGTACGAACTTAAGAATAGGTACTGTGAGGGGCACTCTTTGTTTGCGGAGTGGGAGGAAATTAGCAGCCTTTCTGGACAACAGGTCGAAAAGTATTCTCAGGCACTCACTGGACAACTGAAATAAACTAAAGTCCAGCCGCTGAGTCTTCGGCATGGTGTGACGTGAATAATTCTCATCCCTTTATCTCCACTAATATCTATCTCGGAATTCTTCTCTAGCCCGTTTTCAGAAGCTTATGAGTTACTTGGATAATCCGTTTCAAAAGGAAGCTTGTAGTTTTACGTGACCGTTAATCTCGAGATCATAAGCCACGGGACCTCCTTTTTACGTGGAATCCGAACCACAGGACATGGCATTTCACTTCGAAAATCTCACATGCATTGGCCGGGAATCGAACCCGGACCGCCATGGTGAGAGGCATAGAGCTAGACCGCTGAGCCACCACGCCCCAATCCGTTTCATGTACCTGAGTTTCTAGTGAACAAATATTGTCAAACAGGCTGTTTTGAATTAGCGTATATTTCACCTGCGAAACAATACATTTTACAGTAAAAGTTTATGAAAAAAAAATATCATTATGATCAAATATGTAAATTAAAAAGACAGAATATGTAAAAACGAGTAGTTCCGTGACGAACTAAAGAGCCTACTTTTCTTAACATTTAAGGTTCATACCAATGATTGGCTTATACATACATCTATCTAGAATGATGACGAAATTAACATGACAATATTGGCATTTATGATGTTTTAGAAATATACCTGAGTTATTGTAGCCTGATGGAGCACTACAGTTTACCTGAAATAGTTTATTTCCATGGATTCTAAGATACTGAGAGTCTACTGCTAAACATCTTAGAGAGAGTTATTAGGAAGTTGGTAGGTCTGCTGCCGCTGAAAATACGCACTATTATATCCTTTACAGCATACACACAATATATAACATTTGTTAGTTATCCATTAATGCTGTGGAAGTTACCTGCAGTTAAACTTTGAACCTATCAGCACGGGTAGAATTATGTTGGCAAAACTGTCACGTACGGGTTGTTCGAAATGAATCTGAAAACATATCGTATATGCACATGTGCCAAATTTTGAACTATTTGTCAGCATACATTGAGACTGGGGTTCAAAATTATGGAGAATATTTATCAACAGTTGGTAGCCCTGATGACTTCAAAAAATGCCGAGTTACATCTCTTGAGACGTGAATTATATATGTAAAAATAATCATTATGATCAAATATGTGAAATATGCAACAATAAATCGTAATTATATGTTAGCTAAGGTTCTCATTCATGGATATTTATCATTTTTAATTATGTATAAACAAAGGGAATAAATACCGGTATGTGTTTACATAAAAATCTCAGCCCTAGACTCATTACACACCTGATCCAGGATAAGTACAAAGTGTGGTCAAAAATTTAAAGTGGTCAAGACAGAAAACTTACTTCGTTTATCCCTCCCTATATTATTCTGCTAAGGTCCCATTCCAGTTTTGTACCGAATCCCTCCCTATATTATTCTGCTAAGGTCCCATTCCCGTTTTGTACCGAAAATAAGGTCCCATTAACACCAACCTACACATATGAGGTACCTGCAGGTTCAGCATAACCCAATGCGTAAGCGAAAGGCACTCACTTACTCTTTAAATGCCTCAAAATTAAATAAATACCTTAAAACGTGTATATTTACAATGCAAAAATGAAAGAATGCAACACGGTAACCACGGTAACCGAATCTCACAGGTCCATCTATTTCTGTAAATGTGAAGCCAAATTGGGTAGGTTAAGAATGTAAACAACGCTCTTAGGCTTCTACGTTCGTTGCCAAGAGCCGACTGCGGTGGCGTCTAGTAGCTAAGTTCGGAACTAGGCCTAGTAGTCGTTGACGGTGGCGTTTTGCGGCAAAAGTAGGAACTATTTGAAAAATTCTAAGTTGCAGTCTGTACTAAAATAAAAATAAAAGATACACACACTAATACGGCCATCCCAATTAACACCGGTTATCAGATTCTACACACACCCAAAGTACACGGGGCTACATGACCGCGTTGTCGCAGCCCCTAAACTGAGGAACCAACCAACCAACCTATTTCTGTATGACGCAATGCAATTTTAATTATTACATTACTGTGAAAGTTTCCAGACGGTTATAAGGTTATCCCTGAACCAAATTAAGCTGTAAAATACATCAATACATACAGTATAATTCGCTTAAGGGGCTCAAGGGGCACTCTAGAATTTGTTCACGCAATTTTCACGTGTGAGTGTGGTACGAAAGGTCTTTTTCACCCGACTATAAAGGGTCTCCGAAACCCAAATTTAAAGGCCCTTAAATTAACAGTGTCTGTGATATTCCCAGAAAACTAACTTCGCTCTGATATACCTATGAAGGAATGACAAACCCCTAACCACTGCACCAGTAGCTGAATTGATAAAGTCTGATTATTCATACCAAGGATAAATCAGTCATAGCATTCATGACTGAGATTTTGCTGTGTACTCTTTACAACTAGAATATTCGCGGGCAAAGCCGCGAAGGATAATGCTAGTATAGATTATTGCTGTAGTTTGATGGTAAGATGTCTTAAAATCCATTGTTCTCTTTGCACTAACGGGTCAGCTCTAACGTAATTGGCACTTGATGCAGTTAAAATTAGCCTATTAGAGCTGATATTGATGCGGCTCCAGAACCTTCATCTTAATGAGGTGATAAGAGAGCCAAGGTGAAGCATTGAGTCACGCTGTTTGTTCCATGGAAACTTACTTATCATTCGAGTCCCCTCCAGTTATGTGGAGTTTCCTCCTGGAAATCACCGCCATGTGACAATTTGGTCTTCTAAGCACGTGCTTTTAGTCACAGATGGGTAAAATACTGACAAAATGCGTTTTAAATAATTCAAAATACTGTATTTCCATGGAAGGCATTTAAATACTCTATTTATTGTGAAAATATGTGACAAATATAGGATCTTGGAATTAATACAAGCTACTCATCTCAACAAAAGTTTGGACGGGTTCCGAATCATTTATTTACAAGAAAATAAATAACTGAACCTGCTTGGTTTCTACCAATAAAATAGGATACACTGGAAATCCTGCCAACTGTCTCAGGAGCAGCAATTCCCACTTTCTAGGGTACCGTACGTAATATACACCCAACGTATACTCGCGTTGCCACATCTCCGATCATGAATGTAACATCAAAATATATAGGGTAGAGTCAAGTTACTCCGTGACATCAAGTAACACCGTGATAAAGCGTATTTCCTCTACGTAGGTTCAATTCCGAAAATTCTAAGTTTTTACCAACAGATGGCAGTAGGAACCAGGAATCCAGGAAGCCCTTGCGTTCTACCTTTGACCAACTCAATGAGGTTTAAAAATATATAGGCTATATTAACAGAGAGTTGACATTTCAACAAGTGATCCACATCCAGTGGAATCTCTGGTGAAGATTTTAATTTCTTATAAACAGCTGTTTCATTGTATATGTTTCATTTTAACACCAGTCAGAGGTACGATGCAAACCATTCACATACAAAACTTACATGCATGTAGTGGTACGCATGCAAGGTGTGTGAGTTTAGCAATAAGTACTTTTTTCTTTGGTTGGACGTTGAAATTGCGCCAAAACGGAATTAAGAGGCTCGCTCCTACACAGCTGAAACACTTAAAGAAGCATTGAGGTCGATGAAGGAAGAAGGATGGTCAGTATTGTACCCATGTGAAGACTTTCCATGGAAAATATGCTTCCGCCTCCAGCTAGCAGCAGTTCCCGGGCGTGTACCATTCAACCCACTGAGCAGTTGCATATTTTGGATTTGAAACTAAGAGGTATCAACTCTACAATGACAACACACAATTCTATTCTAAAGGATTTAATTTGAGTTAAAAATCATGGCTTATCACACAGCAAAACAATATTACATTTACATTATACACAAGAATGCAAAAGATACTCCGACCCTCAATTACTATTCACACATTAGCCTCTCACAAATCCAAATAACTGTCGATTTAATTTTACCTTGAAATCACCATAAAAATCATTCCAATGTGCGCTAATGCACTGGTAAACTCACAAAAACAACATTAATCTTACAATCTCTCGTTAATTATTGCATACAATTTCAACTATGCAATATGCGTACAATCATGCCTTGTCCCTTTCTTCCCACCAAAACATTTCAATCTACCATGCGTTATCTAACCTTTTAATTGTAAATCCACTATATGCCGTAAAGAGTTATCTTCCAAATTTCTTTTTCTATAAAACAAGATGTTCAGTAAAGAACATATAGCCTACTTTCTCCTAAATGTATGAGTATAGTTATAACTCGTTGTTATTATCAAAGAGTATAATAGAACTATTCTTTGTTGAAGACCTTAGAAACGATTTACCTCTACCAAACGCCACGACCTAGATAAAAACTGCTACCATCATTGAAGAAAGAAAGAAAGAAAGAAAGAAAGAAAGATAAGAAATATATCAAGAATGTTATGGATCTGGAGACATAATCGACCGGACTGGCGGCGTGGCTCAGCGGTAACGTTCTCGCTTGCTGGGCCCTAGGTTGCAGGTTCGTATCCTGGCGCAGTCAGCTGGCATTTGAGGGTGCACAAATGCGAGGGAGCCGTGTCAGTACATTTACTGGCACGTTAAAGATCCCCTTCGGGCCAAAATTCCGGCTCCCCGGTGTCTCTAAAAGCAGCAGTAGTTAAAAGGGATGTAAAACCAATAACATTATTATTATTATTATTACGACCTGCCGTGGGCAACATCCAACTTTGAGTTGAGGCATGTCTCTACACGTCTGGTTGTGCATGGCTTTCACAACCCTAATTGAATTAACAAATCTTTCCATGACCCTACAGAGACGTGTGTATACAAACTATGTGGATATTTTCGATAATATAATCCTAACAGAGCGAGTGCATTCTAGCGGCCAGAATAAGAAACTTTTCAATAAAATCTGGAAGTTATTTTTTTGGCAGCTAGATGTCTCGAGTAAATCTGCTGGCGAATTATGTTTTAATTAAATATATATTTTACACCATAATGTGGACAATATAACGCTTAATAACATTTTCAAGTAACGCAAAATAGGCTGTTACAAACCCTTTAAAATAAAAAGTTAAAATGTATCGTAGTATCAACTTGTCATTCTTCAAATTCGATGCGCATAGAATGATAATGGTATAGTAATCAATGGATCCCCACGTAGACTAGTCGGGACATCTAGTGGTGAAATATCGAACAATATAATCCTAACAGAGCGAGTGCATTCTAGCGGCCAGAAGAAGAAACTTTTCAATAAAATCTGGAAGTTACCTTTTTGGCAGCTAGATGTCTCGAGTAAATCTGCTGGCGAATTATGTTTTAATTAAATATATATTTTACACCATAATTTGCACAATATAACGCTTAATTTTAAAACATCTGAGTCATTACAAAACAATAAACATATAACATTTCAAGCAAAAAAACTAGCTCTGATCGGGTTTGAACCATAGGAATCTGAGCGACAGGCTATCGCTCTACCACTGAGCTAATTGTGTCAACGAATATCGTTCTATTTAAAATGACTTACATAGAACTTGTTAGCAAATAATGATTTATACTAAACGATTTCATCACTGGAGTATATTATTTATATATAAAGCATTTCATACAAAGTTTATTTATTTTTTATCAGTACGCTATATTGCATTCAATACTCAAATTAGTGAAATATAAGTCAGGCACAAGATATCCGCTGCCATCTTGTCTTATTAATGAATCAGCTGAGCTTTTTAAAATCACGTCTGCACTATAGTATTACAAAATAAACTTTTAATTTCGTACGTGCCTCTTCCTTTAGAACAGTTAAAACGATTCTCGGCTCGATAATCGGAACTGGTGGGTCCCATGATATGGATTATAAAGTTTGCATAATTCGCACGGCCGCCATCCTGAAATGGTATGGCGGACGACCTTGTAGTTTGGTCACAAGACGCATCCTATACGATGGTATGTTGTTACCAAATTTGGTAGAGATTGGATGATTTGGTTAGTCGTTATTTGATTTTACGTTTTGAACGTTTGAGTGGCCGCCATTCAGTTTTAGTAAAGATGGCGGCGATATAAAACATGACACTGAGGTGTCCTTTGCTAGTGCTACCTTTGTACCAAATTTCGTTCAATTCGCATTCACCGTGTTCGAATTGATAGGGGGGGACAGACATTCAGAGTACACACACTCACACACACACACACAGACTCACACACACACATACACACACACAGACTCACACACACACATACACACACACAGACAGACACACTTTTTTCGCCCTGTGTTGATCTCATAAGTCTACTTTCATTTTTTGCAAAAATCGAAAGTAGGCTAAAAAACTGTGTAGTGAAATCTTTCAATATGGGCAATATGGGGTAATAGAAACTAATAGTCTACATAGGATTTGACCACTTTTGTTGTGTGCAAACATTCTCTCTGGTAGCACATAAGTGAATTCCACATCTACTTATTTACGACGTTTATTATCTTAAAACTAACTGGAACATAAGAGGACAATATACAATAATATAAGACAAGAAGCTCATGAAGTCAAAGATATGGCATTACACGGAATGCGCAAGATACCCGACCGTGCTACGGGCGCTGTCGTACGTGGGCACTGGGTGAACTACCATTAATATAGGGAGCAGCACCGTACATGCCGCCCACCTAATTTGTGAAACAAATTACAAAATTGGTAGCAATTCATAAGCACACTTCTCCAACGCAAGTCTCTAGCAACTAACAACAGAAACTGTACACATACAAATATAAGAAACAAAAAGGAACACAGTACAGAGGTAGTCCTTTAAATGAGCTCGTCAGGGAAAAGACTGATCCTTGTCACTGGCCTTTTATATGACCCTTTGCTTGTCCGCACAGTTACTACACGCACCAAACCATCAATCCCAGGATGGAGCTCTTCAATTATTCCGGTTGGCCATGTGAGGGGGGGGGGGGGGTATTGTCTTCTTTCAGAATTACCAGCCTTCCTGCTTTGAGGTTGGGTTGATTCTGAAGCCACTTGGAACGCTGCTGGAGCTGGCCCAAGTAATCAGTTGACCAGCGTTTCCAGATGAGTCGTCGGCACCGCTGGACCAATTGCCATCTTGACAGCCGTGCTGATGGCGCTAAGTGACAATCAGGTTCAGGGAAAGAGACTAAAGGCTCGCCAGTCAAGAAATGACCAGGGGTGAGGAAAGCGTGTTCATCAGGACTGTTGGGTATTGCGACGATTGGTCTCAAATTTAAACATGCTTCAATTTGTGTGAGCAGTGTGGTTATTTCTTCAAAGGTTAGCACAGTGTTACCGGCAACCTTCTTCAGGTGGGTCTTCACTGATTTTATACCTGCTTCCCACAGTCCGCCAAAGTGAGGGGAGTGAGGAGGTATGTGATGCCAACGAATTCCTTCTTCAGCTGTGAAGTTCAATACGTTCGTTTGATGATCTTCTGTCCGGATGAAGCGTGACAATTCATCTAATTTCTTTCCTGCTCCGGTAAAGCACGTGCCATTGTCACTGTACATGTGACTGCAACGGCCACGTCTTGAAATGAATCTTCTTAAGGTGGCAATAAAACCTCCGTGGATAGAACACTGACGGCCTCAATGTGTACTGCCTTGGTCGCCATGCAAACAAACAATGCTATGTAGCATTTCTTCTGAGTTTTACTTCGTGGATTTCCATATTTCACATGCAGTGGACCTCCATAGTCCACACCACAATGAGAGAATGGCTTGCTAGGGGTCACTCTAGGCTTGGGCAATTGTCCCATGAGTTGACTGGTGTCATTGGTCTTCGCTCGGAAGCATGTTACACAACTGCGGATCACCTGCCTGATAGCAGATCGGCCATTGGTTATCCACCATCGTTGCCGCAATGAACCTAGGATAAGTTGGCTTCCTGCGTGCAGAAGTCGTATGCGTTCATTCCAAATAAGCAATTTCGTGACATGATGCTTAGGTGGCAGTATCAAAGGATGTTTTTGTTCAAATGATGCTTCAGCATTCTCTAGCCTGCTGCCCAACCTCAATAGATTGTCATTATCTATGAAAGGGTGCAGAGTGAGAGGTTTGCTCTGAAGTGACACTGCGTTCTTTTTATGTAAATTATGAATCACCTGACTGTACGAACAATGCTGAACGATGCGAATGATTGCTGTCAGACTATCGCGAAGTTTGGCAGTAGTCAAAGGTCCATGCCGTCTTGCTGCTGCATCCTGCTTTAGATTGTGAAAAAAACCTGAGAATGTAAGCAACTACTCTGTGTAGTTTAGTCCAGCAGGAAAAACGGACGAAAATGTTATCTGCATTGTGATTACTCGCCACGAAACACAATCTTGCTCCTCGTTGTTCAGGAATTTCGGTTGGTCGAACAGTGGTAAGTTCAGGCCAGGTTGAAGGATCCGTAATCAGCCAAACGGGCCCCACCCACCATGCTCGATTGCTTCGAAGTCGATGTGGCTTAGTTCCTCTGGAGATAATATCTGCTGGATTGTCCTGTGATGAGACATGGTTCCAATCTTGCTGAGACGTCAGTTTGTGAATTTCCGACACCCTGTTGGCCACATATGTTTTCCAAGCTGAAGAATTGCCTGCAATGCAGGCTAGAACAACAGTGGAGTCTGTCCAATAATATCGTCGACATGAATGTAACTTAAGGGCCTCAATCACCCTTTCCATTAGTCTGCTCAGAAGTAGTGCGCCATTCAACTCCAGTCTTGGAAGCGACACTTTCTTCAAAGGGGCTACTCTAGATTTTGAACAAAGTAAATGAACGGAGATTGTTCCATTGGAGTTGATGCAACGTAGATAAACGCATGCACCGTAGGCTCTTTCTGACGCATCAGCAAACCCGTGAAGTTCAACATTGGCATTCATGCCGTCTGCTGTTACCCTCCGTGGTACATGAATTTCATTTAGTTTAGGGAGCTGCTGATGTATCTGTTTCCATTGTGTCTCAAGTTCTGAGGGCAATTTGCCATCCCAATCCAGGTGTTGTTGCCAAAGAACTTGTATAAACAACTTGCATTGACCAATTACAGACCCTATGAGTCCCAATGGATCATAAATGGACGCTACATTGGCCAACACTGATCTCTTTGTCCAAGTCACATTATTGCAGTTGAGGGTCCCCACTAAGAATTGAAATGAGTCACGACTCGAATGCCACAACAAACCAAGAGTTTTTTCGGCGCCATCTTCAAAGGGAAGACTGCATGAACCTGGCTCTCGCGAAGTGTTGATGGGATGGCTTCCAAAATATCAGGATTGTTGGATCGCCATTCACGGATGGGAAATCCTCCGGTTATCAGGAGCGATGTGAGGTCTTTGTATAATTGGATGGCTTCTTCAATGGTATCTGACCCTGTCAAAAGATCATCAACGTAGAAGTCTCTTTTGGTAACTTTGGCTGCTGTAGGGTATATGTCTTGACCATCGAGTGCCACCTGCAGTAAACAACGGGTAGCTAGATAAGGAGCCGCTGAAGTACCATAGGTTACTGTAGTCAATCGGTACATATCCAGTTGTTGATTCTGAGCACTGCGCCATAAGATTCTCTGGAAGTCTCGATCTGCTTCATGAATCTGGATCTGTCGGTACATCTTCTCGATATCTGCTGTTAGCGCATACTTGTGTGTACGGAAGCGAAGAACGATCGAGAACAGATCCTGCTGAACAGTTGGCCCAACCAATATCACGTCATTCAGGAAGATCGATGAAGTAGTTTTAGCCGACGCATTGTAGACAACTCTGACCTTGGTAGTGCTGCTCGTATCCTTGATTGCCGCGTGATGAGGCATGTAATAAGCAGGTTTCTGCTGGTACTAGGATCGACATGTTCCATGTGTCCTAGTTGTAAATAATCGTTCATGAATTTGATATAGGTTACTCGTTCTTCAGGTTAGGTTGTCGAAGCAATTTCCTCTCTATTAAGCCAAAGCTCTTCCTGGCATTGTCAAAGGAGTCACCAAGTTTTCCTACTCCTAGCCGAAGTGGTAGTCTCACTATGAACCTGCCCGACTCATCGCGCGTGAAGGATTTCTGAAAATGTTCCTCGCATTGACTTTCTTCCTTGGAATGGCTACGAGTCGTAAGCTCTTCCTGTTCCCAAAAGCGTTCCACCTGTGTGTGCAAGGTTTCAGCCGTGGACAACAATGATGTTCCATTCTTACGTTGTTGAACTGAGTGAGAGGGGATACATCCAGATAGCACCCAACCAAGTTGTGTATTTTGAGGAGTAGGGTAACCATCCCTAGATTGTTGTTCAGGTCTTAAGAGTTCAAAGAATATAGTAGCACCTATCAGTAGATCTATCTCTTTGGGCTGGTAGAAATTCGGGTCAGCTAATGGAATGTTGACGGGCAGTTGCCAGTCCTCGTAATCTATTCTAGATGAAGGCAGTGGACCAGTAATCTGACGCAGGACAGAACATACTATATGCCGACTATAAGTACTAACTCTCGACTCTATCTGAAGTTGACAGAAGTAAGAGGATTGAGTCGCTTGCGTGTTGCTGATACCATTTATAGGTATCGAATGACAATTCAGTTTGATACCCAAATGGTCTACTAAGTCTCGAGACACGAAGTTCATCTATGATGCACTGTCTAATAGTGCTCGACATTGATGCATTTGACCTTTGCTATCCCTAATGTTAACATTGGCAGTTGATAACAATACTTCATTGTGAGGACAAGCGCTTCTGACAGAACAATATGCTTGCTGCTGGGATGCATTTAGTACCGGGGTAGCAGTACTGTTCATATTCTGGTGTATATGTAACAATGTGTGGTGACGTTTATTACATGTTCTGCAGTTGCCTTAGTTGCAATTATTGACTACATGGTCACTTCTCAAGCAATTGAAACAAAGATTATGTTCCCTCACAACACCTACCCGGCTATTTACGTCCATGTACTTAAATTTGGGGCATTTATGCAGACTGTGAGATGTCTTACATAGCACACAATAAGGTGACGTGGTGACGAAAGTTCGGTGTGGTCCCCTTGAACTTGTACCATGCTTGACCTCATCTTGGGTTACCGCAGCTGACTTGTTGGACGTGACTATTTCTAAAGTTTGGCAATTGTTTTCCAAGAATTGAATTAAGTTCTTCAAGTTGGCGTGCGTTTCATTTGACGTACCGTTCTCCCATTGCTTCCTGAGATTGAGACTGATTCTCTCCAAAACTAAGTGCAACAGCATGAGATCATGTAAGGGAGTTTCGATTTTTAAAGCTTCTATGGCATTTAAGTTGCTGCTAAGTTGATTTATTAGCAAACGCAGCTCCTTAGGAGAATCGTGCTTTGCATTAGGGAGTGACAATTCCTTGATGTGGAGATCTGATATAAGTCTGGGATTGTGATACCGACTGCGAATCAATTCCCAGGCGACCTTGAAGTTATCATGTGAAATTGGTAAATTCTCAATGAGGTGGTGTGGTTCCCCAGACAAGCATGATAGAAGATAATAGTATCTTTGAATGTCTGTGATTGTTTCATTATTGATGATCAGCGCTACAAAGGTGTCATAAAAAAGCATGAAATCTTGTAGAGCGCCATTGAACTGGGGTAGTGAAATAGTTGGAAGTTTTAGTGCACAACTATTGCTCATGTTATCACTGTTTACAGGCGGAGGTGGGTGTGTATGTTCGGGGCACAATAGCGTTTCCATTTTTGACTTAATGTCCAAGCATAAATCATCAAAGACTGGTCTATCTATATCATGTGATTCGTTTTCAGCATCATCGATTTCCAATTGTATCTGAATGTCATTATACTCATCCATTAAACTCACCAATGATTGCTTCCTAACCTTTAGATCGTTAAAATTCCCACCTGCAAAAACATTCACGAATGTACTTAAGCGAGTCACGCGAGATTTTATGACTGCTCTTTTCTTTGTCAATACACGTTTTTGATTGGTATCCATGATGACCCGGTAAGAAAAGGACAAAGGAAATGTTGAACCAGAATGTACTTACTGATGTAGTTCTGTGCTCTCTAACTCAACCAAGTTAGGTATTTTCATAGATGGTTACGTAGTTCACCTATATCCGGCTATCGGAAGGACCAACAAATGTTGTGTGCAAACATTCTCTCTGGTAGCTCATAAGGGAATTCCACATTTACTTATTTATGACGTTTATTATCTTAAAACTAACTGGAACATAAGAGGACAATATACAATAATATAAGACAAGGAGCTCATGAAGACAAAGATATGGCATTACACGGAATGCGCAAGATACCCGACCGTGCTACGGGCGCTGCCGTACGTGGGCACTGGGTGAACTACCGTTAATATAGGGAGCAGCACCGTACAACTTTTATTACATTAAATATTAATTTTCACGATTAAAAAGTACACTGAATGGTGAACACAATGCTATCAAGGAGTAACATGAACACTATCACGGAGTAACTTGAATATCACGGCGTTACCTACTTCTACTACCGGATTTTGTTAGTTAATACCTTGAAATAACGTACGAATATTTGCCAGATATATGCCAAAAATGTTCCGTAGGGTATTGCTCTTTAACATAAAATGAACGAAATAACTGAAATCTAAAATTGCAGAAATAGTAACAAAAAAGCTTAGTATCACGGAGTTACTTAACTT
This sequence comes from Meconema thalassinum, assembly GCA_946902985.2. Lineage (NCBI taxonomy): Eukaryota > Metazoa > Arthropoda > Insecta > Orthoptera > Tettigoniidae > Meconema > Meconema thalassinum. The sequence goes on along the minus strand of OX336394.1, from coordinate 355,798,770 downwards.
TACACTACTCTCGCAGCTTCTCGACGTCCGGCTTAATTAGCCGTGTGAGGAAAGCTTGATGTTTCCGATTGCACTTAATAATCCACCAGCATACTCAGGACGAGTTCTCGTGTTCTTTAGATGAAAGGCACACGCTGTGTCTAGCAAATTGATAGATTTCTTAGGTCAGTTTTCAGATTTCTCTCTATCGATTATGAGCGAGTGCTCCGCGCATCAAGAGATAGGTCATTTACATACAGGAAGCTTATTGCATTTGGGGGTCAACTGCTAGTCGTTGGTGCAGATGTTGAAGGGAATTGGAAACAAATTGCTTTCTTGAAGTAGACCACTTTTTTATGATCTCCAATGGCTGAGCTACACCGGTAAGTTAACAAAAAACTTTCGGTTTTGAAGCAGAGTAGTGATAATTTGGATGTCCCTAATCAGGCTGTGCAACTTGACATGGAGTAGGCAGTGATGGACACTATCGTATGAAACTGTCAAATCCATGTAAGTCACACTACTGATATCGCGTCAGGAGATGGCAGTTGGGTTTGAACTGCAGATGTCTTCCCGCTCACTGCATATCGCGCAATCCAAAAACATTAAGTTAGCCACTACTTGCTTCACTCACTCAGCACATTCCTTCTTCCACTGGCTGCGTGTCGTCTGCTGCAATGACAACCATTGGCATGCGGGAAACCGATATATTTAGGTTTGGAATAGGTGTGCCGCGCATGCGTACTGCAAGACCCCCCGCACCCCACCGCAGCGTGATGAACTGCCATCTCCTGGCGCGATATCGATAGCCACGCGATGAGTTTCAAACCTATCCTCTATGAAGTGCGTTAGATTCAAGAGTTGCCCAGTGCAGCATATTATATGTCGAAACCCCGGTTGTTCGGGTATGAGTAGAAGATCAGTTATAGGCAAATTCTATTCAGAATCATACGCTAAAACAGTTGATAGAGAAGAATGAAACGTGTAACTAATATAAACTTCTTGGGATTGTTTGCTTCAATACTCTTTTGAGAATAGCTATCACTCAGCTCTTTCGTCGATTCTTAGATATTTGCTATCTACTCGTGTAATTGTTTACGAGCTACATGATCCATTATCTTGTTAATGGACCAAATTCTTCGGTATTTTGGTTTTCATGGCCAGTGAATTAAAACTCAGCATTTTTTCTAGGTTTGTTCCATGTCTTGTGTGAGGTTTTGCCTAGGACACCAAGCTGGCTCATCAGCAGGCTCTTGGTGTCCCCGTTCGGACCCCCACAGGTGATTTTGCTTTCCTTGGTAACCTTGTTTAGTTCTATAATCACGATGTATATTAGGTAATTTAACTCTATGACTCACTTTGCCCTTGATGAGCAGCTGGTGGATTGCAGTGGATCTGGATGGATCCTTTTTGAGGCTCCTCAGTAATCTACATGTATTGTGGCTGTTTCAGGTTAGATCAAGTTCTTCTACACCCTGGGCACAAAGTCTCATTACCCCTATACATTTCAGGAAATACATTGATTTTTTTAACATTTTCTGTTTCAGATATAGTCAATGGCTGATACTATAGAATTAAAGAACGCATTGTCACAAGCACTTGGGTTCATGAGAGACCAATAACAGGGAAAACGTTGGAACAGGTGCGTATTGACCTTGAGCAGCGATTCGGACGACAGCCTCCTCAAATGACAACAATTTTACGTTAGGAAAAGAAACTGTTCGCTACAGGCAGCGTGAAGGACAAACCAAGAAGTGGTCGACCATCAACAAGAGAGGAACAATGCCGAGAAGTCGCGGAGTCAGTGGAAAGATCACCAACGAAGTCAACTCGTAAACGATCCGCTGAACTGAGTTAAAGTTGCACCCATATCTACAAAAGGGTTTGTATGGTATGGTTGTATGGTTTTGATTCAAATAGTTTATCCCTGTTCATTCTTATCAACAATGAGGCGAGTTTCTTCCCAGCCACCAATGTTGCCTCACTCAGTGAATTTTCTTCAAATAGACCCTTGTAATTTGTCAAATGAGCAGTAGGCTCTGATGTGAGACCAGACATTCGGGAGGAACCTCCTTACAGCCACTTTGCATGGATCGTATGATTATGGTACTGGTTAGAGGTATGAAACTACAGCATCCAATATGTCTGTAAATTTTGGCCAGTCAGTTTTTTTCAAATTGAACTTTTTTGGTATGGTTGGTTGGTTCCTTAGTTAAGGGGCTGCGGCAACACGATCATGTAGCCCCGTGTACTTTGAGTGTGTGTAGAATTTGTCTGATAACCGGTGTTAATTGTAATGGCTGTATTAGTGTGTGTTATCTGTGACTCAGGTAGAAGGACTGCAGACCATTCATTTTTTCACGTAGTTCCTACTTTTCCTACCAAATGTAACCATACACGACACCTAGCTGCGGACGTGGCTACTAAATGCTATCGCAGTCAGCTCATGACGGTGAACGTTGGAACTAATATAGCGTTTTCAAACTAACCTACAAATTTTAGCATCCACAAGACTAGTTAGTGGAAGGTTCCTTTTCACGCCATAAATCTATGACATGGGACCGCCGGTTTTACTTCCCCTCCGAAGGATGGCATACTGAGGGATTTTTAACGCTCTTAAAAATCCAACGACTTCCCTTTTTGTGTGGAACTTCCTTATTCCCTGAGAGTTAGGATTGGGGCACAATTGGGTTGAGAGTCTGGTGCATATTAGCGAGGCTCCTTTCACTCTACGTCCGGGTGTTGAATTTTATTTTGAAATATTTAATTGGGGTAAAAATATTAATGCATTCTTGGCTTATTGCAAATTATTGTTATAAGCCAAGATATATTCTTGTGAGATTGGTTCTTATTCATTAAGGTTTTATCTATCTGATATTTGTACGCTTTAACAAGGATCTTAGAGAATAGTATCACTTCACTTCGGATTTAAAACGGCTTAGTGTCTGGAAGTTGCCGATGACCGTCGTTACCTATCCGAGGGTATTACAGCAGCTTACCGCTTTGCCTTAGCCGAATATTGTCTGAATGCTGCAGCAGTATCTTGAATTAGGTTATCTTTGAAGATTAAATACCTCTAGTGGGTTGGTGGGTTTAGTACTAGTTGATAGGGGAATATTTACACCTGTAGTTGGTTTGGCGTTGGTTGGCAATATTGTTTTGCTTTGAAATACTTTCAGCTCTCGCTAATCGCTAATCTCGGGCTGTGGTAGCATGGCATGGCATGACCCACACAAACGAAGCCGACTTCGTTGCGTATTAACTTTAGCCTGTCGGCCCGAAGACCTTAAGAGCTTTATCTGAAGAAAAATGCGACTAACTGCAATTGAGTGAGGGGGTTTGGGTGATTACCTTGCATTTATTTGGTCAGAATGTGACCTAGTGTATTTAAACACAGGAAATACAGAAAGTAGAGAGGATAGTAGATGTAAGAGTTTCTTGAAAAGAAAATCAGAAGTATAAAGGACAGTCGAAGGGTTAAATTTCAAAAGTGAAATAACGGTGTGCTATAGTAGCAAGTTGTTGAAAATGAAAATCCACAGCCTGCTTCCAGTCGACCGACCGGGTCAGGGAATGGAATGAATGAAGCCCCCATCTAGCGGCGAGGATATGAACTGTGCCGGCTGCCGAAGCCTGTCACACTCCTCTGGGGCAATGATTAAATGAATGACAGATGAAATGAAATGATAGTGGAGAGTGTTGCTGGAATGTAATTGTGACAGGGAAAACCGGAGTACCCGGAGAAAAACCTGTCTGCCTCCGCTTTGCAAGTTGTTAAAGAAGGTTATTCGATAATAATGACGGCTCCCCCTAGCTTGATAATCATCCAATCTGTTTATGAAAGGGTTTGTACTTCGTGTGGCTGTTCGGTAGAGTTCGACTGCCTGTGTAACTGCTGTCTACATTTGACCCATAGTTGCCCTGTGTTATGTTCGGACGCAGATAATGGGGGACTTGGCCAATCCACACTCCTAGTTTTGATTAAAACGTTTACAGTTAGTTTTGACAAGATATAAAATAATGTAAGTACGGTACCTTATTATCACACACAATCCGAGTCTCAGTTTACGATAAACTGATGAACGCCTTTTCTGTATTCACGCCGGACATCTATCGACAGCTTTGTCACCCGCTCAGTAGTGGCTCGTGATTAAATTCTCAGGGCACGGTAGGTGAGTTGCCGGTAACACAACATGTTCAAAATTCACAGAGCACTAATACAGTAATACCCCAATGTAAAACAGCTGTGCCTACTAACCCTGTTTCATATTCATGAAGCTACACAATGCGGTAAGGACCTCTGACCACAAAGCAAAGTCTGAAACACAAAATACACGGTCCTAACCACAAGTAAATCAGTAAACAACAGTTATGATAGGTTAATAACACATTAGAGCTACCAGTGAAAGTGGTAGGCTAAGCAGCAGACGGTTTCAGTAGCTTGCTCATATCATTGATTACATGCTGAAGGTCAGGCGTGATCTTAACAAATTATACATGTGGTATTACGTATAACTACTGTTAATCACTCCCGTGCACATTTCGTTCATTATTCTTTCAGTGGGGGCTGGTATATATTTTACCATGGTGTTGTACTACATTCCAGGAAGGGCTTCTTCTTCTTTCAGATAAGGCCTGCTATGGACCATGCGCCAATTTCAATTCTTCACGCTTTGTTGTTTTCTCTTCCGAACTTCGCAATATTTCTTCATTCTTAGATTATGCTGCCTCTTTCTGACCTTAGACCGCTTAGCCCCAGATTTCTTTAGCACTTTTTCCTGGAATCCTTCCATACTTAAAACCTTCTTTCAAAAAATCACTCTGTCCACAGTGTCTTCTTCTCTAATATTAATTTTTTCTTAACCATTCATTACCTCTTGATTCCAGCTAGTCGTTGACCTTTCCTCCCAAAGATATTTGAATATCCTTATTATTGATAATCTGGAATCACCCATTCTGTAAATACGTCCACCATTTATCTTTTTTTTTATCGTTTCCGTTATGCTTTCTATAGTCCTGTATATTTCATCAGGTTCATTTTATTATTTATTTTATTATTTACTTATTTATTTACAGTGTATTTTCCCAATATTGGAAAGCGTTAAGCACTTTAACTCAATTCATGACGTTCTTCTTGTTTCGCCAGTATTATTTCATTTTGTTGGAGAATGCAAATTTTCTTTTGTCAGACCATTGAGGTCTGTAAGGTGTAGGTTTCGGTTGCTCTGGTTGGACTTCTCAGTTATTCACTCTGTTACAAAAAGTCGCCTCTGTCTGATGAGTCGGTTATGTTAGCAGTTCGCATGTATTTTTGTACTTCTTTCATCCATGGTGTTGTACTTTTGAGTGATGATATGTAATTTAGTATTATTTTGGTTAGTCGGGTATTCGGCAGTCTACTTAGGCCAATGTGCCCGAAGAATTTCAATCGTATTTTTCTGATGTCGACTTCGATGTTTGAGTCGTTTTCAGTTGTCTTGATTGACTGTAGTCGGTACCCGTCAGGAGTGAGTTTTGCTCATAATATTTCCCGAATGATTTTTAGCCTACTTTCGATTTTTGCAAAAAATGAAAGTAGACTTATGAGATCAACACAGGGCGAAAAAAAGTGTGTCTGTCTGTGTGTGTGTATGTGTGTGTGTGAGTCTGTGTGTGTGTGTGTGTACTCTGAATGTCTGTCCCCCCCTATCAATTCGAACACGGTGAATGCGAATTGAACGAAATTTGGTACAAAGGTAGCACTAGCAAAGGACACCTCAGAGTCATGCTTTATATCGCCGCCATCTTGACGGAAACGTAATGGCGGCCACACAAATGTTCAAAGCTTAAATCAAATTACGACTAACCTAATCATCCGATCTCTACCAAATTTTGCAACACCATACCTTTATGGGGGGAGCATCCTTTGACCAAACTAATAGGTCAACAGCTAATACTTTGCGGATGGCGGCCATCTTTGTGTGAAAATCGATTCCCCCTATTAATTCGAACACAGTGAAAACGAATGGAACGAAATTTGGTACAGAGGTAGTACTAGCAAAGGGCACCTCAGTGTCATGTTTTATATCGCCGCCATCTTGACGGAAACGTAATGGCGGCCACACAAATGTTCAAAGCTTAAATCAAATTACGACTAACATAATCATCCGATCTCTACCAAATTTTGCAATAACATACCTTTAAGGAGGAGCATCCATTGACCAAATTAATAGGTCATCAGCCTAATAGTTTGCGGATGGCAGCCATCTTTGTGTCAAACCGATCCCCCTATTAATTCAAACACGGTGAAACTGAATGGAATGAAATTTGGTACAGAGGTAGCACTAGCAAAGGGCACCTCAGTGTCATGTTATATATCACCGCCATCTTGACGGAAACGTAATGGCGGCCACACAAATGTTCAAAGCTTAAATCAAATTACGACTAACATAATCATCCGATCTCTACCAAATTTTGCAACAACATACCTTTATGGAGGGAGCATCCTTTGACCAATCTAATAGGTGATTAGCCTAATAGTTTGCGGATGGCGGCCATCTTTGTGTCAAAATCGATTTCCCCAATTAATTCGAACACGGTAAAACCGAATTGAACGAAATTTGGTGCAGAGGTAGCACTAGCAAAGGGCACCTCAGTTTCATGTTTTATATCTCCGCCGTCTTGACGGAAACATAATGGCGGCCACTCAAATGTTCATAGCTTAAATCAAATTACGATTAAACTAATCATCCGATCTCTACCAAATTTTGCAATAACATACCTTTAAGGAGGAAGCATCCTTTGACCAAATTAATAGGTCATCAGCCTAATAGTTTGCGGATGGCGGCCATCCTTGTGTCAAAATCGATCCCCCTATTAATTCAAAAACGGTGAAACCGAATGGAACGAAATTTGGTACAGACCTAGCATTAGCAAAGGGCACCTCAGTGTCATGTTTTATATCGCCGCCATCTTGACAGAAACGTAATGGCGGCCACACAAATGTTCAAAGCTTAAATCAAATTACGACTAACATAATCATCCGATCTCTACCAAATTTTGCAACAACATACCTTTATGGAGGGAGCATCCTTTGACCAAACTAATAGGTTATTAGCCTAATATTTTGCGGATGGCGGCCATCTTTGTGTGAAAATCGATTCCCCCTATCAATTCGAACAAGGTGAAACCGAAATTTGGTACAGAGGTAGCACTAGCAAAGGGCACCTCAGTGTCATGTTTTATATCGCTGCCATCTTGACGGAAACGGAATGACGGCCAACCAAATGTTAAAAGCTTAAATCAAATTACGACCATCCTAATAATTTGATCTCTACCAGATTTTGCAACAACATGCCTTTTTGTGGAAAGCCGTCTTATGACTGACTACAAGGTCATCAGCTCAATAGTTTGCAAATAGCGGCCATGTATGTGTGAAAATCCATTCCCCATATCAATTCAAACACGGTGAAACCGATTTGAATGAAATTTTTTACAGAGGTAGCACTAGCAAAGGGGGCCTCATATTCATGTTTAATATCCCTATAGCACGTTGTATTTCAACCAACGTTCAATTATACTCCTTGAAAAGGACAAAGAGTTATAACAATACCCATGCATATAGGAGAAAGTAGGCTATATGTTCTTTACTGAACATCTTGTTCTTTCTTCCTTCCTTCTTGATGTCTTCAAGTTCATATTTCTTATTGAGTGTAAGTGTTTATTATTGTTAATATTATTAACTTTTTCATCCAATGAAATGTAAAACTTTGATCAATATCGGTTGCAATTAATCTCAATTACAATCTTAATTTGCCACAGAGGATATTACCAATCAAATGAAACAACACACGGTGTTGCTTGAATGTCTAGTGACACCATCGCATTTCACACTTGAATGAAATGCTCCTATACTTTTAAACGTATGGTTTATTTTAAGTAGGCTACCCCTGACGTAAAGGGCATGAATGTATGTGATTAAACATTTGAGGGTTGTAGCTGAAAGAGCTTCTGAGTTACGGCCGTCGAACATGTTTTTCATGAATCCAAAGATGATAATTTAAGAAAAAAAACTGTCTAACAATGGATATTGGTTGTTTTATAATTGTTAGGAGAAAACAACACATTTAAAATGGCCATTGATTAAAGGCTATAAAGACCTTATTTCTCATTTTGCCAAAATTTAAGTATAATTTAATTTTGCACCAAATTTTGGCCATAAATAGCAATCACAATATTAATGAACACCTGTGAACTGCAGATTGTGAAAACCAAAAGTTGTCACAATTCAAAGTTTGGTTTTTAGCCTACTTTCGATTTTTGCAAAAAATGAAAGTAGACTTATGAGATCACTACAGGGCGAAAAAAAGTGTGTCTGTCTGTGCGTGTGTGTGTGTGTATGTGTGTGTGTGAGTCTCTGTGTGTGTGTGTGTGTGCGTGTGTGTGTGTAGAGAGTGTGTGTACTCTGAATGTCTGTCCCCCCCCTATCAATTCAAACACGGTGAGCGCAAATTGAACGAAATTTGGTACAAAGGTAGCACTAGCAAAGGACACCTCAGTGTCATGTTTTATATCGCCGCCATCAGGACGGAAACGTAATGGCGGCCACACAAATGTTCAAAGCTTAAATCAAATTACGATTAACCTAATCATCCGATCTCGACCAAATTTTGCAACAACATACCTTTATGGGGGCAGCATCTTTTGACCAAACTAATAGGTCATCAGCGTAATAGTTTACGGATGGCGGCCATCTTTGTGTGAAAATCGATTGCCCCTATTAATTCGAACACGGTGAAACCGAATGGAACGAAATTTGGTACAGAGGTAGTACTAGCAAAGGACACCCCAGTGTCATGTTTTATATCGCCGCCATCTTGACGGAAACGTAATGGCGGCCACACAAATGTTCAAAGCTTAAATCAAATTACGACTAACCTAATCATCCGATCTCTACCAAATTTTGCAACAACATACCTTTATGGAGGGGGCATCCTTTGACAAATCTAATAGGTCATTAGCCTAATAGTTTGCGGATGGCGGCCATCTTTGTGTCAAAATCGATTACCCCTATTAATTCGAACACGGTGAAACCGAATGGAATGAAATTTGGTACAGAGGTAGCACTAGCAAAGGGCACCTCAGCGTCATATTTTATATCGCCGCCATCTTGACGGAAACGTAATGGTGGCCACACAAATATTCAAAGCTTAAATCAAATTACGACTAACCTAATCATCCGATCTCTACCAAATTTTGCAACAACATACCTTTATGGAGGGGGCATCCTTTGACAAATCTAATAGGTCATTAGCCTAATAGTTTGCGGATGGCGGCCATTTTTGTGTCAAAATCGATTACCCCTATTAATTCGAACACGGTGAAACCGAATGGAATGAAATTTGGTACAGAAGTAGCAATAGCAAAGGACACCCCAGTGTCATGTTTTATATCGCCGCCATCTTGACGGAAACGTAATGGCGGCCACCCAAATGTTCAAAGCTTAAATCAAATTACGACTAACCTAATCATCCGATCTCTACCAAATTTTGCAACAACATACCTTTATGGAGGAAGCATCCTTTGACAAATCTAATAGGTCATTAGCCTAATAGTTTGCGGATGGCGCCCATCTTTGTGTCAAAATCGATTACCCCTATTAATTCGAACACGGTGAAACCGAATGGAATGAAATTTGGTACAGAGGTAGCACTAGCAAAGGGCACCTCAGCGTCATATTTTATATCGCCGACATCTTGACGGAAACGTTATGGCGGCCACACAAATATTCAAAGCTTAAATCAAATTACCATTAACCTAATCATCCGATCTCTACCAAATTTTGCATCAACATACCATTATGGAGGGAGCATCCTTTGACCAAACTAATACGTCATTAGCCTAATATTTTGCGGATGGCAGCCATCTTTGTGTGAAAATCGATTCCCCCTATTAATTCGAACATGGTGAAACCGAATGGAACGAAATTTGGTACAGAGGTAGCACTAGAAAAGGCCACCTCAGTGTCATGTTTTATATCACCGCCATCTTGACGGAAACGTAATCGCGGCCACCCAAATGTTAAAGGCTAAAATGTAATTACGACCAACCTAATAATCTAGTCTCTACCAAATTTTGCAACAACAAATCTTTATGTGGAATGCATATTCTGACCAAACTGCTAGATCATCAGCCCAATAGTTTGCAGATGGTGGCCAAGTATGTGTGCAAATCGATTCCCCCTATCAATTCAAACACGGTGAAACCGAATTGAACGAAATTTGGTACAGAGGTAGCACTAGCAAAAGGCACCTCAGTGTCATGTTTTATATCGCCGCCATCTTGACGGAAGCGAAATGACGGTCACCCAAATGTTAAAAGCTTAAATCAAATTTCGACCATCCTAATAATTTGATCTCTACCGGATTTTGCAACAACATGCCTTTTTGTGGAATGCATCCTATGACTGACTACAAGGTCATCAGCCCAATAGTTTGCAAATAGCGGCCATATATGTGTGCAAATCCATTCCCCGGATCAATTCAAACACTGTGAAACCGAATTGAATGATCTTTTTTACAGAGGTAGCACTAGCAAAGGGCACCTCATATTCATGTTTAATATCCCTATAGCACGTTGTATATCATCAAGCTACTACAACCAACATTCAATTATACTCCTTGAAAAGGACAAAGAGTTATAACAATACCCATGCATTTAGGAGAAAGTAGGCTATATGTTCTTTACTGAACATCTTGTTTAGGCTTAAAATTGGTGTGAAATAAATATTTGCTTAAATGTTGGCAAAACGAAAATGAACATATTTAGAGCCTTCAAACAAAGTCAATTTAAGGGTGTACCTTTTTACAAGCAACCACATATCTAAATCAACTGTTAGACCGTTTTCTTTAATTACAATTTTTGGAATCTTAAAAAACACCCTTTGTTTTTGATATCTATAAAAAGCAAAACGACCTTGACTCGGGAACTATTTGGACTACAGCCATCTAATGTTTAACCGAACATGATATTCGTGCCCTGTACTTCTGGTGCAATTAAAATAATTAATACGTCAAAATTAAAGGAGCATTTTCTCCAAGTCTGAAATCTATTGATGTCCCTAAACATTTTGGCTACACTGTACTCTGTTGTGTTCTACAGCAAGGCGAAGATGAAAACGAAGTATTAGGGGTTTGATAAACGAGTGCCTTTGACCTTGGATGTGCTAGTTGTTGTTGATCGTAGCAGGGGAATGCAACAAGAGAACTGTCAACCAGAAACAACCAGAATCCGCTCACGTTTCGTGTTAATTCTAGAACATTCCAATAGCTTATATCAACCTCAGACAAGCGTCACTTAATACTTCAGATGAAATCTTTGAAATTGTTAGCTGCACTTGGTGGAGAAACGTCAGTTATGAAGGGGCGTTTCTTAACACGGCCCAACAACCCGAAAAGCGATTCTGAAGAACCTTCACCCGGTCGTGAAACCCTGCACCGGTATAATAATGGACTTATTATTTACACGTTATTGATTTACCGCTAAATGAATTGCGGATTAGGACAATGACCTGATAATTATTTATTCAAATACATGACTGTCAACATGTGATATTCTTCTGTAATGGTGCAAGCTACAGACAGGTAACTTCCAACATTGTAATCCGCTAACCAAGATCTGTTAGCAGTTACATTTCCGCACTTGAGGTACCATCCACCCAGCAAACAAGTCAATTTAGACAGAAATTTGAGCTGGAGATGTAGGCCAATGTCTAAATCGAAAGGTGATGCGATGCGTGTTAGTGTCATGGGTTTAACGTCCCATTTAATTGTCTTGGTGTTAGAGAAGTTGGGACATCAGAGTTTTGCTCCTGACGGGCAACTTTAGCCAGCTAGATAATTGACTGACAACGAGATTGGTGCATTGAACATTCCCCGCCCTTGAATTCATGAGAGCTAAGCCAACATCGAAACTATTATGGTCGGTTTTAAAACCAGCGATTAACAAACTGGAGGTGACGTGATGGCGTAGAGATCCAACTTTCTTGACTCTCACTAAAGTACTAGGATAGGTAGTTGATCGACAATCTATACAAAAACCAGACACAAGTTATTCGAGACGAAGTACATGAGAGAAAGCTGGTATTCAAAAAAGTGTAAGGCAAGACTGCAAATTGTTACCCATACTTTTAATCTGTACATTGAAAAAGCAATGAAGGAAATTAGAGAAAAATTTAAAGTAGGAGAAAAGATTCAAAGAGAAATAATTTCAATCTTGAGATTTGCTGATGACATGTCATCTTAGCCGATTTATCAAAGGATTTGGCGGCTTCGGTGGCGTAGTTGATAGCATGCTGAGCTTCTATGCCCCAGATCGCGGGTTCAAACCCGGCTGAAGCCGTCAGATTTTTTTAAGAGCGTTAAAATCCCTCAGTATGCCTTCCTTCGGAGGGGAAGTACAGCCGGTGGTTCCATTTCATATATTTATGGCATGAGAAAGAACCTTCCACTAACTACACTTGTGGAAGCTAACATTTGTAGGTTAGTTTGACAACGCAATATTAGTTCCAACGTTCATCACCAGGTGCTGGCTGCGATAACTTCAAGTAGCCAAGTACGCAGCTAGGTGTTGTGGACGGTAGCATTTGGTGGTAAAAGTCGGAACTACTTAAAAATTTGATCGTCTGCAGTCCTTCTACCTGAATCACGGATAACACACATTAATACAGCCATCACAATTAACACCGGTTATCAGAAAAATTCTACACACACCCAAAGTACACGAGGCTACATGACCGCGTTGTCGCAGCCCCTAAACTAAGGAACCAACCAATCAAAGGATTTGAATGAGTTATTAAATGTTATGGACTCAGTCGTGAGGAAGGAATTCATGATTTAAATAAGTTTGGCGCGTTACATAAGTTTTTACGAACTTCTGTAATCTAAACATATTATATATGTGGGCATAGTCTAAGTGTAATGCATAAACATCGTACATTAACTAAGCCTAAATGAGCTGGATCTGATGATGATCGCTTGACGATTGAAACATATCCTCCAATTAAGTACCTCAATTTTTAGCCTATTTTCATTTTATGAAAAACAAAATAGGCTTATGAGATCACCTTTTGTCCATGTGTGTGTGGGTGTGTGTGTGTGTGTGTATGTATATGTGTGGAGCGATTTCAATGAAACTTGGTAAGGTCATAGCACCAATTAGGCCAACCCCAACCATGCCCTTGAATATTTTTTACGTCTCACCAATCCAACATAGAGGGGGTGCGAAATATTTCACCAGCATTCAATATCTCCGAAACTATTACCGATATCACCCGGAAATTATGTGCGGTGATGAAGGGAACAACTAGAAGTTCACCTATGTGACTTTCGAAAACCTGGTAACTACAAAACCAACATGGCGATCAAGCGAATTTGTGACTTTAAATAGACGTTTCTCGCGATTTTACCAACCAAACGCAATGAAACTTGGTGCAGTGTATGTTTATACACACAGTGATGCACCGTCATCTAACTTCATACAAGATGGTGGCTGTGCGAAATATTTCACCGGCATTCTATATCTCCGAAACTATTACTGATATCACCCTGAAATTTTGTATGGAGATAAAGGGCACTACTAGAAGCTCGTCTATGAGACCTTTAAAAATCTGTTAACTACAAAACGAACAAGCGAAGTTGAAAGTTTTAAATAGACTTTTCTCGCGATTTAATGATCCAAACGCAATTAAACTTCGTACAGCAAATGTTTATACACATTGTAATGCACTTGTATGTAATTTAGTTCAATTGTTTACATAACCTCAAGATGGTGGCTGTGTGAATTTAAAAATTAAGTTTATATTTCTTGTGTCGTAATCATGCGATCGAAGTGAAAGTTTGAATAATGAGCCTAAGTAATAATTTTCCTTTAATGCTACACAACTCTATGGCCTATACATATAACAATCCAACATGGCGACCATTCGAAATATTTCGACGGTTCTTAATATCTACGAATCAATTACAGTAGTCAAACTGAAATTTTGTATGTTGATAGTGGCAATTAACATAAGTAGGATATAGAAATATAGGCTGTATAATTCTTCAAGGAACTACTTCTTGTACATAGAAAGTGTGTTATTTTGTAATAAACATCTTATTTCTTTCCGGTTAGGGCATGCAAATACTTGTTTTCCCGCCTAATGTAATTGGACACAATTTGTGTTGACCGATTAAAAAGCTTTATTTAACAGAACTAGGCAACACACAAAAAAGTGGTTTCTATCACTTCGATTGATGAAGATCAATAAATGAATAACAAAAATAATGGAATGCCGCCAAAATAAATCATAAACCTATATGGACATCAAATTGACAGGTTGAAAGCTAAAGGAGGTAGGGGGCTTTTGTTACTTAGGAAGCAGACAACCAGTGATGGACGAAGTAAAGAGGATATAAAACGTAGGGTGGCTCAGGCAAGAAAAGAATTTCTATAGGAAAGGAATTTGTTCCCGTCGAATAGCTCATAGATTTAGATATTAGGAAGTCATTTTTGAAATCCTTTGTCTGGAGGGTGGCGCTCTGTGGAAGTGAAACTTGGACTGTTTGTGCAGCAGAAAAGATGAGAATTGATGCGTTTGAAATGTGGTGTTACAGGAGAATGATGAAGATCAGAAGGGTAGATACGGTAACAAATGAAGAGGTATTAAGACGAGTGGGAGAAGAGAGGTGTTTCTGGTGATTGCTAATGAAGAGAAGAGATAGGTTGGTAGGACACGTACTAAGATACCCAAGAATTATAGCAAACTTACAGTAATTATGTAAGTAAGGGTCCAGGACAAGAACTGTAGTGGTAGACTGAGGTAAGAATATGTGAAGAAGATTGCATTGGATGTAAGGTGCGGTAGCTATGAAAATATGAAACGACTAGCTCAGGACAGGGATGTAGTGGGAAAGCTGCATCAAACCAGTCAAAAGACTGAAGACTCAAACAATAACAACACCAAAAACAACCTGGTTTACTTCATGGTTAATGCAAGTGAGATCTTTGAAGTGAAATGTAACGTCCTGTTGTTCGAATTCCACGTAAAATAGGAGGTCCTGTGAATCATGATCGAGATATTAACGCTCACGTACAACTATAAACTTCTCTTCTTCTTTGTCAACAGACTGCGCTTCTTAGTCTGTCAAATTATATGTGATGATCATATAAATGTAATTTCAATATGTTCCCTGAGGTCCTGAAATCGTTTGATCCATCAAATTAGTCGAGGAAGACGTTGACCTTCCTCTTGTACAGTATTCCGAGGAGTGGTAAGGTTAGGGCACTTATCGCTCCAGTTACCCACAAGGCTCATGAGATGAGGGAATGACAGGCAGGAAGAGCTGAATCACCCACACGTGTCTTCTTTACAGCGACTGGATTTTCCAGTTTTCGTCCCATTTCCTGCCAGGAGCATTGTTTACCAAACATGATCATTTCTATACACCTACGCGTGGGATTGTGATTCACAATAATTAGTTAATCGTGATCCTACGTCAGTGCGGTCAGAGCCCATTTAATGGCGGATGTTCCTTGCGAGCCGCGTGGCGTAGTAATATTTCCCCTTGGATAATGGATAATTGAAGAGCTTACGTTCTTAACGTGTTTCTCCTCATTAGAAATCTGTTCCTGTCGGAAGTCTCAAGATTCATTAGATAACATGGGGAACAGTGGCTTTGAAGATATAGTTCACGTTCAGAATAATATTATCCATTTTCAGGTCCGTATTGAATATGTTTACTAATAAAACTAACAATTCTCCGTCTTTTCAATACAATATTAATAGTCTATTTATTCAATTGGGGCGAAACATGTACCCAATTTTATAAATAGACTATTAATATTAGCCTATATTGAAAAGACGGAGAATTGATAGTTTTATTATTAATAGTTCACGTTACCTAAATAAGTTACTAACAATGTAACCTTACTAAGTCTCTGATGATAATATCATATCACAAGGCAGTAAATTGCTTTCTGGGGTTCATGAACCGTGAGGGGGTTGTCAGAGCATCAATTTCATCCATAGCTTGAGATATGGAATGTTGATTACATTCGTCACAATCATATTCTGATTTAATATGAACAACATTTTGTTTAAATAATCCCTCAACTAGCTACACACACAAATGAAATTATACCTCATTTGAATAACAACAATGATGTTATTGGGAAGAAGCCTCCGTGGCTTAGGCGGCAGCACGCCAGCCTCTCACCGCTGGGTCCGTGGTTCAAATCCCGGTCACTCCATGTGAGATCTGTGCTGGACAAAGCGGAGGCAGACAGGTTTTTCTCCGGGTACTCCGGTTTTCCCTGCCAAAATTTCATTCCAGCAACACTCTCCACTAACATTTCTTTTCATCTGTCATTCATTTAATTATTGCCCCAGAGGAGTGCGTCAGGCCTCGGCAGCCGGCACAGTTCATATCCTCGCCGCTAGATGGGGGCTTCATTCATTCCATTCCTGACCCGGTCGGAGACTGGAAGCAGGCTGTGGATTTTCATTTTCATGTCATTGGGAACAGAACTATCCACGTTACAAGATACTTCTCGAATAATTATTATTCTCGGATAAGCCGCTAGTCATTAATTTGCTTTCTGTGCAGGGCCTACACAATCTGAATATACAACACGCTAAGTCTTTAGAGATTAGACTATACAGGGTGTCATTTATGTACTTGAGTACCCTAAAGGGGCGTGTAGGGGATGGGTATAGGATCAATTTGAGATAGGGAACCTGGGGTCGGAATGGCCTCCTAACCCCAGAAAACAGGCTTGTTTCAGGCTCTCCGCCCCTGTAAAGTAGGCAAGCGCGCCACGTGTTACTCTGAGGTCAGGCACTCTTTCGCTGTCAACGGTCTTGGCGCGACCAATGCTCAACGCTGCGTTAGCCGAGAGCTGCATTCCTCTTGCCAATTGATAGTTCCGTCTTCTTTAACTACTACAGAAACACACGTAACTCGATACTAATAATCAAAATGCAATTAATTTACAGAATCAACGATAGTTTTTAAAAATCAGTACAGAATAAACACGCACTGTGACTACGTCCCCTCCTTCCCCTCTAAACAATAAAGAAAAATAAAAAAATGAAGGCATGGCATCCCAGGAGAACCGCACCCGGGAACACCGTGGCACCGCGCCTCGTCGCTATCCTCTCGGCTAACGCAGAGTTGAACCGTGGTCGCGCCTAGACCGTTGACAGCGAAAGAGTGCCTAACCTCAGAGTAACACGTGGCGCGCTTCACTACTTTACAGGGGCGGAGGGCATGAAACAACCCTGTTTTCTGGGGTTAGGAGGCCATTCCGACCCCAGGTTCCCTATCTCAAATTGATCCTATACCCATTCCCTACACGTCCCTTAAGGGTACTGGTACTCAAGTACATAAAATACACCCTGCATATTATACGCTAAGGTGTATGTTTCACAAAACTCAAGCTCCTAAACCAGAGGGAGTTAGAAGATGTGGTTTGTACCAAAATCGTACAAATTGTCTCCATAGTACAGGAAAAATCTTGCATTTCTTAAAAAGTCAACGAAATATATTTATTTGCTTAGAAAGTGTTTTCAAACAAATAAACAAGACGATAGCCCCTGACAGAACTGTGTGTCGTACAGCCCGTATAGCACTAGTGCCGGACGGGTAGTCTGTACATATGGGGTGCACACAACCCATTGTTAAAGCCCTCCGGGGATGCGGATATCCGCAACATTTTTTGCCATGTGGATATAGTTTGTATGGCTGTGCGGAGAGTGGATAAACTGCGGATAATGTTTAGAGAAAATTTTGCGGATAGTTTTTAGAATACAATCCGAACTTATTTCATATCATTATTAGGATCCGGATGTATATGACATATCATAGTTTTCCGTTATGTTTTTTTTTTTTTTTTTTTTCATGACAAATGTAAGACAATGATTTAAGCCAATCTCATTAAGCATTATGAACACTCCGAACAGGAAAGGGTTGCAATTCTGGCTGTATAACATTAATTTTAAACATAGCACATGACATACGAGTGCAAAGCCTAGTTGGTTGGTTGGTTCTTAAGTTTAGGGGCTGCGACAACGCGGTCATGTAGCCCCGTGTACTTTAGGTGTGTGTAGAATCTGTCTGATAACCGATGTTAATTGGGATGACTGTATTAGTGTGTGTATCTGTTTTACTGTAATTAACCTAACCTCCTTGACTTTCATAGTGACTCTAGGAACCACGAAATTCGACATGCAAGCTACCCTCTGGGTGTCAAATTACAAAGCTTGCACCTGGCACCCGAAGCCATACGATATTATTATTACTGTAATTCAAGTAAGGACTGCAGACGATCAATTTTCAAGTAGTTCCTACTTTTGCCGCCAAACGCCACCGTCAACGACTTCTAGGCCTAGTTCAGAACTTAGCTACTAGACGCCACCGCAGTCGGCTCTTGGCAACGAACGTAGCAACCTAAGAGCGTTGTTTACATTCTTGACCTATACAATTTAGCTTCACACAGGTGTAATCAGTGGAAGGTTCTTTAACATGCCATAAGTCTATGACATGGGACCGCCGGCTTTATTTCCCCTCCGAAGGAAGGCATACTGAGGGATTTTTAACGCTCTTAAAAAATCCGACGACGTCGACCGGATTTGAACCCGCAATCTTGGGCATAAAAGCTCAGCATGCTACCAACTACGCCACCGAAGCAGCCTACAAAGCCTAAAGGAACAACTTTTTCCTCAAATGTCTAAAGATGTTGTTTTAGTAATCTAAATAAAAATATTAATGTAATGCCAGTAGATTCGGATAACAAACGTGGGAATGCGAGAAAAAGTCGTGCGGATGCGGGGCGGATGCGGATAACAGTCGTGCGGATGCTGGGGGGATGCGGATAACGTTCTGTTTATCCGGGCAGAGCTGTAACACTAACTCAATAAGCAGTGCGAGAAATGCCGGCAGCTTCTAATCAATAGTTAGGCGCCGTTACTCTGTATCTGTCCATCGATGTAGATAATGCTTATATGCAGTCCGGGACTCTTTTGTTCAACGCCTAGTGCACTAATAACTTAGATACGGGGAGGGATTAAAAATATTTGTGATCTCGTGTAGGACTTCGAAGTTGACACCACATAAGTGACTTGTAAATTAACGACACTCTTCCAGTACTTCAAACCAGAATTACTTTCTTTTGGCGGAGTCGGGAATCAAACCTAGGCCCTCGGAATGGCAGACAACAATGTTAATTCTCTACACCACGAGACGTACAGATTGGTAAATAAAGGTGTATCTATTTGAGGAATCTCCGGCATGCTGTTCATTGCACTATTATAATACAGTATCTCGGAAGTAGTTCAGATACCTAACCAGTTACCATATACGTCACTGCGCTCAAATTGGCAATGGTTATTCATTTGTTCCGTGTAGCTAATGACTGCGCCGTAATGACGTGATAATGCGCATGGATTGTCAGGTAATTTGCAGGTGAATACTTCCAACATCTGGTGAAATATCTAGCCTAGAACACCTGGACACTGAGATGTGTGGGAGCTTGCAGAGAATTTTCTTTGTCTGCTTGACCTCAGATATCACGTTCTTTCCAGGGACTATTACTCACATTCTTTACATTGGTAATGCGTATAGGGAGGTTCTTTTCTCTTGGAATACGATGAATTAATTTTATTAATTTCAATACCATACAATAAGCAAGAGCAGTTCTCATATGTAGTCCCCACCACTTACCAAACCTCTACGCAGGCTGTAATAACGTAAATGGAATCATGGAGATCGTTATTTTGAGTTTGGGTACAAAGCGACAGCCAATAGCCATCAGCAAAACAATTGAAAGCGCTTAGTAAGCACGTGGAATGCTCATAATTACCAACCATACCAAGTGATTACTAGCGGACCCATGCGTTAACTCTCCCATGTGTATAAACCACCCGCCTGGTTCTACTGTTATGTGGGCTTCTATAAATATGTTTATTTGTTTAAAGGCAGTTTTATCATTTCAAATGATCTTGTCGACTTCGTCGTTATGCTTGGGTCTAACGTTATGCGTTACGGTTACGGCGTGTATGACGTCATCATGTTGTGCAGTGCATATGCACCGAGCCTGAGTTTACTCCTGGGGTCTGGCGTTATGCAATACGGAGACGGCGAGTGCGTGACGTCAGACAGGAATACAGGGTGACTCCTAAAGAGATGTACACGATGTCAGATAAAGATACAGGGTGACCCTTAACGAGGTGTACAAGATATCAGATAAGAATACAGGGTGATTCCTAAAGAGATATACAAGACGTCAGATAAGAATACAGGGTGTCTCCTAAAGAGGTGAACAAGATACCAGATAAGAATACCGGGTGACTCCTAAAGAGATATACAAGATGCCAGATAAGAATACAAGGTGACTCTTAAAGAGGTGTACAAGATGGCAGAGAAGATTACAGGGTGACTCCTAAAGAAGTGCACAAGATGTCAGACAAGAATACAGGGTGACTTCTAAAGAGGTGTACAAGATGTCTGACAAGAATACAGGGTGATTCCTAAAGAGGTGTACAATATGTCACACAAGAATACACGGTGACTCCTAAAGAGATATACAAGATGCCAGATAAGAATACAGGGTGACTCCTAAAGAGGTGTACAAGAAACCAGATAAGAATACCAGGTGACTCCTAAAGAGATATACAAGATGCCAGATAAGAATACAAGGTGACTCTTAAAGAGGTGTACAAGATGGCAGAGAAGATTACAGGGTGACTCCAAAAGAAGTGCACAAGATGTCACACAAGAATACAGGGTGACTTCTAAAGAGGTGTACAAGATGTCACACAAGAATACAGGGTGATTCCTAAAGAGGTGTGCAAGATGTCACACAAGAATACACGGTGACTCCTAAAGAGATATACAAGGTGCCAGATAAGAATACAGGGTGCCTCCTAAAGAGGTGTGCAGGATGTCAGAACAAAATACAGGGTGACACTTAACGAGGTGTACAGTATGTTAGATTCAATTCAAATACAGGGTGACCCTTAAAGAGGTTTGCAGGATATCAGATTCAAATAATGGGTGACCCTTAAAGAGTTGTAAAATATGTCAGACTCAAATACAGGGTGACCCTTAAAGAGGTGCCCGCGCGGGAAGCCTAAGTTAATGGGTAATGGAGTCTGTTGAAAGAGTCCTGTGGCTTCGAGCGAAGCGAGAAGCCCTCCTGAGCCTTTCTAACATGTGTAGCATTTGTAGCATGCGTCATTTGAAATGATATAAAGTCTAGTCTCTCAGACTGACTGTATCTTTTTAAACAAATTATCGATATTTACGCAATCAGAGAGCAATTCATCACTGCTGCTGGTTGTACAATGGCATAGTCAAGATGGCGCTGTCATGTGACCAGCCCGTTATACTAATGTTTAGCTGTTTTATTATACCGGATATTATGTAAATGAATTAATTAACTTATTTATTCATCCTCATTATTTGATGTTGGCCTACTTTGCACCACGGGAAACAATTGACTTACTGATTGGTCCTTTTTTCTTTTCTCAGAACTTCTTCATCTTTTCGCTGTGGTTCTTCTTCCTCTCTTCCGACCAGATGTTCTTGGCTTCTCTACTTTGCTTTTCCTGGTAAGCCTTGAATTTATCAATCGTAGCTAGAAACACCTCTCTATTCCAGATCTCTTTTAAACTGACCCCAACTTCCTCCAAGTCCTTTCTTGTTTCATCCACCCATTTTGTAGTCGATTTTATCTTGGAGATGTAGTTGAAGATTTTCTTTATTAATCGACTCGCGCTCATTCTTGCGAGGTGCTCATAAAACTTCCTATATTTGTTTATTAATTTACTTATTTATTTATTTATTTATGTATCTATTTATTTATTAAACTCAAACCCTCAGCTAACCACAAAACCTCAAACCACAATTCAAATGTACCCATTTATTTATTTATTTATTTGCCCCTATTTTAATTTTACAGAATTAAATATCTCAGTATCTTAGTATCTTAGGGTTATAGTTTTCAATCAATTAATAATGAATTAATTGTTCTCAATACGAAATCTGGAAACTAAATCACTAAAAATATAACGAATGAATTTTAAGAAATGAAAATCCACAGCCTGCATCCAGTCGACCGACGGGTCAGGGAATGGAACGAATGAAGACCCCATCTCGCGGCGTGAATATCAACTGTGCTGGCTGCCGAAGCCTGTCGCACTCCTCTGAGGCAATGATTAAATGAATGATAGATGAAATGGAATGAGAGTGGAGAGTGTTGCTGGAATGAAATTGTGACAGGGTAAACCGGAGTACCCGGAGAAAAACCTGTCTGCCTCCGCTTTGTCCAGCACAAATCTCACATAGAGTGACCGGGATTTGAATCACGGACCCAGCGGTGAGAGGCGAGCGTGCTGCCGCCTAATCCACGGAGGCTCTGAATGAATTTTAAGAATGGTTAGTAATAGCAAAAGTTTCTGAACAAATGATATAATGTGAATTTCAAATTACAATTATTCAAGTGGCACTTGAGTTAAACTCTTGCTTTTTCAAACATACCTCATCCAAACAGTAAATGATTCACAGTTTGTGAAGATCCACAGAAGCACAAGTAGTCGTCTGTACAATTAAATGTAAGGCTATCAAAGTAGCACCTAAACA
This sequence comes from Meconema thalassinum, assembly GCA_946902985.2. Classification (NCBI taxonomy): domain Eukaryota; kingdom Metazoa; phylum Arthropoda; class Insecta; order Orthoptera; family Tettigoniidae; genus Meconema; species Meconema thalassinum. The sequence continues at coordinate 355,776,133 of OX336394.1, read as the reverse complement.
TTCAGTAGCCGGACAGAAACTGTGTGTGGATAAATTCAGGTAGTAATGATATGCAAACAACATACTCGTAGAAAGAATAGTTCTCTTAAAACTCAGCAATTCTTCTCGGTTTATTCCGTGTCTTGCGTGGGGTTTCACCTAGGACACCAAGCTGGCTCATCGGTGGGCTCTTGGTGTCGCCGCCCGGACCCCCCAAGGGAGTAACGAACTGCGCGCTACCTCCCTTTATATAGAGTGCAACTGCACTACTTGACTGCGAGAACTAAAAGTTCAAGCAGCCTGAACCTCCCTATGAAGGCTTCCGAAAAGATGGTATATTGGCTTTCACGGCCGGTGAATTAAAACTCAGCAATTCTTCTAGGTTTATGCCGTGTCTTGTGTTCTCGCAGTCACGTAGTGCAGTTGCACTCTATATAATGGGAGGTAGCGTGCAGTTCGTTACTCCTGTGGGTGGGGGGGACACCAAGAGCTCGCCGATGAGCCAGCTTGGTGTCCTAGGCGAAACCCCACACAAGACACGGCATAAACCTAGAGGAATTGCTGAGTTTTCATTCACCGGCCGTGAAAGCCAATCCATCTTAAAAGTTCACTTGTTACAGATTATTTTGGGCTTGAGATTAAGAAATCATTACAATGTTTTATTAGATAAGTTTTGATAATAATAATAATAATAATAATAATAATGAATGGACTTGATAGATTTGTATCATTGATTTTTAATTTATAAGCAGCGAAGGTTGTAGCTCCTGTTTGCTAGCCACAACACATTGGCCTACTAGGCCTAAATATTAAACTTAATACAGTACTTCGCAGTATATAGCGATATTTGTAATGTTTGTACAAGGGGGCAGTATTTAGATGATAGTGATGTTCAAATTAATTGCCGGATATTGGTTGTAGTATTTTTGTTTAATATTCGAAACTATATCATAATATTCCTTTCCTGGTGGTTTTCTATACCCTACTTGGACCGTTGACAGCTGTGCAAGCACGTAGAATCTCCCTCCATCTCTTATGCACGTAGGAAGTAGACACAGTAAGTCATCTGTTAAGAACAACACCGAATCTAAGAAGTCTGCCTGTACTCGTGCATTCTCTGCCATCTTACATTTTCATGACATTGTAACATTTCCCCAGTTCCATTGATTGTTTTATAGTTGAATGTGCCAACGACAACAGCAGTACTCCTTGCGGCTGCTTATGACTAATAGAGTGGCTGAATTCGTGTTGTCCTTATATCAATGTGGGGAATGTTTATATACGGTATAGTTCTGTACTAGCGCAGTGTTTGCCAAAATTTTTGTGTGTGTACCACTTTAAGAGATAGGAATCCCTCACGTACCACCTAATGGTTGGGAGATATATCAACTATAAATCCCACCACCACTATATATACGTAACAGACCAAAGGATGGATTGTAAATTGTGTTTCTTAGAGTTAGACTGTTGGAGTTAAAGTTCAAATAATAAAAAGGGTGTCTAGTTGTCTTATTATTTATTACAATAAGTATGCAATTCAAATATTCAGAAATGGCACTGTACAAATAATATTAATTTAAAAAACTCTTAATAATTAAACATAAAAACCAAAGTTCAACTAACAGCTTCAAAGTGAAGCTTGAAGATTAGAAGCCAACTTAGGAATGTCTGGTTTAAGATTGCTAAGTCTCAAACGAAGATCGTTTTCCACTGTAAGGAGCCTACACCGGCATTTATTCTTGAGATAAACAAGTGAAGAAAATCCAGTCTCATACAAGTACGAAGTAGTGAAAGGCAGTACAAATCTAACTGTTTTGTCAGCTATGTCTGCATAGTCTGCACGCCTCTCAATCCCAAAGTTCACAAGATACATTTTTAAAAAGTTTGCCTTAGTTCTGAATCACAATTCAATTCATAAAACTGCTGCTTATCTTTGGCCTTAAAGTCCTCCAGCAACATATCAATGTTTTTATTTTTAAATTTTATATGCAATATTTTTTATATTTATCGTAACATCACCGCGTACCACTGCAGCAGTACGAACATACCACCAGTGGTACGCGTACCACAGTTTGGGAAACTCTGTCCTAGCGGATTCAATTTCCGATCAGACCGTAGGGATTTTATTCTTCAATGGTCAATTCCCCTGGCTCGCAGACTAGATGTTGTGACGTCTTCGTCATTCATTTCATCCTCACCTGGATGTTCAGGTATGGCCGTTAACTCGAAATACCAGCACCGGGCTACTCGCCATTAATTACCATTCTCAATTTACACCTTCTTTCAAGAGAGAACACAGTCGTGTCAGGTAATCATAAGATGAGGAGCTGAATCCGATATCGCTTCAACTATGTTTTCTTAACATAAGGTTTTCTTTCTTCTGTGCATCTCTCTTGGGACATTGTTTTCCTTGACCGTTCCTACAAGCGCTATTTGGGATCCATGATCTAGAACAAAAGAATGTAAGACGTTATTATAGTAATCATTTAAATTGAGATATAAAAATAACCATACTTAATTTAATCTAACCTTACTTCACCTAACCTAACATAACCTAACCTAACCTAACCTCATCTAACCTCATCAAATATATCCTAACCTAACCTCACCTAATCTTACCTAACCATACCTAACCTCATCTAATCTTACCTAATCTTATCTCAACTAACCTAACCTAACCTTACCTCACCTATCCTAACCAAACCTAACCTAACTTTACCTCACCTAACCTCACCAATCCTAACCTAACCATGCCCTATCTTAACCTTCCGTAACCTAACCTAACATAACTTAACCTAACCTAACCTTACCTCACCTAACCTAACCTCATCTAATTTTACCTAACCTTACCTCCCCTAACCTAACCTTACCTTATCTTACCTCGCCTATCCAAACCAAACCTAACATAACCTTATCTCACCTAAACCTAACCTAACCTTACCTCACCTAAACTAACCTGACAACCTAACCTAACCTCATCTAATTTAACCTTACCTCACCTAACCTAACCTCATCTAATTTTACGTAATCGTACCTCACCTAACCTAACCTTACCTTACCTTACCTCACCTAACCCAACCTAACATAACCTAACCTAACCTAACCACATCTAATTTTACCTAACCTTACCTCACCTAACCTAACCTTACCTTATCTTACCTCACTTATCCAAACCAAACCTAACATAACCTTATCTCACCTAAACCTAACCTAACCTTATCTCACCTAACCTAACCTAACCTTACCTCACCTAAACTAACCTGACAACCTAACCTAACCTCATCTAATTTAACCTTACCTCACCTAACCTAACCTCATCTAATTTTACGTAATCGTACCTCACCTAACCTAACCTTACCTTACCTTACCTCACCTAACATAACCTAACCTCATCTAACCTCATCAAATTTAACCTAACCTAACCTAACCTTACCTCATCTAACCTAATCTAACATAGGGTCGATGGTAGTTCACAAAGAAATGTTTTGACCGTGGGCACAATTCAAACTTTCCCGTGACTACTGGTGGCAGTGCTATCTGATTAACTGGAACCTCCCTCCAATCTGACCATAGGATAAACTTAACCATCTTTTATCGGCCTCAGTGGCCGTGAGCCCAACTCAACTTCACCCGTTCAACTATATTAGGCGAGAAATGTAAGAATCACCCTGAAAAAGTATATGTGATTGACTATATTCATGTAAATTCTTTTCAAGCAGTGATTTATATACCGCGACTAATATTATAAAACTGTGCATAAGCACTCTTGTTCACCGATTCAGAAGTAACCAATTATTGATCATTGGACAACTGTGAAAATAACTTCAAAGCTATCCGTATATTGCGAACTTCACTTTTTGGAGTTTGATACAATATATTGGCTTCAAATAGCATATTTTAAAAACTATCAACTCTTCAAATAATCAATGGCTAGCAACAATGACAGTGATGGATTATAGCAGGCCTATTGGCAATTCTGGCTATCTGATATGACATCTAGCGGTAAAAATGAGAAACTTACCAAGTAGGGTACATTTGTCACGTGGTGACTGTTTGTATAAGGTTTCTTGTATTGGTAAGCAGATCGCGGTAAATTCTTCGTGTCTTTATACATAAGTAATAAGTTTTACTCGTTGACAGAGTGCAAAATGAGTAAAAGCAAAGTATATTGCTCAGTTTACGAAGTATAAGAGGGCTGCGGATATTAGTTTTCATCACTTTAAAAGATGCAAATAGCAATAGACGAAAGGTGACGACACCAAATAAATACGGGCAACAGGAGCGGTTGGACCACTAACCACTACACTCACTGACGACAGGACGGGTTGTTCACTATTACGCCGAGCCAAGCCGCACCTAGACAGCCAAGCACAGTCTCGCCGAGTCAAGCCGTACCAAGACAGCCAAGCCTACACCAGCCGAGGACAGCTAAGCTTCATCACCTCGCTCTGCGATATACCAGCCATTCCACTACGAGTCATATAGGCCTAATTTGACTTCCCACGGTAAATATCTACCCTGCGAGAACCTGCTACCAGTCCGATATTCAACAACAAACCCACCTAATAACCATCCAAATCAAGCAATTCCCGTCTCCCCCGAGTTTTAATACAAGTTAAACTCATCCCTTCGGCCTACCAAGCAGCAAATAATTTCTAGAGTCTATGGTACAGTGAGCAAACTCAAATATAGCTTTTAAACGTAACAGCACCATGACTCGAACTGACTTGAACTGCTCAAAAACAAATACCAGCAGGCAATCGATGCTTGATAATATGCAATTGACACATCAAATCCAGTGGAACACACAAATTAGATCACGTGTATCGCACAGTTATGCATATGTACAATTAAAAATAACACTGTCATTATTTTAGGGACCACATTTACTGATTATAACCGACAAATAAAAAGTGTTCCATATCAAACGCGTGTTATTGAGTATTTTTACCCTACTTATCCAGACCGACCGCAGCGCTGTGCCCTTGGCCTACGTCTTAGGCCAAGGACACATTATGTCATTGGAGTACTTATATAGGGCAATGTCATGATGTTAATGAGAATGAAACCATCATTATGTAATGATTATAATGATAACTAGGATCTTTCTGCCGTGTTGAAGACCACATATACTGTATATGGCTTGGCAGTTTTGACAGGGAGAAATTTATGGTTTTCACACAATGGGCAGAGCAGGTGCGTCACAAGTCGCTTGCCTGCAAGTTTCAGAGCAGGAGCACTCCAGCGAATTCTGAGAATCTTGCCAAAACGCAGTAACTATCTCAAGTTAGCACGCAGTAGATGCTTGACTCCGCCCTTAAAGAGTACGCCTCAGTTAGTTACAAGAGATCAAGACATTACATGAATGATCTGAAACGCCCATGATGAATCTAATTATTATCAAGAATTTTGGGAATGCGGTAACGGATTAAATATCTCTGTGTTCATCGAATAGAAGTAGTCCCCGCGCAAGGAAATTTGACAACGTCGAGTGTGTGAGAGAGAGAACATAGCGTCCTTCAGCAAGAAATTAGTTCTACCCAAGCGCTGATGATATAAATTTAGCCTATGATCGAGTTTCGTCGTGAATCATATGATTAGCAAGGCCATATTTTTATGTATGAATTAAGGTACCTGATTACTGTAGCCTATGATTGTGAAGGGAGCATTTGGTGTCGTATGTGCAAAACTGTGAATTGGCAACCATTTTGTCATATATGTGGGTGAAGTCTGTGACAGCGGGCATTGTTCATCATTCAGCCAACGTTAGTGGATGCTGGTCTATGTAGCACCACACCAAACATTAATGTACGAGACGCACAGTCCATTGTTCGGCTGATGCGAAATAATATTAAAAAATGAATACTGAGTTGTGAATGTGTATAACAGTAAGGACGGATGTGAAATTATATGTAATTCAAGTAAAAAAAAAATATATATAACAGAAAATGTGTCCGCGACAAGTGTGGAAATAGTGTGAGAATTTGTCATCTATGACACAAGTGTATAGTCAACTAATGTATATTTTTTTTAGTGGTGCATAACCTAGTTAAATATGTGTGTGTGTGCATTTTAAAAGGGTGCTGGCTTATAGCAACCTAGTGATAATGGAGGATTGCAGTGATATTAGCGAGTGGTGTTACATCATCGTGATGGGATTCGAACTGGCCATGGAGGTCATGTGTTAAGTTATACTGTTGCGGGCCTCTGGTCCAACTTATGCAAAGATGACGAAGGAGCCTTCAATATGATGAGTACCTTTTGATTACATTTTACAGTGTCAAATAATTCATGGATTTCATCGCCATAATGTTAGCATGTTATTTGTTTTCTTTTGATTTGTTTTATCTTGTGTGTACAATAACTGTGTCAATGGCGACCATAGTTGTGCTTCTGACGGAGCTGGGTACGCTCATAATGATTAATGATCACAATAATTATTTTAATGAATTAAAAGTGCCTAATTTAACGTAAGGATGTTGCTAAATAATCGTATCCGTACATAAAACACATGGTAGAACTACCTATTTTATTTATAAATGTGTGTTAGAAATATCCCCTGTGTTTTCCACCCAAATAGGACGAACGAAGCATGGTATTTCGATAGATGCCCTTTCCAGGCAAAATCTCATTATTTCGTGTAATTGATCAGAGATAGTAATTTATGTATTTACATACCGGATGAATTAATAGCCGATGATTTTTTTGGGACGATATTTAAAGGACCATGGTGTATTGTGATGGATGATATGGAGTATTATGGTGTAGCAATGAGTAAAGTTTATAGGACAGTTTACAAAGGCGTGAATTATTTAAGAAGTGACGGCTGAGCCAGCCTCACTATTTGTTATATTAGTTTTTAGTGAACGCGTGTGATATTTAAGGACATACAGGTAAGATGTTGTAAGGAGAGATCTACGATGAAATAAGATAAAATAAATAATAATGCCAGGTAATTATGACCTGAGGAGAAGATGTCGGATGAAAGTATGATAAGTTGTATGCGTAAGGTAGTGGCGAATAAGCATAGATAAAATAATGCTATAATTAATACATATATCTGATTGAAATCATATCGCACAGAGGGGTGAAGATGAAGAATTCATATTGCAATAATATCTCACAGGTAAGAGAACGGTTTGAGTTATAACGCGATGATTATAATAATTAAGTTATATTCAAGAGTACTATGATCTGGCTCGCACAGCTGGTGTTCATGAATAATTATTTTCGGTCCTGGAAAATAATTATTATTAGTTTTTTTTATAGTTAATATTGGTTCAAAATTATCTTGAGATTTCTTTTTCTCAATAATTGTTGAACGGACCATGCTTTGTTCTATTGTAACCTCGTTCTGCAGGATAAGGCATTCAAGGTAAGAAATGTATAGGTAGCGAATACCCCTAAATACATATTGATCCTGTTGAATAGGCCACTTAGAACATGTTTGTGCCATGCCTATCTTTTCAGGGGTCGCGGCTTCAAATACATTCACCGTTGTTTAACATAACACTGATACAAGGTATTTCTTCTGTGTCATGTCCATTTTTTCTAGGGGTCGCGGCTTCAAATACATTCACCGTTGCCTAACGTGACTCTGACACGATACGATTATTTTAATAATGTTTGGTTGGAATTATTAATTGTTTTTCATGTTTATCCAACCCAAGTTTGAAAGGCAAATGATTAGTCATCATTTTTTATGATGCTATTTTTGTTTGTTTTAAGGCATTTTTCTTAGTTTGTTTATTAAATATCCATGAATTATTTGACAAGGCATCGGGTGCTTGGTTCGAGAATGTATCACATCGAACGCAAGGGCCGAAGCCAGGCTTATCATATCGCTAATATGTTAATGCAATATGTGACAATTTGTAAGTGTGTTTCAAGGCTAAGGAAACTAAATGGCTTCATTGATTCAGCTATTTTGTTTTAAAGCTAAGACGTCCAAAGTAATGTCGGGATTGGACATTAAGATTCCGTACGGAAAGGCTTCCATAATTAATTTACAAAAGTATGTAAATAAGATGCATAAATCATATTCATGTTTGCAGATAGAAATACATAATTAATGCCATGAAGGTTAAGATTTGATATGAGGGTAAACTCTTATTTAACGGAGGGATTCTAGTAAATGTTAATTAAACGCCATTAATAATTAAATAAGCAAATGGCTAGGCTATAATGTATCCTTCGGAATGGCCATGGATGTCTCTGATATTGAACATACCATGTATCTGAAATGTAATTGGATGATATTAGACTCAATGATCATTATGTTTACTCAGATTAATGATTGATTAATTTCGTATAATTGGATTTCTTTTTCTTAATCCATACTGTTGTTGCAGTTGACCGGACCCTCTTGATCACTCATCTCTTAATAACTTAACTTTCTGATGATATCTTATCATCGTAATTAATAAATTTGATTATGGCAATTAAGGCTAATTGGTGTTAACCAGATTTCATTTCGATTCATTTTCTTTATTTTGCCATATGATTGGTTTTTATTTGTTAATAAATTTGATTGTAATCATACATCATAACTACTATGATAAGTATTAATTGATGCTGATTAGCATTTAATTGGTGGTCATTGGACATTAATTAGTCCATTGTTTATATTTTTGATTTTGACTTAATTTTATTGATTCCGCAATTGATTTATTTTACCTTTGAGTTATTATTATTATTATTATTTCAAATTTCATTTCTACTATTTTGGTTTTATTTCATTTATTTGTTTTTGCTGTACTGGTGTTGGTGCATTAAATTTGTTTATTCTCATTCAGAATCTGTGTGTGATGAATTTTATTCAGCCCTAGTGATCTTCCTATAATATCCAGAACAGTTTCATATTCAAGCTAGTGTACCGTTCATGCTCGACGACAGAGTCCTGTTCTGAAGGCCTTGTGCAAGGGTACATGGCAAAGGATAGATTATTCTCTATTCTTCTTCGATTTTTCTATTCTGGAAGATCCTAGTGGTTAACATACACAGATGCACCCGGGTTTTGTGCTTGTTTGATTAAGTTTGGCTTGCCTACTCGTTTGGCATGTTAATTATTTTTTTGACTTTATGCTGAGCGGGTAAACGCTGGAAGATACCCATAAGTCACTTATCAATTCAAACCCGAATCCAAACCGTATTCCATTCATTTCATACCCGTTATTTTTCCGTGAGGATCAGCCTTGCCCTTTTTCCGCTTGCCACATTCACTTAATACCAAACCCTGTTCTCACCACCACCAGTGCAAAGTGCAAAATGGCGCCCAACGGTGTGACTTAAGCTTGAGACAATAGCAGCCCAACATAAGGTCGAAATGGAGCTCAATTAATTGATCGAGAGTTACTGTAATTAAATTTTAATTTATATAAATTTTTATAGTATCATACAGTAATCTCAAGGAGTCCCTTGAAATTTTTATAGCATTGAGCATCCATCAGATAGTTAATTAAGGCTCATTAGTGGCCTGATGAGAAACATTAATCACTTTTATTAATGTTTGATTAAATTAAATTAGTTAATTAATTTTTCTTTTAGTGATAAGTCAAATATTTAATGACACCAATGGATTACAATCAAATTTTGAATCGTTTTACTGTTGCAATATCACTGTAGGTGATTGCAAATTCGAAGGATAGGGGAAGGAAGCCTTGAAAGCTTTGAAATACACTTACATTGCATGGTGTGTTGATGTGTATATTTGCATGAGTTGGGACAAGCCCGCATATTCTCTTATTGATAATTATGTCATCGACAGAGGACCTGATGGTCGTATTGCAAGAATTTAAGGACAGTAGTTATAAGCAGATGCAGGAAATAAAAGACAGTAATCAGGAACTTAGAGTTAGTACTGAACAGCAATTGTCACAGATGCAGAGAAATATAGAACATGTAGGCCGCATTTGCAATCAGAGTACTGAGCAAATAGAAATTCATATGGTCACGATCGAGAACGAGATCAAGAACGTGTCTCAGAGAATGGCTAGTATGGAAATTCGAGTCCAAGCGCAGGTAACGAAATGTGAAGTGGGAATCGCAGCAACTCAGGCAGATGTCGACAAGCTGAGAGATGAGAATAAGTCAACGCAAGCCAAGATAGGAGTGTCGAGACCGACATCTCTACATTTAAGGACGAGATTAAGGATTCATTGCAGCTCATACGAGATGATATGAATGGCCAACATGACGAATGTAAGAAATCATGGGAAAAGGATAAGGAAGGATTGAAGAGAGATGTCGAATTAGCATACGAGGACATGGGCCAGGAGGCTAAGGAAGAAAGGATAGCTGTACTCCGTAAATTAGAAGAGAGCAAATTAAAGATGAATAAGGTCGAGATGGAGCTTTTGTCAAGGATGGAACGACAAGAAAATAAACAAGTCAAAAGCGACCTCAAGATGCTGATCCAAGAAGAGGTCATCGCCGACTTACAAAAAGGATTGGCCAAGTCCATTACAGAAACCCGTATGGAAGGGAAAGTAGGATTTCAGGAGCATACGACCATAGATGAGGGGATGGAACCTCACAGTCAGGAATTCAGGGGTCGTACTTCGACACCCGTGGAGTCTAACGCAGCTGCTCAGGTCATTCACGTTATAAAAATGAGTGATGACCGGCCGAACAAATTTTCAGGGAACAATAACTTTACTCCTAAGAGTTTTCTCAGAGAATTGATGGAATACATCAAGGAAAGCAAGATCTCAGAAGACCGACAGTTAAGGACAGTGGAGAAACTGTTGACTGGACACGCGTTACAATGGTTCCGTAGCTTCAGGTATACCTTTGACACTATGGGGGAATTCCGTGAAGCATTTCTGAAGAAGTATTGGAGCCTTGCCTCGCAACAGAACCTGAGGATGGAACTATACGCGCGCCGCTATAGTACCACATCACCCACAAAATATTCAGAATATTTCATCACACAGCTACACCGAATGAAAGAGTTGGATATGCCTCCATCAGAAGAAGAGATGATCACCTCCATTGAGAAGCAATTGCCAGTCGGAGTTCAACAGATCATGGCGGCAGCGAACGTACGGACAGCGGTACATGCCGAGGAAATATTAAGAAACCTCGATGAAACGACGATCCACAGTCCGCAAAGAGCAGGTCGAACGACTGAAAATGTAAACGTGGTCGGCCTAGAAGAAGCACCTAGACGACGCATGAAAGACCAAAGTACAGACGCCATGGACATGAGGCAGAACTGGGAACGTCGGGAATACCAAGATCAAGAGTTGAGGCCCCCGTGGTATGGTAACCGAGGTAATAATAACTGGAGGTCGTCTCAAAGACAAAATGAACCATGGAGAGGACATCGTGGATCATACAGGCCGTATAACAAGAGAGGAGGGCGTTTTCAACGCGGAAGGCCGCCGTGGGACCAAAACAGAGAGCCAGAAGTGAGATGGGACTTGCCAGATGACCACAGAGAGGAAATGGAAAGGTGGCACAGCGATTCGGAGCGGTATTTGGCAGAATTACGTGCCAAAGAATCGGCCGAACAAAGTAAGAAAGACAAATGGAACAGGGGAATGAATGATCGAAGGGATCCAGATGTCATCGAACAGGGAGCTGAGAGCCTGGAACTCCAGAATACCCGGAGGAACAACAATCAATCTTCCGGAGGAACACCAGATAGGAATGGCAACAACGAGAAAAAAAACGCCAATTTTAGAAGATGAGAACGTCGCTAGTGCACAAAACAGTCACAATGCAAAGTATATGGTAGTAGCGCAGATCAGTGACTGGGTCATCAAAGAAGAGGACTTGACGGAGGACACAAGAGGGCCAAAGATTAATACAATTAGAGAATTACCCATAATTTACGCCCGAGTGGGAGGTCTAACGGTACGATGTATGGTAGATACGGGTGCCAGCATCAGTATAGCTTCCCAAGCATTAGTTAAAGAGTTGGAGAGATTGGGGAAGGTTCCCGTGATGCCAATTTCTAACATCACAGTCAAGGGCATTATCCCAGACAAATCCACAGTCTGTAAGTTCCAAGCATTGTTGGACACTACACTGCAAGGACATAATATGCCGCATTCGTTCATCATAATGAACAAGATAAATTATAACATTATCTTGGGAGCGAACTTCATTCGAGAATATAAAGCAGTCATCAACCTATATGAAAACACCATTTGTTTTAAAGATATTGGAGAGGACAATCATTTGGACATGCAATTAAATACGGATATTCCAAGAGATGGCGAAGAGATATGGACATTGTGCACCACTGAAGAGATGGAAGCGTATGAGAAAATCGACGAAAGGTTAAGGGATATTGAGGATGATTTAATGGAACCTGAATCCTGGGTCATGGCGCTAGAAGAATTGGAAGACAGAGTTACTGACGCTTTTGAGGAGAAGGCTCGTGAAGCAAAGATAAATGAGGAGAACAGGATCAAATTGATGGACATGTTAAAGCGACACGAACCGGTTTTTAATTCTAAACCCGGTAAGATAGAACATTTCAAGTACCAAATGCAGGTCAACGATTGGTCACCGTTTAGGAAAAAGCCTTATCCGATAGCCGAAAAAGATATGAATGAGGTGAAAGAAACCATCAAGCAAATGGAGGATGCTGGAGTCATAGTTAAGATGGCTACCCCATTCGTGAGTCCGTTGGTTGTAGTCAAGAAACCCAATGGCTCTGTTCGAATATGTCTGGACGCCAGGACAATTAATGAACGATTGATTCCTGAATATGACCAAGCTCCAGCGATCAAAGAGGTCATAAACAAATTCCAGAACAAGACATATTTTTCAACCATAGACTTGACTAGTAGCTATCACCATTTGGAATTGGATGACAAGTCAAGGTTATTGACTGGATTCCTATTTAATCAGCAAACTTATGCATTTCAAAGATTACCATTCGGTATCAAAACAGCAGGTTCGGCACTCATACGAGCGTTAGACCGGAACCTGACGTCGGAAGTCAAGGATGCCACTGTAAGATATGTCGATGACATACTCTTGGCGTCTGATAATTTGGATGATCACCTCACGAATTTAGAGAAATTACTAGACAATTTGGAGAAAGCCAATTTCAAAATTAACATCCAAAAATCTCATTTTTGCCAGAAGGAGGTACTCTATTTAGGCCACATCATCGATGGTGAAGGAGTACGCCCAAATCCTGCGAAACTAGAGGCTATTCGGAACTTTCCTAAACCAAACAGGGTAAAACACGTCCGCCAATTTCTGGGCATTTGCAATTTCTTTGCAAATCATTGTCCCGGGTATACTGAGGCTGTGGCGCCACTACAGGATATGCTTCGTAAGAACAGCAAATGGGCATGGAAGGAAGAATGCGACGCGGCTTTTCGGAAAACGAAGGAATTACTAACCAATAGTATTAAATTGGGTTACCCGGATTTCTCAAGAAAATTTATAATTCAAACCGACGCCTCACGGATTGGAATTGGATGCATGCTGTACCAAGAAGATCCAAACAACCCTCGAGAACGATCTTACTTGGCATTTTCTAGCCGTAAGCTAAAGACACACGAGCGAAATTACACAGTAACGGAATTGGAACTTCTATCCATCATTTTTGCTTTACAACAATGGAGGAAGACTGTCTATGGTTTCGAGATTTTGATAAGAACCGACCACAAGAGCCTTATTTTCCTATTGAAAACTCCCATGGCTAGTGAGCGAGTGAACAGATGGTCGTTATATGTTCAACAGTTCAATATTGACATTGAACACTGCCCAGGAAGATTCAATGTGATACCCGACGCATTAAGTCGAAACCCAGAACGAGGAGAAGGAGTAGTATCTGTACATCAAGTCGAGCTCACTCAGGCAGATCAGGAATTTTTGGTTAAACTGGGAGAAATTCAGGCTGAACAAGTTAAGGATCCGTGGATGAATATGATCATCGATTATTTAAGAGGAAGATTGCAACGAGGAACGCCCGCGTATTTGGAAGCGGAGAAAATTTCGACAAGTTATATTTGGTATAATAACCTGCTGCACAAGTACGTGGATCCCGATCGCGTGAAATCAAGGATTGTGGTGCCACCTTCTTTACAGAGAGGTCTAGTCTGGCACGCACATAGCATATCTGGACATGGAGGAATCGATAAGACAAGTGCTCTTATTCAAGAAGCATTTGTATGGCCCAAATTAAGGGAAACCATTCGCAGTGTTTTGAAGACCTGTGACAAATGTCAAAGGGTTAAGCCAAACTCATTCCTCATGAAGCAATATCCCAAACCTCTACTGCCACAGAAGCCGTGCGAACTGGTCGCCATGGACGGTTATGGTCCGTTACCAAAAGGCAGAAGAGGATGCAAATACATTCTCGTCAGCATCGATGTATTTACAAAATACGTGGTGTTATGTCCAGTTCAGAAGTTAAACACTAAGCAGGTACTGAACAGAATTAAGGCAAGGGTAATTCCAACGTTAGGGAAGATGGAATTCTGTCTTAAGGACCACGGCAGTTATTTCACTAGTGCCGAGTTTAGGAGTGAGATGGTGAGGTTAGATGTCCGGCACGTGTTGAGTTCAGTGCGCCATCCTGAGGGAAATCCATCAGAAAGAATAATGCGGGAGATCGCAAAATATTGCCGAATTTACTGTTCTGATCAGCATTGGAAGTGGGTCGACGTATTACCCGTAATGGAATTCTGTATAAACAATACGATCCATGAAAGCACAGGACAGATCCCCACAGTCCTTCACTTAAATCGATGTCCGGATCGACCGTGGAAGAACATCTTACCGTGTCCATTGGACGCACGACCAAGCCATGAATTAACCATACAGGCCACGGCAACTTATTTGAAGAAACAAGCTGATCGTCGATTACGTAGAGTGCGTAATAAAAGATTTCACCGTCCTTTGGAATTGGAAGAATTGGTCTTGGTGAAACGACCAGCAGTGTCCGATCCAGCGAAGCGAATATACTCAAAATTTTGCGAGATATTCTATGGACCGTACCGAGTCATAAAGGTGATTGGAAATAATGCTTATAAAGTGAAACACCTACGCACTGGAGTCGAGTCTGTCTATAACGCACAGAATCTAAAACTGTACTATCCCGCCGAAGAAGATGAGGTCCAACACCAAGTCAACGTAGTGGAGAAGAAAGAAGAAGGGAAAGATCCATTCCAAGTAGAAGAACCATCGGAAGCAGAAGAAGAGAATCAACGGACAAATAATCACGACTGTCAATGGATAACGCTGCGTGAAGAATTTGATAATGCTAAGAGAGAGTAAACTAAGGATAAATGCAGAATTTAAAGGTGAGAATAAGAGGCTGCTTGAAGAATTTCACGATCCGAATTAATTGGGAGTCCATTAGAAAGCCAATTTCGAAAGAAGGTCGATGAGGAAGACATGACATTGTTAAAATGGATTATGTTGCCGAGTATTGTTGAATTGTAAAAACTCTTCGTAACCTCAGCAGTTTTACCAAACTAAGAAGGAGGGAGATGTGCCCTTGGCCTACGTCTTAGGCCAAGGACACATTATGTCATTGGAGTACTTATATAGGGCAATGTCATGATGTTAATGAGAATGAAACCATCATTATGTAATGATTATAATGATAACTAGGATCTTTCTGCCGTGTTGAAGACCACATATACTGTATATGGCTTGGCAGTTTTGACAGGGAGAAATTTATGGTTTTCACACAATGGGCAGAGCAGGTGCGTCACAAGTCGCTTGCCTGCAAGTTTCAGAGCAGGAGCACTCCAGCGAATTCTGAGAATCTTGCCAAAACGCAGTAACTATCTCAAGTTAGCACGCAGTAGATGCTTGACTCCGCCCTTAAAGAGTACGCCTCAGTTAGTTACAAGAGATCAAGACATTACATGAATGATCTGAAACGCCCATGATGAATCTAATTATTATCAAGAATTTTGGGAATGCGGTAACGGATTAAATATCTCTGTGTTCATCGAATAGAAGTAGTCCCCGCGCAAGGAAATTTGACAACGTCGAGTGTGTGAGAGAGAGAACATAGCGTCCTTCAGCAAGAAATTAGTTCTACCCAAGCGCTGATGATATAAATTTAGCCTATGATCGAGTTTCGTCGTGAATCATATGATTAGCAAGGCCATATTTTTATGTATGAATTAAGGTACCTGATTACTGTAGCCTATGATTGTGAAGGGAGCATTTGGTGTCGTATGTGCAAAACTGTGAATTGGCAACCATTTTGTCATATATGTGGGTGAAGTCTGTGACAGCGGGCATTGTTCATCATTCAGCCAACGTTAGTGGATGCTGGTCTATGTAGCACCACACCAAACATTAATGTACGAGACGCACAGTCCATTGTTCGGCTGATGCGAAATAATATTAAAAAATGAATACTGAGCTGTGAATGTGTATAACAGTAAGGACGGATGTGAAATTATATGTAATTCAAGTAAAAAATATATATATATATATAACAGAAAATGTGTCCGCGACAAGTGTGGAAATAGTGTGAGAATTTGTCATCTATGACACAAGTGTATAGTCAACTAATGTATATTTTTTTTAGTGGTGCATAACCTAGTTAAATATGTGTGTGTGTGCATTTTAAAAGGGTGCTGGCTTATAGCAACCTAGTGATAATGGAGGATTGCAGTGATATTAGCGAGTGGTGTTACATCATCGTGATGGGATTCGAACTGGCCATGGAGGTCATGTGTTAAGTTATACTGTTGCGGGCCTCTGGTCCAACTTATGCAAAGATGACGAAGGAGCCTTCAATATGATGAGTACCTTTTGATTACATTTTACAGTGTCAAATAATTCATGGATTTCATCGCCATAATGTTAGCATGTTATTTGTTTTCTTTTGATTTGTTTTATCTTGTGTGTACAATAACTGTGTCAATGGCGACCATAGTTGTGCTTCTGACGGAGCTGGGTACGCTCATAATGATTAATGATCACAATAATTATTTTAATGAATTAAAAGTGCCTAATTTAACGTAAGGATGTTGCTAAATAATCGTATCCGTACATAAAACACATGGTAGAACTACCTATTTTATTTATAAATGTGTGTTAGAAATATCCCCTGTGTTTTCCACCCAAATAGGACGAACGAAGCATGGTATTTCGATAGATGCCCTTTCCAGGCAAAATCTCATTATTTCGTGTAATTGACCAGAGATAGTAATTTATGTATTTACATACCGGATGAATTAATAGCCGATGATTTTTTTGGGACGATATTTAAAGGACCATGGTGTATTGTGATGGATGATATGGAGTATTATGGTGTAGCAATGAGTAAAGTTTATAGGACAGTTTACAAAGGCGTGAATTATTTAAGAAGTGACGGCTGAGCCAGCCTCACTATTTGTTATATTAGTTTTTAGTGAACGCGTGTGATATTTAAGGACATACAGGTAAGATGTTGTAAGGAGAGATCTACGATGAAATAAGATAAAATAAATAATAATGCCAGGTAATTATGACCTGAGGAGAAGATGTCGGATGAAAGTATGATAAGTTGTATGCGTAAGGTAGTGGCGAATAAGCATGGATAAAATAATGCTATAATTAATACATATATCTGATTGAAATCATATCGCACAGAGGGGTGAAGATGAAGAATTCATATTGCAATAATATCTCACAGGTAAGAGAACGGTTTGAGTTATAACGCGATGATTATAATAATTAAGTTATATTCAAGAGTACTATGATCTGGCTCGCACAGCTGGTAAGAATATAATCATATGTTAGCCAGGAAGGGGTGAAGACTTGCATTTCTACCTTTACACGGTCAAGGTCAGCCAGGAGGCGCGGCCAATCTATTGTCATTTTCCAACAAAGAGAGGGGTCCACTCTGGACTCGGGTGTTTGCCGCAGCGATTCATTTAAATTTTGTTATGTTTGGTCCCAAGTTTAATATTCACGTAAGGGTATGTTAGGTCACTACCCTGATGCCTCCAATCGATAGTGTTTCTTTTACTGGTCATTTTGATATAAGGGACGGTTTTGTCTGTTGACCATACAGTTCCGGGTTCGATATCCTCTTGTTGTGCCTGGTCTAGAAACTATTTTTAAACGGGTGCTAGATAGGCAGTAACCTTGCGGTCCCGTGTTCGAAATCCTTTTGTTTATGCCTGATCGATAAGTCTTTTTAAATGGGTACTAGCTAGACAGTGACCTTAGAGTCCTGTGTTCATGAATAATTATTTTCGGTCCTGGAAAATAATTATTATTAGTTTTTTTATAGTTAATATTGGTTCAAAATTATCTTGAGATTTCTTTTTCTCAATAATTGTTGAACGGACCATGCTTTGTTCTATTGTAACCTCGTTCTGCAGGATAAGGCATTCAAGGTAAGAAATGTATAGGTAGCGAATACCCCTAAATTCATATTGATCCTGTTGAATAGGCCACTTAGAACATGTTTGTGCCATGCCTATCTTTTCAGGGGTCGCGGCTTCAAATACATTCACCGTTGTTTAACATAACACTGATACAAGGTATTTCTTCTGTGTCATGTCCATTTTTTCTAGGGGTCGCGGCTTCAAATACATTCACCGTTGCCTAACGTGACTCTGACACGATACGATTATTTTAATAATGTTTGGTTGGAATTATTAATTGTTTTTCATGTTTATCCAACCCAAGTTTGAAAGGCAAATGATTAGTCATCATTTTTTATGATGCTATTTTTGTTTGTTTTTAAGGCATTTTTCTTAGTTTGTTTATTAAATATCCATGAATTATTTGACAAGGCATCGGGTGCTTGGTTCGAGAATGTATCACATCGAACGCAAGGGCCGAAGCCAGGCTTATCATATCGCTAATATGTTAATGCAATATGTGACAATTTGTAAGTGTGTTTCAAGGCTAAGGAAACTAAATGGCTTCATTGATTCAGCTATTTTGTTTTAAAGCTAAGACGTCCAAAGTAATGTCGGGATTGGACATTAAGATTCCGTACGGAAAGGCTTCCATAATTAATTTACAAAAGTATGTAAATAAGATGCATAAATCATATTCATGTTTGCAGATAGAAATACATAATTAATGCCATGAAGGTTAAGATTTGATATGAGGGTAAACTCTTATTTAACGGAGGGATTCTAGTAAATGTTAATTAAACGCCATTAATAATTAAATAAGCAAATGGCTAGGCTATAATGTATCCTTCGGAATGGCCATGGATGTCTCTGATATTGAACATACCATGTATCTGAAATGTAATTGGATGATATTAGACTCAATGATCATTATGTTTACTCAGATTAATGATTGATTAATTTCGTATAATTGGATTTCTTTTTCTTAATCCATACTGTTGTTGCAGTTGACCGGACCCTCTTGATCACTCATCTCTTAATAACTTAACTTTCTGATGATATCTTATCATCGTAATTAATAAATTTGATTATGGCAATTAAGGCTAATTGGTGTTAACCAGATTTCATTTCGATTCATTTTCTTTATTTTGCCATATGATTGGTTTTTATTTGTTAATAAATTTGATTGTAATCATACATCATAACTACTATGATAAGTATTAATTGATGCTGATTAGCATTTAATTGGTGGTCATTGGACATTAATTAGTCCATTGTTTATATTTTTGATTTTGACTTAATTTTATTGATTCCGCAATTGATTTATTTTACCTTTGAGTTATTATTATTATTATTTCAAATTTCATTTCTACTATTTTGGTTTTATTTCATTTATTTGTTTTTGCTGTACTGGTGTTGGTGCATTAAATTTGTTTATTCTCATTCAGAATCTGTGTGTGATGAATTTTATTCAGCCCTAGTGATCTTCCTATAATATCCAGAACAGTTTCATATTCAAGCTAGTGTACCGTTCATGCCCCGACGACAGAGTCCTGTTCTGAAGGCCTTGTGCAAGGGTACGCTAATAACCATCCAAATCAAGCAATTCCTGTCTCCCCCGAGTTTTAATACAAGTTAAACTCATCCCTTCGGCCTACCAAGCAGCAAATAATTTCTAGAGTCTATGGTACAGTGAGCAAACTCAAATATAGCTTTTAAACGTAACAGCACCATGACTCGAACTGACTTGAACTGCTCAAAAACAAATACCAGCAGACAATCGATGCTTGATAATATGCAATTGACACATCAAATCCGGTGGAACACACAAATTAGATCACGTGTATCGCACAGTTATGCATATGTACAATTAAAAATAACACTGTCATTATTTTAGGGACCACATTTACTGATTATAACCGACAAATAAAAAGTGTTCCATATCAAACGCGTGTTATTGAGTATTTTTACCCTACTTATCCTGACCGACCGCAGCGCCGCAAGTGTTAGTTTGAGTTGCCAATAGCAATCTGTTGGAAGATAAGATTTTGACTCTTTTTAAAAATAAACCTCCTCCATAAATCTTGTGTGGTTGCCTTGACATGTCCCTATTTTACTAGGCAATCTTAACAATAGGCGATAAAGAGGATACTGTTTCGGAAGGTTGACACGTGTATTACCCTGCTAATTACTACCGTTGACGGCGGTGGAAGTCTTATCACCCCACTGTGACGTTTTCATGACTGTACTGAACACTGATGATTTATCTAATCACCTGGCTACAAGGATGTTTCGAATATTGTTTAATTGATTTAATTCATTATTTGACAAAACTAATTTCTAAAAGTTCTATTTTCTGTTCTGTCTTATTTTAAATTTAGGTTTTTGAAACTGGGTTCGTTTTCGTTATATTTTGTGTTTCTCGTATTCTTTTATGTTTTTTGATTTTGAATTTGTGCATTTTTTGTTCATGTTCTTGTGTTGATTTTAATTTTAATTTTAATTTCAATTCTAATTTTATTGGATTCCCGGTCAATGCATGTGAGATTTTCGAAGTGAAATGCCATGTCCTGTGGTTCGGATTCCTCGTAAAAAGGAGGTCCCGTGGCTCATGATCTCAAGATAAACGGTCACGTTAAACTACAAGCTTCCTTCCTTCCTTTAATTTTATTGGCCGCGGTGATTGAGAGCCCTTGACGCGCTACCTCGCACCTCGCTGGTATCGGGAAAGCGTGAGTTCGAACCTCATCTCGGCCGTCATGAGAATGGATTTCCATGGTTTCCAATAATTTTCACCCCCAAGCAAATGCCGGGATAGCATTTTAACAGGTCTACGACCGAATTCCTACCATATTTATTTTTAGCCTATTTTCAATTTTGAAAAAAAAAAGGCTTATGAGATCACCTTTTGTCCGTGTGTGTGTGTGTGTGTGTGTGTGTGAGTCCCCCCTAATAATTTCTAGAAGGTCACCTATGTGACTTTTGAAAACTGGTAACTACAAAACCAACATGGCGGCCAAGTGAAGTTGCGACTTTTAAATAGACGTTTCTCGCGATTTAACCAACCAAACGCAATAAAACTTGGTACAGTATATGTTTATACACATTGTAATGCACCGACATCTAACTTCGTTCAATTGTCTACATAACCACAAGATGGCGGCTGTGCGAAATATTTCACCGGCATTCTATATCTCTGAAACTATTAGCGGTATCACCCTGAAATTTTGTACGGAGATAAAGGGCACTACTGAAAATTCATCTATAATACTTTCAAAAATCGGTTAACTACAAAACGAACATGGCGGCCAAGCGAATTTGAAAATTTAAAATAGACCTTTGTAGCGATTTAATGATCCAAACGCAATGAAACATGGTACAGGATATGTTTATACACATTGTAATGCTCAGGTATCTAATTTAGTTCAATTGTTTTCATAACCTCAAGATGGCGGCTGTGTGAATTTTAAAATTATGTTTTTATTACTTGTGTCATAATAGGCTATGCGATCGAAGAGAAAGTTTGAATAATGAACCTATGCAATAATTTTCCTTTAATGGTTCATGACTCTACGGCCTATACATTTAACAATCCAACATGGCGACCATCCGAAATATTTAGACGGCTCTGAATATCTACGAATCTATTATAGCAATCAAACTGAATGACTTTATGTTCATAGGGGCTATGAACATACGTTCACCTATAGGACTTTCAAATCATGGTGACCACAAATCCAACATGGCGGCGACGCGAAATATAAATATTCACATGGACGTTTCTCGCCGAATGCAGTGAAACTTGGTAGAGTAAATCCTTATACAAATGGTAATCCACTGTCATCTAATTTATTTCAATTGTTGCCATAACCACAAGATGGCAGCTGTGCGAAATTTTAAAATCTCGCTTTTACTTCTCGTGTCCTAATCATGCGTTTGAAGTTTGAATGCTACTCGTAAACAATAATCTTCATGTAACAGTACATAACTCTAGGACCTACATATATAAAAATCCAATATGGCGACCATCCGCAATATTTAGTCGGTTCTCAATATCTACGAATCTATTAGAGCAATCAAACTGAAATTTTGTATGTTGATAGAGGCAATTAACATAAATAGGATATATGAAAATAGGCTGTATAGTTCTTCATGGAACTAATTTTTATTTTTATTTTTATTTTTATTTCTATTTTTATTTTTATTTTTATTTTTATTTTTATTTTCATTTTTATTTTCATTTTTATTTTTATTTTTATTTTTATTTTTATTTTTATTTTTATTTTTATTTTCATTTTCATTTTTATTTTTATTTTCATTTTCATTTTTATTTTATTTTTTTATTTTAATTTTAATTTTTATTTTTATTTTTATGTTTTATATTTTTTATGTTTATTTTGATTTTGATTTTTATTTTTATTTTTTTATTTTTATTTTTATTTTTATGTGTTATATTTTTTTTATTTATTTTTTTTATTTTCATTTTTATTTTTATTTTTTTATTTTTATTTTTTATTTTTTTTATTTTTATTTTTATTTTTATTTTTATTTTTATTTTTATTTTTATTTTTATTTTTATTTTTATTTTTATTTTTATTTTTATTTATTTTTATTTTTATTTTTATTTTTATTTTTATTTTTATTTTTATTTTTATTTTTATTTTTATTTTTATTTTTATTTTTATTTTTATTTTTATTTTTATTTTTATTTTTATTTTTATTTTATGAGAGTCTGTCTGTTAGGTAGTCAGCCCGAAGGCTGGTTGTATCCTCAAAAAGCACCGCCGTTATATTATGTGAGTAGATACCCACAAAAACCCAAGACAGCGCTATATTGAGGCGTTCTAGGCAAGAAGAGGAGTGAGGTAGTTTGCCATTGCTTTCCTCACTGAGTCAGAACAGTAGTCCTAACCCTATGAGTAGAACCTTTCACAGCATCCACAGGCACTGACTGTGCCCGGAATGCCATTACTAAGCACCACCCATACCTCAGTAGCTTCCATATAATCACAGCCGTGAGTGAGACTGAGACATCGGTGAAAAGCTACCTTTTACTCTAGCCTGTGCAAACAGACAAATGCAAATGTACTGCATTCATCAAGAGATGGCAAACAGGCCATTATAAGAGTAACAAAAAAGAAAAATAATAAGAATAAGAATAATATGTTAAATTATTATAACTATAGGAAGAATATGGCATTGACAAAAAAAAAATCATAAAATGTCTGGCATTTGCAGATGACGTAGCCTTACTCAGCAATAACACACAGGAGGCAAAGGAAGCACTCGAACGATTACATGAAATAGCTGCTAAAACAGGTTTACAGATATCTTATGAGAAGACCCAATACATGGAACGACACACCAACAATGTACAAACCATGCATACCATATATGGATCCATACAAAGAGTTGAAAATTTTAAGTACTTAGGAGAATATATACAAATAGGAGGATCAAACAAGGTGTCTAACATAGAACGAACGGAAAATCTCCAGAAAGCATACAAACTTACATGGTCACATTATAATAAGAAAAGCATATCAAGACAGGCCAAACTTAGACACTACAAAACAGTTGTATTACCAGAAGCATTGTATGCGTCAGAAACGACCACGATATGAGCATCTGGCAGCATAGAAACAGAAAAAATTGAACATAAAATTCTGAGAAAAATATTTGGAGCAGTACACAGAGATGGGATATGGATGAAAAGACCTACCAAAGAGCTATATGAACACACAGACAGACTCACAGATATCATTAGAAAACGCAGACTAACTTTCTACGGGCACATACAGAGAATGAACAATAAACGACTTACAAAGAAAATCTTTGATGTAGTAAACAGTTCAAAAAGGAAAACCAATTGGTATCATGAAATAGAAGACGACTTAAAGCAATTAGGGATCAACAAGCAAATGATAGAAGACAGAGAAAAATTCAGAAACAAAATTAAGAACGCCAAATTTTTAGTAAGTGAAAGGAAGAAGATAGGAACATTGTGGACGGAACAAAGGAAACAGGAGTACAGTCAAAGGATGAAGAGATTTTGGGAAGAGAAGAAGGGAAAGAAGTGAAAATTGTGACATCATGAGATATTTAAGTTCATACACTGTCCATAAGGGCAAAAATGATGTAATAATAATAATTACTATAGGAATAATAATAGAAATAGGATTTAAAACTAGAACCAGAACAAGAACACGAATAAGAAAAGTAATGTTATTGGTTTATGGTCTCTTTTAACTTCTGTGGCTTTTAGAGACGCCGCCGGGGTGCCGGAATTTTGCTTCGGAGGTCGGAAGGGATCATTTACGTGACAGAAAATCTACTGACATGGCGCCCTCGTAGTTAAGCACCAACAAATGCCAACGAACTGCGCCAGGATTCGATCCAGCAACCTTGGATATAAAAAGTAGGTTGGCTCAGGCAAAGAAAGCATTTCTACAAAAAAGGAATCTGCTGACATCGAATATAGATTTAGGTATTAGGAAGTCATTTTTGAAAGCCTTTGTCTGGAGCATGGCGCTCTATGGAAGTGAAACTTGGACTATTGGTGCAGCAGAAAAGAGGAGAATTGAAGCATTTCAAATGTGGTGTTACAGGAGAATGATGAAGATCAGATGGGTAGATAGGGTTACAAACAAAGAGGTATTAAGACGAGTGGGAGAGGAGAGATGTTTCTGGCGACTGTTAATGAAGAGAAGTGATAGGTTGGTAGGACGCATACTAAGACACCCAGGAATAGCAAGCTTAGTTATGGAAGGAAGGGTCGAGGACAAAAACTGTAGGGGTAGACCAAGGTTAGAATATGTTAAACAGATTGCCTCGGATGTAGGGTGTCGGAGCTATGTAGAGATGAAACGATTAGCTCAGGACAGGGAGGCATGGAGACCTGCATCAAACCAGTCCAAAGACTGAAGACTCAAACAACAACAACAACAACCTTGGGTACAGCTGACGAGAGTGTTATAACTGCATTATTCGGACAACATATCTTATAACAAAATTATACTACTAACAATTTCATAATTGTCGAGTGATCCACTTGTTGTGCCGGTTAATGTTTAATTATTGACCTAATGTCATGTTATTTGCAGCGTGATTCTACGTTGAT
Source organism: Meconema thalassinum (assembly GCA_946902985.2). Lineage (NCBI taxonomy): Eukaryota > Metazoa > Arthropoda > Insecta > Orthoptera > Tettigoniidae > Meconema > Meconema thalassinum. The sequence goes on along the minus strand of OX336394.1, from coordinate 355,750,738 downwards.
TGTGAAAATAAATATCTATGTCGGCTGACAATTTTCTTAAAACTTGCTTTTTAGTGATCTAAGTAAGATAACTCCAACTGTACTATGGTTTGTACGGTTAAAAAAGTCGATTTAAAATGATAACTAATCGATCTGCCCTCGCTGGTGCTCTTTTCCTCTCACGTACGCAACGCATATTTGTTTCCTTTTGTGAGCCTAGCTTGGTGTCCTAGGCGAAACCCCACACAAGACACGGCACAAACCTAGAAGAATTGCTGAGTTTTAATTCACCGGCCGTGAAAGCCAATACACCATCTTTTTGGAAGCCTTCATAGGGAGGTTATGGCTGCTTGAGCTTTTGGTTCTCGCAGTCAAGGAGTGCAGTTGCACTCTATATAAAGGGAGGTATCGCGCAGTTCGATACTCCTGTGGGGGTCCGGGCAGGGACACCAAGAGCCCGCCGATGAGCCTAGCTTGGTGTCCTAGGCGAAACCCCACACAAGACACGGCACAAACCTAGAAGAATTGCTGAGTTTTAATTCACCGGCCGTGAAAGCCAATACACCATCTTTTTGGAAGCCTTCATAGGGAGGTTATGGCTGCTTGAGCTTTTGGTTCTCGCAGTCAAGGAGTGCAGTTGCACTCTATATAAAGGGAGGTATCGCGCAGTTCGATACTCCTGTGGGGGTCCGGGCAGGGACACCAAGAGCCCGCCGATGAGCCTAGCTTGGTGTCCTAGGCGAAACCCCACACAAGACACGGCACAAACCTAGAAGAATTGCTGAGTTTTACTTTAGATTCTCTTCTGAAACAGAGAAATATGTTGCTAACTGATGCAATGTCCTTCATAAAATTCAGCCGATATGCGGAAAAGACTTGCTTTAGCACGTCAACACAACGACATAGTGCTACTGTATTTGAGCAGGTTTCAGTTCCTTTTTTCCAGTGCGTATGGCAGAATCCCTTCATTTCATGCCAGAGACGGCTTGTCCAAATGTAACTCCGGATTCATCCCTTGTATGATATGCCAGGTGATTCAGCTGTCCCTAAAAATAATGTTTTATGCAGCCCAACGAGCACGTGCTATCAGAAAGGTCGATATTTCTCTGCTGCATCCCGTATGGTACTAACAAGTAAGCGATACTGAACACTATTACTTTTCCTCCGTAATAGTCAGTAGTCACACTGAGGGAAAACTAATAGTGTTCAGTATCGAGTGCAGAATATGCTTGCAGTGCATTAGTACCATAGGCCTAACCTAAAGGATGCAGCAGGTAAATATCGACCTTCCTGATAACAATGCTAGTTAGGCTGCTTAAAACAATACTGCATTATTAGGGGGGCGGATGATTCACCTGGTATAGGTAGCTTTGAAGCCATTTTTGTGTTGCCTTTTTTACAATTGGTAATGCAAATTTTCAGTCGGTCAACACAATGGGAGAAGCGAACACAAAACGCGCTCAATTTCACAATAGGCTACACAAAAGAACAAACGTCATGTTCTCAAAAGAAGAAGTATCAATGTTGGATAAAGGATTCAAATACAATTGCGAAGATAGACACACGGCCACGATATAAAAACAACTTGCATGAATGTACCGGAAAAAGAAATAGAAATAATTAACAATCTTGCAATGAACGAAAATAGAAAGATCATAAAACAAGAAAACAATAACAGCAATAACAAGTAGTTCCGTGAGGAACTAAATAGCCTATCTTCATACATCCTACGTATGTTAATTGCCTCTATCAACATACAAAATCTTGATTGCGGTAATAGGTTCGTAGATATTGAGAACCGTCTAAGTATTTCGTATGGTCGCCATGTTGGATTAGTATATGTGTAGGCTTTAGGGTCATGTACTATTACATGATGATTATTCTGTAGGCGTATTATCCAAACCTAAATCGCATGATTAGGACACAAGAAATAAAAGCAAGATTTTAAAATTTCGCACAGCCGCCATATTGTGGTTATGAAAACAATTGAAATAAATTAGATGACAGTGGATTACAATCTGTATAAGCGTTTACCTTGCCAAGTTTCATTATGCACGGACAATTAAATCTGGAGAAACGTCCATTTAAATATTTACATTTCGCGTCGCCGCCTTGTTCGATTTGTGATCACCTGGTTGTTCAAAGGCACATAGGTGAACTTATGTCCATAGCTTCTATCAACATACAATATTTCAGTTACATTGCTGTCATAGATTAATGTATAATGAGAACCGTCTAAATATTTTGGATGGTCACCATGTTGGATTTCTATATATGTAAGCCATAGAGTTATGCAATATTAGATGATGATTATTGCGCAGGTTCATTATTCAAACGTTGACTTAGATCGCATGATTAGGACACAAGAAATAAAACGTAATTTCAAAATTTCGCACAGCCGCCATGTTGAGTTTATGTAAACAATTGAACTAACTTAGATGCCAGTGAATTACAATGCGTATAAACATTTGCTGCACTAAGTTTCACTGCGTTTGGATGGTAAAATCGCGAGAAACATCTATTTAAATATTTCAACTTCGCTTGGCCGCCATGTTCGTTCTGTACTTAACAGATTTTTTCAAGTCTCATAGCTGATCTTTCAGTAGTGCCTTTTATCACCCTACAAAATTTCAGGGTGATATCATTAACAGTTTCTGAGATATAGAATGGCGGTGAAATATTTGGCACAGCCGCCATGTTGGATTGATGAGACGTAGTAAAATTTGAAGGACATGGTTGGGGTCGGCCAAAATGGTACTATGACCTCACTGAGTTTCATTGAAATCGCTGTAGCTGTTTAGATTTCATTACGGTACACACATACACACACGGACAAAAGGTGATCTCATGAAATGCAAAGCGTAATAGTCAGATTTTTAAAGAAAAGAAAAATGGATGAGAACTTATTCGTAACCAAAGCGGATACAGGCAATACGACAAAAAAATATAATGTGTTGACCGACTGAAACGTCGCAATATCAATCCACTGTATAATACAATGACCACCGTCTAAGTTAAGGATAATGACCTTGGTTTCATAGTGAAGTGTTTCAGCAAGTTTCTACTGTTATGTACCAGTGTAAACAACTATCTCTCCGAACCCCAAGCCCAATGTGGACAAGCCGTCATTGTTTCACGTAGCCAACCAGGGAAGTAGTTGTAGCAGTGCGATTGGTCAGAGGGAAAATGAAAACTCCCTGCTTACCTCCACCAGGGCTGCTCCAAGGCTAGCGTCCATATTGATAAGCAACAATTTTGCCCTAACTAGGGATGGCCCTAATGAACTTGGTACTATCCCAGATGTTTTGTGATTGTGATGGTTGTTGTTTTAAGAACATAATCATCTAGGTAACCCGCGCCTAATGATAAGGATAATAATTAAAATTGAAAATGATGACTATTACAGTACTCGACTAACTACTGTCTGAAATCGAACTTGAATACTAGGAAAAGAAATGAGCAAACAAACGATTAAAGGAAATAAACGACAAGGAAAAATGCACTCAGTCTCAGAAGATGAGGATAGAGGGACTCTTTGAAAGAATGGGGTTTTATTCCCACCACAGATATCCTAGAAATGTTTTCCGTCTCTTCTTCTCACTTCTACCTAAGGCAAGTGGTGGGATGATACCTGAATTTAAGCCATGACTACCTCTTACATACAGTAAATCCTAAACCTAGTTTATAAATACTCACTATTACAGCCATCGCAATGCTACAGATTATCACACAGATTTTATACAAACTTAAATATGGGGCTTAATGATTTTTTCAAAACCCATAAAATAAATCAACAACACCTTCAGTAGGCAGAAGATATTATTTAACAAAATGTTCAGTAAAGAATATATAGCCTACTTTCTCCTAAATGCATGGGCATTGTTATAACTCTTTGTCCTTCTCAAGGAGTATAATTGACTTTTGGCTGTAGTAGCTTGTTGAAATACAACGTGCTATAGTGATATTATACATGAATATGAGGTGCCCTTTGCTAGTGCTACCTCTGTAAAAAAATTAATTCAATTCGGTCTCACCGTGTTTGAATTGATATGGGGAATGGATTTGCACACATACATGGCCGCTATTTGCAAACTATTGGGCTGATGACCTTGTAGTCAGTCATAAGATGCTTTACACAAAAAGGCATGTTGTTGCAAAATCTGGTAGAGATCAAATTATTAGGATGGTCGTAATTTGATTTAAGCTTTTAACATTTGTGTGGCCGTCATTCCGTTTCCGTCAAGATGGCGGCGATATAAAACATGACACTGAGGTGCCCTTTGCTAGTGCTACCTCTGTACCAAATTTCGTTCAATTCGGTTTCACCGTGTTTGAATTGATAGGGGGAATCGATTTGCACACATACTGGCCGCCATCTGCAAACTATTGGGTTGATGATCTTGCAGTTAGGTCAGAATATGCTTCCCACATAAAGATATGTTGTTGCAAAATTTGGTAGAGAATAGATTATTAGGTTGGTCGTAATTAAATTTTAGCTTTTATCAATTGGGTGGCCACGATTACGTTTCCGTCAAGAAGGCGGTGATATAAAACATGACACTGAGGTGCCCTTTGCTACTGCTACCTCTGTACCAAATTTCGTTCTATTCGGTTTCACCGTGTTCGAATTGTAAGGGGGAATCGATTTTCACACAAAGATGGCCACCATCCGCAAAATATTAGGCTAATGACCTATTAGTTTGGTCAAAGGATGCTCCCTCCATAAAAGTATGTTGTTGCAAAATTTGGTAGAGATCGAATGATTAGGTTAATCGTAATTTGATTTAAGCTTTGAACATTTGTGTGGCCGCCATTACGTTTCTGTCAAGATGGCGGCAATATAAAACATGACACTGAGGTGCCCGTTGCTAGTGCTACCTCTGTACCAAATTTCGTTCCATTCGGTTTCACCGTGTTCGAATTAGTAGGGGGAATCCATTTTGACACAAAGAGTGCCGCCATCCGCAAACTATTAGGCTAATGACCTACTAGATTGGTCAAAGGATGCTCCCTCCATAAAGGTATGTTGTCGCAAAATTTGGTAGAGATCGGATGATTATGTTAGTCGTAATTTGATTTAAGCTTTGAACATTTGTGTGGCCGCCATTACGTTTCCGTCAAGATGGCGGCGATATAAAACATGACACTGAAGTGTCCTTTGCTAGTGCTAGCTTTGTACCAAATTTCGTTCAATTCGCCTTCACCGTGTTCGAAATGACAGGGGGGATATACATTCAGAGTGCACACACTCATACACACACAGACTCACACACACACATACACACACACAGACACACTTTTTTTCGCCCTGTGTTGATCTCATAAGTCTACTTCCATTTTTTGCAAAAATCGAAAGTAGGCTAAAAAGAATAGGTCCAATCCCTCCAAAAATAGGGTACCAGAAATTAAGAGACAATGGACCAATTAAAGTGGAAAAGGAATGATACCATAATACCACCAGGGTTGGAAAACAGTAAGAACTGACCAAAGCAGGTTAACACGAAAGATGAAAGAGAGGAGTGTGTCACAACAGTGTTGAAGCAATGCTGGATTCAGATGGGGTCCCGTGGTCGCCAACCTCTTACTCCAACAAATATTCACGTTTTTTTTGCCGTGTCTTTTGCGGGGTTTGGTCGAGCTGCAGTAAGCCAAGCTCATCAGCGAGTTCTTGGTAAACCCTGCCCGGACCACCGCTGGGGTAGGAGTTTCATTACTTGGGCGTGAAAGCCAATATTCCAATGACTCACTAGCTAGGAATTCGTATTCGTATGGAATTTTCACTTGTTTCGAGATGAAAGCTTATTTCTTCTACTTAATTAATTAATAATTAATAGGCTTTCTTCTACTTTAAGGAAATGTAGATTTTTACATGTTTCGTAAATAAATATGTTTAGAAAATAGATTTCAATGGACCAGGGCGCACGTGTCTAATCATAAAGCAAAACAATAAACTTAATTTACTCAAGAATTGTGTTGTTTTACAGGTTCAAACAGCAATAAGTCAAATTCTAATTCACTCATCAACCTCAACAAGGTCTCAAATTAAGTATCATTAAATTAGGGATGTCCTGCACTTAAGTTCAGAAAATTAAAGTCCCCACTCAAAAACTGAATATGAAGAAAGGGTGTTTTTTATTTTTATTTTTTATTTTGCAATTTTAGAAGAATGTTGTATTTCTTGATATAACAGAGATAAACTACAGTAATGTTAAAAGTTACGTGTATGAAAAGTTGAAATACTATCATTGTGGTAGTTGCTAGATGATCTCAAAATATGCCAATTTCTTTTACAATAACATATTTGGAGATTCCTTAAATTGTAAGCTAATCATCCAGATAGAATAACTGCTTTTTTTTGGACATTCTAGTTAACCAGTAAAAAAAAACTTTGGTTCAGAAATTGTAGAAAATTCAAAACCTTAAGATGTTGGTAGCATGCTGAACTGGTGTACCCAAGATAGCGGGTTCAAACCCGGCCGAAGTCGTCGGATTTTTAAGAGCGTTAAAATCCCTCAGTATGCCTTCCTTCGGAGGGGAAGTAAAGCCGGCGGTCCCATGTCATAGATTTATGGCATGTAAAAGATCCTTTCACAGACTAAACTTGTGTAAAGCAAAAGTGTTAGGTTAGATTTCGTCGGAACGCTCTATCAAAGTTCCAACGTTCACCACTAGGTATCATTGATATCTGGTAGCGAAAGTTGGAACTACTTGAAATTGAACGGAACTTGTAGCTCACCCTAATAAGGGTGTCCGCGGGAAGCAGCTACAGACTCAGGCGAGCCGAACATGTCCTTGGACGCTCCCGGCACTAAAAGCCATACGATAAATAAATAAATAAATAAATAAATAAATAAATAATTTGCAATATTCTCTTGTGAGTATGAACTTCTACTCAAACATTCTCAATGTCTCGTAATTGATTTGATCCAGTCATTCAGTCATCGTGATAATTTGACCCTTAATGGAGTCGGTCAGAACTACAGTACACAACTGGCCGCATCAGTTGTTTGCAAAACCTTGATTGTACGTATGTAATGCCAGTTTACTATCTCTGTGCTCGTGCAAACTGGCCCTCTGTAAATGTCTGGCGAAGAAAGGCGAGTGTTACATCCATGCTGGAGTAGATGATAGGCTGTGAGTGATAGAGTGTGATCCCTGCAATCCAAGTGTCGGTATGTAGAGGTCGCCGAACTCTTTATCAACAGCCGTGTTCATTGTTAGCAACGAGAGCCAGACAATGGTGAATAGAGGGGCTTGACTCGAGATAATCGTAAGTCACATAGTACTACTATATTTTGGCTCTGAATGAGCTGCCTATCAGACATGGGTGATTATTCTTAAGTACATTAACAAAATGAGTTTGTGTACGGAAAGGATTAGTAGCCGAGTATTTCTGAGCTGTATACACCGTAATGGTTTAAGGGGACCTTAGGGGGATAAAATCTGTGCTTTTTTAATTGTTTAGTCTGATTACGCACATATCTCTACTTAGTATTAAACAAAGTCCCCGATTCTTGGATGTTGCGGGTAAACTCAAGAACCACTGGATGGATTTTGATGCGGTTTTCACCATTCTGTAAAGGATATCTCGAGGATGATTTCTGTAGAAAATAATTTATTTATGATCAAAGGAAGCCGAGCAGTAACGATTTCAGTGGAAAAGTCGAAAAACAAAACCTGGCGTCCGAGCGCTATGTAAGCTTACACTGAGCAAACCGTTAAAAATATATAAATACTATGAGTGTAAGAATTGTTCAGCATGAAAAGTTCTACAAAAATTCCGCGAGAGCATATGACTATCTTCAATACATCGCCCACTATAAGTGTTTTTACCTTTTAATTTCTTCCAACCATGTCCATTCAACTACTGAGGAGACAGTTTCCGAGCTAGCTAAGGGCGAGTCTATTATCCCTGTTACAACCTAGCTAGCGGGCGAACCTATTGCCCCAGATACAGCCAGCAGCAAACCGTTGAGTCGTGTTGAGTTAAGATTTCTGAGAAGGGTGTTTGTGTTTGGAGTTTCCCTGGAAGTGCAACACGGCTTTTCTTCATTTCGCCTGCGAACTTTTCGTTCCGCAAAATTCACAGTCAATTTAAGATTGGACGGAAGGGGGATTTGTGTTTCATGCACCTCGCCATTCTTAAATTACGTCTGACAAGAATTTGTTGCACATGCATCTCCATGATAAAATAATTAATAGTCCAGTCAGTGATTTTAACCCATCATGCCGAGACGTAAAACGGATATTGGTCGTTTTTCATTGACATTGGAAAAAATTGCGCTTATCACGTAATGCATTCATAACTGTTCCCGAAGCCGGGTAGGGTTGCTAGTTTCTGAATAAATCCATGTTTATACATATTTGGGCGTTTGGGCCTCATATGGACCACGGTGCTTGTGCTTTAGCTGTTGTCTGACACTTCTGGTGTTTTCGGTGGATTGTTTGGCGGCTGCCTTTTTGCTGAAATCTTGAGCCTTTTTTTAATCTTTCATTTTCTTTCTGACCTCTATCTTACGTTCCTCGGACCATTTCCTGGACGCATTGTGGTGAACCTCTGTAATGGATGTGAGGAAAGGCCTGGTTTCAACTGTCAGACGGAAGCGACTCCTGTCATTTATTGTGTCTTGCTGAATATTAACTTCAGTAAGATCCTTATCCACAAGGACCCAGTGGCTTTACCCTTCTTGGCTACCTTGAAGATCTTATAAGACAGTCTGTGGTGGTCCATTCTGTACAGGTGGCGGTAGAAAGCCAGGCGTCTCCTTCTGATAGCATCGGTGAGGTTTTCCTGATATTTGTCGAGTTCGCAATTCGGTTTGTACCATCGTGTTCCATCTGGAAAGATCCTTGGTCCCACTATTTTCCGCAAGAATTTCCTTTCCTGTACCTCAAAGGCCATTGGGGGGGGGGGGGGGTCTCCTTAATTAGAAACAGACACTCAGCTGCGTAGTGGATTGATGGTCTGACTACTGCATTACATTGTTGCAAATTACAGACCTGTGTGTCTAACATCTATAATTTGTAAATGTATGGAGCGGCTAGTAGCAAACAGTGTGCTGGAATTTCTGCGGGAGAACAATCTGCTCGACCCAAATCTGCACGGTTTTCTTCCGGGTCGTTCTTGCACTACTCTATTGACAAAAGTCATTGATGAGTTTCAGTTCTACTTGAATCAGCCAGAAGTGAAACAAGTGGACTGTATTGCACTGGATTGGGCTAAGGTCTTCGATCAAGTGTCTCATGAAAGACTTTTGTTAAAGCTACAGCAGCTTAACATACGGGGTAGCTTACTTGCATGGGTGAGGTCATTCCTAGAGGGTCGAACGCAGTGTGTGGTGTACGGAGGAGCTCGATCGCAGGCTGCTCAAGTTACTTCTGGAGTGATTCAGGGCTCTGTGATCGGACCTCTTCTCTTCAATATATATGTGCTCGATCTTCCTGGCTGTGTCACCTCATCAATGTCACTTTATGCAGATGACACCGTGCTATACAGGGGCATTAAATGTGAAGAAGATTCCCTCTGTCTTAAATCAGATCTGGACAACTTATCGCTGTGGTGTTCTGTGAATAATTTAAATATAAATGTACAAAAATGTAAATACATAAGAATAACCAGGTCACAAAAACCCATTGAGAATGAATACAAAATTATGAACAGTGTCATCCTACAGTGCACAAACTTAAAGTTATTAGGGGTAACAATCTCCGACACCCTGAATTGGAACATACAAAGTGAAGAGGCAAGATGTAAGGCCACCAAAATTCTGGGTTTCTTGTACAGAAACATGAGAGGCTGTAAACCTAGAGCCTTCAGGATGGCTTACACATGCATGGTCCGTCCGATATTAACGTACGGCTTACCTGCTTGGCATCCCACTACAGCGGAAAACATGAACAAGCTCCAGCGTGTACAGCGCCGCGCAGAAAGGCTAATAGCTCGTTATTCCCCTTCCCCTTTGTCAAAATTTCCATCTATAGAGGCTGCAGCCAAACAAATTGATCTAATTTTTCTTAAAAAATCCCTTACAGGTTCCATTAATATTGACCCTTTTTGCCGACTGTCATTGGCATATCGCTCAGTTCGGAGAGGACGAGGTGTAATCCTCGTTACGCCCTTCGCACGTAGCAATGCTTACCTGACAGGTTTCTACGGCCGCTCTGCGCGGTTATGGAACGCGCTGCCAGGGGATGCCAAGATCTTGCCTCTTAGGAAATTCAAGCCGTACGTAAAAAGGTACATTGTATAAATAAACGTCTGTATGAGTGATTGATTGTCTCGCTGAATGAATGAGTATCTGAATGGAATGAATGTATGTATCGCGTGATCGAGGCTATGAAAGTGCGTGCGTGAGAGAGTGAGTGAACAGGAAAATGTACTATGTCAATATTCTAAATATGTAAATACTGCAAATATCTTTGTAAAACTTGTAAATATTGTTAAAACAAATGTAGATGTAAGCTGTGCCTGTGAAGCATGAAATATGTATGTGGGGCTTGCCCTTTTTCACTAGGCCTTCCATACTTCGTGTACGATTTATGGTAAATAAATAATAATAATAATAATAATTGGTTTGACATTCTTCAACATATGATTCGAGGCGTACAGTTTTCTGCCAGCATAGTAGGCCCTGTCTAGTTGGATCCTCCTTTGTTCGAGAGCCATTATTTCACTGAGATCTTCTGAGATCCATTCTCCAAGGTATTCTATTGCTTTCACTCTCTTGATATGGTTAGTATCACTGACTCTCATGGTTTTAGGGGCGTCTTGAATATTGGTAATGAACTCAGTCTTCCCGATGTTGATCAACAGACCCGTTTTCGCCGCTATTTAGTACAGTGCTTGGAGTTGTGTGGTGGCCTCTTGCATATCGTCTGCCAGCTAGGTCAGATCGTCAGCGAAGGCTAGGCAAGGGATCCTTAGGTTATCTGCTTTGGTACCCATCCTTAATCCGGTGTCGGCTGGTAGGTTTCTGGTCCATTCCCTGACAATATTTTCCGGAACACAGTTAAATAATATGCAAGATATACCATCTTCCTCCTCCCCCCTTTTGATTGGGAAACTCTCCGAGAGCTGCCCTCGAAAATTTACTCTGGAAGTAGTATTACAAAGGGTGGCTTGTACCAACCTAATGATTTTGTCGTCAAGTCCCAGTTCTCCTAGGATTCTGAGGAAAGTGGTTCCATCCAGTGTGCGTTTGGAGTTTCTCTATTTTGTGTTCTGTGAAGGTAACAGAGAATAAATACAATTTGTTTAACTATTGAATTGAAGTTACCATAAAAGTGATATTCTTCAGATTTAGGTAGGCTACGTGTTTCTTGAAAAGTAAGAAACTTAGGCTGCACAGCTTAGTCTTCATACACAAATAATCCAAGTAGTGCAGATTTATAACCTAAAGCCATGGCCGAATCCTTCCTAGCCTTTTTTTTTTTTTTACAAATACACACTATACTGAAGCCATCACAATGAGTCACTCTCCAGTACACAAAGCGCTATGACCACGATTCGATAATTTACAATCAAAACAACAGCAAAGTATCAAAAATTTGTGATCGATGGATACTGACAGTAAGGTAATGGAAAATACCGATTTCTGGTCTAAATATTTTATAACCTAAAATAAAAGAGTTAGAGTGGGGAATCAGTCTGTTTAATACTATTTCTGGTGGAGTACAATGGTGTCCCAAGCTTGAGAGCAGTGTCGTAACTAGGATTTGCTTCTAGAGGAACATAAACACAGTCAAATCTGAACTACGAAAAGCGTTTTACCAGCTCTCTACCATTTATAGGACAGACCTATTTTATTTTCGATTCTCTTCTTCATCATCTTTTCTCTGTTTAGTTTTTATTTTAATTCAGTGTTTGTTTTTGTTTCTGATTTTGAATTTTAATATTGTTTGTTTATTTATTTTGTGTTATGCTTGTTTTTACTTTTAATTTCACTTTTATTTTTATTTTTTATTTTTGCATTGGTTTCTTATTCAGTTTTGTGTTTGTAGTTTTCTGTTTCGGCTTTTGTATTTCTGTTCGCTCTTTTTGGTTTTAATTCAGCTTTTGTTTTTGCTTCGTGTTTGTGTTTTAGTTTATTGTTTTCTGCTTTTTAGCGTTTTGCTCTTTTTGCTTTTTATTTTGCTTTGTTTTTTGTGTTTCATTTGTGTTTGGTTTCATGTTTGTTATATTCTGTTTTGGCTCTTTTTCTATTTTTGATTTGTGTATTTTGGTTTTTATTTTCTTTCGTTTCTTTGTTTTTGCTTTAATCCGATGATACGGTACGTTTTCTTCAAAATAAGTATTTCATCGATTTACGTAGTTTTATTATATGGCTATGGGAGGGGGGGGCATGAGGGGGATTGATCCCCTGATCACCCTCCGAAGTTACGCCACTGCTTGGCACAGTAAGAGCGCAAACATGTGACTGTCACCAGCTGGTAACATGGAGTGAAGTGAGGGAGGACTTGGTTGGATTCACACATTACACACGCTTGAAATCTAACTCCAGCTTGTTATTTCCCAACCATAAATAATCCTGATTAGGATGAAACATTCAGATTCTGTGCTTTAAAGCAACACACAACCAAATGTCACATTCTTGGGAATGCTAACTTTCTTCTTCGCATTCCATTGCGTAATTCCTTATTTTGCTGAACACTATTGAACTTTGAAAGACGAGACGTGGGCTGGGTTTGATACTCGTTTACTTATGGCAGTGATACTCAAATGACCTCACGGCCCAGACGTGCGCGTCAAATCGCTCATCACGGCCGCAGGAAGTCCGGGGATCGTAGGTTCAGATCCCAGTACTGATGGCTATCTTGAGGGTCTGTTATCTCCAGATTGTGGCTACGCTGGCTAAAGCGCAGCGTAGGTCATTGGGAGAAGCTCTCTGCTGACTCGGTACACGCGTGGGTTCGAGCCCTACCGTCAGCCGTCCTTGAAATTATTTTCTGTGGTTTCCCCACTTTCAACACCAGGCAAATGCTGGGATGGTACCTTCTGATAGGCCACGGTCGCTTCCTTCCACATCCTTGCCCAGTGTCATTCAGCTTTATCCATTCCATCTCTCTTCCAGACGCGCAGGTCGCCCACGGGCATCGACTAGAAAGACCTGCACTCGGCCTCTCAGGAGAACACAAGGCAAAAAAACAAAAACAAAAACAGATTTTCCACACTCCCTAAAGGCAAATGCTAAGGTCAGTGGCATAACTAATGTTAGCTTCTGTAGGGGAATAAGCTGATTACTTTGGGTGGGGAGTGAGGGCCCGGACACAATGAAAGCTAATGTACGGTCCCAAAGTTTCAAAATTCCCTACCACATCTATATTTATTTCGTGTTGAATTTCATTAGCATTTGGTATGTTGTACGTATTCACACCAGCCAATGTTTATTAAAAGCCATTCCGTACAGTTCAAGAGGAAGCTGCGGCATTATTTGTTCAACAAGTAGGTTGTTCTTCATAAATTATGCCCCGATTCTTTGTTGTGCTAGTGTTTCCCGTGTATCTCTATTTGCAATACTTATTTGATCTCTACTCTTGTTGTTCCTCTCTTATCCTATGTAAATGTGCATTTACCTTCCCCCTAATATATACTGTAAATAATGTAATCATTGCTCGATACTCACTAATTGCCTTCTTATGTACATAATAGCAGTAGTTTCCGGCTTCGCCCGGTGGATTTATTTGTTTTATGGATGATATTGAATACGACTACAGAACTGGCACATGATACTTAAACTAAGAGATTATTTCAAAAATATACCTTTTTGTGGTGGTGGTGGTGGTGGTGGTGGTTGTAGTGGGGGTGATAAGTAGTACAGTAAAATGGACGTAACATTCAGGTCAATTTCCCGTAATGATAATAAATTATGAATAGGGAAACAACTATTTACTAACTACAGCACTGACACATGTAATTTACAAACAAATTTACAAAAAAATAGTAAGAGCAGTAAGTGAAATAAAATACACTACCTAGGGCCTATATCTAATTGGCTGTTAGAAATGTAGAGACCAATAGTGTCGTCGTTTGTCGCATAGCGCCGTAGGAAAATAATCAGAACTCTTTGGAAAACTTCGGCTGACCCGAGCTACTGAGGTAGCAATAGTATCATTTATCGCCACATAGCGCTTAACGATAAGTTTCGGAATAATTTAAGGTAAATTTGAAAGCACCAACGCTTATTGCAGCTGATAACCTCAATGTCCTGCACCAACACAATTGCACTTATACAGAGGCATAATATTTCATGATGATAACTGTTTAAAGGGGCCTAAGAAATCTTTTTGCAATAAGTACCCCCCCCCCCCCCGTGACTGCAATTCATAAACAGCGCAAGATGCAACTATTTTCGCAATTCTGCACCAGGACACTTGTAGGGGTGACGTGATGCAGCCTGATCTGCCCGTCAACAACAGATTTATTAAAATACTCTTACAGTTACACTACTACGGACATGAATGGTTCTAGGGCCTTAATACGTGGTTTTCTAATTCATTTTGTCTGTTATTCTAAATGTAGGGAAAGGGGAGCGTTGTCCAAAATATCAAGTGGACAGTGTTACCAGCAAGGTTTCAAAGTGTATGTAAAATTTGGTACAATTAGGAGAAACGGTGTAGATTTGTGATGAAGGGCCTAAATGCAGGGAATGGAGTGGTCTGTCCAAAATTTAAAGTGGACAGTGTCACCCGCAGGGTTACAAAGGGTAAGTATACAAAATGTGGTTCAGATCGGTGAAACGGTGTAGATTTGTGCCAAAGGGCCTAAATGCAAGAAATGGAGTGGTCTGTCCGAAATTTCATGTAGACAGTGTTATTCGTCGGGTTCCAAAGGGTAAGTATGTAAAATTTGGTTCAGATCTGTGAAACGGTGTATATTTGTGCAAAAGGGCCTAAACACAGAGAATGGAGGGGTCTGTCCAAAATTTCATGCAGGCAGTGTTACTCGTAGGGTTCCAAAGAGTAAGTATACAAATTGCCGTTCAGATCGGTGAAACGGTGTAGATGTGTGCCAAAGGGCCTAAATGCAGGGAATGGACTGGTCTGTCATAAATTTCATGTAGGCAGTGTTACTCGCAGGATTCCAAAGGGTAAGTATACAAATTTTGGTTCAGATCGGTGAAACGGTGTACATGTGTGCCAAAGGGCCTAAATGCAGGGAATGGACTGGTCTGTCCGAAATTCCATGTAAACAGTGTTACTCGCAGTGTTCCAAAGGGTAAGTATACTACTTTTGGTTCAGATTGGTGAAAGGTTGTAGATTTGTGCCAAAGGGCCTAAATGCAGGGAATGGACTGGTCTGTCATAAATTTCATGTAGGCAGTGTTACTCGCAGGATTCCAAAGGGTAAGTATACAAATTTTGGTTCAGATCGGTGAAACGGTGTAGATTTGTGCCAAAGGGCCTAAATGCAGGGAATGGACTGGTCTGTCATAAATTTCATGTAGGCAGTGTTACTCGCAGGGTTCCAAAGGGTAAGTATACAAATTTTGTTTCAGATCGGTGAAACGGTGTAGATTTGTGCCAAAGGGCCTAAATGCAAGGAATGGAGTGGTCTGTCCGAAATTTCATGTAAACAGTGTTAATCGCAGGGTTCCAAAGGGTAAGTATACAAATTTTGTTCTGATCGGGGGAAAGGTGTCGAGTTGAACCAAAGGGCCTAAATGCAGGGAATGGACTGGTCTGTCATAAATTTCACGCAGACAGTGTTACCATCAGGGTTCCAAAGGGTAAGTATACAAATTTTGGTTCAGATAGGTGAAACGGTGTACGAATCACTAACCATAACGCTAGTGCATGCGGATAGAGCTGTTCGGGAGCACTTGTTCTACCGACTTACTGAACAAAATTCAATCTTGGAGGTTACCTGTGAGGTGTAGCCTAATACTACATAGCCTAAACTATTCCTCTTGGATCAGGCTATCATATAAAAACAGAGTTTTTTCGAATCGGACTGGTAGTTTCAGAGATTAGCGCGTTTAAACACATAAACACACAAACTCTTCAGCTTTATTATATTAGTATAGATGTAAATATAACCCAGTGTATAGTAGAGGCTCTGACGCATCCCAAATGCGAAGTGGGGCTTTGCTCTTTTCAGAGACTCCCTTCAGTGTAGACTACTCTAAATATAGGGTAAGGCACTGATGAATAAATATGAAATGAAACTACAGTAATCAATGTGCAATTGCTCGAAAATTCACATAATTATGTATTGATATTAAATGAGTCGTCCAGTTGCAAAATGGTTTAATCCACTTGTGAATAAGGATCATGTCATAAAATTATTTATTTAATCAGTTTAGTTTATTTTAGTGTACTTTATTTTATTTTGTTTTGTTTAATTTTATTTTGTTTTGTTTTATTATGATTTTGTTTTGTTTTATTATATTTCGTTTTATTTTGTTTTAAATTGTTTTATTGATTTTCTTGTTTTCTTTGATTTGTTTTGTTTTGTTTTATTTTATTTTGTTTTTGTTTTGTTTTGTTTTGTTTATTTTGTTTTGAATATTTTGATTTTGTTTTACTTTATTTTGTTTTGTTTTATTTTGATTTTCCAGAAAACAAACATAAAACCAAAAACAAAAGCAAAAGCAGAAAACAAAAAACAAGAAACACAAAGCAAAATTCAAAAAAGCAAAAGCAGAAAACAAATACAATAAATACCAAGAAATAAAAGCAAAAAGTAAAATTCAAAAGCAAAAGCACAAAGCAAACTCAAAACCAAAAACACAACGCAAAAAAAAAGTAGAAAACAACAAACACAAAAGATACGCGAGGCAACGTCCAGGGAAACGTTTCTCAAGAAAATGATTCTTATTCACAAGTGGATTAAACGAGTTTTGCAACTGGACGACTCAAATAATAAAGTCTAGTTTTCTTTGCAAAATCACCTGGTCCTTTCTATTCCCCGACATTGTATAAATGTTAATAAACTACAGTTGCCAACTAAATATTATCATAAAATAGCAATTAAACTTAATATTATTCATTTTCCAAAATAACACTTCCACTTGGATACTAATAGAATGGTAACTGACAAGTCGTGTATTTTAATGGCTAGTAATCTGTATAAGGACGCTTGAAGTTTTCCGTCACCGTTAATCTCGGGATTATGAGCCACGGGATCTCCATTTTTACGTGGAGCCCAAACCACAAGACGTGATATTTTCCTTGTTTAGAGGCAAGCAGTTTCGCCGCTGGACCACCTTGCCTCTTTAAATCAAATGTAATTTTTTGTTCAGGTTGTATTAAATTTCCAATAATTTGGATTGTAGTCGTGTTGTGCGACTGGAAAGTGACAATATCACAGGTTGTCAGACCAATTGAATACACACGCAAGTACAGAGAGTTTAGTTTGCATGTAACGGAGACCCTCGCTTGCCCGCTCGCCCGTGGCGCGAGCCTGTCTCCCGCCACGCACTTTGCCGTTATGCGGTGCCCGCGCCGCACTGAGTCATTGAGTATAGGAATTTGTACTTACCTAGTTCACAGCTGGTGCTGAAAATGGTCGCCATTCACTGCTACACATCGCTGGCACCTTTTTATGAAACTGGCATCTACTCTCTGAAGTTCCTCAGCACCGATTGACTGTATTTCAGCTGTAATATAGTCCTTAAGCTCATTTATAGTGGGAGGGTTTCTCGCATACACTCTATCTTTAAGCGTCCCCCACAAATAAAAGTCACATGGTGATAAGTCTGGGCTTCGCGGAGGCCACACGTTCCGACTTATAATCCTCGTACCGAAAATGCGACGCAATTCTGTCATGGATGATTCAGCAGTGTGAGCAGTGGCAGAATCTTGTTGAAGGTAATTTGACAATCGCTCTCCGTAAGTCAGTTCGTCAAAAAATTGGTCAAGGATCACATTGAAGTACTGTGCCCAACTCTAGGAATGGGTATTCCAAGATTCAGACACCTAGATATCAAGGGAAAGGCTGTAGCCGCTTTTGAAAGTTGAGATATTTGAATATCGCGCTACATTGCTTCTCGAAGCAATTGGAAAGAATTTACCGATACTTGGATGTCAAGTGACGTAGCGAGTAATAGCAGAGGTGGAGGCTATTTATTGATTAAATAGTTAACTATGGAGTAGAGACTTGAGACTGGGATCAGATTACTGGCACGGCCAAATGAAAGAGAATGCAATTAGTATCAAGTAAATCGGACCAGGGATTCAAGAGATATGAGGATTTCCAGATATCAGCTGATGCGGCGTGACCCTGAAAGTTTTGAATAAAAGCCAGCTGGTCGAAGCATCGATAGCTCATTCTAACACAAGCAGTTGCCTAGCAAGTTGCTACGACGCTGAGCCAAGGCACATGGTTTCCGGATCTACGCAGAAGTTCTTTTCAAAGTCGTGATAGTCACGAAAGTGCTGCGCTACGAGTTGGAACTTAGTAAGTTTACGGCGAGGAGAATCACTGAGGTGATTGATTTTCTACAGACATTGGTGGAAATATTTATATTTCTACATGGACATATGCTAGACTTTGTCTAGAATTTAGTATTTTGTCACAGTCCAGTAATAACATAATACTTGGATGTTTAAATCCATTTCAGTCAGTTTTCATTATTTTGTAACTAGTTAACCACTTCGATCTGTCAGTACACTGAAGACTAGTCTATAACGGTGGCGTTCATTAGTCTACGCAAGGGAAACTACAAGTTGCTTAGCGCATGGTAGATGGTGATATAATAAACCATGCCCAGGGAACGATCTTCAGAACAGCCGTTAATTGCTTAGACTGTCAGTGTTTTTCTTGTACTGATAAGATTACCGTGAGTTGTGTTACAACTGACATATCTAAGAAGAGATCACTTAGATCTGACCCTATTTAAACAAACTGTTATGGCTTTGATAGAAGCCCATATTAAAATGGAACAACAGTTAATTCAAACGTCAAAAGATACTACCACTATGTCTGACTAGACGGATTGTGGGTATATAATGGCGGCGGATACAAGGATTATACGTGCTTGTCCGATAGGGCATATCGATGGATAAATCTGGTACAGACCAGGTTTACTACACTTCAAGACCATCAAGAAATGTAAGCCACATTTGAATTATATTATGCTTAGCTAATTGGAACAAACTATTTTTCTGCAGATGACCAACACATTTTATTTTTTTCTTCGTATTTACATCTTGCAATGATTTACGCAAGACATATTAGAGTTATTCTGAGCATTTTTCAACACTCAGAACAGTTTAGGATCGATGACCGAGCATTTCGAAGATTTATTTGAATTTTTCATATTTTAAGGAAACCACGGAAAACCGTCGATATAAAGGTTGAGTTAAATTATTTTTGTTGAGGAATGGATATTTTTTTCCATATTCGAAGATTCGAACATGTGGATTCTCACATAATGAGATGATAATTAAACATATTTAAAATGATATAAATAATAATAATAATAATAATAATAATCCACTAATAATAATAATAATAATTTTCATAATTTTTCTAAATAATTCTTGGATATTATATTTTATAATAATCATATGTAGTGAGAAAGAGCCTATGAAGTAGTTTAATCATTTCTAGTCTGGAACAGGAGATTTTCCGAAGGAGAGTGGTTAACGCAAGCCCGCATTCAACCAACATTTCAGTTCTGGTTGAACAGTTGATATTTGCAATGAGCAAAGTATATTTTTCAGATAACACGGAGAGGCATGAAACGGGAAGCAAATGATATTTGTATCAAATAGGATATTTTTGTATTTATATAAAATCATGACGTAAATACACTCGAAAGTGAAATAAAGATTTTCATAAGTATGGTAAATTCACGGGTTGAACTGCATGGTAAAATAAAATAAACTTTTAAGTTTATTAATCTTCCAGTGTTGATAACAAGCAGAGGCTTGATTTATTGTATAATTTTGGGAAGAAAATTTATGTGTGGAGTAGTTGAAATGCCATTCCCAGGTGCGCATGTTCAAGTCGCAGGAATGAAGAGGTTTTTTCGAGCATCAATCAAATTGCAGGTTCGATGGCTCAGGTTTATAGTAGGAGTATTGGAGCTACACATTTCGTCGGATGAATGACCCGAAGGTTATTTCTTTGAAACCATCAGTTCTTATTTCAACCTTGTTTACGAATTCCATTTTAGACTTTGATTTTGCTAGAACCCGGATTTGTCATGATAGTAGTTTATTATTCTTCAGAGGAAGACCTTTGCCGTTGTTGTTGGAATATTGTGTTCGTACACAAATAGTAGAATGGGCCACTGCCAATTAAAAATAATTCTTTAACCACGAATAATTTGAAGGATATTTTCAATCCTAGTGCCATGAACTAAATGAATTTATTATGAAGCTACAATTCTTATTTCCGCATTCTGTCGAAGAATTGCAAGTTGTGAAAATTACAAAAATGGCCATAAATATAAATATTTTTTTATAATAATGATTCCAAGTGGGAAATTGAATAGTTGAATGGTTCAACAATTTATTGATCAAGTTGATGATTCAGAAATCATATATTTTGTTTGGAACTTGAAGTTCATAATCGAGTCACTTCTCGAATGTTTAATGTCAGAAGAACAATTAATTTTTGTTGTGCTTCGCACAGTTCGTCGATGCTATGCTCAAGGTCAAATACTTTTCAGATGTTATTAATATATGTAAATAATGTGTGTTGATTCAATGATAATAATATTTTCGACGATATATTTTTGAAACTGGGAAACTAAGTGAAAGTTTAAAATTCTATGAACATTTATTCTACGAGTGTTAATATCATGTAAATATTCAAACAGTGATCTACGATATTTCCAGTAGAGACAATTAACTTTGAACTGGAATTAAATATTAATAATTTTGGAACACAGTCTACAGGACTATTAATCGGACTTGTGTTTCCAAAAAGATTGTCAAATGTGTTTGGAAAATTTCTGTATATTGTGTGTAAATAAGAGTGTGGATCGCCACACGTGGATGATGCTGCTTTGAGCATCTTTGCAGTCAATTTTAACTTCAAAATAAACTGAGAAAATTTTACCAGATGTGTCATACCCAATTAAATCTCCTTCTATCCTTATTGTTGCATTGAGCCAAAAATCAGTAAAGCATTTTTTTTTATTTGATGTCGTTTTTGCGATTAGCTTTAACCCATCTGGCGTCCCGGGATATTTTGATTCTCGTGCTGACTGATTATTGGTGAAATGCATATGTGGTCGTGCGGACTCCGGTCTAAACGGGCACAGTACAAATTTAAGTACAATTTCCTATACTCAATGACTCAGTGCAGTGCAGGCGCCGCATAACGGCAAAGTGCCTGGCGGGAGACAGGCGCGCAACGCGGGCGAGCGGGCAAGCGAGGTTCTCCGTTACATACAAACTAAACTCTCTGTACATGGGCCTGATGACCAATTTGTCCCAATCCTCTAAAATGAATTAACAACAAAATCAACGATACTCAAACGTTATTATTGACGCACTAGTTATAATATTAATTCTGTTGTTGGATTTGTTGTTGATTCTTTAGGGATTTTACGACATCGTGGTCAAGTAACCCCGTGTAATTGAGTGTCTGTAGGATTTGTCTGATAATTTGTGTCACTGTGATGTCTCTACTAGTGTGTGTACGTGTAATTCAGCTAGGAATTTGATAGGAGGCGGCCGTGGCTTAAGGATAGGTGCCATCCCGGCATTTGCCTGAAGTGGAAGCAGAAAACCTCTTCCAGGATGACTGAGATAGGAATAGTACCCACCTCTTCTCAGTGTTTCCTCACGAGAATGAGTGTATCTTGTTTCAGGCCTCAGACCAGAATTAACTCTCTTGGCAGAATTGGGAATCGAACCCGGACCTCAGGGGTGTCATCCAAGAGTGCTAGCCACTACGCCACGCTGCGGACCTTCTTTAGATTAATATAGAATGCAATCAGTGGTAAATATCAAGTTCACCCAGTATTTCTAACCTATGACATGATGTTTCTCCAACTCAACAATCACGAGCATAAGATTAGAAGTCAAATTTATGTCAGTGATCCACCCTTCATTCAGTCTCACTCGTGACATTTGTCGGCAGATGAAAGAGTGGGTGGGAAATCTTGGCTCAACAATAATGATAATAACACCTTCCATTTATGAACTGGTTTATCGCAAACTGGGTCACAATTCAAATGCAGATACATGAGATAACGGGGGCGTATAATCTAACCACAGCACAGGCTGGGTTGGCAGGAGAAAGTTATGTCATCCAGAGTACCCACGAATTTCTTCCGCTCCCTTTTATATAATTCAGCATTACCATCAGTAGCAGTGTTGTCAGATTGCATTTGAGAACAAGTAGTTCCGTGAAGAACTAAATAGCATATTTTCATATATCCTGCTTATATTAATTGCCTTTATCAACATACAAATTGTCAGTTTGATTGCTGTAATAGATTCGTAGATATTGAGAACCGTCTAAATATTTTGGATAGTCACCATGTTGTATTTCTACATTGTAGGCCTTAGATTTATGTACTATTAAATTAATATTATTGTATAGGTGTTTTATTGAGGGAGCGTGATGGCGCAGTGGCTTAGCTGCTCGTCTTTCACCCGGACGGCCGGGGTTCGAATCCCGGTGACAGCGGGGTGGAATTTTCACCTGAAAAATCACGTGGCGTCAGGAAGGGCATCCGGCCTTAAATCCCCGGCCAAAACCAAAATGAGCCTGGTTGGCTCCGGCGACCCCAATTAATTGGGAAAAAGCCGAAGAAAGTAGTAGTAGTAGTAGTATAGGTGTTTTATTCAAACTTCAATCGCATGATTAGGACACAAGAAATAAAAGCGGGATTTTAAAATTTCGCTCAGTCGCCATCTTGTGGTTATGAAAATAATTTAAATGAATTAGATGCCAGTCGATTAAAATTTGTATAACCATATACCGTATCAAGTTTCACTGCGCTCGGGTGATTAAAACGCAATAAACGTCCATTTGAATATTTAAATTTCGCGTCGCTGCCATGTTGGATTTGTGCTCGCTAGGTTATTGAACGACACGTAGGTGAACTTATGCTTATAGCCTCTATACACTTACAAAATTTCAGTTTGATTGCTGTAGTAGATTAGTAGATATTGACAACCGTCTAAATATTTCGGATGGTCGCCATGCTGGATTTTAATATATGTAGGCCATAGATTTATGTACTCTTAGATGATGATTATTGTGTATGTTCATTATGCAAATGTTGATTTTGATCGCATGATTAGAACACAAGAAATAAAAACTTAATTTTCGAAATTCGCACAGCCGCCATCTTGAGGTTGCGTAAACATTTGAACTAAATTCGTTACCATTGCATTACGATGTGTATAAACATTTGCTGTACGAAGTTTCGTTGCGTTTGGATCATTAAATCGCGAGAAAAGTCTATTTAAAACTTTCAATTCGCTTGGCCGCCATGTTCGTTTTGTAGTTAACCGGTATTTGAAAGTCTCATTGATGAACTTCCAGTAGTGTTCTTTATCTCTGTACCAAATTCCATGGTGATACCGGTAATAGTTTCAGAGATATAGAATGCTGGTGAAATAATTGGCACAGTCGCCATCTTGAGGTTATGTTAACAATTGAACGAACTTAGATGTCGGTGCATTACAATGTGTATGAACATACACTGTGCCAAGTTTCATTGCGTTTGGTTGGTTAAATCGCGAGAAACGTCTATTTAAAAGTCGCAACTTCGCTTGGCCGCCATGTTGGTTTTGTAGTTACCAGCTTTTCAAAAGTCACATATGTGAACTTCTAGTAGTTCCCTTTATCACCATACAAAATTCCAGGGTGATATCGGTAATATGTTTCGGAGATATTGAATGCAGGTGAAATATTTCGCACAGCCACCATGTTGTATTGGTGAGTCGTAACAAAATTTGAAGGGCACGGTTGGGGTCGCCCGGAATAGTGCTATGAACTTACCGAGTTCCATTGAAATCGCTCCAGCCTTTTCAAAGTTATTAGGGGGACACACACACACACACATCAATCATCAATCATAACTATACACATATTAACCTTTGTGCCATCTGAATAGTACAACTTTCACACTTCGGCAGACTATAACTTTGGAACGGTAAGGCGGAGGAAAAAAATGTTTCAATAAATGTTGTACACAATTTTGAGTGGAACACATTTTTGGTTCGCTCTTTTGTGAACAAAACAATTTTTCTAGGACAAAAAGTGAAAAAAATACTTTTTTGGAGACTTTGGCGCTACCTAGCTTCTGCATTTCAAAACGCATGACATGACCTCAATGAGACGAATTGTAGGTGGCAATGTCCTCTACATTTTTTGGTTAAAAACTTTTCTTTAAAATACGTCGATTCAGAGAAAAACGCGTCAATGTTTTTTGAGTTTTCCGAGCAAATTATTCTAAAATTCAGAGTTAAGCATTTTTTGTGCTTTTCTAACGATTTACAAAAAGCCAACCATAGCACAGTTTTTGGAACAAACGGGTTTCTTTCTGTGCAGCTGTCCTGTACTAGAGTGCAATCATAAAATGCGTATATGTTGAGGCCTATCATATTGGTTTGGTAAATATTAATGTAATATTATCCGCGATGTCAATACTAAAATATGTAGTTTATTATTATTTAGGCGTAAATGTTTCGATATTTTCTTCAGCGTTCAAATATTAATAGCGTTTAACAATAATAAGATAAAGATCTATATTCTAACAATAATTTGATTAAAATAAAATTTCCATATACAATCCATCGCAACTCCAGTTTAGAAACAACATCTTCCAATGTTTGAAAATGTATTAGTTAAATAAATAATAAATATAGTAACTTGTCTCTGAAGTTGGTAATACTGTATATTCAGTGACCTACATAGCGGTGATGGCAAAGGAACCACAAAAGAGGTAAGACAATGGCTCTTCCTGAATGGGACGAGGAAGAACTTTTTAAAAGGCACATGCTCCATCCATTCAGAATATGCTAACTTACCACAGTGTGACTGCTAAGTGGCTTATCACGTGCACCTGCACGGGTGTTACCACCTCCATAGCGGCTTCAGTGGTGTGGTCGGCAGCATGCTGACCTCCTATGCGCAAGATCGCGGGTTCAAACCCGGCCGAGGTCGTCGGATATTTTAAGAGCGTTAAAATCCTTCAGTATGCCTTCCTTCGGAGCAGAAGTAATGCCGGCGGTCCCATGTCATAAATTTATGGCATGTAAAAGAACCTTCCACTAATTAAACTTGAGTGAAGCTAAATTGTAGGTTATATTTCGTTGAAATGCTCTATCAACGTTCCAACGTTCACCGCTAATTGTCACTGACATCTGGTGGCGAAAGTAGGAACTACTTGTCATTGAACGGAACTTGTAGCTCACCCCATGGGTGTCCACATTGAAGCAGCTACAGCCTCTGGCGAGCCGAGCATGTCCTCGGACACTCCCGGAATAAAAGCCATACGCTAAGTAAATAAACAATACCACCTCCATAATATCCGCACTTAATTGAGTGTTAGTGGATTAGTGTTGTTGGCCGCGACTGTTTGTGGTAGAGCAATTTTGTCCTGTTTATTCATTGTTTGTTTGCTTGTGTCTTTGTTTGATCTGATTGGCCTATATTTGATGATATTCACTCCACGATCTTTGATAGCTAGCGAGAAAATAGCTTATGTCGTTCTTTCATAGTAGGTCTACTCGTGTAGCCTACATGAACATACGAAATGTATCTTGACTACTAAATAATGAAAATCCACAGCCAGCTTCCAGTCGACCGACCGGGCCAGGGAATGGAATGAATGAAGCCTCCATCTAGCGGCGAGGATATGAACTGTGCCGGCTGCCGAATCCTGTCGCACTCCCCTGGGGCAATGATTAAATGAATGACAGATGAAATGAAATGATAATGGAGAGTGTTGCTGAAATGAAATTGTGACAGGGAAAACTGGAGTACCCGGAGAGAAACCTGTCTGCCTCCGTTTTGTCCAGCACAAATACTGTATCATATGGAATGACCGGGATTTGAACTACGGACCCAGCGGTGAGAGGCTGGCGTGCTGCCGCATAAGCCACGGAGGCTCATTGCTAAATTCAGTAATGAAAATAATGAACACATAAATCGGGCGTATTTCATTGGTCAACCCTTTAATGCTCTGCACAAGTATTTCCCGATGTATCGTTTCAAATGCTTTTGTGTAATCCACAAATACTGTGCACTATTTCTCTTTGGGTTTTCGTATTGCTTCTTCCACTTACTAAGTAAGTCACTGCATCTGTTGTGATATTTTCCTGGTGTAAAGCCAAGTACCATACACAACGACATGTTACAAATGAACAATATCATTTGGCTGCATTGCGCAGCGGTGACGCTCTCGCATGCTCTGCCTCAAATTGCAGGATCGAATCCTGGCGCAGTCAATTGGCATGTGAAGCTGCTTAAATGCGAGGGAGTTGTGCCAGTAGCCTACATTTACTGGCACGTTAAAGATTCAATTTTGGGCAAAATTCCGGTACTGTCCGAGCCTCTAACAGCCGGTGTAGTGAAAAGGGACGTAACAAAAATAGCCTTATTATATCCCCTTAGAAAGGCGAAATATAACACTCCCAAAATTTGTTTCAGCTTGGAAGGACCTTTAGTCGAGAGCGCTAACACGCTACTTTGTGCCCCGCTGGCTTGTGGAGACCGTGGGTTCGAGTCACACTTTGGCCGTTTTTTTTGGTTTCCCATTTTCACCACCAGGCAAATGCTGATTTCATTCCGGAATCCTTTCCCTGACCCGTCCTGAAAATAAAACAAATGACCATAGGCTGCATCAATAAAATTATTATAAATCGACTATGTTTACTCTTTTTTTTTATTCGACGCCTGAGTTCGTACCATTCCTTCTCAAGAGAAATTGAATTTATTGTTGCCCTGAATACTGAAAAAGAGAGGGATATAGAAAATGCTCTGAATCACTTAAACTTATTATTGCAAGAGAAGTGTGGTATGAGGATAAATAAAAATAAATCTAAAGTAATGGCATGCACTAGGGATGGCGACCAAATAGTCCATGTGTTATTGGAGGGTTAAAAACTAGCCCATGTAAAGGATTTCAAATATCTGGGAAGCTTGATCACATCAAATGGGAACTGTACGAGAGAAGTAAATGCTCGAATCGCACAGGCAAAAGAAGCCTTCTCAAAAAAGTGACAGCCAGTCTGAACGACTAGACTTTGTATCATTTTAAATGCTACAAATGCTGAAAAATGCTAGATAATGTTGTAAAATTATCTGCATAATACTTATCTTGCTTATCTTGTTTCAAATTACTCGTGAACGGCAAGTGCAAACCAAGGGCAAAGCAAGGTCAAGAGCGCGGGATGCCGTCACGCTCACCAGAGCGCGCGGGAACGTGCCCCTTCCATCCAGTCTAAAAACACTTATAGTGGGCGATGTATTGAAGATAGAGAGATATGCTCTCGCGGACTTTTTTGTAGAACTTTTTATGCTGACCAATTCTTACGCTCATAGTATATTGATATGTTTAACGGTTTGCCCAACGTAAGCTTAAGAAGCGCACGGACGCCAAGTTTGTTTTCGACTTTTTCACTGAAATCGTTACTGCTTGGCTTCCTTTGATCATACATAAATTATTTTCTACAGAATCTTTCCTCGAGATAACCTTTACAAAATGGTGAAAACCGCATCAAAATCCATCCAGTGGTTCTCGAGATTACCCGTAACATCCAAGAATCGGGGATTTTTGTCTTATACTAACGAGGTAGAGATTGTCGGGGAACACATGCACCAAGCGGTACTATGACGTCACACACCTCAGTGCATCTGATTGTGAGTACATTTCGTCCCGTCACCGTAACATAACGCCAGACCCCAGCGTAACGACGAAGTCGACAAGATCATTTAAATTGATAAAAGAAGTCTTTACTAACATCCAACTTAGAGGTGCGAAAACACTTCCTGAAAATTTTGTATGGAGTATTGAAAGTTATGGCTCTGAAACATGGACTCTGCGACAAGCAGATGTATCAAAACTTGGGGCATTCGAGATGTGGTGTTGGTGACGACTACTAAAGATACCTTGGACTGATAAAGTCACGAATGAGAATGTTCTCAAAAGAGCAAAGGAGACACGTACCTTGGTTGAATCCTTTAACAGACGAAGGAATGTTTTGTTGGCCATTTGATTCGTCAATCTCACTGGTGCACCACACTCTTCGAAGGGAAGCTAGAAGGACAGAGGAGTCGAGGAAGACCAAGGACTCATTTTATAGACAGCATTAAAGGCAAGCACACTTATTGCCATTTGAAACTACAGGCCAGAGAAAGAAGACTTTTGGAAGACGTGCATGTTACCCACCCCCTGGCGGTTGAGGAGAAGAAGAGAGAGAGAGGGTTGCTCTTGTACAGGCTGCGACTACAAAGCATCATTGTACAGATATCTTTATAAAAAAGGACAGTTTAATACAATAACAGAAGAAAACACTTAACATAAACATTCAGTTGACAATAACATTATATTCTTCATACAGAAAGTTGTTGTTACTTCTACATAATCTTTGCATCTTTGCTACTGTGAAATTAAACCTTTTAGTTATATTTGAGCATAAATTGGATTTTTGTTTTGTGTTACTTATGAAATTTGTAGTATGACTGCGAAACAGTTCTAATTCAGAAGAATCACATTTGGTTTCACTTTCATTAAAACAATTGGATATTCACATTGTCCATGATCATTGCACTGCTGCTAAATTACCATGAAGGAAGTGTTTTATCGTTCTGATGGGAAGTCCTGAATACTGGTGTAATTTATATTTATTCCCGAGAACACTAGCAGAAATACAGAACGAATCTTTATATTTTCCGGTTCTATGATGAGATATCTGGAGCATTTGCGCAGCGTGTCTACTCGCACGGTTATGCACTGACTGGATAAGAGAAGAAAGAAAGAAAGAAAGAAATAAGTTGTTTAATACGACGATTATTATTATGAAAATGATGAAGGTAATGCTGCTGATGGTGATAATGAGGATGATGATAATGATGATGTTGATAATTATGAAGATGATAATGATCATGACAATGATGATGTTGATAAAGATGATGAGGATGATGACAATGATGATAATGCTGCTGTTGATGATCATGATTATGGTGATGAAAAAGATGATAATAATGATGTTCATGATGCTGATGATGATGTTAATTATGATGACACTGATAATACGTTGTTCCGCCCCTTAAAACCTCTATTACTAGCTAACTAACAATGATGATAAAGATTATGATGATGATGATGATGATGACACTGATGATGATAAAGACGATGATGATGTTGATAAAGACGATGAAGATGATGATGATGAAATCAAATGTGATTGGTAGAATGTTTGAAAGCTGCTACAGATTTTGAACTGTTACGTCTGCTATGTAGGGTTAATGTAGACATAATGATAACGGAAGTGTCTCTCTAATAGCGAACAAACGTAAAGAAGCCAGCTGAAGTGACATGAAGGACACCCAGAAAACACTGATTGACAGAACTGATACAACTTGAAGTCTGTCACATCTGAGCTCGTATCGGCACATACAGTTGGCAGGAAAACTCAGTAACCAAGGTTAGAGCAGTTCAGGAATTAGAGGTGCTTAAGTTGTTCTGTGAAGTGAGAATTAATAGTACTAGTCTTAAGATACGCCAGCGTTTGATTAAAACTACTGTTGGCCAGTTCCGTATGTAGTGCGGAGACTTGGACTATAAAACCGTTCTCACTGAAGCGGCTTGAAGCTTATTATAATGTGGATCCGAAGAAAGATGCTGCATTTTCCATGGCATCTAAAGCCCTGCGCGGATGCGGATATCCGCGGATAAACCCGCGGATATCCGCAACCTTTTCGCCATGCGGATATACTTTGCATGGCTGTGCGGATAGCGGATAAGCCGCGGATAATGTTTGGAGTAAATTTGCTGATAGTTTTTAGAATATAATCCGAACTTGTTGAATAGCATGCGGAAAGTTGGGTAATTGTGCGTATCGGGTAATCATTCGCATCTATGTTTTTCGAGATGGTAGTACAACTAGCAACTCAGTTCACAGCTACCCTCAAGCTGTCATCGTACCTATCAGATAGGGACAGTCAGCATGATGCCAGTTGCTATGTGATAACCGTGAGGCTTGGATGAAGAAACATAACATGTTGCATGTTATTTTCTGTTGCCAGCAAATAAGAAGGTGAGCCTACAGTTGTGATTCAATATTTAAAATTAAATGTAGTTTTAAATGCCAGTGGTTTAGCATGTATTTATTTTTCAATATAATACATTAGTTTACCGGGATTCAGTGAGGTTTTTTTAAAAGCAGAATGGGGTAATGGTGCTCAAATGTCTAAAAGATAAAGTATAAAGCAACACATTGAAAATATTATTGTAATGCCAGTAGATTCGGATAACAAACGTGTGGATAACTGTCGTGCGGATGTGGATAACAGTCTTGTGGATGCGGGGCGGATGCGGATAACAGTCGTGCGGATGCGGGGCGGATGCGGATAACAGCCGTGCGGATGCGGGGCGGATGCGGATAACGTTTTGTCTATCCGCGCAGGGCTCTAATGGCATCAGAAGGAGAGCAAGAACAGCCCTGGATTCACTAAAGTAACACAGTGTTAGAAAATGAAATACTTCGACCACTTCCCGTTAGGAAATAAATAACGTCTTCTGTAACTTTTTTTGTAAGGTGAAATTGCTGGCCACCGCGGAAGTCGCACGTTTGAGGAAATAGTGGCTGTGTGACAACAAGAGATGAACCAGCATTCGCAGCGTCCAATATCTGTTCCACCTCGCCAACATCCAAGGGATCGGTGAAGCCACATACAATATGAATAAGACTAAGAATAAAGAATAAAGAATAAAGAATAGAGAATGGAGAATGGAGAATGGAGAATAGAGAATAAAGAATAAAGAATAAAGAATAAAGAATAAAGAATAAAGAATAGAGAATAAAGAATAAAGAATAAAGAATAGAGAATGGAGAATGGAGAATGGAGAATGGAGAATGGAGAATGGAGAATAAAGAATAAAGAATAAAGAATAAAGAATAGAGAATAGAGAATAGAGAATAGAGAATAGAGA
The DNA here is from genome assembly GCA_946902985.2 of Meconema thalassinum. NCBI lineage: Eukaryota > Metazoa > Arthropoda > Insecta > Orthoptera > Tettigoniidae > Meconema > Meconema thalassinum. Next base: position 355,719,683 of record OX336394.1, on the reverse strand, counting down.
ATAGAGAATAGAGAATAGAGAATAAAGAATAAAGAATAAAATTAAGAAATAAGAATCAATAATACGAATAAGATCAAGAAATAGAACACAAGATCTAGGAAACTTAAGAACGAGAACAAAGAATTAAGAACACGAATAAGTATTAAAAAATAAGAATACGAAGGCGAACAGGTATTAAGAACACAAACGAGAACAAGAAGGATGAGAACGAGAAAATAAAAATAAGAAGTAAGTAGTATAAAGGCCGAGATTATTTGGTCTACCAGCCTTTTGTAGTCTCTTTGTGGGTGCCTAAACTCTGTCTACCTCAGGGCATAGCCATTTGCGATTAATCGACAATACACGACCACGCTGGGGGCTATAGCAAACCCGGAGATCGGAGGTTCGATTTCCGACACCAAAGGTAGAGTGCGGTTTCCCCCGACTTTTCACACTCGCTCCAGACAAAAGCATGGATAATACCAAATTTCGAGTCCCGGGGCACTTTTCCCATTCCCGACTCCAATAATTGCAGTTACACACACTACTAAAGTCACTACAGAAACGCAGGTTGTCAGAGAAATTGGACACACACCCATGTACACGGGTCTGTTAAGAAATATGTCCCAAGCCCCTAAAGCGAATTAACTACAACGGTACATTCTTGAATCTGTACATAGCCTATCAATTGTTAACTCAGACTAATATTGTCGTGACGGATATAAAATGCTGGGTCTTTCAAACATAATGGACCATAATAGTCCCCCCGTAAACACCTCCTTAATTACCATTCTCATGCTATAATTTGATCCCGTGTGGTGTGTATCAGCTGTGTATTGTAAGACAGGGAAGGCGGAACAAATTAGCCACGATGAAATAACACAGGTAATTAATGTTGAAGTGGCCGCAGGCTACGTAGCGACCGGGTTTCTCCAAGCAGGCAGACGAAGAAAGTTGTGTCGGAGCTCAGAACGAGCGAGGCCCTGACATTGGTCTCTTAGCAGCCTGACAACCACTCCTGCGCCTGAGGGCGTCCACCCGCAACTGGAGCGTGTGGAAAGGGTGTCGGTATCTACACGTCTGCACAGTTGCATTGTTACGAGGTAGTTGTATGTAGCCTAGCAACTGCGGGATATTGTACAGTAGTATGTACCCAGCTCGCGCGACTACGGCTGCAATCGGAATAAATAATAATAATAAGAAAGATCCTACACGTCATATTTGCACGGACTACAAACATGGCATCTACATCAGAAAATCCAGGCAAGAAATATACCCTAAGATAGAGAAGATCACAGACACAATTCGAAAACGCAGAGTTTGCGTCTACGGTCATATACGACGGATGATCGACTCCCTATGGACGAAACATATTTTCAGTATCTTTGACTCAAAACCAAAAACTACAATGCTATGGTATGTTAACGTCCAGAAAGATCTGAAAGAAATGGGGATACGAGCAGAAGATGCACGAGACCGAAATCTTTATAGAGCAGCCATCAAGACGTTTGGGACTTTCCGGGACGAAAGACGGACTACTGGTGCGAAATGGACAGAAGAACGTCGTGCTAAACACAGTGAGCTAATGAAGACAATGTGGATCAAGCGAAAAATGAACAAATGCTAGAATGTAAAATGCGGCTTATCGTGGTCCTTAGTTGGCAGATTAGCGAAATTGAATGAATAATAATAATAATAATAAATTACGAGCCTTACAGTAGTCGCATATGATGTGTAACATCTGACATAGAAGAAACCTCTCGTGAAATAGTTGATACACCGGTATTTTATGGTATTATTGGCACAGATATTAATCTATTGTAAAAGGGAGTGTTTTACAGATATTGTAGTTTATAATACGGAACTCATTTTATTAGATGATTTGTAGCTTCCACCAGCACTAGCCTAAATAAAGAATACGATATGGATCAACTAGATTAATAGACGCGACGCCGCTCATAACCTTAAATTCCTTATAAACAGGTCCTCTTGATTCACAGACCAACACGTAATTTCATATGGATTCTGTTAAAATGAGTCATACTGATATGATAAATATCGTTTAAAATGATAATCTGGTAGCAAAAATATCTACCCCGCCCGGGATTCGAACCCAAGATCTCTGGATTCACAGTCATACGAAATAACCCCATGGCTATTTCCACTACGCAAATAATGTGCACAAGATGGTGACTTATTGCCTCGTTCCAATAATACTGCATTACGGAATTAAGTTTCATTTATATTTTGCTTGTTTTGATAATGTTCCTGAGTGACATTGAGTTTAAAATGCCTTATGCCAATGCAATGCCGACTCCTTACAATGTTTGATATTAAGGCATTTTATCATTTAAAAATACTGATACGAAGACTTCGAACATGTACCATGTCATTTGTTTGAATCACTTGACACCAGAGTTCGCATGAGCGTTTTCCGTTCAGGATGTCATATACATTCCACATGGCCGAGAGTGTGTCATGGTATCAATTTTCGACACCACGCGCTGATTGTTTCTCTTACCAGTGCCAGCTGGATCGATCGAGTTGGCAGTGCGTCTTATACTTCCGTTCGATCCACCACTGCCAGCTAGGGCACCCTTCCATTTGATCGATCGAGCGGGCAGTGCATACTTCCGTTGTCCACCACTGCCAGCTAGTACACTTCCGTTTGATCGATCGAGCGGGCAGTGCATACTTCCGTTGTCCACCACTGCCAGCTAGTACAATTCCGTTTGATTGATTGAGCGGGCAGTGCATACTTCCGTTTGATCCCCCACTGCCAGCTCGATCGTTCCGATCCACTTCCGTCCCCAATATTCAAAATCACTCCCACAAAACTATCCAGCAACCGAGCGGAAAGATGTTACACATGAATAATAAGAAACGCTCAGAAGAACTGTATTCACTGACTGAACGATTAACCTCACATGCATGGAAAAGACGCATACAATTCTACGAACATATGGCTCGAATGGACAACTCCCAACTGACCAAGAAAATCTTCCTCATAGTCAATGGAACCCGACAAACCAAAGTACGCTGGCTAGCAGACACCCAAAAGGACCTGACAGAAATTAATATTGACCGAATAACAACGACACGGACTGCATACAGACAGTAAATTCATATAAGTTTCCACCCAAGTTCCCTATGGGACGATATTTGAAACTCAATGCTGCATGGACACAAGAAAGAAGTCAGGCACAAAGCGAAAGGATGAAGAAGTTTTGGAAAAATAAGAAGAACAAGAAGACCAATGCTAAATAATGGTTCTACCTTCTTCTTAGAAGGCCAAACGCTTACAGTGTGTAATAATGTTATTGGATTTATATCGCTTTTGAATTCTGAGGCTTTTAGAGACACCAGAATGCCACAATCTTGCCCTGAAGGGGGTCTTAAACGTGTCAGTAGATTTACTGACACGACGCCCTCACATTTGCGCACCCTCAAATGTCAACTGACTGCACCAAGATTCGATCATGCATCCTTGGGGACAGCAGACGATAACGTTACCTCTGCGACACGCAGCGAGTCCAGAGATCGATGATTTAATTCCTGGTGCTGACAATGCCCATCATGAGTCTGTTGTTTCTGTTATATCCTCGATTTTCATTGCACTTCTTATTTTAATTCCCGAAGCACCTACCTTATCCCTTACATAATTATAATAGTCATCACATAAACACAGGTTATCGGATAAGTCCAACAAACATCCAAATATATGAGACTGACGATCAATATGCCCCTATACCATGAAGTGAAGTCCTGGGTAGAAATTTGTTGTTGTTACATTTGAAGGGCTTGGATATCGTGGCCATACATCCCCGTGTACTTAGCGGTGCGCAGTTTTTGTCTGTTAACCTGTGTTATTGTGTGGCTGTAAAAGTGTGTATATTTGTAATTCAGAGGAGGGTTGGAAAGGAGGCGTAAAGGAGGCCACGGCTGCCTCCTTCCCATTCCACACCTGCATTACAAATAGCTTGTTGTTGATTCTTTGCGGGCTTTGCGACATCGTGGTCATGTAACCCCGTGTACCTGGGTGTGTATTGAATTTGTCTGATACACTGAGTCGCTGTGATGTCTGTACTAGTGTGTGTGTAATCGAGGTAGGATATGGGTAAGAAGCGGCCGTGGTCTTGCGTTGGGTACCATCCCGACATTTGCCTGGAGTAGGAGTTGGGAAACCACACAAAACCATTTCCAGGATGATTAACGTGGGAATCAAACCCACTTCTTCTCAGTTTTGCCTCAGAAGACTAAGTGTTCCCCATTCCAGCCCTCAAACCAGAATTTAATTTCTTGGCAGGGCCCGGAATCGAACCCGGGTCTCCTTGGAGACAGTCAACAATGCTAGTCACTACGCAACGAGGAAGAACGCACATTAAAAATGCACAAACTAATGCAACCAACACTATAATATAAGTTAACACACAAATTCTACACACACACAACCAAGTACGAGGGACAACATGACCACAATGTCGCAAAGCCTCTTAAAGCAACAACAACAACAACAACGGAACCCAAATCCTTATTAACCTGGCTCCAGGTCATGGTGAGTTATCCTGTGGTTCAGTGAACAGTGACCTGTCTGATAGACCTACCGCTTTCATGCCCCCGGCGAATTCCGTGACGCTAATAACGTTAATTACAATGTAACATGAAGAAGGCAACAAGTACCTGTCATATGAAACGCAAGTCTTTTGTTTGACGTGAGTTAGGAGACAAGAAAAAATCGCATTAAATCGGTCCTACCTGACTGGCCGTCACCAGAGGAAGACAGAAGACAAGAGCAAACAGGAATCATGAACTGAAGCATACTAAAATTAGAAGCAGTCAAAATTCACCACTCATGAATTCGAAGAAAAAAGAAAACCATAAAGACGCAAACAACAACAACAACAGCAACAACCTTTCATGAAATTGTATGCATCCATTTGCAGTCGATACGCGTTTATACATAACGACACACAAACATACAATGTCCGCCTCTAGTGGTTACGGTCGTATATTGTAGTGTAGGTTCAACCGACAGTGGTGGCTACGCTCACTAAAGCGCAGTGTCAGGTCATGGGACCAAGCTCTCTGCTGACTCGGTAGACGCGTGGGTTCAAGCCCCACCGTCGGCCGTCCTTGAAATGGTTTTCCGTGGTTTCCCATTTCCAGGAAAATGATGGGACGGTACCTTCTGACAGGCCACGGCTGCTTTCTTCCACATCCTTGCCCAGTTTCATTCACCATCATTCAATTAATCTCTCATTAACTCCTCTCATAAGGTTGGCGTCAGGAAGGGCATCTGGCCGTAAAAACCATCCGCCACAAAGACTTCCATCGCATCTCATCCCCAACCCCGGTGAAAAACGGGAATAACAAGTGTTAGACATTATATTGTAGTGTAGGTTCATAGTCCGGATAAAAGAGGATAATAATGATATTATTGGTTTTGCGACCCTTTTAACTGCTGCAACTTTCAGAGACGCCAGGATGCCGGACTTTTGTCCCGAAGGGGATCATTAACGTGCCAATAAATATACTGACACGACACGCTCGCATTTGAGCACCCTTAAATTCCAGCTGGCTGCGCCAGGATACGATCCCGCAATCTTGGGAACACCAAGTGAAGACGTCACCACAGAGCCACGCAACCAGCCGATTAAAGAGGAGGGTGAATGGCTGGTAATACAGGCTGTTACTAAATTCCCATTACAGACTTTGAAGGCTTGTAGTGAGGGCCATGACGGTTAAGTGTAGCATAGGAACTTGTGTCCGGAAACGTACTGTTTTCCCGCTACTCGCGAAAGAGCACCACAGCACACGTTCAAATCTTTCGCATTTTCGGCACCACTAACAAGAGGAAGTACGTCATTGAACGATCACCTGATGTCCCATATCCCCTACAGGTTTGTTGACATTCCATACCTTCCTCAGCGAAATCTCACGGGTGCCGCTTGCTTCGTATTCCTTGAAGACGTACTGCATGAGTTCTTAGACGATGTACCACTGCATAAGCGTCAAAACATGACGTGGTTTCAGCACGATAGTGCACCACCTCATTTTTCACTTGTGGTGCGAGATCATCTGCACCACAGATTTGGGCAACAGTGGATAGGTCGTGGTGGCCTGATTGCTTGGCCTGCACGTTCAACTGACTTGACACTGCTAGACTACTACCTGTGGGGTCACATGAAAACCTTGATTTGCGAGACCGCGGTGGATTCCGAGGAAGACCTACTGGCACGGGATGTGGCTGCAGCGGTTGTGTCCAGATTGCGTTCACCTCATTAGCAGTTCAGATTGCGATCACTTTTCTTGGAAGACCGGTCCTTGGTGCTTGTCTCTTCCCGACTGACTCATACTTTCCGCAAGGTTTGTGGATAACAAGAGGAAACTGATATTTAACTTCCTAACCAAAGAATATAGTTCATTGTTCAGCTGAGCACACCCCATAAAACTCCCAATCTGACGGCACCTCCTAAAGCAATGATTATAATATTTTCTTTGTTAAGAATCGACACGTTTCAGGATCGGAATCGACGACCTCCACTTTCGACAAAATTGTTGTAACGGTAAATGTTATACTTATTAGAGGTATAATTTTTATTAGCCTACTTTCGATTTTTGCAAAAAATGAAAGTAGACTTATGAGATCAACACAGGGCGAAAAAAGTGTGTCTGTCTGTGTGTGAGTGAGTCTGTGTGTGTGTGTGTATGTGTGTGTGTGAGTCTGTGTGTGTGTGTGTGTGTCTGTGTGTGTGTCTGTGTGTCTGTGTGTGAGTGTGTGTACTCTGAATGTCTGTCCCCCCCTATCAATTCGAACACGGTGAATGCGAATTGAACGAAATTTGGTATAAAGGTAGCACTAGCAAAGGACACCTCAGTGTCATGTTTTATATCGCCGCCATCTTGACGGAAACGTAATGACGGCCACACAAATGTTCAAAGTTTAAATAAAATTACGACTAACCTAATCATCCGATCTCTACCAAATTTTGCAACAACATACCCTTATGGGGGGAGCATGCTTTGACCAAACTAATAGGTCATCAGCGTAATAGTTTGCGGATGGCGGCCATCTTTGTGTGAAAATCGATTCCCCCTATTTATTCGAACACGGTGCAACCGAATGGAACGAAATTTGGTACAGGGGTAGTACTAGCAAAGGGCACCTCAGTGTCATGTTCTATATAGCCGACATCTTGACGGAAACGTAATGGCGGCCACACAAATGTTCAAAGCTTAAATCAAATTACGACTAACATAATCATCCGATCTCTACCAAATATTGCAACAACATACCTTTATGGAGGAAGCATCCTTTGACCAAATTAATAGGTCATTAGCCTAATAGTTTGCGGATGGCGGCCATCTTTATGTGAAAATCAATTCCCCCTATTAATTCAAACACGGTGAAACCGAATGGAACGAAATTTGGTACAGAGGTAGCACTAGCAAAGGGCATCTCAGTGTCATGTTTTATATCGCCGCCATATTGACAGAAACGTAATGGCGGCCACACAAATGTTCAAAGCTTAAGTTGAATTACGACTAACATAACGATCCGATCTCTACCAAACTTTGCAACAACATTCCCTTATGGAGGGAGCATCCTTTGACCAATCTAATAGGTTATTAGCCTAATAGTTTGCGGGTGGCGGCCATCTTTATGTCAAAATTGATTCCCCCTATTAATTCGAACACGGTGAAACCGAATGGAACGAAATTTGGTACATAAAGCTTAAATCAAATTACGACTAACATAACCATCCGATCTCTACCAAACTTTGCAACAGCATACCTTTATGGAGGGAGCATCCTTTGACCAATCTAATAGGTCATTAGCCTAATAGTTTGCGGATGGCGGCCATCTTTGTGTGAAAATCGATTCCCCTTATCAATTCGAACACGGTGAAACCGAATGGAACGAAATTTGGTACAGAGGTAGCATTAGCAAAGGGCACCTCAGTGTCATGTTTTATATCACCGCTATCTTGACGGAAACGTAATCCTGGCCACCCAAATGTTAAAGGCTAAAATGTAATTACGACCAACCTAATAATCTAGTCTCTACCAAATTTTGCAACACCATATCTTTATGTGGGAAACATATTCAGACCAAACTGCAAGAACATCAGCCCAATAGTTTGCAGATGGTGGCCAAGTATGAGTGCAAATCGATTCCCCCTATCAATTCAAACACGGTGAAACCGAATTGAACGAAATTTGGTACAGAGGTAGCACTAGCAAAGGGCACCTCATATTCATGTTTAATATCCCTATAGCACGTTGTATTCCAACAAGCTACTACAACCAACATTCAATCATACTCCTTGAAAAGGACAAAGAGTTATAACAATACCCATGCATTTAGGAGAAAGTAGGCTATATGTTCTTTACTGAACATCTTGTTTAATTTCTGCCCCTCCTCTCCCATTTGAGGCGGGAGATATCTATTTTTATAATAGGTATTGTAGATCGTGAAAAACATCCTTTCCATTACTGTACCTCAAAAAATTCGTCTCCTGAAAGTAATTTGTTCTGCGTTTGATTCTAAATCCCCTTTGTAATTATTTTTGTCCCCGCCCCCTCCTGCGCACAAAATCAAACATTCGAAGTTTTAGGTTTACTAACATCCCATATTTGAAATCTGTGACTTTTGATAAGTCAAAATCAATAAGTTCACTGTCAAAACTACTCAAATTATAAGATGGTATTTTTGAAGGAAGCTTTCCCCCTACCTTCCTCTCAATGATGTAGTCAAGGTAGTGTAGGCCTACTCCTGCAAGTGCCTAGGGTCAGGACCGGTCTCCCAAGAAAAGCGATCGCAATCTGGACGCTGGAATGTTTATAGCTCTTCCCTAAAATGAATGTGATCGCAATCTGGATGCTGGAATGTTTATTGCTCTTCCCTAAAATGAAAGTGATCGCAATCTGGACACTGGAATGTTTATAGCTCTTCCCTAAAATGAAAGTGATCGCAATCTGGACACTGGCATGTTTATAGCTCTTCCATAAAATGAAAATGACCGCAATCTGGACTACTAATGAGGTGAACGCAATCCGGAATGACCGCAATCAGGAAGACATCGGCTGTGGCGGATGTTGGAGGACCAGGGATTGGTGATCGTGTGCACCAGAACATGGTACTGAGGTTCCGTGTCTGCGTTGACGTAGGGGTCGTCACACCTGTAATTGGACCCAAACGATTAGCTGCAGGAGGCGGACAGAGCCGTGGAAATGTGGGAGCTGTGAACGTGTGATGTAGTGCTTTTCTGCGGGTAGCAGGAAGACGGTACGTTTCCGGACACAAGTTCCTATGCTAAACTTAGCCATCATGGTCTCCACTACAAGCCCTCAAAGATTGTAATGGGAATTTAGAAACACCCTGTATAACTTAAGGGGGTGCACTAATATCAAGCAGGTACAGCTACGAAATCCTAAGAATCACTTTAGCTGCCTGATGGTCAGTGATACCATCAAATCCTACCTCTGACGGGGAAGGTGAAGGAGAGTGCCTGGCACCCTAAGGTCAAAGAGTAATAAGGAAATGTCCTAACGAGCAGAGAGTGAAGCTAGCGTGCGCCCCCATTGAGATGTTTATAACATTGTTGGCAAGTTTTAGGAATAGGACTGTTATCCGACCAAAACGTGTCTAATTTTGACGCACAAGGGTTGTAAGTAGATGCCTAAAACTCTTAATTAATATGTTAGGATTCAGCGAGAGATCCCACCTTTACCGCCTCTACGGGCAGTGTTCTGGAGCTTGACATCAAATCGGTGGATACAACTGGGGAGGCGGGACTAGCGCCTCACCCAGGTGGCCTCACCTGCAAAGCGAACAGGGGGCCTCATGAGGGGATGGGATAGGATGGGAAGAACGGGAGGGATAGACAAGGAAGAGGGAAGGAGGTGGCTGTGGCCTGACGGTAGGTTCCATCCCGGCATTTGCCCGAAGACGAAGTGGGGAACCACAGAAAACCACTTCGAGGATGGCTGAGGTGGGAATCGAACCCCCTGTACTCATTTGGACCACCCGAGGCAGAGTAGACCCCGTTCCAGTCCTCATACCACTTGTCAAATTACGTGGCAGAGCCAGGAATTAAACCTCAGACCTCCGGGGTGGCAGCTAAGCACTCTGACCACTACACCATGGAGGCGACCTCTTGTTAGTTACTGTTTATTATTTCTCAGTGGCCTATTGAAATATACAACAAGTAGTTCCGTGAAGAACTATACAGCCTATTTTCATATTTCCTACTTATATTAACTGCTACTATCAACATACAAAATTTCAGTTTGATTGCTGTAATAGATTCGTAGATATTGAGTACCGACTAAATATTTCGGATGGTCGCCATGTTGGATTTTATATATGTAGGTCCTAGAGTTATGTAATGCTACATGAAGATTATTGTGTACGTGTAGCATTCAAATTCAATCGCATGATTAGGACACAAGAAGTAACAAGGAGTTTTTAAAATTTCGCACAGCTGCCATCTTGTAGTTATGGAAACAATTGAAATAAATTAGATGCCAGTGGATTAACATTCGTAAAAGGATTTCCTGTACCAAGTTTCACTGCACGCGGTTGGTTAAATTGCGAGAAACGTCCATGTGAATATTTATACTTCGCGTCGCCGCCATGTTGGATTTGTGATCACCAGGTTATTTAAAGTCCTATAGGTGAACTTAAGTTCATAGCCCCTATGGCCATAAAAAAACAGTTTGATTGCTATAATAAATTCGTAGATATTCAGAGTCGTCTGTATATTTCGGATGGTCGCCATGTTGGATTGATAAATGTATAGGCCATAGAGTCATTTACCATTGAAGGAAAATTATTGCGTAGGTTCATTATTCAAACTTTCACTTCGATCGCTTGATTACGACACAAGAAATAAAAACTTAATTTTACAATTCGCACAGCCGCCATCTTGAGGTTATGTAAACAATTGAACTAAATTAGATACCAGTGCATTACAATGTGTATAAACATTACCTGTACCAGATTTCATTGCGTTTGAAACATTAAATCGCGAGAAAGTTATATTTAAAATTTTCAAATTCGCTTGGCCGCCATGTTCGTTTTGTAGTTAACCGGTTTTTAAAAGTCTTATAGATGAACTTCCAGTAGTTCCTTTTATCTCCGTGTAAAATTTCAGGGTGATACAGTTAATAGTTTCAGAGATATAGAATGCCGGTGAAATATTTCGCCCATCCGCCATCATGTGGTTATATAAACAATTGAACCAAGTTAGATGTCGGTGCATTACAATGTGTATAAACATATACTGTACCAAGTTTTATTGCGTTTGGTTGGTTAAATCGCGAGAAACGTCTATTTAGAAGTCGCAACTTCGCGTGGCTGCCATATTGGTTTTGTAGTTACCAGTTTTTCAAATGTTACATAGGTGAACTTCTAGTAGTTCCCTTTATCACCGTAATAAATTCCAGGGTAATATCGGTAATAGCTTCGGAGATATTGAATGCTGGTGAAATATTTCGCACAGCCGCCATGTTGGATTGGTGAGACGTAACAATATTTGAAGGGCACGGTCGAGGTCGCCCGGAATAGAACTATTAACTTACCGAGTTTCATTGAAATCGCTCCAGCCGTTTAAAAGTCATTAGGGGACACACACACACACACCTCACACACACACACGGACAAAAGGTGATCTCATAAGCCTATTTTTTCAAAATTGAAAATAGGCTAAAATAGTATTACAGAATAAAAAGCCTCCGTGGCTTAGGCGGCAGCACGCCAGTCTCTCACCGTGGTTCAAATCCCGGTCACTCCATGTGAGATTTGTGCTGGACAAAACGGAGGCAGACAGGTTTTTCTCCGGGTACTCCGGTTTTCCCTGTCAACAATTTCATTCCAGCAACACTCTCCACTATCATTTCATCTGTCATTCATTTAATCATTGCCCCCGGGGAGTGCGACAGGCTTCGACAGCCGGCACAGTTCATATTCTCGCCGCTAGATGGGGTCTTCATTCATTCCATTCCCTGACCCGGTCGGTCGACTGGAAGCAGGCTGTGGATTTTCATTTTCAGTTTGACAGAATATTTACAGCGAAAATACTATGCTGCAAATTTTGTTAAATAACACACCAGCTGACATCCTACCCTAAGCAAAGGCCAGTGAAGGGATTTTGGAAGGAAGACGGTCGTGGAACCGCTGAAAGGAACAATCCCGGAATTTTTCAGGGTGTGAAAATGGGGAAAACAGACAAAGCCATTTCTAGGCCGACCGAGGTGGGGTTCGAACCCACGCTCTCCCAATATCAACGAAGCACGAAATAGCGCGTCGGTACTCTCGGCCACCGGTGTAATTTTATTACTATATAATAATAATACTAATAATAATAAACCCTGGTACTACAGTCCATGAAAGCCTTACCAAGAGACCACTGCCCAGCCATTTGGCCTGCAGATATTGGGGGTCCCCTCAGCCGTTAATCTTGGTTATTGTGACCGCGCCGATGCCTAACTGTCAGACAGCTACTCAATTGTCCTCACGAGGCTGAGTGCACCCAGTTGCAGCCCTCACGTCAGTTTCTAAAATCCCTGACGGAGCCGGGAATCGAACCCGAGGCCTCCGGGTGAGAGGCAGGCGTGCTACCCCAACACCACGGGACCGGAGAAATCTCTTACACATTTGGATGGTTCACCACTGATTAGTGCATAGAAAATTAGCACCATGTTATAGTGAAACGTAAACACTGCTCTTTGATCTTGTCAACACGAGGTGCGTTTAACACGGACGTTCTAACAACCTGCACTTATTGAAATTCAAATAAACTTTCTTCTTATCCCGCACGCCTTACCTGGACGAGTAGCTGCAAGCTATATTTGCATAATTATTTACTTTATGCCAATTTAGTATGTCGCAGAATTAGGTAAACACGCCTCTAACTTTCAGATAATTACTGTTATTAATATTCAAAGAAAAAACTAAAAGACTAATATCAGCTAATTATAGTGACACGTGCTTGAAAGCAGTCTGAGCATTTCCCCCGGCTAAGTTCGAGTAGATTATTACGACATTTCTGAGTCAATTCTTCTCCCTGTTGAGCGAGCATCCAAGTTTTACATAATTCTATTTACCGAAGGGATGGTTTCTGAAATCCTGTGCCGTAGTCGTGCTCGTTAAATCATGCACCACAGCCGCGAGGGCAGCTGACACAAGTCCGTGATATCGCAGGATCGAATCCTGGCACTGACAGCGGCTATCCTGAGTGTAGTTTTTCCCCTGGTTTTTCTTCAGTCCCTCCAGGCAAATGCGGGGTTAGTACCTTACTTCAAGTGCATCGACTGGATCCTACCAGGCCTTGTTGTTGGAGTTATAATCCAAGAGGCGAGAAATATGGAAAGATTGTTATGGGACGGAAGCAGTGAACAACAAAGAATGGATGAGGGCAAGATACGACCTGCGCCACCCAGTGACTCGTTTTGCTGTTCACGGTTTTCACTTCCGAGTGTGTGTGTTAAAAGTCTTTCATGTCCCAAGTGGGGCGTGTGTGTGTATTTTTAGCCTATTTTCAATTTTGAAAAAATAGGCTTATGAGATCACCTCTTGTCCGTGTGTGTGTGTGTGTGAGAGAGGTGTGTGTGTGTGTGTCCCCCTAATAACTTTTGAACGGCTGAAGCGATTTCAATGAAACTCGGTAAGTTCATGGCACTATTCCGGGCGACCCCGACCGTGCCCTTCAAATTTTGCTACGTCTCACCAATCCAACATGGCGGCTGTGCGAAATATTTCACCAGCATTCAATATCTCCGAAACTATTACCGATATCACCCTGGAATTTTTTACGGTGATAAAGGGAACTACTAGAAGTTCACCTATGTGACTCTTGAAAAACTGGTAAATACAAAACGAACATGGCGGCCAAGCGAATTTGCGACTTTTAAATAGACGTTTCTCGCGATTTAACCAACCAAACGCAATAAAACTTGGTACAGTATATGTTTATACACTTTATAATGCACCGACGTCTAACTCCGTTCAACTGTTTACATAACCACAAGGTGGCGGCTGTGCGAAATATTTCACCGGCATTCTATATCTCTGAAACTATTAGCGGTATCACCCTGAAATTTTGTACGGAGATAAAGAGTACTACTGGAAGTTCATTTATAAGATTTTCAAAAACCGGTTATCTACAAACGAACATGGCGGCCAAGCGAATTTGAAAATTTAAATAGACCTTTCTCGCGATTTAATGTTCCAAATGCATTGAAACTTAGTACAGGAAATGTTTATACACATTGCAATGCACTGGTATCTAATTTATTTCAATTGTTTACATAACCTCAAGAGGGCGGCTGTGCGAATTTTAAAATTAAGATTTTATTTCTTGTGTCGTAATCATACGATCGAAGTGAAAGTTTGAATAATGAACCTGCGCAATAATTTTCCTTTAATGGTACATGACTCTATGGCTATACATTTAAGAATCCAACATGGCGACCATCCGAAATATTTAGACGGTTCTGAATATTTACGAATCTATTATAGCAATCAAACTGAATATTTTTATGTTCATAGGAGCTATGAACATAAGTTCACCTATAGGACATTCAATAACCTGGTGATCACAAATCCAACATGGCGGTGACGCGAACTATAAATATTCACATGGACGTTTCTCTCAATTTAACCATCCGAGTGCAGTGAAACTTGGTACAGTAAATGCTTATACGAATGTTAATTCACTGGCATTTAATTTATTTCAATTGTTTCCATAACCACAAGATGGCAGCCGTGCAAAATTTTAAAATCTCCGTGTTACTTCTTGTGTCCTAATCATGCGATTGAAGTTTGAATGCTAGACGTACACAATAATCTTCATGTAACAGTACATAACTCTAGGACCTACAAAGTCCAAAATGGCGACCATCCGAAATATTTAGTCGGTTCTCAATATCTACGAATCTATTACAGCAATCAAACTGAAATTTTGTATGTTGTTAGTGGCAGTTAACATAAGTAGGATATATGAAAATAGGCTGTATAGTTCTTCACGGAACTACTTGTTTTTATTTTATTTTTTGTCGTGTGGCCTCCTGAGAGGCCGAGTGCAGGTCTTTCTAGTCGACGCCCGTGGGCGACCTGTGCGTCGAGATGAGAGATGGAATGGATGAAGATGACGGAAACTGGGCAAGGATGTGAAAGGAAGCGGCCGTGGCCTGTTAGAAGGTACCGTCCCAGCACTTGCCTGGTGTTGAAAATGGGGAAACCACGGAAAACCATTTCAAGGACGGCCGACGGTGGTGCTCGAACCCACGCGTCTACGGAGTCAGCAGAGAGCTTGGCCCCATGACCTAACGCTGCATTTTAACCAGCGTAGCCACTGCTGTCGGCAATTGTGTGGTGATATCTGTGAACGTTATCACGTATAAGCCGGACGTTTGTTTTAGACGATTGCTCTTGACCTTGAAGCTTGCGGGTGAGCCTGTACACTGTCACACTCTCGCCCTCTCGTTTCACAGTTGTCTCTACCGGTCTGATGTAATGGAATTCCAGACTTAAGCACGTGACGACACCAACGTGCAGACAGTACAGTCCACGTCGAAGTATTGTGTGATGCGGAAGTACACGTTACATATTTACGAACAGAAGCCATTATATTTGCCCATGTTTGTACTTCATCAGTAGTGTGAGATAGCTTTGTCAATTATCTGGGACAGGTGACGACAACAACACAGGCATTTCGTAACTCGCCTCCAGGCTTCCATTAGGATTTTCCCTCGTCTAAAACGGGTTGTATGGAACTGCGCCCAAGCTTCACTAATGTCCCTGGTCATTAGCATCAACCTTCGAAAAGTGGCTGTGGAATTGCGCTCATTGTGAGCGGTCACGTAGGTTCCCTCCCTTCTCCCCTCTACCGAATTATGTTGTGTCGAATGGTGTGAATTTGAAATGACTCATTTCAAATCGGTTGTGTCTTGATTGAGAAACAAGTCAAAAACCTAACCTAACCTAGTGGTGGGAGACAGTCCGTCACTTCCCCTTAAACCGACTTTGGGCTAACAGCCGGGTTGACTATGGACGCAGTTCAATCGGCCTAATTAAAAGGATCTGGAAATACCACTGATTATGGGCGCAGTTCCATATCTCCCTCTAAAACAAACGTCCGGCCTGTACTACATTGTAAACAGAGGCTTAAGTCTCAAACAGAATTTTGTAGTGGATGATGTATGTATTTTATTTTTATTTTTATTAATGGGCAATGGCTGCGATTAAATCTATACATCAAGTGCAGGGGCACCTACTACTCCCTGTCCATATTACAGTTACACACACTACTACAGTCAGCACGCAAATACAGGTCATCTAGCAAGTTCAACATACACACGAGTACACGGGGCTGATGACCAAGATGTCCCAAGCATCTAAAATTAATTAAAAACAAATGATCTCTGACAAATGGCAGGCACAGATCCATGGAGAGGGGCATAGTGTATTGCTTCACACTCCATGACGGTCATCATTCTTCAATAGATAATCCGTCTTGTTTCGTAGCGGCTAGCATTCTTTGCCGTCACCGTGGAGATCAGGGTTCGATACCCAGCTCTGCCAAGAAATTTAATTTGATCAGAGGGCTGGAATGGGGTACACTCAATCTCAACTGAGAAGAGGTGGGTTCGATTCCTACCTCAGACATCCTGGAAGTGGTTTCCCAGTTCTACTCCAGGAAAATGCCGGGATGGTACCTAACTTAAGGCCATGACCGCTTCCTACGCACATCCTACCTCGATGACAAATACACACATTCAAGTACACGGGGATTCATGACCACGATTTTTCAAAGCCTCTCAAAGAATCATTATCAACAACAACATTTAAATGTATCATTTACACTGGAAAATAATGTGAGTTTTATCTCCATTTGGAAAAACTTGTAACAGTTCTCTAGAATTGAATTATTTCATCCGCTAATTATTGTTTTGAAAGAAGGATTTACGCCCAAACTCAGCCAACCTAGTACTGGTTATTCGTGGTTTCCTTCATTACTCCAGGCAAGTACTGGAATGGTTCCAAACTTACTGCCACAGCCGTCTCCTTCCCAATACAAATTTCCATGACAAAACTTGGAATACTGCAGACACTTCAATAGCGCTGTCTATCATACAAATCCTATCGACAATCAAGTACACAGCGTTAAATGGCAACGATGATTCTAGTTCCCAAATGATGATTATGATCGTCTGGCCTCCGGAGAGGCCGAGTGCAGGTCTCTCCAGTTGACGCCCGTGAGCGACCTGCGCGTAGTAATGAGAATGAAGTGATGGAGAAGATGTCACAAACACCCAGTCCCCGAGCCGCGGGAATTAACCCCAGGAGATTAAAATCCCTGATGGCTCGGCCGGGAATTGAACCCGGGGCACTTCGGGCCAAAGACTAGCACGCTAACCATTTAGCCACGGAGCCGGACTGTCCCCAAATTAATTATCCACAACAGTTATCGCACAAACGTTAATAACTTAATTACGATTTTCTTCAGAACGTCTTCAGTGGTCTTGAGATTCCGGGTCCAAAGGTTCTGGGTTCGATTCTCGGCTCTGCCAAGAAATTTAATTCTGGTCTGAGGATTGGCACGGAGTACATTCAGCCTTGTAAAGCAAAGCTGAGAAGAGCCATCGTAGAAATGATGTTCCTTGGTTTCCCAACTGGTTCCTATTTTAAGGTCACGATCACCTCCTTGCAAATACCAGCCTCAGTTACAAATACATGCTGTAGTGCAGTCATTTCAATGCCATTGGTTACTATAGAGATTTCACACACACCCAAGTACCCACGACTACATTACCATGATGTCACAGAACCCCTAAATGAATCAACAACGAAACTGCATGGGCGTCTTGAATTATTCCCGGATACTGAAGATAGTAAAAAAGGAATACCACATATTATTTTCCCATTTTAGGCAATTCAGGTGACTGATCTGACATATCCAGTATTTTGAGAAATAAAATTAACTATTTCCATCTTTAACAAAGAATTGAAAATATAACATGAAATGCATTAGAACACCAATAACAAGTTTTTCCCATGCCATGATTTCAAAGGGTGCCATACCCTATATCACTTCAAATTTTGATGTTACTGATAACACAAATTTTTCTCACGTAACAATAAAAGAATTGCATAATATTGAAGTGTCCTCATTTTGAAAGTAGGCCATGCAATGAGAACGCCACAAAAAAGGAGAAGTGTTCACAGAAAAAAGTGAAACTCGATGCGCGGGCTGACGGCGCGGAAAGTGAAAGCGTACCGCGCTGCGTGGACCGTGGATACTACAGTACGGTATACTGTACATGGAGAAGGAGAGTATATCTGTATGGGGACCAGCAGCCTTCAGCTGATTCCATTGAATAGTCTAATTAGGACCAGAGTTCATTGCAGAATACTATTTTTTTATTTTTTTAAATTATTATTATTATCGAATTTGGCCAACTATGGACCGCAAGGAACTCAAGACTTATTGGCTTTATTTCTCTTCTCTTCCCAGAACTTCTTCATCCTGTCACTTCTTTGTTTTCTCTCCTCCTCGGAAATGATCCGTTTGGGCCTCCTGCTTGGTGGTTTCTCCTGAAATGATTTTACCCCTTCAACTCGACTACGGAACTCTCTTCTATCGTGGGCCATCGGTGGAGTAATTCCAACTTCCACTGCATCCCTCTTCACCTCATCTACCCATTTAGATGTAACCTTTAACCCCATGATGTAGCTGAATATCCTTCTGGTCAGCCTGTCTTCATCCATCCGTAGTAAATGTCCGTAGAACTTTAGCCTCCGCTTCTTCATCAGGCTACGTCCATGATCTTTTCAGTACACTTGTAAAGTACTTCATTTTCCCTCTTCTTCCATGTAGTCAGTAGTCTTCTGTGGTCCAGGTATTCCATTCATTTCATCCTTTATTCATTCATTCATTCATTTATTTATTTACCCATCCCATCATTCATTCATTCATTCATTCATTCATTCACTCATTTATTTATTTATTCCTGCATTTATTTATTTATTTGTATATTTATTTAATATTGTTCATTCATTCATTTATTTAGGTATTTATTTATTTTTATATTTGTTATTCAATTCTTAATTCATTCTTTCATTCATTAATTCATGTATTTATTTATTTATTTATTCATTTATTTATTTAATCATTCATTCTATCCTTTATTCATTCATTCATTCATTTATTAATTTACTCATTCATTCCTTTATTCATGCAATCATTCATTCCTTCATTCATTCAAACGTTTATTTATTTATTTATTTAATTATTCCCTCATGCATTAATTTATATATGTATTTATTTATTTCTTTGTTTTTATTTATTATTGTTAATTATTCATTTATTCATGTATTCATTTATTTATATATTTATTATTCATTCCTCATCATTCTTTCATTCATTAATTCATGTATTCATTTATTCATTTATTTATATAATCATTCATTCCATCCTCTATTCATTAATTTATTTATTTATTCTTTTTTATTTAGCTATTTATTTATTCATCTATTTATTAGCCTGCTTTCGATTTTTGCAAAAAATGAAAGTAGACTTATGAGATCAACACAGGGCCAAAAATTGTGTGTCTGTGTGTGTGTGTGTGTGAGTGAGTGTGTGTACTCTGAATGTCGCCCCCCCCCCCTATCAATTCGAACACGGTGAAACCGAATTGAACAAAATTTGGTACAGAGGTAGCACTGGCAAAGGGCACCTCAGTGTCATGTTTTATATTGCCGCCATCTTTACCAAAACTTAATGGCGGCCACTCAAATGGTCAAAACGTAATAACGCATTACGACCAAACTAATCATCGGATCTTTACCAAATTTGGTACCAACATACCTTCATATGGGACGCGTCTTATGCCCAAACTACAAGGTCATCAAATTTACCATTTCAGGATGGCAGCCGTGTGAATTATGCAAACTTTATAATCCATAACATGGGACCCACCAGTTCCGATTATCAAACCAAGAATCGTTTAATCTGTTCTAAACGACGTGGTTCGTTCGAAATTCAAAGTTTATATTGTAATATAGTCGCCTCCGTAGCGTAGCGGTCAGCATGGTTAGCTGCCGCCCCGGAGGTCCTGGGTTCGATTCCCGGCTCTGCCACGAACTTTGAAAACTGGTATGAGGACTGGAACGGGGTCTACTCAGCCTCGGGTGGCCCAAATGAGTAGAGGGGGTTCGATTCCCCCTCAGCCATCCTCGAAGTGGTTTTCCGTGGTTTCCCACTTCGTCTTCGGGCAAATGCTGGGATGGTACCTTCTTCAAGGTCACGGCCGCCTCCTTCCCTCTTCCTTGCCTATCCATCCTCACCATCCCTTACCTGGCCCCTGTTCGCTTTGCAGGTGAGGCCGCCTGGGCGAGGTGCCAATCCCACCTCACCAGTTGTATCCCTTCTGATTCGATGTTCCCAGCTCTAGGACACTGCCCGTAGAGGCGGTAGTGGTGAGTTCCCTCGCTGAGTCCGTGGGTTCCACCAACCTGGAGGGTAAAACGACTAAAATAAAAAGAAAATGGAATATTATAGTCTAGATTTTTTATTTAGTCAATTTACCCTCTAGGTTGGCGGTTCCCTCGGACTCAGCGAGGGAACTCACCACTACCGCCTCTATGGGCAGTGTCCTGGAGCTTGGAACTTCTGGTCAGAATGGATACAACTGGGGAGGTGTGATCAGCACTTCGCCCAGGCTGCCTCACCTGCAAGGCGAACAGGGGCCTTAGGAGGGATGGGAAGGGATGGGAAGGGATGGAAGATGGGGATGGATAGGCTAGGAAGAGGAAAGGAGGCGGCCGTGGCCTTGAAGAAGGTACCATCCCGGCATTTGCCCGAAGACGCAGTGGGAAACCACGGAAAACCACTTCGAGGATGGCTGAGGGGGAATCGAACCCCCTCTACTCATTTGGGCCACCCGAGGCTGAGTTGACCCCGTTCCAGTCCTCGTACCACTTTTCAAATTTCGTGGCAGAGCCTGGAATCGAACCCAGGACCTCCGGGGCGGCCGCTAACAGTGCTGACCGCTACGCTACGAAGGCGACATAGTCTAGAGTGACTTTAAAAATCTGAGTCGTCTCGGTTATTTGACAAGATGGCAGCTGATCTCTCGTTCTGACCTATATTTTACTAGTTTCAGTATGTTGCATGCAATATAACCTACTGATAAAAATTATATGAACTTAATATGAAAGGGAACACGGTTTGAAATATACTCCAGTGAAGAAATCATTCAGTCCAAGTGATTATTTGCTAATACGATGTACAGTATTGAACCCTTATTGATCTACGATAAATAAGTATTCATATTTATTATTATTATTACTACGGCCCAGGCAGTACTTAAGGAAGTCGACATGGATAAGGGAGGCTAGCATGTCGTAATGATTGCAACAGGAGCAGAGCTGGTAGCTATTCTTGGGGGACGGCTAGAATTAGTCGGGTTCAAGGCCAAATTGAGCAACTACTGTACCAAAATTGGAAGCATAAAGGAAGGATCACGAGTCACTCGCTACGAACATACGATTGAATCAGCCAATCACAAGAGATCAACGCAGATGACCACGCGGTGGATAGCGTCAGTAGTAAAAAGCCCGCGGAATTGATTATCTAAAGAACCGCCGAACGGATTAATCTCCGCACGAGTGCATTGAGACGTTTGATTTATTTGAAGAAGAATGACACTAGTCCCATATTTGTGAGACAAAAACTCTGGAAGTTTTTATCCGATTCCACCCCACTCCTCCGTCCCCTATCAGTTTCTAATAAATAGTTTGGCATGACGCTACTCTAAGTCATTCTTTGTGGAGCCTTGAGAGGCTTACTTCACGCCAGTTTGTATCGTGATTTTTACGCTCTGAATTTGGTTAAGTTATTTTATTTGTGAGCTCTGGGGAGCTAAATTCACATCAGTGGTAATATCGAATTTTAAAGCTCTAGTACATTTTATTTTGGAATCAACTTTATTTTGTGAGCTAAATATTTCACGCCAGTGCGTGATAACTTGTAACATTTACTTAAAGACGACCATTTCAGCTCTGAGGGGCAAGTCTTGTAACACCCTAATTAGCGCTCACCGGCGCGAAGGTCAACAGTACAGTGCGGAAATACCGAGCAAGATAGCGACTGCTAGTGCAGCCAAGATCTTAAACTTGTTATCGAGCCAGTGACGTGGTCTCGAGGTGTATATTTTATGTACAAATTGCAGTGTATTTTATATGTGTTTTATTGTGCGTGTGTGCGAGATATCTAGGGCCAGTCTTCGCAATTAATCGCATTAGGACAATTGTGGGCGAATTGAGTAACCTGCAAGCGATTATAGATAGGTCAAATAATTAACAATGAACTTTTCTGCCAAGGAGTCGATACCAAGATGATCAGCACGTGGTTTGGAGTTGGGATGATCTTCAACAATTCAACGCAGACGACCACGATGGAGTGTTAATTTGTCCATAGGGGCAATGGGCTGAGGAGGATGTCCTTAGTTCTACAAGCAGATCGGTGATGTACAAAAATTGGATTATTTCAATTATGTAGTTAGATTTGGCCGGGGAACTTTTGTAAATAGTCATGTTTCTTTTCTTGTTGTTTAAAGTTTTTCTTGCGCCGACACTAAATGTTTAAATGTCCGTTGGCGCGTGGCCAAAGTGTTTGTTAGATATTTGTTTTTCCTTGAGTCATATGTAATGTGCGTGGCGTGCGTGATTTTTATCCTTGCAAATGCGGAACCCGTTACATTCGATAAATGGTGCTTTATTAACGTTAATATTTGAAATAGGAATGGGAGGTAATTACTGTAAGATATTTGCTGAACAGGTTATTATTCATATTAGGGTTGCCGAGCGCACCAATTTAAAAGTAATTTGTAGAACACCTTCGTTCTAATTTTGATAGATTTTTTTGAGTCCTTTTCAGGTTGACTAGTCACGGCATAGAACGGTGGCGCCAGCATCTGGAAATTATTTGTGTCTTTTTATTTCAGGGTCTGTCAAAACCCATACGTGTGATTCTGTGTGTGTTACTGTGTCATGTGTGTGTTGATTCTACGTGAGGAGGGGGTAGAGGTCCTACCGCCCTCATATATTTTTGCTGCTGTTGTATTTTTGCTGGAAAGACAGGGTGCTCTAGGGAGACCGCTGTTTCTTGTCCATATATTATTCTGACACACACACACGTATTATTGTGCTTTGGGGCACACTTCTTCGAGATTCGACCCCATGTCCTGGGAGGTCGAGGTTATTGACACGTGGGTTGACAGACATGCAGAGTTCCACAAACCGCCCGTCTTGCCTGTGACTTATTTTGATAGGCAGTCCTGATTGTCCGACTGACCCCTGTAAGCTTTCATGTAGCAAACCTGTTCATTGTGATGGTTATTTTTAAGCCATAATTAATTGGGGAGTTCGCCATGTGTGTAACGGCTTGTTGTACGTTGTATGGGTAAAATATTGTATTACTAACGTAAATGTTGGCTGTGTGCCTATTGCTTTGTTTATGACTCGATTCATGTAATTTTTGTGTGTTACGCCCGTGTGGTGTAGTGGCAGAGTACTTGTAAATTTTGACAGCGGTCATTTGTGTGTTTTTATTGGTCACGTGTTAATGTACTTGTGTTGATTTGTGTGAGAAGTCCTAAGTTTTTAGGCAGTAAATGTTGCTACGGCAATTTGATTCCAATTTCACACGGAAATTTTGAGTTTGTTTATATTTGATTTAGGAAGTGTCGGTTTAATTTTAAGTATTGTAGTTGTGTTCCCCCGTGTCGGTCTAGCTCTAAGAAATGTGGATTCGTTGTCTGAATGATTATTCTGGATGATGACGAATCACGCATTCATTGTACACATCGTGATGCATGTAGAACGGCATACGCACATATATGGTCACTTTTGTTATTTTATCTTAGGGACATTTGGTCCAGGTAATTAATCTCTCCAGAGATTTTCGCCTAGTTTTTGGCATTTTATTAAGTGGGAGTCAGATGGGAGTTTTTGTTGTTAATTGTTTGAGTGTAAATATGGTGATTTGTTATTAAATTCATTTGTTTTAACCCTGGCTTCACTTTTTCCTGCATGTTATTTTGTTATATGTTACCCTGCAAGTTAATGAAGCGCCTTGACAACAACTTACGATATGAACCGTTACACCCCCCGAAACTGAGTCTCATATGCTTCTTTGCAAGGGTTCAGTATGTATCTGATTGATAACGCCTTGTATGTGAGTGTACGATTGGCTGAGTGGTTAGAGTTTTCGTCTTTCACCTGGTTGGCCGGGGTTCAAATCCTATCAGAGTTGAATTTCTTTTGCTTGAATATTTTTATATTTATTGTTTTTTGAGTACTGAGACGTTATAAAATAAAGCGTTATATGGTTCTTTTTGCAATGGAAAATATATATTTAATTAAAACAACATTCTCCACCGGTGTGACATCTACCTGCCTTCAGTTGTACTATGCAGGAGCCTTGGAGCTAACCACAGCCCTCTAGATGCGAGGTGCGCTCTATTCCGGCCAGTTAGTGAACCCAGTCTTAACGACTGCTAGGAGTAATAATACAATGGCATTCGTTTATTCCTTGAGCACCGAGGCGTTGTTGATAACCTCAAAACTTGCAGTATGGATGATTTGGAGATGGATTATTTTGTTATACCGTGTATTTATAGTACATTATGCAACGAGCCTATAATGGCTATAATTAAGACACGAGTATTTTTATAAAACGAGCGTAAACGAGTTTTATAATTTCCATACGAGTGTCTTAATTACCATTATAGGCGAGTTGCATACGACTGTTTATGTTCGACGATAATTATAACTTTATTATATGTTTTAACATAAATATTCATAAATATCTGTTGAGAGTCGGCCACTTGATTTTTGTGATTGGAGAGCGAGCGCTAAGTATGATCTCTCTGTCTTTCAAGATCTCTGAACTACCGACGCATGCGCTCTGTGTGCTTGCAATGCCATATGCAGGCCATATGTTTACATCTGCCGCCCCTCAGTAATGTCACCGGAGTCGTTTCAAGACAATGCGCTGTGTAGAAATTAGTGTTGGTGATATTAAGGTAGAGGGCTATTTCTTGTCTCACATTCGCCAGTTTATTTACGCGAACATATGGACGGTGCGTATTCCATGTCGGTAATTTATTATAGTTCGATGTTGTGTTTATGTCCGACATGTTGGATTTTGAGCGCATGTGCGAAGGTATCGTTACATAATTGGTCAATGAACGAGTTCTGATTGGCTGGAGAAACTGTATCATAATGAAAAACTGTGTTATAATGACGATCATTATGATACAGTTTTCTGACACATAATAGTGAGGGTCGAACATAAAGATTATAAATTTACGGGTTGCGAAGTTACTTCAATAGGCCTATATCCTCTTTGTACACGACACAGAACAACAACGTGACGTCAGTTTCTGATCTGCTCTGATTGGCTATTACATTGCTGCAGTCGGGTAGTTGGCAGTCGATGATAAAATCTTCGACTACCGACTACCGTCTACCGACTGCCAGCTACCAGCTGCCAACTACAACTGCATGTTGTTATATACACGGAGACGATCGCGACTGCCGACTGAGAAATACCAACTACGGACTGCAGACTTCGCAATGTGGATGGTCCTTATTAGAGCAACGAAGTTTCAATTATTGTAAGTAGTCGGTGTTAATAAAATGAATACCTACGTTGTTTGGAGTGTTTGCTGATGAAATTGCAAAATGGTGGGGTAAATTATAAACTATGGTTTGAACGCCACTGCTCAAATCCTGTGTGCCAATTTGCACTTCGAATAGGGAGAGATTAGGAGGTGATAAGGACAGACAGTTATACAGTAACTATACCCATACATTTAGGAGAAAGTAGGCTATATGTTCTTTCCTGAACATCTTGTTTTTTATTTAGTTGATAAATAGAACGGTTAATTACGTTTAGACGCTTAAACTAGTGCCTTGTCTTCTTTAATTCTGTGAATTAAAATGGAAAGAAAAAACATGTGTCTTTATTTTCTAGTGTTTCATTTGAACTTTCGATAAATAATTTTAGAAATAAATGTCTTATGATAAACATAATTTTGACCTTTAACAAACTTAATATTAAATCTACTATTCTATCAAATATGTAAAAGAATATATTTTTATTTTTAAAATAAAATAGATTTTTATTTTAAACAAGAAAATATATTTATTTTAATAGTACAGTACTGTATATTGTTAGGTAATAAGCGAGTCGCATTGTTGTATCAGGCAGCGTAGCTGAGCAGGTGCAGCGCGATCGTGCGTACTGCTATGTACTGGAGTCGAACTTGACGCCCCCGCTCGATGAGCGCGCCTTGGAGATGTGTGATTTGCGTATGCTTCTCTTTGTCATATTCAAAGTGATATTTCATTTATAATGACAGCCATAAAATCGTAATAAAAGGGAATACATCATCAAGTAACATACGTTTATTAAATCTCTCCTTAAAAGTTTGAAATAACACAAAAGAACTGAACGTAGTAAATGAAAGAATGTGTTACTAATACGCCAAACATACCTTGTACCATGATAATTTGATAATGCAATTCACAATTAGTTAGAAGTCTTGTGAGCAAATTCAATTTTCACGGTGTGGGTACAATGTTTCTGCTGAAATAACTCTTATTATTAAGCCCGGCGGCGCCATATCTCACACTCAATTTCTAGTTTTTCGTCATTTCTTAGAAGGGTGAATAATTCAACATTTTTTAGCGACTGCCACAGTGGAACTAATTCTTACTTTTGCACACAAATACTTATTCACATGAGGTTCAGCAAAATAATACCGACTGGAGAAGAAATTTGTTAATAGGATTCATGTTGAAAGTGTAATTTTAAACATTCCTCTTGTTAGTTCACCATTACTAATATGTCGGTAATTAAAACCAATTGGTACCAGGAGATGTTAGGACTGTATTTATATATACAGGGTTTTTAGTCTATTTTCAATTATGAATAAAATAGGCTTACGAGATCACCTTTTGTCCATGTGTGTGTGTGCGTATGTGTGATTTTGTGTGTCCCTCTGATAAAATCTTAACGACTAGAGCGATTTCCCTGAAACTCGGTAAAGTCATACTACCATTTTGTCTGACCCCAACCGTGCCCTTTAAATTGTATTAGTCCCACCAATCCAACATGGTGGCTGTGCGAAATATTTCACCGGCATTCTGTATCTCCGAAACTATTACTGATATCACCCTGAAATTGTGTACGGTGATAAAGAGCACTACTAGAAGTTTACCTGTGTAACTTTTGAAACCCTGTTAAGTACAAAACGAACATGGTGGCTAAGCGAAGAATAAACATTTAGATAGACTCTTCTCGCGATTTAACCATCCGAGCGCAGAGAAACTTGGCACAGCAAATGTTAAAACACATTGTAGTGCACTGCCATCTAAGTTAGACCAGTTCAATTATTTATTACGTAACTTCAAGATGGCGGCTGTGCGAAATTTTACAAATAAGTTTTTATTTCTTGTGTCCTAATGTTGCGATCGAAGTGAACGTTTGAACAATGAACTTACGCAATAATCGTCATTTAATAGTACATAACTATTTGGCCTACATATATAAAAATCCAACATGGTTAGCATCCAAAATATTTAGTCGGCTCTCAATATCTAGGAATCTATTACAGCAATCAAACTGTAATTTTGTATGTTGATAGAGGCTAAGAACATAATAGAATATATGAAAACAGGCTATTTAGCTCTTCACGGAACTACTTGTTTGAAATTGCGGTTACGAACTTCTAAGACTTGTATAGGGAAGCGAAAACATAATATTTTAAACTAGCAACCCGACCCGGCTTCGCCCGGGAACAGTTATGAATGCATTATGTGATAAGCTCTTTATTTTTTCCAATGTCAATGAACAACGACCAAAATCCGTTTTACGTCTAGGCATGATGGGTTAAAATCACTGACTAGACTATTAATTATATTATCATGGAGATGCATGCGCAACAAATTCTTGTCAGACGTAATTTAAAAATGGCTAGGTGCATGAAACACAAATCCCCCTTCCGTCCAATCTTAACTTGACTGTATTTCACAGGCGAAATGAAGAAATCCGAGCTGCACTTCCAGGGAAACTCCAAACACAACCACCCTTCTCAGAAGTCTCAACTCAACTCTACTCAACGGTTTGCTGCTGGCTGTATCTGGGGCAATAGGTTCGCCCGATAGCTAGGCTGTAACAGGGATGATAGACTCGCCCTTAGCCAGCTCGTAACCTGTCGCCTCAGTAGTTGAATGGACATGGTTGGAAGAAATTAAAACGTAAAATCACTTATAGTGGTTGATGTATAGAAGATATACATATGCTCTCGCGGACTTTTTTGTAGAACTTTTCATGCTGAACAATTCTTACACTCATAGTATTTAGATATTTTTAACGGTTTGCCCAGCGTAAGCTTACAAAGCGCTCGGACGCCAGTTTTAGTTTTCGACCTTTCCACTGAAATCGTTACTGCTCGGCTTCCTTTGATCATAAACACATTATTTTCTACAGAAATTATCCCCGAGATATCCTTTACAGAATGGTGAAAACCGCATCAAAATCCATCCAGTGGTTCTCGAGTTTACCCGTAACATCCAAGAATCGGGGACTTCGTTTTATACTAAGTAGAGATAGGAACCCATGTTCGGAAACGCACCGTTTCCGTTTAGATCCGTTTAAATTCAGGTGTTTACCTCATCTGCATCCAATCTAAGCAAATGTTGGCCTGGTTCCTAAAATGCACATACCAGGCCAGACAACTCTGATTATCAAACGAATTGTATACACTCCCAAAGTTCACAGGTCACTGGCTGCGTGGTGCAGCGGTAACGTTCTCATTTACTGTGCCGAAGGTTGCTGGATCGAATCCTGGTGCTGTCAGTTGGCATTTGAGGGTGCGCAAATTCGAGGGAACTGAGTCAGTAGATTTACTGGCACGTTAATGAAAGATCCATTTCGGGGCAAAATTCCGGTACCCCGGTGTCTCCAAAAGCCGCAGTAGTTAACAGGGACGTAAAACCATTAGGATTATTTTGAAGTTCACAGGCATGATGACCACGATGTGCAAACAACTGTCTCTAAACGGGAGACACTACTGAGTTTAGTAAATCCTGCAATTTTCATCCAATATTCATCATATTTTGTGAAATATTAAACATTAGTAAAATTACGATTATTCTCAATTTTGGAATATTTTGGAAACACAGTTTCAGATTTACAACGCATTAAAATATAATTTGCGTGATTTCCAAACTTTTCTTGCGTACCAGTTTTAGAGTTTTTAATTTGAAACATTTTTTGTGATAGTTATTAGGCCTATACGTATAAATTGGTATTATTATTTGAAAATTTGAAATATTGATTTTATTGAAGTACTAGCAGAAGTACCCGTTCTTCGAACGGTGTTATATATTAACGCCTGAAATTATCAATTGAGCTACTGTTGCAATGGTTAGCGGTTTGTCATTCCTTCTTAAGTTTATCAGAACGAAGTTAGTTTTCTGGGAATATTAAACACACTGTTAATTTAAGGGCCTTAAGATGTGGTTTTCGGAGACCCCATATAGACTCGCGAATTTTGTGTCTCACATTGAGAAGCGCAACATATGCTTTGATCGTCCTTCTAGGATAATATTTATATTTCGCCTATTTTAGCATGTATTTTGAGAAGTTTTTCCCTATATCCACCCTTCTACTGTATGAAAAGTACGGTGAGGAGTTTTATAAATGATTGGTGTATTGACTCATGTTTACCATACCTAATTTTACGATGCACCAAGCATCCGAACACGATTTATAGGCGTACATAAAGATATACAGAAAGACAGATATACTGAACCCTTCAGTATCGCAGTGTTTATACGCAAAAATCTTGATCAAGGGGTCACGCTCAGTTCATAGTGTGATGTTTACGTTCGCCAAACAACATGCTCTACTGAGGGAAGGGTCATAGGATTAAAACTATAATTAAGAAAGGAAGCGACAAGACGTAAAATAATAACATAATTTTATGACTATTAGTGCAAAAAAATTAATATAGACAACAACAATAATAATATTCCTCCCTGAATCTTCCCATGACAGAAATATCTATCAACGTTGAGGAGTCAGACAGATCTCATCATAAAAAAGTGGATCCAAGTTCCACTAACTTGCATTGGGATTTTATGTACGCGTAATGACTAACTACGAGGAATGAGTACTTGGATGACTGTTCGTTTACAGCGGGTAACAGCCACGATGCTTACGAACAATCATCTTGTAAATCAACGTTTACGGATATAGGACACAACACTAATAAAAACCCTTAAATTTAATGCTGACACACAATCTAAAATCTAATATTTACAGGAATCTCCCTCGAGACCCTCCTTCAGTGCGATGACGCATCTGACAAATGAGCTGCCAACACGGTCAATTGCTCAATACACAAACAAGGAAAAGACAGCATCGCACGTGACTGCACGGGTCACTAATACGGACCATAAACATGGAATGGAACCAACAACAACAAAAGCCTCACCGTCTGAGATTACCTTATATGAACAAAAATGCACGTTAAGCTAACGCTTCGGAGATTATAGTGATTCGTAGGCAACTCCCATTTATTTAAACAATTTTTATCATTGATCAGTTCTTATTCTGGATTTCAAGTATTATTACGGAGCCAACACGCACTCCACTAATGACCTCGATGCAATCTTTTCAGCCCGCCTTGTGAAAACAGCTTCCCCCCTTCCTCAACTCTTGTCATCATCCAGCTCCAGTGTGTAAAAATAACTTGACCAACTGTCCCGTTATCTCGTAGAATCAACAGCAACAAATCTCAACCACATAAACATATGGTAAGACATTAATCGATATAGCCACATATGTCCTCGCAAGGTAACGATATGGACTCGGCACCAAGCTGACAGAAATCAGTCTACGCTGAAATTTCCGCTTGTAATGACCAATAAAATACACACACACACACTGCTGGGAATGACATAACACATTTCACACAGGTCGGTTGAATCAGATGCTCGCAATCTATTTAAGAATATCAAAACCTACGAGAGAGCTGACTGCTCTTCGCCACAACTCATATTACTCCAACGGCAATAAACTCACTGAATCTGATCAATAATAAACATTACAAAGATTAATTTACCCTCCAATCTACTGTATAATTATACTAATTCAGTCCTACTTCTGAAACACAACATATCTCCGAGAGACGTTTCTTAACCGCATTACGTAAACATATGCAAACACGGTTGTCCACATAGCCACGTTAGTTAAAACAAACAAACAAGAACTTACGACTAAGAAAAATTGTGCGAGCTGTTTCCATGCAAAAGGTGTGTCAGACCAAAACTAAATACGCTACGTTAATCAACACAAGCAAGATATTTACAAAAAAATATGTCCGATATACCATAAGTTAACTTGTCAGATAATAAGAATATTATTCAGTACTCATCCTCGGCCAGTCACCCGTCAGCGAACATCTGCAGCCATCTCCCTACTTAATGCTGCTTAGCTCATCTCAAACATCTCGACGGAGTGTTGACAATTCCAAACTTCTTCCAGGGTAAGCGATGTCATCTCTCGTGCTGATGCAAAAAGTTATAGATTATTACACACTCGATATCTATCTACTAAATTCACCGTTTTAGGTACTTATTTCCCCAGAACAGTCTGTTGGCGAATTGTCGATGATACTGTCCCTACAAAATAGTACTGTGACTATCTATCACACTGAATTTACAACACATTTGTATTAATAAAAATCTGTGTCCTCATGACACGCAAAGTACAAGTGCCTACGTCCTCAGACGCGCAAAATATAATAATAACCTGTGTCTTCCGACACACAAAATGTAGTAATAACCTGTGTCTCCCGACACACACAATGTAGTAATAATGTCTTGGCTCTTCACGCCACTTATAAATGAACTGGCCCTAGGTATCGATAGAGGGGGAAATTATATAAAAATTTCTCAAAATAATCGTGGTACAGGAATGAAACAAATATCACTGATCTCGTAAAATTGCGCAGGTCAAGAATATGCCCATTAATTTTAGAATCGATCGTAGAGATGTTGTCTAGCCGATCTCCCGCGTTAATGCTAGCTATCGCGTGCCCAAGCTAGACTTGGCGCGTTCGTAAGCATTCATCTCCCATTGGTTCCACTTTTTCGTTAACTTCGCGGTTTGTATCAGACCTCGGCCTCGTAGGAGTGTCCAGTAGTACCATCAGCCACTCACGTTACTGCATTATATTTTTTCTAGGCGCGAATAGTACAATGAACATGCCATAAGCGTGTCTCACCACGCGTCCCTTCTATTTTGAGGTAGCCACCACCTGTCCTTCTGAAACATTACTAGGCTCTTTCTTTTCACAATCCTTAAGTATTTAGCCTTCTGTCAAACTGCTGCAGGTATGTCCCCACTGTCTCCAACAAATGCTTGAAGTTTCCTCATCTTCGTCTGGCTATTTCATGACGCTGGTGGAAATATTAATTAATTGTAGAAATAAAACATCGAATCATTTATCCATCAGAGGATAAAGGGTTCACAACCCCTCCACTCACAAAATTTCGAACTTAGGATAAAGTCGATAATTTTTAAAAGACTTCCTTAGGCCAAGTTGTTTTATTTCAGAATCACCCCTTTTCTATTACTTGGTCTAGCCGCTCCTGTCTTGAATGGCATTTACTCGTTTTATTTCCTGCTTGGACCTCACCCTCTCAACTGCTTGCGTGACGCGCAGATGCCTTAGGCAACACTCTGCCCGTCTCGTTAATGTTTGTCAACACCATCTCCACTTCCTCCTTCACGTGCCGTACTCAACTGCCCCCCGTCCACTTGGTTGATATAGGACGTCCATATATATAAACTGCATCATTATTTCGGCGCTCCCATGGTTCACTTCTTCGATACGTTTTTAAATTGGCTGCATTTTAGACCGACATTGTTCCTGTGCTTAACTCTTTCACTCTGTATGCATTATTTCCTAGGTTTCTTACAATAGAATAGGGTCCTACGAACTTTTCACAGAATTTGCTGAAGATCTTCTCTGGATCCGATGTAGCGGGTCGTTTCACCAAAACGAGCTGGTTGATTTCTAGATCACGGTGAAATCTCTTATTTCTCAATCGCCGTAATCTGCGATCTGCTTGTTTTCTCATGTAGGCTCTCGTTCTCTCTATTCGCAGATCAGGTGCTATCATGGGATCCTGTGGGCAGTTAATGATGCTTTTCCACGTTCTCACTGGATACTCGTTTTTTGTGTAAGACCATAGGGATCTGTCCTGTTGACTCGTGCCTGGTAGAATTTATACATGTCCCTACATCCTTAATTTTATCCACCCACTTATGATGTTCTTTGGGAATGAAGATTCTCAAGTATGATGTCACACATTTTATTGCTCGCTCACTTGGATTAGCTTGGGCATGTCGGATACTGCTTAAAACGTGTTTTATACCCATGTCCTCCATACCTTTCTTGAATTCGGCGCTTGTAAAATAGCTGCCATGGTCTGACAATATAAATTCTGGTTTTCCAAGGATTGGAATAACTCTATTTCGAATACGACTGAGTACTTGTTTCGATGTAGTTTTCTGAATGGGGCATAATACGACAAACTTAGAAAACACATCAATGCACACTAGCAAGTGACGGCAACCTCGCCTACCTTTCGGGATTGGACCGAAACAGTCCAGGGCCACTAGCTCGCAGGGTTTCTGAGGTAGCAATGGTCTAGGATACTGCCTCATTAAATAGTTATTGGGCTTTGTCCTCTGACAAGGATCACAAGTCATAATGACGTCACATATAGTTGTTCTCATACGTGGCTATGTAAATGTCTCTCCTATTGTCACTTCGCATTTGTCTACTCCGACGTGTCCGTAACTTTCGTGAGTATGCCATGTCAATCCTCGCTGTAAAGATGCAGGTACAAGTATGCGTAATTTGGTGTGGTCATTATCTACCCATTTGTGCAGCAAATTGTTGACATAAACATATCTTCCTTCTTTGCTTTCGCTTCTCGAAATGCAGGTGTTCCTGTAGGTAGCTGCTTTCTGAAGTATTGAATTAATAGCATCATCCATGGTTCCGCTTCCTGTTCTCGCTGTATCTCACGTAACTCCTCCAAGAATTCCCGGTCCTTCGGTGTTAACTCCAAGTGTTGTACCAACGCTGTTTCTTCAACATCAGGCTCTGGGTTCCTGCTGAGTGCATCCGGAATCACGTTCATCTTCTGAACCGTTTTTATCAGGTTCATTATTTTTTGTCATATTATTATTATTATTATTACCATCATTTCTTTCATGTCGCATTATTGTGACATACGTTTCTCTGTCTCACCTACTGCGTTCAAACTTTGTAATTCTGCGTAAATGTTTCACCCGATGGTGAAACTTTTCAACCCTACTGACACAGTTTTACCATTGGTTGAAGCATAACTTGTTGCTAAGCTTTGCTTCTCCCATTGGCCCCCTTTATGTTCTGGAGAGGGGGTGTTTCTACGACTTATTTTTCTCGAGCGCGTTACTGCGTTCCTTTAGAGAAGGTTGCTTCCTTCCAATTTGAGCCGTCAGATAGACGGACGTGTGTGCACGTGTCAGGCCTTTGCCCGCACCCAGAAAGCAACTAAGAGTAAGTACGATTCGATCACTTGATTTATCTGGCATGCTATCATTTTTGAATTTCAGTTTATCCCTTTTTTTATTTTATTTTTGTGTCTCCTTTGATTCACTTAAAATTTCCCTTTCTTATGATGATGTGAATTCGATCCATGAACCCAAGTCCCTTCACCTTTGTTTACGTTAGTTTAGCGAAGCCTCTGTGTTTATTTGTCATCCCTACCTTTCATGTAATCGGTTTTATTTTTACTCAAATCTCTCAGGTCTGAAATATATGCTATTTTTCTGCGAGGCTTTCTAGCGCTCTGTATTACGTCACAAATTGATGTGCACTCTTTCGAGGCATCTTTCATTTGATTGTCGTATCAGAGTTTTTTTTTGGGGGGGGTCAAGGTATCATTGGAGTAACGGAGCCATGTCTCATTTCGCCTCCAAGTTGATCCTTCCCTCTGTTTTAGGAAAAGTGTGTGAGCGATGGTCTTTGTGTTAGTCACTGTCCATTCGCCATGCCTTAATTCCTTTGTTTCTTCGTATGTCGTTATATTTAGACATTACTACCTCTATGTAAGCCTATATTTTCCTACAAAGCATATTTCTTAGCTGATTGATTTTTCCTTTCATTTCCTGTCCCGGTAATGTCAATTAATTTAATGTAATGCTCATTTCCTTTATTTCTATGTGTTAATTTTGTGTTGCTTCCCCTGGCTTCATTATATTACGTAACTCCGTGTCATCCCCCCACCCCCGTTTCCTACATACGCACTCCTCCAATCCCCACCACTTTCACCCCCCTACGCCATGATTTCACAACATCATGGGCGTCTTAGTTCTGTTTTTGGCGCAGGGATTCTAGTCCAGGTCATCCTCGTAAGTAGAGGTGTTCTCTTATTCGACTCGTCCGTACTCTCTATCTTTTTTTTTTTGTATTTTAAATTTTGGTTATCGAGTCGCGCTTACGGTTTAGTTGCACATTGATTGTAAGTACATTTTAATTAATCTTGTTTCATCTTTGTTAGTGCTTAAGTTCATTTATACACTTTTCTCTTGATATTGTTTTTGTGTACCCCTTTCTTAGGTACCATCTTTAATTTTAATTTTATTTTGTTTGTTATTAAGTGATTTTAATACCTCTTCAAGTTTACCTTTCATTTTGTGTTTAAATTAATCCTTACTCTTATGCGCACCTGTTTTAGTTTACTTTAAAAACATTAGTAAGTAGTTCACTTTGGTTTCGTCCTCTTTCATTTGTAATTTTAAGTTCCCTCATCTCTCTTTCGATTTCGTCGGTCTTGGCTTCGTACTGTAACGCAGTCACGACCTACACGCTTCTGGGTTCTTCGATCAATTAGATAAATTTAATTCCGCTTTTGATTTGTTCTAAACAATTCATTCGTTTCCTTTTTGGAAAGTATCTTTCTTTCGATCCGGAATCTTGGGCCCAGCACGCATCGAAAGAGACATCCTTTCCCCGCCCCTTAGCGATCCTGTTTAAGTTGTTGTTTTCGCTTCCACTTTATTCCTCATGCCTCTGCTATTTTGTTTAACGTAAAAGCGCAAGCGGTGCACTTCCCTGGACAAAGTTCAATCTCAATGCTAAACTGCTGAATATATAAAGACCAACGTGTCACACGTTCGCTTGCCATCGACGTCTTAAACAAGAATGTTAGTGCCTTGTGATCAGTTATGACAACAATGGCGTAGCCATAAATTATTCGTTTCCATTGTTGTAGCGCATGAAGGATGGCCAACAGCTCTAGTTCCGTTACAGTATAATTGCGCTCGTGCTTACGCAATTTTCGGCTGACGAATGCCAAATATGTTATATGTTGCAGGTTAGCTGGATCTTCTTGGTAGTGCATGGCACCTGTACCAATTAGTGAAGCATCCGCTTGGATTATAAATTTGTGCTTGAAGTCTGGATATCCTAACTTAATGCAGTTTTCCAGTAGCTGTTTTGTTGCTTGGAACGCCTTCTCACACTCCGCATTCCACAACCATTTATTATTCTTTTTTAGCATTTCCTGCATTGGAGCTACAGTCTCCATGTAACCTGGACAGTTTTCTTTAAAGAATCCCGTTACGCCTAAGAAAGCCCGAATGTGCTTGACTCTCGTTGGTGTAGGGAAATTCTTTATCGCTTCGATCTTAGCTGGGTTTGGCTTCACTCCCTCCTTGTCAATGACGTGACCCAAATATAAGATCTCGCTCTTGAAGAAATGCGATTTGTTCAGGTTTACTTTGAAATTTGATGCATTAAGGTTGCCTAATACTTTATCTAAATTTTCCATGTGAATTTCAATGTTGTCGGATGCCAGCAGAATGTCATTAATGTAGCGCACCTTCATCTCCTTAACTTCCTCGGTTAGATTCCGATCCAGGGCTCGGATTAAAGCACAGCCCGCTGTTTTGACTCCGAAAGGCATTCGGACGAAGCAGAACGTTTGGTTATCGGATAAGAAGCCAGTTAGAAGCTGTGACCTCTCATCTAATTCAAGATGGTGGAAACTGGACGTCAAATCAACTGATGAATAAATGCTCTTGTTCTTAAAGCCTTTTAGTACGTCTCTGATAATTGGCGCTCTGTCATACTCAGGAAAAATGAGTCTCATGTTGAGATTTCTGGCATCTAAACAAAGTCTAATAGATCCATTTGGTTTCGTGACTGCCAAAATCGCATTTAGATAAGGTGTAGGTGTCTTCCTTATCACTCCAGCTTGTAACATCTCATCTATAATGACCTTGACTTGACCACGATATTTTTCCGGAATTGGGTACAATCTACTTTTGAAAGGTGACCAATCCACGACTTGCATTAAATATTTGGAATTTAATATTTTCCCAGGTACTGTATCGAATACTGCTTTGTTCTTCCTTAAAATCTCTTCCAATTGTCTTCTAAGTTCACCCCCAAGTTGAATGTCATTGAGCCGCTCCTGTAGTAACTCTTCAAATTGTGCATCACTGTCATCTCCTTCTGTTAATAAAGACCATATCTCCTGGGATTCACTCTCCTCATCTAGTTCCACAACAGCTCCTTCTATGATGTTATCTTCTGTCTTTCGTATCTCCTCTTCCGTCTCTTCCGATATTGCTTCCAATGCCCAAGAATTTACATCTCTTCCGGTAGTGATTTCATCCATATGCAATCCCACGTTCTTCAGTTGATCATACTCTCTAAAACTGACTGTGTTCTTGTGCAAATCTATCACTGCTTGATAGTCACAAATGAAATTTGCACCAAGAATCTATATATTTAAAACAGTAAGGTGATTTTTGTTATCACGAGATAGAGAGAACGACAGAACCAATTTACTTCGTAGAGCACTCTAACGAAAGCTCTTGGCCTGTAGATTTGCAGAGTGTCTCTAAAATAAACAAATATAATACGGTATATTTTTAAATAAATATAGAAAATAGCAGAATTCTTGGCCCTCGCGCATGCGCACAATCCGCCTGGGCTCATGACAAAATGGCGGTGAGAAGTCCATTAAAATGTAAGTTATTTAATAAGCTTCCATGTAATTGAAAACATACATTAACCAAGTTCTGACAATACAATATAATAACAGTATGAACATATACGAATGTATATTGATTTTATTGATAATGAATTGGATTATTTTCTTCAGATAGCGGCTTTTGAAGATAGTGAATGGTTGCGTCTGCATGTAAATGTGAGTGCGCGAGTAGCTATTTGGTTAAGGCGATTGACTGTGGATCCAAGGATCGCAGGTTCGATCCCGACTCTCGCCAGTATTTTTTTTTTTTTTTTTTTTTTGCCACTGAAATATTGTTTTATCAAGGAGTATTAGTAAGGTTTTATGTCAGTTAAAGATACATAACACATTTTCTCAACACGTTTTATTTCCGTTTTACCATTGCATTACAGCATGTCCTCAATACGTAGTAGGTAATCTGTGCTCAATACGTCGTTCGAATATCTGCAATCAGTTCCAGTAACTGACAACAGATGGCAGTACCTCGCCAATATAGTTCCAGTAACTGAGAGCAGATTGCGTCGATATATTTAAAACACAAGGCATGGCCTTGATGGCGAGTTTTCGCGTGATAGTTAAATATTGTTTTATCAAGGATTATTAGTAACGTTTTATGTCAGTTAAAGATTCCTACATTCCCTCTCAATAAGTTTTATTTCCGTTTTACCATTGCATTACAGCATGTGGTCAAAAGAGCTAATATCTGCCATCAATTGCAGTAACTGACAAAAGATGGCAGTACCTCGCCCATATAGTTTCAGTAACTAACAACAGATGGCAGCACCATTGCATCGATATATTTAAAACACAAAACATGGCGCGTTTTCAAGTGATGGAGAGTTATAGAGGGGAATTTTTAAGAAGGGAAACGTTGAAGAACATTAACTGACAGTTGAGTGTGTAGGCTATGTTGTTTATGTACTTTAATATTGCAATTTCTTCCCAATGCTTCGGTGGTCAAGTTGGTAGCATCCTAGACTAAAAGTTATAAATTATGCATCGTCAATATACTCTTAAATTATTAGTGAAAAGGTAGTTTTCCAGGCCCTGGCGCGTGTCCACAATTGCTTTCGCCATGAGAGACACTTGGCAAACATAATTCGTTTGAAGGGCTCCGACATCGTTGTCACTCAGCCCCATGTACTTTGGTGTGTAAGTGTAAAATTTTCTCTGATAACCCGTATTATTGTGATAGCTGCATTACTTTGTGTATTTGTAATTAAGGTGGGAAATGGCAAGGTGACGGCCGAGGCCTTAAGTTAGGAACCATCCCGGTATTTGCCTTGAGTGGAAGTGGGAAACCACGGAAAACCACATCTAAGATTGTCGAGGTGGGAATCAAACCTTCCTCTTCTTAGTTATACCTCTAGAGACTGAATGTGCCCCGTTTTTGCCCTCAGACCAGAATTAAATTTCTTGGCAGAGCAGGAAATGTAACCCGGGTCTCCGAGGCGATAGCCAAGAATGGGTGGGCTTCCATGTGTTAATACGATTTTTGACATGCACGGGACATAGAATTCTAAAACAGCCTCCATTAGGGTGACTGCCGAAGTGAGTATTGAGTATATGCCTAAGCTCATTCCAGTAGTTGGCGAAGTTATTGTATGTTCCCCTGCAAAATGTACTGCCATAAACTATAACAGGTGATGGAAATAGCTTATTTAGAGCAGTTTTGTACTGTTTATATCAAAATGAAGAATGTCATTCTGCGCTGCGTTTTCAAGCTATTGCCAAACATTTCGCTGGCAGGAACAATTATAAGGAATTTATTGTAAGCGATCAGTCTCATCGCATTCTCCTCACCAACCAACTGAGTATGAGAGTCTCTGGACGGTCATGTTGAACTTCATTGTATAAGACAGTTGTTTAATGATTATTTGTTTAGAGTACTGAATCTAACTACGCAGTTGATTTCGGCAATGGAAGTAATTTTTGCCATTTAATATTTAGCGGCTCCGATATTGCAGGTCACTATAGTGTTATCGAATAATACGAAGCCACATTTAAAATCCAATATAAATAGGCCATTTCAGAAACAATTCCAGATGTTATGCAGTACAGTGAAAGGTCTTTGACGATCAAATGTAAACATTGTTCTACATTGTATTTCTCTTGCGTAAAATCTACGCGCGGTTACTTTGGCCTTTACTGTTGTGATGGTAAAATTGATCTGCTGAAATATAAAATATTTGCCAAGCTGCAACAATGCAATGATATTAATTTTAAAGTCTGTCTGTCTGTCTGTCTGTTAGGTAGTCAGCCCGAAGGCTGGTTGGATCCTCAAAAAGTACCGCCGTTACGTTATGTGAGTAGATACCCACAAAAACCCAAGGCAGCGCTATTTTGAGGCGTTCTAGGCAAGAAGAGGAGTGAGGTAGTTTGCCATTGCTTTCCTCACTGAGTCAGAACAATAGTCCTAACCCTATGAGTTGAACCTTTCACAGCATTCACAGGCACTGACTGTGCCCCGAATGCCATTACTAAGCACCACCCATACCTCAGTAGCTTCCATATAATCGCAGCCATGAGTGAGACTGAGACATCGGTGAAAAGCCACCTTTTACTCTAGCCTGTGCCAACTGACGAATGCAAAAGTACTGTATTCATCAAGAGATGGGGAACATTGAACTTATATCCAGTAGTTCAAACACATACATCAGCGTTAACATATTGGCGAACAGGTGTGCGAGTGTAAACTTTTCTCTGATAACCTGTGTTAATGTGATGGCTGTGTTGATGTGTGCATTTGTAATTAATGTGGGGAATGGGGAGTTAACGACCGAGGCTTTAAGTTAGGAACTATCCCGGTATTTGCCTGGAGTGGAAGTGGGAAACCACGGAAAACCAAATCCAAGATTGTTGAGATGGGAATCAAACTTTGCTCTTCTTAGTTTTGCCTCACGAGTGCGCCCCGTTCCAGTCCTCAGACCAGAATTAAATTTCTTGGCAGAGCGGGGATCGAACCTGGAATCCGGGGCAATAGCTCAGAATGTAGCCTTAAGAATGGGCTTCCCTGTGTTAATACGATCTTTGACAAGCACTGAACATATAATTCTAAAACTCCCTCCATTACTGTGGTTGGCGAAGTGAGTCTATGCTCATTCCAGTAGTGGCGAAGTGATTCTATGCTCCCTTGCATAATTTACTGTCATGGAAATACAAAGTATTGTACCTTCAACAGGTGATGGAAATTCATTATTTACAGC
This sequence comes from Meconema thalassinum, assembly GCA_946902985.2. NCBI lineage: Eukaryota > Metazoa > Arthropoda > Insecta > Orthoptera > Tettigoniidae > Meconema > Meconema thalassinum. Next base: position 355,678,310 of record OX336394.1, on the reverse strand, counting down.
AATTTCATTCTGTTTATTTCAAAATGAAGATCGTCATCCTGAGTTGCGTTTGCAAGCAAATTGCAAAAATTGCAAGGATTTTATTATTGGCGATCAATCTCATCGCATTATCATCAGCAACCAACTTGAGAATGGAAGTATTCATTGTATATGTGAATATTATTGTTTATTGATTATTTGTTTAGAGTGCATAACAATGGGTCTAACCACGCAGTTGATTTTGGCAATGGAAGTAAGTTATTATTTGCCATTTAATATTTGGCGGCTACGTTGATGCAGGCCACTATAGTTTTATATAAAATGACGTTAATTTGGGCAGAAATGCTGCTATAAATAAACCCATTTGACGAAATAGAACATTAGCCGTAAAAAAGTGGGAAATCGGAGAAAAATACGAAGCCACTTTTAAAATCCAATATAAATATGGCATTTCAGAAACAATTCCAGATACTATGCCGTTACAGTTTAGGGTCCTTGACGAACAAATGTAAACATTGTTCTGCACTGTATTTCTCTTGCGAGAAATCTACACTTGGTTACTTTGACCTTTGCTGTTGTAATGGTAAAATTAATCTGAATAAATATAAAATATTTGACAGGCTTTAACAATTATTTTTCACTGGAGATGATATCTCAAGGAATTCCAGAGGGACTAATCGGCAGTACAATGCTATGTCCTTCGTTTCATGGCGCAGCGGTCAAGCTGTATGCCTCTCACCAAGGTGGATCGGGTTCGATTCCCGGTCAATGCATGTGAGATTTTTGATGTGAAAGGCCATGTCCTGTGGTTCGGATTCCACGTTAAACGGAGGTCCCGTGGCTTATGATCGCGAGATTAACGGTCACGTTAAACTGCAAGCTTCCTTCCTTCCTTCGTTACATTTGGTGCCAATGTTACTGTGCCACACGCACACGGTCCACATTGTTTTAAAATGTATGGAATTGCACATCATCGCATTTCATCGTTATATTCCAAAAATATAAGCGATGGTTTGCGGCCAGTTGTATTAGACTCATCAGAGTTCTTGAATCCCTTGGAACTAAACGACTGGCCGCCACATACTCCAAACGCTTGGCCCGTTATGCTGCTTAGAAATCTGAACGGTTCCCAAGGACTCCTAAATGCAACCATATTGCTTGGATTTGGAAATAATAGGTGCAGTTAAAATTAGGCAGAGATGTCTAATCCTTCGACTTGATTTAACACCATCCGATAAAACACTATCATTTTCTTTTAAGAGGCAATATTTTCCAATTCATTTGGCATACTTTATCACAATCAATAAAGCTCAAGGGGAAACTAGGGAACGTATAGGCCTCAATTTGCCCCAACAATTTTTCAGTCATGGCCAGCAGTATTTTGCAATGTTGAGAGTGCAATCTTTTGACGCCCTCATAGTTTCAATAGAGTCAAAAAATAATCGTACAAAGAATGTACAGTAGGCCTATATAAGAAAATTCTTCAGTAAATATTTTTCTATTGACCGTCATGTTTTGACGGGTTTCAACTAGTTATATTGAAATTCATCTTTGCCATGATAATGAATGTTTGCCCAAAAGTGTGTTCCAATATGTTCAGCTCTAAGTATGCCTGACGTTTACAAGTGACGGTGCGTTCAGGAATAACACCCCTCACTTTGAGTTGTGGTACGGGAATCACAGGAATATTCTGACTCCGTCCCAACTCTCGAACCAAGGCCTCCGATACCAGACTGATCTGCGACCCCGTATCCAATAAACATCTTATATTAATTCCACCAATCCTCGCGTAAATAATGGGTAACTGCCTAATTTCATCGTTCCGTGGTTTCACCGTCTCCTCCAGGCAATCTTCTGGCAAAGCAATCCATTCTTGTATGTTCGTTACTATCCATCCATCTTCAACTTCCGACTGTTGCGTTTGTAGACTGTCTCCTTTATCCAAATTTAGTTTTTTTTTTTTAGCTCCGCTGCGACTCCCATCATCATTTTGTCGCCCACGCCCCTGACATTCCTCTTGTGTCAGTAGACTTCCAGCTTCCTCAGTATGTGTGTCTGGATTCTTCATGTTCCCAATGGCTTTTTCCCATCGTCCTTGCTCTCCACCTTGACTAGCGTGTAATTCCTCTAGGTAATTTTGTGATTGAGCGTGCCTATCATCCCAGTCATTTCGATAATTTCGTGCCTCTCCTTGATTTTGATCTCTCCTTCCTTTCCATCTTTGATTCCCATTGTAATCACCGTATCTTCCATAAGGCCCCTCATTTCTTTGATTTTCACGCCATTGTTGATACCCTCTCTGTTGATATCTATTGTTGCCTTGATATGACCTATTGTTATAGTTATTCTCGTTACGCTGGTACGGTCTGTTTTCTACCTCTTCCTGGTTTCGCCTAGGTGTGGATGTGCTTGTATTTTTACACTGCGTTTTAGTGTTCGCCTGTTTTGGTTTTATGACCTCTGTCGTATTTACTAACTCCAGTTGTCTTCCTCCTCTATAATGATTATGAGATGTAGTCTCATCTATCTGGCGTAATATCTGTTCTGCATGTAAGGCCGTACTAACGTTCGCTGCGACTAGTACTTGTTGCACGTTGACTGGTAATTGCCGCGCTATAGTCATCACCAGATCCGCTTCATTTAAAGGGTAATCAAGGTCGCGAAATTTTAGCATTTACATGTTAAAGAAATCTGAGTATTTCGTTTGCTGGGTAGTTTGGTATTTCCTAGAGTAAAGCTCCATTCTTAAACTCTGTTGCAATGCCGGAGACCAGTATTTGCGCAGAAACGCGATTTTAAAATCTGCCATAGTTCCAAATGTATATTTGAAGCTTAAAAACCATGTAAGGACATTTCCTGATAAAAATCTCTCCATCATCCTTAACCTACGTGCTTCAGGTACCCCAGTATCATTGTAATGATCTTCAATTTCTTTAATAAAGGCTTTAGGTGTCACCCCTGAATTCTCCGTGTACTTCTGCGGTTTATAATCGTTCGAGCGAATTACTTGGATAAGTTGTGTGGGCTGATGACCGTCCTGTGGCGTGGAACTCCTTTCGATATTCTTGCGAAACCCCTCCGTGTTTGTCGTTAATGGGCTCTCTGTCTGAGTTTGACTTCCTGCTGTGCTCGTCCCCTCCGGGCTATTTGAGTCATCCTGCTTATCTTTCATGGTTCACGTTTTAAATATCGAGGATTGTTCTATCGACCTCAGTTCAGCTTTAATGATCCTGTCAGTTTGTTCTTTAAGTTTACTCTTAATTTCTTGTTCTAATGCTTGAATACGAGTATGATTTTCGCCTACTGTCTTAAGGATGGTTGATCTTTCCTCTTTAGAATCGATATTCATTTTTCGCCAATCTTTTCTTATTTGCTCCTTAATTGTGCTTACTTTCTCCTCAATCTGGCTTTTAGTGTCATCCTGATTGCTTTCTATCTGGCTCAGCCTTTCGTCGATGGTATTCTTTAATTGATCCTGACCCGCTTCTAGGCTTTTCCATTGCTCCGCTGATTTTATTTCGAGACGGTCCATATCTTTAATTATGCCGGATATATTTTCATCTACCGCTGATAATTGTTGCTGAATGACCTTGCCGCTTTTTTCCATTTCCTTAAATCGTCCTTCCGTCTTATCCTGAGCTATCTTGACCTCGCTCGTACTCATAGTGCATGCTAGTTCAATTTGCTCTAATTTACCTAACACCGTTTCATCCAGAATGCTAAGTTTTTGATCAAATATAATTTCCATTTTCTTAATCTGATCTAATTGTTTTTCATTGTTTTTACTAACATCTAGGGCCAGCAATACCATCTGTTGATTAATGTGATCCTTCATCTCTGCGGTTAACGAAGCTAATTGGTTCGTGTTTTTAACATTCTGCGCCTCTAACTGTGAATTGATAGTGTCATTGATTTCACTTTTTAATAATATAGCTTGTTCCGCCTATTATTCATTTTGTTCAATTCTACTGTTGTTTAATTGTGTCCGCAATGATTCACTCTGCTCAGACAATTTGTTTATAGACTCACTTTGTTCTAACATACTATTGTTTATTTGTTCAGATAATTTCGCATTTAATGCTTCGCTCTGTTCTGATAGCTTAGTGTTTAGTGATTCACTCTGTTCAGATAGTTTAGTGTTTAATGATTCACTTTGTTCTAACATACTATTGTTTATTTGTTCAGATAATTTCGCGTTTAATGATTCGCTCTGTTCTGATAGTTTAGTGTTTAAGGATTCACTCTGTTCCGCCAATTTGGTGTCCAACAATTCCTGTGTCCTACTAGCAGCATTTTCAATGATTTCTTCAATCTGTTCTACTGTTGCCATGTTATACACTGTATATGAGACATTAGGGAAATTGCATAAAGCAATGCCCCCTGACACACACATACAATCCCTATGCACATTTAATTTCTTTACCCTACTCAGTTCATTTATATTTTACATTTAATCCCACTAGTCGATTGCATCTCTGAGTGGTTCTAATTTTACTCAATTTAATTTAAACCCAAACACATATTTAGTCATTAAAATGTTATCCTGATCTGATATTACACTGACTAATTAACAAAGTATTAATTGTCATTTAAGGCTACCAGCCTCCTAACATTTTCATTAGTTTGACTTTCTAAACAAATCAATTTTAACTTTAATCATTGGGCGCCCGATATCACGTATATTACTTTTACTTTAATTCGATAGACAAAAACGTGAACCGTATTTTACATAGCAAACTCCTGATTTTAATTTATATTTCGCACAGTTGGCGGTATCCTCTTCGCCTCAATTACTTTTAATAAAATATCACTTTCCGGTGATTAAAATACTGTCATATATGCCACCACTTCTGGCATGTCAGTTTTACTCAAATACGCCAACTAAATGTGTTCCAGCAGCGAACCAGCAACAAAAATACGCCTTCATTGTTGCGTCAGTTTGTAAACCCAACTACGCTTACATTGACATGTGCAATTTCTTTGCCGCTACACCACAGTGAACCGCCCCACGCTTGGCCGCGCCAGTTTACCTCCTATGAACCCTTCAGTATCGCAGTGTTTATATGCAAGAATCTTGATCAAGGGGTCGCGCTCAGTTCATAGTGTGATGTTTACGTTCGCCAAACAACATGCTCTACTGAGGGAAGGGTCATAGGATTAAAACTATAATTAAGAAAGGAAGCGACAAGACGTAAAATAATAACATAATTTTATGACTATTAGTGCAAAAAAATGAATATAGACAACAACAATAATAATATTTCTCCCTGAATCTTCCCATGACAGAAATATCTATCATCGTTGAGGGGTCAGACAGATCTCCTCCTCATAAAAAGTGGATCCAAGTTCCACTAATTTGCATTGGGATTTTATGTACGCGTAATGACTAACTACGAGGAATGAGTACTTGGATGACTGTTCGTTTACAGCGGGTAACAGCCACGATGCTTACGAACAATCATCTCGTATATCAACGTTTACGGATATAGGACACAACACTAATAAAAACCCTTAAATTTAATGCTGACACACAATCTAAAATCTAATATTTACAGGAATCTCCCTCGAGACCCTCCTTCAGTGCGATGACGCATCTGACAAATGAGCTGCCAACACGGCCAATTGCTCAATACACAAACAAGGAAAAGACAGCATCGCACGTGACTGCACGGGTCACTAATACGGAACATAAACATGGAATGGAACCAACAACAACAAAAGCCTCACCGTCTGAGATTACCTTACATGAACAAAAATGCACGTTAAGCTAACGCTTCGGAGATTATAGTGATTCGTAGGCAACTCCCATTTATTTAAACAATTTTTATCATTGATCAGTTCTTATTCTGGATTTCAAGTATTATTACGGAGCCAACAGGCACTCCACTAATGACCTCGATGCAATCTTTTCAGCCCGCCTTGTGAAAACAGCTTCCCCCCTTCCTCAACTCTTGTCATCATCCAGCTCCAGTGTGTAAGAATAACTTGACCAACTGTCCCGTTATCTCGTAGAATCAACAGCAACAAATCTCAACCACATAAACATATGGTAAGACATTAATCGATATAGCCACATATGGCCTCGCAAGGTAACGATATGGACTCGGCACCAAGCTGACAGAAATCAGTCTACGCTGAAATTCCCGCTTGTAATGACCAATAAAATACACACACACACACTGCTCGGAATGACATAACACATTTCACACAGGTCGGTTGAATCAGATGCTCGCAATCTATTTAAGAATATCAAAACCTACGAGAGAGCTGACTGCTCTTCGCCACAACTCATATTGCTCCAACGGCAATAAACTCACTGAATCTGATCAATAATAAACATTACAAAGATTAATTTACCCTCCAATCTACTGTATGATTATACTAATTCAGTCCTACTTCTGAAACACAACATATCTCCGAGAGACGTTTCTTAACCGCATTACGTAAACATATGCAAACACGGTTGTCCACATAGCCACGTTAGTTAAAACAAACAAACAAGAACTTACGACTATGAAAAATTGTGCGAGCTGTTTCCATGCAAAAGGTGTGTCAGACCAAAACTAAATACACTACGTTAATCAACACAAGCAAGATATTTACAAAAAAAATATGTCCCATATACCATAAGTTAACTTGCCAGATAATAAGAATATTATTCAGTACTCATCCTCGGCCAGTCACCCGTCAGCGAACATCTGCAGCCATCTCCCTACTTAATGCTGCTTAGCTCATCTCAAACATCTCGACGGAGTGTTGACAGTTCCAAACTTCTTCCAGGGTAAGCGATGTCATCTCTCGTGCTGATGCAAAAAGTTATAGATTATTACACACTCGATATCTCTCTACTAAATTCACCGTTTTAGGTACTTATTTCTCCAGAACAGTCTGTTGGCGAATTGTCGATGATACTGTCCCTACAAAATAGTACTGTGACTATCTATCACACTGAATTTACAACACATTTGTATTAATAAAAATCTGTGTCCTCATGACACGCAAAGTACAAGTGCCTACGTCCTCAGACGCGCAAAATATAATAATAACCTGTGTCTTCCGACACACAAAATGTAATAATAACCTGTGTCTCCCGACACACACAATGTAGTAATAATGTCTTGGCTCTTCACGCCACTTATAAATGAACTGGCCCTAGGTATCGATAGAGGGGGAAATTATATAAAAATTTCTCAAAATAATCGTGGTACAGGAATGAAACAAATATCACTGAACTCGTAACTGTGCCTGTGAAGCATGAAATATGTATGTGGGGCTTGCCCTTTTTCACTAGGCCTTCCATACTTCGTGTACGATTTATGGTAAATAAATAATAATAATAATAATAATTGCGCAGGTCAAGAATATGCTCATTAATTTTAGAATCGATCGTAGAGAAGTTGTCTAGCCGATCTCCCGCGTTAATGCTAGCTATCGCGTGCCCAAGCTAGACTTGGCGCGTTCGTAAGCATTCATCTCCCATTGGTTCCACTTTTTCGTTAACTTCGCGGTTTGTATCAGACCTCGGCCTCGTAGGAGTGTCCAGTAGTACCATCAGCCACTCACGTTACTGCATTATATTTTTTTTAGGCGCGAATAGTACAATGAACATGCCATAAGCGTGTCTCACCACGCGTCCCTTCTATTTTGAGGTAGCCACCACCTGTCCTTCTGAAACATTGCTAGACTCTTTCTTTTCACAATCCTTAAGTATTTAGCCTTTTGTCAAACTGCTGCAGGTATTTCCCCACTGTCTCCAACAAATGCTTGAAGTTTCCTCATCTTCGTCTGGCTATTTCATGACGCTGGTGGAAATATTAATTAATTGTAGAAATAAAACATCGAATCATTTATCCATCAGAGGATAAAGGGTTCAATACCCATATCCAAATATGGGTATATCTACCATACGTATCAAACAAAATCATCCTTACGATGAACCCGTATGTCGACAAAAAAGAAAAAAAAAGATTAGTTAAAATGTGCTCTCAAACTAAATTCACCTAACGTGTACTTCCCGACGTGAAATAGATTTGAAAGCCTTGTAGACGAAACGCAATACACCTCAGATAAAAAATTACCCTCTTCGTTGTGTTAGGTCCCCATACACAGGAAGACCTCTTTCATAAATTATAAAGGCTTGTTGTTGTTGTTTGAGTCTTCAGTCTTTTGACTGATTTGATGCAGCACTCCATGCCTCCCTGTCCTGAGCTAATCGTTTCATCTCTACATAGCTCCGACACCCTACATCGGAGGCAATCTGTTTAACATATTCTAACCTTGGTCTACCCCTACAGTTTTTGTCCTCGACCCTTCCTTCCATAACTAAGCTTGCTATTCCTGGGTGTCTTAGTATGTGTCCTACCAACCTATCTCTTCTCTTCATTAGCAGTCGCCAGAAACATCTCTCCTCTCCCACTCGTCTTAATACCTCTTTGTTTGTAACCCTATCTACCCATCTGATCTTCATCATTCTCCTGTAACACCACATTTCAAATGCTTCAATTCTCCTCTTTTCTGCTGCACCAATAGTCCAAGTTTCACTTCCATAGAGCGCCACGCTCCAGACAAAGGCTTTCAAAAATGACTTCCTAATACCTAAATCTATATTCGATGTCAGCAGATTCCTTTTTTGTAGAAATGCTTTCTTTGCCTGAGCCAACCTACTTTTAATATCCTCTTTGCTTCGTCCATCACTGGTTATTCTGCTTCCTAAGTAACAGAAGTCTCCTACTTCCTTCAGCTTTTCACCTGCCAATTTGATCTCCATAGAGGTTTCTGATTTATTTCGGCTGCATTCCAGTACTTTTGTTTTATATTTATTTATTTTCATCATGAATTCTTTCCGTAAGACGGAGTCCATACCATTCAAAAACTCATTCAAATCCTCAGGCTTGTCGGCCAAGATGACGATGTCATCAGCAAATCTCAGAGTTGAAATTATTTCTCCTTGAATCTTCACAACCACCTTAAATTTTTCTCTAATTTCCTTCATTGCTTGTTCAATGTAAAGATTGAAAAGTATGGGTGATAAGTTGCAGCCTTGCCTTACACCTTTCTGAATACCAGCTTCTCTCTCATGTCCTTCAACTCGAATGACTGCTGACTGGTTTCTGTACAGATTGTATATCACCCTCCTATCCCTGTACTTTATTCCAATTGATTTCAAAATGTCAAACAATTTAGTCCAATCATCGTTATCAAAAGCCTTTTCTAAGTCTACAAAAGCCATGAACGTTCTCTTATCTTTCCTTATTCTACCTTCTAAAATCAGCCTAAGACTTAGTACAGCTTCCCTTGTTCCTACATTTCTCCTGAAACCAAACTGGTCTTCACCCAACTCCGTTTCTATCTGGCTTTCAATCCTCTTGTAAATTATTCTAGACAGGATCTTTGAAGCATGAGTAATCAAGCTGATTGTACGGTAATCTTCACATCTGTCAGCTCCCACTTTCTTTGGTATAGGGATGATTACATTCTTCTTGAAATCAGGGGGTACCTCACCTGTCTCATAAATCCTACACACCAAGTGAAATAACCTGATCAGACCTTCATCTCCTATGCAGCGTAGCAACTCAATCGGTATATCATCTATGCCTGATGCTTTGTTCCTGCTTAAGTCTTCCAAAGCTCTATCAAATTCTGATCTCAATATTAAATCTCCTTTCGCATCATCATCAATTTCCTCCTCCCTTTCCATTACATGATTCTCAATCTCCTTTCCCTTATACAAACTCTCTATGTAAGCTTTCCATCTCTCAACCTTTTCTTCCCTATCTGTTAGAGGCTTTCCATTTGTGTCCTTAATATTACAGCACTTAGTCTTCTTTTCCCCAAATGTATTCTTAATCCTTCGATAAGCTGTGTCTACTTTTCCTAATTTCAGACAATTTTCTATACCTGCGCATTTCTCTTTCAACCATTCTTCTTTCGCTTCCTTGCACTTCTTGTTAACCTCATTTCTCAGACGTCTGTATTCTGCTTTCCCCTTTTCATCTCTTAGATTCTTGTGTTTCCGCCTTTCATCCATCAATTCTAGTATATCCTGAGTGATCCACGGTTTTCTACCTATTCTTTCTTTCCTACCAATGTTTTCTTCTGCGGATTTTGTTATTTCATTCTTCAAAAGTGCCCATTCGTCTGCAATTGAAGTTTGTTTAGGGTTTTTCATTAGTCCTTCCTTTATACTCTTCTTGAATCTTTCGTTTACATCCTTCTCTTTCAGTCTGTCTATTGCCCACCTTTTTGGCTTTTGACTTTTCTTCAGTTTCTTCAACTTTAATCTGCATTTCATTACAACCAGATTGTGATCAGAGTTTATGTCAGCACCAGGATATGTTTTACAATCCAAAATCTGGTTTCGAAACCTCTGCTTGACCATAATGAAGTCGATTTGGTAACGCCCTGTATCTCCTGGTCTCATCCATGTGTATATTCTTCTATTGTGGTTATTGAATAAGGTGTTAGCTATGACCAATTCATGCTCGGTGCAGAATTCTACCAGCCTGCTTCCTCGATCATTCCTTTCACCTAATCCGAAATCTCCTACTATCTTCCCTTCTCTCCCTTTTCCTACCACAGCATTCCAATCTCCCATTACTATAACATTTTCATCACCCTTGATATACCTCAGAATTTCGTCTATTTCTTCGTAGACCTTTTCAACATCCTCATCATCAGCTTGACTGGTAGGCTTGTGGTGCATGGAAATTCAGGTTCTTTAGCCTCAAATGGCCCAAATTCCTAAAAGCCGCAAAAAATGCTGATTCAATTAAGGAATTTTTGAAAATAATGTTGCTGTTTGTAGATATAATAGACTTTCTGTACTATATGTCGCACGTGAAATTGCATGAAATATCTAGGTTACCCCTTGACCCCCTTAATTGCATTGACGAATTATACAGTCTACGTTGGTTCCGTGATAACCTTATAGCCATTTGCAAACTTTCACAGAAATGTAATAAATGGAGTAGCCTAATAATAATATCGTATGGCCTCGGGTGCCGGTTGCAAGCTTCGTAATTTGTCACCCAGAGGGTAGCTTGCTTGTCGAAATTTCGTTGTTCCTTGAATCACTATGAAAGTCATGTAGGGTAGATATCTAAGCTCCTTGAACACTATAGCGCTTTCTTGTAGATAAATGAGGAACCTTGTGTTGGCGGAAACTCCTGAGGTTAATTTTGCCATTATGAACACGGCCTACTGAATTCAAATGGGTTCTTTGACATGCCAACATCATATGACATGCGAGTTGTATTTTTGCCGCCTTTCAAAAATCACGTACAGGCCGGACGTTTGTTTTAGACGATTGTCCTTGACCTTGAAGCCTGCGGGTGAGCCTGTACACAGTCACTCTCTCACCCTATCACTTCACAAATGTCACCACCGATCTAATGTAATGGAATTCCAGACTTGAGCAGGCAGTACAGTCCACGTCGAAGTATTGTGTGACACGGAAGTACACGTTACGTAGTTACGAACAGAACGTAATTATATTTGCCAGTGACTATACTTCAGCAATAGTGTGAAACAGCTTTATCAATCATCGGAGCGCTTGGGGCAGCTGATAACAACACAGGTACTGTAGTAACTCGCCTCCAGGCTTCCATTAAGATTTTTCACTCGTCTAAAACAAACGTCCGGCCTGTACCACGGCCAGGAGCGAACCTGCAATCTTGGGGTTAGTAGACCGACACGCTATTGACGTCAGAATAGTTGGATGGCGCAGCCACGCGGTAGAATGTTGAAGCTGTAACATTGTGACTGGTGAGGTTTATTTTCATGGTGAAGCATTGATGTCATGATGGAAACAGAAAGGAATTTGTCAAATTCGAGGAGGTACTGCTCTGTATACGGTTGCAAATCGTATAAAATGGGTACGAAATCTCTTCACTACTTTCCTGTACAAAAAGTTCAGAGAGAAAGATGGGCTTCGGCGCAGTCAATTGGAAAACGTCTTACACGTTACATGACAGGCAGTCTGCATTTTTGTGGAGACGACTTCTTTCCACAGCGTAAGCACCGGTACTGTTGATTATTGATAGTTATTGTCTCTAATTTGTATTCACAAGGATTTAGCTACATCAAAAATACTGGTAAACTTGTAGCCTAATACTTCTGTGCCGTACATAGAATCGAATGTAATCCGCTCTTCGTAAAGTTATTTTCGGTGTTCTTCCGATTGGCAATAGTCGAATGGTTAGAAAACTTAAAAAAAATGCTGTTCCTAGCCTTAATTTGCCAGAGAATTTATATTCTTGCCTTTGAACAGCAAGTATGTAGTTCAATACTTGTAATATTGAAGTATGATTTGGCTTAAGTAGTGTTTTTGTCTATGATCTCCTTACTGTTGAATTTAGTTAATTAATGTGTAAAATCTTAGTTTTAAGCACCGGTTTGGTGACCCATCATCCCAGGCAGGCCGGTAACACCTATACTACTCAGGCAGATTGGTCACTTAGCCGTAATTTAGAAGTTATAGTGATGTTAAGTATACAAATGCGGTAATGTAGCAGGAGACCTGATCGGCCTAGGCTATTCTAACTTTAATTAGTTCCCATTTCAGGGTTTTTCAGTTTTGAATGCGAATAGTTGGTTTGAAAGTTGTACAACAGTAAGGAGAGTATGTTTTGTATAGGTTTTAATTGGTATTATGGTTTATGTCGAGCTGAGGTGTGAATTTGATTTGGCTTAAAGTGTAGTTTTTGATCTGTTCCGTTTGCTTATGACAAGTTCAAATGGAGACTCCAGCTTTGTTAAATATCTGTATTTTAAATATTTAATTAAATATATTGATAAAGAGGATGCCTCCATTTTAATTTGCCTGTGGCAAGAGATTAATAAATTTCAATTCTTGCCTTTGAACAGTAAGTATATAGGCCAATATTAGCAATATTGAAGTATGATTTGAGCATCCCAAATAACGCTTCTTTGAACCCAAAACATTCATGCAAATTCAGGGTTGCTGGATTCAATTTATTATCAGGGAATCGTCGTTTGTGTTATGTGAGATATATATATTGTGAAATTAATAAAAACATCGATACCGCTAGGCTCCCAAGTACAGGCTTCATATAGGCCTATGTAACAGCAGACAGTAAATTAACTATCTACAGGTGGGTAATATTTTTAACTGGTAGTAATTGAGCAGTGCATTCTATCAATGAAAGAAAATATGTAGTATTTTGCCATCATAAATTAGAAGCCATAACAAACGCACACCCTATCACTGTCTTGCTTACTTCTCGTCACTATCTCGCCGCCATATTGCAAACAGCTGACCGTAAGCTCCTCCCCCGTTTCGGACGTCAATCCACTCACCCACCGTGGCAAGGTATAAATGGAGTGGCATTGCTTCTTACAGAAATAGATGGAAAGTTGGATGCCACCCCTTGAGATAATGTTGTCATGGTTACCGATTTCCATTCCTTCATTAGGCTAGTTTGTTAAATTAAATTAAATTAGTTTTCTGGGAACATTTCAGATACTGTTGGATTTAGGCCTTATAATGTAGTTTTCGAGGCCCCCAAGTTTTGTTTCTGGCACCGAGGGGCTTTGTCTCCTCGTTGTACGCCTTAATATAATACTAATAATATAATATAGGGATAGGAATATAACAGACCTGCCGTACCACACCCGCAGGTGTGAAAAAATTCTAGTGTCCCCCTTGACACCCTTAAGCGCATTGTACGTATTGATGAATTTTACAGCTTAATTTGGTTCCGTGATAACCTTCTAGCCGTTTGCTAACTTTCACACCAATGTAATTAATGGAATTGCATTGCGTCTTACAGCAATAGATGGACCTCTGAGAATCTGTTGCCATGGTTACCGGCTTGTATTCGTTCATAAGTTTATTAAATGAAATTAGTTTTCTGGGAATATCTCAAAAATGGTTGGTTTTAGGGCCTTAAAATGTGGATTTCGGGGCCCTTTAGGGCCTCCGAGTTTTGTCTCTCACATTGAGGGGCTGAAAATGATCTTTGTCTCGTCCTTCTACTCCTATTTCAGCATGTATTTTAAGGGTGTAGGCCCTCTTTTATGAGAGGTACGGAGAAAGGTTACATCAATGATTAGTGTCGTGCCTCTGATGGATATCTGTACCAAATTTTACGTTGATACACCCAGCCGTTCTCGAGTTATAAGGGAACAAAGTTGTCCACAGACAAACAAACAAACAAACAAACAAACAAACAAACAAACAAACAGACAGACAGACCAAAAAATTATTTTCGCGCGCATCCATAATAAAACAGTCTGAAACGCGTAAATAACTCAAATTTCCGTAGAAATTGCGAAGAAAAAACAAATTTAATTTTTATGTATGTAGAGATATACTGCACCGCTCGGTGTTGACCGTGTTTTATTGCACAAATTTAGGTTTTACTCGCTAACCGTTGGAGATACACGAAAAGTGATAACCTTTTGGATAGAAAATTAAATGTTAAATCTGGTGTATGCATCAAAAAATTTCTATTTCTTATCGTTCTCGTTTTATTTGAAATGGAAATATGAAATTTTGAAACCAAAGGGTGTAGTGACGTCACATATGTGGGTTTTACTCACTAACCGTTGGAGATACACGAAAAGTGATGAGGACCTTTCGGATTGGAAATTAAATTTTCAAGCTCATTTGTGCCATCAAAAGTTTGCTATTTCTTCGCGTTCTCTTTTTATTTGATATGGAAATATGAAATTTTGAAACCAAAGGGTGTAGTGACGTCACTAAAATAGTCGCCATTTTTTAAAAGTGCAAGATATCGAAATTAAAAGTATCCTATATGTAAACATGGTAAATCAGCCACATCCATGCATAATTTCATTTAAATCGGACCAGTGGTTCTTGCGTTATTGAGTAACACATAAACAGACAGACAGACAGAAAGAAAGACACACACCATCTCATTTTTAGCCTACTTTTTGCAAAAAATGAAAGTAGACTTATGAGATCAACACAGGGCGAAAAAAATGTGTCTGTCTGTGTGTGTGTGAGTCTGTGTGTGTGTCTGTGTGTGTGTGTGTCTGTGTGTGTGTGAGTGTGTGTACTCTGAATGTCTGTCCCCCCCTATCAATTCGAACACGGTGAATGCGAATTGAACGAAATTTGGTACAAAGGTAGCACTAGCAAAGGACACCTTAGTGTCATGTTTTATATCGCCGCCATCTTGACGGAAACGTAATGGCGGCCACACAAATGTTCAAAGCTTAAATCAAATTACGACTAACCTAAACATCCGATCTCTACCATATTTTGCAACAACATACCTTTATGGGGGGAGCATCCTTTGACCAAACCAATAGGCCAGCAGCGTAATAGTTTGCGGATGGCGGCCATCTTTGTGTGAAAATCGATTCCCCCTATTAATTCGAACACGGTGCAACCGAATGGAACGAAATTTGGTACAGAGGTAGTACTAACAAAAGGCACCTTAGTGTCATGTTTTATAACGCCGCCATCTTGACGGAAACGTAATGGCTACCACACAAATGTTCAAAGCTTAAATCAAATTACGACTAACCTAATCATCCGATCTCTACCAAATTTTGCAACAGCATACCTTTATGGGGGGAGCATCCTTTGACCAAACTAATAGGTCATCAGCGTAATAGTTTGCGGATGGCGGCCATCTTTGTGTGAAAATCAATTCCCCCTATTAATTCAAACACGGTGAAACCGAATAGAAAGAAATTTGGTACAGAGGTAGCACTAGCAAAGGGCATCTCAGTGTCATGTTTTATATCGCCGCCATATTGACACAAACGTAATGGCGGCCACACAAATGTTCAAAGCTTAAGTTAAATTACGACTAACATAACCATCCGATCTCTACCAAACTTTGCAACAACATTTCTTTATGGAGGGAGCATCCTTTGACCAATCTACTAGGTTATTAGCCTAATAGTTTGCGGATGGCGGCCATATTTATGTCAAAATTGATTCCCCCTATTAATTCGAATACTGTGGAACCGAATGAACGAAATTTGGTACAGAGGTAGCACTAGCAAAGGGCACCTCAGTGTCATGTTTTATATCGCCGCCATCTTGACAGAAACGTAATGGCGGCCACACAAATGTTCAAAGCTTAAGTTAAATTACGACTAACATAACCATCCGATCTCTACCAAACTTTGCAACAACATTCCTTTATGGAGGGAGCATCCTTTGACCAATCTAATAGGTTATTAGCCAAATAGTTTGCGGGTGGCGGCCATCTTTATGTCAAAATCGATTCCCCCTATTAATTCAAACACGGTAAAACCGAATGGAACGAAATTTAGTACAAAGGTAGCACCAGCAAAGGGCACCTCAGTGTCATGTTTTATATCGCCGCCATCTTGACAGAAACGTAATGGCGGCCACACAAATGTTCAAAGCTTAAAACAAATAACGACTAACCTAATCATCCGATTTCTACCAAAATTTGCAACAACATACCTCCATGGGGGAAGCATCCTTTGACCAAACCAATAGGTCATCAGCCTAATAGTTTGCGGATGGCGGCCATCTTTGTGTGAAAATCGATTCCCCCTATTAATTCGAACACGGTGAAAGCGAATGGAACTACATTTGGTACAGAGGTAGTACTAGCAAAGGACACCTCAGTGTCATGTTTTATATCTCCGCCATCTTGATGGAAACGTAATGGCGGCCACACAAATGTTCAAAGCTTAAATCAAATTACGACTAACCTAATCATCCGATCTCTACCAAATTTTGCAACAACATACCATTATAGAGGAAGCTTCCTTTGACCAAATTAATAGGTCATTAGGCTAATAGTTTGTGGATGGCAGCCATCTTTGTGTCAAAATCGATTCCCACTATTAATTCAAACACGGTAAAACCGAATGGAACGAAATTTGGTACAAAGGTAGCACCAGCAAAGGGCACCTCAGTGTCATGTTTTATATCGCCGCCATCTTGACAGAAACGTAATGGCGGCCACACAAATGTTCAAAGCTTAAAACAAATAACGACTAACCTAATCATCCGATTTCTACCAAAATTTGCAACAATATACCTCTATGGGGGAGCATCCTTTGACCAAACGAATAGGTCATCAGCCTAATAGTTTGCGGATGGCGGCCATCTTTGTGTGAATATCGATTCCCCCTATTAATTCCAACACGGTGAAACTGAATGGAACTACATTTGGTACAGAGGTAGTACTAGCAAAGGACACTTCAGTGTCATGTTTTATATCGCCGCCATCTTGATGGAAACGTAATGGCGGCCACACAAATGTTCAAAGCTTAAATCAAATTACGACTAACCTAATCATCCGATCTCTACCAAATTTTGCAACAACATACCATTATAGAGGAAGCTTCCTTTGACGAAATTAATAGGTCATTAGCCTAATAGTTTGGGGATGGCAGCCATCTTTGTGTCAAAATCGATTCCCCCTATTAATTCAAACACGGTAAAACCGAATGGAACGAAATTTAGTACAAAGGTAGCACCAGCAAAGGGCACCTCAGTGTCATGTTTTATATCGCCGCCATCTTGACAGAAACGTAATGGCGGCCACACAAATGTTCAAAGCTTAAAACAAATAACGACTAACCTAATCATCCGATTTCTACCAAAATTTGCAGCAATATACCTCTATGGGGGGCATCCTTTGACCAAACGAATAGGTCATCAGCTTAATAGTTTGCGGATGGCGGCCATCTTTGTGTGAAAATCGATTTCCCCTATTAATTCGAACACGGTGAAACCGAATGGAACTACATTTGGTACAGAGGTAGTACTAGCAAAGGACACCTCAGTGTCATGTTTTATATCGCCGCCATCTTGATGGAAACGTAATGGCGGCCACACAAATGTTCAAAGCTTAAATCAAATAACGACTAACCTAATCATCCGATTTCTACCAAACTTTGCAACAGCATACATTTATGGGGGGAGCATCCTTTGACCAAACTGATAGGTCATCAGCCTAATAGTTTGCGGATGGCTGCCATCGTTGTGTAAAAATCGATTCCCCCTATTAATTCAAACACGCTGAAACCGAATTGAACGAAATTTGGTACACAGGTAGCACTAGCAAAGGGCACCTCAGTGTCATGTGTTATATCGCCGCCATCTTGATGGAAACGGAATGACGGCCACCCAAATGTTAAAAGCTTAAATCAAATTACGACCAAACTAATCATCTGATCTCTACTAAATTTTGCAAACAACATGTATTTATGTGGTAAGCATCTTTTGACCAAACAGCAAGGTCATCAGCCCAATAGATTGCAGATAGCGGCCATGTATGTGTGCAAATCCATTCCCCGTATCAATTCAAACACGGTGAAACCGAATTGAATGAAATTTTTACAGAGGTAGCCCTAGCAAAGGGCACCTCATATTCATGTTTAATATCTCTACAGCATGATGTATTTCAACAAGCTACTTCAACCAACATTCAATTATACTCCTTGAAAAGGACAAAGAGTTATAACAATACCCATGCATTTAGGAGAAAGTAGGCTATATGTTCTTTACTGAACATCTTGTTATATATTAGTATGATTTTTTCTCTCACTCCTACTGTTAATTTTTAGAAACTCTCAAATTTCCATATTTGACTCAAGATATCGCCGTGGAGCAATATACCTCTCACATCTGATTCCTGCATTACGTTAAAATACTATTATTAGTTCAATGGACAATAGCTGACAACCTATCTACTTTAATAGCTTTTCTTGTATTAGGTTTTGTTTTTTGGGCTGATACTGTGCCTGTATGCACTCTTTTGTATATAATTTTTCCACTATTATTACTATTATTGTATTATTAATGTCTTTTTGTTGCTATCATTGTTAGACTATTATTAATTATATTGTGAATGTAAGTGAAATGTTTTATCTTTATAAGCCCTAATCTTATTGTATGTAGGGCGCTACTGTACAGGAGCTCTTACGCTCTAAGAGTAGCCGTGGACATAAATCAATCAACCAATCAATCACACAGTATATACAGTAGTTATATTTCAAATTGGATACCAACTTTTATGCATCTCCCAGGGTACTGTAGGCATGCTAATTTTGAAGACAATCAGGCATAATCTGTTGCACTAACATTTTTAAAACTAAAAAATGAAGTTGTGAGAAAATACTAATTTTGTGTAAAACTAACTTTCAGGGCAAAAATCTCTCTTTCGATTTTCGTACCATTTTTGCTTAAAATCTCAGAAGAGTCTCCCCTTAAATACTGTTACGGCTGTGAGTTTGTGTCATCGCTCGCCGCATGAGTCACAACTGCCCCAAGGCTGGGCTGTGCCCTGCCTCGTGTATTGCGTGCGCCTTATGCAATAAGGCTACTAGGACAAAGGGATGGTCCAGAATATTCGTGACTGAGCCAGCAATGAAAACCTCGAGAAGCCGTGAACCCTGGATGGATCTAGAAGCATTTATTGAGTCACCGGCCTGCTATATAAGTGCGACCTGTCAAGCAGTGGTGTTGTTGTGTTTTACGAGCGAGTGCGAGCGCTTATCCTGAGCGACAGAAGTGTGGAGACTTGCGAAACCCCTAGTGAAGCCTATTCTCTTGACAGCGAAGGGAGTGAGGAGCTTACAGGGGACTGCCTGTGTTTTGAGCGAGTGTGCTTACCTAGTGCGAGAGAGGTCATTGTGGTGAGTTTCAAAACAGTGAGTGACAGACCTAGTGTAGCTATTTCCAGCCAGCGTACGGGACCGGACTCATTAGCGAGAGGATTAACTGTGGTCTGTTGACAAGTGAAAGGGGAAGTATTCTCGACGTGAGGAAACTGGAGTAAGGTAATAATTGCTTGTATTTGCTGTTGAGTAGTGTATCTTTCTGGCCACAATAAAGTTAATTATTTCTTTAAGCAGTAATCGGTGTTGTGCTTTCTACCCACCGTAATCCAGTTAACAAAAGTGCCACTAGGGGGGGTGGCACGTAACAATACGAATAGTATTGCTATAAGGTGGTCATGTGAACCTTCACCACTGACATATGACCATGGCAGTGAAGTAGAGAGAGGGAGAGAGAGTGTGTGTGTGCCTTTAATGGTTCGAACAATATCAAATGTGAATAACTGACTGAATGCGTGTAGTGTGGTCAGACGAGTGTAGACATTGCCTGTTTGCAAATGTTGCAAGGCGTCGAGTACACCAACGGTCCAATGTGGCGTTTAACCCGCAGTGTTATCGTACAAATGAAACATGTAGCCTACGTCTCCATCTTACTCAACCTCTTTATTATACGAGAAACAGAGACAAATCTACCAGCATAATCTGTTGTTAATTATGAGTTCTGAGGTTAGACGGTATTTTCTGCCATCATTTTGTGTTCAACATCCTCCCCATCCTGGTTGAGTTCCAGTTGTGCCGGACGGTGGCGAAGTAGGTAGCATGCTGAGCTTCTATGCCCAAGGTCGCGGTTCAACCCGTCCAAAGTCGGCGGATCTTTTAAGAGAATTAACAAGTAGTTCCGTGAAGAACTATACAGCCTATTTTCATATATCCTACTCACGTTAATTGCCACTATCAGCATACAAAATTTCAGTTTAATTGCTGTAACAGATTCGTAGATATTGAGAACCGTCTAAATATTTCAGATGGTCGCCAGGTTGGATTTTTATTTTTGTACTATTACATTAAGATTATTGTGTACGTGTGGTATTCAAACTTCAATCGCATGATTTGAACACAAGAAGTAAAAACGAGATTTTAAAATTACGCACAGCAACCATCTTGTGATTAGGCAAACAATTGAAATAAATTACATGGCAAGGCATTACAATCTGCAAAATCATTTACTGTACCACATTTCACTGCGCTCAGAGAGTTAAATCACGAGAAAAGTCTATTAAATTATTTCAAATTCGCTTGGTCGCCATGTTCGTTTTGTACTTTACAGGTTTATGAAATATACATAGGTAAACTTGTATCAGTACCCTTTATCACCCCGTACACAATTTCAGGGCGATATCGGTAATAGTTTCAGAGATATTGAATGCTAGTTAAATATTTCGCACAGACGCCATGTTGGATTGGTGAGACGTAACAAAATTTGAAGGGCACGGTCGAGGTCGCCGGGAATAGTGCTATGAACTTACCGAGTTTCATTGAAATCGCTCCAGGCGTTTAGATTTTATTAGGGGGACACACACACACACCTCGTACACACACACACACACACGCACACGCACACGGACAAAAGGTGATCTCATAAGCCTATTTTTTTCAAAATTGAAAATAGGCTAAAAATCCCTCAGTATGCCTTCCTTCGGAGGGGAAGTAAAGCCGGCGGTCCCATGTCATCGATTTATGGCATGATAAACAACCTTCCACTAATTACACTGGTGTGAAGCTAAATTATAGATTATATTTGATGAACGCTCTTAGGTTCCAACGTTCGTCGCCAGCAGCCGACTGCGGTGGCATTTAGTAACAAGGTTCAGAACTAGTTGGTCATTGACGGTGGCGTTTGGTAGCAAAAGTTGGAACTCCTTGAGAATCGAATGTCTGCAGTCCTTACTTGAATTAAAATCAGATAACACACACTAATACAGCCATCACAATTAATACCGGTTATCAGACAGATTCTACACACACCCAAAGTACACGGGGCTGCATTACCACGTTGTCGCCGCCCCAAATCTAAGGAACCAACCAAGCGGTCGGCTGACTCTCAGGCAGAAACTGGATGGCTCTCCTGACTCGGCCGTCTCTCCCTTGCAGTATTTCGTCGACTCGGGCTCTCTTCCACATATCTCTGTGCAGGACGTCTTTTTTTTAGGTGGGCAACGTCACTAACTCGCAGTTTCAGATGTTCACCGGCTAGACGCTTAACTTCGAGGTAACACCGCAGTTGCACGAGGTATTCTCCTTTCCACCTTTGCCAGAAATCTTCAGACATTTTCATCTTCATTCGAAATTCTTTCTTTAGATCTTTTCCTCCGACAGGCTCCGGTCCATTTGCAATGGTTGTGGGTTTCTCTCCGTTCAGAAAATGAGAAGGTGTTGGAGCTTCAAGATTGCTCCCGTCTTGCACAATCGGACGGGAATTTAGGGTGGCTTCAATGCTGATCAGACAGCGTTGAGTCACTTTTCATCGACCTGCGATCGACCAAGTATCTTTCTGAGACACTGTTTGGTGGAACCGGTCATCCTACGTTAGCGTACAAATGGCGTAGAGAAACAACTACGTCCCCATCTTACTCAACCTCTTTGTTATGAGTTCTGACGGTGGATATCATTTCCAGCTACCCTTTTGTCCTCAACACGCAGTGTATGGAAGGTGAAGTTCAGGCCAGAGGTGGTTCTGTAATGTTATTTTTAATATTTTCGTACCATGCCTTGGACCAACTCATCTTGATCACCGTAAACATGAACCAAGAAGTTTATTTCAACACTCTCGAAGACCAAGCAATTATCTTTTATTCAATATTTTCATGATAAGTATACTGATAAGGACACTCCCATTTTCCAAGATGTCAACAGGCGTGTTGACAAGGTTGCATGCACAAGTGACTGGTATGACGAACTAGCAGACTCTCTGTCACACCCTGATTGGCCCACTAAGTCACCCGATCTTAATCCCATAGAAAATATACGTGACTATTTGGAATCGTGGGTGAAACTCAGAAATCAGCATGCCCACAATTTGTTGGTTCAGGGACTCGCCGAGTCATGGTGATTAGGGCCTACCTCTTGTAGATCACGGGGGTGTTAACGGTATTAGAGTGATGTCTTTAGGGAGTGACTATTTTCTGGTGAGCTTATTCTGACTCAATTGTGCAGAAGAACACATAAAAGAAGATGGATGATAGTGCGGTGTGTTGTTAGATTTCTCCACATAGGTCAGTGAGTGCATTTGCGTGTCAGTTCCCGCCACAGTTCGTTCTGTCAGCAAGCTTCCCATTTCCGGTTTCTCTGTTGATACATAGCAACTCAAACATTCTAGAACAAAACGGAAGAGCTCTCCCAGTGATGCCAATTCAGGAAGAAAGTCGCTGAATATGGAGATCTTGAAGATCACTTTGAGGATAAAATTTTGAATATCCAATTTACAATAACTTAACAATTTCTAATTAACAACTTTTGTAGGATTATTTCTTGAGTTTCAGTGAAATATATAGGGTGTTAAAATATATTTATTAGTTGTATACGAGTGGGAGATCGATAGAAAATAAAGTTGAGGCCGTTAGATTATTATTATTATTATTATTAATGATTAATATTATTATTTATTGTTATTATTAATTAACATTATTATTATTAATTATTGTTTTTATTACTTTTATTATTGTTGTTATTATTATTATTATTATTATTATTAAGATTATTATTATTTTATTTTAAATCTTAGAATCAGTTCTAGTTCGGGCCCATCCGATATTTGGTGCCACTAGCCACATAGGTAACGAAAAGAGTAATTTTGAAAGTAATCAATATAGGCCTATGATCTAGTTTGCTATTCAATGTTAACAAGAGTACGATGAAATGCGTTGCCAGCTTAAGCTTATGAAAAAATCAATACAACGAAGCATAAAACCATCCTTTTTTAAAGTGTTATCTGTGAACAGAAGAACGACAGTAAGCGTTGTGATGTTATTAATGTCAAAATAAATCCCAAACCAAACCCCGTGGCACTACAGCCCATGAAGGGCCTAGGCCTACCAAGCGACCGCTGCCAAGCCATTTGGCCTGCAGATTATGGGGTGACGCGTGGTCAGCGCGCCGGGTTCCATCGGCCGTTTACAGGACATGTGTGATTACTGTGTGAATTAATTGTATAGTTAATAAAATCGAGTCGTTAATCTTGGCTTTCTGGACCAAGGTATATTCCTACCCCCTCCCCTGGATCAGACAACTTCGATATTGTCCTCCCGAGGCTGGGTGCACCCCGTAAACCTATCAATATTATGCATTACGGTTATAAATAAATATTAAATAAATGCAAGTAAGACGGATGGATTGGTTTCGTGGTCACGTCAGTACAGGGTATTACGTTCCGCCGGTAATACCACGTAATCTGTTATGAGGCGTGCATAATGCCTTGATAGAAACTCGAGTCACGCGGCGTGGGAGAAGTAGGTCTCGAGCACACCAGGTTGGTCTTGGCAGACACATCAATGTTTCGCCGTCTTCCTCGTGTTTACATCGCGCTTACCTAGTAAAATGTGTATTACATCAGTCATAGAGAACTTTCCCTGTTGCCATCTCTCAATGAATGCAGAATTGTTGCATTTGTTTGTTGGCACAGTCTAGAGCGAAGAGTTGCAATTCACCGATGACTCAGTCTCATTTATGGTTGCGATTATATGAATGCTACTGAGATATGGGTGGTGATGAACAGGGCTAAAATTTACACTGTATGTAAATAGGAAGTAGATTTTAGTTTTACGTAGCCGTTAATTTCAAGATCATAAACCACGGGACCTCCTTTTTACGTGGAATCCGAACCACAGGTCATGGAAATTTCACTTTGAAAATCTCACATGCATTGACCGGGAATGGAACCCAGTGTGCTAAAATGAGTCAAAATATGTACATAGGTCTATATAGGGTGTTTCTTAATTCCCATTACAGACTTTCAGGGCGTGTCGTAGGGACCAAGATGGTTAAGTTTAGCACATGAACTTGTGTCCGGAAATGTACCATCTTCCCGCTACCCGCAAAGAAACACTACAACACACGTTCAAATCTCCCGCATTTTCAGCGCCACTAATAAGAATACGTACGCCATTGAACGATCGCCTAATGTCCCATATCCCCTACAGGTTTGTTGACATTCCATACGTTTTTCCATGAAATCTCAGGGGTGGCACGTACTTGGTATTCCTTGAAGAAGTACTGCATGAGTTCTTAGACGATGTGCCACTACATGTGCGTCAAAACGTGTGGTTTTAGCACGATAGCGCACCACCTCATTTTTCACTTGCGGTCCGAGATCATCTGCACCACAGATTTGGACAACAGTGGATAAGTCGTGGTGGCCGCTATTGCTTGGCCTGCACGTTCACCCGACTTGACACCGCTAGACTGCTACCTGTGGAATCACATGAAAACCTTGATTTATGAGTATCCTGTGGAATCCGAGGAAGACCTACTTGCAAGGGTTATGGCTGCGGCAGATGTTGGAGGACCAGGGATAGGTGATCGTGTGTACCATGTCTGTGTTGACGTCGGTGGTCATCACATCGAGCCCCGCCGCTAATTAGATATGGACGACAAGCAGCAGTAGTATCAGCAGGAGATATATCTGATTCTAGTTTTACATTACACATTTCCTCAAAACTTGGATTACTTGAAAACTTGCACTTCTCAAGGTCCAGGTCACTGTCACTGAAAATGACAACTCTATAGGCTAAGTTTTTAGCCTAATTTTCACATTTTGCAAAAATGAGGAAAAAGTAGACTTATGAGATCGATCCGGGAAATTGTGTGTCTGTCTGTCTGGCTGGCTGGCTGTGTGTGTGTCCTCCCCCTATCAACTCCTAAACGGCTGCAGCAATCAAAACCAAATTTAGTATGAGTAAAGATGTGCACCGGAATATATCACGTCCATATTTGAAAATGATGTCCGTGCTACCAACTGCTGAAAAAACGCACTAGAAATTTGAGCTCCATGTTGGATATCTCGCAAGGTATGCATGGGAGCTATTCCAAAATTCGTACACATGCAGATAATACTATTTCAGTTTAATTTTCAGGAGACCAACAATGACAGTGTTGCCAAAATAATTTTAAGCCTTCTGATAAGTCCAATGTTTAAATGCATATAACTTCTACACTATCAATTGTATTTCAACCAAATTTTGTATGTAATATCTGTACATAAACAGATATGATTGAGCGTATTCTTAAGAGCCACCAGGGCTGCCAACTGTTAATAATTGCTCTGTCTATTTTCTTATCCAAATACCAATATATCAGTAAGTATGCAAGCCAACAGCTTTAAACTATGCACACGTACATTCTGACATTTTAGATTAATTTTGAGTAACTTATTATATACGTCAGTTCTACCAACATGATTATAAGCCTGCTGATAGTACCAATTTTTAAATACATGTAACTTCTATACTATCAGTTGGATTACAACCAAATTTCGTATGTGCTATGTGTACCATCACAGAATATCTGTAAGTATTGTTAAGAGCAATCAGGGCTGCCAACTGTTAATAAATGCTGTCTATATTTTTTTTTACCCTAATATCAATATATCAGAAAGTATGCAAGCCAACAGCTCTATACTTTGCACACGTATAGCACCTGACATTCTAGATTAATTTGGAGTAATTAATACAAGGCAGTGCTGCCAACATGATTCTATGCCTGCTGATATGTCCAATTTTAAAATACATGTAACTCCAATACTAACAAATGGATTTCATCCAAAATAGGCACAACAAGATATCATAATATTTCAGATTATTTCTGACTAGCACACGCATGGTATTGTTGGCAACATGCTTTTACGCGTGCTGATAGATCCAGTGTCTAACTGCATGTAACGTCCATTGGACTTCAACCTAATTTTGTATTCTGTACCTTAAGAGATGGAACTAGGAATATATTCAGTCACCAGGGCTGCCAACTGTAGTGCTCCATTAGGCTAAATTATACCAGGTATATTTTGAACTAATTTGATATTTCGATATTACCAACTTAATTTTGTCATTATTCTAGATAGGTTCATATACTGTAGAATAATCATTGGCATGAAAAGTAGGCTGTGTAGTTCTTCACGGAACTTCTTGTTATTCCTAAGAACACCTCTTCATTTGTTACTCTATCTACCCATCTGATCTTCATCATTCTCCTGTAACACCACATTTCAAATGCTTCTATTCTTCTCTTTTCTGCTGCACTGACAGGCCAAGCTTCACTTCCATAAAGCGCCACGCCCCAGACAAACGCTTTTAAAATTGACTTTCTAATGCCTAAATCTATATTCAGTGTCAACAGATTTCTTTTCTGTAGAAATGATTTCGTTGTTTGAGCCAGCCTACTATTTATACCCTCTTTGCTTCGTCCATCACTGGTTGTTTTGCTTCCTAAGTATCAGTACTCTCCTACTTCCTTTAGCTTTTCACCTGCCAATTTGACAACAATAGTGGTTTCTGATTCGTTTCTGCAGCATTCTGTTACTTGTGTTTTACATTTCTCGGTTTTCATCATAATTAATAGCGGCTTCGGTGGCGTAGTCGGTAGCATGCTGAACTGCTGTGCCCAAGATAGCGGGTTCAAACCCGGCCGAAGTCGTCGGATTTTTTAAGAGCGTTAAAAATCCTTCAGTATGCCTTCCTTCGGAGGGAAAGTAAAGCCGGCGGTCCCATGTCATAGATTTATGGCATGTAAAAGATCCTTTCACAGACTAAACTTGTGTAAAGCAAAATTTGTTAGGTTAGATTTCGTCAGAACGCTCTATCAAAGTTCCAACGTTCATCACTAGGTATCATTGATATCTGGTGGCGAAAGTTGGAACTACTTGAAATTGAACGGAACTTGTAGCTCTCCCTTTAGGGTGTCCGCTGGAAGCAGCTACAGACTCAGGCGAGCCGAACATGTCCTCGGACACTCCCGGCACTAAAAGCCATACGATAGATAGAGATCATAATTAATGCTTTCTTCGGCTTTTCCCAATTAATTGGGGTCAACGGAGCCAACCAGGCTCATTTTGGTTTTGGCCGGGGATTTAAGACCGGATGCCCTTCCTGACGCCACGTGATTTTTCAGTTGAAAATCCCACCCCACTGCCACCGGGATTTGAACTCCGGTCGTCCGGGTGAAAGACGAGCAGCCAAGCCACTACGCCATCACGCTCCAATTTCATCCTAATTAATACCACGCTAAAAATAGGAAAACGAACTCCTTCGTTGGGGCGTGAAAGTATTGTGTAATATTAGCGGAGCACTTGATGTGAGATCGTAGAAAGTAAGAATGGAACAGGGTAACGCCCGTCTTGAAGGACGTAGCCATCTCCGGCAAGGCATGGCAAGCTTCCCGTGGGTTTCCCTCACCGGTCACCCACACACTTCCAGGATAACAAGCAAAGAATTCAGGTCACGTAGACACCCATGGCCATTGTCAAGCCGACTTCACCTGTCACTCAAAGTGATCGCTCTGGGTTAAATCAAGAAGGAGTGCATCACAGCTTCGGAAATACCCTGTAGTCATTATTATTATTATCATCATTTCAATCACTCACTTAGGGTCACTTTCAGGCACAAAGTATGAGTTATGCTAGAAAATTTAGGTTATACTTATTCATCTGACAACCTAGCCATGCTGCCTTTATTATTATTAATAGCAACCCGCACCGGCTTCGCCCGGTATCTTACACAGTCTACCCAGCGTAAGCTTAAAAGGCACACGGACGCAATTCAGAAAATCCGAGGTGAACAGCGAAACTCCAAACACATATACTCTTCTCTGAAGTCTTAACTCGACATGACTCGACAATTTGATGCTCGCTGAGGCTGGGGTGATAGGCTCGCTCGCTAGCTCGTAAACTTGCTCTGAAGCAAGTAATTTATATTTCCACTGAATGGAGATTGTTGTAAGAAATGAAAACGAAAGGACACTTATAGTGGGTGAAGTATTAAAGAGAGAGATATGCTGTCGCAGATTTTTTTGTAGAACGTTTCAAGCTGAATAATTCCTACACTCATAGTAGCCTATACAGATATGTTTTACAGTTTATCCAGCGTATGCTTAAAAGGTGCACCGATGCAAGGTTTTTCTTCAACTCGAATCACAGAAATTGTTACTGCTGGTCTCCCTTTGGCCATAAATTAATGTTTTTCTACAGAAACCTTCCTCGAGAAATCCTTTACAGAATGCTGAAAACCGCATCAAAATCCATCCATTGCTTCTCGAGATTACCAGTAACATCCAAGAATCGGGGACTTTGTTTTATACTATGAGGAGATTTCCCTAAATCATGTGGGGATAAATAGGAGTCCTAACTAAATTTACCGCGACACCGGGGATTTTCTTTGAAGCAGCGGCAAACCTTATTTCCGTGCCTGCCCTTCGAAGCAGTTTCTACTGGGTTGCTTCACTGAGGATGCTCTTGGAAAAAATATAACAACAAAGAAGCACTACTTATAAGAATACAATGGATGTAAACGGAATCATAGTTTGGTGAAATTCGGTCAAGTCCAGACAGGCGAGCATTCCTGTCACGCCGGTGTGCTGTCACGTTCAGTGGGCAACTAATTGCCGTTACATGCTGTAGCTCTTACATAACCTTCTCTCTAACTCACTTGCCGGCCGGGGACTAAATTTAATCTGAATAAAAAGCTAGAACCGTGTCGTGTTCGGAAAGACAAATAAACGAAAGTGCTGGTTGTCTGTCGACCATTAGCTGATTGCGACACGTCGCTCGTTTTCTGCATCTTGTTGACAAGCAGTAGTGTCACCAGAATATTCCACCAAGGGGGCACGTGGAGTGGCAAATAATTATTAGGGGAAGAAAAGTTGTTGTTGTTTGAGTCTTCAGTCTTTTGACTGGTTTGATGCAGAACTCCATGCCTCCCTGTCCTGAGCTAATCGCTTCATCTCTACATAGCTACCACACCCTACATCCGAGGCAATCTGTTTACCATATTCTAACCTTGGTCTACCCCTACAGGTCTTGTCCTCAACCCTTCCTTCCATAACTAAGCTTGCTATTCCTGGGTGTCGTAGTATGTGTCATACCAACCTATCTCTTCTCTTCATTAGCAGTCGCCAGAAACATCTCTCCTCTCCCACTCGTCTTAATACCTCTTCGTTTGTAACTCTCTCTGCCCGTCTGATCTTCATCATTCTCCTGTAACACCACACTTCAAATGCTTCAATTCTCCTCTTTTCTGCTGCACCAATAGTCCAAGTTTCACTTCCATAGAAAAGGAAGGAGTTTATATTCTATGGTTTTGAGGATACTGAAACGGTGATAAGGCTGAACCGCGACCTAATATTTCTAGGAGGAAAAAGGTAGATTTATAATTTCATATCTTTCTCCCTTTATGTGCATAAGATGTTGTTGTTGCTTCATTTTAAAGACTTCGGACATCTTAGTCATCAGCCCTGTGTACATGGCTATGAACTACAAACATGATAATTTACAACCTAATTTCTTACTGTTGGGTTGATAAGGAGTTGAATTCATTGTTGCCACTCATGTTTAAAAGTCATCGTGTTTGCCAACATTGAAACTGGCACTTATATAGTAAATTGATAGTTGGCAGCATTTTGCTGATCGTCGTTTAACGGTGAGACGTCATTCTAAATTTGGCAGCCCTCATATCTTTAGCCAGATAACTACATCTAAAGTTGAAGAGTTGTCCTTAAGACACGGTACTGAATTTGAAATTTATCAAGCTCCTTATATAAGCAGCTATTAGTACAGTAGTTATTGTTATTAGTATTAATAAATACTTCTGGTTTCATCATAAATTGTCGACTTGACTTGTGGATTCCACCACCTTATGAAAATCCACAGCCTGCTTCCAGTCTCCGACCGGGTCAGGAATGGAATGAATGAAGCCCCCATCTAGCGGCGAGGATATGAACTGTGCCGGCTGCCGAGGCCTGACGCACTCCTCTGGGGCAATGATTAAATGAATGACAGATGAAATGAAATGATAGTGGAGAGTGTTGCTGGAATGGAATTTTGACAGGGAAAACCGGAGTACCCGGAGAAAAACCTGTCGGCCTCCGTTTTGTCCAGCACAGATCTCACATGGAGTGACCGGGATTTGAACCACGGACCCAGCGGTGAGAGGCCGGCGTGCTGCCGCCTAAGCCACGGAGGCTTCCGGATTCCACCACCTTATATTAACCAATTTTAATCAATTAACAAATTAATTCTAGAGCCTCCGTGGCTCAGGCGGCAGCACGCCGGCTTCTCACCGCTGGGTCCGTGGTTCAAATCCCGGTCACTCCATGTGAGATGTGTGCTGGACAAAACGGAGGCAGACAGGTTTTTCTCCGGGTAGCCTACTCCGGTATTCCCTGTCACAATTTCATTCCAGCAACACTCTCCACTATCATTTCATTTCATCTGTCATTCATTTAATCATTGCCCCAGGGGAGTGCGACAGGCTTCGGCAGCCAGCACATTTCATATCCTCGCCGTTAGATGGGGGCCTCATTCATTCCATTCCCTGACCCGGTCGGTCGACTGGAAGCAGGCTGTGAATTTTTTCAACAAATTAATTCTGTAGTTTACTGTTTAATTAATTAGTAAACAAACACATTAATAAATACATAATAAGTAAATAAACAAGTAAATAAGTAAACAAACAAACAAATAAAAAAATTAATCAATAAACAAACACATTAATAAACAAATAATCAAATAAATAAATAATGAATGTATGTATGGCTACCCCTTATTATTCCCGTTTTTCCAACGGGGTCGGGGATGAGATGAGATGGAAGTCTTTGTGGCGCTGTTTTTTACGGCCGGATGCCCTTCCTGACGCCAACCTCATGAGAGGAGTTAATGAGAGATGAAATGAATGATGGTGAATGAAACTGGGCAAGGATGTGGAAGGAAGCGGCCGTGGCCTGTCAGAAGGTACCGTCCCAGCATTTGCCTGGTGTTGAAAATGGGGGAAACCAAGGAAAACCATTTCAAGGACGGCCGACGGTGGGGCTCGAACCCACGCGTCTACCGAGTCAGCAGAGAGCTTGGCCCCATGACCTAATGCTGCGCTTTAGCCAGCGTAGCCACTACTGTCGGTAAATAAATAATGAATAAATAAACAAATAAATAATAAATAAATTAATGAACAAATACATAAATAAACAATAAATACTTAAATAAATGGACAAGAAATACATAAATAAATACTGGTAAATAAAAAATAAGTAAATATGTAAATAATAAATAAACAACAAATAAATAAGTAAAGAAATAAATAAACAAATAAATTAATAAACAGAAAATTAAATGACAATATATAAATAAATAAACAA
Organism: Meconema thalassinum; assembly: GCA_946902985.2. NCBI lineage: Eukaryota > Metazoa > Arthropoda > Insecta > Orthoptera > Tettigoniidae > Meconema > Meconema thalassinum. The sequence goes on along the minus strand of OX336394.1, from coordinate 355,646,396 downwards.
AAAGTACAAAAATAAGTAAATAAACAAACAAAAAGTAAAAAAACAAAAAATACAACAATAAATAAAAAATAAATTAATGAACAAATAAATACATAAAAAATAATAAATACCATAAATCTATTGTAGCATGATTATACGATGGTTACTAAAGTAAATATCTATGTCGGCAGCATTGTGTGTGCAACAAATTTTGTTCAAAGAATGAGTAATAATTTGCTTTTCAGCGGTTAGAGTAAAAAAATACTCTGACTATTGTAAGCAACCTCTTTGCTACATCCCAAATCCGTATAACCCATGCTGATGAGTCTGAGTCGAGTGGGTGTTGCCTTACAGGTTCCGTCGCAGCCATTAGTGGTAACGTACCTAATTAGTGAATTACGCCGTGGAAGAGCACATTATCCTCGCCAGATCCACGAATAACAGATGAGATTTACGGTCTTGGCGTGACAAACCAGCGTGTTTGAACACAATATAATGTCAGTTCTGTTAGGTAATCTACATGTCTCTGCGCGGGAATCTTTGAATTACATCATGGTTAGAAGGTTTGAATTGTACGTGCATCTCTAGTAAGGAAATGTCGCTGGATTCCCAGACTTTTGAAGTGCGTGCGATACCACCTCGTGTTGTAGCGACTAGCAATCTTGGCTGTCACTCCGTGTTCGTTTCCCGACTCTGGAGGCTGGAATGAGATACAATCAGTTTAGTGAAGCAAAACCGAGAAGAGGTAAGTTCGATACCCATATTAGCTATCCTAGAAGATTCAGGTTTATAACTTAAGGCCACGGATGTCTCCTTCCAAATCCTCCTCTCAGTTATAAATACACACAAACTTCTACAAACTCAGTCTGCCAGCTTCTTTGTGTTGTAACAGTACTAGCAACAGCACTGCGACCGCACTAAGGAACACTAACATGTACATTGTATATTTAAAAGTCAGTGGTCCACCCAACTCAGATCGTTGTTGAAGGGGTTCGCGAATCCAAAAAAAGTTGGGAACTGCTGCTCTAATATATATGACAAGAAGTTCCGTGACGAACTAAAGAGCCTACTTTTCTTAAAATTTAAGATTTATGCCAATCTATATAGACCTATCTAGAATAATGACGAATTAAGTTGGTAATATCGAAATTTCTAATTAGTTCGAAATATACCGGGTATAATGTAGCCAAATAGAGCACTACAGTTGGCTGCCCTGGTGACTGATTATAGCTACTTCCATCTCTTAAGGTACAGAACTCAAAATTTTGTTGAAGTCCAATGGATAGCATGGACGTTACATGCAGTAGTTATACATTGGATCTATCAGCGTGCATAAAATCATGTTGGCAACAATGTAATGCATGTGGTAGTCAGAAATAATCTGAAATATTATGATATCTTGTTGTGCCAATTTTGGATGAAATCCATTTGTTAGTATAGAAGTTACATGTATTTGAAAATTGGACCTATCAGCAGGCTTAGAGTCATGTTGGCAGCACTGACGTATATTAGTTTCTCTAAATTAATCTAGAATGTCAGGTACTAAACATGTCCAAATTTCAAAGCTGTTGGCGTACATACTTTCTGATGTATTAATATTAGGGTAAAAATATAGACAGCCTTTATTAACAGTTTGCAGCCCTGGTTGCTCTTAAGAATAAGCATTCTCATATCTGTTAAGGTACACATATACATACGAAATTTGGTTGAAATCCAATTGATAGTATAGAAGTTACATGTATTTAAAAATTGGTCCTATCAGCAGGCATCATGTTGGTAGCACTGATGTACATAAGTTACTCCAAATTAATCTAGAATGTCAGGTACTATATGTGTGCATATTTTAAAGCTGTCGGTTTGCATACTTTCTGATATATTGATATTGGGATAAGAAAATAGAGAGATAGCCTTTATTAACAGTTGACAGCCCTTGCGGCTTTCAATAATACGCTCAGTCATATCTGTTTATGTACACATAGTACATACGAAATTTGGTTGAAATCCAATTGATAGTGTAGAAGTTATATACATTAAATTTGGACCTATCAGCAGGCTTAGAATCATTTTGGCAACACTGCCATGCATGGCCTCCTAGAAATTAAACTGAAATATTATTATCTATAATTATGTGTGCCTATTTTGGAATAGCTCCCACCCATACCTTCCAAGATATCCAACATGGAGCTCAAATTTCAATTGCATTTTTTCAGCAGTTGGTAGCACTGACATCCTTTTCAAATATGGGCTTGAGATATTCAGGTATAGATGTTTACTCATACCAAATTTGGAATCGACTGCTGAAGCCGTTTAGGATTTGATAGGGGGGGGGGGCGGACACACAACACAGCCAGACAGACAGAAGGACAGACAGACAGAAATTTGCCCGGATCGATTTCATAAGTCTACTTTTTCCTCATTTTTGTAAAATGTGAAAAGTAGGCTAAAAATGTATCTACTTTGTTAAGTTTAGTAATAGAACGCACGATTGAGGGTAAGTAAAAGGAAAGTATTCTCAGGAAAGAGATATGACCAAAAAAAGTACCGTTAATTGAGGTGAGGAATGTGAAGGAGGTGGTCGTGGCCTTAAAATGAGTTAGCAACCATCCCTGCATCTTGAGGCTGAGTGTACCTCGTTATATCTTTCAGACCAAAATTACATTTCTTGGCATAGCCGGGAACCGAACCCAGATATCTGGGCCGATGTCCAAGAATGCTAATCGCTACATCACGAAGGGGTCACAAAATTAGTATTAATTTCAAATGTCCGTAACTCGAAGACTACGCATTATGAACAGAATGTGACCTAGAAGATTAAATATAAAAGTTTTATTGGGACGAATCATTCCAACTTTTGTTTGAATACATATTATCAGACGATACATTTCACAGACTTACTGTATAAAAGATGTCTACCGACAGTAGTGGCTACGCTGGCTAAAGCGCAGCATTAGGTCATGGGACCAAGCTCTCTGCTGACTCGGTAGACGCGTGGGTTCGAGCCCCACCGTCGGCCGTCCTTGAAATGGTTTTCCGTGGTTTCCCCATTTTCAACACCAGGCAAATGCTGGGACGGTACCTTCTGACAGGCCACGGCCGCTTCCTTCCACTTCCTTGCCCAGTTTCATTCACCATCATTCTCATTAACTCCTCTCATAAGGTGTGCGTCAGGAAGGGCATCCGGCCGTAAAAAACATCGCCACAAAGTCTTCCATCGCATCTCATCCCCGACTCCGTTGGAAAAAAACGGGAATAATAAGGGGAAGACATACACTGTATAAAAGATGTCTTCACTAGGATGAAAACCTTAAAAGAGGCAATATTCTAAAATAATTTCTATAGTCTAATCATCGTATTTAAAAGCAATTGCTGAGCTTGTAGCGGTTTAAGAAAGACACCGCCGCCAAACAACTTCTTAATCTCGATGCACAAGTCGTACGCGTTAGCTATGCATGCTAAAATACAGCACAAAGCGTAAACAAATCTTCTATTTAAAGTGACGTTTCGCCAGCCGATAAATCTGTTTGATTATGCGTGATAGCGGCCCGGGACTGAAAGAGGTGAAGCAGTGCCAAAAAGAAGCGCGTTGTTTTCTTATCGATGAGGCAAAACAATGCTTGCCCTGAATACTGTATTCAAATGTGATGGCATCGCCTCAACAAGTATATCGTATGTTCTTGAGCTATGGAGAGTCCATTCAAAAAGTACTCCACAACATAGCCGTGCACGTTATATCAAGCACCACGACTGCAAGGGGGAGCTAGAAGTCCGGAAATCGAAATTTTAAATCTCAACGCTGACACCTACAATCCTGTGCGGATAAACAAAACGTTATCCGCATCCGCCCCGCATCCACACGACTGTTATCCGCATCCGCCCCGCATCCACACGACTGTTATCCGCATCCGCCCCGCATCCACACGACTGTTATCCGCATCCGAACCGCAACCGCACGACTTTTATCCGTATCCACACGTTTGTCATCCAAATCCGCTAACATTACTATTATATTTTTAATTTAGGCCTATTAGAAGAAGTATTAAAGCAACACATTTAGACATTTGTGGAAACATTCGTTCCCCTAGGTTGTGTGAATGGCAAGACAATGTTGACTGAGTTTTGTCCCTCTGAGTAACGGCAAGTGAAACAACGGGTGGCTAATTATAGCACTTACATAGTCATCGGATATACCGACGCAGGCAAGCGCAGTTTTAATGCTGTTTTTATTTTTTGCAAAAGTCAATAGTCTACTAATTGTGAGTATTTCCATGACTGGCTTCTCTCACTTCTTTATTATTCTCAAACGATCCAAGCGAAAGCAAATAGGGAAATAACAAGAAACGTGAAAGATGCAGATCTTAGTAAAAACTAAAATTATTTACATAAAAACTAACCGCAAATTTCCTCTAAACATTATCCGCAGCTTATCCGCTATCCACACGGTCATGCAAACTATAACCGCAAGGCTGGTTTATCCGCAGATATCCGCATCCGCGCAGGACTTTACCTATTGTGTGTACATTTTAACATGGTACCTTATTTCAGCAGCCTACAGCAGGAGTCTCCAAACGTTTTAGCCTAAGGACACACAGACACCTCCACCAAATCCCAAGGGCTTATCAAACTAAGGCGCACGGTTCCAAAATCCGCCTTATCCAGTTTTTAGGAAAATTGAGTTTTTCACTCATCTCCATAGCTCATATGATTTAGCAACTTTATCAGCAAGAAAATAGTTCCTAAACCCGCTAAAATGTAACATGAATTCAGGTGTCGTTTCCAAAACCTGCCTTATTCTAAGACGATGTTTCCAAATTCTGCCTTATCCATATATGTGGCGCTGAAAGTGGAACGTATCTCAAAGAATACTCTATGAAGAAGGCGTCAGCACGATATTTATGAAGTTCTATGTACACTGTGTAAGTGTGTATTTTTTGAAACTGGTGGCAATGCTGTTCCCAATTATTTCGCGCCAGTTTTTTACACGCACACTACTTATTTTCTGGATAAAAATTTCTTAATTTTTAACTTTAAAGAACATAAACAATAAAACAATTTCGATTATAATATCACTTTATGTCGAATGTTATCATTATAAAGTTTTAGTTACGTTTCCAAAATCCACCCTTATTCAACATGACAGTTCCAAAACTCTCATTATCCAGTCTCAATTTGTTAATATCTTCCTTGTAGGCTATATCACGAGTTGTATGCAGATCGCAGGTATATGAGTAAGGGCATAGCCTATATCTCGATACAATAAACATGAATAAATGCATTACATTTACTGAAGTTGAAAAAGAAACGTATTTTTCTTCTCCTGAAAAAATTGCCAAAATGGATAAGGTGGATTTTGGGACCGTGCGCCTCTGAATTACTGTAAATTTGAACTACGCGCAAAGTTTCGTTTCGGGACTGGCCAACGACTGAGATATCTATGGCACAGTTCGGTTGGTTGGTTCTTAAGTTTAGGGGCTGCGACAACGCGGTCATGTAGCCCCGTGTACTTTGGGTGTGTGTAGAATCTGTCTGATAACCGGTGTTAATTGAGATGACTGTATTAGTGTGTGTATCTGTTTTAATTCAAGTAAGCACTGCAGACGATCAATTTTAAAGTAGTTCCTACTTTTGCCGACAAACGCCACCGTCAACGATTACTAGTTCAGAACTTAGCTACCAGACGTCACAGCAGTCGGCTCTTGGCAACGAACATAGTAACCTAAAAGCGTTGTTTACATTGTTAACCTATACAATTTAGCTTCACACGGGTGTAATTTGTGGAAGGTTCTTTAACATGCCATAAATCTATGACATGGGACCGCCGGCTTTACTTACCCTCCGAAGGAAGGCATACTGAGGGATTTTTTAACGCTCTTAAAAACCGACGACTTCGGCCGGGTTTAAACCCGCGATCATGGGCATAGAATCTCAGCATGCTACAAATGGCACAGTTCGTGTGGGGGTAATTTTCAGCGTAGTGATACTTTAAATATATATATATATATATATTTAAAGTCACCATTGCTGGAATTTTATTACTTGGTAAGCTGGTTTATAGTTTCTTGCTTTTACTGTTCTAAACCAGAACATTGATATACGCTACATAAAAGAGCTCACTAGTCTCAGTGGCAGTTCTTAGACTAATAAAATAATATAATTATTCAGAATGTATGATAGGAGGTTGACCAACAGAATTTTCACCATACTTGATGGCAGACCTAAAACCTCTGATAAGTGGCTCAGAGAGGTCAAGAAGGATCTAGAAAACAATGGGTATGAAACGCGAAGTCATCGCTAAGAGAATCAAGTACCGGCAGGAGATCTATAATTTTAAGGGCTTTCATGAAGAAGGCAAGATGAACAGCGGATGGACGGTGGACAGGAAGCAGTCTGCCAGGGAAAGAATACAACGATACTGGGCTGCAAAGGAGACTTCTATGAATATAACAGTTGTTTAACGTGGTCTAAAATGGTCGTAAACGAAGTAAAATATGTATAAATTATGTATAATATGTACATACACACACTCAAGCACACGGGTCTAATTGACCACAATATCATAAACCCATATAACTGGGCGTTGCAGTCTGCATAGCTGGATCGAATAACGTCTCATCACTTCTACCTCGCACGCGCGCAGCACACTACTTCCTCGTTGAAGTTTGCACAGTGTGGCCAGGCCTGTGAGATAAGCGAATGAATAGTGCGTTCCCAACCGAGAAGGGAATGCCTGGCACACAGCTACTGTCAGTTAGTAATTGTAGCCTACAGCTTATCTGAAATTCATTAGTGAATGCAGTTTATGCACAGCACGTCTTCTCGTGATTTCCCAGAACGCTCGCCGAGCGGGCGGCTTTGAACCAATACAAATAAACAAGCTAGCTCAAGGTCTCCTGATACAGTAGTTTTTCTCTTGGCACTTCCATAGCCCTCTGCACTTCCTCCTTATTGGATTGACAAGGTTCTTTAGCACCGTGATAACGACGCACCGAGGGAAGCAGTACCACAAGTAGAGAGAAGTTTCCATATTCTGAGAAAATTCCCGTCTTCCCAAGAAAAAACGAAAAAGAACGTTGTTTCATTTGAAGGGCTTGGACATCCATATAATTTATCCCCATGTAATTGGCGTGTTTGAAATTTTGTCCGATAACGTATGTTATTGTGATGACTTAGGTCGGTTGGTTCCTCAGTTTAGGGGCTACGACAACGTGGTCATGTAACCCCGTGTACTTTCGGTGTGGGTAGAATCTGTCTGATGACCGGTGTTAATTGTGATGGGTGAATTAATGTGTGCTATCTGTTCTTAATTCAAGTAAGGACTGCATACTTTCAATTTTCAAGTAGTTCCTACTTTTGCCACCAAACGCCACCGTCGACGACATCTAGTTGTGAACTTGGTTACTTTATGCTACCACAGTTGGCTCCTGGCGACGAACGTTGGAATCTAAGAGCGTTAGTTAAATCTATCCTATAATTTAGCTTCACACAAGTGTAATTAGTGGAAGGTTCTTTCACATGCCATAAATCTACGACATGGGACCGCCGGCTTTACTTTCCCTCCGAAGGAAAGCATACTGAGCGATTTTTAACGCTCTTAACAAATCCAACGACTTCGGCCGGATTTGAACCCGCGACCTTGGGCATAGATGCTCAGCATGCTACCAACTACGCCACCGAAGCAACCTGCCTCGGTTCACTGCGCGGCGCAGCGGCAACGTTCTCGCCTGCAGTTCCCTGGATTACGGGACCGTATCTTGGCACAGTTAGTTTGCATTTGAGGTTGCTAACGTGCGTGGGAGTAGACCTGGCACAGTTATTCTATTTTGATAGCCAAGAAAAACATTTTACTAAATTACTGTAACAAGATGATGATAATGATGATAATTGTTGTTTTAAGGGGCCTAACATCTAGGTTATCGGCCCCTAATGGCTTGGCTGATCTTGAAGATGATAATGAAATGTAAACTATAACTAAAACTAACTACTAACTTATATACTAGAAGAAGAAATGGAAAACAAAAGGAGAATAAGGCAAATAAAGGACAGGAGGAAAAGAAATGCCCTCAACCCTCGAAGAATGCGGATTGAGGGACTTGGAAGGAAGGAGAGCCATGAATTGCAGATAGGAAAGTGAAAGAGGAGAGGGCCCGCCCCAAAGTCTATGGAAAAAGGGGGAAACAGAACCCAGCTCAGGAATCCCTCGGGGTCGCCAACTTTCGAACTCACCAGCCGTGAGCCCCTGTGGGTGTAGCAATATCTAGGGTGCACCAGAAGTGGTGGGGCTACATACACCCTGCCTCCGTAAGGGCCTTGAGCACAAGGCAGGATGTAAAAGGAAATGAGTAAGAAGGCTGACCCCTCGCCGAAGGAGGGTATCAGAAAAGATGAGACAAGGGCCAATTAAGGCGAGAAAGGAAGAGACTCCCTAGGGCTCGGATACCCTAATACCGTCGGGGTCGGAAGAGAACAAGAGTTGACCAAGTGAGGTCGACAGGAAAGAAGATGGAGAGGAGCCCGGCACAAGTAAGTGGAAGCAATGCCGGACTCAGCTGGGGCCCCGTGGTCGCCAACCCACGTCCCACTAGATGTGAGCCCCTGGGGGGACTGTAACAAGAAGGGACAGGGTTAGGGATGGAAAGGTCAGGGAAATAGTGAAAGAGGAGCCCTTGGAAAGTAGGATTGTGACATCAAGTCTGAGGTGGTATGGACACTTAAAGAGAATGGAAGAGAAGAAGATTCCCAAGAGGATACATGAGATGCAGATGCAGAAGAAACGACCAAGGGGTAGACCAAGAGATAGATGGCTGAAAGGAGTGGATGAATGTGTCAAGAAGAGACGCGAGGACTGGCCCAGAGTTACAGCGGAGAGGTGGTGGGAAGAAAGGACTAAGTGGCTAGGCTTATGTTCCAAACAGACCCAGCCTGGGGCTGGAAACTGTACAAGATGATGATTACTGTACATTCCCTGAAGGAGGCAGCGTTAATCATTAAAGATTCATTTAGATTTAAATTTCTATATCCTCGTATTATGATAGACCTCGGATTTTAGGGCAAATGCCTATTTTGTTCCATTAAAGATGGAAAGTAGGCGATGAGATATCTTTGCGATTCATGAAAAGTTATCAATTCCTATGAAATGTATTAGTGCCGTAAAATACCTATTTGACCGTTGGGACCTATTTTTCATTTTTAGGGCCTAAAAGGCCTAAAAGTGCATTTTCAGTGTATTGCTAGGAAGGTTTCTTTTAAATTGACGGTGTTTTTAAATTCGTAACGCAAATAAGGTTCTGGACTATGGAATTGATTAGAATACGTCAAGGAGAAGCAAGTACTGAATCCAGTCTTTCAACTATACTGCAGTTTATTGCACTCCGTAGGTCACTTTCCAAGAGAATGAAGAGGGTGTTTGCTTGATTCATTGATTGATTGATTGATTTTATTTTCACGGCTACACTTAGTGCTTAGGAGCTCCTTAACAGTAACACCTTAAATACAATGAGATTAGGGCTTATATAAATAAAACATTTCACTTACATTCACAATATAAATATAGGGTGGTGAGATGACAGAAGTGATAGTAGTCAGGAATGCAGACAAGAGTGTACAGAGTGCAAAATCTGTTTCAGTCGGACAAAAGACATAGTCTGACTGTTGACAATTAGGAGAAAATGTTAGTAATATACTGTTCAGCCAACTATGGTAGTGGACATTAACCACAATATGAAAACAAGCTCCATTAAGAGACAGTTAATTTGTTTTGTATTTTGAGTTGCTCCTAGTTACTGAAAAATTGTTTACTCTTTAATTTAGTGAGAAATAAATTGATTTTTGTCGTTACTTATATTTATGCACTAGCAGAAGTACCCATTCTTCGAACGGTCTTCGGTATTAATAACCAGTTGTTACCAATTGATCTACTGTTGCAATGTTTAGGGGCATGGAACCTGTTTGTTGGCAAAGAAAAATGATTAGCTAAAATGTGCTCTCAAACTAAATTTACCTAACGTGTTCTTCCTGGCGTGAAAATAAAATTGAAAACCTCGTAGACGAATCGCAATACACGTCACATACCAACTGACCCTAACCGTTGTGTCAAGTGCCCAACTACAGGAATACCCCTTTTATAAATTATAAGGGCTTGTGGTGCATGAAAATTCAGTTTTCTTTAGCCACCAATGGCCCAAATTCCTAAAATCAGCAATAAACAGTCTGCTATTTCAAATCAGGAATTTTTGAAAATAATGTTGCTGTTTGGAGATATAATAGACCTTCTGTACGACATATCGCGCGTGTAAGTCGTGTGAAAAAAATCTAGGGTACTCTTTGAACCCCTTAAGCGCATTGATGAATTTTACAGTTTTAGTTTTACAGTTTTAGTTTGTTCCGTGATAACCTTATAGCCATTTGCAACTTTTAACAGAAATGTAATAAATGGAGTGGCATTACTTATTCCAGAAATAGATGGAAAGTTGGATGCCACCTCTTGAGATACTTTTGTCATGGTTAGTGGCTTGCATTCCTTCTTTAGTTTATTAAATGAAATTAGTTTTCTGGGAATATCTAAGAAACTGTTGGGTTTAGAGCCTTAAAATATAGTTTTCGGGGACCCTTTACGGCTCTTGAGGGTCCCCGAGTTTTGTTTCTGACACCAAGGGTTTGAAAATGAGTTTGTCTCGTCGTTGTACACCATAATAATGATAATAATTAAAATAATATTAATAATAATATAACAATATAGGGATAGGGATATAATAGGCCTTCCGTACCATATCCGCACGTTTAAATCGCGTTAAAAAATTCTAGAGTACCCCTTGACCCCTTAAGCGCATTATATGTATTGATGAATATTTCAGCTTAATTTGGATCCGTTATAACCTTATTGTCATTTGAAAACCTTCACAGTAATATAATAAATGGAATTGCATTGCGTCTTACAGAAATAGATGGACCTCTGAGATTCTGTTGCCATTGTTACCGGCATGCATTCCTTCATTAATTTATTAAGTGAAATTAGTTTTTTGGGAATATCTCGAAAAATGTTGGTATTAGGGCCTTAAAATGTGGGTTTCGGGGTTCTTTTAGGGCCCCCGAGTTTCGTTTCTCACATTGAGGGGCTGAAAATGAGCTTTGTCTCACCCTTCTACGCTTGTATTTTAAGGGGGTAGGCCCCCTGTTATGAGAGGTACGGAGAAGAGTTACATCAATGATTAGTGTCGTGCCTCTGATGGATATCTGCATCATATTTTACGTTAATCCACCCAGCCGTTTTCGAGTTATAAGGATACAAAAAATTGTCCACAGACAAACAGAAAGACAGACAAAAAATAATTTTGCGTGCATCCGTCACAAAACAGTCTGAAACGGGCAAATATGTCAAATTTCCGTGGAAATGCAGAAAAAACAGACGAACATTCATTTTATATAATAGAGAAGGGATATAATAGACCTTCCGTACCATACCCCCACGTGTAAATCGCGTGAAAAAATTCTAGAGTACCCCTTGACCCCTTAAGCGCATTCAGCTTAATTTGGATCCGTTATAACCTTATAGCCGTTTGCAAACCTTCACAGTAATGTAATAAATGGAATTGCATTGCGTCTTACAGAAATAGATGGACCTCTGAGATTCAGTTGCCATGGTTACCGGCATGCATTCTTTTTAGCCTATTTTCAATTTTGAAAAAATAGGCTTATGAGATCACCTTTTGTCCGTGTGTGTGTGCGTGTGTGTGTGTGTGTGTGTGTGTGATTCGTGTGTGTGTCCCCCCCTAATAAAATCTAAACGGCTGGAGCGATTTCAATGAAACTCGGTATGTTCATAGCACTATTCCCGGCGACCTCGACCGTGCCCTTCAAATTTTGTTACGTCTCACCAATGCAAAATGGCGGATGTGCGAAATATTTCACTAGCATTCAATATCTCCGAAACTATTACCGATATCGCCCTGAAATTGTGTACGGTGATAAAGGGTACTACTAGAAGTTCACCTATGAGACTTTCAAAAACCTGGTGACTACAAAACCAACATGGCGGTCAAGCGAAGTTGAGACTTTTAAATAGACTTTTCTCGCGATTTAACTATCCACACGTAATGAAACTTGGTACAGCAAATGTTTATACACATTGTAATGCACTGGAGTCTAATTTAGTTCAATTGTTTACATAACTTCAAAATGGCGGCTGTGCGAATTATTTCACCGACATTCTTTATCTCCGAAACTATTACAGATATCACCCTGCAATTTAGTACGGTGATAAAGAGTACTGATACAAGTTTACCTATGTATATTTCATAAACCTGTAAAGTAGAAAACGAACATGGCGACCAAGCGAAGTTGAGACTTTTAAATAGACTTTTCTCACGATTTAACCATCCAAACGTAATGAAACTAGGTACAGAAAGTGTTTATACACATAGTAATGCACTGGAGTCTAATTTAGTTCAATTGTTTACATAACCTCAAAATGGCGGCTGTGCGAAATATTTCACTGACATTCTATATCTCCGAAACTATTACAGATATTACCCTGCAATTTTAAACGGTGATAAAGGGTACTGGTACAAGTTTATCTATGTATACTTCATAAACTTGTAAAGTAAAAAACGAACATGGCGACCAAGCGAATTTGAAATATTTTAATAGACTTTTCTCGTGATTTAACTCTCTGAGCGCAGTGAAATGTGGTACAGTAAATGATTTTGCAGATTGTAATGCACTGCCATCTAATTTAAATCAATTGTTTACATAACCTCAATATGGCGGCTGTGCGAAATTTTTAAATTAAGTTTTTATTTCTTGTGTCGTAATCATGCGATCGAAGTGAAAGTTTCAATAATGAACCTAGGCAATAATTGCCCTTGAATGGTACATAATTCTATGGCCTATACATATAACAATCCTAAATGGCGAGCTACCGAAATATTTAGACGGTTCTCAATATCTATGAATCTTTTACAGCAACCAAACTGATTTTTTTTATGTTCATAGAGACTATGAACATATGTTCACCTATAGGACTTTCATTAACCTGGTGAGCACAAATCCAACATGGCGGCGACGCGAAGTATAAATATTTAAATGGACGATTCTCGCGAATTAACTATCCGAGTGCTGTGAAACGTTGCACGTTAAATGCTTATACAAATGTTGATCCACTGGCATCTAATTTATTTCAATTGTTTGCATAATCACAAGATGGCTGCTGTGCGTAATTTTAAAATCTCGTTTTTACTTCTTGTGTTCTAATCATGTGATTGAAGTTTGAATACCACACGTACACAATAATCTTAATGTAATAGTACAAAAATAAAAATCCAACCTGGCGACAATTTGAAATATTTAGACGGTTCTCAATATCTACGAATCTGTTACAGCAATTAAACTGAAATTTTGTATGTTGTTAGAAGAAATTAACATGAGCAGGATATATGAAAATAGGCTGTATAGTTCTTTACGGAACTACTTGTTTATTAAGTGAAATTAGTTTTCTGGGAATATCTCAAAAACTGTTGATTTTAGGGCCTTAAAATGTGTTTCGTTTCTCACATTGAGGGGCTGAAAATTAGCCTTGTTTCACCCTTCTACGCCTATTTCAGCATGTATTTTAACGGGGTAGGGCCCCTTTTATCAGAGGTACGGAGAAGAGTTACATCAATGATTGGTGTCGTGCCTCTGAACGATATCTGTATCAAATTTTACGTGGATCCACTCAGCCGTTCTCGAGTTATAAGGACACAAAAAATTGTCCACAGACAAACAAACAAACAGACAGACAGACAGACAAAAAAAATATTTTTGCGCGCATCCATCATAAAACAGTCTGAAACGCGCAAATATCGCAAATTTCCGTGGAAAAAACTGACAAACTTTCATTTTTTTTATATATAGAGAGAGATTACTGATCACTTATTTTTTAAATTTTTACTACCGAATATTAATAGGTTGCAGCCTATTTTTCCATTGGGACTGTTTTTGGTGCCTATAAATCCGAGGTCATGAGGGGGACGTGGTGAGGTAAAACTCTCCATCAAGCGGTTTAAATAAGAATCTTACTAAGTAGGATACATTTACCACGTCTTGATGGTTGGTTTTGCTTTTTGCATGGGTGAACAGAGCGTGTTAATTTGTTCGTGTTTTAATATACTAATAGCGGATTCGCGAATATTCTAGTTGCAAAGAGTACACATTGCAAAATCTCAATCATGAATAATCAGACTTTATCAATTCAGCTACTGATGCAGTGGTTAGGGTTTTGTCATTCCTCCATAGGTATTGAACCCTTTATCCTCTGTTGGATAAATGATTCTATATTTTATTTCTCCAATTAATAAATATTTCCACCAGCATCATGAAAGTAGCCAGACGGAGATGAGGAAATTTCAAGCATTGGTTGGAGACAGCGGGGACATACCTGAAGCAGATTGACAATAGGTTAAATACTATAGCTGTGAAAGGAAATAGCATAGCGATGTGTCAGAAGGACAGGTGTGGGCCACCTCAAATAGAAGCGACGCGCAGTGAGACATGCTGCTGGTATGTTCATTGTAATATTCGCGCCTAGAAGAAATATGATGCAGTAACGTGAGTGGCTGATGAGCAGGCTAGACACTCCTACGACGCCAAGATCTGCTATAAACCGCCAAATTACAGAAAATGTGAGAACCAATGAGAGAAGAATGCCTATTTAACGCGGCAGGTCTAGCGTGGGCACGCTCGGCTAGCATTCACGCGGGAAATCGCCTAGACAAAATCTCTACGATCGATTCTAGGATTAATGGGCATATTATTGACCTGTGCAATGTTACGAGTTCAGTGATATTTATTTCATTCCTGTACCACATTTATTTCGAGAAATTTTTACATAAATTCCCCCCCATCGAGACCTAGGGCCAGTTCATTTATAAGTGGCATGAAGAGCCAAGACATTGACTTCTATTCCGTTCGTCTGAGGACGTAGACTTATATTTGTGTGTCGTGGACACAGGTTGATTATTACTTCTGTGCGTCTACGGACGTAGTCAGTTATTACTTTGCGTGTCATAAGGACACATAAATTATTGTAAAGTGTTAAATTCAGTGATAGATAGTCACAGTACTATATTTGTAGGGGCAGTATCGTCGATAATTCGCCAGCGAACTGTTACAGGGAAAGTAGTACCTGAACGGCGAATTTAGTAGTCAGATTTCAAGTGTATGATAATATAATTTTTGAATCAGCGCCAGAGATGACATCGACTACTTCAGAAGAAGTTTGGAATTCTCAACACTCCGTCCAGATGGCTGAGATGAGATAAGAACCATTCAGTTGGGAGATGGCAGCGGACGTTCTTTGACGGTGACTACAAGAGATGAGTACAAAATAATATTCTTTATTATTTGATAAATTAACTTATGGTTTATGGGATATATTTTTGTAAATACATTGCTTGTGTGATTAACGTAATATATTTAGTTTTGGTCTGACACACTTTTGTATGGAAGCAGCGCGCACGAATGTTGTTAGTGGAAGGTTCTTGTTTTTGTGTTGTGTTAACTAACGTAGCTATGTGAACGGCCGTGTTTGCATATGTTACTCAATGCGGTTAAAAACGTCTCTCGGAGATCTGTTGTGTTTCAGAAGTAGGACTGAATTAAGGTAATTATACAGTAGATTGGAGGGTAATTAAAATTGTTTAAGATTTATTATTGATCAGATTCAGTGTGACTATTGCCGTTGGAGCAATGTAATTTGTGACGAAGAGTAATCAGCTCTATCGTAGGTTTTAAATATTGTGTTTAATGTTTGCGAGCACCTATTCAGCAGACCTGTGTGAAAAGCGTCATGTCAGTCCCAGATGTGTGTATGTGTGTATTTTTGTGGTATTACAAGCGGGAATTTCAGCTTAGACTGATTTCTGTCAGCTTGGTACCAGGTCCATATTGTATCCTTGCGAGGGCAATTGTGGATATGTGATTATGTCTGACCATATGTTGAGTTGGATAAGAGTTTTGTTGCCGTTGATTCCTTGAGATAATGGCACAGCTGGTCAGCTATTTTTATACACTGGAGTGGGACACGACAAGTATTTGAGGAAAGGGGGAGATGTTTCACAAGGCTGTCTGAACGTGCAAGCATGGTCATTAGCGAGGAGTGCTCGTTGGCTCCCTAATTACTTGAATTACAGATAAGAACTGATCAATGGTAAAAATTGTTGAAATAAATGGGAGTTGCCTACGAATCACGATAATCTCCGAAGCGTCACCTTAACATGCAGTTTTGTTCATATAAAGTAATCTTAGCCGGTCAGGCTTTTGTTGTTGTTGGTTTATTCCATGTTTATTTTCCATTTTCTGTGACCCGTGAGTCATGTGCAATGCTGTCTTTCCTTGTGTGTATTGAGCAATTGGCCAGTTGGTAGCTCATGTTGTTAAGTGCGTCATCGCGCTAATGAGGGTCTCAGAGAGATTCCTGTAAATAATAGATTTGTAGTGTGTGTGTCAGCATTAGAGTTTTTAAGGTTTTTATTAATGTCATGCCCATATCCATAAACGTTGATTTACGTGATGATTGTTCGTGAGCACCGTGGCTGTTATCCCGTTGTAAACGAACGATCATCCAAGTACTCATTTTCTCGTAGTTAGTCATCACGCGCACATAAAACTCAAATGCAAGGTAGTGGAACTAGGATCCACAATTTTATTATAAAGGGGGAGATCCGTCTGACTCCTCAAAGTGTTAGATATTCCTGTCAGGGAAAAATTCAGGGAGGATATATTTTTATTATTGTTTGTTTATTTTCTTTTATGCACAATTAGTTATTAAATCATGTTATTATCTTACGTCTTGTCTCCTTACTTTCTTAATTATAGTTTTAATCCTATGACCCTTGCCTCAGTAAAGCATGTTGTTTGGCGGACGTAAACATCACACTATGAACTGAGTGCGACCCCTTGATCAAGATTCTTGCATAAAACACTGCAATTCTGAAGGGTTCAGTATATCAGAGCGAAGTTAGTTTTCTGGGAATATAACAGACACTGTTAATTTAAGGGCCTTTAAATGTGATTTTGGAGACCCTTTATAGTCGGGTGAAAAAGACCTTTCGTACCACACTCACACGTGAAAATTGCGTGAAAAAATTCTAGAGTGCCCCTTGACCCCCTTAAGCGCATTATAATGTATGTATTAATGAATTTAACAGCTTAATTTGGTTCAGTGATAACCTTATAACCGTCTGGAAACTTTCACAGTAATGTAATAATTGGAATTGCATTGCGTCTTACAGAAATAGATGGACCTGTGAGATTCTGTTACCTTGGTTACCGTGTTGCATTCTTTCATTGTAAATATACATGTTTTAAGGTATTTATTTAATTGTAAGGCATTTAAAGAGTAAGTGAGTGCGTTTCGCTTACGCATTGGGTTATGCTGAACCTGTAGGTACCCCATATGTGTAGGTTGGTGTTAATGGGACCTTAATTTCGGTACAAAACTGGAATGGGACCTTAACAGAATAATATAGGGAAGGATTAATGAAGGAAGGATGTTTGTAGTTTTACGTGACCGTTAATCATGCGATCATGAGCAACGGGATCTCCTTTTTTTTTACGTGGAAACCGAACATCAGGACATGGAATTTCACATCGAAAATCTCACATCCATTGACCGGGAATCGAACCCGGTCTACCTTGGTGAGTAGCGAACAGCTTCACCGCTGCACCACCACGCCCTGGTACAAATAATGAATTTTACTCATTGTTGGAATACAAAATGAGAAAAAGCATAGTATATTGCTACTACATTGCTCAGTTTACGGCTGCAAGCCGATGTATAAGAGGGCTACGAACGTAAGTTTTCATTGTATTCCGAAAGATGCAATGGCCGAAAGGTGACGATAAGGAATACGTACGGAGAACAGGAACGAGCTGGAATACAGTTCGTGTGGACGTCGGGGGAGAGCCTAGTCCAGGGCCATCCATACAGCGCTCCCCGAGCGCTAGCGCCCCGACCGCGCTCTAAGTCGGTGCTCCGAGCGCTTTGGTGGAAGGTAGTTTCAGAAGTGGGGGGAGGAGCTTGGCTGGCTGAGCGCCCTGAAGTGTGCAGACGATCCATCAGGAGCTAATCTAGTCCAATGCGCTTTGTTGACAGCGTGTAAGTAAATCAGTTTCGCAGTGGTCATGACTGAACAGCATACAAAAACAAGATGTTCAGTAAAGAACATATAGCCTACTTTCTCCTAAATGCATGGGTATTGTTATAACTCTTCGTCCTTTTCAAGGAGTATGATTGAATGTTGGTTGTAGTAGCTTGTTGAAATACAACGTGCTATAGGGATATTAAACATGAATATGAGGTGCCCTTTGCTAGTGCTACCTCTGTACCAAATTTCGTTCAATTCGGTTTCACCGTGTTTGAATTGATAGGGGGAATCGATTTGCACACATACTTGGCCACCATCTGCAAACTATTGGGCTGATGTTCTTGCAGTTTGGTCTGAATATGTTTCCCACATAAAGATATGGTGTTGCAAAATTTGGTAGAGACTAGATTATTAGGTTGGTCGTACATTTTAGCTTTTAACATTTGGGTGGCCGCGATTACGTTTCTGTCAATATGGCGGCGATATAAATCATGACACTGAGATGCCCTTTGCTAGTGCTACCTCTGTACCAAATTTCGTTCCATTCGGTTTCACCGTGTTTGAATTAATAGGGAGAATCGATTTTGACACAAAGATGGCCGCCATCCGCAAACTATTAGGCTAATGACCTATTAGATTGGTCAAAGGATGCTCCCTCCATAAAAGTATGTAGTTGCAAAATTTGGTAGAGATCGGACGATTAGGTTAATCGTAATTTGATTTAAGCTTTGAACATTTGTGTGGCCGCCATTACGTTTCAGTCAAGATGGTGGCGATATAAAACATGACACTGAGGTGCCCTTTGCTAGTGCTACCTCTGTACCAAATTTCGTTCCATTCGGTTCCACCGTGTTCGAATTAATAGGGGGAATCAAATTTGACATAAAGATGGCCGCCACCCGCAAACTATTAGGCTAAAAACCTATTAGATTGGTCAAAGGATGCTCCCTCCATAAAGGTGTGTAGTTGCAAAATTTGGTAGAGATCGGATGATTAGGTTAATCGTAATTTGATTTAAGCTTTGAACATTCGTGTGGCCGCCATTACGTTTCTGTCAAGATGGCGGCGATATAAAACATGACACTGAGGTGCCTTTTGTTAGTACTACCTCTGTACCAAATTTCGTTCCATTCGGTTGCACCGTGTTCGAATTAATAGGGGGAATCGATTTTCACACAAAGATGGCCGCCATCCGCAAACTATTACGCTGATGACTTATTAGTTTGGTCAAAGGATGCTCCCCCCATAAAGGTATGTTGTTGCAAAATTTGGTAGAGATCGGATGATTAGGTTAGTCGTAATTTGATTTAAGCTTTGAACATTTGTGTGGCCGCCATTACGTTTCCGTCAAGATGGCGGCGATATAAAACATGACACTGAGGTGTCCTTTGCTAGTGCTACCTTTGTACCAAATTTCGTTCAATTCGCATTCACCGTGTTCGAATTGATAGGGGGGGGGACAGACATTCAGAGTACACACACTCACACACACACACACACACACACACAGACACACACACACACACACACAGACTCTCACACACACATACACACAAAGACAGACACACTTTTTCGCCCTGTGTTGATCTCATAAGTCTACTTTCATTTTTTGCAAAAATCGAAAGTAGGCTAAAAACAGGTAGTTCCGTTAAGAACTATACAGCTATTTTCATATATCCTACTTATGTTAATTGCCACTATCAACATACAAAATTTCAGTTTGATTGCTGTAATAGATTCGTAGATATTGAGAACCGACTAAATATTTCGGATGGTCGCCATGTTGGATTTTATATATGTAGGTCCTAGAGTTATTTACTATTACATGAAGATTATTGTGTACGAGTAGCATTCAAACTTCAATCGCATGATTATGTTATGACACAAGAAGTAACAAGGAGATTTTAAAATTTCGCACATCTGCCATCTTGTGGTTATGGAAACAATTGAAATAAATTAGATGCCAGTGGATTAAAATTCGTATAAGGATTTACTGTACCACGTTTCACTGCACTCGGATGGATAAATTGCGAGAAACGTCCATATGAATATTTATAATTCGCGTCGCCGCCATGTTGGATTTGTGATCACCAGGTTATTTAAAGTCCTATAGATGAACTTATGTTCATAGCCCCTATGAACTTAAAAACATTCAGTTTGATTGCTATAATAGATTCGTAGATATTCAGAGCCGTCTGAATATTTCGGATGGCCGCCATGTTGGATTGTTAAATGTATAGGCCATAGAGTCATGTACCATTAAAGGGAAATTATTGCGTAGGTTCATTATTCAAACTTTCACCTCGATCGCATGATTACGACTCAAGAAATAAAAATTTAATTTTAAAATTCGCACAGCAGCCATCTTGAGGTTATGTAAACAATTGAACTAAATTAGATACCAGGGCATTACAATGTGTATAAAAATTTCCTGTGCCAGATTTCATTGCGTTTGGAACATTAAATCGCCAGAAAGGTCTATTTAAAATTTTCAAATTCGCCTGGCCGCCATGTTCGTTTTGTAGTTGACCAGTTTTTGAAAGTCATATGGATGAACTTCCAGTAGTGCCCTTTATCTCCGTACAAAATTTCAGGGTGATACCGCTAACAGTTTCAGAGATATAGAATGCCGGTGGAAAATTTCGCACATCCGCCATCTTGTGGTTATGTAAACAATTGAACGAAGTTAGATGTCGGTGAATTACAATGCATATAAACATAAACTGTACCAAGTTTTATTGCGTTTTGTTGATTAATCCGCGAGAAGCATCTATTTAAAATTCGCAAATTCGCGTGGCCGCCATGTTGGTTTTGTAGTTACCAGATTTTCAAAGGTCACATAGGTGAACTTCTAGTAGTTCCCTTT
Source organism: Meconema thalassinum (assembly GCA_946902985.2). Lineage (NCBI taxonomy): Eukaryota > Metazoa > Arthropoda > Insecta > Orthoptera > Tettigoniidae > Meconema > Meconema thalassinum. The sequence continues at coordinate 355,625,435 of OX336394.1, read as the reverse complement.
ATCACCGTAATAAATTCCAGGGTGATATCGGGAATAGTTTCGGAGAAATTGAATCCTGGTGAAATATTTCGCACAGCCGCCATGATGGACTGGTGAGAGGTAACAAAATTTAAAGGGCACGGTCGAGGTCGCCCGGAATAGTGCTATGAACTTACCGAGTTTCTCTGAAATCGCTCCAGCCGTTTCAAAGTTATTAGGGGGGGGGGGGGGGACACACACCTCACACACACGCGCACACACACGGACAAAAGGTGATCTCATAAGCCTATTTTTAGCCTACTTTCGATTTTTGCAAAAAATGAAAGTAGACTTATGAGATCAACACAGGGCGAAAAAAAGTGTGTCTGTCTGTGTGTGTGTATGTGTGTGTGTGAGTCTGTGTGTGTGTTTGTGTCTGTGTGTGTGTGTGTGTGTGTGTGTGAGTGTGTGTACTCTGAATGTCTGTCCCCCCCTATCAATTCGAACACGGTGAATGCGAATTGAACGAAATTTGGTACAAAGGTAGCACTAGCAAAGGACACCTCAGTGTCATGTTTTATATCGCCGCCATCTTGACGGAAACGTAATGGCGGCCACACAAATGTTCAAAGCTTAAATCAAATTACGACTAACCTAATCATCCGATCTCTACCAAATTTTGCAACTACATACCTTTATGGGGGGAGCATCCTTTGACCAAACCAATAGGTCATCAGCGTAATAGTTTGCGGATGGCGGCCATCTTTGTGTGAAAATCGATTCCCCCTATTAATTCGAACACGGTGCAACCGAATGGAACGAAATTTGGTACAGAGGTAGTACTAACAAAAGGCACCTCAGTGTCATGTTTTATATCGCAGCCATCTTGACGGAAACGTAATGGCGGCCACACAAATGTTCAAAGCTTAAATCAAATTACGATTAACTTAATCATCCGATCTCTACCAAATTTTGCAACAACATACCTTTATGGAGGGAGCATCCTTTGACCAAACCAATAGGTCATCAGCGTAATAGTTTGCGGATGGCGGCCATCTTTGTGTAAAAATCGATTCCCCCTATTAATTCGAACACGGTGCAACCGAATGGAACGAAATTTGGTACAGAGGTAGTACTAACAAAATGCACCTCAGTGTCATATTTTATATCGCCGCCATCTTGACGGAAACGTAATGGCGGCCACACAAATGTTCAAAGCTTAAATCAAATTACGATTAACCTAATCATCCGATCTCTACCAAATTTTGCAACTACATACCTTTATGGAGGGAGCATCCTTTGACCAATCTAATAGGTCATTCACCTGATAGTTTGCGGATGGCGGCCATCTTTATGTCAAAATTGATTCCCCCTATTAATTCGAACACGGTGGAACCGAATGGAACGAAATTTGGTACAGAGGTAGCACTAGCAAAGGGCACCTCAGTGTCATGTTTTATATCGCCGCCATCTTGACTGAAACGTAATGGCGGCCACACGAATGTTCAAAGCTTAAATCAAATTACGATGAACCTAATCATCCGATCTCTACCAAATTTAGCAACTACATACCTTTATTGAGGGAGCATCCTTTGACCAATCTAATAGGTCATTCACCTAATAGTTTGCGGATGGAGGCCATCTTTATGTCAAAATTGATTCCCCCTATTAATTCGAACACGGTGGAACCGAATGGAACGAAATTTGGTACGGAGGTAGTACTAGCAAAGGGCACCTCAGTGTCATGTTTTATATCGCCGCCATCTTGACTGAAACGTAATGGCGGCCACACGAATGTTCAAAGCTTAAATCAAATTACGATTAACCTAATCATCCGATCTCTACCAAATTTTGCAACTACATACCTTTATGGAGGGAGCATCCTTTGACCAATCTAATAGGTCATTCGCCTAATAGTTTGCGGATGGCGGCCATCTTTGTGTCAGAATCGATTCCCCCTATTATTCAAACACGCTGAAACCAAATGGAACGAAATTTCGCATAGAGGTAGCACTAGCAAAGGGCACCTCAGTGTCATGTTTTATATCACCGCTATCTTGATGGAAACGTAATCGCGGCCACCCAAATGTTAAAAGCTAAAATGTAATTACGACCAACCTAATAATCTAGTCTCTACCTAATTTTGCAACACCATATCTTTATGTGGGAGACATATTCTGACCAAACTGCAAGAACATCAGCCCAATAGTTTGCAGATGGTGGCCAAGTATGTGTGCAAATCGATTCCCCCTATCAATTCAAACACGGTGAAACCGAATTGAACGAAATTTGGTACAGAGGTAGCACTAGCAAAAGTCACCTCAGTGTCATGTTTTATATCGCCGCCATCTTGACGGAAACGGAATGACGGCCACCCAAATGTTAAAAGCTAAAATCAAATTTCGACCATCCTAATAATTTGATCTCTACCGGATTTTGCAACAACATGCCTTTTTGTGGAAAGCATCTTATGACTGACTACAAGGTCATCAGCCTAATAGTTTGCAAATAGCGACCATGTATGTGTGCAAATCCATTCCCCAGATCAATTCAAACACGGTGAAACCGAATTGAATGCTTTCTTTTACAGAGGTAGCACTAGCAAAGGTCACCTCATATTCATGTTTAATATCCCTATAGCACGATGTATTTCAACAAGCTACTACAACCAACATTCAATTATACTCCTTGAAATGGACAAAGAGTTATAACAATACCCATGCATTTAGGAGACAGTAGGCTATATGTTCTTTACTGAACATCTTGTTTTTTTTTAAATTGAAAATATGCTAAAAAAAAGGAGTGGTGAAGCAGCAGTCTTTAAAGCAGAATGGGAAATTTCATTTTTCTGTACAGCTTATAAAGGGCATGCCAAATGTTTAGTGTGCAACACAGATGTAATGTGTTAAAAAGAACACAATTTGTTGTTGAATTTTCCTCTCTAATATGTTCACATTTCAGTTTGGAATAAATCACAATATTCTTTACTAAACACTTGTGTTCGTTTCCTGCACATTCCATACATCGGAGTAACATTCGATTTGTATATGCGGTATATTTGGTTATGGCAAAACAGCCCTATTAATGTCAACAATCCCACAAGATCCGTCGGCTGCACGACTGTACGTACGTATCTAGTCAGCGTAGTCCGAACATCGTCCGTCTCCTCGCTGCCACAGCGTAGTGGTGGTAGGGGAAGGAGCGCTAGTCTGACTGCCCAGTGCTCCCTGAGCGCAATGACTGAATGGCCCTGGCCTAGTCAATTATGGTAAGGAAAATGAAAATCCGCCTGCTTCCAGTCGACCGACCGGGTCAGGGATAGAATGAACGAAGCCCCCATCTAGCGGCGAGGATATGAACTGTGCCTGCTGCCGAAGCCTGTCGCACTCCTTTGAGGCAATGATTAAATGAATGACAGAGGAAATGAAATGATAGTGGATAGTGTTGCTGGAATGAAATTTTGACAGGGAAAACCGGAGTAGGCTACCCGGAGAAAAACCTGGCTGCCTCCGTTTTGTCCAGCACAGATCTCACATGGAGTGACCGGGATTTGAACCACAGACCCAAGCGGTGAGAGGCCAGCGTGCTGCCGCTTATGCCACGGAGGCTGCACTTATGGTAATAATAATAATAACAATGAGCTGTACCATCATGTAGAAAGGATATCTCAAGTAATTCGGAAGAGAAGAATATCTTTCTATGGCCACTTAACACTTATGAAACCCGAGAGAATCACCATTCGGATATTTACCTATTTTCTTAACAACAACAACAACAAAAAACAAGGGCCCTTGGGTTTGTGAGGTAGACAAGGATTTACACGAAGTAGGGATCACCCACGCAGACATTATGGAACGTGACCTTTTGCAGGAAAGCTTGGAGCACACCACCAATTCCAAGAAAAAGCGAAATTAAAAACCGGCAAGAAGTCGTCTGAAGAAAGAAAGGAGTCTCACAGGCAGCGAAGATCATGGCCCAAGGACGGAAGCAGTTGAACTGACTTGGTCCATAGCTGGCCTAAAGAAAGAAAGAAAGAAAGAAAGAAAGAAAGAAAGAAAGAAAGCAGGCCTTAAGATCTCCTTTGAGAAAACCTTGTTTATTAATAACATTAAACAAGCACCCAAGGAGCTAGACATAGGAGAGGGACGCATTAAGCAAACTCAATCATTCAAATATCTAGGCGAGTGGATAGAACCCAACACATCCGAGAAGGCTGCTTTCGAATCGCGCATCAGAAAAATGGAAATGGCATATCATCTAACAAAGGGTATTTACAACAAGAAATCAATATCCCTAAATGCCAAGCTAAGACACTATCAAACTGTCATCCGCCCAGAGGCTCTATATGCTGCAGAATGCCTTGCAATGCATAGGAAAGGACTTATGGAGAAACTAGAAGCTAAAGAAAGAAAGATTCTCAGGAAAATCTTGGGCCCTGTAAAAGAAAACGATGAATACAGGAAACGGCACAACCACGAGCTCTACACATGTGTAGAAAAAATAACTGATGTGATGAGAAAAAGAAGAATTTCATTTTATGGCCACATTTCACGAATGAGCTCTGTAAGGTTGACAAACAGGATCTTTACATACTTTCTAGAGAAGAAAACAAAGGGGGCATGGTTCACTGAAGTTGACAGAGATTTGAAAGAAATTGGGATTACAAGTGATGATGTACTGGAACGTGTAAAATTTAAGGTGAAACTTACAACTCACCGGAGTTTCCTAGAGAAACCCAAGCTCAAAACAGGCAAGAAGTGGACAGAAGAAAGGAAGCAACAACATGGAGAATTCATGCGGCAGTACTGGGCGAATGTTAAAGCTCAAAGCAGAAACCAGATGAAATAACGTGGTCCTTAGTTGGCCGTAACGCAAGAAGAAGAAGAATATTGATAATATTAATAATAATAATAATAATAATAATAATAATAATAATAATAATAATAATGGACTAATAGGCCCTGCTCACCTGTGACAGAAAAAGAAGCACTGCTAAAACCTGTTTGTAACATCCTGATGCGTGGCCTTAAATGAACATTGAAACTGCTTATTGTTAGCGTAAGATACTCCTTTCAATTTTTCTTGTGACCATTTGCGGCGGAGCAGCGACGTCTGGAACACAAGAGCGTAATTTGACCAACAATATTCATAATGGTTTACTCTTCCACACAACAGGTGCGAGAAATAATAGTAGTTTTATCTGTACAAACCACTATCTGGGAGGGAATTGAACCCACTTCCATTCAGTTAGAAGCTCACTTGACAGAGCCTTTATCAACTGAGCTACGCAGCCCCTTCTACACTGTTATTAACTAATTTAAGTGTCACGGACTATACGTTTTGATTTCATAAATTCGTCTCGACGTACTAAAGAAATACAGTTTTATGTCCCTAGTAATTGGGATATGTCCCTACGATTGCCAACACTACAGCAAAACCTAAATGTTACTGGTTTCAAACTTAAAGCCACTGCTGTTTGCTTCCAATCCTATTCACATTTAGAAGTAACTTATACACACTACTGCATACACCGCACAATAATACAGATTGGTTGGTTGGTTCCTTAGTTTAGAGGCTGCGGCAACGTGGTCATGTAGCCCCGTGTACTTTGGGTGTGTGTAGAATCTGTCTGATAGCCGGTGTTAATTGTGATGTCTGTATTAGTGTCTGTTATCTGTTTTAATTCAAGTAAGGACTACAGACATTGAATTTCAAGTAGTTCCTACTTTTGCCGCCAAACGCCACCGTCAACAACTACTAGTTCGGAACTTGGCTACTAGACGCCACCGCAGTCAGCTCCTAGCGACGAACGTAGGAACCCTAAGAGCGTTGTTTAACCTATAATTAATTTAGCTTCACACAGGTGTAATTAGTGGAAGGTTCTTTAACATGCCATAAATTTATGGCATGGGACCGCCTGCTTCACTTCCCCTCCGAAGGAAGGCATACTGAGGGATTTTCAACGCTCTTAAAAAATCCGACGACTTCGGCCAGGTTTGAACCCGCGATCTTGGGCATAGAAGCTCAGCATGCTACCAACTACGCCACCGAAGCCGCTAATTATACAGATCTTTCAAAAGATTATATACACACACAAGTTACCGGGGCTGATGACTACGATGTGACATGCAAAAGCAATTATGTAAATCGATCGTCCGCCTCATTGCGTAGAGGTTAGTATTATTGACTCACCGTGGAGGCCTGGGTTCAATTCCCTACTCAGCCTCATGAGGCAAAGCTGAGAAGAGGTCAGTTCGATTCCTACCTCAACCATCCTGGATGTGTTTTCCCCGTTTCTACTCCAGGAAAATGCTGGGATGGAACCTAACTGGCCATGGTCGCATCCTACGCAAATCCTACTGTACCTCGATGACAAATACACCTAGTAGTACAGACATTACAGTGACACATGTTATTAGACAAATTCTACACACACTCAAGCACGAGGGGGCTACATGACCACGATATTGCAAAGCCCCTAAAAGAACCAACAACAACAAACTCTAAATGATCATTTACTCTGGAAAATAATGTGAGTATTATCTCCTTTTGGAACACCTTGTAACAGTTCTCTGGAATTGAATTATTTTCATCCACTAATATTGTTTTGAAAGAAGGATTTTACGCCCCCTTAACGGTATCTCGAATGGCATGGCGTAGCAAGTGCAGCGCTCTGGTGGCGTTCTGTGTCACTACGAGACATCTGCCGGGTGCAGCATCTCAGAGTGAGATGGAGAGATGTCTAATATGCGCGTTCCATTCATGATGTGCGCATCTGGTAGATATTTTAACCTGCCTTGGTAGGAGAAGCAAGGCAAGGCGAGGCTTCCTCACGTAAGCCATGTCATTTAGACGAAAGAAGCTACTTACGTACTTGATCACTTCCCACCCATTAGCTTGGTCGTGGCAAGGCCATCTCTGTTTATACCCCGCATCCGCACGGAGCTCCATAAGCTAGTGAGCTTTCACAGCAAATAGAATCAAACCTCAGTCAAAAGGCCATCGATGGTCCTTCCGCAAATCGATATACGAGGGCTGGTTTTTAAGTAAGGGCCGTTTTTTTTTTAATTTAACCGAACATTTTATTTTGAAACCACAATTATTTTTAGGTTTTAGATACCTTTCTCTATTTTTCTACATAGTTGCCTTGTTTATTTAGGCACTTGTCATACCTTAAAACTAAGTTCTGAAATCCCTCTGCATGAAAGTTTGCCGCCTGCTCTGACAACCATGAATTCACGGCTTTTTTCACTTGTTCATCGTCGGCGAAGCGCTTCCCACCAAGTTGGCGAAGGGCTATACGGTGGGTGATCCAAAACTTCCCACCCAAAAGAGTCAATCAGTTCCCGAGTCCGGGCAGCAGTGTGAGGTCTTGCCATGATCTAGCGCTGTGACGGTAAAGTGCGAAAATGGGTACGCGAGTTCAAAAGTGGCCGTGAAAATGTTCATTCCATTATCACCATACACCTCACAAAGCTGACTTGTTTCTTGCGCTCAAAAAACATATCACAGATCATACCTCACACGCGGCGGGCGAATCAATAATCTTGAACATTGTAAAGATGCACAGTTCAGCGTACAGGTTAGCTACACAGCTGCAACTGACACCTGCTTGTTCGCAAAGGATGCCGGGAGGTACCGCGCACGCTTGTTCCGGCGTGCGCACTAACTAAGGGCTTAAAAAACGGCCCTTATATAAAAAACAGCCTTCGTATTAGCACGAAACAGCTCAAGTGCCTCCTTTACTGCAAATCGAACCTCACTCAAAAGGCCATCGATGGTCTAGCAGTAATTCGATATATTAATGGGAAACCTCGCGACGTTCCTTCTGTATTGCAAATGGAATATAATCTCGATTAAAAGGCCTGCGATAGTTCCGCAGTAAATCAATAGACCTATACCATACTAATACGGAACCTTCCTTCGTGCCTCATTCACTGCAAATAGTATCAAATCTCGATTAAAATACCACTGATAGTTCAGCAGTAACTCAACATATTAGTACGAAACCTCCTTACGTGCTTTCTTCACTGCGAATAGAATCACAGCTCGATTAATAGACCATCGATAGTTCCGTAGTAAATCTATATAGTAATAAAAAGCCTTAATGCGTGGCTCATTCACATCAAATATAATCAAACTTCGATTAAAGAACCGTCGATCGTTCTATAGTAAATCTACGCCATAATAGTACGGAGTTACTTATGAGGCCTTTTTATGTGCCTCCTCGAGGGAAAATAATATTAAACCATCATTAAATGGGCATCGATGGTTCCACAGTAAATCTGTATTATGTAAAATCGTTCTACGTGCTGCTTGAGATTAAATCGAATCAAATCGTGATTAAATGGTCATCGATGGTTCTACAATAAATCTAGGCTATTTCATTGTAGGATTAATACGAAATCTGTCTGCCTACATCCACCGCGGCAAACAGAATCAAACTGTGATGAAAATGCTATCGATGCTTCCACAGTAAATATATACTATGCAGGGCATTTAGATGTGCCTCATTTTCTACAAACAGAATCAAACCTCGATTGAAAAGTCATCGATGGTTCCACAGTAAACCTATGTTATGCGAAATATTTTCTACGTTCTGCTTCACGCCAAATAAAATCAAATCTCGCTTAAAAAGTCATCGATTGTTCCACAATAAATCTGGGTCATGAGGGTGCAGCGGTCAAGCTGTTCGCCTCTCACCAAGGTAGACCTGGTTCGATTCCCGGTCAATGCATCTGAGATTTTCGAAGTGAAATGCCACGTCCTGTGGTTCGGATTCCACGTAAAACGGAGGTCCAGAGGCTTATGATCACAGGATTAACTGTCACATTAAACTACAAGCTTTCTTCCTTTTTCAATACTGTCACCAGAAAAACACAGATTATCAGACAAATGCCATACATTTATACAAGTGCACGGGGCTTAAAACTAAACGTGTGCCAAGCTCCTAATTGTATTAATGACAACATTGTACTATTATGAGTATAATAATCGTATGAGTGCCAAATCAACTTATTGGATTCTTAAAAACTACTCCATTTAGATTCTCTTGCGGCAGTCATAATTTGAAGCAAAATAGCTAAAGATCACCTTTGAAGGGATTTATTTAAAATGCTGTATTACTCTAAAATCAGTGGCTTTGATGTCGTAGTCGGTAGCATTCTGAACTGCGGGTTCATACCCGGCAGAAGTATGCCTTCCTTCGGAGGGGTAGCAAAACCAGGCCCGTGACATAGATTTATGGCATGAAAATGAACCTACCACTAAAATTGGTAGTGTGTAACCAAATTTGTAGGTTATATTTCGTTAGAAACGCTCTATCAAGTTCCAACGTTCATTGCTAGGTGTCAGTGACATCTGGTAGCCAAAGTTGGAGCTACTTGAAATTGAACCTGCTCATTCATCTTCATTCATTTCATCTCATCCACACGCGACGGTACTTGTAGCTCACCCCATGGGTGTCCGCATAGAAGCAGTTACAAACTCTGGCGAGTCAAACATGTCCTCCGACACTTCTGGCACTGAAAGCCACACGCTAAATGAATAAATAACTAAACCCTAAAATCACCCAACCGCAAGGGTACCTGGAAGAAACACTGATTCAGTGTGCCAATTCGTTTATGACGGCAACAACAAACAAAAAAGGAGATGGTCACTCAAAAGGATGAGATTATAGTACATTATGCAACGAGCCTATAATGGCTATAATTAAGACACGAGTGTCTTAATTACCATTATAGGCGAGTTGCATACGACTGTTTATGTTCGACGATAATTATAACTTTATTACATGTTTTAACATGAATATTCATAAATATCTGTTCAGTAACTAGAATTTTGTGATCGGGTGGTGCGCTAGGTAGCACATCTCCCTGTTCCAAGCTCTCTGGCCGACCGACGCATGCGCTCTGTGTGCTTCAATGCCAGATGTGCAGATCGTGAACCAGTATTCAGCAAAACTGTCACCGTAGTCGTTTGAAATCAACGCGCTGAGTAGAAATTGAATTTAGGTATATTAAGGTTCAGTGCTATTTCTTGTCTCATATTCACCAGTTTATTTACGCGAACATATGGACGGTGCACTTTCGGTAATTTATATAGACATGTTGGATTTTGAGAGCATGCGCGAAGGTATCCTTATCTAATTGGTCAAAAAATTTGTTTCTTGAGCTGTGATTGGTGGGATAAACTGTTTCATAATGAATAATAGTGTTATAATGACCATCATTATGATACAGTTTTCAGACACATAATAGTCAGGGTCGAACATAAAAGTAGATTTCCTAATTTTAACGGGCATCATATTCTTTTATTAAATATACATGGAATATTTTTATCAATGTTAGCCTATTTTCATTTATGAAAAAAAAAATAGGCTTAAGAGACCACCTTCTGTCCGTATGTGTCTGTATGTGCGTGCCCCAAATAACTTCTAAATTGGCTGGAGCGATTTTAATGAAACTCGGTAAGGCCACAGCACCACTTTGACCGACCCCAAATGTGCCCTTCAAATTTTATTACGTCTCATCAATCCAACAAGGCGGCTGTAAGAAAGATTTCTCCGGCATTCAATATCTCCGAAACTATTACCGATATCACCCTGAAATTTTGTACGGTGATAAAAGGCACTAACAGAAGTTCACCTATGAGATTTTCAAAAACCTGTTAACTGCAAAACGAGCATGGCGTCCAAGCAAAGTTGACACTTTTAAATAGACTTTCCTCGCGATTTAACCATCTGAGTGCAGTGAAATGTGGTACAGTAAATGTTTATAGACATTGTAATTCACTGGCATCTAATTTAGTTCAATTGTTTACATAACCTCAAGATGGCGGCTGTGCAAAATTTTAAAATTAAGTTTTAATTTATTTTGTCATAATCATGCGATTGTAGTGAAAGTTTGAATAATGAACCTACGCAATAGTTTTCTTATAATGGTACATAACTCAATGGCCTAAACATATAACAACCCAACATGGCGAACATCCGAAATATTTAGACGGTTCTCAATATCTACGAAATCTATTGCCACAATCAAACTGAAATTTTATATTTTGATGGAGGGAATTAACATAAGTAGGATATATGAAAATAGGCTGTATAGTTCTTCATTGAACTACTTAATAAAAATATAAGCTCATACAATATCGACTATAATAATTTAAAAGGAAGGAAGCTTGTAGTTCTACGAGACCATTAATCTTGCAATCATTAGCCACATCACCTCCAATTTTTACGTGGAATCCAAACCACAGGTCGTGATATTTCACTTTGAAAATCTCACATGCATTGACGGGGAAAAATAATCACTCACAGAAGCATCCTCAAATTTTACAGGGGTTTACCGTGTGACGCACGTAAAGCAATCAAAAGGTACTGTTATAGTCATGTAACTGTCTAGTGTACAGATCCCGGTGGCTAGGTGAGCACTTAACCATCAGAGCTCAGTGGTAGGAGAGGGGTGTAGAGAGATGCGGGGTTCGTGCCGAATACATCCCTGGCTGAGAACATTGACGCGCGACAGTACCAGGTTCCCTCGGACATTACTAGTCTAAGTCAGTGCCGCTTACCGTGACAAATGCTTCATGCTGCAGTAGTTTGCAAGAGGAGGAGGAGGAGAGGCAAGTGCAGAGCTTGCTGCCGGTAACTGTTATGACAGATCACTCCACAGATGTTGAGGTGGGCAAACAAACATCTGAGTGGCCGGACGAAGTTTCTATGATGTATGAGAGCATGTATGTTGTCAGGCATGCAAAATGATCGTGGTAGTTTATATGTTGCATGAAGTAACAATCCTCCTAACTTGGAGTTTCCTTGACATGTATGATTGCTCCATATTTTAGCACCGAATATAACTTTGATCATTGCCTCAGTTCACTCTTAACAACATTCTTTGCATAGGGTGTTTCAAAATGACAAGATGTAAAATCTGAGAAAAGAAGAAAAGCCGCATTTTAAAGGAACATTTCGTAAGGTAAGGAGGTTTGCTATTAAATGTTTCTTAAACTTTTGAAGTAGAAAAGTAGACATAATTTAAAAAAAAAAGGAAATTTCCCTGAAAATAGAAAGAAATGGCAACACTGTATTGACTGAGCCATGTCAGTTACAAGAGCAGAGCGGTTACGTTGCTGGAAATGAAATACGGTGGTACACACAATATGATGCAACTTCAGTATCATATTGTCTCTTCTGAACAAATGTTGTTCTGTTGATCAGTCTCAAAAGTGTCCTCGTCTATATATTACCCTTTCACGAATTGATTGCCGGTGGTCGAGATGGGAACTATTCTTTGTTTACTTGTGTCATACGCCAGCCTGCTTCGTTGACAGGTACAGTTGCGCGAGTAGGATATGACTCAGCTCCAGTAGTCTCTGTAATCGGTTAATATTGTCCGTGGTAACTTGAGCTCATGTGACGTTTATCTGGCGCAATGCTGCTTGACGTATGTGCAGAAATCTTTGTGTCATCACTGAGTCTTCCGCTTTACCGCGCGGGGCTCATGCTACAATAATCAACAAACGCTAGCGCAGCCACGCTCAGCGGCAATCAAATCTTAAATGGGTAATACCGCCTTGCAATAATACCTCCCTATTGCTGTTGGTTTCTCGACCAGTCCAGAACGGTTAGCCCTACTACTCTACTTGCATCTCCCATTTAATTTTAACTAGAAACCCGCACCGGCTTCGCCCGGTATCTTTAAACGGTTTACGCAGCGTAAGCTTAATAGGCGCACGTATGGCAGGTCCCAAACGCAATTCAGAAAAGCCGAGGTGAACAGCGGAACTCCAAACACATATACTCTTCTCCGAAGTCTTAACTCGACACGACTCAACAGTTTGATGCTGGACGAAGCTGCTGTTATAGGCTCACTTGCTAGCTCGTCAAGTTACTCCGAAGGTAGTATTATAATTTAAATTTCCACTGAATGGAGATGGTTGGAAGAAATGAAAACGTAAAAACACTTATAGTGGGCGATGAACTTACGATAGAAATATGCTGTCATGGACTCTTTTAGAACGTTTCATGCTGAACAATTCTTACACTCATTTTATATAGATATTTCAACGGTTTACCCAGCTTATGCTTAAGTGGCCCACGAACGGCAGGTTTTTCTTCGACTCGATTAACTGAAATCGTTACTGCTCGGCTTCCTTTTATCATAAATTAATGGTTTTCTACAGAAACCTTCCTCGATAAATCCTTTACAAAATGGTGAAAACTGGCATAAAAATCCATCCAATGGTTCTCGAGATTACTCGTTACATCCAAGAATCGTGGGCTTGGTTTTATGTTGTATGTAGAGATTCTTATTCCACCATCTTTCGTGGTATGGATGTTGTTCTTGATTCTTCTTTGCGACATCATGGTCATGTAGCCCCGTGTACTTGATTGTGTGCAGATTTTTTCTGATAAACTGTATCATTGTGATGTCTCTACTGGTGTGTGTATTTGTAATTAAGGTAGGGTATGGGGAGGAAGCGACCGTGGCCTTATGTTAAGTACTATCCCGGCACTTGCCTGCAGAAGAAGTAGGAAACCACGGAAAACCATTTCCAGGAAGGCTAAGGTAGGAATTGAACTCGCCTCTTCTCAGTTTTTCCCTACAAGCCTGAATGTAACTCGTTCCAGTCCTCAAACCAGAATTACATTTCTTGGCAGAGTCGAGAAACAAACTCGAGCCAAAAATGCTAGCCACTACACAACGAGGCAGACCGTATGTTTTGAAGTATTAGAAGTCTTCATGGTGTTTGAAGCCATTTTCATTGTTGCCTCGTAATCTATTATAGAAGCCTATCAGTCGATCGACAATATTTGGTCAATTATGCAATGTGAGCCATTGCTATAGAACGAAGCTTCGCCTGCGCCGTTGAACAGGTGAAGTGCGTTGATTCAGCGCCAGTTGACTAGCATCTACCGTTACACAACAGCGCGTCGGGAAGCCCCGGTTACTGTCATGCCATTTATTACAGACGGAACTGGCAAGATACCTTAGTTGAGATAATTACAATTTGTGGTGAAGTACTGTAGACTATCTCGTATCCCGTGGAAATGGTTAGGTATAGAACAAAACAATCAAATATTCCTGGTGAAAACTTATCTTTTCAAGACGAAGTCTTCCAGTACATGTGTTCGTAAGTTTCAGCGCCGTGCGATTTTTAGCCTACATTTCACATTGTGTAAAAAATATAAAAAGGAGATTTATGAAATCGATCCGGGCAAATGTCTGTCTGTCTGTCCTTCTGTCTGTCTGTGAGTGTGTGTCCCCTATCAACACCTAAATGGCAGCAGCTATCAAAACCAAATTTGGTATGAGTAAAGATCTACACCTGAATATCTCACGGTCATATTTGAAAATTACATCAGTGCTACCAACTGCTGAAAAATCACAATTGAAATTTGATTTCTAAGTTGGATATCTCAGAAGTTATTCATGTGAACTGTTCCAAAATTAGCATATAGAGATTCCAGATTAATTTTCAGTAGCCCAAAATGACAGAGTTGTCAACATGATTCTAATCCTGCTGATAGGTATAATATTTAAATGCATGTAATTTCTATACTATCAATTGGATTTCAACCAAATTTCGTATGTGCTTTGTATATCATAGCAGATATGACTATCCGTATTCTTGAGAGCCAGCAGGGCTGACAACTGCTAATAAATTCTCTATGTATTTCTTTATCCTAATTCAAATACATCAGAAAGTATGCAATCCAAGAGCTATAAGCCTTGCACATGTATAGTACGTGACATTCTAGATTAATTTGGAACAACTGATACATGTCACTGCTACCAACACGATTCTAAGCATGTTTATAGGACCAAGTTTTAAATACTGTACGTGTAACTTCTATATTAACAAATGGATTTCATCCAAAATTGGGGCAATAATAAATAATATTTCAGACTAATTCTGAGCAACACATAGCCTACATGATTCTACGCGTACTGATACATTCAATGTAACATTTCATTTCTAATAAATAGATTAATCATTGGCACGAATCTTAAATTTTAAGAAAAGTAGGCTCTTAATTACGTCAAGGAACCACTTGTTACTTGTGGGGGTCGGTCGATTTTTCAGTTTAGGGACTGCGACAACGTGGTCATGTAGCCCCGTGTACTTTTAGGTGTTTGTAGAATCTGTCTGATAAATGGTGTTAATTGTGATGACTGTATTGGTGTGTGTTATCTGTTTTCAATTCAAGTGAGGACTGCAAACATTGAATTTTTTCAAGTAGTTCCTACTTTTGCCGCCAAACGCCACAGTCAACGACTACAAGATCAGAACTTGATTTCCAAATGCCACCGCAGTCGGCTCCTGGTGACGAACATCGGAACCTAAGAGCGTTTGTCGAATGTTTAACCCAACACAGGTGTAATTAGTGAAAGGTTCTTCAACATGCCATAAATCTATGACATGGGACCGTCGGCTTTACTTCCCCTCCGAAGGAAGGCATACTGAGGGATTTTTAACGTTCTTAAAAAAACCGACGACTTCGGCCGGTTTTGAACCCGCGATCTTGGCCATAGAAGCTCAGCATGCTACCTACTACGCCACCGAAGCCGCCTACTTGTGGGGGAATCACAAACAATATGTATATAGAATCAATCTGCGTACTCGGGAAGCTCTCGAGAACGAAATAACTGCACTGTTACGAAATATCAGCGATGATGAATTACTGTAAGTAGACCAAAACTTGAGTCGCCTCCGTAGCGTAGCGGTCAGCATGGTTAGCTGCCGCCCCGGAGGTCCTGGGTTCGATTCCCGGCTCTGCCACGAAATTTGAAAAGTGGTACGAGGACTGGAACGGGGTCTACTCAGCCTCGGGTGGCCCAAATGAGTAGAGGGGGTTCGATTCCCCCTCAGCCATCCTCGAAGTGGTTTTCCGTGGTTTCCCACTTCGTCTTCGGGCAAATGCCGGGATGGTACCTTCTTCAAGGCCACGGCCGCCTCCTTCCCTCTTCCTTGCCTATCCATCCTAATCTTCCCCTCCTCCCTTCCCTCATGAGGCCCCTGTTCGCTTTGCAGGTGAGACCGCCTGGGCGAGGTGCTGATCACACCTCACCTGTTGTATCCCCTCCGACCAGATGTTCCAAGCTCCAGGACACTGCCCATAGAGGTGGTAGTGGTGAGTTCCCTCGCTGAGTCCGTGGGAACCACCAACCTAGAGGGTAAATCAACTAAATAAAAAAAAAGACCAAAACTTCCTACGTTGACGTCGACCCAATAACGAACAGACAAATATTAATAGTCTACAACGTTTTAGCCAATAATTCCAAATGTTCATGAGTCGTATAATGACCAAAAATACGCTCACTTAAAAGAGGCGTGTTTGATCCCATCTCAATTATCCCAGAAAATGCTTTCCCTGGTTTATCGACTTCTACTCCAGGCAAATATCGGGAATACTTACAAGGGCACCGATGCCCCCAACCTAATTTTTGCCTCAATTAAAAATGCACAAGTACACGGGGCTGAAATGACCACGATGATCAACCCCTTAATGACACAACGAACAAGAGATATCACCTGAAGGAACCGCCACGTGGCAGTGTATAGTACATTATGCAACGAGCCTATAATGGCAATAATTAAGACACGATTATGTTTATAAAACGAGCGTAGCGAGCTTTATAATTTCCATACCAGTGTCTTAATTACCATTATAGGCGAGTTGCATACGACTGTTTATGTTCGACGATAATAACTATTTTATGCTCGAACATAAATATTCGTAAATATCTGTCGAGATTTCACCAGTTTTATGTACTGTACAGAGCGCATGGGATGCAGAGAATACATTGTATTTGACCATTGCCTCCTGGAATACCTCACTATGACACTCGCCACTCAGTGAAATTTAAAATACGGGGCCATATAAGTGAGCGCAGGTGTGCTGCTATCCTTACCTAATTGGTCAAACTACTGTTTCTTGAGCTCTGATTGGTGGGAGAAACTGTAGGCTATCATAATGGAAACTTGTACTATAATGAACCTCATTATAGTACAGTTTTCTGACATATAGGCTAATATTTACATTTCGCCAGGGTCAAACATAAAGAGAATTGCCTCACTATCCTGGTTGACTAGCGGCGACTCAATCGTATGGCAGTAGCACGCGTCGACAATAACCATTGTTTGCTACTGACCAATAGCTGACGGTTGTTGACCAATAGAATGCTTCCTCTATCACTCCACGTGGACTCTTAAGTCCCGCCCTGGTGATTGGCTTGTTTCTCCGACAGGTAAGTTATCAGTGTCCAATGTTGCACATCTGTTCATAGTTCTGTCCAGTCTCGCTGCTTGCTATCAGTGGCTACGGTGGAAAGTTGACAACGCTGTGTCTCGCGCTGGGAATGCCTTGGCCCCAGGTGCCATGGAATGTAAACATATAAGCCCAGCTAGATTTCAAAGGCGAGCCGCACGTTAACCAGGAAAGTGAGGCAACTATAACACGTTGTCTAATCTCTATCGTGTGTTTCGCAGAAAATGTGTGTTCTTAAAATATAGGCTAGCTGCGTGCCTCGGAGGTAACGTTCTCGCTTGCTGTATTACCCGTTTAACATTTGATTGCCGCTGAGCCTGGCTGCGCCAGTATTTGATGTTGATTGTAGCATGAGCCCTCGGGGCGAAGCGGGGAACACAGCGATGACAAGAGATCGTTCTGCACATAAGACAAGCAGCATTGCGCGTCACAGGAGCTCATGTCACCACGGACAGTCAAACGATAACTAAGGCTACTGAAGCTGAGTCATATCCTACTCGCGCAACTGTACCTGTCAACGAAGCAGGCTGACGTGTGATACAAGTAAACAAGGAATAGTTCCCATCTCGACCGCCGGCAATCAATCCGTGAAAGGGTAATACCCAAGGTTGCAGGATTGAATCCAGGCGCAGTGTTCAAATGCGGGAAAGTCGTGTCAATAGATTTACTGGCACGTTAAAGATCCCCTTAGGGGAAAAATTCCGGCACCCCGGCGTCTCTAAAAGCCACAGTAGTTAAAAGGAACGTACAACCAACAGCATTATTATTCGATCCTTGCGAGTCTTTTAATGGACTATTGTTTTGAAAAATAAAATCACATGCTCGGAACCCATCAATCAACTCGTACTATCACGTGGCTCAGTTGGTAGCGATGATTTTCTTGTCTCCCGCCAGCAACCGATCCACTTTAACTCTTCACTTCCGCTGTGACGTCACGCCACGTCAGCAGAGCGCGCATGCTCTCGGTCCACGGGAGGGTTTGTGACGTCAGAGGGGGGCCTGACTCAGCATCATAGAGCGCACTGAATGGGGTCGGCACGAGGCTAGGAGGGAGGGAAGTGCG
Source organism: Meconema thalassinum (assembly GCA_946902985.2). NCBI lineage: Eukaryota > Metazoa > Arthropoda > Insecta > Orthoptera > Tettigoniidae > Meconema > Meconema thalassinum. Next base: position 355,607,139 of record OX336394.1, on the reverse strand, counting down.
TAATACTATACAACCCTTCCTTACACGCGGCGTGCACCCACCTGATGAATGAACTCCCGCGCGTGGAGGTCACAGGGTTATCTGATCTTGTTACACAAAGGTCAGGGACACTAGGACCACATGCTATATTTAAGCTGTCGTTTCTTAAATTACGGCTGCCTGCAATGAAGGACCAGAAGCAAATGTAGCCTTTTCCGAGGTACATTCGATCTTCAATATCTCGAAGTGCTTTCTGAAATTTAAAATAAATAATAAAAAAAAACTTCGTGATATCGAAAATTTGAGGTAAGTTATAGAAGTTAGCTGCAATTGATACCAAAGCTCTATCATTTCCTAACGATGTATAAATGTGAGCAGTAATTCATTATCTCTTTCATTTCCAATTGGAACGTTATAATAACATACATGCTGACTCTCCAGCACCGCGTCCCCGTCGCTGAAATGAAAGACGTCACCAAACTATTAATGTTAATTTTTAGCCTATTTTCATTTAAGAAAAAATAGGCTTATGAGATCACCTTTTGTCTGTGTGTGTGTCTCCCCCTAATGAAATCTAAACGACCCCGACCATGCCCTTCAAATTGTATTACGTCCCACCAATCCAACATGGCGGCTGTGCGAAATATTTCACCGGCATTCTATACCTCCGAAACTATTACTGATATCTCCCTGAATTTTTTACGGTGATAAAGGTCACTACTAGAAATGACTTTCAAAAACCTGTTAAGTACAAAACGAACATGGTGGCCAAGCGAAGTTGAAACATTTAAATATACTTTTCTCACGGTTTTACCATCCGAGCGCAGTGAATCATGGTACAACAAATGTTTATACACATTGAAATGAACTGAAATCTAATTTAGTTCAATTGTTTTCATAAACTCAAGTTGGCGGCTGTGCGAATTTTTTTAAAGAGTTTTTATTCCTTGTGTCCTAATCATGCGATCCAAGTCAACGTTAGAATAATGAACCTACGCAATAATCGTCATCTAATAATGCATAACTCAATGGCCAGCATTTATAAAAATCCAACATGACAACCATCCGAAATATTTAGACGGTTCTCAATATCTACTAATCTATGACAGCAATCAAACTGAAATATTGCATGTTGATAAAGGCTATTAACATAAGATCAACTATGGAACATTCAATAACCTGGTGAGCACAAATCCAACATGGCGGCGACGCGAAATTTAAATATTTACATGGACGTTTCTCGCGATTTAACCATCCGAGTGCAGTGAAACTAGGTAGGCCTACGGTAAATGCTTATACAAATTTTAATCCACTGACATCTAATGTATTTCAATTGTTATCATAACCTCAAGACGGCGGGGGCTGTGCGAAATTTTTAAATGTCATTTTTATTATTTCTTGTATCTTAATCATGCGATTGAATAAACATACGTAATAATCTGCATGTAAACGTAGATAACTCTATGGCCTACAAATATATGCATACCTATATATAAATCCAACATGGTGACCATGGTTCTCAATACAGTATCTATGAACCTATTACAGCAATCAAGCTGAATTTTTCAATGTTAATAGAGGCAAGTAGGATGTATGAAAATAGGCTATTTAGTTCTTCACGAAACTACTTGTTTAGCCTATTCTCATTTACGAAAAAGATAGGCTCATGAGATCTCCTTTTGTCTGTGTGTGTGTGTGTGTAGGCCCTATGTGTGTGTGTAAGTGTGCGTGTCCCCCCGTAATAAGATCTAAACGGTCAAAGCGATTTCATTGCAACTCGGTAAGTACATACTACTGTCTTGTCCGATCTCAGCCATGCTTTTCAAATGTTGATTCGTTTCACCAATCCAACATGGCGGCTGCGCGAAATATGTCACTGGCATTCTATATCTCCGCAACAATAACAGATAGGCCTATCACCTTGAAATCTTGTATGGTGATAAAGGGTACTAATAGAATTTCATCTATGTGACATTCATAAACCTGTTAAGTACAAAACGAACATGGTGGCCAAGCGAATTTGAAACAATTTAATATGCTTATCTCGCGATTTAACTACCCGAGCGCAATGAAACTTCGTACATCGAATGTTTATACATATTATAATGCACTGACGTCTAATTTAGTTCAACTGTTTACATAACCTCAAGATGGTGGCTGTGCGAAATTTTAAAATAAATTTTTCATATTTTGTGTCCTAAACTTGCGATCGATGTGAAAGTCTGAATGATTAACCTACGCAATAATATTCATCAAATGGTACACAGCTCTATGACCTACACATATAACAATCCAACATGGCGACCATCCGGAATATTTAGACGGTTCTCAGTATCTACGAATCTATTACATCAATCAACTGAAATTTTGCATGTTGATAGAGGCTATTAACATAAGTTCACCTATGGATCATTCAGTAGCCTGGTGAGCAGAAAAACAACATGGCGGTGACGCGAAATTTAAATATATAAATTGATTTTTCTCGCGACTTTTCATCCGAGTCCTGTGAAACTTGGCACGGTATATCTTCATACACGCCTTAATATACTTACGTATACTGTAATTTAATGCAATTTTATGAGAGTTTATGGGAACTTAAAGATTTATTTTTTTATTTAAATCTCTTTTTCATTGCTCGTGCCCTATGTAAGCCCAGTAGGAGCGGCTTTGGTGGCATGCTGAGCTTCTATGCCCAAGATCGCGGGTTCAAACCCGGCCGAAGTCGTCGGATTTTTTAAGAACGATAAAAATCCCTCAGTATGTCTTCCTTCGGAGGGGAAGTAGAGCCGGCGGTCCCATGTCATAGATTTATGGCATGTTAAAGAACCTTCCACTAATTACACCTGTGTGAAGCTAAATTAATATAGGTTAAACATTTGATTAACGTTCTTAGGTTCCTACGTTCATCGCCAAGAGCCGACTGCGGTGGCATCTGGTTACTAATTTCTGAACTAGTCGGTCGTTGACGGTGGCATTTGGCGGCAAAAGTAGGAACTAGTTGAAAATTGATCGTCTGTAGTCCTTACTTGAATTTAAACAGATACACACACTAATACAGTCATCACAATTAATACCGGTAATCAGACAGATTCTACACACACCCAAAGTACACGGGGCTACATGACCGCGTTGTCGCAGCCCCTAAACTGAGGAATCAACCAACCAAACCCAGTAGGATATATGAAAATAGGTTACTTAGTTCTTCACGGAACTACTTGATTAAACTCTTTTCATACTTAAATCCATGTTTTCGTTCATTGCACAACCGTGTATGGTGTCGGGTTACATATTGAAATTCCAGATCCTAAGGCCCTGGATCAACTCCAAGCAATGTCAAGAATTTTAATTGTGGTCTGAGGGTTTGAACAGTGGCGTAACAAGAGTTCGCTTCTGTTGGCAGATGAGTCAAAATCACATAGAGGGGCGAGGGCTCGTACATAATGGGACATAATCAATGAAAGCAAATATACGTATGGAATTTTGTCTGAGAACCTGTGTTAATGTGATGGCTCTATTATTATAATTTAGGTGAGGATTAGGAAGGAGGTGGCTGTGGTCTTTAGTTAGGAACCATCATGGCATTTGCCTGGTGTAGAAGAGGGTAAACCATGGAAAACAACTTCATGGAATCCTAAGGTGGAAATCGAACCCACTTCTCAGGTTTGCCGCACGAGGCTAAGTGTACCGCGTTCCAGCTCTCAGACCAGAATTATATTTCTTGGCAGAGCTGGGAGTCAAACCCAAACCTCCGGGCTGACGGCCAAGAATGCTAGCAGCTACGCCTTGAGGTGGTCGTTGTATTTGCCCTTATCAATGTGCAAATGGCCAAAAAGTAACAATTTTGTTGATATTATATGGTCAAGTCTAATTTTCTTCGCGAAATCATCTGACCCTTTCAATTACCCAACAGTGTGTAATTTTTACTTTGTACACACATCAAAAAAAGTTTTGCATCACCTCGGTTCCCAGATCTCCGGCATATAGACGTTGACTGTGTATATTGTATCCAAGATACAGTCCCTTTGACTGTTCATAGATGTCACTAAAACTGCTCAAAGATGTAAACAACCATGCATGAGCAGGGCCTATTAGACGGAGGGGGTACGACAGCTGATCAGTTCCAGTCATTCCACCAGGACGAAGGTACGCTGCTCATGTTGTCTGTAGTTCTACCATGCCTAGAAGGTCAATACCGCAGTTCGATCGCGTCCGCATTGTTACTTTGTGTCAAGAAGGGCTCTCAACAAGGGAAGTTTCCAGGCGTCTCAGAGTGAACCAAAGCGATGTTGTTCGGACATGGAGGAGGTACAGAGATACAGGAACTGTCGATGACAGGCTTCGCTCAGGCCGCCCAAGGGCTACTACTGTAGTGGATGACCGCTACTTACGGATTGCCGCTCGGAGGAACCCTGACAGCAATGCCACCATGTTGAATAATGCGTTTCGTTCAGCCACAGGACGTCGTGTTTCAACTCAAACTGTGCGCAATAGGCTGCATGATGCGCAACTTCACTCCCGACGTCCATGGCGAGGTCCAGCTTTGCAACCCCGACACCATGCAGCGCGGTACAGATGGGCCCAACAACATGCTGAATGGACCCCACGGAATTGGCATCACGTTCTCTTCACCGATGAGTGTCGCATATGCCTTCAACCAGACAATCGTCGGAGACGTGTTTGGAGGCACCCTGGTCAGGCTGAACGTCTTAGACACACTGTCCAGCGAGTGCAGCAAGGTGGTGGTTCCCTGATGTTTTGGGGTGGCATTATGTGGGGCCGACGTACGCCACTGGTGGTCATGGAAGGCTCCGAAACGGCTTTACGATACCTGAATGACATCCTCCGACCCATAGTGCAACCATATCGGCAGAATATTGGAGAGGCATTTGTCTTCATGGACGACAATTCTCGACCTCATCGTGCACATCTTGTGAATGCGTTCCTTCAAGATAACGACATCGCTCGACTACAGTGGCCAGCATGTTCGCCAGACATGAACCCTATCGAACATGCCTGGGATATGTTGAAAAGGGCTGTTTATGGACGTCTTGACCCACCAACCACTCTGAGAGATTTACGCCGAATTGTCGTTGAGGAGTGGGACAATTTGGACCAACAGTGTCTTGATGAACTTGTGGATAGTATGCCACGGCGAATACAGGCATGCATCAATGCAAGAGGACGTGCTACTGGGTATTAGAGGTAGTGGTGTGTACTGCAATCTGGACCACAAATGCTGAAAGTCTAGCTGTATGATGGTACAACATGCAATGTGTGGGTCTCATGAGCAATAAAACGAGCTGAAATGTTGTTTGTGTTGATCTCTATTCCCTTTGTATTTAACGGTTCCGGAACTCTTGGAACCGAGGTGATGCAAAACTTTTTTTGATGTGTGTATAAAACAAAGTCCCCAATTCTTGGGTATAGCGGGTAATCTCGAGAACCACTGGAAGGATTTTGGTGCGGTTTTCAACCTTTTGTAAAGGATTTCTCAGGGAAGATTTCTGCAAAAAATGAATCATTTGTGACCAAAGGAGGCCGAGCAGTAATGATTTTAGTGAATCGAATCGAAAAAGAGCCTGCCGTCCGTGAGCCATTTATGCCTAAGCTGTGTAAATTGAAAATATATATCTATATAGGTTTCCTGTACTATGAGTGTAAGAATTGTTTAGCATGTTAAGTTCTACCAAAAGGTTCACGACAGCATATCTCTATCTTTAATACATCGTCCACTATAAGTGTTTCTATGTTTTCATTTGTTCCAACAATCTCCATTCGTTGGAAATTTAAATTACTAGCTTCGAAGCGAGTTTGGTTGGTTGGTTCTTAAGTTTAGGGGCTGCGACAACGCGGTCATGTGGCCCCGTGTACATTGGGTGTGTGTAGAATTTGTCTGATAACCGGTGTTAATTGTGATGACTGTATTAGTGTGTGTTATCTGTTTTAATTCAAGTAAGGACTGCAGACGAGCAATTTTCAAGTAGTTCCTACTGTTGCTGCCAAACGCCACCGTCAACGACTACTAGTTCAGAACTTAGCTACCAGACGTCACCGTAGTCGGCTCTTGGCAACGAACGTAGGGGCCTAAGAGCGTTGTTTACATTCTTAACCTATACAATTTAGCTTCACACAGGTGTAATTAGTGGAAGGTTCTTTAACATGCCATAAATCTATGACATGGGACCGCCGGTTTTACTTCCCCTCCGAAGGAAGGCATACTGAGGGATTTTAACGCTCTTAAAAAATCCGAAGTCTTCGACCGGATTTGAACCCACGATCTTGGGCATAGAAGCTCAGCATGCTACCGAGTACGCCACCGAAGCCGCCTCGAAGCGAGTTTATGAGCTAGCGAGTGAGCCTATCTCCCCAGCTTCGGTCAGCATCAAACTGTCGAGTCGTTCCGAGTTAAGGCTTCAGAGAAAAGTATGTGTTTGGAGTTTCGCTGTTCACCTCGGCTTTTCTGAATTACGTCTGGGGCCTGCCGTCCGTGCGCCTTTTAAGTTTACGCTGGGTAAACTGCTAATGATACCGGGCGAAGCCTGGGCGGGTTGCTAGTTATTTATTAATAAACTACAGTTTCCAAGTAAATTTTAACTTAAAACAACAATAAAACGTAACACAATATTATTCAGTTTCCAAATTGTCACTTACACTCGGATACTAACCGAATGGCAACTGACAAGTGTGTGAATTTTGAAACGGAATGAGGACGTACATAGTTAACGAGCCACCCCTCTGGATAACTGAGCAGCTGACCATTTTGCTCCTTCAATAATTATTTACTTAGGGTAACGCAAAAATATTAATACGAGTGAAAATAAATGTTTTTATATCAGTAAGTGTAAACTTACAGAATCCAATCATTTGTCATCAATCCGAAGATTTGTTTTACTCAAATATTAAAAACTTCATCAAATTTCATATTATTATTATTTACCTGTGGGGAGACCAGGTGTACACTCAGCCTCGTGAGGCAAAACTGAAAAGAGATGGATTTGATTCCCATCTCAACCATCCTGGAAGCTGTTTTCCGAAGTTTCCTACATCTACTTTAGGCAAATGGTTGATAGCCTCGGGCCACGGCTGCCTCTTTATAAATCCTCGCCTAAATGAGAAATATCCTACATGCACGCACGCACATTCAGAAGGAACGAACAAAGGAAGGAAGGAGGTTGAGTGGTTAGCACAGTGGATGCGCGGATTTGACGGCCACCGGCCAAAAACAAACGTCAGACCTATACACATCACAATGACCCAAGTTATAAGAAAGATTCTACTTCGCGAGGCAGATCTAAGAAGAGATGGGTTTGTTTCCCACCTCGTCATCCTTGATTCGGACGGCCGGGTTCGATACGCCTTTCAGCCAAGAAATTTAATTCTTGTCTGAGGGCTGAAACAGCGTGCACTCAGCTTCGTGAGGCTCAAGTGAAAAGAGGTGGGTTCAACTCCTACCTCAGCCATCCTGGAAGAGGCTTTCCGTGGTTTCCCACGTCTACTCCAGGCAAATGCTGAGATGGTACTTAGAATTAAGGCCACGGCCACCTCCTACCGAAATCCTTGGCCAGTTTCATTCATCTTCATTGTATGTATCTCTCAATGATTCATTTCATGTGAGCCACATTCTGTGGTCTCGGGGTACACATTGAGACCCCAGATATGAAGGTTCTGGGTGCGATTCCTGGCTGCGCCAGGAAATTTAATTCTGGTCTGAGGGTTAGAACGGAGTTTACTCAACCTCGTGAGGCAAAACTGAGATTGGGTTGGTTTATTTCCCACCTCAGTTGTCCTAGCAGTGGTTTCCGTGGTTTCCCCATTTCTTCACCAGACAAATGCCGGGATGGTTCCTAACTTCAGGACATGGCCGCCTCCTTCCCAATCCTAGCCTCAATTACTAATACACACGTTATTTCAGCCATCACAATGAAACATGTTATAAGACAGATTACAAACACACCCAACTACACGGGGCTACAGGACCGCGATGTCGCATAGTCTCTAAACGTACCAGCAACAACAAATACAACCTGTCATGAGGTTGGAGTCAGGAAGAGCATCCAGTTGTAAAAAGCATTACAACATCGAAAATCATCTCACTTCGTCCTTGACCCAAATAATACGGAATATAAATATTATTGTTAATATTATCATTGTTATTATTCATATTATTGTTAATATTATAATCATTGATACTATTCATATTATTCTTGTTAATAGCATTATGATTGTATATTGGCTTTCACGGCCAGTGAATTAAAACCCATATATTTTTCTAAGTTTGTGCTGTGCCTTGTGTGGGATTTCACCTAGGACACCAAGCTGGGTTATCAGCGGGCTCTTGGTATCTCCGCCTGGATCCCTACAGGGTGGGGACACCAAGAGCCCGCTGATGAGCCAGCTTGGTGTCCTAGGTGAAACCCCAGATAAGACACGGAACAAACCTAGAAAAATTGCTGAGTTTTAATTATGATTGTTATCATCATATTATTGTTATTATTGTTATTATTGTTAATATTAATATCATTGGTATTATACATAACTTAGTATTGTTGTGATTATTGTTGTTAATAGTAATATGATTGTTATTAATCATATTATTGTTGATATTATCATTGTATTATTCATAATATTGTTATTGTTAATAATGTTATTATTGTTATTATTGATAATAATATTATGATTTTTATACAGTTTTATTATTATTATTATTTTACTTTCGATTCCCTCATATGGTGTTGTAATCTATTCTGCAAGGGCAATATAGAGTAAGCAGCCATTCCTCATATTGTTTAAGTGTTTGAGAAGACATGTGGATGTGTTAAGTGCATCCTTTACCTTGTCTTTCTACTAATATATTGAACCTTCTATTCCTTTCACTGAGAACACACTCCTTCCCAAGGTAACGGACTAGAAGAGCAGTCATGTATTGTACATCCGGAGTGGAATCGTTCATCCTCTCTTATCGTCTCCTGTGACTCTCACAAAACATGAGCTTGCCTCAAGTGTAGGAGGGACCAAATTCAGAAACAACTTCCTGCCGCGCTTCGTCACACCATCTGCAAACAAATGTGAATCGTTATGACTACAGTATGTGCTGCTATTTAGGACACTTGATTTGCGTGAGAAGTATCAATGATTGGGATGAGTTCTTTTAAGTGACTATGTTACACTCGCCTCCCGAGGGCAGCTAATGTCTATAAATATAATAATAATAAAAATAATAATAACACGTATGACCTCTTAGAGGCTGACCAACCGAATCTTTTCCTGCTTTGAAAACAAGACAACCGAGGGACCCTGGTTCACCGAAGAAAAGTATCTTCTAGAAGTAGCAATCGCCCATGAAGACATCCAAGAACATGTTTCTCTTCAGGAAAAACATCGAGCATACCAGCGATTCGAAGAAAAAACAAACCAGAAAACAGGCAAGATGTCGACTTAAGAAAGAAAGAAAGAAAGAAAGAAAGAAAGAAGTCTCACAGCAACCGAATGCGGGAGTACTGGGGAAGAATTAAAGCTCAAGGGGGCAAACGGTTGAAATAACGTGGTTCATAGCAGGTCCAAATAAATTATAATAATAATAAAATTAATAAGCCGACAACTTAAGAAATATAGAAGCAATGCTATCATATTGTAGACATCAATGGGTTAAAGAAACACAATGTTATGCATTACTGAATTTAATCATTTTAATATATGTTGAATATTTGGGATTATGTTGATGTTATTCCAGCAAATATGCTCAATTCCCCCTCACATTCTCCCTCCCTCTGCAATTAATGTTGGGTGCTATCAGTTCCAAAATTTCCCCTTCCCCGCCAAATTAAATCGACTTGAAAGGAACGGGCTAAGGCCATGCGCACAAACCAAGTGTGGGCAGCACCGTCCAAATTATCTTACGCCAATTTAAAGGTATACCAAGCCAAGATCTCCAGGACGCTCTGGGAATTGAATCCTAGTTAGCACTGGAGAACTCACATGCTGGTCCACTATCACTTTGTGCGCATGCCATCATTAATGGTGGACTTACTGAGCAGACCATCGGCATAATAATAATAATAATAATAATATTAATAATATTAATAATAATAATAATATAAACAACAACAAAACAAAGTCAAACCCGGGCACTCTACAGCCCATGAAGGGCCTTGGCCGACCAAGCGACCGCTGCCCAGCCATTAGGCCTGCAGATATTGGGGTGACGCGTTATCAGCGCATCGGATCCCATCCGCCGTTAATCTTGGTTTTCGTGATAAGGGCGCTGCCTCACTGTCAGACAGCTACTCAATTCCCGGGTGAGTTAGCCGTGGTCGTTGCGGCATGACTGCTGGCAGTCGCTCACCTCCGGGAGGCGAGGAGTTTCGATTCCCCCCGCCGGCAACCTTGAAGATGGTCTTCTGTGGTTTCCCATCTTCCTTCCAGGCCAATGCCGAGGTTGGTCCCTAACTATAGGCCACAGCCGCTACCTTCCAATTTCTCGTCCTTACATTCCAACTTTCCTCCCCAGCGGTACTTGTAGCTCACCTATTGGGTGTCCGTCTCAAAGCAGCTACAAAACTGGCGAGCCGAACATGTCCTCGGACACTCCCGGCACTAAAAGCCATACGCTAAAAAAAGCTACTCAATTGTCCTCACAAAGCTGAGTGCAGCCCGTTCCATCCCTCACGTCAGTTTTAAAATCCCTGACGACGCCGGGAATCGAACCCGGGGCCTCCGGTTGAGAGGCAGGCGCGCTACCCCAACACCACAGGGCCGGCATAATAACGTGTGTGTGACTGAGAAGGAGATGATGCTGAGAGCTGTGGGAATCACTTTCACTACGCCCGCTTGCCCGCGGCCTCACCTCCCCAGTCTTGACATTTCTACTCGTGTATCCATCTCCTGTAATAACACAGTCGGGGCCCAGAGCGTAGCCAAGGAGCGGAGATCGTGTTAGTCTAGCTACACACGTAAATTATACCTTAACTCGTTCACCATATGGGCGCAGAACTCCCTTCTCTTTGTTGTTAACCCGGCAGTGAGGAGAGGTGGAGGATCGGAGATCAAAGGTTCGAATCTCTGCACTGACAACCGCTATCCTAACAGTGATTTTACCCCTAATTTCACAGTCTCTCCAAGAATATGCCAGGATGGTCATTTATTTCAGGTTACGGGGCACTTAACCCAAACCCTAATTCTAATAAATAAAGTGCCACACCAGTAAATTCATCACAGGTCATCAGACAAATGCAATACGCAACCAAGAACAAGATGATCAAGATGACCAAGCCCTCAATTGAAATATCCAAAACAACAACAATAGAAAGACGTGATATTATTCTAATTCTAAAATTCGTATTAATCTACATAGACTGAATATACCTGTTTATCCACGGTGGCGCACGAAAGTCATACCCACAAAACAGTGAAAAAAATCAGAATTATTTCTTTTTGCGCTGGGGAACCTATTTTCTATTTTTATTCTTTTATTCTGGCATCTCTGAGTGTTATTTAAAATTTCTAATTTTTAATTTTAAAAATCATTGCCAACTAAACTCAATTTCAGTGTAACAAAAAAAAAAAATTATTAAATTCAAATTTTTTCGAAAGGCTATTAAATAGTCTAAGCCTACAGTAGACGGTTACTTGAATAACTGTTGGAATTACTTGAACTTGAACTTGAAGGGGAGCCTACGGGCGTTCAATTAAAATACCCCCACTATGGCTATTGGCTGCAATTCAAATATAATTATACGGTTACCAGGGCGAGAAGGCCCTCAATGGGCCATTACTATAACATCAATTGTTGCCTGAAGATTATATTAAAAAAATATCAACACTTCGAAAGGATGGAAACCTGGTGTATCCGCAAAAAGACAAGTAGTTGGGATCTCGCAGTCCTTAGTGGCCCTAACGATGAAGAGAAAAGAGAATAATAAAAATAATAAAATAGCCTATATTCATTTGGAATAATTGAATGGTCCTCTGCCGATAAGGAAGAGATATGTAAGATAATACGTACATTGTTAACCAAGCATCGAATTTGATGAATAACTGGTTGATAATACGATACATTTTAATTGTGAAGCGTTTGTTACAGCCTATTGTGTGTTATTTGACCGAGCACTTTGGTTGGTAACAAATAAGAAAACATTGTACGAGGAGCATATCTTACATTCCGAGAACTTGGGCAGGAAACAAATAAGAAGACATTGTACGAGGAGCATATCTCGCACTAAACATATAAGAAGACATTGTACGAGGAGCATATCTTGCACTCCGAGCACTTTGGCAGGAAACAAATGAGAAAATGTACGAGGAGCATATCTTACACTCCAAGCACTTTGGCAGGAAACATATAAGAAGACATTGTACGAGGAGCATATCTTGCACTCCGAGCACTTTGGCAGGAAACAAATAAGAAGACATTGTACGAGGAGCATATCTTGCACTCCGAGCACTTTGGCAGGAAACAAATGAGAAAATGTACGAGGAGCATATCTTGCACTCCGAGCACTTTGGCAGGAAACAAATAAGAAGACATTGTACGAGGAGCATATCTTGCACTCCGAACACTTTGACAGGAAACAAATAAGAAGACATTGTACGAGGAGCATATCTTACACTCCGAGCACTTTGGCAGGAAACAAATGAGAAAATGTACGAGGAGCATAGGCTATCTTGCACATCTTTTCTCATTTGTTTCGTGTCAAAATGGTTGAAGTGTAATGTATGTGCCTCAGAAGATATTAAGTTGACGACCAATATTATGGTGTTTGAAGCCATTTTTCAGTGTTGCGTTAGTAAACAAGAGTTTGGTGCTTTTCTGTCGGTCAACAAGATTGTACCTAAATGAGTTGGGTTATACCCTAATCCTGAAAAAAATACACGAGATTAATATTCATATATTTAATATTTATTCATATTCGTTAATCTCATGTATTTTTTTCAGGATTAGGGTATAACCCAACTCATTTGGATACAATCCTGTTGACCGACAGAAAAGCACCAAACTTTTGACGACCAATGTTTATAATAATAATAATAATAATAATAACAATAATACAATATATTCATTTGGAATTATTAAGTGGTCCCTACCGATATGGAAGAGGTATGTTTCGTTGCACACTAACTCTTCTGTAAATATTGGAACCTTTTTCTCGGATACCCTGTATAGGTGAGAATATTTTTACACTACCCGTATTACTTGTCCATTTTCGATAACGACAGGCTAACAGCGGCTCTTAATGGGAGACAGAGGCAGAGTAGAACAACTTGCGGTGGTATGGTTACGCATGAATGATGGCACCGTCATGCTATGCGTAGCGGGCTACAAGCCAACACACTTGGGGAAAGTAGGCCAAGTCTGCGTGAGGCTGCGTAGATTGAACGTGCCCGCGCCGCAATGGGCGGTCTAGGAAAAAAATAGCAGGAAATCCCACACGGTTTTTGCAGAACAATCTTCGACCCGTATAAGGTTGTGCAAGTTAAAAGCTAATTCCGGCATGTTGAAAGGCTTATCATACATTATTTATAACACTATCAGGTATCTTTTGTCTTATGAGTTCGAATGAAAAACACTTTTCCGTTAATCAATGCATAATTCTCACCTTAGTAGTGCATGCTACGTTCCACACTACGACTGTATGTGTGAGAGAGCTGTTAATCCAGAGATCGAAGGTTCGAATCCCAACTCTGATAGTGAGCATCCTGAGTATGGTTTAAACTCTCCCAGAGAAATTCCGGGGTAGTGCCTTATTTCAAATCTTGGCGTACCTACATAAATAGTAACAGTCACAACAGAAACACAGGCTAACAGATCATAAATCCAACGTGCAACCTAGCATAGGCTATGATGCTGCTGATGGCCAACGTGTCTCAAGCCTCTAGAATGAATTGAAGAGTTTATTTCAATATTTCTGTATTAAAATATAGTACATTAAGCAACAAGCCAATAATGACAATAATTAAGAAACGAGTATGTTTAAAAAATGAGCGAAGCGAGTTTAATAATTTCCATCCGAGTATCTTAATTACCATTATAGGCGTGTTGCATACGATTGTTTATGTTCGACGATAAATATAATTTTATTGTATGTACTAACATAAATATTCATAAATATCTGTCGAGATTCTGTCAGTTGACGTAAGTACATGCGCTGGGAATTGTGTGGGCTCAGCATTTGCTCTCTACCCAATAACAAATTCCAAAGCTTTGTAACATTGTTTATTCTGAATTAGCACCAACAGATAGCACACACATGTACTATGGTGGATCATTTTGTTATTTTGGTCAGATAACACATAATAGGCTGTAACAAACGCTTTACAATTACAATTTATCGTATTATCAACTAGTTATTCATCAAATTCGATGCGTATACAATGTAAAAGGAAGGCAAATCAACAGAGTCTCACATTGAAGAGTTATGACATCTGGCGGAAAAGTTTCGCATAAGAAATCCCTTTACTGAACAGAGAGCTGGGTTTATTGATTTCCGTGGATCGAATGTGATATGTTTGGTGGTTATATCAACACCAGCATTCACTAAATTTGTCGCCGAAGTCGTACGAAAGCAATGCCCTGTGTATAAGTTGGAGTTGGGTATATTAAAGTACAGTGCTATTTATTTTCCCATATTCCCTAGCTTATTTATGCAAACATTTGGGATCAGATGTCCTTTACATTGTCAACTGTCAAATTATGCAATTCATGTTCGACATGCTGGATTTTCAGTGCATGTGCGAAGCTATCTTTACCTAATTGGTTACACAACTGTTTCATAATGAAAATCTTGAGCTCTGATTGGTAGAGAGAAACAGAATCGTAATGAAAACTAGTACTTTAATGACTTTCATTATAGTACCGGTTTCTGACATATCCACAGTACATTTCGACATATTCGAACATAAATATTCATAAATGTCTGTCGAGATTCTGCCAGTTGCGTTTACTGAACAGAGTGCATTTGCTGGGTTTTCAGTTGTTTACCGAACAGAGCGTATGCGCTGAGTTCCCAGTTGCGTTTACAGTAAACTCTCGATTAACCGCGGGCGGTTTATCCGCTTTGCGGATTATCCGCGGTACCTGTAGGAGAATATTTTTATTAAAAAGGAAGGTTTTGAAACCGAAAATTATTTCTCAAAAATTGAAATAAAGTTAGTAAATACTTAAAGGTAATAAAAATAGTAAATCGCAAATACAGTACAGTACACTTAATAATGTACAGTACAAAACGTGTACAGTAGTAGCTAATTTAGTTAAATCTGTTGCCGGAGGTGTTGATGTAAATGAGGAAAATATCGTTGAGTGGATCGAATGTGATGCCAATGAACCAGGCTTTGAGCACCTCACAGATGAAAACATCATAAATCAAGTACGAGGGTTTGAATCGTTGAATCGGAAGACGATGAGGAAACGCAGATGCAGAGGACCGTTACTCATAATGCAGCATTAGGACACTTTGACAGGATTCTTCAATACCTTAAAGAGCAAGACGACGCATCACTTTGTGACAAGATGGTGTTG
This sequence comes from Meconema thalassinum, assembly GCA_946902985.2. Taxonomy (NCBI): domain Eukaryota; kingdom Metazoa; phylum Arthropoda; class Insecta; order Orthoptera; family Tettigoniidae; genus Meconema; species Meconema thalassinum. The sequence goes on along the minus strand of OX336394.1, from coordinate 355,591,649 downwards.
AGAAAACTCAAGTCACAAATAAAGAAAAGTATTTCACTACGAAAAAGCAAAAGCGAATGATCGATTTTTTTTGTTAAACAGTAAACAAGACTTTTTAATAACACACATAACATCGACTGAGTTTTGTTATCATGAACGTCCTTTTATTGTATAATAGACTTATTTAAAGCACTTGTGTGTTGTTTTTAGTGCCTTCGACCTTTGTTTAACCATTACCAGCAATTTTGCGGCTTATCCGCGAAATTCGATTATCTACGGTATCCGCGCCAGTCAATTCCACGGATAATCGGGAGTTTTCTGTACTTAATAGAGCGCATGCGCTGGGTTATTGATTTTCCAACGATCAATGACCTTGACAATGTCATATATAGTGCATTTCCAGCCTCCATAACGTTTTAGTGTCGTTATACCACCACCAGCATTCACTAAAATTATTACCGAACTCCTGCGAAAGCAATGCCCTGTGTACAAATTGGGGTTAGGGAGAATAAGGTTCAGTGTTATTTCTTTTCCCTTAATCCCCAGTTTATTTATGCCAACATTTTGGCTGGAGCACGGTGTCGGTAATTTATAAAGGATGGAGTATAGCAAACTTCAGGACGTAGATTCTTGCATATTTGATAGTACACACATCAAAAAAAGTTTTGCATCACCTCGGTTCCAAGAGTTCCGGAACCTTTAAATACAAAGGGAATAGAGATCAACACAAACAACATTTCAGCTCGTTTTATTGCTCATGAGACCCACACATTGCATGTTGTACCATCATACAGCTAGACTTTCAGCATTTGTGGTCCAGATTGCAGTACACACCACTACCTCTAATACCCAGTAGCACGTCCTCTTGCATTGATGCATGCCTGTATTCGTCGTGGCATACTATCCACAAGTTCATCAAGACACTGTTGGTCCAAATTGTCCCACTCCTCAACGACAATTCGGCGTAAATCTCTCAGAGTGGTTGGTGGGTCAAGACGTCCATAAACAGCCCTTTTCAACATATCCCAGGCATGTTCGATAGGGTTCATGTCTGGCGAACATGCTGGCCACTGTAGTCGAGCGATGTCGTTATCTTGAAGGAACGCATTCACAAGATGTGCACGATGAGGTCGAGAATTGTCGTCCATGAAGACAAATGCCTCTCCAATATTCTGCCGATATGGTTGCACTATGGGTCGGAGGATGTCATTCAGGTATCGTAAAGCCGTTTCGGAGCCTTCCATGACCACCAGTGGCGTACGTCGGCCCCACATAATGCCACCCCAAAACATCAGGGAACCACCACCTTGCTGCACTCGCTGGACAGTGTGTCTAAGACGTTCAGCCTGACCAGGGTGCCTCCAAACACGTCTCCGACGATTGTCTGGTTGAAGGCATATGCGACACTCATCGGTGAAGAGAACGTGATGCCAATTCCGTGGGGTCCATTCAGCATGTTGTTGGGCCCATCTGTACCGCGCTGCATGGTGTCGGGGTTGCAAAGCTGGACCTCGCCATGGACGTCGGGAGTGAAGTTGCGCATCATGCAGCCTATTGCGCACAGTTTGAGTTGAAACACGACGTCCTGTGGCTGAACGAAACGCATTATTCAACATGGTGGCATTGCTGTCAGGGTTCCTCCGAGCGGCAATCCGTAAGTAGCGGTCATCCACTACAGTAGTAGCCCTTGGGCGGCCTGAGCGAGGCCTGTCATCGACAGTTCCTGTATCTCTGTACCTCCTCCATGTCCGAACAACATCGCTTTGGTTCACTCTGAGACGCCTGGAAACTTCCCTTGTTGAGAGCCCTTCTTGACACAAAGTAACAATGCGGACGCGATCGAACTGCGGTATTGACCTTCTAGGCATGGTAGAACTACAGACAACATGAGCAGCGTACCTTCGTCCTGGTGGAATGACTGGAACTGATCGGCTGTCGTACCCCCTCCGTCTAATAGGCCCTGCTCATGCATGGTTGTTTACATCTTTGAGCAGTTTTAGTGACATTTATGAACAGTCAAAGGGACTGTATCTTGGATACAATATACACAGTCAACGTCTATATGCCGGAGATCTGGGAACCGAGGTGATGCAAAACTTTTTTTGATGTGTGTATTTTCCTGTTACCGTAAAGGTTTGTCTTTGTGTTTGGGATTGTAACTACAATGGTTGATCCAATATTCTTTACACTGTAAAATCCTATAACTTCAAAGTTCAATGTTGTCACATGTGTCCGACATGTTTGATTTAGAAAGCAAGTGTGTTGACTGCAGGTGCGAAGCTATTCTTACCTGATTGGTCAAACAGCTGTACCGTAATGAAAATCTTGAGCTCTGATTGGTGGAGAACCTGTATCATAATGAAACTTGAACTATAATGAGCCTCATTAAGATGCAGTTTTCGGGCATATAATATTTATATTTCGGCATGGTCAAACATAAAATATTTTGTGGATTTTTCTGTCACCTCACACTTAAGGAGACACGGTACGAAAAATCATACGAAATTTCCATTTTTTATTTCGAATTCTGTATCTGTAATCATTTTCCTATCTAATGGTGTATAAATTACGACAATCCTCCTCTTAGAAGTTTTTTTTTTGTAAGATGATTCGTAGGCTCCATGCTCTCGCAAGACAGGTTATTTGACATTTAGACTGATAAAAGCTGTATTCTTTATGTACTGTATATGCCAGAAGTAAACGTGTAAACCCGTCAATCATAAACATGGCAAAAAAATGACAGTCAACAATCGAATCCATGACAATGCTTCCACAAAGGAAATCCACAACAATATATTTTCCTCCTCTATTTAAATTTACCCCTCTCCTGCCAAAAACTGTGTTTGTGCTAATAAGGAACCTTCATTTTCATGTATATGACGGTGTGGCACCTTTTAACCACGGAAAGCTCACAAAATGTCAAGTACTACAAATACGGTCTGAGTATTGGCTCTCATACTCGAGCGCCATGCTGCGACTCGACTTAGAAAGACTCAGATATGCCGAAATAGCTGTCAAAACTTTGTATCAGAAGGCCAGGCAAGTCAGAGGAGAGCAAGTAAGAGAAGGCTAGAAGAATGGAAGAGGACATCGCTAATCCAAGCCATGGAGCAGGCATGCACTAGTGCAGTGATTTTGAAGGCCATTTCCCGAAAATCAGTTTATTTAATACATAAGGAACATTTTCTCAGGTTGTGTGAGATACAGAGAATTCAAACTTTCAGGGTTCCTTTACAATGTTGTTGTGTGCATGCTGAAAGAACTATAATTGCTGTAGGTCAGGTATTTTATTAGAGTATGGATATTCTTTCTTTAGACGCTGTTCTCTTTATACAATAATGCCTCATTTAATCTATAATGTTTTCTTTTAACCTTATAATTGTGTTATTTTGGAAACGTCTTATGATTAAATACTTTTACTGTTTTCACCAAACTTTCCTTTTTTTTTGTTAAAAAAATATTCCCGGTCTTATTTTCTTTGCTTATTCCATCTGGATGAATCAATTTTGGTAGACCATTGTCAATATGGAATCCTGGTTCCATTATTCTTAGATGAAAGGGCCTAAAATGGGAAAGTATTTATTTCGATATAACTCACAATGGTAACTGTATTTGAAATCGTTTATCAGAGCTTATAAAACAAAAAACACGGTTTCTGCAATAACAGCTTAGGCTTTCACGGCCGGCGTTCATAATTAAGTACAAGATTGTCGGGCTTGTAGGCCGTGGTCCAGACACTTGTACTTAATTATGGTTTCTGGAGTTTGCCATTTTATGGATTTTAGACACTTTGTAAATAAGCTCTTCAAACAACAACAGCAACAACAACAACAACAAAAACAACAACGTTGAAAGACACCGCCATATGGTACAGCATGGTTCAATATATTCCAAGAAATATAAAATTCAGAGAACTAATGAATGAATAAATAAATGAATTAATTAATTAAATATATAATTAGCAATAAATTAATCAATAAATAACATATTATGGAGGTAGGATGCCAAAGGCGTTGGTTCGTGGTGGTGTTTTATTTTTTCTTAAAGAACAACAAGTGGCAAAAATTAGGAATAATAACCCAGACTTAAATTGCCACACTAGTCTGAAAAGGATCGCCGTCACAGATGCTATCTGGCAGCTTCCCCTTGCTTGTTCGAAGCGGCAGATACTCGCAGTAAAAGGTTGCCTGACTTCAGTAACCATTGTTAGATAGAGTCTTATCGGTGCTATGATATATTTTTTCCCACGGAAGAAGCGAGTTGATGAGCCGACAGGCGGAGTCTGAGCTGAGGTGTCGGCTACTTTCTCTTTCGTTGTTCTGTAGACTGAGAAACTGCCTCCATACGTTGGATCCTCATCCCCGCAGCCGATGGTTGATCGAACTGTCGATGCAATAATAACTCCAATTCAGTTTTTGATCAGAAAATTAGCACCAAAAAGGACCAGTAGTGGCAATAGTCTTGCTCATTATGACAAAAACTTCATCGTGGTTGCACATAATACAACATAGCGCGCAAATTGCGATTTCTTAAACTTTATGGTGCTAAAGGGCTATATATCGGCCCAAAGAGCTTCTGCTGTAAATACCACGGGTCGAACAATCGGCCCCGTATTTTAGCCTATTTAAATTTATGAAAAAATAGGCTTATGAGGTCACCTTTTGTCCATGTGTGTGTGTGTGTGTGTATGTATGTGTGTGTATGTGTGTGTGTGTGTGTGTGTGTGCGTCCGTGCGTGTGTCCACCCCACCCCTCACCCTAATAACATCTAAACGGCTGGAGCGATTTCAATAAATCTCGGTAAGGTCATAGTACCGTTTCAACCGACCTCGACCATGCCCTTTAAATTGAATTACGTCTCACCAATCCAACATGGCGGCTGTGCGAAATATTTCACTGGCATTCTATATCTCCGAAACCCTGAAATTTTGTACGGCGATAAAGGGCACTACTAGACGTTCACATACTTGACTATCAAAAACCTGTTAACTACAAAACGAACATGGCGGCCAAGCGAAGTTGAAACATTTAAATATACTTTTCTTGTGATTTGGTACAGCAAATGACTATACAAATTACAATGCACTGAAATCTAATTTAGTTCAATTGTTTACACAATCTCAAGATGGCGGCTGTGCGAAATTTGGAAATTAAGTTTTTATTTCTTTTGTTCTACTCATGCGATCAACATCAACGTTTGAATAAGGAAGGTACGCAATAATCCTCATTTAATAGTACATAACTCTATGGCCTACATATATTAAAATCCAACATGGCGACCATTCCAAAATATTTAGACGGTTCTCAATATCTATTAATTTATGACAGCAATCAAACTGAAATTTTGTATGTTGATGGAGGGTATGAACATAAGTCCACCTATAGGACGCTCAATAGCCTGATGAGCACAAATCCAACATGGCGGCGTCGCGAAATATAAATATCCAAATGGACGTTTCTCGCAATTTAACCCTCTGGGCGTAGTGGAACTTGGTACGGTATATGCTTATATAAATTTTAATCCACTGACATCTAATTCATTTAAATTATTTCCATAACCAGAAGATGAAGGCTGAGCGAAATTTTGAAATCCTTTTTTATTTCTTGTGTCCTAATCATGTGATTGAAGTTTGAATAAAACACCTACACAATAATCTTCATGTAATAGTATATAACTCTAAGACCTATATATAAAAATCCAACATGGTGACCATCCGAAATATTTAGACGGTTCTCAATATCCGAGCTGAGCGATCATTACTTAATCGTAGTTCCCAACAGTAACACAACAAGAATATCCCAGACCGCAGAGCATTATAGACTTCTTCCGCCGCCAAACCATGAAAAATTCTACTTCAAATACGTATACCCAGAAAAAATAGTGAAAGCGATTAGGTCTATTCGTACTAAAGCCAAAGGTCCGGATAACATTCCAATCTCCCTTCTCTCAAATTGTCTCGATATATTCCTGCCGGCCATTTTACACTTGTTCAACTTCTGTTTACAAAACGGAGTATACCCGACGCTTTGGAAGTGTGCGAATATACGCCCAGTGCCTAAGAAGAGAATACCTGCGTCTTGCAGTGATTTCAGGCCCATCAGCATACTTTGTGCTCTAAGCAAAGTTCTAGAAAGAATAGTTCATGAACAAATGTGTGAATATTTGACCGAGTTCCACATCCTAAATCCTCATCAATCCGGATTTAAGAAAGGTCATAGCACAACTCCCACGCTATTAAAAGTAACGGACGACATACGCTCAGCAATTGACCAAAGACAGCTTACAATTCTATGCCTCTTTGATCTCAGTAAGGCCTTCAATTGCGTAAGCCATGAGTTGCTCCTTGCGAAGCTGCACTCCATTGGCTTATCGCGGAATGCATTGTCTTGGTTTGAATCGTACCTAGCAGGTCGGCAGCAGAGAGTGGTCTTCTTTGATGGCTCCTCATTGAATTGGCAATCAGTAAAAAGTGGTGTACCCCAAGGGTCAGTTCTTGAGCCACAGTGCTTCTCGCTATATATAAATGATATGTCCAGTGTATTCAAAAACAGTCTCTGTCATATGTACGCTGATGACGTACAGGCCTACTTCCATTTCAGTCCCTCTGATGCGCCTCACCATATAGAACTTTTCAACGAAGACATCGCTCACCTCCATCAGTGGACCCTAAACCATAACCTCCAGTTAAACATTTCTAAGACTCAACTTATATGCATTGGCTATACTAAACTTCTTAACTCTGTTGATCTTAACTCACTACCATCAATAAAATTACTAGACAATGATATCCCCTACAGCAACTCTGTGAACAACCTAGGAGTAATTTTTGATAGAACCTTATCTTGGGGAGAGCATACCGCAGCTGTAATAAAGAAAGCTATATCATCAAAGCATATCTTGAAGCGGAATATCCCTTACACGCCGTCAAAAATGTGCAAGCTTCTAATCCAAACTTTGATACTTCCTATCATCGAATTTGGATCAGTAGTGTATAACGACTTATCAGAAACACTTAACATAAAATTACAGAGAGTTAAAAATGCATGCGTTCGTTACATTTTTGACGTCAGGCGTGATGTACACATTACACCTTATTATGTGCAAATGCAGTGGTTGAAACTTCGTGAACGTAGGCAGCTGTCAATTGCGATCCTAACCCAGAAAATATTGTGCACAAAAACTCCTGATTATCTCTATAATGTGTTTAAACCAATGAACTCCGTCCACCACAGAGAAAATAGATTTACTGATTCCACTCTACAGATTCCTGTCCACCGTACAACTAAATACAATAAATCATTCCTATGAACAGCTTCACGGCTCTTTAATACATTCCACCTTCACTCATTTACAAACTCTGTTAACACTACACAACTCAAAAGTATCTAATGTCAAGATTCCTCAAGGAATACGAATCAAAAATATAAATATTCCATACAAAATTTTTGAAATACATCCGTGCCATACAGCTTTCTATAATATGTTTAGTATCCAAGATACAACTTCCGTGGAATTGATAGTAGTTCTAGTAATCATGTCACTCATGTAATTGTTTTAATAATAGATCATATTATACTTACATAAAAATTGTACCCTTTGTTACCGTACTATACTGTAATTTGTTTTCTTTTAACAGATATAATACATTAGGTAGGTTCTTTATTTAATTATCTATATTCTAATTTGTATAATTCATTTTGTATGAAGTGTCTGCTAATTGGCTCGTTTAGTTATAAATATATTTTATATTTAGTTTTTCTTAGTTGTTAAGCTAGGTTTATTTTTTATTTTTATATTTTAGTACATAACTTCAAGCCAGAACATTGTATACGCTACATAAAGGGGCTCTTTAGCCTCAGTGGCAGTTATCTATGAATAAATTCAAATTCAAATTCAAATATCTACGAATCTGTTACAGTAATCAAACTGTAAATTGGTTTGTTGATAGAGGCAATTAATATAAGTAGGATATATGAAAATAGGCTATTTAGTTCTTCCCGGAACTACTTGCTATTTTTAAAATTATTATTTCCATCCAGGTAGCTATATCAGTGTTGTATCCAAGACAACGCTGGTATCGTTCTGTCTCTGGATATATCGATGTGTTTACGTTCCGTGAATAACTGGATACAAAATTAATATTCTATAAACATGCTGCAGTCAGCTGACTTTACCTTTGTGTGCGGTTCCTTAAAGTTGTGTTTCTTTATGTTCTTGCTCAAAGCTAATTAAGATACTTGGTGATAAATATGGTTAGCTCTTTGAACGAAGAAGAAATATGTTAAGCTTTAACTTGGAGTGGAATGCATGATAGTAAATTATCGACTGATGACGGCGACTTAGAAAAATCTCCGAAAGACTACAAATTGTAAAAGAAAATGAAGTATTTTTAATGAAACTTCGTTTTAATTATTTAGTATCTAAAACGCCTAAAATATGCCAACTACGGAAAAGTATCTACATTTTTTTTTAAATTGGTAGGAGAAAATTTATTGTTATCATAACCATAACTGCTATACTCGCGCAAGAACGTAAATAAGTTTACTTCCGACGTGTAGAACTGGACAAAGCTCAAGCCCGGAAGGAAGCCGTGTCACGCAAGATGGATCTTTGGCAGCAGAGGTGGAATGACGATCTCTGAGGAAGATGGACAGTTCGGCTGATACCGAGTCTGGTTGAGTGCACAAGTAGTAAACATGGGGAAATTAATTACTTTATGACTCAGATGTTGAGAGGTCATGACTACTTTCGGTGTTACCTTTAACGTATGGCCAAAGTAAGGAGTCCAGTATGTATTTACTTCGAGAACGAACGAAATGACGTACAGTATATCATACGTTCTTCGTCTGCGCTCATTGGGCAGCGTAAAAACAACGACTTGAAGCTGAGTTTGGTCCAATAACGCCGGACAATATACTGTAGTTGGAATTATGCTGAGGAACGAGCTCAGCTGGGATACGGTCGCTTTCTTTGTTGAGGTGGTCCTTCGTCAGAAGAAGTCGGATGGGGACTTGCACGATTTAGTTGATTAAGACTGCGATCCGCGGACTGGATATGAATTGAGAAGTAAGAAGTTGCTTGTGAAGCGAAGAAAATGGATCCATCCTGAAGTAATACGAAAGTGGTCCCGTGATGGGTTTTGTCAAGAAGATAGGGTGTGGTTTTTATTGGGAAAGAATCCCACACACTTGAGGAGTGTGGACCCTTCTCAAAGTCTTGTGTAAGATTTTCCACGTCCTTTGTAAAAATAATAATAATAATAATAATACTCATAGCTTGGCATCAAAAGGGTTAATTTCCGATTGTGATTCCGACCAACGCCGGGCACAACAGCTAACATAATATACGAACCTCGATATCTCGAACTTCTATTACTCGAATTTTTGATAACTCGTAGAAATTATTATTTCCCAAACAAACTTCCTATAATTTACATGTATTTTTCTAAAGTCGAATTTCTCGATATATCAAAGCTTAAACTTTATCCCTGGCACCTAAACTTATTCATCTCGAACATTTACTTTTGTTACAGTGCAACTTGTTTCGTACATCACTGAATGTGGTTGAGAACTTCGTGGCAGAAGCTCGTGCACAGAAAATGAAACAGAAGACGATGATTCATTTCTTCAAGTCATACAAAAGTAGAAGAAGACCCGTCGGCAGTTTGTATTCTTAAATGTAACTTACTTAGATAATGTAATAAAGCTGTCATTATTACGAAATCCATTTATATTACATACATTTAGATAAGTAGCTCCTCTCATGAGGTTGGCGTCCGGAAGGCTATCCGGCCGTAAAAACCATCCGCTACATAGAATTTCATCGCATCTCATGGCCGACCCCGTTGGTAAACGGAAATAATAACAACAGTTTCGTTGTGTGTCACTATAACTCGAATTTTCGATTCGTCGAATTAATTGTCATCCCCTAACAGTCCGAGATATCGAGGTTTGATTTTAATATAATATAATATAATATTGCCGGTCCTGTGATGTAGGAATAGCACGCAAGCTCCGGATTCGATTCTTGACTAAGTTAGGGATTTTAGAATTTGCATGAGGGCTGTGATGACAGGGAGTTCAGTCAAGAGAACCAAAATGAAGGTCCGAAAGCACGTCACCCAGCAATCTAATGTTATGGATTTAGCGTCCTTTTTGACTGCGTGGTTTTTGAGACACCGGGTGTAGTAGTTTTGCCCAAGAGGGATTCCTTAATGTGTCAGTAAAACCACGGGCTGTAGCATTGAAACACCCTTACACGAAATGCTATCTGACTGAGCCGGTATCCAACCCACGATTGAAGGCCAGGGTTTAACTAACTTCACAACTCAAGTCGACAAACCCAGTAATCTGGCTGAGCAGCGGTCGCTTGGTAAGCAAAGGCCTTCATTGGGCTATTGAATAAATATCAACCTCGCGGCGGAGTTGTGCGTGTTAAATCGTGCACCATGAATGCGACGGACGGCTGCAGCAAGTCAGGAGATCGGAGGTTCGAATCCAGGTGTTGACAGTGGCTGTCGTGAATGAGGAGTTTCCTTTTATTTCTCTCTCTCTCAAGGGAAATGCCGAGATAGTGCCTTATTCCAAGTCTCGGGGTATCCATCCAAACCCCGACTCAAATAAGAACAACTGGACACACAATTACAGTCACCACAATAACACAGTTTATCGGTCAAATTCAACACACACCAGAGATGTTGCAAGCTACTTATAAGAATTAATTGTGTCATTTGAAGGGCTTGGACATCGTGATCATTTAGCCCCATGTACTTGGGTGAGGGTGTAGAATTTGTCTGATAACCTGTGTTAATGTGGTATCATTAGTAGTGTGTGTATTTGTTGATGATTGAGAAGGAGGTGTCCGTGGCCTTAAGATAGGAGCCAACCTGGTATTTTCCTGGAGTAGAACTGTGAATTCACGGAAAATACACTTACAGGATGGCTGAGGTGGGAATCGAACCCATCCCTTCTCAGTTTTACCTCTCGAGGCTGAGTCTGACCCGTTCCATCTCTCAGATCAGAATTCAATTTTTTCCAGAGCCGGGAATTGAACCCAAACCTCAGGGATGGCAGACAACAATGCTAGTCACTGCACCACGAAGTGGACAACAAACAATTGGGCTCCCGTTAACTATGTCCCACAGCCAGCCAATTCGCTCCAAGTTCGGACGGCTTCGGTGGCGTAGTTGGTAGCATGCTGAGCTTCTATGCCCAAGGTCGCGAGTTCAAATCCAGCCGAAGTCATCGTATGTTTTAAGAGCGTTAAAAGTCCCTCAGTATGCCTACCTTCGGAGGGGAAGTAAAGCCGGCGGTCCCATGTCATAGGTTAGATTTGACTAACGCTCTTAGGCGCCAACGTTCGTCGCCACGAGCCGACTGCGGTGGCATCTAGTAACCAAGTTCAGAACTAGTTGTTGTTGACGATGACGTTTGGTGGCAACAGTAGGGATACTTGAAAATTGAATGTCTGCAGTCCTTACTTGAATTAAAAACAGATAACACACACTAATACAGCCATCACAATTAACACCACTTATCAGACAGATTCTACACACACCCAAAGTACACGGGGCTACATGACCGCGTTGTTGGAGCCCCTAAACTGAGGAACCAACCTACGCTCCATGGTCTTCAGCAACTAGAACATTTACCGTGTACAACATTCTAGAGTGCACAATGATGTAAATGTTACATTTGCTTTGTGAACCAGGTCGTCTTGTTGTTTGTATTCATACAGTTCGCTGAAGTCAGAAAGGTCGTGGGTCGAGTTCCGGACGGGTCGGGACGGGTCGGGAGGGACGAATATGGGTCAAGCACGCCATCACGAGCTAACTCAATGAGTGATGTCTAAATAAAGTTATGTGTGATTCATTATACGTGGCGTGCAGAAGTGTGGGTGCAGGAGACATTACGGAACTACAGCCAACTAATGACTCAGGATCCGGAGATCCATTACAGTGAGTTCATTCCCACTCTTGTTTGTGTTTTCCAACAGGAATAAATTCACCCCTAATACTTTTACTGAGTGTGGATAAATAACTCGCAAATTGCTTCGAAATTCAAATCTAAATTTTCGTCGTTTTTTCCAATTTAATAAAAGTTCCCCAGAGCCAACTTGCTTTATTTAAATTAGGACAAGGGAATCGGATTACAGATGTTTTTTTTTTAAATTACTCATTTATTCCCAGAAGCTTCTCCTTTATAACAATTTATTGCACATTCCTTTATTTCAATCAAACTATTTTAAACTGTCATATTCCTGAGAAGAGATGCGCTTAGGAGCAGCCTTGTTTGGAACTACAAAATCGTTTTTTGTAAGGATTTGTTACTGTTACTGTTGTTATTGCTATTGTTATTTATTGTTAGTTATTGTTTGCTTTTGCATTTGCATTTGCTGTTGTTTCTGTTTCTGTTTCTGTTTCTGTTTCTGTTTTTGTTTCTGTTTCTGTTTCTGTTTCTGTTATTGTTATTGTTATTGTTATTGTTATTGTTATTGTTATTGTTTTTGTTTTTGTTTTTGTTTTTGTTTTTGTTTTTGTTTTTGTTTTTGTTTTTGTTATTGTTATTGTTATTGTTATTGTTATTGTTATTGTTATTGTTATTGTTATTGTTATTGTTATTGTTATTGTTATTGTTATTGTTATTGTTATTGTTATTGTTATTGTTATTGTTATTGTTATTGTTATTGTTATTGTTATTGTTATTGTTATTGTTATTGTTATTGTTATTGTTATTGTTTTTGTTTTTGTTTCTAATCAACAATCAAATCCTCAGCTATTGCTAAACCTAGAATCATAAACATTGAGAAGCATTACCTTTTTGGAGTTTTAGAAACCCTGAAACAATTTCATGTTGATGTATAATTAACAAAACTTATTCTTAAGGATCGAATTCTTAGGATTTTACCTATTCTCTCCCTTACTTCTAACTACAAAAACACTTTAATACTGTACTTTTCTGAGTCACACTTAAAAGAGCCATATTCATGAATTCTGTAGTACCTAAAAATACCTAAATGGTATGCAAGTACTTAAAAATACCTAATTGCAGTTTTGTTGCATTTATTGTAGTATATTTTAATTTTTAATCAATATTCTTAAAAGTAAACCACAAGACAGTGTTTATTCCTAGCTCTAGTTGATTGAGAGAAATCCTACCTGCCAGAAAATACAAGTTACTTATTGCACTATTCAGCTTATATTTTAGCCTATTGTTTGGTAATTTACTGTCAGGAAAGTGAGAATAAATCTCTTAATGTTTACTGTTAGGTAGTCAGCCCGAAGGCTGGTTGGATCCTCAAAAAGTACCGCCGTTACGTTATGTGAGTAGATACCCACAAAAACCCAAGGCAGCACTATTTTGAGGCGTTCTAGGCAAGAAGAGGAGTGAGGTAGTTTGCCATTGCTTTCCTCACTGAGTCAGAACAGTAGTCCTAACCCTATGAGTTGAACCTTTCACAGCATTCACAGGCACTGACTGTGCCCCGAATGCCATTACTAAGCCCCACCCATACCTCAGTAGCTTCCATATAATCACAGCCATGAGTGAGACTGAGACATCGGTGAAAAGCCACCTTTTACTCTAGCCTGTGCCAACTGACAAATGCAAAAGTACTGTATTCATCAAGAGATGGCGAACAGGCCATTTAATGTTTACAAGTTCCCTATATTCAAAATAAACAAACTTAATTAAATGGCCTACAGTGACAGTCAACGGATACCCAGTCGCAAGTCTTTCATCCCGAAAATCCTGCCCCTAAGTTCCGCCCAAGTAATTATCCTGGTCCCGTGTCGGCTTCCTTTCTCTCGATTGAGTGTGAAAATCACCTCTGACGTTACCGCTGAGCCACGCAGTCAGTCGAATTGCTTTTAATAAGTTAATATTGTGTATTTATTTGTCAATAAGGACCAATATTGATTTTCATCATTCTTCTGTAACACCAGCCTCCGTGGCTTAGGCGGCAGCACGCCGGCCTCTCACCGCTGGGTCCGTGGTTCAAATCCCGGTCACTCCTTGTGAGATCTGTGCTGGACAAAACGGAGGCAGACAGGTTTTTCACCGGGTACTCCGGTTTTCCCTGTCAAAATTTCATTCCAGCAACACTCTTCACTATCATTTCACTTCATCTGTCATTCATTTAATCATTGCCCCGGAGGAGTGCGTCAGGCCTCGGCAGCCGGCACAGTGCATATCCTCGCCGCTAGATGGGGGCTTCATTCATTCCATTCCTGACCCGGTCGGAGACTGGAAGCAGGCTGTGTATTTTTTTCCTGTAACACCACATTTCAAATCCTTCTATTCTCGTGAAAGAGATAAAGTAGTGACAGTCAACGGATACCCAGTCGCAAGTCTATCCTTACCAAAATCCTGCCGCTCTGTTCCACCCAAGTAATTATCCTGGTCCCGTGTCGGCTTCCTTTCTCTCGATTCAAACGTCATGACTGTTCCCTCATCGTTTAAAGGACTGTCGCTACTTGGAAAATAAAAACTTAAAAGTTGCTCCCGTTTCAAGCCTATTACTCTCATAAAACGTCTCCCCTGCTGGACGAGTAACACTTGATCATAATAGAGCCGAAATTTTTGTTCGTCCATGGATACGCGTTGAACGTAGCGACTATCTTTAATGATAATAATAATAATAATAATAATAATAATAATAATAATAATATGCATCTGAATGCCTTATCCTATCCGAGAAATGTTTGCTTGCGAATTTAGAGAGGAAAGAAAGAAAGAAAGAAAGAAAGAAAGATCCTACACATCATTCTTGGCCCGGACTGCAAAAATGGCATCTACATCAGAAAATCCAGACAAGTAATATACTCTGAGATAGAGAAGATCACAGACACAATGCGAAAGCTCGGAGTTTGCTTCTACGGTCATATACGACGGATGATCGACTCCCGATGGACGAAATGTATCTTCAGTATGTTTGACTCAAAACCGAAAACGACAATGCCATGGTACGTTAACGTACAGAAAGATCTTAAAGAAATGGGGATACGAGCAGAAGATGCACAACACCGAAATCTTTATAGAGCAGCCAACAAGACTTTTGGGACTTTCCGGGACGAAAAGCGGACAACTGGTGCGAAAATGGACACAAGAACGTCGTGCTAAACACAGTGAGCTCATGAAGACAATGTGGATCAAGCGAAAAATGAACAAATGCCAGAATGTAAAATAAGGCTTATCGTGATGCCCTAGTTGGCCGATTAGCGAAATTGAATGAATGAATAATAATAATGTTATTGGTTTAACGTCTCTTTTAACTACTCTGGCTTTTAGAGACGCCAGGGTGCCGGAATTTTGCCCCGAAGGGGATCTTTAACGTGCCAGTAAGTCTACTGACACGGCTCCCTTGCAGTTGCGCACCTTCAAATGCCAGCTGTCTGCGCCAGGATTCGATTCTGCAACCTTGGGAACAGCAAGCGAGAACGTTACCGCTGAGCCACGCAGCCAGTCATGCGACTAAATTTGGGTAGGAGACTATCCTGGCTTTAATTTAGATACCATCCTGGCATTCAACTAGAATGGAAGTGGGAAACCCCGGGAAACACTTCTAGGATGGCTGAGGTAAGAATCGAACCCAACACTTCTCAGTTTTGACTCACAATGCTGAGCGCTGACCTCGTTCCAGCCCTCATATCAGAATTAAATTGGCAGAACCAAGACTCGAAGCCGGACCTCCGCGGTGACAGCTACAAATGGTAGTCACTACACATCGAGGTTGTCTAATTTGTTCCGGTGCGTGGTGGCACAGCGGTCAAGCTGTTGCCCTCTCACCAAGGTGGACCGGGTTCGATTCCCGGTCAATGCATGTGAGATTTTCGAAGTGAAATGCCATGTCCTATGGTTTGGATTCCACGTAAAAAGGAGGTCCCGTGGCTCATGATCGCATGATTAACGGTCACGTAAAACTAAAAGCTTCCTTCTTGCTTTTCTAATTTGTTCTAGTAGACGAGCCTTGCCCTTTTCACTTCCGACTCCCATCGCCATTGGTTGGACCAAGGTGCGATCCGTGGAGGTCTTGTGAGAACAGAGAAACACGAGCTTGACCTGCAGAGAACAGAGCAGTTTTAAGGTTGGCAGTATGTGTCGTGGGTGGAAATTGGAACACATTAGTGCAGGAAAAGCGTCGGCCACTTTCGCTGGTTTCATGAAAGTGGGTAACAACAGAACAAGCGAACGTTACGTAATGACAGACACAAAACAAAACAAAGCACACCGGCAGTGGCCGGCCGGCAGACTCAGTTTCACTTTCTGGCACTGTCATTCATGTGAGAGAACACCCGCACAATGGACATGTATGAGGGGCTTTCGGAAAGCTATGTATTTCTATTCTCTATTCCCATTTGTACGGGATCGGAAATTATGTGAGGTGAGATTTTATGTATCACTAGTTTTTTACAATCGACCTTCCCGAGGTCAGTCTCACGAGAGAAATTAAATCATACATTCGATCATTCATTCAATCATTCATTCATTCATTCATTCATTTAATAATTCATTCATTCAATCATTCATTCATCCAATCATTCATTCAATCATACATTCATTCAATCATTCATTCATTCATCCAATCATTCATTCATTCAATGATTCATTCATTCATTCATCAATTCGTTTAATCAGTCATTCATTCATTCATTCATCCAATCATTCGTTCAATCATTCATTCGTCCAGTCATTCATTCAATCATTCATTCATTCATTCATTCATTCATTCATCCAATCATTCATCCAATCATTCAATCATTCCTTCATCCAATAATCCATTCATTCATTCATTCATTCATTCAATCATTCATCCAAGCATTCATCAAAACATTCATTCATTCAATCATTCATTCAATAAATCATTAATTCATTCAATCATTCATTCAATAAATCATTCTTTCATTCAATTATTCATTCAACCATTCATTCATCCATCAATTCTTTCAATCAATCATTCATTCAATCATACATTCCTATGCTTCTCTTACCCTCTATATCAGAGTTTATAAACCTCTTAGGTAATCTCTCTTCCCCCTTTCTCATTACTTGACCATCACCATCTAACTTTGCTCATACAAGCAGCCTTATCTAACCTGGACTGACTGCGCGGAGCAGTAGTAACGTTCTCACCCGCTGTGTCCAAAGTTGCAGGATCGTATGCTGACGCAGTCAGTTGGCATTTGAGGGTGCGCAGATGGAAGGGAACTGTCAGTAGATTTACTGGCATGTTCAAGATCCCCTTCGGGGCAAAATTCTGGTACTCCGACTTCTCTAAAAGCAACAGTAGCTAACAGGGACGTAAAACCAATAACATTATTCTTATCATCTAAGGTGTTCATTTCTAACTTAGCCGTATCCTCCTGAAATTGCCCTAGCAATTGTTTCAGCAATCATTTGTGCTATTCTCATATAAGTTACCTCGAGCTTATGTATGAGAGATCATGAATCCACTCAGCTCTCACTCCCATACAGCAAGGTCATCTAAATACTGAGTGATGTTGAGTGAGTTTCGTCGCTTCAGTAACTTCTATCTTCAATAATACAGCAATCAATAGAGGAGTTAACAAGAAATGAAGTAGGGCAAGAATTTAGAAGGACGTGCCTATGGCCAAACAGGAAATAGCTCTTCTCCACGATAACACCCGGCCTTTACCAGTTCAGGAATTTGAATACGAAACATTTGTCAAAGAACTCTGACATTTCCCTAGAGAATTTCCACATTTCGGTGAATTTTGCGATGATACCTACTATGGCTGTAGGCCTACATGCCATTCGAATAATCAATTAATTCAACTACATCAAATATCCGCCGATTTGAAATTCGAACATACTATCTAAATATTCGAACAATGAGGATGTCCAAATATTTCGGATGTTCGAAACATTCAAATATTCAAAGTACTTGATAATTTCGAAGAGTCAATTGATAAAATAAATCGAACAGTTCAAATATTTGAATTATTCGAAGTTGATAAGTACCCGAAATGTACAGCAATTTCTGTAAAGAAATAATTATGTCCAGAGGACGAATTATTCGAAGCAGAGGCGAATCCAAGGGACCTCTTTCCCGTTCAACCTTTTGGATCCACACAAATATTCAAAACAAGCATCACTTGTTATCTATTTCTTCCTTTATTCATTCATTGTTTGTTTGTTTGTATCTTTTTTTTTTCATTCTTTCTTTCTTTCTTTCTTTCTTTCTTTCTTTCTTTTCCCCTAAATGCTCTCTTTTCTCCTTGTTTCTCTCTATAGACTCAGCTTTGGCCGGTATCTTTAACGGTTTAGCCAGCGTAAGCTTAGAAGGCGCACGGACGGTAGGTCTTATTCAGAAAAGCCAAGGTGAACAACGAAACTCTAAACACATATACTCTTCTCTGAAGTCTTAACTCGACACGACTCAACAGTTTGATGCAGGCCGAAGCTTGGGTGATATGCTCGCTCTCTAGCTCGTAAACCCGCTCCGAAGCTACCGTAAGTTAAATTTCCACTGAATGGAGATTGGTTGGTTGTTTGGTTGGTTTAGGGGCTGCGACAACGCGGTCATGTAGCCCCCGTGTACTTTGGGTGTGTGTAGATTCTGTCTGATAACCGGTGTTAATTGTGATGACTGTATTAGTGTGTGTATCTGTTTTAATTCAGGTAAGGACTGCAGACGATCAATTTTCAAGTAGTTCCTACTTTTGCCGCCAAACGCCACCGCCAACGACCAACTAGTTCAGAAATTAGTTACCAGATGCCACCGCAGTTGGCTCCTGACGACGAACGTAGGAACCTAAGAACGTTAGTCAAATGTTTAACCTATATTAATTTAGCTTCACACAGGTTTACACCTGTTGTCGGAATGTTATCTTCGGCGGCCATTCGCGAAGCGTTGACGTAACCGTAACCAGTGGAAGGTTCTTTAACATGCAATAAATCTACGACATAGGACCGCCGGCTTTACTTCCCCTCCAAAGGAAGACATACTGAGGGATTTTTAACGTTCTTAAAAAATCCGACGACTTCGGCCGGGTTTGAACCCGCGATCTTGGGCATAGAAGCTCAGCATGCTACCAACTTCGCCACCGAAGCCGCTTGAATGGAGATTGTTGGAAGAAATGAAAACATAAACATAACTTATAGTGGACTTTTGGTAGAACTTTTCATGCTGAACAATTACTACATTCATAGCATATAGATATTTTAACGGTTTACCCAGCGCAAGCTTAAAAGGCGCACGGACGGCAGGTTTTTCTTCGACTCGATTCACTGAAATGGTTACTGCTCGGCTTCCTGTGGTCATAAATGAATGTTTTTCTATAGGAACCTTCCTTGAGAATTCCTTTACAGAATTACATCCAAGAAACGAGGACTTGGTTTTATACTACGTAGATATGTTCGAACATTTGAATGATTCGACTTGTTCACCAATTCATTCGATTATTGACTGAATGGTCGGCTTATTGCGCTAATGTGAATATTTCGAAATTGGAATAAATCGAATGGCCGAACTATTTGTATGTTTGAATTAACCGTTCGTATTCGAATAATTAATTGTTGGAATAGCAACATAATTGGAGATTTTTATCCAAATCGTAGAACTCTCATTCGCGAGATTTCCTCATATGATGAGAGCTAACGACTGTTACACCTCATTCACAATACAAACTTCACACCGTAAATTAACCTAAGAAGCTTGTCGGAATGTTATCTGCGGCAGCCATTCGCGATGCGTTGACGTAACCGTAACCAGAACGCCATCAAATTAGGTGCTTGTAAACACCAACTTTTACGACTAATTTTATGCCAAAGTAACGAACCGTCCAATAAGGCGAGGGAAGAAGTTAAAATTAGTTAGTTCGGATATTTATCCAGCATATTATCTTAAGTATTATGAACCAGTGGCGACTCGTTGGTTTTGCCCTAGGTATTTTACTATTTTACTATAGAGAAAATGGGGGGGGGGCAATTGGAATTGCAAGGTACTGCAAGATATCCCTCCCTATATTATTCTGCTAAGGTTCCATTCCAGTGTTGTACCGAAAATAAGGTCCCATTAACACCAACCTACACATATGGGGTACCTACAGGTTCAGCATAACCCAATGCGTAAGCGGAACGCACTCACCTGCTCTTTAAATCCCTCACAATTAAATAAATACCTTAAAACATGTATATTTACAATGAAATAATGAAAGAATGCCACACGGTAACCATGGTAACAGAATCTCACAGTTCCATCTACAGTATTTCTGTAAGACGCAATGCAATTCCAATTATTACATTACTGTGAACGTTTCCAGACGGTTATAAGGTTATCACGGAACCAAATTAAGCTATAAAATCCATCAGTACATACAGTCAGCTTAAGGGGGTCAGGGGCACTCTAGAATTTTTCACGCAATTTTCACGTGTGAGTGTGGTACGAAAGTCTTTTTCAATAAATGGTCTCCGAAAACCACATTTTAAGGCCCTTAAGTTAACAGTGTCTGTGATATTCCCAGAAAACTAACTTCGATCTGATATACCTATGAAGGAATGACAAACCCCTAACCACTGCACCAGTAGCTGAATTGATAAAGTCTGGTTATTCATACCAAGGATAAATCAGTCATAGCATTCATGATTGAGATTTTGCTGTGTACTCTTTACAACTAGAATATTCGCGGGCGAAGCCGCAACGGGTAATGCTAGTTTATTATTAGACTATATTCTTCTTTCATCGTTTAGGCCAGCTATGGACCACGTCATTTCAACTGCTTCAGTCTTTGAGCGTTGATCTTAGCCCAGTGTCCACGCATTCGCTGCCTGTGATATTCTTTTCTTTCATCAGACCACTTCTTGCCGGTTTTTAATTTCGCTCTTTCTTGGAATAGGTGGTGTGCTCCAAGCTTTTCCGTCAACAGATCACGTTCCATAAAGTCTGTGTGGGTGATCCCTACTTCTTACAAATCCTTGTCTACCTCACAAAACCAGGGGCCCTTGGTTTTCTTGTTAAGAAAATAGGTAAATATCCGATTGGCGATTCTTTCGGATTTCATACGAGTTAAGTGGCCATCGAAAGATATTCTTCTCTTCCGAATTACTTGAGTTATCCTTTCTACATGATGGTACAGCTCATTGTTATGGCGTTATTATTATATTATTATTATTATTATTAATTTAGTTTTTACATCGTTAAGCCCATCTGTGGAGTGCGATAGAATGTATTTAGTTGATGATGCGGATTCTTTAAACTCTCAAAATCTCTTCGTCTGGGATCTGAAAATTTTCCTCCGTTCTTCAGTCCATGGTTTATTGGTCCTGGTATTCATTTTCTCAGCAAAATGGTGGTTGTTGTTACTGTATTGAACCGGAGTCGATCTTATATAATTACCTCTGTGATTCCAATTTCTTGAAGGTCTTTCTCTATTATTATTATTCTTTCTTCGATTCGGCCAACTAGGGACCACGTCAGTTCAACTGTCTCTTCTTCCGAGCTCTAGCTACCGCCCAGTGTTCCCGCATTCGTCTCCGGTGTTGTTCTTTTCTCCCTTGGGACCATGCCTTCCCTGTCTTCTGCTTCGGCTTCTCCTGGAAACCTTTGTGCGTACGTAGTTTTTCCTGAAGTGGAACACGCTCCTGGATATCTTTAGGGGAAATTTCCATTTCACGTTGATCTTTCTCAACTTCCGTAAACCATGCCCCCTTTGGTTTTCTTATCTTGAAAGTACATCAATATCTGTTTTGATATCCTGCCTGGGCTCATTCGTGTCACGTGGTTATAAAAGGGCAGTCCTCCTTTTCGAATCGTGTCACTGATCTTCTCCACGTGCTTGTACAATTCGTGGTTGTGACGCCTTCGGTACTCGCTGTTTTCTTTGATGGGACCCAGGATTTTCCTCAAAATCTTCCTTTCTTTAGCCTCTAGTTTTTCCATTAGAGCTTTCTTGTTCATTATTAGAGTCTCAGCCGCATACAGAGCCTCTGGTCGAATAACAGTGCAGTAATGTCTAATTTTGGCGTTTAAGGATATCGATCTCTTATTGTAGATGTCTTTAGTCAGGTTGAATGCCATTTCCATTTTATTAATGCGTGACATGAAGGCTTCCTTCTCCGATAGGCTAGGCTTTATCCATTCACCGAGGTATCTAATCTTTTCTGACTTCTGAACTTTTCCTAGTCCGACCTCCAGTTCCCTAGGCGCTGATTTTATGTTTGTCATGAATTGTGTCTTTCTCTATTATTATTAATATTATTGTGTTGTCGTTTCAGCCATTTACAGACCACAGTATTTTAAAATGCCCTCTTCCAATCTTTGCGCCAAGACTTTAACGTTTGCTCAGTGTTCCCGCATTCGTTTCCTATGCTGCTCCTTCCTCGTTTCAGTCCATATTTTCCAGTTTTTAGTTTTGGCTTTCTTGGAAACCATGGTGTTCTTGGAGTTTAGTCTTGAGCGGAACACTTTTCTGAATATCCTCCTGTGATGTCCCCACTTCTCTTCGCTTGTGAGATATGCCTACTTGTTATAACTATTATTATTATTATTATTATTATTATTATTATTATTATTATTATTATTATTATTATTAATGTATTGAGCTTATTTGTAGGAACTAATCCCAATTACTTTCCATTTCATAAGGATTAAGTTGAGTGATAGATAATGTTGAGTTTCTTCAACCCAATGATGACTGCATTCCCTTGTAGCACTGTAGACCTCGGATTTTTAGGTACCAAAGAGTACTTTTTAGGCACCTAAAATAGTTCTCAAAACTGGTAAATTAGGCTCTTACCTATTAATATTTGGCACAAAAACGTTTATATTAAGCTGCATCCTATTAATATTCGGTAGTGAAATTTTAAAAATGAGTGATCAGTGTTGACAAGTAAGTAAGGAGAAGAGAATCCACAGCCTGCTTCCAGTCTCCGACCGGGTCAGGAATGGAATGAATGAAGCCCCCATCTAGCGGCGAGGATATGAACTGTGCCGGCTGCCGAGGCCTGACGCACTCCTCTGGGGCAATGATTAAATGAATGACAGATGAAATGAAATGATAGTGGAGAGTGTTGCTGGAATGAAATGTTGACAGGGAAAACCGGAGTACCCGGAGAAAAACCTGTCTGCCTCCGTTTTGTCCAGCACAGATCTCACATGGAGTGACCGGGATTTGAACCACGGACCCAGCGGTGAGAGGCCGGCGTGCTGCCGCCTAAGCCACGGAGGCTTAAGTAAGTAAGGAAAAGATAACAATTTATTTAACTCTAAATTAAACAGTAAACAATTTTTTTCAGGAACTAGGAGCAAGTCTAAATACAAAACCAATTACCTGTCTCTTAATGGAGCTTGTTTTCATATTGTGGTTAATACCCACTACTATAGTTGTCTGCACAGTATATTACTAACATTCTTTCCAAATTGTCAACAGTCAGACTATGCATTTTGTCTGACAAAATCATTTTAAAAGCAGAAAAACACCTTTCAACTGAAACATATGTTGCGCCCTGCACCCTCGTGTCTACATTCCTGACAACTCTCACTTCAGGCATCTCGCCACCCTCTTCATTCTCTAGGAAAGTGACCTTCGGAGCGCTATAAACTGCAGTATAGTCGAAAGACTGGACTCAGTACTTGTTTCTCCTTTATGTATTCTAATCATTTCCAATAACAGTTCCCATAGTTCAGAGCCTTATTTGCGTTACTAATTTAAAAATACCGTCAATGTACCAGAACCCTTCTCAGATTTGCACTGAAAATGTACTTTTAGGCCTCTTAGGCACTAAAAATATAGAATAGGCATAACGGTTCAAATAGGCACTTTAGGGTACTAATAAACTCTATATGAATTGATAACTTTTCATGAAACGCAAAGATATCTCATCGCCTACTTTCAATCCTTAAGGAAACAAAATAGGCATTTGCCCTAAAATCCCGGGTCTAAGCATTACACATCGATTTCTTTTGTTGTTTTCTGATTTCACATGAACAGTCCAACAATTCTATACGTTCTATTCTATTAGTTTGAAAATGCATGGGTCAAATATCAGTTCTCGGAGGCTATTCTATCGCACCAGTACTGGAGATGATGATAATAGGCACTATTCTTATTTTTCCCATGGACCACTTCTTAATGATCAAATCTCCTAGTTTAGCATATTTTGTGATCTTTTCGACACGTTTTGTTTGCATGTTACAAAACTGTGAAAAGCAAACGCGCCGAAATGGCACAGTTGACAGCACCAATTTTACCGTTCAGTTTTGAGAAAATAGTTTTGGTGAATGTTTAATTTCTCTCTCTCTCTCTCTCTCTTTCAGTAGATCTGTCCGCAAACAGGTTTCAACTGGACGTCCTCCATTTCTCTCTGAGTATCCTCCTTCATTTCCTTGTAACTTCTTCCCCTCTTCACATCTCTTAACATTCCAACCCTTCTTCTTCCATTCCCTCTTTTTTCTTCTACTTCTCCTTCAATGAACCATATCCCTCCGCGTATCTTCTCTCTCTGTTTCTTCTTTTTTTCGACATGGAAAGTCGAGATTGTCATCCCTCAACCTACTATTATATACAGGGTCGTTCATATAAAGTAAGAACGGCAAGCGGTGGTTTTGTTATCCGCTGCTACGGTGGCCTTGGCCGAGCTTGTGGCGCGCCGTGGCCCGCTGCTTTAAGCGTGTGTACAATCCTCTATGAAATATTACCTTATTAAAGTTGCTGGAAGTGTCGTCCTTCCTGGTTTATACAGGCATTGTATCTGGTAACCACATTTTGGCTGACGCGAGTGAGTTCTGCCACTGTAATGTTTCTGATTTTTTTAATTTTGTGTTCTTTATTGAGCACTGAGCCAGTAGTGTCAAAGTTGTTTACACTTACGTGAATCTGTGCTAGTGAAGGTGGCACTTCATCAGGAAATTGCTGAATAAATGCATCACGTATCCGCCGGGCCAACTCGTAATTAAAATAAATTTTACATACAACAAGAAGTCCCGTGAAGAACTATACAGCCTACTTTTCATGCCAATGATTATTCTACAGTATATGAACCTATCTAGAACAATGACGAAATTAAGTTGGTAATATCGAAATATCTAATTAGTTCAAAATATACTTGGTATAATGAAGCCTAATAGAGCACTACAGTTGGCAGCCCTGGTGACTGAATATATTCTTAGTTCCATCTCTTAAGGTACAGAATACAAAATTTGGTTGAAGTCCAATGGACGTTACATGCAGTTAGACATTGGATCTATCAGCACGCGTAAAAGCATGTTGGCAACAATGTCATACGTGTGCTGGTCAGAAATAGCCTAATCTGAAATATTATGATATCTTGTTGTGCCAATTTTGGACGAAATCCATTTGTTAGTATAGAAGTTACATGTGTTTTAAATTGGACCTATCAGCAGGCATAGAATCATGTTGGCAGCACTGACTTATATTAATTATTCCAAATTTATCTAGAATGTCAGGGGCTATACGTGTGCCTAGTAACTTATAGGGCTGTTGGCTTGCATACTTCCTGATATATTGATATTAGGTTAAAGAATATAGACAGCATTTATTAACAGTTGGCAGCCCTGATTGCTCTTAACAATACTTATAGTCATATCTGTTATGTTACACATAGCACATACGAAATTTGGTTGAAATCCAACTGATAGTATAGAAGTTACATGTATTTAAAAATTGGCCCTATCAGCAGGTTTAGAATTATGTTGGTAGAACTGAAGTATATAAGTTACTCCAAAATTAATCTAAAATGTCAGGTACTATACGTGTGCATAGTTTAAAGCTGTCAGCTTGCAGACTTTCTGATATACTGTATTGGTATTTGGATAAAAGAATAAAGAGAGCAATTATTAACAGTTGGCAGCCCTGGTGGCTCTAAAGAATACGCACAGTCATATCTGTTTATGTACAGATATTACATACAAAATTTGGTTGAAATCCAATTGATAGTGTAGAAGATATATGCATTTAAACATTGGACTTATCAGAAGGCTTAAAATTATTTTGGCAACACTGTCATGGTTGGCCTCCTGGAAATTAAACTGAAATAGTATTATCTACATGTGTGCCAATTTTGGAATAGCTCCCATGCATACCTTGCAAGATATCCAACATGGAGCTCAAATTTCTAGTGCGTTTTTTCAGCAGTTGCTAGCACTGACATCATTTTCAAATATGGACGTGAGATATTCCGGTGCACATATTTACTCATACTAAATTTGGATTTGATTGCTGCAGCCGTTTTGGAGTTGATAGGGAGGGGGGGACACTCACACAGCCAAACAGACAGACAGAAGGACAGACAGACAGACAGACACACATTTTCCCGGATCGATCTCATAAGTCTACTTTTTCCTCATTTTTGCAAGAAGTAGGCTAAAAATACGATGTTGCATTGATAACTGTCTCACCATGTTAGCAGTTGAGGGTCAGACTGGCGAGTGACAACACCTGCACGCTTATTCCAAGGTCAAGTTTGTACTATGCACGCGGTTTCAATACTACAGCAGGGGGCCGTGGCGCGCCACAAGCTTGGCCAAGCCGGCTGCAGCAGCGAATGACAAAACCGCCGCTCGCCGTTCTTACTTTATATGAAAGACCCTGTAGTCTATACATTCAAAATCATTTGTTTGAACCTTTGACTCAACTTCTCTCCACTTTTATTACCTTTGAAGCATTTTATTGGTGATTCAAGCTTTACAGCTGAAGTTTGAACACTCTGTCTACTTGAGGTACTTCGTGCAATCGTAACAGTGTTGCCAACGTTTGAGCCTGATTCGCCATAAAATCGAATTACTCGGGTGCTCTTGTGTCGCTCAAACAAGGGTTGTACAAAACTAAATGTAATCTAATATCAAATTAGGACTGAATTACTCTGCCTATCGTTCCAAATACCACTAAAAACTATATTCACACACACAATTTATCACACAAAAAGCAAAGTTGGTGTAGCTCCCAATTAACGTGAAAATATTTTTTTTCAAAGGACATTTTTAAAAGTAATCTAGCCAGCTTATGGTAACATAGCAACTTGTGCTGGGAAATCTTGTACAGAAAACAAGCAGAATAAGTGGGAACTACTTCCTGACGCGGTAGCCTCTTCACTGACCAGAGCATCAAAGGGACCGCTTAGGTTTTGAGGTGACTAGAGGTGAAAATGAAAATCCACAGCCTGCTTCCAGTCTCCGACCGGGTCAGGAATGGTATGAATGAAGCCCCCATCTAGCGGCAAGGATATGAACTGTGCCGGCTGCCGAGGCCTGACGCACTCCTCTGGGGCAATGATTAAATGAATGACAGATGAAATGAATGATAGTGGAGAGTGTTGCTGGAATGATATTTTGACAGGGAAAACCGGAGTACCCGGAGAAAAACCTGTCTGCCTCCGTTTTGTCCAGCACAGATCTCACATGGAGTGACCGGGATTTGAACCACGGACCCAGCGGTGAGAGGCCGGCGTGTTGCCGCCTAAGCCACGGAGGCTATGTGATTAGAGGTATAGTAGACAATTCCTACGTAGTATGTGACCCATCCTCTTCTGCATCTTCCTCATAAAACTCCTCTCCTCTCCTACGCTTCTTAGCACCTCCTCATTTCTCATTCTATCGGTCCATTTCACTTTTAATTACTGTAGTTAAATTGTGCAGAAAACGACAAATTAAGCTTAATAAGAGAAATAAGTTCGCGCGGCATACAATTTGGTAAAGACGTTGGTTACTAAGAAGGGAACAATTTTCACATGTTAAATTACTTAATGAATTTCGTGTTGGGCTTGAAGACTGGTGAAATTACCTACGAATGGTAATTGAGACACACAATAATTTGTTGAAATTGGTAACTCCTCATATCGCAAAAGAAAACTACTGCATGAGAAAAGCAAATTCACTAAATAAGAGTCTGGTCGCAACATTAAGATTGTAAGCAATTGGCAGAAGCTGTAAGGACCTGGAGTTCACAACCATTATGTCAAAACAGGCCCCGAATAAAATCATTCCAACATACAAAAACGAGGCAATTTAAACGAGATCTGTGGCGATGTTTGAATAGGGGCGTCCACATGCAACGATTTGTCTGTGGTTCTTGGTCTCAAACCTCAAACTCCCACACCAACCTTTGCGCAGTTCTCAGTATTCCGGTCCACACGCAACGACTTGTCTGCAACGATCGAATTTGTGCAGACATTTGCACAGACAAGTCGTTGCGTGTGGATCGGCCAAATTAAATTATAAAATACCGACACTAAGGAGGTGTGCAAATTATTAGAATCGGTGTCACAATTGCAACTTATCATTTTTTTCTCCTCATGACTTTATGGAGTAAAATGTTTGCAAAGCACTGAAATTATTTCAAATGTTTAAACAACAGTCTTAATGACATTTTCTTTTAAGAAAAAGACAGTAGAATGATTGTTTGGAATTTCCACTTGAAGAGGAGTTTTGCTAATGCAAAAAGTCACACGTTTTGTTTCAATTACTTTATTCTAGTTTTGTGTACATTTAGAGCAGAAAGATTAGAAATTCATTCATTCCTGAGGTCTGCTCTTGAACTCTTCAAAGAACCGTAGACCATGGATTGAAATCACTTGATTTAGAGGGTACATTTCATAGTCAAAGAAAAAAGACAAAACGGACCCAGCACAGGATGCCCAATTTCGAAAATTTCCATATGCAATTCCTTATGGAAAAGCTATAAGTCTACGGGGGATAAAACATTACTAAATTGGGTATTAAAATATGTCAGCAAATTTTCAGTAAAATCCTTCTGAATAAATAATTGCCACTCATATAAATTCATTTTTCCAGTCTAATAAATTGCACACCTCTGTATTTATTACAATGATAATAATAACATTAATAATAATAATGTTATTTTTACAATCTTTTAACTATTGCAGCTTTTAGACACGCCGAAATTTCTCACTGAAGAAGAATCTTGTAACTTACCAGTAAATCTACAGTCACACGACACCCTCACATACGGTTTAAGCATTCTCAAATGATAGCTGACTGTGCCGGGAATCAATCCCGCAACCTTGGACATTGCAGGCGAGTTCGTTACCGCTGCGCCGCGCCTTAAGCCATAGGTTACCATTATTGATATTTAATATTCTTAAAGTTATTCACAATGTGCCCTTTCAGATGATGCCAATGTGGGGTGGAGGCTGTATCTCAATCCAAGACCTTCCCCCCAGGAATGCTGGGTAATGATAGGTTACATAAGGCATACTACAAGCTCAGTGAGGAGAAATGCAGTAATTATTCTTGATTGGCAGTCTATGCTAACGAACAATAGAATATGGAGAAAGCTATTATCAAGTCCATTGTAGCAGCCGTATCCTGCCGAATCACTAATTCAGTTCAACTATAGGCCTACTTCTTTAAAAGGCACCAACCGATCAATATTCACTTATAATAACAGTAGTAATAATAATAATAATAATAATAACGTATGGCCTCGGGTGCCGGGTGCAAGCTTTGTAATTTGACACCCAGAGGGTAGCTTTCATGACGAATTTCGTTGTTCCTTGAATCACTATGAAAGTCAAGGAGGTTAGATAGCTAAACTCCTTGAACACTATAGAGCTTTCTAGTAGAGAAATGAGGAACTTTGTGGAAACTCCCGAGATTATGAGCACGGCCTACTGAATTCAAATGGGTTCTTTGACATGCCAACATCGTATGACATGCGTTTCGTATTTTTGCCGCCTTTCAAAAATCACTTACCACGGCCAGGAGCGAACCTGCAATCTTGGGGTTAGTAGACCGACACGCTATCCACTCACCCACCGTGGCATAACAGTAATCCGTATGATCACCACCTTCTACGTCAGGACTTCAGTCCCAATGGTCCGGGGTTCTGTTCACAACTCTGTAAAAGGAACTGGTTGGATACTGGGACAAGCTCCACTCATCCTCAAGAGCATATCGAAGAAAAAATGGGTTCTATTCACACCTCAGCCAGCCTGGAAGTAATTTTCTCTGGATTCATACTTTTACTCCAGGTAATTGCCAGGATATTACGTAACTTAAGGCCATGACCGCCTCCTTTCCAATGAAAAATGCACAGCCTGCTACCAGTCTCCGACCGAGTCAGGAATGGAATGAATGAAGCCCCCATCAAGCGGCGAGGATATGCCTCCTTTCCAATCCTCATCTGAATTACAAATGCACACACTAATACAGCCATCACAATAACACAGGTCATCAGACAAATTGTACACGTACCCAAGTACTTGTGACTACATGACCACGTCTAGCTGTATGCCTCTCACCAAGGCGGTCCGGGTTCGATTCCCGGTCAATGCATGTGAGATTTTCGAAGTGAAATGCCATGTCCTGTGGTTCGGATTCCACGTAAAAAGGAGGTCCCGTGGCTCATGATCTCAAGATTAACGGTCACATTAAACTAGAAGCTTCCTTCCTTGCTTCCTACTACATGACCACGATATCGCAAAGCGAGGACTGATGCATGAGTATATTAGACTCGAGGCTTAAATAGTGCTCTATATTTTCGTTTTGGACAGCCCTCATTTCCTGTCGCTCACTGTACCTTCCGTCCTAGCCTTGAACTTCACCCTGCAAAAGTAACATGTCCATAGCTTTGTGAACACCCAAGTTATTTCCATATTATTTACGGTCGGGTCAGATTTACCCATGGCGCCAGTCCTCGCGTGACAATTTTCGGCTTGCGTTAGTCAGGACAATCTGTAAAAAATAAGGGAGAAAATCTACCTATTTTTGTGCAGCAAAATCACATAGCTCACATTCTCGTTGATCCATGTTTAGGGTCTAGGGACACCTTGGTCATCAGCTCCTTTGTTCAAAAAAAATGAGATGACTCTGCTGCTGCCACTGTCAAGGCCAATTATATTGTTACGAAAATGATTATCATTTTTCTGCATGTTAAATTTGAAAAATGTAAATAAACCTCATTTTATATTGGGAATTGTTTATAGGAAGACACCAGGTGTAAAATTACTTAATTAAAATCCGTACGACTACGACAAAAAGGGAGTGACACACTATGGGTCAACATGACCCGGCGCAAGTCCACGTGTTATATTATTTCACGCCAGTTCTCAAGGGTTAAAAACGGAAAACAACAACAACAACAACAACAACAAACGCAACCCTCTCAGTCCACATTAGATCGAGTTTGCGAGACTCTACTGTATTATCATCATATTATATATCACTAGCAGAAGTACCCGTTCTTCGAACGGTGTTCGGTGTTAACACCAGACATTATAATAATAATAATAATGTTATTGGTGTTACGTCCCTTTTAAGTTCTGTTGCTTTTAGAGACGCACCAGACATTATCAATTGAGCTACTGTTGCAATGGTTAGCGGCTTGTAATTCCTTCATAAATTTTTCAAAACGAAGTTAGTTTTCTGGGAATATCACACACACTGTTAATTTAAGGGCCTTATATTGTGGTTTTCGGAGTCCCTTTATAGACTCGCAAATTTTGTGTCTCACATTGAGAAGTGCAACATATGCTTTGGTCGTCCTTCTAGGATAATTTTTATATTTCGCCTATTTTAGCATGTATTTTGAGAAGTTTTTCCCGATATCCACCCTTCTACTGTATGAAATGTACGGTGAAGAGTTTTATAAATGACTGGTGTATTGACTCATGTTTACCATACCTAATTTTACGATGCACCAAGCATCCAAACATGAGTTATAGGCATACATAAGGATACACAGAAAGACAGACAGACAGACAATACTATTGTCTACAACATATCACCCAGAATTCCAAATATGGGTATATCTACCACACAGTATCAAAGAAAATCATCCTTACGATGAACCCGTATGTCGACAAAAAAAAAGATTAGTTAAAATGTGCTCTCAAACTAAATTCACCTAACGTGTACTTCCTGACATGAAATAGAATTGAAAGCCTTGTAGATGAAACGCAATACACGTCACATAAAAACAGACCCTCTACGTTGTGTTGGGTCCCCATACACAGGAAGACCTCTATCATAAATTATAAAAGCTTGTGGTGCATGAAAATTCAGGTTCTTTAGTCTCAAATGGCCCAAATTCCTAAAAGCCGCAAAAAAATGCTGATTCAATTCAGGAATTTTTGAAAATAATGTTCTTGTTTGGAGATATAATAGACCTTCTGTACTATATGTCGCAGTGAAAATTGCATGAAAAAATCCTAGGTTACCCCTTGACCCCCTTAATTGCATTGATGAACTATACAGTCTACGTTGGTTCCGTGATAACCTTATATTTGCAAACTTTCACAGAAATGTAATAAATGTAATAAATGTAATAAATTGCTTCTTACTGAAATAGATGGAAAGTTGTATGCCACCCCTTGAGATAATGTTCTCATGGTTACCGATTTGCATTCCTTCATTAGTTTGTTAAATTTAATTTAATTAGTTTTCTGGGAATATTTCAGAAACTGTTGGTTTTAGAGCCTTATAATGTAGTTTTCGAGGACCCTCGAGTTTTATTTCTGGCACCGAGGGGCTTTGTCTCGTCGTTGTTCGCCATAATATAATATTAATAATAATAATATAATATAGGGATAGGAATATAATAGACCTGCCATACCACACCCGCAGATGTAAATCGCGTGAAAAAATTCTAGACTACCCCTTGACCCCCTTAAGCGCATTTTACGTATTGATGAAATTTACAGCTTAATTTGGTTCCATAATAACCATCTAACCGTTTGCAAACTTTCACACTAATGTAATTAATGCAATTGTATTGCGTCTTACAGCAATAGATGGACCTCGGAGAATCTGTTGCCATGGTTATCGGCTTGCATTCGTTCATTAGTTTATTAAATTAAATTAGTTTTCTGGGAATATCTCAAAAACGGTTGGACGTAGGACCTTAAAATGTGCTTTTAGGGCCCCCAAGTTTTGTCTCTCACATTGAGGGGCTGAAAATGAGCTTTGTCTCGTCCTTCTACTCCTATTTCAGCATGAATTTTAAGGGGTTAGGCCCTCTTTTATGAGATGTACGGAGAAGGGTTACATCAATGATCAGTGTCGTGCCTCTGATGGATATCTATACCAAATTTTACGTTGATACACCCAGACGTTCTCGAGTTATAAGGGAACAAAGTTGTCCACAGACAATCAAACAAACAGACAGACAGACCAAAACATTATTTTCGCGCGCATCTATCATAAAACAGTCTGAAACGTGTAAATAACTCAAATTTCCGTAGAAATTCAGAAAAAAAAAATCTTTTTTATATATGTAGAGATATACTGCACCGCTCGGTGTTGACCGTGTTCTATTGCACAAATTTAGGCTTTACTCGCTAACCGTCGGAGATACACGAAAAGTGATAAGAACCTTTTGGATAGAAAATTAAATGCTAAAGCTCGTGTATACCAACAAAAGTTTGCTATATCTTAGCGTTCTCTTTTTATTTGAAATGGAAATATGAAAATAGTCGCCATTTTTCAATAGTGCAAAATATCGTAATCAAAAGTATCCTATATGTAAACCTGGTAAATCAGCTACATCCATGCAAAATTTAATTTAAATCGGACCAGTGGTTCTTGCGTTATTGAGTAACAGACAGACAGACAGAAAGACACACACCATCTCATTATTATTATATACTAGCAGAAGTACCCGTTCTTCGAACGGTGTTCGGTGTTAACACCAGACATAATAATAATAATAATAACAATAATAATAATAATAATAATAATAATAATAATAATAATGTTATTGGTGTTACGTCCCTTTTAAGTACTGTTGCTTTTAGAGACGCACCAGACATTATCAATTGAGCTACTGTTGCAATGGTTAGCGGCTTGTCATTCCTTCACAAGTTTATCAAAACGAAGTTAGTTTTCTGGGAATATCACACACACTGTTAATTTAAGGGCCTTATAATGTGGTTTTCGGAGACCCTTTATAGACTCGCGAATTTTGTGTCTCACATTGACAGGTGCAACAACATATGCGTTGGTCGTCCTTCTAGGATAAATTTTATATTTCGCCTATTTTAGCATGTATTTTGAGAAGTTTTCCCCTATATCCACCCTTCTACTGTATGAAATGAACGGTGAAGAGTTTTATAAATGATTGGTGTACTGACTCATGTTTACCATACCTAATTTTACGATGCACCAAGCATCCGAACATGAGTTATAGGCGTACATAAGGATACACAGAAAGACAGACAGACAGACAGACAATACTATTGTCTACAACATATCACCCAGAAATCCAAATATGGGTATATCTACCACACAGTATCAAAGAAAATCATCCTTACGATGAACCCGTATGTCGACAAAAAAAAAAAAAAAAAAAGATTAGTTGAAATGTGCTCTCAAACTAAATTCACCTGACGTGTACTTCCTGACATGAAATAGAATTGAAAGCCTTGTAGATGAAACGCAATACACGTCACATAAAAACTGACCCTCTACGTTGTGTTGGGTCCCCATACACAGGAAGACCTCTTTCATAAATTATAAAAGCTTGTGGTGCATGAAAATTCAGGTTCTTTAGTCTCAAATGGTTCAAATTTCTAAAAGCCGCAAAAAATGCTGATTCAATTCAGGAATTTTTGAAACTAATGTTGTTGTTTGGAGATATAATAGACCTTCTGCACTATATGTCGCATGCGAAAATTGCATGAAAAAATCCTAGGTTACCCCTTGACCCCCTTAATTGCATTGATGAATTATACAGTCTACGTTGGTTCCTTGATAACCTTATATTTGCAAACTTTCACAGAAATGTAATAAATGTAATAAATTGCTTCTTACTGAAATAGATGGAAAGTTGGATGCCACCCCTTGAGATAATGTTGTCATGGTTACCGATTTGCATTCCTTCATTAGTTTGTTAAATTAAACTTAATTAGTTTTCTGGGAGTGTTTCAGAAACTGTTGGTTTTAGAGCCTTATAATGTAGTTTTCGAGGACCCTCGAGTTTTATTTCTGGCACCGAGGGGCTTTGTCTCGTCGTTGTACGCCATAATATAATACTAATAATAATAATATAACATAGGGATAGGAATATAATAGACCTGCCATACCACACCCGCAGATGTAAATCGCGTGAAAACAATCTAGACTACCCCTTGACCCCCTTAAGCGCATTTTACGTATTGATGAAATTTACAGCTTAATTTGGTTCCATAATAACCATCTAACCGTTTGCAAACTTTCACACTAATGTAATTAATGGAATTGTATTGCGTCTTACAGCAATAGATGGATCTCTGAGAATCTGTTGCCATGGTTATCGGCTTGAATTCGTTCATAGTTTATTAAATTAAATTAGTTTTCTGGGAATATCTCAAAAACGTTTGGACGTAGGACCTTAAAATGTGCTTTTAGGGCCCCCGAGTTTTGTCTCTCACATTGAGGGGCTGAAAATGAGCTTTGTCTCGTCCTTCTACTCCTATTTTAGCATGTATTTTAAGGGGGTATGCCCCCTTTTATGAGAGGTATAGAGAAGAGTTACATCAATGATTAGTGTCGTGCCTCTGATGGATATCTGTACCAAATTTTACGTTGATACACCCAGCCGTTCTCGAGTTATAAGGGAACAAAGTTGTCCACAGACAATCAAGCAAACAGACAGACAGACCAAAACATTATTTTCGCGCGCATCTATCATAAAACAGTCTGAAACTTGTAAATAACTCAAATTTCCGTAGAAATTCAGAAAGAAACAGACAAATTTTCTTTTTTATATATGTAGAGATATACTGCACCGCTCGATGTGACCGTGTTTTATTGCACAAATTTAGGTTTTACTCGCTAACCGTCGGAGATACACGAAAAGTGATAAGAACCTTCTGGATAGAAAATTAAATGCTAAAGCTCGTGTATACCATCAAAAGTTTTCTATTTCTTAGCGTTCTCTTTTTATTTGAAATGGAAATATGAAATTTTGAAACCAAAGGGTATAGTGACGTCACAAAAGTAGGTTTAACTCGCTAACCGTTGGAGATACACGAAAAGTGATAAAGACCTTTCGGATAGAAAATTAAATTTTGAAGCTCATATGTGCCATCAAAAGTTTGCTATTTCTTACCGTTCTCTTTTTATTTGATATGGAAATATGACATTTCGAAACCGAAGGGTGTAGTGACGTCACTAAAATGGTCGCCATTTCTTAATAGTGCAAAATATCGAAATTAAAAGTATCCTATATGTAAACCTGGTATTTCAGCTACATCCATGCAAAATTTCATTTAAATCGGACCAGTGGTTCTTCCGTTATTAGGTAACAGACAGACAGACAGACAGAAAGACAGACACACACCATCTCATTTTTATATATTAGTATGATTAGTATGATGATGAAAATATGAAATTTTTAAACCAAAGGGTGTAGTGACGTCACAAATGTAGGTTTTGCTCGCTAACCGTTGGAGATACACGAAAAGTGATAAGGACATTTCGGATAGAAAACTAAATTTTAAAGCTTGTAGTGCCATCAGAAGGTTGCTATATCTTAGCGTTCTCTTTTTATTTGAAATGGAAATATGAAAATAGTCGCCATTTTTCAATAGTGCAAAATATCGTAATCAAAAGTATCCTATATGTAAACCTGGTAAATCAGCTACATCCACGCAAAATTTAATTTAAATCGGACCAGTGGTTCTTGCGTTATTGAGTAACAGACAGACAGACAGAAAGACACACACCATCTCATTTTTAGCCTACTTTCGATTTTTGCAAAAAATGAAAGTAGACTTATGAGATCAACACAGGGCGAAAAAAGTGTGTCTGTCTGTGTGTGTGTATGTGTGTGTGTGAGTCTGTGTGTGTGTATGTGTGTGTGTGAGTCTGTGTGTGTGTGTGTGTGTGTCTGTGTGTGTGAGTGTGTGAACTCTGAATGTCTGTCCCCCCCTATCAATTCGAACACGGTGAATGCGAATTGAACGAAATTTGGTACAAAGGTAGCACTAGCAAAGGACACCTCAGTGTCATGTTTTATATCGCCGCCATCTTGACGGAAACGTAATGGCGGCCAAACAAATGTTCAAAGCTTAAATCAAATTACGACTAACCTAATCATCCGATCTCTACCAAATTTTGCAACAACATACCTTTATGGAGGGAGCATCCTTTGACCAAACCAATAGGTCATCAGCGTAATAGCTTGCGGATGGCGGCCATCTTTGTGTGAAAATCGATTCCCCCTATTAATTCGAACACGGTGCAACCGAATGGAACGAAATTTGGTACAGAGGTAGTACTAACGAAAGGCACCTCAGTGTCATGTTTTATATCGCCGCCATCTTGACGGAAACGTAATGGCGGCCACACAAATGTTCAAAGCTTAATTCAAATTACGATTAACCTAATCATCCGAACTCTCCCAAATTTTGCAACAACATACCCTTATAGCGGAAGCATCCTTTGACCAAATGAATAGGTCATTAGCCTAATAGTTTGCGGATGGCGGCCATCTTTGTGTGAAAATCAATTCCCCCTATTAATTCAAACACGGTGAAACCGAATGGAACGAAATTTGGTACAGAGGTAACACTAGCAAAGGGCATCTCATTGTCATGTTTTATGTCGCCGCCATATTGACAGAAACGTAATGGCGGCCACACAAATGTTCAAAGCTTAAATCAAATTACGACTAACCTAATCATCCGATCTCTACCAAATATTGCAACAACATACCTTTATCGAGGGAGCATCCTTTGACCAAACTAATAGGTCATCAGCATAATAGTTTGCGGATGGCGGCCATCTTTGTGTGAAAATCGATTCCCCCTATTAATTCGAACACGGTGCAACCGAATGGAACAAAATTTGGTACATAGGTAGAATTAACAAAAGTCACCTGAGTGTCATGTTTTATATCGCCGCCATCTTGACGGAAACGTAATGGCGGCCACACAAATGTTCAAAGCTTAAATCAAATTACGATTAACCTAATCATCCGATCTCTACCAAATTTTGCAACAACATACCCTTATGGAGGAAGCATCCTTTGACCAAATAAATAGGTCATTAGCCTAATAGTTTGCGGATGGCAGCCATCTTTGTGTGAAAATCAATTCCCCCTATTAATTCAAACACGGTGAAACCGAATGGAACGAAATTTAATACAGAGGTAGCACTAGCAAAGGGCATCTCAGTATCATGTTTTATATCGCCGCCATATTGACAGAAACGTAATGGCGGCCACACAAATGTTCAAAGCTTAAGTTAAATTACGACTAACATAACCATCCGATCTCTACCAAACTTTGCAACAACATACATTTATAGAGGGAGCATCCTTTGACCAATCTAATAGGTCATTAGCCTAATAGTTTGCGGATGGCGGCCATCTTTATGTCAAAATTGATTCCCCCTATTAATTCGAACACGGTGGAACCGAATGAACGAAATTTGGTACAGAGGTAGCACTAGCAAAGGGCACCTCAGTGTCATGTTTTATATCACCGCTATCTTGACGGAAACGTAATTGCGGCCACCCAAATGTTAAAAGCTAAAATGTAATTACGACCAAACTAATAATCTAGTCTCTACCAAATTTTGCAACACCATATCTTTATGTGGGAAACATATTCTGACCAAACTGCAAGAACATCAGCCCAATAGTTTGCAGATGGTGGCCAAGTATGTGTGCAAATCGATTCCCCCTATCAATTCAACCACGGTGAAACCGAATT
This sequence comes from Meconema thalassinum, assembly GCA_946902985.2. Lineage (NCBI taxonomy): Eukaryota > Metazoa > Arthropoda > Insecta > Orthoptera > Tettigoniidae > Meconema > Meconema thalassinum. The sequence continues at coordinate 355,553,042 of OX336394.1, read as the reverse complement.
GAACGAAATTTGGTACAGAGGTAGCACTAGCAAAGGGCACCTGATATTCATGTTTAATATCCCTATAGCACGTTGTATTTCAACAAGCTACTACAACCAACATTCAATCATACTCCTTGAAAAGGACAAAGAGTTATAACAATATCCATGCATTTAGGAGAAAATAGGCTATATGTTCTTTACTGAACATCTTGTTATATATTAGTATGATTTCAGTTCAGTAGTATAGATCCCTCCTGCGCCACTCAAAAGCGACCGATCGGGAAAATGAGCATTCAAATGAAAGAGAATAGACATTAGCAGTGACGAATTGCACTCTAATTCCATAAATATCAATAATTTCGTTAAAAAATGACTCTTAAAAAATGTACGAAGTGTGCGATTTGCAGATACTATTGATGTATGAAAATACGCTCCATAATTGCTGTCCACTTCACATTTTGGTCGCTGTGACGCCCGTTTCATGTCATTTTAACATTATGAGGTCTTTCCTTTATCATTTTGCATGGATTTCAGAAACAGTAAATCAAAGAAATGAGTACCGGTACTCAAATCGTATAATTTCATAAATATCGAATAACCGGTGAGTCTTACAGCACACTAGGCATTCAAATGACATTATCAGTGACAAATTGCATTCTAATTTTTGTAAGTATCTTTCGATTTGCAAAACCTATTGGGGAAAATGTGGTTTATGAACATGCGAGATTTCCCGCACGGGTTCGCTAGTTATTATTATTATTATTATTATTATACAGGCCTGTATGCAGGCATCATATAATAATCAGACAGCCCGTCCAAGCCTGCTAATGCAGTACTATGAAGCAGGTCCCGCCAACTACAATATTAGGTGTGGTATAGTGACAAGGCGCGACTTGTTTGACCCACATACGACTCGTGTTCTCTTGTCAGCCACAATGGGTTTCCCCTATCCGCTCTAGCTCTCAAGGTTTTCGGAGTACGCTGACTTCGTCAAGATGAAGAATTCCGGCTGGTGGGAATTACCCGAACTCTCAAACTTTCAAGAACACTACCGTTTTGTACTACTGGTCTTGAATTGTTTGGGTTAATATTTGACAAGAACTCCCAACAAAATCTAAAGAAAACAGTACCGAATACAGATCCGGTTCTTAAAACATTCACACATACCATTCTGGAAGAAATTTTACAACGTTTCCAACTCTTCTCCTAGCAAATGAAGGGCTGGTTCTGGCGAACGCGAAAAGGTGGATTGTTTCTATTATTATAGGCCACAGCCACCTCCTTCTACTAATCATAGCCATATTATTAATTCAAAATAGTACATTATGCAACGAGCGTATGCGAGTTTTATAATTTCCATAAGAGTGTCTTAATTACCATTATAGGCGAGTTGCAAATGACTGTTTATGTTCGACGATAATTATTATAACTATGTTATGTTCGAACATAAATATTCATAAATATCTGTCGAGATTTCGCCAGTTTTATGTACTGGCAGAGACGCAGAGAATGCCTTGTATTTGTCCAGAGCCTCCTCGAATACCCCACTATGACACTAGGCAACGAAGTGAAATTTAAATTAGAAGGCCCTGGAACTCAGCTCACGGGCGATGTTATCCTTATCTAATTGGTCAAACAACTGTTTCCTGAGCTCTGATTGGTGGGAGAAACTGTTTCATAATGGAAAATAGTGTTATAATGACCATCATTATGATACAGTTTTCTGACATATAATAGTCAGGGTCGAACATAAAAATCATTATGGTGTTTGAAACCATTTTCAGTGTTGCCTTAGTATACGAAAGTTCGATGCTTTTCAGTCGGTCAACACGATTGTATCCAAATGAGATGAGTTTTCACTTATCTTAAAAAATATATATATATACATGAGATTAATAAATGAGCCATATCATTTGGATACAATCGTGTTGACCGACGGAAAAGCATCAAACTTATGTTCAAAAAATAAGTTAAAATCATTAACATTTCTTCTTCTTCTTCTTCTTCTAGTGAGATAATTTTCCCCGATCGCTGGTTTGGGCAGTTTTCATCCATAGTGGGCCAACAGCTCGCGGTAGGACATCGTTGTTGATGAATCATTTAGGCGATTTGCGACATCGTGGTTATTTAGTTCCGTGTACTTTGGGTTTGTCTGAGGCAAATGACCTCGCTATTCCGCCCCTTAAAACCTCAATAACTAACTTACTAACTCACTTTGGGTGTGTATATAATTTATTTGATGTCCTATGTATTGTGATGACTGCAGCAGCGTGTGTATTTGTAATTCATGAGAGAATTAGGAATGAAGCGGCCGTGGTCTTAAGTTACTGTGGGATCCATCCCGGTATTTACCTGGAGTAGAAGTGGGAAACCATGGAAAACCATTTCCAGGATGGCTGAGGTGGGAATCGAAACCACCTCTTCTCAGTTTTGCCTCAATAAGATGAGTGTACCCCGTTCCAGCCATCAGACCAGAAATAATGTCATGGCAGAGCCGCGAATTGAACCCCAACATCCAGGGCGACAGCCTAGAATGCTAGCCGCTACACCACGAGTTAGTATTTAGGAGATCAGACCATCCGGTTGACAAACGTCACCTCCTCCACTGTCGTATCTTTCAAATACGATCGGCGGCTTCGGTGGCGTAGTCGGTAGCATGCTGACCTTCTATGCCCAAGATCGTGGGTTCAAACCCGGCCGAAACCGTCGGATTTTTTAAGAGCGTTAAAATCCCTCAGTATGCCTTCCTTCGGAGGGGAAGTAAAGCCGGCGGTCCCATGTCATAGATTTATGGCATGTTAAATAACCTTCCACTAATTGCACCTGTGTGAAGCTAAATTGGATAGGTTAAGAATGTAAACAACGCTCTTAGGTTTCTATGTTCGTTGCCAAGAGCCGACTGCGTTGGTGTCTAGTAGCTAAGTTCTGAACTTGGCCTAGTAATCGTTGACGGTGGCGCTTGGCGGCAAAAGTAGGAACTATTTGAAAAATTCTAAGTTGCAGTACTTAAATTAAAAACAGATAACACACACTAATACAGTCATCACAATTAACACCGGTTATCAGACAGATTCTACACACACCCAAAGTACACGGGGCTACATGACCACGTTGTCGCAGCCCCTAAACTTAAGAACCAACCAACCACCAACCAAATACGTTCGAATGCCAACCCTGATAGCAGCCACCCTACGCGTAATTATCCCCCGTTTCTTTTCCCTCACTCCCTCCAGGCAAGTACCGTAATAGTACACAGGTGTGCAAATTATTGGACTTGACTCCAGTTTTCCAAAATTGCATTTATACTTTTCACGGCTTAATGCACTAAATCGGTTTACAAGGCGCTGAAATTACTTCAAATGTTTAACCAAGAGTCTTTATTATATTTCCCTTTAAGAAGCTCAAAGTAAAATGATTTTTTAGAAATTCCCCTAACATAGGAGCCTTGCTACTGCAAAATGCCGCACGTTTTCTTTTTATTACTTCACTCTACTTCTCGTTTGAATTTGGAGCTGAGGGATTTGGAGTTTTTTTTTTACTGATGAACCGCTCTTGAACTATTCAAAGATTCATGAACGATGGATTGAGATCACCTGACTTAAAGGGTACATTCCAAAACCAATGAAGAAATAGAAAACGGACTTAGTTCAGGTATCCCTAAAAATCCCCAATTCTGAATGTTTTCAGACGCAATTCCTTCTGGGACACTTTTGTGTTGGCAGAAAATCTCGAGGTTAATTTTGCCATTATGAACACGGCCTACTGAATTCAAATTGGTTATTTAACATGCCAACAACGTATGACATGAGTGTCGCGATTTTTGTCACTTTTCAAAAATATCACTTACCAAGGCCAGGAGCGAACCTGCAAGCTTGGTTAGGTAGTCCGACACGATAACCACTCACCTGCCGTGACACCCAGTGCAGCTAACTTATAGTACATACATTAGAATGTTTTCCGACATAGTCTTCATATCGATTTAGGCACTTGTTACTTCGTGGTGTGATTTTGAATATTACCTTAATGTAAGAATCCTGTCCCTGCTTGTTCACCCACGTTGAAGCGAAGTGTTTCACATCCTCGTCCACCTCCTAGGTGCTCCTTCAGGCGAGGAAACAGGTGAAAGTCGCTTGGAGCGAGGTCTGGGCTGTAGGGCGGACGGCCAATGATATCCCAGCAAAAGTGCTTCAAGCGTGGTGGTCTTCTGGGCTGTATGAGGTCGCGCGTTGTCATGCATGAAGATGACAAGTCCTGGCGGCGGTTACATGTTTCGCCCCCGGAAATCGAACAACTGAGTGGATCTCTTCTCGAGACCAGTTTTCCAAACGAGTCGCGATTACAACTAGCGCTGTAAGTGGTGAGTGTTTGAAACTCTGCACAGATACCTACCGTATGTATTCGAATTACGTCCACACTCAGCTACAGACTCAGGCAAGCAAAATATGTCCTCGGCACTAAAAGGCATACGATAAATAAATAAATAAATAAATAAATAAATAAATAACCTCTACACTACTAATTTATTTCTCTCTCTCTCTCGTTCTCCTCAACCTGACGGTTGCTGGGTAGCATGACTGTCTTCATCCAACAACCTTCCATCTTGAGCCAACTGCTTGATTAGTTGATACGGACGTCGCCCTTTAATGCCATCGAGTAATCCTGCTCTTGGTCGTCCTCTTCTAGCCTTCCCTTCCAGTGTCCTTTCAAACAGTATGGTGCACCATGATGAATGCCGGAGTAAGTGACCAATCCAACTATGTCTTCTTTTCGTGATCATTTTCCCTAGACTGATTGTTTCTTCAGCTCTCTTGAAGACTTCTTCATTATTTTGTTAACCTGTCAGTTCAGCGTATTCGTAACAATCGGTGCCAGTAGCACATTCAAATGTATTTATTATTTTCTTATCAGCCTTTAATAGAGTCCAGGTTTCTCTATAACAGACGAAACTCCAGGAATATTACCCTTGTAATCTTAGTTTCTGATCATCCCTCGTGTAACACAACACAAGTGTACCAATGCCAAAATAGTTGCGGCCCTTGGGTAATAGAACAGACTGAAGATCCTTGCCTTGAATGAAGCTACAACAACTAGTCTAGCTGTGGAACCCGATCAGACAGCGCCACAGAGTCACATGACACGTCTCTAAGCTCTTCAACTCGTCCCGACACGGTTAATAGGACCGACAAATGATTAAATTACATATGAATTCCTTCGAGTTAATCATTACTCCTCCCTATATCAAGGTATAGGGTGACCTGGAAACACATCAACCTCGTACGACTGAGATCGCTAATAGCGCAAGGCTATCCTGAGTGTGGGATTCTCCTTGGTTTTTTCCACACTCCCTCCAGGTAAATGTCGGGATAGTACTTTACTTTAAATTTTGGGGCACCTATGATTTTAACAGTTTCCTCGTTAAGGACCGGCTCACTTTTGAAAGCTAGCTGGGTGGCCATGTTAACATTCCATGTCTGCATGAAGCCACGGCTTTCCCCAGCTCGAGGCACAGCGTTGTCAACTCTACACCGAAACCACTGGGTGCAAGCAACGAGAATGGACAGAACTCGTGCAGTGAAAATCCTTCAGTATCCGCTTCAGACCCAGTAGCTGAAATTTTCCTTTTATTATTTCTTATTAAATACTGGCAGAAATAACACTTCTTTTATGACATAATATATTCTTACTGAAATACATTAAAATTTCAGGTTACAATTACCGACAAGGGTAGTTAAAGTACTAGGTCACAAGTGCATAGGTTTGGGCTATCTTCGGATTGTGACGACAAGTGGGTTCGAGCCCCACTGTCAGCCGTCCTTGTAATGGTTTTCCGTGGTTTCATATATTCAACTCCAGATGAAATCAAGGTGGTACCTTTTAATGGGTCCTGGCCGCCCTCTTCAAGCTTCTTGCCCATTTTCATTCATTTCCAATTAACGTCACACCTCTGAAGAGTTAGGCGATGGAGAGGGCATCAAAAACCATCCTTCGGCGAGGAAGTAAAGCCGGCGGGCCCATGTCATAGATTTATGGCATGTAAAAGAACCTACCACTACAATCGGTAGTGTGTAGCTAATTTGTAGGTTATTTGGCTAGAGACACTCTATCAAGTTCCAACGTTCACCACCGGGTGTCAGTGACGTCTGGTAGCCAAAGTTGGAACTACTTGAAATTGAACTTGCCCAGTTTCATTCATCTCATCCACATGCGACGGTACTTGTAGCTCACCTCATGGGTGTCCACATAGAAGCAGCTACAAACTCTGGCGAGCCGAACATGTCCTCGTACACTTCCGGCACTAAAATCCATACGCTAAATAAATACAGAAATACAGGTTGTCATACAAAGTTCAACACACACCCAACTACACGGGGCTGATGACCATGATGTCCCAAGCCCCTAAAATGAATTAATAACAAGTGTGTAAGAGCGCAAGTGTAAGCCAGAAATGTCGCATTCAGTTGCGTCATGAAATCCAAGAACGATACTCTTCAGCTTTTTTGTTGTTGTTAATTCATTTAGGGACTTTGCGACATCATGGTATCTTAGCCCCGTGTACTTGGGTGTGTGTGTACAATTTGTCGGGTGACCTGTGCTATTGTGGTGTCTGTAGTAGTGTGTGTATTTGTAATGCAGGTGAGTATTGCGAAGGAGGCGGCCGGGGCTTTAAGTTACTAACTATCCCGGCATTTGTCTGGAGTAGAAGTGGGAAACCACGGAAAACCACTTCCAGGATGACTGAGATGGGAATCTCATTTTTGCCTGGTTACACAGGTTATGTAAGTAAGCTAGCCTACCAAATGGAATATTTCCCGGTACTTAAAGAGACACCTACTCGACATTGGCGCCTGCGCCGAGACTCTTAATTCAATTGAAGTGATAAAAGCCATTTTTCAGTGTTGCCTAGTTCTATTAAAGAAAGCTTTTCAGTCGGTCAACACACGTTGTGCCCAATTACATTAGACAGGAAAACAAGTATTTATATGCCCTAACATGAAAACCATTACATAAGATATTTATCACAAATTTAAAAAATGAATGGGGGTACATAAAATAGATGACATGTTTCGAACGTCCAGCGATCATCTTCAGATCCTGCTCACTTTGGCTTAAATAATGTACGATGTTTATGAATTACACATATACACAAATATATATACAATGTTCATATTGTGCCGGCAGCTTATCCGGACGCTCTTTTCTTCCGGAATAAATTATGAAATGGTCATGAACGACGGAAGTGTATAAAAACGTTTGTGTATTTATGGTTTGACTTGTATTTATTAATGTAACTGTGTGTCTTTGGAAATTGATCCTTTACTGAGGGTTTTTGTTGAGAGAAGAAAAGGATGAGTGGAGTGCGACTCTACCTTGTAATTCTGGGAGCTTTAAATTTCTATTGTAAACTCCGGAAGGTCAATTTTTCTTTTCACTGTGTATAGAGCGTTCTGGGTGTTTTGGGGGATTTGTTTTGCCCTAACTTGGTGCTTGGTTTGGTTCTGTTTGTTCTCGACCATTTGGTCTGCCTGCACCAAGCATAGCTCTCCTCATTCCTAACCTACTTTTTCTTCTTTTTTTATCGTTTTGTCCTTTATTTATTTGTCTTTTCTTTTTGATACTCTCGTGCTGCTTTATTTCTTCCTTCCTTTTCCTCCCCAGCACCGAGAGCTAGGTTTAGTCCCTTATGGACTCCATTTAATCTATTTTATGTATTGTTTTTTTTTTATCTTTGGGGATTGTTCTATGATGTTGCCCCTTCGTGTTTCTTTTGCCGGGTTGAGTGTTAATAATGAATTAGAACCAAGATGGGGGAAGAGATGAATTACTGAATTTTGACTACAAAATATTATCAGATTTAATGATTTTTAATCCTCGCTCAGTTCCTCCCTTGCCTTCCGACAATTTAATATGTCTCACCAGGTTTGGGCAATTCACTACTCATGCTAATTCATGGTACTTAATAATTAAGATGATGAGTGTGCTCGAAGATGAACACTGGAACCACTATGAATATGTATGGTTGGTTGGTTGGTTCCTTAGTTTAGGGGCTGTGACAACGCGGTCATGTAGCCCCGTGTACTTTGGGTGTGTGTAGAATCTGTCTGATAACCGGTGTTAATTGTGATGACTGTATTAGTGTGTGTATCTGTTTTTTTAATTCAAGTAGGGACTGCAACTTTGAATTTTCAAATAGTTCCTACTTTTGCCGCCAAACGCCACCGTCAACGACTACTAGGCCTAGTTCAGAACTAGCTACTAGACGCCACCGCAGTCGGCTCTTGGCAACGAACGTGGCAACCTAAGAGCGTTGTTTACATTCTTAACCTATCCAATTTAGTTTCACACAGGTGTAATTAGTGGAAAGATCTTTAACATGCCATAAATCTATGACATGGGACCGCCGGCTTTACTTCCCCTCCGAAGGAAGGCATACTGAGGGATTTTTAACGCTCTTAAAAAATCCGACGGCTTCGGCCGGGTTTGAACCCGCTATCTTGGGCATAAAAGCTCAGCATGCTACCAACTACGCCACCGATCCCGCCATGCATGAACTTCCGGGCCTTAGTAATAAGGTTATTTAAACTTATCTGTTTTACTAAACTTGAGTTCTACGGCGTCCGTTCTTGTTCACTGCTTACTCCGGACTTATCATTATTATCATTAATATTAACACAAATGAAACAGAAATAAAATAATACATTCAAAAAATAATTCTGCCGTATAAATGGTTATAGAACCAGGGAATCACTCGGGCCAGCACGTCAGACAACCACTGTAACTGCTGCAAAAACTAGAATATTTAACTTCATTTTTTGCATAATTTGTAGTCTTGAGAGTGGATGCCTCATCACATGAGGATGGATATTGGAGCTCAATACAAGTTGTCGTGCGGTGCATACCAAGTACCCGCATCAATGATTAGTGGCTCCGTGCTCACGGCCGAAGAGAAGTGAAGAGAAAATGAAAGTTTGGTCGTGCTCAGCAGTCTAATGTTCTGCCCAAGTCGGGCCTCAGACATACATTCGGCTCGCTTTCAAGCATTTAATTGATTGATTTATTGATTACTGAAATGATTGGATGTAGGGGGCATCAATGTTCACAAGCGGGAACAGTTGTTTATCGTCAGTGCAGTTAAACACTAAAACATCAAAGAAATTCAAAATGGTGACTGTTAAGTTGAGTTATCACGATTCATCATTTCCTTGATAAGTGAAACATTTATAAACCTATATTTGCTCTATTTGTTGGAGGTTGCTTTGTAAGGCAACAACTACACTACTAGAAAACTCTCTTATTAAATATAGTATTTTTAGCCTATTTTCATTTATGAAAAAATAGGCTTATGAGATCATCATTTGTCCGTGTGTGTGTGTGTGTGTGTGTGTGTGTGTATGTATGTGTGCCCATAATGAAATCTAAAATGCTGGAGTGATTTCAATGAAACTTGGTAAGGTCATAGTACAAATTTGTCTGACCCCGACTGACCCCTTTAAATTGTATTACAACTCAGCAATCCGACATGGCGGCTGTGCGAAATATTCCACTGACATTCTATATCTCCGAAACTATTACCGACATCACCTTGAAATGTAGTACGGTGATAAACGGCACTGCCAGAAGTCTACCTATGTGATTATCAAAAACCTGTTAAGTACAAAACGAACATGGCGGGCAAACGAACTAGAAACATTTAAAAAAACTTTCCTCGTGATTTAACCAACCGAGCACAGTGAAACATGGTACAACATATGTTTATGCACATTGTAATCCACTGACTTCTAATTAATAATAATAATATCGTATGGACTTGGGTGCCGGGTGCAAGCTTTGTAATTTGCACCCAGAGAGTAGCTTGCATATCGAATTTCGTTGTTCCTTGAATCACTATGCAAGTCAAGGAGGTTAGATATCTAAGCTCCTTGAACACTATAGCGCTTTCTAGTAGGGAAATGAGGAACTTTGTGTTGGCGGAAACTCCCGAGATTAATTTTGCCATTATGAACACGGCTTACTGAATTCAAATGGGTTCTTTGACATGCCAACATCGTATGACATGCGTGTTGTATTTTTGCCGCCTTTCAAAAATCACTTACCACGACCAGGAACGAACCTGCAATCTTGGGGTTAGTAGACCGACATGCTATCCACTCACCCACCGTGGCAAGCTACTTCTAATTTAGTTCAATTGTTTACATAACCTCAAGATGTTGGCTGTGCGAAATTTAACAAGTAGTTCCGTGAAGAACTATACAGCCTATTTTCATATATCCTACTTATGTTAACTGCCACAATCAACATACAAAATTTCAGTTTAATTGCTGTAACAGATTCGTAGATATTGAGAACCGTCTAAATATTTCAGATGGTCGCCAGGTTGGATTTTTATTTTTGTACTATTACATTAAGATTTTTGTGTACGTGTGGTATTCAAACTTCAATCGCATGATTAGACAACAAGAAGTAAAAACGAGATTTTAAAATTACGCACAGCAGCCATCTTGTGATAATGCAAACCATTGAAATAAATTAGATGCCAGTGGATCAACATTTGTATAAACATTTAACGTGCAACGTTTCACGGCACTCGGATAGTTAATTCGCGAGAAACGTCCATTTAAATATTTATACTTCGCGTCGCTGCCATGTTGGTTTTGTGCTCACCAGGTTCCTGTAAGTCCTATAGGTGAACATATGTTCATAGTCTCTATGAACATAAAAAATTCAGTTTGGTTGCTGTAAAATATTCATAGATATTGAGAACCGTCTAAATATTTCGGGAGCTCACCATTTAGGAGTGTTATGTGTATAGGCCATAGAGTTATGTACCATTCAAGGACAATTATTGCCTAGGTTCATTATTCAAACTTTCACTTCGATCCCATGATTACGACACAAGAAATTAAAACTTAATTTTAAAATTTCGCACAGCCGCCATCTTGAGGTTATGTAAGCAATTGAATTAAATTAGATGGCAGTGCATTACAATCTGCAAAATCAATTACTGTACCACATTTCACTGCGCTCAGAGAGTTAAATCACGACTATTAAAATATTTTAAATTCGCTATGTCGCCATGTTCGTTTCGTACTTTACAGGTTTATGAAATATACATAGGTATACCTGTATCAGTACCCTTTATCACCGTACAAAATTGCAGGGTGATATCTGTAATAGTTTCGGAGATATAGAATGTCAGTGAAATATTTCGCACAGCCGCCATTTTGAGGTTATGTAAACAATTGAACTAAATTAACTCCAGTGCATTACAATGTGTATAAACATTTGCTGTACCAAGTTTCATTACATTTAGATAGTTAAATCGCGAGAAAAGTCTATTTAAATGTCTCAACTTCGCTTGGCCGCCATGTTGGTTTAGTAGTCACCAGGTTTTTGAAAGTCTCATAGGTGAACTTCTAGTAGTGCTCTTTATCACCGTACACAATTTCAGGGCGATATCGGTAATAGTTTCGGAGATATTAAATGCTAGTGAAATACTTCGCACAGCCGCCATGTTGGATTGGAGAGACGTAAAAAAAATTGAAGGGCACGGTCGAGGTCGCCGGGAATAGTGCTATGAACTTCCCGAGTTTCATTGAAATCGCTCCAGCCGTTTTGATTTTATTAGGGGGGGGGGACACACACACGAATCACACACACACGCACACACACACACACGCACACACATACGGACAGAAGGTGATCTCATAAGCCTATTTTTTCAAAATTGAAAATAGGCTAAAAATATTGTATACGACGGGATATTACAAGGTGTTAAGCTATAGCAACCTCCCTAATGGTGTTATAATTTCTATAGTCACAGTTTTAAGTAAAATTGAGAATATTCCTCCAGTGTTTGTGTGTGTTAATTAGGAATCAGTACTATTAAATTAATGATTTGTCTCATCATTAAATTAAATTGAAATATACAGGGGCAATTCTCTCTCTAGAGGATTCAAGCATACCTTAATCCTTGGCTGAACAGACTAAAATTGCCATATCTAATTATGGACAAATAGGTGTGATACTTTTAGCAAATTTTCATTCATGAGAAAAAAGGCTTATGAGATCACCTTTTGTCCGCACGCACATATGTTTGTATGTGTGTGAGTCCCCCTAATAAAATCTAAACGGCTGGAGCGGTTTCAATGAAACTCGGTAAGGACATAGTATTATGTTGTCCAACCCCGACCGTGCCCATCAAATCGTAATACGTATCACCAATTCAACATGGTGGCCGTGCGAATTATTTCACCAAGATTCTATATCTGCAAAACTATTCCTAAAATCAGCCTGAAATTTTGTACGGTGATTGAAAATACTCAGGTAATTTCAGCTATGTGATGCCTAAGAACATGGTAAGTACAGAACCAATATGGCGGCCAAGCAATTTACAATATTTAAATGGCATTTTCGCGAAATATAATCCACCGAGCGCAACTTGGTACGATGAATTTTCACACAAGATTTAATCTACTGACATCTGATTCAATTCAATTTTTCTCATAACAACAGGATGGCTGCTGTGCGAATTTTCAAAATTATTTTTAAAATTTTGTTTCCTAATCATGCGATTGAAGTGAACGTTTGAAGAATAAACCTAAGTAATATTATTCATGAGTCGCCTTCGTAGCGTAGGGGTCAGCATGGTTAGCTGCCGCCCCGAAGGTCCTGGGTTCGATTCCCGGCTCTGCCACGAAATTTGAAAAGTGGTACGAGGATTGGAACGGGGTCTACTCAGCCTCGGATGGCCCAAATGAGTAGAGGGGGTTCGATTCCCCCTCAGCCATCCTCGAAGTGGTTTTCCGTGGTTTCCCACTTCGTCTTCGGGCAAATGCCGGGATGGTACTGTCCCCGTTTACCCGGATAGTAGGCTGTCAGATATCCGCCCCCTCAATCGGATTGCCAACAATCAATCGCACCGGCTCAGCTACATCAATGAAAATGGCACTGACAGATACTACCGAGGTTTGAACACAGAAGTTACCAAGAAAATTATTGTGGAACACACCAAAATAGACGGGGGTTCATACTTACTTCTACTTACCTCTTATAAATATCTCGGGGATTGGGTTGACAACAGGATCTCTAAAGTATGCTCCCACAATAATCTTGACCATGACATTTAAAAATGAACCAGACCGAAGACGAGAACTTTGAACTGTACAAAAGCTTTTATTTCAAATAAAGAGTATGATTTTAACAACTCAACAAAATAAATGTGGCTATCAGTAGCCCATGTCAATCTGACTATGTCCTCCTAAAGGACTTGCAAAGTTATCAAACAATATGTTAGCTCTCATGAGCTCAAAATAACGTAACATTCAATACACATTTGGATTGGAAAAGGAAGTCAGGAAGCGACACATATATATAGAGCATCTGGTTTCTTTTAATAAACATGACACTTGTATTAATAGGCGCAAGGCCAGAGTATCGACCTCACCCGCTGATAACCAGATGTCTGGCCGGCTGGTCTACTCTTCAACCTGGCGCATGCCTGTCAAATGGGGCTCACTCGTCACGCCACACTGCGTAAGAATTCAGCTCCTCTCAAAGCTTTAAATGTCTACAAGACAACTCATATATATTGACGCAAATCTTTCAAATGCTTAACTCACATACCACTGGATTATTCTGACAATCCCTAAACTTGTTAAGTTATCATCCAAATGTTTAATCAGTATAGTTTAGAGTATAAAACACACTCTTAAATGTTTATAACAAAATCACATAAATTATTTATAACAATTAGAAATTGTTTATAATATTGTCGAAGATAATTACAAAAATTTTAAACACGCCTTTAACATTACTTTCGTTCCACATTATTGTCAAAGATATTTACATTTATTATTTACAATATTAACATTTAAATTATTTAAATTATTAATTTAAGAAATACATTGAACCACATGTTCATCCGGTTGGTAAATTCATAATCGTGTTAATATAATCGACCAATGAAGGTTAGTTATACATGTAAATGTCACAATCTGGTTTAATAAAGGTTGTAATAATTATAATTATTTGTGACGGTAATCTTCATTCAAAATCTTATCTCAAATTCTTTCAAAACTCTTGTTAATTATAACAGTAAATTCACTTGATTAATCTTCAACGAACTATGACAATACACTCCAGCGGAAAATAATTCGCTTACAAAATAATGCACAAAACTGCATTAAAAATTAGGCCCAAAATTCATCATATATTAAAATATACGGCATCAAAATCTTCCACAGAATTTACAAAAACCTCCACTAACGCAATCTTTATCATCATTAATTACTGTGGGAATCTCCTTCATTTATTTAAGGGCATTATACATCAGCGACTTTCAACATGTCCGCTGCACTATCGATTATACATTCATAGTTCCACTTAAAAATTCTTATAATCATTAATTGTTTCAAAACTGTTGTCATTTAACTTTCGTGGATTTCATTCATGAATCGTAATGAAGTAAAAATTTGCCAATCACAAACAAATTTAATAGTGAATACGCTTATATACGCCTGTCTGGTCTATCAAAATTTAAGATTAACATCTTCAAAGAATTGTAGTATATAAATACTATCATCAAACAAAGTGCGACTAAGCTGCAAAATAGTCGAATAGAATCCAATTAGACTGGGGAATGCAAACATCGTTATATAAATCTCTAAATGAGAAAACTCCTAACACAAGTTTATGACTTTAATGCATTCAATAATTCATAATTAAAGTTCATCTTTCACAAAATGGTCTATGATGCAATAATCGTTCATAACTGACGATAAATGTCTGTGTTGCAATCAATTCAAATAACGACTAGTATTTCCAAGATCGTCGACAACGTAATGGATTTTAACGCTCTAAAATCATTTAAATGTTCTTCCTTCTTGATGATGACAGAAAATTGGTCAAAGTAATTAAACTGGGGTAGAATTACTTTAATAAAGTGACACGCTGTCTGAATTTAAATCTGCCATAAAAATCATTAACTTACAGTCAAATCGTGACTACAAAAAAAATAAGCAAATTACTGAAAAATCTAAATATCAGTCTCAACTGATCCAAAATCATTTAACTATGCCCATGACATAACAATGTCTTAATAAAACGTCGAAAAAGGCATAACTCATCAAGGTGTACTGAGAATATGAATCTCAAACAAGAATATAGGGCAAAATACATGAGGACAAAACATATGGGAAAATGGTTGCTCAAATATTGCTAAGAAACTCAAATACAATAAACGTTCACGACTACCTTATCTGCCGATTGACGTTCCAGAGGAAAATTCCCCAAAGAAGACTGTTGATGGATCCATTTCACCAAGTTAAAGCTGAGCTCCATCCTCGAAACAAGAAACAGCACCATCGGAGAATCGAACTGCTTCACGAAGACGAACGACATCCTTCCGGCAATAATCTTCTTTGTGAGTCGGGACAACCCTGACCTCTCTTGAAAAATCCCTGAAGTTCCAGTTGAAAATCGCCATGAAGTTTTTGTAGAAATTTCCGAAGAAATATTCATATTCAGTGAGTATGAAATCATTTCCATTGCTGTTTGATAGTATTCAGCGTTGAACCACGAAACATGGGTGTAGATGGTTATTTACCACATGTTCGCTTGTATGGAATAGCAATTAGCGAAGTTCCATGCTGCTATCTTACTCCGTTGAAATATGTCCCAATTGCATTAAGTCCTTTAGCCTTCCATCTTCTCTTCGGTTATGGTAATAGAAGAACAAACTGCCATATTAAACTGCTCCATAATACTGTAGCGTTGTGTCACAAAAGCAATCTGAAGTCTCCCTATTTCACTAGCCGTGTCAGCCGTAGCGTAGATTCTGGCGATAGAAAGTGTTTCTCCTGTGGCGAGAAAATCACTTTTGTCAGTCGTCTAAAACTGCTAATATCTTCCAAAATAATTACTCGAAATTGTTCAACTTTTCTACACTCCTTACTGTAGCAATGCACAATAGAATTAGCTTATAGGCGACCGCTAACTGTTCACAGCTAATCTTGTAGACGCGTTATAATGTGCGTTTCAACTTCACCTAGATTTACTCACAGTAAACTTTCACTGCTTGTCTGTTCGACTCTCGTTTTAATGCAGTGGCTTTATCACGCGTTATAAAGACGACTCTTTCACTACTAATCTCACTCGACGTTTCACCGAAATGACTATTTGAGATCAGACGATTGAATATCAGACGATTGATGATCTGAGAATGAGACTCCTTTCTTCTGCGCAAGGCCTTTTATGAACTTCATGAGGGGCGTATCCATCCCTTCCATTGCGCGTTACTGCGTCATCGCTAGAAGTTCCAACTTCGTCAATACGTGACGGATTTTCAAAATTCAAAAACTGAAAATAAATTTCACCAAAATTCCAGAACAATGCCTCTACTGCAAATGGATTTCCACAATTCTGCATTCCAAAAGTAATAAAAACTACCATAGTTTCAGCAATCTCCGTCTTCCTTCAGACTATCGTTCATTGGTTTGAGCCTCCCCTCCAATAGCATAATTTCTTCCTCAGCAGAATTCCACGTTTCCTGCGACTGCGTCGTAGATCTCGGATCTTTCTCGAATAAATGCTGACGTCACTGGGAATCTCAGCTCAAGTAGCCTGCTGGCATAACGTCTGCGTCATCCGTGCTTACGTCATGACTACCCACGTCATAACTATGACAGCCATAACTTTCTTTATAATTTCCAATATAGCCACCGTGGTCTCTATATAATTCAATTACGGGGGCAGTACCTTCTTGAAGGCCACGGCCGCCTCCTTCCCTCTTCCTTATCTATCCATCCTCATCATCCCTTACCTTCCCTCATGAGGCCCCTGTTCGCTTTGGAGGTGAGGCCACCTGGGCGAGGTGCCAATCCCACCTCACCAGTTGTATCCCTTCCGATTCGATGTTCCCAGCTCTAGGACACTGCCCGTAGAGGCGGTAGTGGTGAGTTCCCTCTTTGAGTCCGTGGGTTCCACCAACCTGGAGGGTTAACGACTAAAAAAACAAAAAAAACTAATGGTACATAACTCTATGGCCTAAATATATAGAACAATCCAACATGGCGATCATCCGAAATATTTTGACGGTTCTCAATATCTCCGAATCTATCACAGCAATCAAACTGAAACTTTGTATGTTGATGAAGGCTAATAACATGCGTTCACCTATGGATATTTCAATAACCTGATGAACACAAATACAACATGGCGGCAATGCGAAATTTAAATATTTATATAGATGTTGCACGGAAAATCCTTGTAATAGGCAGGAGAATTTTATTGGATGAGACCAGTAGGATATATGAAAATATGCTATTTTGTTCTTTGTGGAACTACTGTAGGCCTACTTGTTGATGTCATTCACATACTGTGCTGTGCCACCGCTGGTACTGATTGCAAATAGGAAGTGACAGCATTGATAAGCACGCAAAGTCTGAAATGTTACTGATTGAACTTTGGCAATTTTCTTTTTCAGCGTGCCATAAAGCACAAACTTCCAGTGGTAACGTTTGAAACGGATGGATGCAATGCTTTCATCACGTCCATGGAATAATCGACCTTGCAAATATAATAGTAGTAGTGGAAGTATCTCAGCAATGTGTCTTATAAACTTTCTTTCAACACAGAATAACAATTTTCGTTGAAAGCTACCCATTTGATTCATTGTTTGATAATTTAAAAGAGCATAAAGAAAGATGCCTCGGAAACCCATTTCACTTTCAAAGTGCATCATGACCATATACTTTGCTTAAACACAGCATTTCTCTGAATAGTAACGTTGTTATTATATGTGTGTGTGTCCTAGTTTGTCCTAATGCCAAGAATGGAGGAAAGGAAAACTGTGTGAGAATCCACGTGCATTTGCCGCCGTGGTGTCGCCTCTTTGTTGTTCCAGGAAGTCTTGAGCTGACCCCGATACCATAGAGACCCCTTGCCAAGATGGTGAGTGTTTGTCCGGTTACGCACCGTGCAAATATCTCTCATTGCGACATATTCTGCAAATTCACACTGGACATGAAATATCTCTGAAAGTATTCCAAGGAATTTAGTGGAATCATGAAATATATGACCTTAACATTATTTCAGTGCAAGAAGTTGCAACCAGTGTTCGCATTAACGATGGTGATCGAAGGGAATTCCCCTCAACTGTCATGCAATTACGGAAGGCAGAAATATCATTAGATCATGAAGAGATTTGTTAATTCTGACGCTAATTGTCGAGTGGCGTCACAATGAATAACGTTGGAATATTTATTGTGAAATATTTAAGGTTATGGTGTTTGAAGTGATTTTTCAGTGTTGCCTTAGTAAATGAAATTAATGTAAATGATTTTCAGTCGGTCAACACGATTGTACTCAAATTGTTCTGGGTGTTATTCTTTACACCTGAAAAGAAATTACATAATCTTTATATAGGCATAAAAATGAAAGTTTATCTGTTTTTTCTGAATTTCCACGGAAGTTTCAGTTATTAACGCGTTTCAGACTGGTTTATGACGGTTGCGCGCAAAAACATTTTTTTTTTGTCTGTTTGTCTGTTTGTCTGTGTACAACTTTGCACGCGCATCACTCGAGAACGGCTGAGTGGATCAACGTAAAATTTGGTACAGAAGTCCATCAGAGGCACGAAAGTAATCATTGATGTAACTCTTCTCCATACCTCTCATAAAAGAGGGCCTACCCCCTTAAAATGCATGCTGAAATGGGCGTAGAAAGACGAGACAAAGCTCATTTTCAGCGTCTCAATGTGAGAAACAAAACCGCATTTTAAGGTCCTAAAACCAACAGTTTTTGAGATATACCCAGTAATTTAATTTCATAAGCTATTGAAAGAATGCAAGCCGGTAACCATGGCAACGCGATCTCAGAAGTCCATCTATTTCTGTAAGACGCAATGCCATTCCATTTATTACATTACTGTGAACGTTCGCAAACGGCTATAAGGTTATCACGGAACCAACTTAAGCTGTAAAATTCATCAATACGTATATTACGTGCTTAAGGGGGTCAAGGGGTACTTAAGGTCTATTATATCCCTATCCCTATATTATTAAATTATTGTTATGATTATTATTATATTATGGCGTACAAGGACGAGCAAAATCATTTTCAGCCCCTCAGTGGCTCGGAGGCTACTACGTTTTAAGGCTCTAAAAGCACGTTTCTGAGATATTCCCAGAAAACTAATTTCATTTAATAAACTAATAAAGATCACCTCGTGGCGCAGTGGCTAGCTTTTTTAGCTGTCACCCCCGAGGTACCGGGTTCGATCCTCGGCTCTGCCAAGAATTCAAAAGTCTTGGTATGGTCTGGTACGGCGTCTCCCAGCATCGTGAAGCAAAATGGGATCCTGCCGGATGCTATGTTAGGAGGAGGAGTGGAAAGGAACTGGCCACCCTACCACACGCAAACTCCGGCTCGGGATGCCTGGTTAGTGATCCCTTGACTTAGTCAAGGGCTCTTATTCAGGTTGCCTACGTCCCTGGAGGGGATATGGCACTCTTTTATTTTATAAACCAATAAATAGATGAGTACAGAAGAAGACCAAATCAAGAGCTATATCGATATACTGAGAAAATCACAGTTGTGGCCAGGAAGGGACGTCTGGCTTTCTATGGACATGTCTCATGGATAAACCCAACAAGACTAACAAACCGGCTTCTCAACTACTGGGGGAAGAGAAAGAGCGTGACACCGTCGCTAACAGTAGTTAACAAGGATATCCAAGAACTGAAGATAATGAAAAGTGATATTAGAAGCCGATCACATCTTAGAAAGATACTTAAACAGAAGAGTTTTCAGGACAGACCACCCTGTAAGTAAACCGGCATCATCAGGCCAAAAGAGAGAAAGGAGAAACATAGCCAGCGAAAGCGCGAATATTGGGCAAACATCAAGTCCCTCGCCAAGCTGAAAAGTTGAACGTCGTGGTCCTTAGCTGGCCCGTCCGAAAGAAGAAGAAGGACGAGAAGAAACTAATGAAGTAATGCAAGCCGGTAACCATGACAACAGTGTCACAAGAGGTGACATCCAACTTTCCATCTATTTCTGTAAGAAGCAATGCCACTCAATTCATAAAAAATTCTGTTAAAATTTGCAAATGGCTATTAGGTTATCGTGGAATCAAACTGACTGTAAAATTCAATAATGCGATTAAGGGGGTCAAGGGGTACCCTAGAATTTTTACACGTGACTTACACGTGCGATATGCGATATGTTGTACAGAAGGTCTATTATACCTCCAAACAGCAACATTATTTTCAAAAATTCCTGAATTGGAATAGTGTTTTTTGCAGCTTTTGGGGATTTGGGCCATTGGAGGCTAAAAATCCCAAATTTGCTTGCACCACGAGCCTTTATAATTTATTAAAGGAGTCTTCCTGGGGATGGGGACTTTCCACAACGGTGAGGGTAAGTTTTAATTTGACATATATTGCGTTTCGTCTGCGAGGTTTTCAATATTGTTTTCACGTCAGGAAGTCCACGTTATGTGAATTTAGTTTGAGAGCACATTTTAAGTAAACATATTTTTGTCGACAAACGGGTTCATCGTAAAGATGATTTTGTTTGATACTGTGTGGTTGATATATCTTTATGTTTATGTACGCCTATAATTCATGTTCGGGTGTTTGGAGCATCGTAAAATTAGGTATTGTAACCATGAGTCAATACACCAATCATTTAGAATACTCTTCAACGTACTTCTCATAGAAGGGTGGGTATAAGGAACAACTTTTCAAAATACATGCTAAAATAGGCGAAAAATAAAAATTATCCTAGAAGGACGACCAAAGCATATGTTGCGCTTCTCAATGTGTGACACAAAACTAGGGAGTCTATAAAGGGTCTCCGAAAATCACATTTTACGGCCCTTAAATTAACAGTGTCTGCGATATTCCCAGAAAACTAACTTCGTTCTGATAAACTTATGAAGGAATGACAAGCCCCTAACCATTGGAACAGTATCTCAATTGATAACGTCTGGTTATTAATACCGAAGACCGTTCGAAGAGCGGGTACTTCTGCTAGTATTAATTATAAATTTGGATGACTAGTTTCAATAATTGTAGATGCGTGGCTCAACGGTAACGTTCTCGCCTTCTGTGTCCAAGGCTGCAGGATCGAATCCTGGCGCAGTCAGTTGGCAATTCAGGGTCTGTAAATGCGAGGGAGCCATGTCAGTAGATATATTGGCACGTTTAAGATCCCAATTGGGGCAAATTCCGGCACCGATGTGTCTCTAAAACCGCAGTACCGTAGTTAAAAGGGACCTAAAACCAATAACATAAATTAATCAATCGTCAAGCGATCATCATCGGATCATTTACACTCAGGCTATCAATCAATCTCTGGGAATATGTGAGTTAAGATATCGACACTATTTTAGTTACAGAGGTTCATTGTAAACAAGCGTAACTTTTCAGGATTATTAGTATTGACCTCAAGTTCTACCAGCCGTTTATAATGGCAGAAGCTGAACCAGTATGTACACCACATAGCCCATATAACTAGCTAAGTACTTTAATCCATATCCAAGTTAGAACACCATCCAGGCAATTTATTAACCATTACAGACTATCACACTATCCAAGTAATGCATTTAAATTTCATTTACTAAGGCAACACTGAAAAACGGCTTCAAAAATGTTAACCTAAATAAGACCCTCTTAGGGCCAGACACCTGTGTTAAGGGTCACCTAACTGCTCCTTCAAGATGTCAGCAGGCCTTGGACTGGGCCAGACACCTGTGTTTAGGGTCACCTAACTGCCCCTTCAAGATGACAGCAGGCCTTGGACTGAGCCAGACACATGTGTTGGCAGTTGGCAGTCAAAGTGAAAGGTCATGTTTTTCCCAAGCTCTCAGGTGTGCTGGAATGGGTTGTTCTCTGGAGTGTTATCGGGCGAGGATCGGACTGTGGTATGTGAAGGGTAGTCGGGATTTCCGGTGTTTGTGTGTGCGTATGGGACCTAGCAACTTGTGGTTCATAGCCCTAGTGATAGCTGCATTGCTAGTTATTGGTGGAGTGGAAGTGAATCCAGGGCCTGTTACTCCAAATGTGAATCAGGAAAATGATCCAGTGACAGTTTTAAAGTGTTCGACGTGCAGTAAAACATTGAAGAATGGTGTTGAGTGTGGACTATGTGAGAAATGGTTTCACTTCGGCTGTATTAAGGTCAAGAAGGAGGATTGTGATGTCGGAAATTGGTTTTGTAAAGTATGTGATACGCCGGACTGTTTGAGGGTGCAAATCAAAGCAAGGGATCAAATAATACAGGAACTTAGAGCTAAGCTTCGTGAATCAGAAGAAACGGTGAAGGATGTGACTGAACGGCTTTCTACTGGGATCAGTGTGGAAGAGGGCGTGCAGGAGCAAACTGAGGATGACGTTATCATAATGGGTGATTCTATGATACGATGGAGTGCGAATATCTCGAGGAAATCAGGTGCAAAAGTGCGGTGTTATCCGGGGATTAAAATTGACCAGCTTGCCCGACAAGTGGAAGAAGCAAATATAGAGGACTGTGAAAAAGTTAAAGTGTTGTTGCTCCATGTTGGGACGAACGATTTGAAGAAGAGGGCTACAGCTGATTACATCATGGGGGAGCTCTACGAACTAGGCAGAAAAGCTAAAAGCAAGTTTAGAAATGCAAAAATTATAATGAGTGGCATTGTTCGGCGGGGAGATGTTCCGTTAAGGCGAGTTAAGACTGTAAATGACCGCATGGACTGGGTATGTGCACAACTGGGATTAGTGTACGTAGAAGCTGACTGCTGGATTGGTGGCCGTGACTTCGCCCGAGACGGGCTGCATCTAAATCGACGGGGCGCTTACAACCTAGGGAGCCTACATGACAGGGTCATCGGTTCGTGCCGGCTTTTGTGAGGAGGAGCAGGTCCAGAGGTTGCCAGCCGATGGGAACAGAAGGAGCTACTTCAAGATATTTGCTGCGGAGGTAAGACTCTAAGATTACTGCAGGTTAATTGTCAGAGTTTAGGAAATAAATTAATTGAATTTTGGAATCTTGTAGAGACGTATTCTCCGGACATTGTCATTGCAACTGAATCTTGGTTATATGAGGACATAAATAGTAGCGAAATAATTCAAGGGACCTACGAAATGTACAGAAGGGATCGGGGGAAGCGAGGTGGTGGGCTATTTATTTGTGTGCGCAAAAATATAGCTAGTTTCTTAAAGTGGGCTGATATGGATCATGAAATGTTATGTGTACAAATTTCGGATAAAGGAAATAAATTCCCTCTTCAGGTGATAGGGGCGTATAGAGCACCGAAAGATAACTTTTCTCTCCTCGAAACACTGTATGATAAAACTTGTACGGGTAATGCTATGAAAAAGAGCATAATAATTGCTGGAGATTTAAACCTCCCCAAAGTAGACAGGTCTGGTGAGTCAACTAGCTGTGGTCAAGCTCAGAGCGCTGCAAATAAATTCTTAAGGGAGGGGGGATTTTCCCAAGTAGTTGACTTCCCAACTAGAGACAATAATACCTTAGATGTTTATCTCGTAAGGCCTGTAGAGCTGTATATTAACTGTCTGAAAGTACCAGGAATTAGTGACCATTCTGGGGTTGAATTAAATATTAGATATGGTGGCGTTACAAAATTAGACTCTGATGTAGCAAAAAAGATCATATTCCATTATCGCAGAGCGGATCAGGGCAAGTTTCAGGGGTATTTGAATGAGCTATTTGTAGGATGGGCATCGGAAGGTAATCACACTAATATCCTGTGGACTAACTTTTTGAAAATTTTAAATAGCGCTGTTGATAAATTTGTCCCATTTAAATTGCTGAAACAAAACCCAGACCCTGAGTATTACACACGAGAAATTAGGAGACTAAAACGGAAAATTAGGAAATTATACAATAAAAGACATGATAGTGACAAGTATATGTTGAAATTTAAGTCCTTATCAAGAGAGCTCGTCTTAAAAAAGAGGGCTGCTCATGACAGTTATATGCAAGGTTTACTTGGTTTGGGAGGGGGTGGGTGGAAAAAAATTTACAGTTATGTTAGGAGAAGAAAGGGAAATTCAAATAATTTGTCGATGATAATGTCCGGTGACGGTAAATTAATTACTGAGAAACAGGCCATTGCTAATGAATTAAATGTCTTTTACGGTAGTGTGTTCAACAAATCCAATAGCTGTGTGTTGGACCTTAACGACGAATCAGGGGCTCCCCTGTTCCAAATAAACCAGTCAGCAATTGTAAAGCTAATACAAAAACTGCGTTTCAATGTATCAAAGGGTCCTGATAATATTGTTAGTGAAGTACTTAAATTAGGAGGTAGGGCCGTGGCACGATACTTGGAGGTGATATTTAATGTGTCCATAAACAATGCGCAAATCCCAGATGACTGGAAAAGAGCTACGGTAGTCCCAATATTTAAGGGAGGGAGCAGACTTGAATTGGGCAACTACAGGCCGGTTAGCCTTTCGTCCATCGTTTGTAAGCAGATGGAGCATCTCATTTGCGACTACTTGAGGGAACAGTGGGAAACATTATCATGGTTTAATGATAGGCAGCATGGATTTCGGAAAGGTTACTCATGCGAGAGTCAGATGCTATCCCTTTTTCAAGACATTAGCGAATCGTTAGACCATGGAGTTTCAGTCGACGCCGTGGTTATAGATTTTGCGAAGGCATTTGATGTCGTGCCGCATGACATGCTACTCCATAAATTAGCTTCGACGAAGATTGATAGAAGAGTAATTTTATGGATCCAAGAATTTTTGACGGGTCGTTCCCAGAAAGTGAAAGTCGAAGGCATATTCTCGGATGAAATTACCGTAACGTCGGGTATCCCTCAGGGCAGCGTAATCGGAACTTTGTTGTTTTTGGCGTTTATAAATGACTTACCAAATGGAATTCGCAGTGACTGTCGATTGTTTGCGGATGATTGTGTAATATATCGAAAGATACATGACTCACAAGACAATGCAGTGCTGCAAGAGGACCTGAACCTGGTCTATAAGTGGGCGATTGTAAATAAAATGAAAATAAACACAAGATAATGTAGTCTCTTAAAAATAGGGAAAGTGCGAAGGCAGGATTTTCAATATAACATTGGCTCGGAAATACTTGTAGAAGAAGATTCTTGCAAATATTTGGGCGTTCACGTAAGGAATGATATGAAATGGAGTAGTCATGTAGGATGTGTAGTTTCAAAAGCTTACAAATCCCTGCACTTTGTAATGAGGGTATTAAAAGGAAGTAGTACCTCTGCTAAAGAATTAGGCTATTTGTCACTTGTAAGACCTATTCTGGAATATGCCTCGGCGGTTTGGGATCCATATCAAGTAGGGCTCATCAATGAGTTGGAAATGGTACAAAGAAAGGCCGCTAGATTTGTGCTCAGTGACTTTAATCCCAGGAGCAGTGTGAGCCGTATGTTAAAGAAACTTGGGTGGGAATCACTGGAGGCTAGGAGGATGAAATCTAGACTCTGCGCTATGTACAACACGTATACAAATCAACCAGCATGGGGTGAGCTTAGCAAACGATTGGGAAAGCCCACTTGCATGGGTAGGAGCGATCATCCTTTCAAAGTTACGGGCCGACCACAGCGAACAAATTATGGTAAATATTCTTTTGTAAACCGTGCCATTGATAACTGGAACTCTCTACCTGCCGCAGTCTTAGAGCCTTTTCCCAAACATATAGGTGTGTTTAAGAAAAGACTGACTATTTGTGTAAATACTCCAGTTTAATTGTTGTATAATTGTTATTGAATTGTTATGTATAATTATGTATTGTTATGTATAATTATGTATTTGTTATGTATATCCAAATTGCCACCGGGGGACAAACCCCCCTTTGCAAATAAATGAATGAATGAATGAATGAATGAATGTGTTTAGGATCACCTAACTGCCTCATCAAGATGTCAACAGGCCTTGGACTGGGCCAGATACCTGTGTTTAGGATTACCTAACTGTTCCTTCAAGATGTCAGCAGGCCTTGGACTGGGCCAGACACCTGTATTTAGGATTACCTAACTGTCCCCTCAAGATGTCAGCAGGCCTTGGGCTGGGCCAGACACCTGTGTGTAGGATTACCTAACTGCCCCCTTCGATAAGTCAGCAGGCCTTGGGCTGGGCCATACACCTGTGTGTAGGATTACCTAACTACCCCTTCGATAAGTCAGCAGGCCTTGGGCTGGGCCAGACACCTGTGTTTAGGATCACCTAACTGCCCCCTCAAGATGTCAGCAGGCCTTGGACTGGGCCAGACACCTGTGTTTAGGATTACCTAACTACCCCTTCAAGATGTGACAAGGCCTTGCTCTGACACTCAGCGGCTGTGACTCAGTGAGAGATGTCGTCCGGTCCGAAATTAGCTTCAGCCCGGCTACTGCATGACAAGGGGTCACCAAGACACAAATACAGTGAGTGCGTTAGTGCATAGCGCACTGCATCCAAACAATGATGCTCATTGTTGTTACTTCGTTTAGGGGCTTGGAATGTTTCGATAACTACAAGTTTTCAGTCGGTTCACACAATATATTTCCCATTACAGGACATGCGAAAAATAACTTGAAAGAAATTACATGTGATTACAATATATTCACCGACTGCAGAGTTGTAATACCAACCATCAAGAGGGCTACACTGAAAATGGCTTCAATGCTCTCTATATGGAATATTTTCTTCATTAACTACGTATACTTGAATGTGTATTAATTTCGTCCGATAACCTGTGAATTTAAGGTATTTTAACTGCATTTATTCACAAGAATATTCACTGTATGTCCGCCTTTCTTGTGAACTAACTTTGTTATATTAAGTGAGTATGGACTAAGAGTGATACACATTGTGTTTATCTAATCTACTCATACATTTGTTATGGTTAAGGACTGGGACTGGGGCTCCTGGGACTCGAAATAAAGCACTATCC
This sequence comes from Meconema thalassinum, assembly GCA_946902985.2. NCBI lineage: Eukaryota > Metazoa > Arthropoda > Insecta > Orthoptera > Tettigoniidae > Meconema > Meconema thalassinum. Next base: position 355,526,138 of record OX336394.1, on the reverse strand, counting down.
TAACAATTTCCTGGAGGGAGCGTGGCTAAACCAGCTGCAGAAATATGTGGCGCATCATTTATTCAAAAGCTGTACAACGTTGCTGAGATGGAGCCCATCACCGCCGAGCGAGATGCGCCATGGTGCGTGTGGGCACCTTTTCGGCAACGCTGTACAGCTGTTCCCGGCGCGGCTTGCTGGTGAACCATGTTTTATTTCCCCGTACAATACAAACCGATATAAAATAAGTGAATTAATTTACGTATTTCACAGTCATACAGCATAACGTTTTGTTGTAAAACGATTACATCGCAACCAAGAACTACATTTTCCAACCACCCCCAGCCGAGAAAAAGTTACCTTACAAAAATGAAAACAACTTTGTTTCTTGGGCACACACAATTTTGAAATTAATAAACCAGTTATACAACATTCCAATGTATATTGTGTAAAAATTTGGATTCGATCTGATGACGGGTTATTGAGATAATAATTCTTAAATATGACGCATGGTTGAAACACGCTTAAAAACGTTCACTTTTTGTGTTCCAACTGCGATAAAAAATATTAAAATATAAATTTAAAAATCCAAATCTACATGAACTAACGCAAAATAGAACGATGAAAATGATGATGTTATTGGATTTTATGTAGGTCTATTGGTTGCTTCACAAACAACCTTCAAACTCGAGTGCACATAATACTTTGGTCGACAGTAGGCTTCCCGCGCGGGGAACGTAGAGCGTGAGGTGCACTCTGCTGCATGACGCCACGCACTCGCCGTCTCCGTATCGCATAACGCCAGACCCCAGGGGTAAACTCAGACTCAACAGACTCCATTACCCTTTAACTTAGGCTTCCCGCGCGGGGGCTGCATGACGTCACGCTAGCCCTCTCCGTATCGCATAACGCCAGACCCCAGGAGTAAACTCAGACTTGGTGCATATGCACAGAACAACATGATGACGTCATACACGCCGTAACTGTAACGCATAACGGTACGCCAAAGCATAACGATGAAGTCGACAAGTTCATTTAAAATGCTAAAAACTTTATTGGCACCAGATACAGCAATGTTTGAGCTATCTTTTGACATAATCACCACCAGTATTGAGACACCTGACATATTGTGGAATCAACTTTTATATTCCTGTGTAGAAGTCTGTCGCCTGGGAAGGAACCAGCGTGTTACATTCATCTTCTGCTCTTCGTCAGTCTGAAAATGCTGACCCGAGGACAGGAATTTCTTGAGGTTCAAGAAAAGAAGGAAATCGCTGGGTGCAAGATCAGGACTATACGGTACTTGATCAAACAGCTCCAAGCCGAATTCTTGCAGAACAGTTGCTTGTACGTTTATATGTCACTGGCGGACCCGTGCGAGAAATCTCCCATGTTCATAAGCCACACTTTCCCCAATAGATTTATAATAAGAAACTTAAGGAGAAAGGTTGTTATGTTTTCATTTGAACCAAATGATTATAGAACACGCTTTACGTTTCATGCGTCCCTTCGGTCAAAATGCGAACTGAACAGCAATGATGTCACGTATTTTCATACAGCAAAAGTATTTGCAAATCGCACACTTCTTACAAAAATTGATGTTTATGAAATTAGAATGCAATTCGTCACTGCTAATGTCATCACCGGTTATTAGATATTCATGAAATTATACGATTTGAGTACTCATTCCTTTAAATTACTGTTTCTGAAATCCATGCAAAATGATAAAGACCTCAGAATGTTAAAATGACATGAAACAGGTGTCACAGGGGCCAAAATGTGAAGTTATCAGCATATATGGAGCGTATCTTCCTGCAGTAACAGTATCTGCAAATCACACACTGCGTACAGTTTTTTCAAGGATTTTTTAAAGAAATTATAGATATTTATGAAATTAGAGTGCAATGCGTCACTGGTAATGTATATTTTCTTTCATTTGAATGCTCATTTTTTTACGAACGGTCGCTTGTGAGCGCCGCAGGAGTGATAGTACGGGTTGGTCCCCTTCAATTCCTCGCTAGTGCGGCAATGCGTTGACACGTGGATACAAAGGGTTGCTGGGATTAGTCTCTTTGGACGATCACAACATATCCTGCAATGCAAACCATACTTGTTTGGCAGCGGATGATTCCATCGAGTCCCATAGATAGATAATGCCTTTATTGGTGGCGAAGTTAGGGCTCAAGGCCCTCTCTTACATTTAACCACTAGAAGAGTAGACATCTACATGACTTATAATTACAAATAATATTAATAGCAATAAGAATAGTGATAATATGAATAATGGTAGAATCATGAATTTCAAAAATACACAAAGTAAAGTACCCTTAAATGACGTAACTACAGTAATCCGATCATTGATCTCATTCATTCATTCATTCATTCATTCGTTCATTCAACATTTATCCAGGAAGTCAGCGGGATCCACCCAGCAAATACTCGCAGCAAGCCACTTTAAACTTGCGATGAGAGGGATTGTCTCGTAATGTTCGCAGGTAGCAAATTCCATGACCTGGACGCAGAGATTATGAACGAGCGATTGTAAACAGCAGTACGGTTTATTGGTATGGCAAGAGAGGAGCCAGATCTCGTATTGTGGTCATGCTAGGACGAGAGGTAATAAAACGGTGTAACAAGATTGTTAGGGGTATTAGTGGAAAGTATTTTGTGCAGTAGTGATAACATGTGGAGTTCACGACGCTGGTGCACTCGAAGCCACGACAGCTCCTTATAATAGGGTGATATATGATCATCATATCGCACTGGGAATTGCTGTGGCCTAATCATATTAGTTAAGTCGATGGCCTGCTCTTCGAGCCACTTCCTTACACCCAAATCCGATAACACGTTTCATTCATCTCATTGCCAACATTCGTATAGGAATATCAAAATAAAGGGGATTATTGAGCAGAGTCCCATTGTAGCAGTCTACTCCTACTCCTGTAAGTACGTCTTAAGGTAATCAATTTGTTTGGGTTTATCAGCTATGAGCTAAGAAAATACTCAATTTCATCACAATTTTATATTAGTTTGGTTGGTTCCTTGGTTGGTTACTTAGTTTAGGGGCTGCAACAACGCGGTCATGTAGCCCCGTGTACTTTGGGTGTGTGTAGAATCTGTCTGATAACCGGTGTTAATTCTGATGACTGTATTAGATGTGTTATTTGTTTTTAATTCAAGTAAGGACTGTCGACGATAATTTCAAGTAGTTCCTACTTTCGCTACCAAATTCTACCGTCCACGACACCTAACTGTGAACTTGCCTCCTATTAGATGCCATCACAACCAGCGCCTGGTGACGAACGTTGCAACTTGAGAGCATTAATTAAATCTAACCTACAAATTTTGCTTCACACAAGTTTAGTTAGTGGAAGGTTCTTTTACATGCCATAAATCTATGACAAGGGCCCGACGGCTTTACTTACCTTCTGGAGGAAGGGATACTGAGGGATTTTAACGCTCTTAAAAAATCCGACGACTTTGGCTGGGTTTGAACCCGCAACCTTGAGCTTAGAAGCTCAGCATGCTACCGACTACGCCACCGAAGCTGCCTAGACATTCGTTTTAAAGATTATTAAATATATTTCTTACTTCTGTAAAACGCAGAGTAATCATGCAATTTCAAGTTGCTCCTAAATGTTGGCCTGTTATGAACCTCGTATAGGCTATTTATTAAACGTCTATGCCTATCAAATATTGGGATATTATTATTATTATTATAAATAATAATATATTTTTATATATTTTTTTTATTTTATTTTATATTTTTACGAGGGAAGTGGAAAAATCTTGCATAAGACCTTGAGAAGGGTCCGCACTTCTCAAGAGTGTGGGATTCTTACCCTCTAAGAAACCACACCCTGTCCTCTTGACAAAACCCATCCCGGGACCACTTTCGTATAACTTCAGGATGGAGCCATTTTCTTTGCTTCACAAGCACCATCTTACTTCTCAATTCATAGTCCGCAGATCGCAGATTTAATCATCTAAATCGTGAAAGTCCCCATCCGACTTCTTCTGACGAAGGACCACCTCAACAAAGAAAGCGACCGTATCCCAGCTGAGCTCGTTCCTCAGCATAATTCCAACTATATTGTCCGGCGTTATTGGACCAACCTCAGCTTCAAATCGTTGTTTTTCTGCTGCCCAACGATCGCAGACGAAGAACGTATGATATACGTCATCTCGTTCGTTCTCGCAGTAAATACACGCTGGACTCCTTATTTTGGCCATACGATGAAGGTAACACCGAAAGTAGCCATGACCTGTCAACATCTGAGTCAGAAAGTAATTAGTTTCCCCATGCTTTCTACTTGTCCACTCGACCAGACTCGGTATTAGCCGAGCTGTCCATCTTCCTCTGAGATCGTCATTCCGCCTCTGCTGCCAAAGCTCCATCTTGCGTGCCACGGCAATAATAATGATAATAATTAATATGTGTATTTCTCTAAATCGTTCAGTGTTAAGTGATTCAAAGAACTTGTTGTTTTCTATTTGAAATTGTATTTTCTGTTTACATTTCTTATTTGTGTGTTTTGATACATTGTTTATTCCGCACATAGGCCTATTTGTTTGTTATTAAAATTTTGAATGTTTTGGTTCATTTACAGAATATGAAGTTATTTTCTTATTTGGGAAACCACATCAAAGATAAATTAAATTAAGCCTCAGCAATTTTTCTAGGTTTATGCCGTATCTTGTGTGGGGTTTCGCCTTTTTGGAAGCCTTTGTAAGGAGGTGGAGGCTGCTTGAGGTTTTAGCTCACCCAGTTAAGAAGTACGGGTGCGCTTCATAAAACGGGAGGTAGTGCGCAGTTCGCTACTCCTGTGAGGGTCTGGTCATGGACACCAAGAACCCGCTGATGAGCCAGCTTGGTGTTCCTAGACGAAACCCCACACAAGACACAGCATGAACTTAGAAAAAAATGCTGAGTTTTAATTCACTGGCCGTGAAAGCCAATATATCATAAATTAAATTATTATAATTTGTATTCACTGTGTGGCAAGAGGAAGATAACCTTGATGTTCTTCCCATTAAAACAACAATCATCAAAATAATCATAATGTGGGTTTAACTTTTAACTGTTTTCCCTTAGAGACTTCAAGGATGTGGCAATCAAACCCTCCGATGGTGTCTTTAATGTACCGGTAAATCATAGCATTCATAGTCTAAATGTTATTGAACTGAGTTGTAATAATAATAATAATAATAATACATACATACATACATATCCCTCGTCGTTACATCTATTAGATGGGTCGGCGAATGAGGCCCCTCCACCAATTTCTGTCTCTGTACTTCTCCTCTTCTTCTCCTTCTTCTTCTTCTTCTTCTTCTTCATCTTCATCTTCATCTTCTTCAACGCTGTTAAGTCCTGGCCCAATCGTTGGATGTCATTTCTCACCATGTCTGCATATCTCCTTCTTGGCCGTCCTCTTGGTCTTCGGTCATGAAGCTGCAGTTCTTACATTTGTTTTGGAATTCTGGTAACATCCATCCTTCGCATATGGCCAAACCACATGAGCCTTTTCAAGGTTATAGTTGGCAGATGACCTCGTAGTTCCGCCCCTTAAAACAACAATAATAATAATAATAATAATAACAATATAAGGTTATTTTATCCTGTAGTTAGTCGACTTGACCAATTCTCTGATATGCTCATTGCGAATTTTGTCTTTTCTTGTCTTACCAACCATGGCTCTGGCAAATCTCATCTCTGCTGCCTGAATCCTTCTCTCATCATTCTTCCTCAAGGTCCAAGTTTCACAGCCATAGGTCAAAACTGGAACATAATAAGTCTGATAGAACGCTCGTTTACATTGCAGAGGTACTTTCTGGTTCCATATGTGGTCTTGAACAACTCTATAAAATGTACTTCCAGCCGAAATCCTGTTGGTGATTTCCTCATCAATGGTACCTGTTGCTGATAATCATAATAATAATAATAATAATAATAATAATAATAATAATAATAATAATAATAATAATAATAATAATAATAATAATAATAATATCGTATGGCCTCGAGTACCAGGTGCAAGCTTTGCAATTTGACACCCAGAGGGTAGCTTGCATGTCGAATTTCGTTGTTCCTTTAAGCGCTATGAAAGTCAAGGAGGCTAGATATCTAAGCTCCTTGAACACTATAGCGCTTTCTAGTAGAGAAATGAGAAACTTTGTGTTGGCCGAAACTCCCGAGATTAATTTTGCCATAATGAGCACGGCCTACTGAATTCAAATGAGTGGTGATCGAACCCTATATTTTGGGTTTGGAAAGCCAACAACGCTTTACTGACTGAGCCACACAACACGGACTAGGATGATACATACAATAATGACGTTGCTGTTGGTAATTTGTCTTAGGGGCTTGGGACATCTTTGGTCATCAGCTCCAAGTAATTGAATGTGTGTTGAATCTATCTGATAACCTGTGTTTTGTAGTGACTGGAGCTGGATTTATTAGAGTCGTGTAAGATTTATGTGTCCTGGGCTTGAAATAAGGTACGATCCCGACATTTAACCTTCAGGGAGTGTAGAAAAACCTGGTGGATAACACTTCCGGTTAACCGCTGTCAGCGCCAGGATTCGAACCTCCGATCTCCGGACTAGTTTCAGCTCTCTATCATGGTCGTAGTGAGCGAATCAACGCACACAGCTAAGCTGCGGAGAGGATTTAATTGATGCAATTTATTTACACACACTATGGTGTTTGACGCCATTTTCATTGTTGCCTTAGTAAAGGAATGTTTGCTGCTTTAGGGAATAGTCCATCTCATTTGGATACAATCGTGTTGACCGACTGAAAAGCATTAACCATTCGTTTTCCCACACTAGTGTAAAAACAGATTGATTTTACGAGGAGCCGTCCACATATTACGCAATCACTTTTGGTCGATTTTGCCCCTCCCCCCAATAGCCCCCTCTGTAGTACGCAATCAAAAATCATTTCGTCACGATTTATCCGTATAAATAAACGAAACAAGAAACACAACGTCAGAGACACAGGAATATCAATTACCGTAACAAAATATATAAAGCTGCAGTTTCCGGTGCTCCGGGAGCAAAAAATTACAAGAAATGTACAAACAATTGACGAAAGTCCTACTGTACTTTTCATCAAAAATATTTTTGAACCTCTTTATGATCTGAATAGGAATATTCTTTGGCTTCGCTCGTGCCTTCAGTAGAACGCAAAATGAGTTGATTTGTGTTATTAAGTGATTACGTAATCATTGCGTTTACCCCTCCCCGCACGTCATCAACGTAATCAAGCTTCGAACCCCGTCCTCTTTGTGATTACATAATATGAGGTTGACCCCCATTAAGAGGCAGGTGAAAAAGCACCCAATTATATGAAGAACTGGGAAACATTGAATGTTGTTTTACGAACTGAACTTCAGTGTTAAACACTGGAGGCTATCAAGCATAAAGTAGCCTAGTCAAGCGTTGGCAAAGGAAACTAATGTAAATTTCATGATTTTTTCACCTACATTTTCGAGGAAAATTTGTCACTAGCCACTGAAACCTTAAGTGACAAGTAGTGGGCCTACATAATAAACACATGTTGCTGTATTAATCTTTTCTGCCGGAGATAAATAAGTACTCTAGTTAACTAGCAGGGTGGCAAGAAGGAGTCAGAGTAACTTACAGTGTTGAAATATTATCTGTCATTCCTCTTAGGATCTGCAAGTAGTGTTACTCAAATCATGTTTTATGTACCAATCTTACGACAGAATTAGACGTACTGCTCTCCTCGTAAATATTGTAACCATCATCATGAATCGTCTTCTGAAATATAACTAGCTTTTAGATTTTACGATTTATTCTTATTGAAGAAGTACCTAATATATTCTTGTCATTTCAAATAATACCACAGATAAATGATAATATTCCCTGTTGGAGATGCTGTTCACAGTTTCAGAGCTTGCAAACCAGTGGAAATGCACAGTACTGAAACATTCAGATTACCTGACAATAGGGCAGAAATGAAAATCCACAGCCTGCTTCCAGTCTCCGACCGGGTCAGGAATGGAATGAATGAAGCCCCCATCTAGCGCCGAGGATATGAACTGTGCCGGCTGCCGAAGCCTGTCGCAACTCCTGGGGCAATGATTAAATGAGTGACAGATGAAATTAAATGCTAGTGGAGAGTGTTGCTGGAATGACATTTTGACAGGGAAAACAGGAGTACCCGAAAAAAAGAACCTGTCTACCTCAGTTTTGTCCAGCACAGATCTCACATGGAGTGACCGGGATTTGAACCACCGACCCAGCGGTGAGAGGCCGGCGTGCTGCCGCCTAAGCCACGGAGGCTACAATAGGGCAGAATCGTTCATATTTATTTGTTCAATAGAGCCATTTTTGAGCTGCGAAAAAGTTTCCAATCCACGCGAGCTTTTACAAAAATAATATTTAAAATCAAATTCAGCATCAACTAAATCGGTTTGTATAAAAATGAAATGAACTATATCAGAAACAAACTAGTCCTTTTTGACCTGATAACCGGTGTTAAATGTGATGACTGTATTAGTATCTGTTATCTGTAATTAAGGTAGAAGGACTGCAGACGATCAATTTTTCAAGTAGTTCCTACTTTTGTTACCAATCGTCCCCGACACCTATCTGCGGACTTGGCTGCTAGATGCCATCGTACCTAGCACATGGCGGCGAACGTTAGAACTAATATAGTGTTAATCAAATCTAACCTACACATTTTGGCTTCACACAAGTGTAGATAGTGGAAGGCTCATTTTCATGCCATACATCTATGACATGGGACCGCCGGCTTTGCTTACCTTCCTTCCATTAACTACACTTGTGTAAGCTAAAATGTGTAGGTTAGTTTGAAAACGCTATATTAGTACCAACGTTCGTCGCAAGGTGCTGGCTGCGATGGCATCTAGTAGCCAAGTCCGCAGCTAGGTTTCCTGGACGATAACATTTGGTAGGAAAAGTGGGAACTACATGAGAAATTGATCGCCTGCAGTCCTGAATCACAGATAACACACACTAATAATGCCATCACAATTATTATAACAGGACTAGTTTCGACCACAGTGTGGTCGTCAACAGCAATCTTAGCATGTTTGTCGGAAGAAACTATTGAAAATATAGTTGCGAGTAATTGAAACTATGTTGTAATTTTGAGATGATTTTTAAATTGAAGTGATAAAAGCCATTTATCAGTGTTGCCTAGTTCTATTAAAGAGAGCTATTCAGTCGGTCAACACTAATGTTTTGTGCCCAATTACATTAGGCGGGGAAACAAGTCCAGTATTTATATGCCCTAAAGTGAAAACACTACATAAGATTTTTATCACAAAATAACACGTTTTTATTTAGGCTACAAAAATGTATGGCACGTTTCGAAGGTCAAACGTTCATCCTCAGATCCTGCTCCCTTAGGCTTAATTGGAGGGTCCAATAAATAAAATCCCTAAGTCCGTTTTTTCAACTTTTCAGGAAATGAAATACAAAGTTTCAAACTTACACAAAATCTATATTTTTCACTTCTGTAATCCAATTTTCTGTTACATGGAAATATACATATCAACTATTATTTAAAATAACTAAAAGCTCTTATTAGTAGTGAAATGTAGTTTATAAAATGCAAAATACACTCATGGACATAGTGATTTTTTGGTTTGTATAATGTTTTCCTGTTAATTTGTGGGCTTCAAATGTCAGTCGTAGTCATCCACATCACCCATTTCATCAGACTGGAGTCTTAAAATGTGGTTTTCGGGGCCCGTGGGGCTTCCGAGTTTTGTTTCTCACATTGAGACGTTGAAAATGAGCTTTGTTTTCTACGCCCATTTCAGCATGCATTTTAAGAGGTTAGGCCCTCTTTTATGAGAGGTATGGAGAAGAGTTACATCAATGATTACTTTCGTGCCTCTGATGGACATCTGTACCAAATTTTACGTTGATACACTCAGCCGTTCTCGAGTGATGCGCGACCAAAGTTGTACACAGACAGACAGACAAACATTTTGTTTTTGCGCGCAACCACCTTAAACCAGTCTGAAACGCGTTAATAACTCAAACAATATCTAGGATGGGAAGAGGGAAATATTGGATTTATTTCAATGGATTTGGTGGACTTAGGGATTTCTTTTGGTGCCTTGAGCGGACTTAGGGATTTTATTTTGCTGCATTGAGTGGACTTAGCGATTTATTTTCCTGCATTGAGTGGACTTAGGGATTTCTTAAATTTAATTACTAGAAAGTACGAATTATACATACGCAAGTTACATAGACTTAGAGTTATTTATCATTGAAACTGATTGGAGATTTGAAAAGAGCGGGAAATTTTGGTCCAGATACATGCATTATCTCCATTTGTCAAAAAACGGACTTAGGGATTTTATTTATTGGACCCTCCAATTAATTACGGTGATTATGCATGGGCCCTATGTGCAATTGTTTCCCCGACTAATACAATTGGGCACAAACATGTGTGTTGACCGACTCAAAAGCTTTCTTTATTATGCCTTTAAATTATTCCAATACTATTCAAATCAGATATGTTACAGAGTAATTATTTAACATAAAAATATAACCAAAATTTTGAATTATCTTCTAAAAAACATAAAAGTGCTGTGTTGCTCTCATAATTTAAAATCAAATAGAATTTTTAATTATTATTCCTAAAACGGATACTAATTATACGTTAAAACCAAATAAAAATGTTCTTCTAATATTTATGCCTTGGGTGTGCTACTTAAGATGTAGTCTACTCTGCAAGAAACAAAATGTCGAGTGGTAATTATTCAGAACTATTCTACAAAATGAATTCGGTCAATAGGACCAATTTGTTTCAGATATGATTAATTTCATATCTATACATAATAAAAATGATAATCACAATAATAATAATAATGATAAACCTCACTCAAGAACTCAACCCAACGCCAGAAGAACTTCGATAGGACCTCACGAACGCAAACATAAGTTCAACAGACATTTCGGAATAATAATAATAATAATATAATGTCATTGGTTTAATGTCCCTTTTAACAACTCTGGCTGTTAGAGATGCCGGGGCGCCGGACTTTTGCCCCGAGGGAGATTTTTAACGTGCCAGTAAATCTACTGACTCAGCTCCCTGGCATTTGCGGACCCTCAAATGCCAGCTGACTGCGCCAGGATACGAACCTGAAATCTTGGACCCAGCAAGCGGACATTTCAGAAAGGGACACCTGCAGACACCAAGTAAACAAATGGGAAGTTACATCAGAGCAACCAAAACAAAATCAGTACGGACCACAGTGGCGGAAGAACGTAAATAAGCCTTCTCGGAAAGAATGAAAGCCTATTGGAACAACAAGAAGAACCAAAAGAGAGTTGATTGAGTTATTTGCTAAACGTCTTCCATTTATAGGGAGAATTCGCTTAAAATAAAATAAATAAACAAATAATAATAATGTAAAATTTTCGCTTCTACGGTCATATACGACGGATGATCGACTCCCGATGGACGAAACGTATCTTCAGTATCTTTGACTCAAAACCAAAAACGACAATGCCATGGTACGTTAACGTCCAGAAAGATCTTAAAGAAATGGGGTTAGGAGCAGAAGATGCACAACACCGAAATCTTTATAAAGCAGTCATCAAGACGTTTAGGACTTTCCGGGACGAAAAACGGACAACTGGTGCGAAGTGGACAGAAGAACGTCGTACTAAACACAGTGAGCTCATGAAGACAATGTGGATCAAGCGAAAATTGAACAAATGCCAGAATGTAAAATGAGGCTTATCGTAGTCCCTAGTTGGCCGATTAGCGAAATAATAATAATAATAATAATAATAATAATAACAATAACAATAATAATAATAATAATAATAATAATAATAATATGAAGGAACACTGGGCAAAGATCAAAGCCCAGAGAAGCCAGTTGAAATAACGTGGTCCTTAGTTGGCCGATACGATTAAAGAATAATAATAATAATAATGTAATTGGTTTTACGTTCCTTCCTACTACTGTGACTTTTAAAGACGCCTGGGTGCCGGAATTTAGCCCGGAAGGCGATCTTTAACGTGCCAGTAAATCTACTAACACAGCTCCCTCGTATTTACGCACACTCAAATGCCGAAAATTTGAGGATATATTGGCTGAAGGAAACAAGGGGGTACTTGAATGAGGTGAACATCGGAGAGAACATAATGGAAACCCGAGAAATTTTCAGAACTTCCGTAAATAAGCTCATTTTTAGGGTGAAATCTAGCAACAGGACTGATACAAGATCGTCAAAAAAAACTCAAGTGGCAACACATTGAGTTCATGAAGATATTTTAGGAGAAGATGATGATAATAATTATTGTTTTAAGGGGCCTAACATCTAGGTTATCGGCCCTTAATGGTTTGGGTGTTAGTGAAAGATGAGATGAGAATGAAAACTATAACTAATACTAACTACAGACTTGCATACTAGAAGAAGAAATGATAAACAAATATAGGATAAGGCAAATAAAGCATAAGGCAAATAAAGGACAGGAAGAAAAGAAATGCCCTGAAACCTCGAAGAATGAGGATTGAGGGACTTGGAAGGAAGGAGAACTATGAGAGGTAGATAGGAAAGGGAAAGAGGAGAGATCCCGCCCCAAGGTCAGAGGAAAAAGGAAAAAACAAGTAGTTCCGTGAAGAACTATACAGCCTATTTTCATATATCCTACTTATGTTAATTGCCACTATCAACATACACAATTTCTGTTTGATTGCTGTAATAGATTCGTAGATATTAAGAACCGACTAAATATTTCGGATGGTCGCCATGTTGGATTTTATATATTTAGGTCCTAGAGTTATGTACTGTTACATGCAGATTATTGTGAACGTGTAGTATTCAAACTTCAATCGCATAATTAGGACACAAGAAAAAACAAGGAGATTTTAAAATTTTTCACAGCTGCCATCTTGAGGTTATGGAAACAATTGAAATAAATTAGATGCCAGTGGATTAACATTTGTATAAGGATTTACTGTACCAAGTTTCACTGCACTCGGATGGTTAAATTGCGAGAAACGTCCATGTGAATATATATAATTCGCGTCGCCGCCATGTTGGATTTGTGCTCACCAGGTTATTTAAAGTCCTATAGGTGAACTTAAGTTCATAGCCCCTATGAACATTAAAAAATGCAGTTTGATTGCTAAAATAGATTCGTAGATATTCAGTATCGTCTAAATATTTTGGATGGTCGCCATGTTGGATTGTTAAATGTATAGGCCATAGAGTCATGTACCAATAAAGGAAAATTATTGCGTAGGTTCATTATCCAAACTTTCACTTTGATCGCATGATTACGACACAAGAAATAAAAACTTAATTTTAAAATTCGCACAGCCGCCATCTTGAGGTTATGTAAACAATTGAATTAAATTAGATACCAGTGCATTACAATGTGTATAAAGATTTCCTGTACCAGACTTCAATGCGTTTGGAACATTTAAACGCGAGAAAGGTCAATTTAACATTTTCAAATTCGCTTGGCCGCCATGTTCGTTTTATAGTTAACCGGTTTTTGAAAGTCTTATAGATGGACTTCCAGTAGTGCCCTTTAACTCCGTACAAAATTTTAGGGAGATACTGCTAATAGTTTCAGAGATATAGAATGCCGGTGAAATATTTCGCACATCCGCCATCTTGTTATTATGTAAACAATTGAACGAAGTTAGATGTCGGTGCATTACAATGTATATAAACATATACTGTACCAAGTTTCATTGCGTTTGGTTGGTCAAATCGCGAGAAACGTCTATTTAAAAGTCGCAAATTCGCTTGGCCTCCATGTTGGTTTTGTAGTTACCAGGTTTTCAAAAGTCACATAAGTGAACTTATAGTAGTTCCCTCTATCACCATAGAAAATGTCAGGGTAATATCGGTAATAGTTTCGGAGATATTGAATGCTAGTGAAATATTTCGCACAGCCGCCATGTTGGATTGGTGAGTCGTAACAAAATTTGAAGGGCACGGTCGAGGTCGCCGGAAATAGTGCTATGAACTTTCCGAGTTTCATTGAAATCGCTCCTGCCGTTTAGATTTTATTAGGGGGGGACACACACACGAATCACACACACACACACACGCACACACACACGGACAAAAGGTGATCTCATAAGCCTATTTTTTCAAAATTGAAAATAGGCTAAAAACCGGACCGAGCTCAGGATCGCCAACTCCTGAACTCACCAGCCGTGAGCTCCTGAGGGTGTAGCAATATCGAGGGTGCACCAGAAGTGGTGGGGCTACATACACCCTGCCTCCTTGAGGGCGTTGAGCAGAAGGCAGGAGATAACATGAAAAGAAAAAGAAGGCTGATCCCTCCCGGAAGGAGGGTATCAGAAAAGATGAGACAAGGGCCAATTAAGGCGGAAAAGGAAGAGACACCCTAGGCCTCGGATACCCTAATACTGTCGGGGTCGGAAGAGAACAAGGGTTGACCAAGAGAGGTCGACAGGAAATAAGACGGAGAGGAGCCCGGCACAAGTAAGTTGAAGCAATGCCTGACTCTGCTGGGGTACCGTGGTCGTAAACCCACGTCCCACTAGATGTGAGCCCCTGGGGGTTTTAGGAGAAGGACAAGTACGGGTAGTTCCGTGAAGAACTATACAGCCTACTTTCATATATCTTACTCATGTTAATTGCCTCTATCAACATACAAAATTTCAGTTTGATTGCTGTAATAGATTCGTAGATATTGAGAACCGACTAAATATTGCGGATGGTCGCCATTTTTAGCCTATTTTCAATTTTGAAAAAATAGGCTTATGAGATCACCTTTTGTCCGTGTGTGTGTGCGTGTGTGTGTGTGTGTGTGTGTGTGTGATTCGTGTGTGTGTCCCCCCCTAATAAAATCTAAACGGCTGGAGCGATTTCAATGAAACTCGGTATGTTCATAGCACTATTCCCGGCGACCTCGACCGTAACCTTCAAATTTTGTTACGTCTCACCAATGCAAAATGGCGGCTGTGCGAAATATTTCACTAGCATTCAATATCTCCGAAACTATTACCGATATCGCCCTGAAATTGTGTACGGTGATAAAGGGTACTACTAGAAGTTCACCTATGAGACTTTCAAAAACCTGGTGACTACAAAACCAACATGGCGGTCAAGCGAAGTTGAGACTTTTAAATAGACTTTTCTCGCGATTTAACTATCCACACGTAATGAAACTTGGTACAGCAAATGTTTATACACATTGTAATGCACTGGAGTCTAATTTAGTTCAATTGTTTACATAACCTCAAAATGGCGGCTGTGCGAAATATTTCACTGACATTCTATATCTCCGAAACTATTACAGATATTACCCTGCAATTTTGTACGGTGATAAAGGGTACTGGTGCAAGTTTATCTATGTATACTTCATAAACTTGTAAAGTAAAAAAAGAACATGGCGACCAAGCGAATTTGAAATATTTTAATAGACTTTTCTCGTGATTTAACTCTCTGATCGCAGTGAAATGTGGTACAGTAAATGATTTTGCAGATTGTAATGCACTGCCATCTAATTTAAATCAATTGTTTACATAACCTCAATATGGCGGCTGTGCGAAATTTTTAAATTAAGTTTTTTATTTCTTGTGTCGTAATCATGCGATCGAAGTGAAAGTTTGAATAATGAACCTAGGCAATAATTGTACTTGAATGGTACATAATTCTATGGCCTATACATATAACAATCCTAAATGGCGAGCTTCCGAAATATTTAGACGGTTCTCAATATCTATGAATCTTTTACAGCAACCAAACTGAATTTTTTTATGTTCATAGAGACTATGAACATATGTTCACCTATAGGACTTTCATTAACCTGGTGAGCACAAATCCAACATGGCGGCGATGCGAAGTATAAATATTTAAATGGACGATTCTCGCGAATTAACTATCCGAGTGCTGTGAAACGTTGCACGTTAAATGCTTATACAAATGTTGATCCACTGGCATCTAATTTATTTCAATTGTTTGCATAATCACAAGATGGCTGCTGTGCGTAATTTTAAAATCTCGTTTTTACTTCTTGTGTTCTAATCATGCGATTGAAGTTTGAATACCACACGTACACAATAATCTTAATGTAATAGTACAAAAATAAAAATCCAACCTGGCGACAATCTGAAATATTTAGACGGTTCTCAATATCTACGAATCTGTTACAGCAATTAAACTGAAATTTTGTATGTTGTTAGAAGAAATTAACATGAGCAGGATATATGAAAATAAGCTGTATAGTTCTTCACGGAACTACTTGTTTATTTTTATTTATGTACTAATACATGAAGATTATTGTGTACGTGTGGTATTCAATTTTCAATCGCATGATTAGGACACAAGAAGTAAAAGCGAGATTTTAAAATTTCGCACAGCTGCCATCTTGTGCTTATGGAAACAATAGAAACAAGAAGTTCCGTGACGAACTAAAGAGCCTACATTTCTTAAAATTTAAGATTCATGCCAATGATTAGTCTATATGGATCTATCTAGAATAATTATGAAATTAAGTTGGTAATATCGAAATTTCTAATTGGTTCGAAATACTGTATACATGGCATACTATAGCCTAATAGAGAACTACAGTTGGCAGCCCTGGTGACTGAATATATTCTTAGCTCCATCTCTTAAGGTACAGAATACAAAATTTGGTTGAAGTCCAATGGATAGCATGGACGTTACATGCAGTTAAACATTGGATCTAACAGGGCGCGTAAAATCATGTTGGCAACAATGACATACATGTATTGGTCAGAAATAATCTGAAATAATGTGATCTATTGTTGTGTCAATTTTGAATGAAATCCATTAATTAGTATAGAAGTTACATGCAATTTAAAATTGGACTTATCAGCAGGCTTAGAATCATGTTGGCAGCACTGGCGTAGGCCTATATTAGTTATTCCAAATTAATCTAGAATGCCAGGTACTATACGTGTGCAATGTTTAGAGCTATTGGCTTGCATACTTTCTGATATATTGATATTTGAGTAACAAAAATAGTGACAGAATTTATTAACAGTTGGCAGCCCTGGTTGCTCTTAAGAATACGCATAGTCATGTCTGTTATGGTATACATAGCACACACGAAATTTGGTTGAAATCAAAATGATAGTATAGAAGTTACATGTATTTAAAGTTGGACCTCTCAGCAGGCTTAGAATCATGTTGGTAGCACTGACGTATATAAGTTACTCCAAATTAATATGGAATATCAGGTACTATACGTGTGCATAGTTTAAAGCTGTCGGCTTGTATACTTTCTGATATATGGGTATTGTGATGAAAACAAATTGAGAGCATTTATTAACAGTTGGCAGCCCTGGTGGCTCTTAAGAATATGCTCAGTCATATCTGTTTATGTACACATAGCACATACGAAATTTGGTTGAAATCCAATTGATAGTGTAGAAGTTATATGCATTTAAAATTTGGACCTATCAGCAGGCTTAGAATCATTTTGGCAACACTGCCATGTATAGCCTCCTGGAAATTAAACTGCAATATTATTATCTATACGTGTGTCTATTTTGAAATAGCTCCCATTCATACGTTCCAACATATCCAACATGGAGCTCAAATTTCAATTGCGATTTTTCAGCAGTTGGTAGCACTGACATCATTTTCAAATAACGCCGTGAGATATTCAGGTATAGATCTTTACTCCTACCAAATTTTGTTTCGATTGCTCCAGCCGTTTAGGAGTTGATAGGGAGGGACACACACACAGCCAGACAGACAGACAGAAGGACAGACAGACAGAAGGACAGACAGACAGACACACACACATTTGCCCGATCTCATAAGTCTACTTTTTCATCATTTTTGCAAAATGTGAAAAGTAGGCTAAAAAATTAGATGTCAGTGGATTAACATTTGTGTAAAGATTTACTGTACCAAGTGTCACTGCACTCGGATGGTTAAACGACCATATGAATATTTATACTTCGCGTCGCCGCCATATTGGATTTGTTATCACCAGGTTATTAAAAGTCCTATAGGTGAACTTATGTTCATAGCTCCTATGAACATTAAAAAATCCAGTTTGATTGCTGTAATAGATTCGACGATATTGAGATCCATCTAAATATTTCGGATAGCTGCCATGTCGGATTGTTATATGCATAGGCCATGGAGTCATGTACCATTAAAGGAAAATTATTGCGTAGGTTCATTATTCAAACTTTCACTTCGATCGCATGATTACGACACAAGAAATAAAAACTTAATCTAAAAATTCGCACAGCCGCTATCTTGAGGTTATGTAAACAATTGAACTAAATTAGACACCAGTGCATTACAATGTGTATAAACATTTCCTGTAACAAGTTTCATTGCGTTTGGATCACTAATTCACGAGAAAGGTCTATTTAAAATTTTCAACTTCACTTGGCCGCCATATTCGTTTTGTAGTTAACCGGTTTTTGAAAGTCTTATAGATGCACTTCCAGTAGTACCCTTTATCTCCGTAAAAAATTTAAAGGTAATACCACTAATAGTGTCAGAGATAGAGAATCCGGTGAAATATTTCGCACACCGCCATCTTGAGGTTATGTAAACAATTGAACGAAGTTAGAAGGCGGTGCATTACAATGTGTTTAAGCATATGCTGTACCAAGTTGTATTGCGTTTGGTTATTTAAATCACGAGAAACGTCAATTTAAAAGTCGCAACTTCGCTTGGCCACCATGTTGTTTTTGTAGTTACCAGGTTTTCTATAGTCACATAGGTGAACTTCTAGTAGTTCCCTTTATCATCGTAAAATATTCCAGGGTGATATCGGTAATAGTTTCGGAGATATTGAATGCTGTAAAATGTTTCGCACAGCCGCCATGTTGGATTGGTGAGACGTAACAAAATTTGAAGGGCACGGTCGGGGTCATCCGGAATAGTGCTATGATCATGCAGAGTTTCATTGAAATCGCTCCAGCCGTTTAGAAGTTATTAGGGGGACACACACCATCACACACACACACGCATACACAGACAGACACACGGACAAAAGGTGATTTCATAAGCCTATTTTTTTTCATAAATGAAAATAGGCTAAAAATGCAAAAATCATCAAGCCAAGTGACAAGTTCCAACGCGTTCTATGAATGGGCATAACGAAGAAGAAAAGAAACAATAATAATTATAGGTTCCCAGTGTTGTTATTTAGTCGTATTATAGCCTCATCCCTGTGGTCTACAGTACATCCACATTTTTGGTGTGCTCCTCGGTCTGTTTTCCATTTATCACAATGCTCCTCTAAAATTGACTCCACTCACTTGGAGAGGTTCCCACTGAGAAGAGGAGCTAAGGTCAAGTTTACTACCTGTACTTTAGTACTCCACATACTTGTTCTTTTCTTTACAGGCACGAGCCGCTCAAAGTCACCTCTTGCGAAACTCCGTGCCAAATCCTACGCTTTATTTTTTCTTGTTAGTTAACTCAGTGCAAAAATATACATTTGGTGACAGGAATAGAGCTTGCTATTAGGAAAATTATTCTAAGATTGTAAACAAGATCTAAATAAATATGTGTCCTGTTACATAACCAATATTTGTTAACCTGTGGGTCGTAATCACAAAGATATAAGCACAGTCGCTTGGTCGCGCGGGTCAGAAACAATGTTTGCTCAGTTTATTTTATCTATATTTACTGTATATAGCCCATGTGTGTCTGCATGTCAAAAGGACGCAGGTGTGGGTGTTGACTTAACACCATTTCTGAACAATAAACAGCCCATGGTCATACCGTATTGGTCTGCAAATAAGCTGCACCATTATAATTCGATGGGAAAGAAAAAGGAAAATACCAAAATATAGAAAAATTGGAATGAAAGGAGAAAGAAGCGAGATTATGGAGAAACAACTAATAATTTTATTTTATGGAATTTGCTTTTAGCAGAAATCACTATTTGAGGTCTTATTAATTACTAGGGGGTGGATTTCTATGACCTAAAAATGAATGAAATATGTATGCATTTATGACCTAAAAACATAAAAATATGACCTATAAAATTCAAAATATGACTTTAACCTCACACAATTTACAGAATAATATTAATAACACTCCATCCGTACTGAATATGTGTTCACCGAACTCGCGAACAAAACTTCGTAACTTCTCGAAAATTAGGACTTTCGTTTTAGGCATATTGAAAAGAACTGAATGACTGGACCTCCCTAATGAGTGACCGAGGTCATTCAGTGTGTTGAAGGTTGAAGACGGAAGTGCGAAGGAGGGAGATGAGAACCATGACAAATAACTGCGGAATTACCTCTGCTTCCGTGTAAACAATAGCCCAGTTTCCAGGAATTGACCCAGCTAGCAAACAAAAGCTCTTACCTGTTAGAAACATTCCATACACTACTTTGGAATGGTTCTTCAGTAGTATATTCCAGTCTATCCTGAACATTATTTTCTAGAGCTTATTCTGAATTTTATAAAACGAAATTTAAATGAAAATTACCAAAATATGGCGTTTATAATGATATTTTGTTCAAAATATGCCATAAAACTTCAGAAAGCCTTAATATGCATTTATATGCCCAATAAACCCGTTTAATTTTTATTATCTTGCTTGGAAACGTGTTGAAAATACAAGACTATACGATATAATGTTAAGGGAAAAAATATGACTTGCCATAGAAATCCGCCCCCTATTAATTACCATTCAGAATGCAATTATTATTATAATTATTGTTGTTGTTATTGTCGAGTTTGCAATACATAGAAGGAACCGTAATTTGCCTAGCATATTAGGGTTATAGTTGGACAGAAAATCTCCTATTTTTATTACATTATAGCCTAACTTATCGAAGATACGTTATATCTTCATACAATCCTTAATATACTGACGTCTTATTTAACGGAATTTTATGTGAACTTAAATATGGCGGGTGTGCAAATTTTAAAAATCTCGTTTTCATTTCTCATACATTCAAGTACTTCATATTTTTTTTATAGAAGAAGTCATAAGACTTACAGAACCAAACCCTCACACAACTTTTCTAGGAGTCATCTTCAGCACTGACCAAAAAAAATCGCAAGTCTGTGTACATTCAATAATGAAATTACTAAAAGGAAACCATTTTCTCAAAAGTGTGTTTGGTGGACGAGTGCTGTTTTGCGTATGGCTTATTCAATTGGTTAATTTGGCTTAGTTATATTGATGTTCTGTGTTTTCTTATAATATGGCAGCTCCGCATACGGTAACTGTTCAGTATCCTGCTTTTGAGAGATATTTAAGTCTCGTGTACGCTCAAACTATTCGTAATAACAAACTATTGTTCCAGAAAACACGATAGTCGTATTTCTGCAGCTTATAATCGTGCTCCATACTTTTAATTCGTAAACCGTATTTGTCAAATATCCAAAATGTGGTGTTGCTCACACTCAAGTACAGTATATGGGTCATAGTCATCGGTATAAACGGTTCAAAAGAAAACCATCCATGCCATTTGGTGCAATTATTTTTTATGAAAAATTAATATGACCTTAATTATGGATTGAGTGACCTGCTTATTTTTCTTTAAGATGTTTGGGTGCTAATATTTTCATACTGGTAGTTGGCAACAGAAAAGAGGAGAATAGAAGCGTTTGAAATGTGGTGTTACAGGAGAATGATGATCAGATGGGTAGATAGCGTAAATGAAGTTTTATTAAGACGAGTGGGCAAAGAGATGTTTCTGGCGACTGCTAATGAAGAGAAGAGATAGGCTGGTAGGACACTACTAAGACACCCAAGAATAGCAAACTTGGTTATAGAAGGAAGGGTTAAGGACTTAAACTGTAGGGGGAGACCAAGGTTAGATTATAGTAAACAGATTGCTTTGGATGTAGAGATGAAACGATTAGCTCAGAACTGGGAGATATGGAGTGCTGCATCAAAGCAGTCAAAAGACTGAAAAATCAAACAACAACAGTTGGCCGCTATTACACTAGGCGTGCTGCAGTAGTTTCTTGTTTTCATGCTTTACCATGCGTCATTCGCTTCTACTACACACATCAAAAAAAGTTTTGCATCACCTCGGTTCCAAGAGTTCCGGAACCTTTAAATACAAAGGGAATAGAGATCAACACAAACAACATTTCAGCTCGTTTTATTGCTCATGAGACCCACACATTGCATGTTGTACCATCATACAGCTAGACTTTCAGCATTTGTGGTCCAGATTGCAGTACACACCACTACCTCTAATACCCAGTAGCACGTCCTCTTGCATTGATGCATGCCTGTATTCGTCGTGGCATACTATCCACAAGTTCATCAAGACACTGTTGGTCCAAATTGTCCCACTCCTCAACGACAATTCGGCGTAAATCTCTCAGAGTGGTTGGTGGGTCAAGACGTCCATAAACAGCCCTTTTCAACATATCCCAGGCATGTTCGATAGGGTTCATGTCTGGCGAACAAGCTGGCCACTGTAGTCGAGCGATGTCGTTATCTTGAAGGAACGCATTCACAAGATGTGCACGATGAGGTCGAGAATTGTCGTCCATGAAGACAAATGCCTCTCCAATATTCTGCCGATATGGTTGCACTATGGGTCGGAGGATGTCATTCAGGTATCGTAAAGCCGTTTCGGAGCCTTCCATGACCACCAGTGGCGTACGTCGGCCCCACATAATGCCACCCCAAAACATCAGGGAACCACCACCTTGCTGCACTCGCTGGACAGTGTGTCTAAGACGTTCAGCCTGACCAGGGTGCCTCCAAACACGTCTCCGACGATTGTCTGGTTGAAGGCATATGCGACACTCATCGGTGAAGAGAACGTGATGCCAATTCCGTGGGGTCCATTCAGCATGTTGTTGGGCCCATCTGTACCGCGCTGCATGGTGTCGGGGTTGCAAAGCTGGACCTCGCCATGGACGTCGGGAGTGAAGTTGCGCATCATGCAGCCTATTGCGCACAGTTTGAGTTGAAACACGACGTCCTGTGGCTGAACGAAACGCATTATTCAACATGGTGGCATTGCTGTCAGGGTTCCTCCGAGCGGCAATCCGTAAGTAGCGGTCATCCACTACAGTAGTAGCCCTTGGGCGGCCTGAGCGAGGCCTGTCATCGACAGTTCCTGTATCTCTGTACCTCCTCCATGTCCGAACAACATCGCTTTGGTTCACTCTGAGACGCCTGGAAACTTCCCTTGTTGAGAGCCCTTCTTGACACAAAGTAACAATGCGGACGCGATCGAACTGCGGTATTGCCCTTCTAGGCATGGTAGAACTACAGACAACATGAGCAGCGTACCTTCGTCCTGGTGGAATGACTGGAACTGATCGGCTGTCGTACCCCCTCCGTCTAATAGGCCCTGCTCATGCATGGTTGTTTACATCTTTGAGCAGTTTTAGTGACATCTATGAACAGTCAAAGGGACTGTATCTTGGATACAATATACACAGTCAACGTCTATATGCCGGAGATCTGGGAACCGAGGTGATGCAAAACTTTTTTTGATGTGTGTATATAAGGCGTGATCAAAATGTTTGAGGGTATTGCTACAGCATATATGCAACGTAGGAACAAAAAGCACACCGGATGGTTGTTTGCCTACAACACCTGATGCGTTTCAATGTTGAAGGAAACACGTTCCTGGAGTGCATTGTTGCAGGCGACGAAAGCTGGTGCCACCACTGGGAACCGGAATCGAAAGCGTCGATGATACAGTGGTGTCATCCATCGCCCCCTCGTCCCAAAAAGTTCAAAAGTCAACCATCGACTGGAAAGGTGATGCTCACCTTGTTGTTTGATTATCGGGGTCCATTGCTTATAGATTTCAAGGAACCTGGTGTCTTCATCACTAGGGAACAGTTCTGCGCTACACTGGAGAAATTATGGCTTGCTATTAAGCTGAAAGGTCCTGGAAAACTGTGACAAGGGGTGCTCCTGCTTCATGATAACGTACGTCCCCATACCGCAAAGGTCATAACGCAAAAGGTGCTTATTGATTTCAAGGAACCTTGTGTCTTCATCACTAGGGAACGGTTCTGCGCAACACTGGAGAAATTACGGCGTGCAATTAAGGTGAAAGGTCTGGGAAAACTGTGGCAAGGGGTGCTGCAGTTTCATGATAACACACGTCCCCATCCCGTACAGGTCATAACGCAGAAGGTGCTTATTGATTTCAAGGAACGTTGTGTCTTCGTCACTAGTGAACGGTTCTGTGCAGCACTGACAAAATTACGGCGTGCAATTAAGGCGAAAGCTCCGGGAAAACTGTGACAAGGGGTGCTGCTGCTTCATAATAACGCACGTTCCCATACCACAAAGGTCGTAACGCAGAAGGTACGCCAACTCAAGTGGGAGACACTGGAGTGACCGCCCTAGAGTCCTGATCTCTCCCCATGCGATTATCACGCCTTCGATCCATTAAAATAGCCTAAAGGGTGGACGATTTCTGTCGGATGAGGGAGTGCAACTGGCGGTTACGGACTTCTCCACGCAACAGGACACATTGTTTTACCACACGGGGATCTTCAACCTTCTGTGGTGGTGGGACGAGTACCTCAATGCACACGGTGATTTGGCCTGATTGGTCTACCGATTCTGGACTGAATGACCGTCAAACGGAAACTGTTTGATCACGCCTTATATTTGCTGTTCTGTGATGTAGACTGCGATTAATACTTGATGGTGAAATATGCGCGAGCCCTTGAGCGTAAGATAGGAAATATGATGAGGATGATGATGATGATGATGATGATGATGATAATTGTTGTTTTAAGGGGCCTAACATCTATGTTATCGGCTTCTAATTGTTTGGGTGAGAGTGAAAGATGAGATGAGAATGAAAACTTATAGCTAATACTAACTACAGACTTATATACTAGAAGAAGAAATGGTAAAGAAATAAAGGATAAAGCAAATGAAGGACAGGAAGAAAATAAATGCGCGCAACCCTCGACGAATGAGGATTGAGGGACCTGGAAGGAAGGAGAGTAATGAAAGGCAGATAAGAAAGGGAATGAGGAGAGGGCCCGCCTCAAAGTCAGTGGAAAGGGGGAAAAAATGGATCCAGCTCAGGAATCCCTCGGGGTCGCCAACTCCCGAACTCACCAGCCGTGAGCCCCTGAGGGTGTATAATATCCAGGTTGCACCAGAAGTGGTGGGGCTACACACACTCTGCCTCCTTGAGGACCTTCAGCAGAAGGCAGGAGATATCATGAAAAGAAAAATAACGCTGACTCCTTGCAGAAGGAGGGTATCAGGAAAGACGAGACAAAGGTCAATTCAGGCGGGAAATTGAAAGACCCCCTAGACCTTCGATATCCTAATACCATCGGGGTTGGAAGAGAACGAGAGTTGACCAAGAGAGGTCGACAGGAAAGAAGATGGAGAGGAGCCCGGCCCAAGTAAGTGGAAACAATGCCAGACTCAGCTGGTGTCCCGTCGTCGCCAACCCACGTCCCACTAGATGTGAGTCCCTGGGGGGAAGAGAGGAAAGGAGGAAAAGGAAGATTGTGGAGGGAATCACTGCTGCTGTGATCCTGGGAGAAACTAACTTGCAATACAGTTATGGTTACAGTAGGAGTTGAACATTTCCATAGCAACGAGCAAATTGAACGTTCATCCCCTCTCAATCATGCTGCAGCACATAGCCTCGCCCCTATACGAAACTCATTGCGTGCGCATGTGCCATCAGATAACAACTGCGGTCTACACTAGCTGTGCAGAGGGCAAGTCGAAGTATGACTTAATCGCCAGCCAATAGGATCAGTTGGTCGTTTCTCATAATTGATTACGGTTCGTGGCAAATTGCCAAATGCCAGAACAGAACAGCTGAGTGACTTACGTGCCCAGTGCTGGCAGATAGAGACAGAGAGGCAGTGTGGCAACAACGCAGTGAATGTCTCACTGAGCACAGAACGCACTCTCTTACCCGCCTTCTTATGCGCTCCCCACTCTAGTATAATCTGGTATGCGAAGGGTAGGAGTCTCCTGCTAGAATTCAGTGACGAAGTGAGGGGTGTGGGAGTCCTTGAGCACAGTGAGTAATAAGTAAGTTATGATTGCGTCAATCTGTCATTTAGTGAAGAGAACATGCTAATTCTCAATATACGGAAAGGCACCTTCAGTGGAATCAATTTTGACTATTTTTTAATCTATAATGTAAAAACTACGTACTGTACCCTAGGACATTGGGCTGACTGGTATCGAACCTGGGACACTTGGAAATTGAGGAAGGACTGGATACGCCAGCGAGAGACGAACCCAGGGTCTTTTAGGGAGTTTAAGCTAGAGGAACCCCTAAAGACTGGTCATAATAAATCACTGAGGTGATATGATATAAAATCTGGCATCATTTATTACCAAAATGCAGATATTATTGGAAAGAATACACAGTATTTGGCTGTAGAATGCTGCAGTTCTGAAGCCAGCACGAAAAGTTCGAGCCCTTGACATTTAGAAAAATCGGTTTTGAAAGTAGGCGTGTTTTCACGGCGACGTGCCAGTCATTTTGGGACTTGTTACACGTCTGGAGAGGGTGAGAAGGAGGAGAGATGGCCCAGTAAATCCCCTCTAGACAACGGCAGAGGGAAGTGGAGTGAGAAACCGCATATAGAAATTAATGATAACTCGCGATGGGTGAATGTCAGAGACATGAGACTTGCACCAATGTAAATCAAATGCAAGCGGGCTAATTATCAAGCCATCAAACGTCAGAAATGATGCAGATTTAATGAAGAGCGGATGAACACAGCATGAATGAATGCCGCGAAGGAATTTAGAGCAGGCATTAGGGGAATCACACCCACGCCGCGTCTAGACGCGCTGGAAGAGGCAATTAATCTTAATTAATTGGCCGAACGATTCTCATGCACGCAGGCAGATATGGAATCAGCGATGCATGATGAACGAGGAAAACACCATTTCAAGCCAGGATAGGCACGTGATAAGGAGATGACACTCCAGGAGATTTGGGAACCTACCTTTCGTCTGAAAAGTCTGAAAAGGTCGCCCAAGGCAGAAGTGGACAACAGTTTGAGTCAGACCGGACGCGGGACGTATGTTGCCCGAGGGCAGGAAGGAACGCCAACCACGCGCCCTTATTTCAAGAAGTTTATGCCTTAACTTGAAAATAAGTTATTAATACAGTAATTGTGCATTGTAATGTGCAAGTCAGGACCGAACTATTAGTCAGTAGAATTTTACAGTGAAGGGACGATGTACGGTTGTACAGACGTAAATGTATTTTTGTAAATATTTGAAGGTGTTAAATTAACGCATGGACAATGTATTGTTTTACATGTGCGTGTGATTGTACCAAGGCAGTAGGAATATACCGCTCATGAACGTAATAGTCAAATCAGTAGGACAGTTATGTGGAAACAGTACCGATACTAAGTACGCAGAACTAGTGCAGGAAACGATATGTTCAGTAGACAGGTTTCTACGTTCAGAAGTGCGCGTACATAATTATTTAGTCCACACGGGTGAAGCTTTTTCACAGTATAACACTTTGCACTGAGATTAGGACATCTCGATGGTACTATCAGGTACTTACTTTGTGATAGCAGTCAACAGACTTTGGGATCACAGGGAGTTCAGAAAGCAGGCGATACACTAGTGAAGCAGGCAGATGTCACGAAACTCTCATCCGGGATGAAGGATTAACCTTGTAGGGAAAATCTACGTTACCTGTACGTCTGAGATGATGCGGAGAAGTGTCAACAAGAGCGAAGATTGTATATAAATAACGTGTGTTATTAAGTGTTTTATCTATGATCAATAATGTGTGATCTGAAAAATAGAAGCAATAGCTTCCATATGCTTAGTGAAAGTGCAGTGTATTTTTCGATGGAAAACCCATGTTATAAGTGTGTGTATAGTGTTAACATGGCCTGCTAAAATATGCAAATGGCGGGTGATGTGGATATCATATTGGGCGAATCTGCCAGAAGATAACGTGAGTAAATACACCATGATTTTGTTGTAAGAATGTAATCCACTATGTGTCCGTAATAGACAAAAAGTTGTTAAAGATATGCCAGTGACATTGAAGTTAGAAGGTAGAACCTTCAGTCAGTATTTTTGTGATGATTATTCAGTCAAGTTAAGATGGTTGTTTGACACCGTGTTGTGTGAAAATCCGTTAAAAGTAACGTAGAGATGGCATTTGAGTTAAATGAGATTAATTAACGTAATGAATACGGATATTCATTTTTTGATGTGATAACTACCGTTACGTTGTGTCGAGATAGGGAAAAATAGGTCAGTAATAATAAGTAAACATCAGGGGAATTGTGTATAAAAATGTATCAGTTTGTGTAACTGTGAAATTAAGCAGTGTTATTGTAAGTAAATGGATCGCTCTAAAGATAATTGTAAACAACGTGTTATGTCGCCAGTAATGAAATATAATATTGTACGGAAATATGCAAAGAATAACGGAAATGGAAATGTTTAATAGAATATTGAACTGCAGCTCGATGGAGAGCTTATACGATTAATTTGTAGAGATTGTCTTATTACTTATGGAAGAATTCACCTTAACGAATAGCCAGGAAATTCAGGTAGCTCAAGCGACGTATGATATATAATGCATCCGAGCGTATTTAGTGTAGGACCCTAGCTCGTGGACAGGAATTGGATCGGCCCGGACTTGAATCACTTTGGGCGTATGGAAGGAGAACTAGGAAACCTTGCCATGACGCGTGATATCAACCGTGGACCAGCTAATTGTATGAATAGATTCATCCCAGTGAGAGTGAATCAGGTGCGGAGGGGATGGACCCTGCCGGTATCTTTGTGGAAATAGCACCGACTGTTCTCTGTATGGCTATGTGTTCGATGAATCTCGGTCCCGCTTATAATTGTAAATGGACCTATTGAGGCCAGATAATGAACCCTAAATGATAGGAGTAAATACTTAAACAATTCCATGTTCCATAATGCATCCTATAAGAAAATAGGTCACTCGTACTCAGAATCAAGAGAAGCCTTCACATGCTGTGTGAAAGTGGCGAGAACGACTGAGGGAGAAACGAAGAGGGGTAGTGTAGTCATTAAAAATCCCCGCTGTGAGAGGATCCATTGTACTTTGACAAGGGTGAGGGAGAAACCCCATGTTGTGTATGCAGGCACTAGGATGTCTGAAGTGAAATTGTTTTAGACCCTGATTAATTTAAAATGATGTTTGTATTGTTGAATAATGGATCTATGTGTATTGAGACACATTGCTGATTAGGAATCGTTCCGATAGCTTAATATTTAGCCAAGATAGTAAATGTTTACAGTTGCATTTTATACTGACAGTAACGACTAGTTCTGAGGTTGGATACTTGACGCTACGCCTAATCGGAAGGGTAGCCTTAAAATCCCATTTGACACAACGGTAACCGGTGAATTATTGGAAAAATAAATGTATACGGCATATAGTGGATTGACAATTAAAGATTGTGTGTTGCATGGTAGACTCATAGCTATTTTGGTGGGGAGTAAAGTGACGAGACATGATTGTACGCATATGACACACATTGTATAGCTGAAAGTGCACTGAAGAATTAATGAATAATTGTAAGTGTAATGTTTGTTTATGTAAATGTTACCAGTGCATTTGCGCACTTGGGATTTTATGGTGATTTTAAAGGTAATTAAAACACTAATTACGTGGATTGGTGCATGATAAAGTGTGAATATTAATTTGAGGCTTGGAATTTATTTGCTTTTGTGTTTTATGTAACGTAAGGGTTGTTTGTTGTTGTGAAGCCATGATATTTAACTCTTATTAAAGTCTTTAGAATAGAGTTGTGTGTTGTTATTGTAGAGTTCATACCTCTTAGTTTCGAATCCAAAATATGCGACTGCTCGGTGAGTTGATCGGTACACGCCTGAGAGCTGCAGCTGGCTGGAGGCAAGAGCATATTTTCCATGGGGAGATCTTCCCAAGGGTACTTGGGAATTGTATCATGTTCTAAGGATTTGAGCTATAGGTACAACTTAAGACGGTCGAGATTTAATAAAAACCACTCTATTAATTTAATGAATAGCTTGATTTAGGGGAAAGACCGCACCTACTCTTATGTAAGTTCCGATACACCAAACATAAATGTTGACAGATGGATAATCTTGGACATACCTTATCTTTCAGTTATCATGTCGCCCGTGTGTGTGGCAATTCATGGTACACCCTATTACTTTCATTTATCATGGCGCCCAAAGGTGTGGGACTTATGGGATTTAGGGAAACCCCATAGACTTTGTATGGTATTTCATGGGGAAAACCATAACAATTGTTTTTTCCTCAAACTGTGTTTGAGCGATTTTTGAGTTTAATAGGCTTTTTGAGTAACGTATAGTCTCTCTATTTAGAAGAGAAGCGCCGAAGGGTGCTGCCGTTACATACTCAAATTCACAATTTATCCAATATCCAATTTTAAAGAATAATCTTGCAATATGTGTACAATGTCTGAAGCTTTGCTTCGAAATGCATCCATTTATGTACCCGTGAAGCCCGCCTATATCTCAAGTACTGAAATATAGGATGTCTAGCACGGAAGAGATACTGCAATGTATTGCAGGGTTGAGACAGCATTTTGACGCTGTGAATGAGCAGAACAAGGAGGATGCCAAGGCATCTAAAGAGGAAATAAAACAGCAGTTGGCTGAGGTAAATAAAAAGCAGGATGAAGTTAATAACCTATTTGACGCTAATTAGGTTGAAATGAACAACCGATTGGATGTACATCAGATTGAAATAAATGCTAAGTTAGGTCAAATGCAAGAAACCATTAAAACCGAGGTAACTGATACTGTTGTAGGCATTATCTCAGATATGCAGGTTAACACAGATAAACGCTTTGAGGCGATAGAAGCGAAACTCGAGAATAATTTGCAGGTTTGTAAGCAATCTCAGCAAGAGATCAATAACAGATTAGATGCGATGTCTAATGTTATCAAGGCTATACAAATCCAGAGCGAGGCGAACATCGAACGCCAAGCGAAACAATTTTCTGAATTTACCAAAACTGTAGATCAGAGGTTGGAGGAAAATGATAGGAAATGGGATCAAAAGTTAGTATCTTATGTAAAGGCTATTAATCATGATTTAAAGAAGCAGGACCAGAACATATTAGACCAATGTAAAGAGATAGGAGAAATTAAGGACATTGCCAATGAAAATAAAGAACTTGTAGGTCATATGAAAGGTCAGGTGAGCAAAGTTCAGCAGGAACTGGAACTAGCTCGAAGCGACATTGTTGTGGTCAACAAGGGGCAGGAAGAAAACAGAAGCGAAATTAAGAAGGTCAGAAGCGAAATAGCTAAGGTTAATGGATACATCCGAGAGAAAGTCAAAGGACTTAGGGAAGAACTCGAGGTCAGAGAAGGCAAAAAGATAGAGGCAAGCGACAAGACCCTTGCTCAGATGAAAGAAGAAGTAGAGGATAAAATCTCCCATATCAAACAAAGCCTGAAGGAAGTTAAGCAGAAAATATTCAAAGTAGCAGAGGAAAATCGCGATAGATTAACCAAAATTGAACAAGAATACTCGCTCGTTTTGAAAGGGCAGAGGCACGGCATAACTAAATGGAGACTAGGTTGGTAGCTCAGGAGGAATCCCTGATAAGAGATCCTGTCATGCGAAGGCAGCGTGGAAGATATGAGGAAGAACAGATGGGCAGAATTGGAGACACAGCCCATAAGAAGGAATGATACGGGGCCAGGCGAAAGCACATACGTGACGCCTAGCGCACCGATTGCAGCATCAACTCCGCAGGAAAATGCTCTACAAAACCAAGTCGTGACTGTAATTAGAGCAAGCGAGGAGAAACCAAGAAGATTCTCAGGTAGCCATTGTAATATGACACCTAAACATTGGCTGAAGGATGTTTTTGAATATCTGAATGATGCATGAATACCGCAAGAGCGTAGGCTATGTGCCATAGAGAAACTTACGGAAGGAGAATGTGCGTTATGGTTTCGCAGTTTTCGTTACACATTCGACACTGTGAAAGAATTCCGAGAAGCGTTCCTGAAGCGCTATTGGGATCCGAGCACTCAACAAAATTTAAGATTGGATCTATACTCAAGGAGATACAGTACGAACAATCCGACCAAGTACGCTGAGTTCTTTATCTCTCAATTGTGCGAATTCCGCGAGCTTGATCAAGCTCCTAGCGAGGTAGATTTGTGCATTGCTATCGCCAAACAGCTTCCTTATGAAATTCAAAGGCTGCTGATTTCTGCAAACGCAAAAACCACGATGGAAATGGAGGCAGTTCTGAGGCAACTGGACCTCACTACGTCAAATAACGTGCGCCAGGGTCGAACTGTGGATCAGGTGCACATGACCAACACGCAGACAGACCAGTACAAACCGCCAATTAACAATAAAGCCACCAGTACCGAAACTTTGAGTTCAAACGGGCAGCAGAGGGAACATGAGCCCAGAAGATGGCAACCGAAGTATAGAGGTAATACCAGTCGAGGTAAAGGAGGTCGGAACCGCTAGGACCAACAAAATACACGTGGTATACCTTACCATAACAACGGAGGGAACAATGAACAAGAGGGCAACAATCGAAATTGGAGACCCCCAAGAAAGAAGACGGAACTTCGACGAAGAAGTGGAAGAGAGATACAACGCTTCACTAGAGTACCTCGATGAAAGCGGCGAAGAACCGAAGAAACAGCAAGTCCGCCTGGATGAGGCTATTCGTAAGAAAACGTCACCAGACATCTATGGAGACGGAGCCAAAAGTTTGGAGTTACAGCGCAGCGAACAAGAAAGAAGACAATCTAACGGGACTGGCGCTGTTGAAAAAAAAAACAAATTTAGAAGATTTCGTAAATGATGGTTGGAATGCAGTCAACATCATTAACTGGATAGCTAATCCTGAAGAGCTAATTGAGGACACGGTAGGAGCACAGGTTATAGTCAAGAGGGAACTGCCCATTATTATAGTAAGAGTGGCAGGACTGAATGTAAGAAGCCTCTTGGATACGGGTTCAACTGTATGTCTCATTACACAAGCCCTATATAATGAGATAGCACAGAGAGAAAACGTCTTGAAGATTCCAATCTCAAGCGTCAAAATAAAAGGTGTCACTCCAGACAAAACAATGATATGTAAATATTAGGTATTCCTAGACCTACCAATAGGAAACTCTATATTTTCTCAGAGTATTCTACTCGTAAGCAAATCACCTTATAACCTAATAGTTGGCGCGGATTTCATAAGGGAATACAGAGTGATTATAGACCTAACACAGGACAGAGTCATGTTCCGTGTGAATGAGGAAGCCGAAGGCTTAGAGGTCTCACTCAAACAGAATGAACCTGGGACAGATGCACAAGTATGGTATACATACAAAGATATGAATGAGGATGAAGTGTTAGCCATTGAAAGCATAGAAGACGAACTTCAAACACTAGCCGCAGACATGGAAAAGGATCTGGAACCCGAATTAGAAAGCTGTATTTTGGAAAAGACAGAAGAAGCGAAAATTGGCACAAGAGAGAAACAATATTTAAAGAAGTTGTTAATGGAGCAGAAGGAAGTCTTTGATTCGAGACCTGGTCGAATAAAGAACTTTACTTATGCATTCCAAGTCAACAACTTGACACCATTTAGGCAGAAACCCTACCCAGTCGCTGAAAAGTACTATGCTAAGGTCAAAGAAGCAATTCAGGAGATGTTGGAGGCCGGTGTTAATGAGAAAACATCCACGCCATACTGCCCCCGTAAAATGAATTATTTAGGGACAAAATGAGAGTATTTTCCGTACCCATGATAAAATTTAACTAGCAAATATAATTTCTGGAAGTGTGACACAAGAGTGTAGTGTTATAAGCTCGAGACTGTGGGAGAGCCCGATCACGTGATATATCGCACAATGGACGCTTCTAGAAGGCTATATTTAGCATAGCAACAGCGAGTTTGGAAATTCATATTATAAATATTGTTATAAATTATGCTATTGGATCCCAGCCCAGAGCCAATGAGAACAGGTCGTATTGAAGACGGGATCAACTTTAATTACACAATATGATGAAATTATGCATTTAGGCCCTTAGAAGAATATTTTCTAATTTGGTAATGAAGAGAATATTAAGAGAAATTATGTCTGATACTTTAAAAACCACAGATCGGTTAATCTACGCAGTAATAAGCATTGGTAATCTACGCGCTAAAATTATGGTGGGAGATTGATATGGCCGCCAAAAATACGACTTGGAAGGGGAGATCCAAGGATCGAGGTGCTTATTCCAGCAGTCTTGGAGGAGTGAGGAAGTGTTTTTACTGGGTTAACGGAGATCCCAAGGCTTAGTCCGAGTGCGACGACTGTCGACTTGTGGAGACGCGAGGATAGCTAGGTGGAACGTTAGAGATCACCGCACTTCCATTCTATGTGAAGTTGCGAGGAACATTTTATTGATTATATCTCATATATAATTGAGATCTGAAGTTAAATAAGCGAATATATATAAAGAACAGCTCGCTTGCTATATATTGTGAAAAGTCGAGCGTTTTAATATTCACCGTTTCGACAATATAAGCCTGTCAAGTTAGATTTCCAAATGTGTTGGAAATAAAGCTGCATATCATTATAAATTGCAACGTGAAGTTGACGAATGCAGTTTAATTGAACAGTGGCGGAGAGTTTTTAATATTGGCGCAACTCAAAAATATTATCAGAATGACTATTATTATGCTTCAAACATTATCATTCAGCATGATTAACATTGTTGATATGATGAACTAGATAGTCATGCGCCAGAGACATATTCGATAACAGGAGTTAAGATACAACGATGGAGCTTCGTTAGACAACGTATTCTTGAATACAGACGTAGTGTACGGTCCATCTTGTGCATTTTCGTCAGTCTACGAACACTAATATAACATCAATTCGCAATGGAAACATTTCATTCACTATTTATATGAATATTTCCATAATTATATTCCAATGATGAAGCTGATACATATTTACGACGGAGAATGAAGACTCTACAGAAGAGATTTGTCAAGATGCTAGGGAAAGGTAGCCCAGCAACACAGAAGAATTTGCCAGAAGGATGTCTTTCGAGCCCAGGCGAATGTTGGTGAATTCCAGAGAGAGACGTTTCTTATCTCTGAGGTCGGAGATCCGAGGTTCGAATGCAGATCCATATCAGTGTCTTGTACTGAGGAAACATCTAAAGTATTGTGGGAATAGTTACATAGATCTTCAAGTTTTCGTCCAAATAAGGTATTAGTGTATCTCAATTGTTATATAGAGCTTGATTAGTATCATTCTGAGCCAGCGATCTTATTCCATGTTTCTATATTTTCACATTTTATGTATTTCAGTGCTTTTATGTATTTTACACTTCAGATGTGTGTTGAGTTTTTATACTTCAAGATTATTTAGAAGATGATTGCATTTCATCTATTTTTCAATTTTATTCTACGGATCAGTTGTGGAACTGACATTAAAATTTTTGTTTGAGGAATCATATTGCCTCATAGGAGACTAGTCGTTTCGACTCTCGAATTTTAATAATTTCATTTAAACCAAGTATTCTGACATTGTGTCATAGCTTCAAATTAAATTCTTATTAAATTTAATTTGAGCACTTTAATGTAACCACATATAACTTCAAGAAAAGAAGAAACATCGAATGATATTGTTATATCATTATTGTACATAAACTATCGACGATCTAAGAAATACTAGTCGTTTGATAAGGCCGAGGTCTTAATTCCTATGAACATTCTTTGTGTAGAGTGGAAAAACATTACGACATTGACAAACCTTTCTTATTATTTGTAACGCTAAGAGCTTTGTTCATTTAATATGCTAGAGGAAATACCTTTTGATAGAAGATTATTCAAATCTTTGGCTAGGAATTCAAAGCTAGTTTATCCCGGTCAGGATTGAATTCTATCTGACACTATAAATAACATGTGTGTTATTTTATCCTATTTGTGTAACATCACGTCATTTGTGGACATGATATTACAACGATAAACAATTTATAGCTTGACAAGTGAGATGAAACAAGAGTATTATTTTTATTACATGTATTTGCGACAGACGAGTTAACAGTTAATTATCTTGTTGTGGAGTAAACTTTAGGAGGTTAATCACGACTGTCTAATATCGTTCATTACAATTGGAAGTTTCGTTTGAAGAATTTACGCATGTATAATTGTAGTCCAGTAGTCTTGTGCAATTATACTGAGGGTCATGCCAGTATTTGAGAGAAGTTCCTACATAAGATATGTTAATAACAATTAATCCCTTTTTGGTTATTGTTTAACATAGTAGATGATAATTGCTTATGCCATATATATTTTTATATGAGGATTTGTCGAGCTATGGAGTGCTCATGCGAGGGAATTCCGCATTTTAAGGAAGTCATGATAAAATGGCATGTAGAGCCGTTGTATACAAGTAGTCCAGTTCTTGTGAATTAACGATTTAGCTGTGTTAACAGGAGGGTTTCAGCGGAAATGCAACTTGAGAAGGATTGTCTACTCACGTCTATAATACAATTATTAAATTTTAATAAACCCGAAGTTATGTAATTACGTACAGTTTACCTTAATTAGTCGAATGTAGTATACCGCTAATGTAATGAAACCTATATAAGACGATGTGTAAGCAGTATATTAAAACTACAGAACGTTAGAGAAGGATGGTTATGTGAAAAACCAGTGTATATATTTAGTTAAGAATTATATTGTAACCGAGAAGTAAGAATCTCGAAAGTGTCGCGTTGCAACACTAGATAATGGATATTATTATAAACATATTACATGTAAATAATTTTTGTGGAAATGATTTAATTAGTTAAATAATTTAGTAGGATTTATTAATCAATTGTTTTGGAATAGTGTGTTTTAATGAGCGGATGTTTTGGTGTGTATGATTATTCATTGTTAAGAGCATATGTGGAACCGAATTGGTCTAGAACAATTGCGGCGTGCGAATGAAAGAGTGTATAAAAAATTTTAGAATGATTGTTTAAGAAACAAAGTAGTTCTGTGAACTTTTGTAAGATATAAATGTTAATTTTTACGTGTTTCTATAAATGCACACACAAGCAGTCTCTGTGGGCTAGCGAGAATGATTCACCGTTAGCATTGGAGAGCGATGATATAATATTTACAGGTGTAGACCCACCGCCTTGTATTTATTGTATAAACCAGTTTTGAGTACGGCGTGGTGCCGGGATTTCATTGATGAATCAGAGTTAATGCACGTGCGTTCTGCAAACGCAGGCTTGTGAATGAAACCATGTGTCTGGAATGGCATTAAGAGACTTCATAAAACGTTTTTATTTTTACACAGTGTAGGCCTAGAACAAGCCAAGATTTTACTCATAATTTTAATACAACATTGTAGTAAGATGTAGAGTTGAAAGGAGGTGTGAATGATTGCGAGTGTTTAATTTTAATGTCTATTGTTAAATTCGTTTATTGTTATTTTGTTTATAGTATATGTTTACCCTATTGTTAATAAATTCTGTTCAGATTGTTTTCCATTGTTGTTGGAGTGTGATTGATTTTAAATATAAGGAGCAGAGTATTGTGGATCTAGTGTAGGCGAAGCTGAATTCCCAGTCCCCGAGAGGAAAGTAAAGGTGAGTGCCCCGTGTAGTTGGTTGTTGATCCACAATATTCTTGTAACTGCTGTCTGTAAATCCCTAAAAGCCGTGTTGGAAGCGATTTCTAATGTTGTATATGCCGGTGCTGTTAGAAATAGGCAATCCAGCGGGGGCAATGGATATTCCAACAGGTTCCTATTCCAACAGGTTCCTTTCCGGATTATCGGGTACAGTAGGTAAGTCCACTGGTAATCGTACCCAAGCCAGACGGGAATGTCAGAGTATGCCTGGACTCAAGGAACGTGAATATGAAGGTGATACCTGAATTCGACCAAGTGACACCTATTAAGGAGATCCTCAGGAAGTTTAAAGGAAAAACCAGTTTCACAAATCTGGACATCACGGCAAAATTCCACCATATTGAATTAGAGAAGAAAACTAGTATGCTGACAGGATTTATGTTTGATCAGCATACTTATACATTTTTAAGGCTTCGCTATGGATTGAAAACAGCTGGTTCAGCCTTGATAAGAGCGCTAGACCGCAATTTATCAGAAGCTGTTAAAGAGAGTACCATCAGGTACGTAGATTCTACTCACGTCGGAATCTCTGGAGGAGCATATGAGAAAATTAAAGAAGTTGTTAGATGACCTTAGAGAGGCCAACTTTAAGGTCAATATAAAGAAGTCTCATTTATTTCAGAAGGAAGTTAAATTCCTAGGGCACGTTATTGATGAGAATGGAGTCAGGCCTAACCCAGAGAAATTAGAGGTGATTCGAAATTTTCCTCGACCTACGAATGATAAGCACGTCCGACAGTATTTGGGAGTTATTGGATTCTTTGCTAATCACTGCCCAAACTATACTGCAACTGTGGCACCCCTGCAAGATCTACTGAAGAAAGGAGGCAGGTGGAATTGGACGGAGCATTGTCAAGCAGCATTCGAGAGGTCCAAGCAAATGCTTTTAGAATACGTAAAGCTGGGATACCCTGATTGTACCCAGAAGTTCATTATACAAACGGATGCATCACTTGTTGGGATAGGGGCGATGCTATTTCAGGAAAATGTTGATAAGCCCGAGGAGAAAGTTTTATAGCCTTTATAAGTAGGAGACTGAAGTCACATGAGAGGAATTACACTAGCACTGAGATAGAGCTACTTGCGATACTGTACGCGCTGCAGTACTGGCGCAAGATAGTGTACGGATTTCAAGTCGTCCTCAGAACAGACCATAAAGCTTTAACATTCTTGTTAAAGACGGACTTGTCAAGCAAGGGGTTGACAAGATGGGCCCTGTATATTCAGCAGTTTAATGTGGAGATAGAATACTGTCCAGAGAAAGACAATGCAATACCAGACATGCTAAGCCGCTATCCGAGAGAAGAGGAAACTCTAGCTGTCGAGATAGAGAACCGGGATCAGAAGACCTTAGATGACTTGAAGAATCTTACCACCCTACAACGTCAAGACCCTTGGATAAAGATGTTGATAGATTACTTCGAGGGACGCTTAGCAAGGGGAGCTGCAATATACAGAGAGGCATAGGCTTTATCAACAGAGTATTTGTGGTATAATCAGATGCTTCACAAGTGGAGCATTTGGTCATCCAGGGATAGATAAAATTACTGCTCTATTGAAAGGCCAAAATTAAGAGAAACCGTTATAGACACCATTAAGACATTTGATTTGTGCCAAAGGGTAAAGCCAAATCCATTCTTAATGAGGCAGCGACCCATTCCATTATTACCAGAGAAGCCAAGGCAATTAATGAGCGTGGACAATTATGGACCATAGCCTAGGGCACGCAGAGGCAATAAGCACGTTTTTGTAGCAATGGATGAGCTTTCAAAAATGGTGGTATTATGCCCCATACAGAAAACGAGCTCGAAGCAGGTGCTGAAGAGACTCAAAGAGAGAGTTATTCCGATACTGGGGAAGCCGGATAACTTACTCTCAGACCACGGAAGCTGTTTTACTAGCGCAGAATTCCGTCGGGAATTGGCAAATCTTGGAATTAGGCAGATTTTATCATCTGCGCGCCATCCTGAGGCTAGTCCAGTAGAGAGAGTCATGAGGGAACTGCAGAAGTACATGAAAATCTATTGTTCAGAGGAGAACTGGAAATGGATCGACGTCTTGGAGATAATAGAGTACTGTATCAACAATACTGTGCACGAAGCGACAGGACAAGTGCCCGTGAGCCTACATCTTGATCGAAGACCGGAGAGGCCATGGATTGGAATCATTCCATTACCTGTAGACGCACAGCCAGGACGAGAACTGAGGATCCAGCGAACCTTCGAGTATCTCCTAGCACAGGCTGAAAGACAGCAGAGAACGAACCGTGGAAAGCGTTACCATAGCCTGCTACTCCTAGGGGAAAAAGTTTTAGTGAGAAGACCTGCCAGTTCGGACCCGGAAAACTGCAAATACAAGAAATTCAATTTTAAATACCACGGCCAGTTCAAGATTATCAGAAATCTACAGAACAATGCTTACAGGGTAAAGAATTTGGAAACTGGGAACGAAGTCGTGATGAACGCTGCAAACCTCAAAATTTACTACACTCCAGAAGAATTTGATGAACAGGAAGAAGTTGTAGCTGCACACACCCAAGTGTACGCGGACAGAGAAGTCAGCCAGACAGTGGAGCTGGGAGTCCCACGCAGCGAAAAGGAAACTAACTCAGACGGCACGCCCAGTGAAGAAAGAAGGGAGACAGAATGCAATTGTTAACAACAGTTTTACGAGGAAATGGTTGTGCTAGCGAGGGCGGTTGAAGCTATGAATGCAGCCCTTCGCAAGGACAATGCACGACTGAATGCCAGCCTGAGAGTGAAAAGGGGAGGAAGAGGCAGACGGAGCCTCAGTCAGACGAATTGAACGACCGCAGAGGTAAACAAGCAGTCGTAGACGGAACACAGTCAGCTGTTAGACTTATAGAAGGTCACTTGCTAATGAATTCTATAAGTTTAGCAAAGGGAATTAAGTACCCTAGGATATTGGGCTGACTGGTATCGAACCTGGGACACTGGGAAATCGAGGAACGACTGGATACGCCAGCGAGAGAAAACCCAGGCTGTTTTAGGGAG
Source organism: Meconema thalassinum (assembly GCA_946902985.2). NCBI lineage: Eukaryota > Metazoa > Arthropoda > Insecta > Orthoptera > Tettigoniidae > Meconema > Meconema thalassinum. The sequence goes on along the minus strand of OX336394.1, from coordinate 355,485,533 downwards.
TTTAAGCTAGAGGAACCCCTAAAGACAGGTCATAATAAATCACTGAGGTGATATGATATAAAATCTGGCATCATTTATTACCAAAATGCAGATATTATTGGAAAGAATACACAGTATTTGGCTGTAGAATGCTGCAGTTCTGAAGCCAACACGAAAAGTTGGAGCCCTTGACATTTAGACTAATCGGTTTTGAAAGTAGGCGTGTTTTCACGGTGACGTGCCAGTCATTTTGGGACTTGTTACACGTCTGGAGGGGATGAGAAGAAGGAGAGATGGCCCAGTAAATCCCCTCTAGACAACGGCAGAGGGAAGTGGAGTGAGAAACCGCATATAGAAATTAATGATTACTCGCGATGGGTGAATGTCAGCGACATGAGACTTGCACCAATGTAAATCAAATGCAAGCGGGCTAATTATCAAGCCATCAAACGTCAGAATTGATGCAGATTTAATGAAGAGCGGATGAACACAGCATGAATGAATGCCGCGAAGGAATTTAGAGCAGGCATTAGGGGAATCACACCCACGCCGCGTCTAGACGCGCTGGAAGAGGCAATTAATCTTAATTAATTGGCCGAACGATTCTCATGCACGCAGGCAGATATGGAATCAGCGATGCATGATGAACGAGGAAAACACCATTTCAAGCCAGGATAGGCACGTGATAAGCAGATGACACTCCAGGAGATTTGGGGACCTACTTTTCGTCTGAAAAGTCTGAAAAGGTCGCCCAAGGCAGAAGTGGACAACAGTTTGAGTCAGACCGGACGCGCGACGTATGTTGCCCGAGGGCAGGAAAGAACGCAAAGCGCGCGCCCATATTTCAAGAAGTTTATACTTTAACTTGTAAATAAGTTATTAATACAGTAATTGTGCATTGTAATGTACAAGTCAGGACTGAACTATAGGTCAGTAGAATTTTACAGTGAAGGGACGATGTACGGTTGTACAGACGTAAATGTATTTTTGTAAATATTTGAAGGTGTTAAATTAACTCATGGACAATGTATTGTTTTACATGTGATTGTACCAAGGCAGTAGGAGCATACCGCTCATGAACGTAATAGTCAAATCAGTAGGACAGTTATGTGGAAACAGTACCGATATTAAGTACGCAGAACTAGTGCAGGAAACGATATGTTCAGTAGACAGGTTTCTACGTTCAGAAGTACGCGTACATAATTATTTAGTCCACACGGGTGAAGCTTTTTCACAGAATAACACTTTGCTCTGAGATTAGAACATCTCGATGGTACTATCAGGTACTTACTTTGTGATAGCAGTCGACAGACTTTGGGATCACAGGGAGTTCAGTAAGCAGGCGATACACTAGTGAAGCAGGCAGATGTCACGAAACTCCCATCCGGGATGCAGGATTAATCTTGTAGGGAAAATCTACGTTACCTGTACGTCTGAGATGATGCGGAGAAGTGTCAACAAGAGCGAAGATTGTATATAAATAACGTGTGTTATTAAGTGTTTTATCTATGATCAATAATGTGTGATCTGAAAAATAGAAGCAATAGCTTCCATATGCTAAGTGAAAGTGCAGTGTATTTTTCGATGGAAAACCCATGTTATAAGTGTGTGTATAGTGTTAACATGGCCTGCTAAAATATGCAAATGGCGGGTGACGTGGATATCATATTGGACGAATATGCCAGAAGATAACGTGAGTAAATACACCATGATTTTGTTGTAAGAATGTAATCCACTATGTGTCCGTAATAGACAAAAAGTTGTTAAAGATATGCCAGTGACATTGAAGTTAGAAGGTAGAACCTTCAGTCAGTATTTTTGTGATGATTATTCAGTCAATTAAGATGGTTGTTTGACACCGTGTTGTGTGAAAATCCGTTAAAAGTAACGAAGAGATGGCACTTGAGTTAAATGAGCTTTCATTAACGTAATGAATACGGATATTCAATTTTTGATGTGATAACTACCGTTACGTTGTGTCGAGATAGGGAAAAATAGGTCAGTAATAATAAGTAAACATCAGGGGAATTGTGTATAAAAATGTATCAGTTTGTGTAACTGTGAAATTAAGCAGTGTTATTGTAAGTAAATGGATCGCTCTAAAGATAATTGTAAACAACGTGTTATGTCGCCAGTAATGAAATATAATATTGTACGGAAATATGCAGAGAATAACGGAAATGGAAATGTTTAATAGAATATTGAACTGCAGCTCGATGGAGAGCTTATACGATTAATTTGTAGAGATTGTCTTATTACTTATGGAAGAATTCACCTTAACGAATAGCCAGGAAATTCAGGTAGCTCAAGCGACGTATGATATATAATGCATCCGAGCGTATTTACTGTAGGACCCTAGCTCGTGGACAGGAATTGGATCGGCCCGGACTTGAATCACTTTGGGCGTATGGAAGGAGAACTAGGAAGCCTTGCCATGACGCGTGATATCAACCGTTGCACCGCCCTTTAAAAATAAACATATTCTTGGCGTGCCTCCTAGCTGCATCACTGGAACCAACTAGAAAAGAAAGGAGTACGCAGTGGAAATGGATGTTAATTTCTGACCTGTGCTGGGCCCGTACTTGCAGGCCAGATGTGCCGAGCGACTCCAGACTCCGTGAAGGTGGTCCCACGACGAGTGGTAGGAATACCCTCCTGGTGCTAGAAAGCTAGAATAAGTTAGGCCTAGGGTTGAAGAGAGAGAGAGAGAGCAGCCCGATCGTCAAACACTACTAAATAAGACACATGGATAAAGAAATGGAAATTTAATTATAGTGAAATCGAACACACAAAAAAACCCGGCCAGAATAACACACACAAAAAAGAATACCCTTCACCTAGGGGTCAAATAAAGTCACTTTCAAACGGGGAAGATAAATATAAATAACAATAAATAACTTACGATAGTAAATAACGTTAAGAAATTAAATTCATACCTGTGCTCACTTCGGTGAAAACGATGTAAAAAGGGAGGAAGTAAATGATCAAGAGGCAATCGACCCGGTCGCTGGTCAACAACAATCACTTCTCAGCCTAGAGATGGATGGTTGTCATGACGACCACAAATAACAAGCATGGCAAAGATAAAACAAGAGGCTGTGTGCGTGTCGCAAAGGCTGTGGCGAGCAATGGGGATGCGATCGAACTGGCAGTCTCCAGAGAAAAGAAATGCCAAAACCAAAGATACTATAAGAAGAAACAAATGACGTCAGGTGTCCGTGAAATATATCATGATACATGCACGCAATCAAACACACAAAATGCTAGCCGTCGATGCAGTAATAAAACACAAAGCAACTCGTGCTTGTAGGTAGTCTAGCAAAACATGCTAAACCTATATGGTCCCCAACTTACGTTCCGAGTTCGAGCTGAATACGGTAAGGCCTACTTAAAGTTACCGCCGTGATCCAGTTGCCCGAAGCATGGAATGAAGGGAAAACATAAGGGCTAAAATATATGGTGTCATGCCTCGTGTTGGGAGAATGGTCGAGACGCCAACGTCCACAAACCACGGGAGACCCATTCGAAGATATGCCCAATCAAAACAGCATCAATGCACCTGGCAGCAAGAAAAACATACACTCACAAAATCACTCGCAGATATATTTCACGGCACAAATAAAAGGTTAAACGAAGACTCAAACAAAATAAAACAGGAGACCGCCATTTCGATTGGTTCCACAGCAAATCCAAGCACACGACGAAGATCAAAAAACAAAAGTTAAATTTAGGAAATGAGCATAGTGGACACAAGGTTAGATGTATTACTTACATGAGTAAATGGAAGGCTTCGGCATAATAACAATGTTAAATAAAAAGGAAAAACATTACATTTTAAATAATAAGGCGGAGAGCCTCAAGGCACGTCCGGACAGAAAGTATCTCACATGGCGTCTGAGTCTACCAGGACGGCCGCCAAAGAAAATAAAGAAAGAGATATGTTAAACATGGCTCAGGATCCACACCACCCCTCAAAAGAAAAATTATTTATAATAATAAAAGATTTTTCTTTTTACATCACTAAGCACCACCGCTTTGAAATCAATCATGTCCCAAGTGTTCCAAAATACACAACATCCTTATCACTCAGGTGGTTTGTCAACAACTATAACAGTACACAAAATATGAGGGGGGAGGGTGATCGATATAACAATCACTTAAGCAATTGAGCCATATCAGAAAGAATACAGTTATAAAATGAAGTAATATATAAAAATAATCAGATCGCTTCGGCGATCGCAATATCAGGACAGAACTCCTTCGGGGTCCCCAAAGGCGCGCGTTCCTTTGACGATCCCTGGGCTTGTCATAATGGTATTACGGTTCGCCTGAGCGTTACAATGACAAGAAAAGTAGATAGAGACACGGATGAAATTCATAAACAAAAGACTTTCGCCCTTTGACGCCGAAGTCTGCCATTCTCCTTATACCCATCATGAAAGTGACGTATTAAAATAACAAAGAAGCGATATAATGTGTCCATTATTTATAGAATATAAATTCTCTACTGGCCGAATTCGCAAAAATACATATTTTTACAATAAATATTAAGTTACACAGAGTATGTAGGCCTATTTCTTCTTGTAATATTTTCTTTCTTGAGCTCGTAAATTTGTACTTGACTCTGCCTCGGTCAAAATTGGTTCAATAATAGGCAGGTCAAGGAGACGCCATATGAATACTAGCTTCCTTGGATAACATAAGCAAATTATGATTGGCTAACCTACGCAGAAAAAGGACAACATTAATCACAGCAAATAAGAAGGTTACACAATAAATGGATTCAATTGAGATATGTGAGCTCTGGATACGTCGGTGGGATTCTCCTTGGAGATCAATTCAACAGTGACAGGTGTTAAAAATCTAGTGATAGTTTTGGGCGTGCTCCAGCGAAGCATTAGCTTAGCTGACTCCTTATTCTTGGCCGAACTCTGTGGGTGCAGGCGCACTAGCACGTCGTCATTCACCTGAAAACAAACAGGTTGCCTACCCTTGTTATAGCGAGACGCCACGCGATCTCGTGCCCTTTTCAGATGCCGTACAGCAACTTCCCATTTTTCTTTGACTGAGGTACGGCGGGATGGCGCAGCCAGATAATCTATTTTCCACTGAAGCTGAAGTGGATCAACAATACGCCTTCCTAAAAACAATTCCGAAGGGGTAGAATTCGTCGATTCATGAAGAGCAGTGTTAAATCCTAAGGAGAAAAACTGAAGATTTGCGTCCCAACGTGACTGATCTGTGTTGTGGAACGCACTCAAGCAAGCCTTCAAGTTACGATGAAACCTTTCAACGTGATTTGGCTGAGGGTGGTAGGGTGCCAAAAAGACATGATCAATTCCCCAAGAAAAACACATTGATCTAAAAGACTTGGACCGGAAAACGCTCGCGTTATCGGACACTAAAAACTTTGGAGGACCAAAAACACCAAAAATATGATTGGTCAAAAGCCTAACAGTGGTACGTGTCGTGATTTCCCTGACAGGAAATAACCATACATATTTTGAAAATCCATCAACGACAGTAAGTATAGCTTTATGACCAGAAGATGACCTAACTAGGGGACCAAAATAATCTATAAACAGGCGCTCATTAGGATATGACATCGTGTCAGCGTGGTGAAGTCCAATGCGAGAATTCTTTGCTGGCTTAGAACGTTGACACGTAACACATTTTCGGACGAAAGCAAAAGCATCCGCTTTCAAATGAGGCCAGAAGAATTCCTGAGAGATTTTATGGAAAGTCTTCGTCATACCTAAATGTAATCCAAAACAGGATTCATGGAAATACGCCAAGAGCATACTTCGTATATTCTCTGGCACGAAAATCCTACATTTCGAAGATCGAGGAGCGGTATGCACTATAACATCATTGCGCAATGAAAACTCAGATACACCAGGATCTTTCCCGAGAATTTTTTCACGCAATGTGACACAAAATGGGTCATCTGCTTGGTACGTACGGATGTCAGTAAATGACCATGGAATGTGTTGGAGAAGATTCACTGGCTCGGGGATCTCAACAATGGGAGGAGGTTCCTCAAACATGCGTGACAAACAATCCGCTACAACATTTTCACTGCCTCTGACGTGAATGATGTCAAAGCTGAAAGAGGATAGACGAAGAATCCAACGATTTATACGTCCCAATTTTTTGACATGCGAGCGCATCCAGGACAGAGCTTCATTGTCGGTATACACTATGAAATGCCGATGTTCTAGAAAAGATCTGAAACGTTCACAGCCGAATACGACAGCCAGACTTTCTTTCTCGAAAGTGGAATACCGGCGTTCGCAATCATTAAGCATCCGACTGGCAAAAGCGATGGGTGCCAAATTACCATTCACCTGCTGACTAAGCACACAAGAAACTGCGACATCACTCGCATCACAATGTAACATAAAATCTTTCCCAAAATCCGGAGTTCGAAGGACGGGAGCAGAAGAAAGACATTCTTTCAATTTCTCAAAGGCGAGACACTGGTCGGGGCCCCACACGAATCGTACATTCTACTTCTTCAAATAATTCAGGGGCGCTGAAATGTCCGAAAAGCCCTTAATGAACCTACTGTAAAAGCCCGCCATTCCCAAAAAACGTCGGACTGCTTTCACATTCGTGGGAGTAGGGAACTCTTGGATACATTGGACACGCTCAGGGTTCACTTCTATGCCCACATCCGAAAGAATGTGACCTAAAAATTTGATTTGCTTCGAAGCCAAAGAGATTTTGTCCGGGTTAACAGTGAGTCCGGCTCTGCGAAGACGACATAGGACTTCACGTAAATGGATCAGGTGATCCTCAAAAGACTGACTGTAAATCACGAGGTCATCAAGATAGTTAAACACAGATGAATACTTTAAATCTCCAAATAACTCGTCCAAAAACCTACTCAATACTTGTCCGCCGATAGAAATGCCCATGTGTAACTTATTGAACTCAAAAAGGCCGAACGGAGTGGAGAACGCAGTTACCTTACGGCTCTCGGGATCGAGAGGAATTTGATAATATGCACTGTTCAAATCTAGGACGGAATAGTACTTCGCCCCGTGAAAATGCTGAAAAGCGCTCTCCAGAGTTGGAAGGGGAAAGTTGTCGAACACCACCTTAGAATTGAGTCGACGATAATCAACTACTAAACGAAAAGTACCCTCTTTCTTAGGCACCAGGAATGCTGGACTACCATAAGAAGACTTAGAAGGGCTCACAACACCGCGTGCCTTAAGATCATGAATATATTCTCTCATGGCAATGAGTTTGGGTGGAGAGCAAGAAAATGGCGCCGACCTAACTGGAACCTCATCAGTTAAATCAATATGACACTCGTAGCCGATAGCGGAACCCAGTTCCGACGTGAGAACATCAGGAAATTCATTCACCAAATCAGATAAAGCGTCACGTTGACTCGTGAATAAAGTAGGAGGGATTAGAACAGCAGAGATACCAGAAAAATTACAAGGAACACTCGCTTCACAAGTATTAAAATGAAACCGCTCCTTGGATTTAAACAAAAAACTGAAGGAATGATCCGAAAAATCAAGCCTCAACCCTGCTTTGTGCATAAAATCAGAACCTATGATCATAGGCGTAGATAAGTCATCCACCACATGGAAGTTCCAATCCCAAGAATAACCACATATCTTAATATGACATGTTACAACGCTAGAAACAGAAATAGATGACTTCACCGCAGAATAAAATTTCAAACCCCCATCTTGTGGACAAATCTGAGTAACAGGAAGCTGTTCCGCGATGGAGCTCTGAATAAATGAACGTGAAGCACCAGAATCCAGTAAAGCGGGTATCGACAATTTCTTAACACTTACAGGGACCCAAGGACAGAAGTTTCCAGTCGTGGAAATGTTCATTTCCCGGCGAACTTCATTGCATGGCCACTCCGGCGGGTCTAAACCGGGGACCCATGCTCGTTTCCCTGACGCGAAACACATCTAGGACAGGCTATGTGCGTCACGTCACGAAGACCACATGTGTGACAAAACACACGAGAGGGCGCACGGCAGGAATTAAAATGATGCCCCAAACGATCACAATTCCAACATTTTATACGGTTATACATGTTCGGGTTTCGAGGTAACTGTTGATCCTGAGGAGCGGGATTCGCAGAAGTAGCATTGGGAATACTCCCGACAATATGCGAGTGGGGACGGTTAACTGCCCGGTCCTCCTGACGAGATATTGAAGATGGGTGCGCAGTCCTCTGAATCTGGGATTGCGCGCATGCATTCTCTGGAAACAAACTGTCAGAGGGGAGGGGTGGGGGTACATATGACTTGCGCAGGCGCCGATTGAACTCGCATTCACGTCCTTGATCAACAATGTCAGCCACACTATACACACTGGACCGGCGTATGAAAGACTTGTACTCAGGTGCTAGATTTCTATACACAATATCAACAGTTTCAATAAGGGGAAGGGGCTGCGACATCCTACTTATTAAAGTCATTAGCCCAGTAACAAAATCGTCTACAGGCTCTTCCAAACCCTGGGTACGGCGATGAATTTCAGCCTTCAAGTCATGTTCAAAATCATAAGTCGTAAACCGCTCCTTTATTGACTTACAGAAATCAACCCACGAGATGAAAGATCTGTTGGTAAGTCGATACCATTTTAAAGCTAAACCACTCAACAATAACGGTAGGCAGACAACAATGTCGTCTGGTTCGAGGTCATAACAATGGCAGAGTTCACTGACCCTGTCTAAGAACTCAAATACAGACGAAACTCCCAGTTCACCAGAAAATGAAATTCCCCACTTGGGCACTATATTGGCTACGCCTCCCTTGCGATGGCCTTTCACCTCAGTCAATGGATTAGTGTCTTTCCCACAGACACTTTCAAACGATAGCAGATCATCGTCAGACTGGAAGAGCTCCTTCTTCACGTTACAACCTGGGAGAGAATACATGGCTAAACTACAGAAGTACTGCTAGCTACAATTCAAAACAATAACTACAAATGTCTTGCCTCCGTCCTGCGCCTGAAATGAGTACGAAACAAGAAGTAGGGTTGTTTAGTACATTACCAATGCTGGGGTTCGTTGATAGGGTCCAACTCATTGCACTCTCCTTACAGTTTGTTATTTTTATGGTCCATACTCCTTGGAAGTTCACATTGACTCTCAATATTTGTTTGCATAGTATGCAATAGGGAACATGAAACAGAATAAAAACAACATTGAAAAATATGCAGCGAAATATTAAAATCCAATGGATATGGCTAAGCGACCAGGAGACTTAACCTCGCAACTGCTACCATCTGCACCGCCCTTTAAAAAAAAACATATTCTTGGGGTGCCTCCTAGCTGCATCACTGGAACCAACTAGAAAAGAAAGGAGTACGCAGTGGAAATGGATGTTAATTTCTGACCTGTGCTGGGCCCGTACTTGCAGGCCAGATGTGCCGAGCGACTCCAGACTCCGTGAAGGTGGTCCCACGACGAGTGGTAGGAATACCCTCCTGGTGCTAGAAAGCTAGAATAAGTTAGGCCTAGGGTTGAAGAGAGAGAGAGAGAGAGAGCAGCCCGATCGTCAAACACTACTAAATAAGACACATGGATAAAGAAATGGAAATTTAATTATAGTGAAATCGAACACACAAAAAAACCCGGCCAGAATAACACACACAAAAAAGAATACCCTTCACCTAGGGGTCAAATAAAGTCACTTTCAAACGGGGAAGATAAATATAAATAACAATAAATAACTTACGATAGTAAATAACGTTAACAAATTAAATTCATACCTGTGCTCACTTCGGTGAAAACGATGTAAAAAGGGAGGAAGTAAATGATCAAGAGGCAATCGACCCGGTCGCTGGTCAACAACAATCACTTCTCAGCCTAGAGATGGATGGTTGTCATGACGACCACAAATAACAAGCATGGCAAAGATAAAACAAGAGGCTGTGTGCGTGTCGCAAAGGCTGTGGCGAGCAATGGGAATGCGATCGAGCTGGCAGTCTCCAGAGAAAAGAAATGCCAAAACCAAAGATACTATAAGAAGAAACAAATGACGTCAGGTGTCCGTGAAATATATCATGATACATGCACGCAATCAAACACACAAAATGCCAGCCGTCGATGCAGTAATAAAACACAAAGCAACTCGTGCTTGTAGGTAGTCTAGCAAAACATGCTAAACCTATATGGTCCCCAACTTACGTTCCGAGTTCGAGCTGAATACGGTAAGGCCTACTTAAAGTTACCGCCGTGATCCAGTTGCCCGAAGCATGGAATGAAGGGAAAACATAAGGGCTAAAATATATGGTGTCATGCCTCGTGTTGGGAGAATGGTCGAGACGCCAACGTCCACAAACCACGGGAGACCCATTCGAAGATATGCCCAATCAAAACAGCATCAATGCACCTGGCAGCAAGAAAAACATACACTCACAAAATCACTCGCAGATATATTTCACGGCACAAATAAAAGGTTAAACGAAGACTCAAACAAAATAAAACAGGAGACCGCCATTTCGATTGGTTCCACAGCAAATCCAAGCACACGACGAAGATCAAAAAACAAAAGTTAAATTTAGGAAATGAGCATAGTGGACACAAGGTTAGATGTATTACTTACATGAGTAAATGGAAGGCTTCGGCATAATAACAATGTTAAATAAAAAGGAAAAACATTACATTTTAAATAATAAGGCGGAGAGCCTCAAGGCACGTCCGGACAGAAAGTATCTCACATGGCGTCTGAGTCTACCAGGACGGCCGCCAAAGAAAATAAAGAAAGGGATATGTTAAACATGGCTCACCGTGGACCAGCTAATTGTATGAATAGATTCATCCCAGTGAGAGTGAATCAGGTGCGGAGGGGATGGACCCTGCCGGTATCTTTGTGGAAATAGCACCGACTGTTCTCTGTATGGCTATGTGTTCGATGAATCTCGGTCCCGCTTATAATTGTAAATGGACCTATTGAGGCCAGATAATGAACCCTAAATGATAGGAGTAAATACTTAAACAATTCCATGTTCCATAATGCATCCTATAAGAAAATAGGTCACTCGTACTCAGAATCAAGAGAAGCCTTCACATGCTGTGTGAAAGTGGCGAGAACGACTGAGGGAGAAACGAAGAGGGGTAGTGTAGCCATTAAAAATCCCCGCTGTGAGAGGATCCATTGTACTTTGACAAGGGTGGGGGAGAAACCCCATGTTGTGTATGCAGGCACTAGGATGTCTGAAGTGAAATTGTTTTAGACCCAGATTAATTTAAAATGATGTTTGTATTGTTGAATAATGGATCTATGTGTATTGAGACACATTGCTGATTAGGAATCGTTCCGATAGCTTAATATTTAGCCAAGATAGTAAATGTTTACAGTTGCATTTTATACTGACAGTAACGACTAGTTCTGAGGTTGGATACTTGACGCTACGCCTAATCGGAAGGGTAGCCTTAAAATCCCATTTGACACAACGGTAACCGGTGAATTATTGGAAAAATAAATGTATACGGCATATAGTGGATTGACAATTAAAGATTGTGTGTTGCATGGCAGACTCATAGCTATTTTGGTGGGGAGTAAAGTGACGAGACATGATTGTACGCATATGACACACATTGTATAGCTGAAAGTGCACTGAAGAATTAATGAATAATTGTAAGTGTAATGTTTGTTTATGTAAATGTTACCAGTGCATTTGCGCACTTGGGATTTTATGGTGATTTTAAAGGTAATTAAAACACTAATTACGTGGATTGGTGCATGATAAAGTGTGAATATTAATTTGAGGCTTGGAATGCATTTGCTTTTGTGTGTTATATAACGTAAGGGTTGTTTGTTTTTGTGATGCAATGATATTTAACTCATTAATGTCTTTAGAATAGAGCTGTGTGTTGTTATTGTGGAGTTGATACCTGTTAGTTTCGAATCCAAAATATGCGACTGCTCGGTGGGTTGAACGGTACACGCCTGAGAGCTGCAGCTGGCTGGAGGCAAGAGCATATTTTCCACGGGAAGATCTTCCCAAGGGTACAGTACTTATCCCTCAGGATGCTACTATAGTGATAATTATAGAGTGAAGGTGTAAAAACCCTAATGCAGTGAGTTCTCAGTTGCTGTGAATAACATTCTGCAAGAAAGAAGTTAGTGAAGCGACTAAACACTCTCTCTACATTGTTCCATTGTAGGGATATATTTTACTAAAAATCAAAATTCATGCAATTCTGCTCCATGTCACAACAAACAAACAAACAAACAAACAAACAAACGAACAAACAAAAAACACAGGTTGATTTTAGTCAGTATTACTTCAACCGGGATAAATGCGTAGTTTTGAAAGAAAATTCAAAATGTTTAGCCAAAACCTTATTTATTCTTTTATTTATTTATTAATTTATTTATTTATTTTCAATTTTTAATCATTCATTTGTTAATTCATATTTCATTTATAATTAATGTATTTAATTATTTATTTATTTCTTCTTCTTCTTCTTCTTCTTCTTCTTCTTTCGACTAACCCATTTGGAGGGTACGATGAACCAACGTTGGCTATTGTCCATTGTATTCAATTTTCGTTGTTTCCAAATTTCTTTCATCCTTCTAGAGTGACGATCTTTCTCCTCTTGGGTCCACTTTCTGGCAGTTGTTTGTTTCTTCCTTGCTTGAAATTTCGCCTTTTGAATAGCTTCTCTGAAGAGTGATCTGTTTGCTATTGAGTCTGTCTGAATTTTGGCGTTTGTCAAATCTTTGTCAATTTCAATGAACCATGTGGGTTTGGATTTGTAACTAGTCAGTAAGTTGAAGATCTGTTTAGTCAGTCTACTATTTTCCATACTATAAATGTGCCAAAAAACTGTAATCTTCTCTTTCTCATTACATCAGTTAATTTTTCACATTTCAAATATAACTCTCTATTTGGTCGTAACTTATATTCTGCATTATTATTTCGTTTAGCTCCCAGTATTTTTCTCAGAATTCGTCTTTCAGTCTTCTCTAATTTGTCTAAATCACCAAATCTTGTTAATTTAAGTGTTTCTGCTGCATACAGAGTTTCAGGTCTGACCACTGTTTGCTAATGTCTTAATTTAGTGTTCCGGGATATATTTTTAGCCTACTTTCGATTTTTGCAAAAAATGAAAGTAGACTTATGAGATCAACACAGGGCGAAAAAAAGTGTGTCTGTCTGTGTATATGTGTGTGTGTGAGTCTGTGTGTGTGTGTGCTGTGTGTCTGTGTGTGTGTGTGTGTGTGTGTGAGTGTGTGTACTCTGAATGTCTGTCCCCCCCTATCAATTCGAACACGGTGAATGCGAATTGAACGAAATTTGGTACAAAGGTAGCACTAGCAAAGGACACCTCAGTGTCATGTTTTATATCGCCGCCATCTTGACGGAAACGTAATGGCGGCCACACAAATGTTCAAAGCTTAAATCAAATTACGACTAACCTAATCATCCGATCTCTACCAAATTTTGCAACGACATACCTTTATGGTGGGAGCATACTTTGACCTCACCAATAGGTCATCAGCATAATAGTTTGCGGATGGCGGCCATCTTTGTGTGAAAATCGATTCCCCCTATTAATTCGAACACGGTGCAACCGAATGGAACGAAATTTGGTACAGAGGTAGAACTAACAAAAGGTACCTCAGTGTCATGTTTTATATCGCCGCCATCTTGACGGAAACGTAATGGCGGCCACACAAATGTTCAAAGCTTAAATCAAATTACGATTAACCTAATCATCCGATCTCTACCAAATTTTGCAACAACATACCTTTATGGGGGGAGCATCCTTTGACCAAACCAATAGGTCATCAGCGTAATAGTTTGCGGATGGCGGCCATCTTTGTGTGAAAATCGATTCCCCCTATTAATTCGAACACGGTGCAACCGAATGGAACGAAATTTGGTACAGAGGTAGTACTAGCAAAGGGCACCTCAGTGTCATGTTTTATATCGCCGCCATCTTGACTGAAACGTAATGGCGGCCACACGAATGTTCAAAGCTTAAATCAAATTACGATTAACCTAATCATCCGATCTCTACCAAATTTTGCAACTACATACCTTTATGGAGGGAGCATCCTTTGACCAATCTAATAGGTCATTCGCCTAATAGTTTGCGGATGGCGGCCATCTTTGTGTCAGAATCGATTCCCCCTATTAATTCAAACACGGTGAAACCGAATTGAACGAAATTTGTTACAGAGGTAGCACTAGCAAAGGGCACCTCATATTCATGTTTAATATCCCTATAGCACGTTGTATTTCAACAAGCTCCTACAACCAACATTCAATCATACTCCTTGAAAAGGACAAAGAGTTATAACAATACCCATGCATTTAGGAGAAAGTAGGCTATAAGTTCTTTACTGAACATCTTGTTTAAAATTATATATACCTTTTGTCATATGAAAACACCTTTGTAATTTATGCATACGCGTTTCTATTGCTGTCTTTTCCTGTGAGTCATTCTTTATCCACTCTCGTAGGTATTTAAAGGAATTTGTTTTACATACTGAACTGTCATGAATTGTGATACTTTTGGGGGCATCGGTGATGTTTGTCATGAACTTAGTTTTTTCAAATGATATTTGTAGTCCGACTTTGGCTGCCTGTCTTTGCAACTCTCTAATTTGTTCTTGGGCAGTATCCAGTGAGTCAGTAAGTAATGCAATGTCATCCGGAAAAGCTAAACAATCTACAGTGATTTTATTTGGATGTCTTCCTAGTTGAACGTCTTTAGTATTGATGGCGTTCCTCCACTCTCGAATTACCTTTTCCAATGCACAATTGAAAAGCAGAGGTGACAGACCATCTCCATTGTCTCACAAATGACTTTATTTTGAAAGATTTTGAAAGTTCCCCTCTAAATTTAACTTTGAAAGTTGTGTTCGTTAGTGTCGCTTGAATTATTTCCGTTGTCTTGTTATCAAGTCCAAATTCCTTCAGAATGTTAATAAGTGCCTTTCTGTCAATGGAGTCATAGGCTTTTTTAATATCCACAAAAGTAACTACATATTTCAAGTTCCTGATATTCCTCATGTCTAATATGTTCTTTAAATTTAGTATTTGCTCCATACACGATCGTCCCTTCCTAAATCCTGCCTAATACTCTCCCAATAGTGGGTCGAGTATTTTTTCTGCTCTTTTTAAAAGTGCTTTGGATAAGATCTTATAGGTCACTAGCAGGAGGGAGATTCCCCTGTAATTTGTTCATTCATTTATGTATTTATCTACTTTTATTCATTTATTTATTTATGTATTTATTTATTTACTTATTCATTAATTTGTTTATTTACTTCTTAAATTATCCATCCGTTTATTTATTCAATCATTTATTTATTTATTTATTTATTTATCTACTTATTTATTTATTCATTCATTCAATTATTCATTACTTATTACCTATTCATTTATTTATTTGTTAACGGTATTTATTTATTTCTTAATTAATTAATTAATTAAATAAGTAATTAATTAATTTAGTAGTCACCAACAGATGTTATCAATTTTCATTAATATCAATTTTGCACACAAATGACTTACGTCTAGTCCGCGACTTCCACTTTCAAAGGAACTACAATACTGTAGTCGGAGAAAGGACGCGAAAGGATATACTTCAGTGGATCAAACGAATACTTTGTAAGGAAAATGTTACTATCCAAACTGTCATCCGGTTTCACAGAAACTATTACTATAATTCACATTACCAGTTATGAGAACGATTCGTGCGTGGCGTCTCGCTGCAGTAATATTACAGGTTGTGGTGTAACTGATTGCTCCTACAGTACCTAGTAACCACGGAATAAAGACATGTGGAGGTGGAGGAACACGACAGCCTCTACCACGAACTCGGCTACAAGTCATTTAGCAGGTGAATCAAGAGTGATAATAAGATAAAGTTATGGTATTACAGAACGGAAGGATAGAATCATGTTAAATTCTTTATTCGATTGTTCGAATGGGAACAAACTACGCTTGTACTTGTTGTCGTGGTGACTAGGTGTCAGATATTTTGTCGCCACAACACACTTAGAGTGGGACACTAAAGAGCCATTGCACTCGTTACCATGATAACTAGGTGTTGGAGTTCTGTCCAAGCTAATTGCAGACAGAACCCCAGGCAAAAAACATATCTATGCTAAAATTTACCCTATCAGGAGAAACAGCTAATTATTAATATTGATATTTTTCTTGGCGATATTCCTGTCGAGATGTGGGGTATGCCGTTTAAAATCTGGCCCTCCATTTCACCCGGTCAGATTTGTCAACTTGGTGAACACCAACAGCTCGCATACTCTACCTCATTTTTAGCCAACTTTCGATTTTTGCAAAAAATGAAAGTAGACTTATGAGATCAACACAGGGCGAAAAAAAGTGTGTCTGTCTGTGTGTGTGTGTGAGTCTCTGTGTGTGTGTGTGTGTGTGTGTGTGTGTGTGTGAGAGAGTGTGTGTACTATCAATTCGAACACGGTGAACGCGAATTGAACGAAATTTGGTACAAAGGTAGCACTAGCAAAGGATATCTCAGTGTCATGTTTTATATCACCGCCATCTTGACGGGAACGTAATGGCGGCCACACAAATGTTCAAAGCTTAAATCAAATTACGACTAACCTAATCATCCGATCTCTACCTAATTTTGCAACAACATATCTTTATGGGGGGAGCATCCTTTGACCGAACTAATATGTCATCAGCCTAATAGTTTGCGGATGGCGGCCATCTTTGTGTCAAAATCGATTCCCCATATTAATTCGAACACGGTGGAACCGAATGGAACGAAATTTGGTACAGAGGTAGTACTAGCAAAGGGCACCTCAGTGTCATATTTTATATAGCCGACATCGTGACGGAAACGTAAAGGCGACCACACAAATGTTCAAAGCTTAAATCAAATTACGACTAACCTAATCATCCGATCTCTACCAAATTTTGCAACAACATACCTTTATGGAGGAAGCATCCTTTGACCAAACTAATAGGTCATTATCCTAATAGCTTGCGGATGGCGGCCATTTTTGTGTCAAAATAGATTCCACCTATTAATTCAAACACGGTGAAACCGAATGGAACGAAATTAGTTACAGAGGTAGCACTAGCAAAGGGCACCTCAGTATCATATTTTATATTGCCGCCATCTTGACAGAAACGTAATGGCGGCCACACAAATGTTCAAAGCTTAAATCAAATTACGACTAACGTAATCATCCGATCTCTACCAAATTTTACAACAACATACCATTATGGAGGGAGCATTCTTTGACCAATCTAATAGGTCATTAGCCTAAAAGTTTGCGGATGGCGGCCATCTTTGTGTCAAAATCGATTCCCCCCATTAATTCGAACACGGTGAAACCGAATGGAACGAAATTTGGTACAGAGGTAGCACTAGCAAAGGGCACCTCAGTGTCATGTTTTATATCGCCGCCATCTTGACGGAAACGTAATGGCAGCCACACAAATGTTCAAAGCTTAAATCAAATTACGATTAACCTAATCATCCGATCTCTACCAAATTTTGCAACAACATACTGAACCCGCTGAGCTAAGGTTCATGTGATATTTTTTATGACAGCACATTTATGATGGGATGTAGTACCTTTGAACACACCCAGAAAGCCACGTGCAGCTGAGAGCTCATACTATACTCTTTGAAGTAGCGGAGAATCGCACTTTTGACTTTGGTGAAGTCTACTAATTATTTATCTGAGGTCTTATTAATTAATTTTATCTCTCCACAAGACTCAGAATATTCCATTTCGTCATTCAGCATTATTAAAACATTTTGGAGAATGTTATTTTCGCATAAGGTAAGGTAATGTCCTTGCAGATACGCAAACAGGAATGTAAGTAGTCGCTCAACGACTTCGGTTTGACGACCTACTTCCTCGAGTAACCCTGTGCCTTGCACTACGTCTGGAAAATCCGCCCTGTGAAGGCGTGCAATTGTATCCGTCGTGTCAGACGTGGAAGATATCCGCTGTTTAGCGTGGAAGTTATCATCGGGTGCCATCGTGCACGAATATTCTATAAATCACTGTTAATTATGCACAGTGAACAACAAGAAGCATATTGTGAAATAATTGGCAAGTATAGTGAATTTTATAACATTACCGTAACACCACATTTTTATACCCACGTGTTTGTGGAGGGCCGAGAGCCTGGTGAAAAATATAGAGGTAAACGTGTTGTAATTACTTTAAATAATTGTGATTATGAAAGTACGATATATATGAACTGCCACAGTGAATTTTTCAATTACAAAACGACGCACATTTCACGGATGCCACGTGATGTAAAAAGTGGCGTCAGCACACGTGAAGAACCACAGAACAGTGCTTGATCACGTATTATTCAATATCTGCGAAGTAAAGGCTGTGTTATCAATTGCAATTAAAGCCTGTAACATTTTCAACGAATATTGTGATTTTTGAAGCGAAAGAATGAACTACTACACGATTTATTCTACCACCCACGTGATCAAATTATTCTACACCATGTTCGAGACCGAGATCATGGGCTAATACGCTCTGGTATGAGGGTGATGTATCTGATGGAACCAGCATGATGGTGGAACTTCCAGAACAGCGAACGAGGAGGAAGGAACCCAGGATGCCATTCCCAGGCATGTCCAGTACATCCACGAGGTTAACGACAGGGACAGATCGAACCCTGGTCTTTGGGAGAGTCCAGATGGGAGTCCTGATGAGGACGATGCCGTTCCGGAGAGCCAGAGGTGAATTTGTTCAACCCTTGTCGTTGGACAGAGGGCTGAGTGAGAGCTCCTCCATTTCGTGAGTTTTTGTACACCCTTTCTTGTTCTAGTTTCTGGTGGTATAGTAGGTTTAATGTAGTTTGTGAACCAACCGAACTCAGTGACAGCCATTTTTATAGGTAGGGAATGTAATTAGTCTAATTAGATGTCATTTATTTCAGTTAGAGTGAGTCACCCTTGGGTCAGACATTTTGGTCAACCCTGGTGCAGCTTGATGGACGTCGTAGAACGTCAATGCCTATCTTTTGCTAAACGTGACCGTAGTCATTTGAGGCTACTTTGTTTAACCCTATCTGGGGTGATTTTTCAAGTCTTTGCTGACTTTAGTTATGGCAATCAGATGCCATGGTTATATTTCTTTAACTGCATTTTTGCAACCAGTCTTTGTTACACCCCTAACTTCGTTAGAGCAGTCGTATCATTTAGGCAATCGACTGTAATTACCAGTTTTGTAACTACATTATATTTCATTTGAGATGTTGCTCAGAAGCCATCTGGTCAAGTGTGGACCTTATAAGTAAAAGGGATGTTTTGTTGTCTAGCATCGAACCCAGTTCCCAACGTATCATTAAGCAGATCCAGAGTGTGGAATCTGCGCCACAATTATTATTTTGTTAGTGTCATGTGAAGACACGTATTTATTTGATGTTGTACAAGCAACTACTGAAGTATTATATCTTTGTGAGCAAAGAGCTCCAGCAATGTGACATTGCTACCATTTAAATGTCTTTGGTGTGGAATACAGAATTATATTATTGTATTCAGATTTATAGCGTGTTTTTATACACGTATTCTTCGAGGTTTATAACCTATGGTAAAGGTTTTATGATGAGGCCAGTTGTACAGTTTTTATTTTGCTTAAATCGCCGGCCTTGACAGTTAGTGTGTGTTGTGTCAGACAGCGCAGGGATGTTGTAGCCTGCAGCGACACAAACTGGTTTGTGACCCAGTGCCCTTGAGAGCACGCTTGTATTATGAGACAGAATTAGTTTGACAGAGGACAGAATGCTTTTAGTATTCGCTCTTCCTTTCATTGCTATTTAGCTCATGGAACCCAGTGTCCAACCTTGTATCTGATCACATGTTTTTATAGATTGTTTCTTGTTAGTTAAGCGCACTTTTCCGTGTACCGTTATGTCAGGTTTCTATACTACGTTGTAGGCGACCCTGTTTAAGGAGGTATTTATTGTATGAAGGTATTTGTGTGTACCTTGTCCGGGATTGTTCCCGTTGACCAGATGTTATTGGAGGGTTACTGAGTGTGCAGGCCCATCCCAGAGTTATTGAACGCGAGCTGCGCGCCGCTGGTAACTTGTGTTATTGTGTATCCGAGTTGTTATTGCTCGTTGATTATATTCCGACTTTTGAGTCGAGGCTTTTGGTGGAGATTGATCTCAGTGGAGACACTCCGTGCCCAGGCTATTGTCAGTATTATTCGCCATAAACCAACGATAACCTAAACCGACATCTTAATAATAAAACGCATAATTTTGGTAAAACAAAAGCTAACTAACGAATTCTATCTAACTTTGTTCTTTTGCATTTGGAACCTGCTGACATAGCCGTGCTTATGAAGGTATTTCCTGGAGGAAATGACTTGAGGACAGCTGACACATTTTTGTTGTGACTGAAGCATGCTCGAACCTTGAGTTCGTAGCTTGTGGAGCGCAGGCCATGCGATGTTAGACGTACTCCTTACTACGCAGTCGTCACCGTAACTACACACATTAGATGACTATGGCTTACAAAGAGTAAACCAAGGTGCAGGCAGGCATTTTAATAAAACTGTTGTCTCTTATTAATTATTTATGATGTGAAAATGTATGAATCCTACATGTTACCCTATTGTGTGCTGTTAGCACTTAGTTCCTAAGAATAATTAGATGTTTTTTTTACATGGCTGTTCACTTAGCTTTGAATGTAATTGTTTTCTGTTACGGACGTCATCGCCGTAAATTTTGTAACTAATTGGCAGGACTTAGCTAGATGAATTAATATTAAATGTAAATGAGAAAATGGTATCATCCTACTTTGATTTGTTTTGCTACCCTGTTAAATGTAAATTCTGATATTAGCTTGATCTTGTAACTTGACCTAGGGATTTGCGTCGTACCATTTTCCTAGTGTTGCTGTTGTTGCTTTATTATTGTGAGATAGATCTTTCGCGAGGGTTTTCCGTAACTTCTCAGGTAGGGACCTGCTCTTTATTTTTGATTGTTTATTAGCTTGCGGACTAGCCGATTGAAACCCTCCGAACTAGGCTAGGGGCTTGTGAATTTTAACAATAAATTTTCACGGTGTTTTACATAAGTCTGGATGTTTATTTTCTCAGTCTAGTTTTTAAGGTGAACCTTTCCTTAGGCAGTCTATGACCATCGTCACCATGTACCACGATCCCTGTGGACTACAGATTCTCGTGCCGCTTTGGCCTATTTGGAAGTTCACCTGATCCTCACGGCAGTTAGGTCCGACTGATGAGATGTTAGGGAAGTCATTGCGGTTGTTGGCTATCCTGGCAGCTCCACCGACGGTCTCAATACCTCTATGAAGGGAGCATCTTTTGACCAAACTAATAGGTCATTAGCCTAATATTTTGCGGATGGCGGCCATCTTTGAAAATCGACTCCCCTATCAATTCGAACACCGTGAAACCGAATGGAACGAAATTTGGTACAGAGGTAGCACTAGCAAAGGGCACCTCAGTGTCATGTTTTATATCACCGCCATCTTGACGGAAACGTAATCGCGGCCACCCAAATGATGAAAGCAAAAATGTAATTGCGACCAACGTAATAATCTAGTCTCTACCAAATTTTGCAACAACATATCTTTATGTGGGAAGCATATTCTGACCAAACTGCAAGATCATCAGCCCAATAGTTTGCAGATGGTAGCCAAGTATGTGTGCAAATCGATTCCCCCTATTGAACCCATGTGCAATTGGTTCAAGTGTCGAATCCATATTTTATATGCAAAAGAAGAGAGGAAATAATGCAGTCTGTAGAATGACTTGGAATGATTTTAGGAAGTGGGCTGTTATAATGTGGTGCAAGAACGGGTGACCACTAGTCATGCGGGCACGAGATCACGCTTGACGCATCGATAAGAAGCTGGCGCATGATTATTAATAGAACGAGAAAAACTTTCCACGACGAGTGAGGGAGAATGAGTTTCGGAAATAGACCTTACTCAGCTAAAAAATGGCAACCTTGCAATGACGCAAGAAGAGAAATAATTAAAATTAAGCCATTTGCAAGCAATGAAATGAACACATCATAGTTGATCATTCTGGAATAGAGATTTTTGAGTGGGGAAAAAGTTTATTATATTTGCACAGGAAAGAACTGCAGACGAGGCATTACGTCGATAGTTATTCCCCGAGCCCAGACATGGGAGAGAGGGGAAAATAAACCTCACCACCCACATAGCTGAGGAGCCAAATCATTTAATATCTTGGAATTGTGTGATCGATTTTCATGATCAAAGGAACCATGTTACGTTTAAAACAAGAGCTTTCAAGAGACATATTTTTCAAAATTATACGACAATTACTTCAGAAGTTAGTGCTGGAGAAGAAGCGGATTTGATCTTTTTGCCGCAGAATTGGATATAAACCCGGGATGTGCCAGGAAGATCATTCAGTTTACCACGAACCTCGAGGGGTGTCGTGCTGAATCACCGTGTTCAGATCATCAGTAGAAGTAAATCTACGTAGTCGTTACGCCAAAGTGGACCCGATAAAGGGCTAAAGAACATTATTAAGTACAATTATTCAGTTTTAGTGTCACTCTGAGGAGGACACGCTGTTTCGCAAAGTACATGCAGTTTCCGACAGCCCGAGGGGGCGTCCGGCTGTATCAACAAGTATCATTCAGTTTACCAGAGACGCCAGAGAGCGTGGTACTGTTTCAAAGTACAGGCAGTATTAGTCAGCCCAGAGGGGCGTGACGTTGGAGCATCAACAACAATTTATTATCAGTGAGCGCAGGAGCGCTTCACGCTGCTTCAACCAACAACAAGACAATCTACAAGTAAACTCCTAGTGCAGGAGTGCTGCATCAAAGTACATTCAGTTTATAAAAGACGCCGGAGAGCGTGATACAGTTTCGCAAAGTACAAAACGAGAAATTTTTGTGAGCGCTGAGACGCTGCACGCAGGAACAATTATTGCTAAATGCAGTCTTTACCAGACCATGAGAGGTCGTGTTACGCTGTATCACAGACGAGCACCCCGTATGGGAGTGGCCGTGCAGTATCGTCATTAGTATCGCCGTGTGAAGACACTTCGGAATCCTGTTATAGGAATAATATCATCAAGCTTCAGACTTTATAAAGTTCACTAGTACACTCAAAGTTTAGGCTGTGGACTTAAGAAATTACCGGTGATAGGTACTCGAATAAAATAGTTCAGTTAAAGAAACGACGCATCATAAGAGTTCGAAGTACCCTGGGGCAGTGAAATAGACAATTCTATCTACGTTAAGTAACCAAATTAGGGTAGAACGAAATAGTAACGCCTAGTGTTCTTGAACCGAGGGGGCTAGAGCGAAGTACGATAAAAATTAGGAATCGAAGTTCCAGGCTTTGTCTAGATGGACAAATGAACAGTAAAACATTGGGGAGTACTCCAATAAGCCACGAATCAAAGTAACAGAAAGTAATACAAGGAAATTACTAGGTCACCGTTATACAAGTTCGAGCGATCATAATAGTAATACATCAGGGACAGACTTTCATTAGACGAACAAGTTAGCATCTAGCAAGATACGACATCGTGCAGTAAATTTAAAAAAGCCGATCGTCAAACCCAGAAGTAGAAGATCAGCCGTTCCAGTGAGGTTAGTTCGATCGAGACTTTCAATCATCTCTTCAGAGTAAGAAGCCGACGTGCATATAGTGCAACCCTTGGAAACGGTAAAAGAAAAGTAATCACGTGTGTAAGGCGAATAATTAACGCCAGAGTGATAAAATTTTTATGTAAAGTAAATATATATAGATTTTTGAGTGTAAAATATTTTTAGTGAAATTGTACTGTGTTTAAGTGAAAACGAATACAAAATGGTATTCCTTATATTCAAAGTGATCAGGGTATATATTTTATGTGTTGTTAAGAAAGTGTTATTGAGTGTAAATATAACCATGGATATGGCTTAAGAAGAAAGTGCTGGGTGAAAATGTTCCATCGTTGGAGAATTCGGTCGTTGACCGTACAGTCATGTGAGGAACAATTTCATTATTATGTGTTTTGGGAAGATTTGCGTATAATGCTCATGAGTGGAAGTAGGGATGTTTGATAACAGGTGAAATAAAGATTGCGCGATCTGAACGATAAATTTGATGAAAATATAATAAATATGTGAAATGTTAATGAATCCCTTGTGGAAAATATTCAGTGAAAAATCAGTATAATGGGAAATGATATAAATATGGTAAAGCAATAATAATAATAATAATTATTATTATTATATAAATGAATATTGTGATGAATTTTATATTGAAAAGTGGTAGCTTCAGAGCTCCTTTAGATTAATTAATAAATGTAGTGAATACATGTCCTTTATGGTAAAAATGATTATTGTTAATGGAGGATGAGTAATATATATTTTGAGATGTAGATCAAACGTTGATTTGAATTTATTTGGTTCTTTGAAAGGCAACTTGGCTAATTCATGTATGAGCGCCATGTCGCGCATTGAAGTAATTTGTCACGCTAGGAATGCGCTGAAATGCTCGGTAAGAGTAATTATGAGGGGCAGTTAGTTGCGGTAATGAGCTGTTGTAAGTCCTCAAATGTTGTGATAGTGATCACGAGGCATTGTATGTTGTAAGTTGAAAAGGGTGCAATTTATGTTGTATTATGAGCGCTGGTATTGGGCCTTCCTTAAGTCGCTAATGTTGTAAGTCCTCACAGGTTGGGATATTGCTCCCGAGGCATTTTAAAGGATCGAACTCAGAGTCGTCCGTGTTGAAGCCCCTTAATATTGGTTGTATTATTGCATTTTCTTACCCGCTAATGAGGACACTTCATAATTATACTATACCGAAGCTAATAGAATAGGTCTGTAGAAAACTAATAGTTGTTTGTGGTTATTTTGTATCGTAAGCCTTGTCATTCAGAGAAATGCATTTGAAACAGCTGTGTGTAAAAGCTGAGTAACTAGTCCCTTGTAAAGCGAGACTGTGGGCTCTTCTCTCCATGCAATAAATCAAGCCAAGTAGTTAAGACAGACCCTTACCCTCTTGTATTGAGATAGGTTGGGGAAGGGGATGTCTGAGTCACAACACACGGAAGTGTTTTCGATTGTTTTAACGACCCGGTATTTGAACCGAGGTCCCTTTACATTCATTATTATCGCTTGCAGAGTTCAGATCGTTGCTTTCTTAAAATATAATTGTCTGTGAAGACAAAATGATAAATCCCTAACTTTATAATTTAATGATTTAGTGTTTCATGAGTTTTTATGAGAACATTAAGGTTCTGGGAGTAACCTTAACTTGACTTGCTCAGTAGTTTTCTATAGCTCGGGAATACGCAAATTTTTCCAATCACGGTAGTGAGTTGGTAGCTTGAGAGAGAGTGATGGTAATAGATGACCATTGTGAGAGCCCAAAATCAATTAATGATTAGCCATACTTTGTTATTATGATAAAAACCAGATATACTCATGTAAATATAAATTGATGTGTATTAAATTGCTAACACAGTGTATGTAAACTTTACCGAGCCATTTGGAGCTCGTTATTTTGAAAAATTTGAATTGACACCATATGGGAGTGAAACTTAGTTGAAGTTTTGTTGGTTTTTGGAAAACCAGTCATCATTATGTTTTAATTGTTTAATTTGAATTCCTTGTTCTACTTTGGACAAGCGTGAAGTGTAGTGTCAGTATTTTTTTATTTTTTAAATTTTTGTAGCGCCATATTTTGGATAATTAAATGTTTTGATAGTAGGATTTGATTTTGTTTATTTTTGGAAGTGTATCATATGCTTAATCCAAAGTGTGTAAGTCACAGAGTGGGAGAACAAACCATGAACCCCGATAAACCCGATTGAGCATTGCTGGCAAACTGTGATTTGCATATCTCATTGTTGAAATGGGCACACTATCAATTCAAACACGGTGAAACCGAATTGAACGAAATTTGGTACAGAGGTAGCAATAGCAAAGAGCACCTCAGTGTCATGTTTATATCGCCGCCATCTTGACGGAAACGGAATGACGGCCACCCAAATGTTAAAAGCTTAAATCAAATTACGACCATCCTATTAATTTGATCTCTACCAGATGTTGCAACAACATGCCTTTTTGTGGAAAGCATCTTATGACTGACTACAAGGTCATCAGCCAATAGCAGCATTGCAAATAGCGGCCATGTATGTGTGCAAATCCATTCCCCATATCAATTCAAACACGTTGAAACCGAATTGAATGACATTATTTACAGAGGTAGCACTAGCAAGGGCACCTCATATTCAAGTTTAATATCCCTATAGCACGTTGTATTTCAACAAGATACTACAACCAACATTCAATTATACTCCTTGAAAAGGACAAAGTGTTGTAACAATACCCATGCATTTAGGAGAAAGTAGGCTATATGTTCTTTACTGAACATCTTGTTTGGTCTTCCTTGGCGACGCCAACAGCAGGGCTGAGATCAAATGTTCTCCCAGCGACCGATTCCAGATCATCTCAGGTCACGTGCCCAGCTGCCCAGCACTACCACCATAGACTTGCTTCTTTCATATTTTCTGGTATTGGTGCAATTCAGAGGGTGTTCCTGACATCTTCATTCCTTAAATGATCCATCCACGTGTCTCCTATCGACCAGTGCAGCATTCATTCATTTTCATTTATTTATTTATTTATTTATTTATTTATAATATGTTAGTATATATATATGGGAGTCGTCAAATCATAAAATAAATACAGGGGTACAGGTAAATACAATGACCAATATACAAAAACAAACACTCATATCTCTGTGCACATTGTCTCGAATTCTTCTACGGAATACATCGTCTTGTCTGTGAGCCACTTTTTATTAATTTAAATTTAAATGTGGAAATGGTGCTGACATTTCTTAGAGTTATGGGTAACAAGCTAAAATATTTTGAGGCAGTATACAAGGGATCGTCTTTTCTGGAAGCTCCTCTATAATATTGACAGTGAACATCCATTCTGTTTCTAGTGTTGTACGAATGTAGATCAGAATTTTTTACAATATGAGCATTTCCAGGTAGAATTTGTCATTTAGTATATTTAGAACAATTGAGTAAGTACGATGATGGTAATGTCATTATTCGGAATATTTTAAAATAGTCCCTACAAGATGTTAGACGGTGTAACCCAAACATAACACGGATTGCTCTCTTCTGCAGGGTAAAAAACATATCGCTTAAAACTTATTTTGTTGCACTGCCAAATACTATAGCGTAGATTTACTGTATACCATAAACCAGGTGGGAGTGAAACAGAGCATAATAACTTGATAACAGGATATTAATGTTAACTTCCTGTCTTAGCTGCTTTATACAAATATTGCACTGTTTAATTTTGGTTGTAGTTTAATTATGTGTTTTTCCAACTAAGATCTGTTTCCATTGTCATACCAAGAAAGGTTTGTTCATCGGATCTGTCTATTTGTTGTTGGTTGATAACAGCCAAGATGGCGGCCAGCAGGTGTGTATCAGTTAGAGTGTTCCAACTTTTCCTCGTGTTCTACCTAGTAAAAAGCTCAGTGGGTGCCTCGAAAAAGATCCTCGATCATTCTTTAACAATTGAAGACTCGTGTGTGAACTCGGACCTGAAGGAACACCTCATGGTAGTTTGTAAACTCAATATATCTTCTCTTACATGGTGTGGAAGCGAGGGGCTGATAGTCACGGCAGCAGGCAGAGGGCGCCCAGCACTGCGCGGGGTTGCCAGACCGCCCGCTACATTATTACATCTCGTGGTGCTGTCTGTGGCTCTCAGTGGAGATGTGGAGATGAACCCAGGGCCGAATAAGGTGTGTATAATTTGTGATTCGAAGGGTCGTGTGAATCAGTTATTTGTGACATGTACATCTTGCCACTCTCAAGCGCACAGAACTTGTGCAAAAATCAGTGCTTCAAAACACAAAATAATCACCTCTGGGAAACAATCGTGGCTATGTTGGAACTGTTCTTTACCTCAGTTCTCTAACTCATTTTTTAATACATCGACACAGAGTGCAAATAGTGTAGATAGTGACGTAACACCCTCGGATAGCAAAGCATTGTCCATTTTTTCCTTCAATGCTCGAAGTGTAACATGTCCCTCCAAACAACCGGACCTGCGTTCTTGTCTCACAGCACTTAATCCGTCAATTGTGTGTTCAGGGGAGACATGGCTGAAAAAATCCACTAACGACCCAGAAATATTTCCGGTAACATACACCATGTTCCGCAAAGATCGAACCTGGACATCAGGGGGAGGGGTACTAATAGCCATGAAACCAGAGTTAAGGCCTGTTCGCCAACGGGAGCTTGAAACTGATGCTGAGGCTGTGTGGGTGGAATTCACGTGTGCGAACAATACATTTCTAATAGGCTCTGTATACCGTGCTCCAAATTCAACTCGGCACATCAATGATGAACTTTTGGAGTCCCTCCGTCGTGTACAATACATCCAGCACAAATACAAGGCCATTTACATAACAGGCGATTTTAATTTAGAAATAGACTGGCAAAACTCTCCTCCCACTCCCAAGGATCCCATTGCTAATGAATTCCTTACCGCATTCTACGATTTATTCCTTGACCAATTAATAACCGAAGCAACTCGAATCACACAAACTACACGCTCCACAATAGACCTATTCCTAACAAGCCTTCCTTCCTCCGTACAGAAAGCTGAAGTCATACCCGGTTTCAGTGATCACGCAGCCATCTTTACCACATTGCATTACAACAAACCACGCAGCAAGAGCACAGTGAGGACAGTATACAATTACAAAAAGGCAGACTGGAAATTGCTATCATCTTTATTCCTCAAACACCTTCCCACCCCATGTATTCTGGACACCAGCGACATCAACTCAGTGTGGCACGCCTGGCGAAATTGTTTCTTTGAATGTGTGGATATAGCTATACCGAAAATAACCATTAGTGGGAAGAAAAATTCTCCATGGGTGACGAAGGAAGTCATTAAAATGATTAGGAAAAGGAACGTTTTATACAAGAAATGGAAAAGTTGCTCAACTGACATCATGTGGGAAAAATACAAGAACATCAGGAACCAAACAAAGAAATTGATTCGCGAAACATACGACAATTATATTCACAAAATAAGCAGCACCAGTGAAATGTGGAAATTTTTGTCCAGAAGACGCGGCACCGCTGCGCCAGCCTCATTTCACTGTAACGGTACATTCCTCAGTGCACCCCAAGATATTGCAACAGCGTTCAGTGACAGTTTCAAGCAGAACTTTTCTAAGCCGGATATGACCACGAACCTGCTTCTGCCAAGGTCATCACTCCCACCCCTCCCACTCTCCAACCTGTACTTCACAACAACTGAGGTGATTCAGAGCCTACGGAAGATTAGACCACATGCGGCGACCGGCCCAGATGATGTTCCCGGACGGATCCTGCTGCAGTGTGCGGAAGCATTAGCGCCCTCTCTGAGTGCGTTATTCAACCTGTCTATCAACCAAGGTTCTGTGCCGTGTGAATGGAAATGTGCTAACGTGGTGCCAATCTATAAGCAAGGTGACAGAGAAGATGTTGCAAATTACAGACCAGTGTGTCTAACATCTATAATTTGTAAATGTATGGAGCGGCTAGTAGCAAACAGTGTGCTGGAATTCCTACGGGAGAACAATCTGCTCGACCCAAATCAGCACGGTTTTCTTCCGGGTCGTTCTTGCACTACTCTATTGACAAAAGTCATTGATGAGTTTCAGTTCTACTTGAATCAGCCAGAAGTGAAACAAGTGGACTGTATTGCACTGGATTGGGCTAAGGTCTTCGATCAAGTGTCTCATGAAAGACTTTTGTTAAAGCTACAGCAGCTTAACATACGGGGTAGCTTACTTGCATGGGTGAGGTCATTCCTAGAGGGTCGATCACAGTGTGTGGTGTACGGAGGAGCTCGATCGCAGGCTGCTCAAGTTACTTCTGGAGTGATTCAGGGCTCTGTGATCGGACCTCTTCTCTTCACTATATATGTGCTCGATCTTCCTGGCTGTGTCACCTCATCAATGTCACTATATGCAGATGACACCGTGCTATACAGGGGCATTAAATGTGAAGAAGATTCCCTCTGTCTTAAATCAGATCTGGACAACTTATCGCTGTGGTGTTCTGTGAATAATTTAAATATAAATGTACAAAAATGTAAATACATAAGAATAACCAGGTCACAAAAACCCATTGAGAATGAATACAAAATTATGAACAGTGTCATCCCACAGAGCACAAACTTAAAGCTATTAGGGGTAACAATCTCCGACACCCTGAATTGGAACATGCAAAGTGAAGAGGCAAGATGTAAGGCCACCAAAGTTCTGGGTTTCTTGTACAGAAACATGAGAGGTTGTAAACCTAGAGCCTTCAGGATGGCTTACACATGCATGGTCCGTCCGATATTAACGTACGGCTTACCTGCTTGGCATCCCACTACAGCGGAAAACATGAACAAGCTCCAGCGTGTACAGCGCCGCGCAGAAAGGCTAATAGCTCGTTATTCCCCTTCCCCTTTGTCAAAATTTCCATCTATAGAGGCAACAGCCAAACAAATTGATCTAATTTTTCTTAAAAAATCCCTTACAGGTTCCATTAATATTGACCCTTTTTGCCGACTGTCATTGGCATATCGCTCAGTTCGGAGAGGACGAGGTGTAACCCTCGTTCCGCCCTTCGCACGTAGCAATGCTTACCTGACAGGTTTCTACGGCCGCTCAGCGCGGTTATGGAACGCGCTGCCAGGGGATGCCAAGATATTGCCTCTTAGGAAATTCAAGCCGTACGTAAAAAAGTACATTGTATAAATAAACGTATGTATGAGTGATTGATTGTCTCGCTGAATGAATGAGTATCTGAATGGAATGAATGTATGTATCGCGTGATCGAGGTTATGAAAGTGCGTGCGTGAGAGAGTGAGTGAACAGGAAAATGTACTATGTCAATATTCTAAATATGTAAATACTGCAAATATCTTTGTAAAACTTGTAAATATTGTTAAAACAAATGTAGATGTAAGCTGTGCCTGTGAAGCATGAAATATATATGTATGTGGGGCTTGCCCTTTTTCACTAGGCCTTCCATACTTCGTGTACGATTTATGGTAAATAAATAATAATAATAATAAAAGCCTCTGCCCATGCCACTTCGCAGCAGACCTGCATTCGGCACTATCGTATAGAGCAGGGGATCTTAACCTTTATACTCTCACACCACCCCTAAAAGTGAAGTTAAAAATTAACCTCAGCCCCCACTCTTTCACAGCCACTTTGTAGGAGGCCTCAAGCAATGGCTTTTTGGAAGATGCAAAACCTAAGTTCCTTAACGACCTGATGATCCAAAATTAAATACTGGCAAGACATGGACTGAAGCGAGGAAGGAACATCATAGGAAATGGATGCGGGAATACTGGGCGAACGTTAAAGCCCAGGTGCAAAGGCATGGCAAAGGGCAATTGAAATAGAGTGGTCCGTAGATAGCCGAAACGACACCAATAAGAATACATCATGGTAATCAAGCCCGAGGAACTAAATGTCTCTGAAACACAGATTATTGGCAGCAGATCACTAATTATTTTGATTTGATTTGATTTGATTGTGGATGAAATGGAAATCCCAGGAGCTTTATCAGCATTCGGAGAAAATCTCAGACACATTCAAGAAAAGACGTTTGAAATTCTATGGACATATTCTCAGAATGAATGAACACAGGCTGACTAAAATAATTCTAAAGCTTCTCTCTCAAAGAATGCTAAGAACAACTGTCTGCTTGAAACTCAGCAATTCTTCTAGGTTTGTGCCGTGTGACGGCTGAGTTTTAATTCACCGGCCGTGAAAGCCAATATAACATCTTTTTGTAAGCCTTCATAGGGAGGTTAAGGCTGCTTGAACTTTTAGTTCTCGCAGTAAAGTAGTGCAGTTGCACTCTATACAAAGAGAGGTAGCGCGCAGTTCGTTACTCCTGTGGGGGTCCGGGCGGGGTCACCAAGAGCCCGCCGATGTGCTAGCTTGATGTCCAAGGCGAAAGCCCACACAAGACACGGCACAAACCTAGAAGAATTGCTGAGTTTCAATTCACCGGCCGTGAAAGCCAATATACTGTCTGCTTGAAGTTGATCCAAAATTAAAACCTGGCAAAACATGGACTAAAATGAGGAAGGAACAGCATAGAAAACGAATGCGGAAATACTGGGCGAATGTTAAACCTTCAGGAAGTAGATATCTCAAATGGTATGGTACTGGACAGATCTAAATTCAGAGAACTACTTGACAATCATCAATTTTCAGACCATTTAAACATTGCATCTAACGCAACCTGGACGGAGGAGCACAGAAAGAGCCATAGCGAGAAGATGAAGAGATTTTGGTAGGTCCAATCGCATTCTTAAGACGGACATAACGATGTAAATTAATAATAATAATAATGATAATAATAAAATAAAGATTTTGCGGAAGAAAAGAGAGTGCGCAGTGGAGGAGGATGGACAGAAGAGAGAAAGGTACAACACTCTGAAAGAATGAGGGAAATGTGGAGGAAGAGGAAGGAACGATGAAGTTATATTTGCGTGATCCTTATTTATGGCTGATTCGCAAGGAATAATAATAATAATATTAATAAAACCATATGCCTGGGTGGCCACTCTAAAATTGCAGACATTGAAAAACATGAACGGAAAATTCTCCGGAAAATTTATGGTCCCACGAGAGAAAATGGAATGTGGATTAGGTTCACTGATGGCATACGGAAGCGACGCCTGAATTGTTATGGCCATATCTACAGAATGAACAGCGACAGACTAACTAAGAGATTATTTAGAGTAATCAACTCAAAGAAGGTCAAGATAATAATAATAATAATAATAATAATAATAATAATAATAATAATATCGTATGGCTTTGGGTGCCGGGTGCAAGCTTTGTTACTTGACACCCAGAGGGTAGCTTGCATGTCGAATTTCGTTGTTCCTTGACTATGAAAGCCAAGGAGGTTAGATGTTAGATATCTAAGCTCCTTGAACACCATAGCGCTTTCTAGTAGAGAAATGAGGAACTTTGTGTTGGCGGAAACTGCCGAGATTAATTTTGCCATTATGAACTCGGCCTACTGAATTCACATGGGTTCTTTGACATGCCAACATCGTATGACATGCGTATCGTATTTTTGCCGCCTTTCAAAAATCACTTACCATGGCCAGGAGCCAACCTGCAAACTTGGTGGTTAGTAGTCCGATACGATATCCACTCACCCACCGTGGCAAGCTAAGGGCAAGATAAAATGGCTAGAAGAAACTAAGGCTGACCTCCAAGAAATGAATATCACAGACGACATCATAGACAATCGTGGAGCTTTTAGGACAAAGGTAGCCAACCATAAATTTAGGGAGAAACCCATAAAGAAAACTGGTAGGAAGTGGTCGACAGAACGCAAGATGCAACACAGTGCATTCATGAAAGGATTTTGGGAGGATAAGAAGGCGAAACCCATCAGGCCAACTAACAAGTTCAAACGCGCTCTTTGAATGAGCATAACGACGAAAGAAATAATAATATTATTATTATTAATAATAATAATAATAATAATAATAAGGGTCTCAGGAATCAACCTGGGAGGAGTCCTTGTGGCTCTGGGCAAATGGGAGTGAAATGCGTCGTTGCATGTCACCTGCAACTCAAACATATTGGATTCAGCAAGAGAATCCAACTTAGCCTCTTTCACTCCAACTCCAGCACGTAACCTACCCGAGGTGTCCCCTGTTAAGCCGAGCAACCCAGTGGAAGTTTGGGTAACCACTCCCAGCGGGAAGCTGGGTCGGCGAGCCGATCAGTGCTGGTGGCTCCAAGGCTCACAACCTTGGTAGTACTTTGGCCGGTGTGAAATATCACCGACCCCAATTACAGTTTTTCAACTGTCTCAAGAAAGCATGGAGGAAAATTCAGCAAAAGCTACTACCCCAGGTGGTAACCAATCCACCATCGCTTTCAGCGATGCATGCAGGCCTTCGGATTCTGGGGAGCCAGCACCAAAATGCTTGGAGGTGTCGGAGACTCCACTAAAGATCAAACACAAACATCGGAACTTCTTTGCTACCGTTAATATGAACTCCCTTTTGAAAACTGGTAAACTTAAGCATCTCACTGATACTCTCTCCCAACATCAAATTCTTATTACGGCAGTACAAGAAACAAGATTTACAGATGCACATCCTTTTGAGTCTCAGGGGTACAGAATATTTAAAGGCAAAGTTGGTAAACGTGTTGCAAAGAACATCCCTCACCTTGGCACGGGATTCATTGTAAATAGAAGAATTTTGGACTCGGTCGTAGATTTCAGTTCTCCTAACAGCCGAGTAGCAATCCTCACTTTCCGATGCACGAACAAAATGTATACTATGGTTAATGTGCATGCGCCAATTAATGAGGCAAACAAAAAAGACAGAGAAGGAACAGATGAATTTTGGGAAGAACTGGAGGATATAATGGCTAAAATTCCGGACAAACATATGATTATCTTGCTTGGTGATTTCAATGCTCAACTTGGCCGTGAAAGAAAATTCCGAAACATTGTAGGAAGTTACCCAGCTCATTACAGAACCAACCGCAATGGAGAGAGACTTCTGGAGCTCTGTAAGGCGTTCAACCTCGTTATGAAATCTACTGCTTTCAAACACCTGCCAAGAAAGCAGAAAACGTGGACTTCTCCAAATCCAAAACTTGGTGAATTCCAAATCGATCATGTCGCTATTTCACGCAAGGCACACCGAGAGATCCAGAATGTAAAAGTCCTGAGAAGTGTAAATCTTGATTCTGATCACTACCTTTCCAAAATCAAGGTTAAACTTCTTCCAAGAAATACCAGGAGGGTCTGCCGAAGAGAGATCAACAGGTTTGACACAGAGAAGCTACACTTGAATCACGAGTTTACTGAGAAGCTTGAAACTTTGGATCCACAGAATTGGGAACAACTACGAGATGGCATGGTGAGAACAGCTAAAGAGATAGTCCCGCTAACAAAAAGAAGGAAACATCTCTGGTGGACCAGTGAATGTGAAGCAACAATAAGGCAGAGACAACTAGCATGGCAGAGATGGAACTCTAAGAAGAATTCAGATAACTGGGAGAGTTTTCTGTTAGTGAGGAAACATGCTGCAAAAACCATACGTGGGGTAAAACGTGCATACGACAAAAGTCAATTGGAAAAGATTCAACAAGACTTCAAGAAAAACAACACTCGAGATTTCTACAGAACCTTCAGACAGAATCTCACTAAATACACTCCACCTAGCCTACATTTCAAAGATCCTGAGGGAATAACTGCCTATAATGACAAGGACAACTGCACCATCCTGGCAAATTATTTTGAGTCTCTCCTTAACTGTGAAAGCCCAGGATCCTCATTCTCATTTGAAGACAATCCAAATACAAACCCGGACTCTACACCACCAACCAAAGAAGAAATTATGCAGATCATTCAGTCACTTAGAAACAATAAGGCACCAGGCGAGGATTCAATAATCGCCGAATTATGGAAGCATGCTGGCGACGTAGCTATCGATAAACTAACAGAAATAATTAGTGAGATATGGGAAAAGGAGGAACTCCCTATTGATTGGACATCAGCTCTGCTTCACCCTCTTCACAAAAAAGGTGATAGAACGAATGTGAACAATTACCGTGGCATCTCCCTCCTTGCAATAACATACAAAATCCTTTCAAAAGCCCTTCAAACTAGAGCAGAGGAACAGTTGGATCCACAATTAGGGGAATATCAAGGGGGATTTCGGAAGGGACGATCGTGTGCCGAACAGATTTTGAACCTTAAATCTATCCTTTCATATCTGAAGCGTAGAAACAAACAGTTTGTAGTGACCTTCATTGACTTCAAAAAGGCTTATGACTCTATCGATCGACTCACCCTATTTGAAATACTGAAAGAACTGGGACTGGACAACAAAACAAGAGCAATCATTCAGAAAACCTTAACCAACACTGCGTCCAAAGTGAAATTCAGGGGAGAAATTTCAGAGCCCTTCGAAATCAAGACTGGTGTAAGACAAGGAGATGGACTATCTCCTTTGCTCTTCAACTGTGTGCTCGAAAAAGTCATCCGGCAGTGGCGGAAAGTGATGAACATTAACAAGTCTGAAAATGGAGTCAGATTGGGCTACAAAAAACAGAACCTGATAGTTGACTGCCTAGCATTCGCAGATGACCTCGCAATTTTTTCAGATTCCCTCGATGCAGCCGCAGCACAAATTAATGAACTCCAGATTCAAGCAGCAAAAGCGGGCCTTAAGATCTCCTTTGAAAAAACAGAATTCATCACTAATATCAAGCTAGCGCCAAAAGAGCTGGATGTAGGACAGGGGAAAATCAAGCAAACGAAAGCGTTCAAATATTTGGGTGAGTGGATAGACCCCAATCTCTCCGAGAAGGCAGCTTTCGAGTCACGAATCAGGAAAATGGAAATGGCATACAATCTAACAAAGGCCATTTACAACAAGAAATCCATATCAACAAATGCCAAGTTAAGACACTACCAAACAGTCATCCGTCCAGAGGCTTTGTATGCTGCAGAGTGCCTTGCAATGCATCGCAAGGGACTAACAGAGAAGCTGGAAGTGAAAGAAAGAAAAATTCTAAGAAAAATCTCGGGTCCGGTAAAAGAAAATGGGGAATATAGGAGAAGGCACAACCACGAACTTGACACCCACGTGGAAAAAATAACTGATGCCATGAGGAAACGGAGAATTACCTTTTACTGTCATATAACAAGAATGAACCCAGCACGATTGACAAATAGAATTTTCACCTACTTCCTCAAAAAGAAAACCAAGGGAGCTTGGTTCATTGAGGTGGACAAAGATTTGCAAGAAGTGGGAATAACAGGCAACGATATTTGGGAACGTGCCACACTTAAACAAAAACTAACAGCACACCGATGTTTTCAAGAAAAGCCAAAGCTTCCAACTGGCAAGAAGTGGACTGCAGAAAGGAAACAACAGCATCGAGAATTAATGCGAAAGTACTGGGAGGACGTTAAAGCTCGATGCAACAAGAAACAGTTGAAATGACGTGGTCCTTAGATGGCCGAATCGAAAGAAGAAGAAGAAGAATAATAATAATATATCATCCGAAAAATTCTTGGCCCAAGACTTACAGATGAAGGATATCGTTTACAATCGCACAAGATCACAGAAAAATATTCAAATATTGAAACCGATTTCCGTAAACGACGCTTGAAATTTTATGGACATATTATGAGGCTAGATGACAACCGATTAACAAAGAAAATATTGATGTACTCACAAAAATTAAAGACGACAACGGTTTGGATTAAACAAATCCAAACTGATCTCAATAACGCCAACATCACACCCACAGATATCGAAGACCGCAAAACTTTCAGACATAAGATCTACACTTGGGAAGCTGCATCAGAAGATAAGCCCAGCAGACCTAGGGGAAAATGGACTGACGAACGTCTAGCTAAACATAGCGACATGATGAAAGAATTCTGGAAGGACAAGAGAAATAACAGCAACAGATCATAACTTGCTTTATGTGATCCTGTATGGGTCGAAACATAAAAAAATAATAAAATAAATAAATAATAATAATATATGATAATTTTATTTCAAGTTTTCATAGACATTTAAGTAGATTTATTAAGATAATTGATCCCCCATTTAGGTGTCGACCGACTGGTGAGCAAACTTTACATACACTTTCAAAGGATCCAAGTTACAGTAAGTGGGTATTGTTCAGGTGCTGGGCCCACCGGAAAGGGTTTAGCAAACAATAACATTTATAATTAACCAATCATGGCTGCAAGTACTGGGTTTTGTACAGTCAGGAGCGCATTGATAGGTTCATGATCAGTTTACTTGGGTAGTGAGTGACACAACATTGAGGTCATCTCCCTAGCGTAAGACAAAGACATATTGCAGAAGAGAAAAGGGTTAATTTCTGACACCCCCATGTAATGAGGGTTTTGAACAGAAAAGAGGAAGGAGTTCCAATAATAATAATAATAATAATAATAATAATATCGTATGGCCTCGGGTGCCGGGTGCAAGCTTTGTTATTTGACATCCAGAGGGTAGCTTGCATGTCGAATTTCGTTGTTCCTTGAATCATTATGAGAGTCAAGGAGGTTAGATATCTAAGCTCCTTGAACACTATAGCGCTTTCTAGTAGAGAAATGAGGAACTTTGTGTTGGCGGAAACTCCCGAGATTAATTTTGCCATTATGAGCACGGCCTACTGAATTTTAAATGGGTTATTTAACATGCCAACATCGTATGACATGCTTATCGTATTTCTGCCGCCTTTCAAAAATCACTCACCACGGCCAGGGGCGAACCAGAAAGCTTGGGGTTAGTAGACCGACACGTTAACCACTCACCCACCGTGGCAAGCTGGAGTTCTAATGATGGCCTTGGATACCCTAATGCCAGAACGGAACAAGAGTTCACCATAGGAGGTTGAAAGGAGCATGAAAAGAGGAGATGTTCTGATGTTCTCCTTGCAAATTTAATAGAGCACAGAAAGGATGATGATAATAATTTATTGTTGTTTCAAGGACCTTAACATCTAGGTTATCAGTCCCTAATGGTTTGGGTGATAGTGATGAAAATCCACAGCCTGCTTCCAGTCGACCAACCGGGTCAGGAATGGAATTAATGAAGCCTCCCATCTAGGGGCGAGGATATAAACTGTGCCGGCTGCCGAAGCCTGTCGCACTCGTCTGGGGCAATGATTAAATTAATGACACATGAAATGAAATGAAGTGGAGAGTGTTGCTGGAATGGAATATTGGCAGGGAAAACCGGAGTACCCGGAGAATAACCTGTCTGCCTCCACTTTGTCCAACACGAATCTCATATGGAGTGACCGGGATTTGAACCACGGACCTCAGCGGGGAGAGGCCGGCGTGCTGCCTCCTAAGTCACGGAGGTGGTGTGATAATGAATGATAATGATAGGAAACCTACAACTAGAACTAACTAGGCTACTGACTTGACGACTAACTTACGTACTAGAAGAAGTAAAAATAAATACAAGAAATGAGGATTGAGGGACTCGAAAGGAAGGAGAGCCATGAAATGCAGAAAGGAAAAGGGAAAGCGGAAAGAGCCCACCATAAAGTCAGTAGAAAAATTGGGAAAATCGGACCCAACTCAGGAATCCCTCGGGGTCGCCAACTCCCAAACTCACCAGCTGTGAGCCCTTGAGGGTGTAGCACTATCCAGGGTCCACCAGAAGTGGTGAGGCTACATACACCCTGCTCCGTTAGGGCCTTGAGCAGAAGGCAGGAAATGTCACGAAAAGAAAAAGAGGGCTGACCCCTCGAAGAACGAGGGAACAGGAAAGACGAGACAAGGGCCAATTAAGGCGTGAAAATATATGTCTCCCTAGGCCTCGGATACCCTAATGCCGTCGGGTTCGGAAGAGAACAAGAGTTGACCAAGGGAGGCCAAGAGGAAGGATAAGCGAAAGGAGCCCGGCACAAGTAAGTGGAAGCAATGCCGGAATCAGCTGGGGACCCGTGGTCGCCAACCCACGTACCACAAGTTGTGAGCCCCTGGGGTACCACAGAAAGGCACCGCATTTAAATGTAATTGTTCCTTGTTGTTAATTGATGTCTTCATTTTAGGGGTTTGATTATCTTACTCATCACCAGTGTGTTTTGAACTTGTCAGATAGGCTATAATCTGTATTTATGTGATGACTCTACTAGTGTGTATAACTGTGTCAAGGATAGGGATGAGCTTGGTGTCCTGGAACTTGAAGTAAGGCACTGTCCCGGTGTTTCGAAAATGACACTGACAGCGTCTAACCTGAGGGTGGTTTTCCATCGCTTTTTTCCACACTCCCACCTTATTTCAAGTCTCGGGGCACCTACCCCATTCGCGACACTAACAATTATTACAGTTATACACCCTGTCGCCTCCGCAGCGTTGCGGTCAGCATGGTTAGCTGCCGCCCCGGAGGTCCTGGGTTCGATTCCCGGCTCTGCCACGAAATTTGAAAAAGTGGTATGGGGACTGGAACGGGGTCTACTCAGCCTCGGGTGTTCCAAAATGAGTAGAGGGGGCTCGATTCCCACCTCAGCCATCCTCGAAGTGGTTCTCCGTGGTTTCCCACTTCGTCTTCGGGCAAATGCCGGGATGGTACCTTCTTCAAGGCCACGGCCGCCTCCTTCCCTCTTCCTTGTCTATCCGTCCTGACCTTCCATTACCTTCCCTCATGAGGCCCCTGTTCGCTTTGCAGGTGAGGCCGCCTGGGCGAGGTGCCAATCACACCTCACCAGTTGTATCCCCTCCGATTAGATGTTCCCAGCTCTAGGACACTGCCCGTAGAGGCGGTAGTGGTGAGTTCCCTCGCTGAGTCCATGGGTTCCACCAACCTGGAGGGTAAACGACTAAGAAAAAGAGAAGAGAAGTATACACCCTACTACAGTCACCGCAGAAACACTGTTTATCAGGCAAATGGAACACACACCTAAGTACACGAAGCTGATGACCAAGATGTCCCAAACCCTTTAAATGAATTAACAACAATACCAATATAGACTTCTTGTGTGAGGGCTGGAACAAGTTACACTTAGCCTCGTGAGGCAAAACTGAGAAGAGGTAGGTTCGATTCCTACCTCAGCCATCCCAGTTGTTGTTTTCAGTGGTTTCCCACTTCTACTCCAGGAAAAATCTAGGATGGTTCCTAATTTGAGGCCACGGTCGCGTCCTTCCCAATCCTCACTTAATTTACAAATACACCCACTACTACTGACATTTAACAGACAAATAATATATGAATCGCATCCAATGGCCATAAGCTGGGCCTTTTTGATGGAACGCCCGAGGGCTCCCAACAAGTTCAATTTCAAGTAGTTCCAACTTTGGTTACCAGATGCTACTGTCACTAACACTAGCGGCGACCGTTGGAACTTGATAGAGCGTTTCCTCACCATCATATATATTATTTCAGTAGCATAGATCCCTCCTGCAGCGCTCACAAGGAACCGATCGTGACAAATGAGCATTCAAATGAAAGAGAATATACATTAGCAGTGACAAATTGCACTCTAATCTCATAAATATCTATAATTTCTAAAAAAAAAGACTTTTAAAGAATGTACGAAGTGTGCGATTTGCAGATAC
Source organism: Meconema thalassinum (assembly GCA_946902985.2). Classification (NCBI taxonomy): domain Eukaryota; kingdom Metazoa; phylum Arthropoda; class Insecta; order Orthoptera; family Tettigoniidae; genus Meconema; species Meconema thalassinum. The sequence goes on along the minus strand of OX336394.1, from coordinate 355,444,431 downwards.
TGTTGCTGTAAAAAAATACGCTGCATAATTGCTGTCCACTTCACATTTTGGCCGCTGTGACGCCCGTTTCATGTCATTTTAACATTATGAGGCCTTTCCTGTATAATTTTGCATAGATTTCAGAAACAGTAAATCAAAGGAATGAGTACTCAAATCGTATCATTTCATAAATATCGAATAACCGGTGAGTGTTATGATGATCCAATTTTCAGTGATTGCCTTCTTAAATTAGGGAACGTAGAACTAAAATGTAAATAGTGTTCTATAATCATTTCGATGAAATAAAAACATAAAAACCTTTCCCCTTAAGTCTCTCATCATAAACCTATTGGGGAAAGTGTGGTTTACGAACATGCGATATTTTTCGCATGGGTCCGCTAGTCCAAATATAACCTACAAACTTTGCTTCACACCACTAATTACAGTGGTAGGTTCAATTACATGCCATAAATCTACGACATGAGCCCGCCAGCTTTACTTCCCCTCCAAAGGAAGGCACACTGAAGGATTTTAACGCTCTTAAAAAATCCGACGACTTCAGCTGGGTTTGAACCCGTCTTCTTGGGCACAGCTGTTCAGTAGGCCTATGCTACCGACAACGCCACCGAAGCCGCTATTTATCAGACAAATTCTACACACACCCAAGTACACGGGGATACATGGCTGCGATGTCACAAGCCCCTAAATGAAACAACAATAGCAACAAATACAGACACCACAATAACACATAAGACAGATTCTACATACCCACACCCAAGTATACGGGGGTGAAATGGCCCCAATATTCAGACTCAAAATATGAAAAACGCACAAGAAAGGTTACAAGCACTTCGGATCCCCACATTGTTGACGGTCTTACGACGTCAGGTTGCGCGCCAAATCAGATGAAAGTTCTGCGTCTTCGGTCACTCTTCCAACCAAGTGGGATGGGATGGGAACTTGCGACGCTATCACAGCGCCTCATCGGGAAACACGGAAGAGAAGTCACGTCTTCTTGGTTCCCACATTTCTTGGAACGCGCAAAAACAAAAGAACAGAAATTGTTTCTTGAATGCGACAATTATTCAGGCGTCTGGTGTTTCTTTTCCTGTTTTCTATACTATTAATTCTTCTACAACAATAGTAATAATAATAATAATAATAATAATAATAATAATAATACATTACGAGCCTTACAGTAGTCGCATATGATGTGTAACATCTGACATGTTATTCGAATAATTCCATTTTACTTACTCGCATTTTTTTAAAGAATGAACTTATAGTGCTACCTTGTGCCAGCAAAAATGAAAGGATTCTCCAATGCATCGGCAGTAGTGACATACACCTGCAACTGTATGCGGGAGCAATCCACTGCCTACTTGATGCGAGCTGCGCTTTATACCGGCCAGTTAGTGAACCCATGCCAGTGGTGATATTGAAAATGGCCCCTTATTGCCGATCAGCGCACTGCCAAGTATAGGCGCGATTAAAAATTAGCTGTGCAGTAGGTATATTAAATGGTCTTCTCCCAGTGATACGCTTAGACCAACAAAAATTCAATTATTGTTAGTAGTCGGTGTTAATATACTGAATTCCTACGTTGTTTGGAGTGTTGGAAATAAGAATACAGCAAAAGTATAAAGATTTAATAAATGGTAATTGTTTTCAGCAAATATGATATAATGAATATTTTCACACCAAAGAACGACAACTTGAAGATGATTTATTGTAGGAATTTCTTTAATGGGGCCTCCAAACCTTGAGGTAAACCATATGCAATTTACATTCCACATAGTCACATGGCTTACAGTACGTCGTTGTACCGATCTCCGCCACCGCGCGCGCTCATTGTTTCCGTCCAATGCACTTCCGTCCCATCCACTTCCGACCCATCCACTTCCGTCTCTTTTCCAAAATCACTCCCACAAAAATGTCCAGATACCGAGTGCCACAAAAATATCCAGATACCGAGTGGAAAGATGTTACACATCAATAATAATAATAATAATAATAATAATAATAATGTTCGTTTTACGTCCCATTTAACTACTGCAACGGGTGCCTAAGTACTTAGATTTATTTACTTCATATTTGCCGAATTTAGACTTTAGATGTTTCCCATTTAGATAACGAACGGATCCTATCATGTGTTATTATTCATATTATTATTCAGTATTATTGTTATGAGTACTGTTTCACTTTTGACGTGCGTGGTTAAGATTAAACTACTTACCGTGTGCAAAAGAAAAATACTTTGAAAGATTTTTTTACGTCGAGTTTTTCTTAGGTCATTAGAGTCTATGTTATTCCTGTTCTTCATACATTATTCTTGAATCGATCACCATTATCTTACACTTAAGGCAGTACCACGAAAAGTAACCAACTTTTCATGGCTGAAGACCCTTCTGTTAACTTTGTATTACAGTTTATTTTGTCATCAGCTGATTGCCGTTATCAAGAACTGATCGATACCAAACACTTTATTTTATTTAGGCTATCACTCGTGATACGAGTATGATTGTCTTCCAAGTTACATTTATGTAAATCTTCGCTGTAATCCAACATTAGGCCTAATCATATTGCGTGAGTTCTTTGGTGACTGTACAGTCCGATCCGAGAACCACAGACTCTTCCACAATATTGGCACACAAGGTCTTGAGCAGCCAATGGATCTTGGGGGTTGATCATTCTGCGAATCATGCGCTCTTTCCTGGCATTTCTTTTTTCAGCCAGAAGCCTTCTTCTCTCTTGTTCGAAGTACAAGTGGCCTTGATGGACGTTGCGGCGCCACTCTGATCTGTCGGATGCGACAGCTTCCCAGTTACCTGTATCAATTTGACATTTCTTCAAGTTGGTCTTCAGAACATCTTTGTAGCGTTTTTGTTGCCCACCCTGCTTTCTCTGACCGACTTTCAGCTGGCAATATAAGATTTGTTTTGGGAGGCGGGACTCAGGCATGCGAACTACATGTCCTGTCCATCGAAGTTGGTGTTTTATAATGAGAGCCTCTATACTAATAGTGCTAGCTTCCTCTAAAACACTTGTGTTAGTGCGCCGGTCTTGCCATTTAATACCAAGAATTCTCCTAAGGCATCGTTGATGGTATTTTTCTAAAGATACGAGGTGCCTTCTGTAAGTAACCCAGGTTTCGCAGCCATAAAGCAGAGTGGGAACTACAACAGCTTGATAAACGTATAATTTTGTTAGAATGCTAATGTCGTGGTTGTCAAACACGCGAACGAGCAAACGACCAAAGGCTGCACTGGCACATTGGAGGCGGTGTTGAATCTCAGCGTCAATGTTTGCATTTGTTGATAGGTGACTACCCAAATAGGGAAAATGATCTATATTCTTTAGTTTATGTCCATCAATCATGATAGCAGGAGCAGTAGCCCTGTCATGTGATGTAGGCTGATGAAGAACCTGTGTTTTATTGGTGTTTATATCCAGACCAATGCTTCTGTATGCCTCATTGAACACATTCAGGGTGGTTTGAAGATCTTCATCTGAATTTGCTAAGATGACATTGTCATCAGCATACTGGAGATCAAGAACGGATGTAGCTGACACTTTAGTTTTTGCACGTAATCTGTTGAGATTGAATAAACCTCCATCTGTCCTGGATATAATTTCAACACCCTTTGGAATCTTTTCTTGGACCAAATTTAGTACAACACTAACATATATTGAGAAGAGTGTGGGGGCAATCACACATCCCTGTTTGACACCCGTTGTAATCTTAAATGGCTCTCCAGGGCCATTGCTGTTAAGGACCGTGCCATTCATATCATCATGTAGTAATCGAAGAATTTGAATGAATTTTGGGGGGCAGCCAAGTGTGGCAAGAATCCTCCATAGCATTTCTCGATTGACCGAATCAAATGCTTTAACAATATCTATGAAAGCCATATATAGAGGGCGTCCTTGCTCTCGGGATTTCTCCTGCATCTGCCTAGCACAGAAGATCATATCAGTTGTGCTTCGATTAGGTCGAAAGCCACACTGAGTTTCAGGCAGTATTTCTTCGGCCAACGGCTTCAAACGGTTGGATAAGACGTTGGCCAGGATTTTACCAGCAACAGAAAGCAACGATATACCTCGATAATTACCACATTGTGCCCTATCACCTTTCTTAAAGATGGTTATTATCAAGGCATCCCTTAGGTCTTTAGGTATGGTAATGGTAGTCCATATTTTAAGTATGAGTTGGTGTATGTGATGAACTAGAGTAGTATTCCCTACTTTAAAGAGCTCAGCAGGAATCCCATCCATGCCTGATGCTTTATTGTTTTTGAGCTGATTGATGGCAGATTCAATTTCTGATAGAGGCGGAGGATCATCAAGATGGTATTTAGGAGGTCTCTGATGAAGTCGGGTGAAAATGTTATTATCAACCTGTGTGTCCCTGTTGAGTAGCTCTTCAAAATGTTCTTTCCAACGGGAATTAATGGAGTTTGTGTCTCTAAGAAGTTCCGTGCTATCTTTAGACTGCAGAGGATTCAAACCATGATAATGTGGCCCATATATAGTTCTTGTTGCTTTGAAGAAAGCATGAGTATTATTCGTTTCGGCTAGATGCTGCATTTCACGGGATTTGGAGATCCACCATTGATTTTTCAAGACCCGAGTTTTCCTTTGCACTTCAGCCTTTGCATCTTTATACAGTTGCTGTTTGGAGATAGAAGTTGGATTGGCTTGCCATGCATGGAATGCTTTCCTCTTCTTATCAATAAGATTCTGGATTTCTGCATCATTCTCATCAAACCAGTCAGCATGCCTCATCTTGACGAAACCAATCGATTCTTCACACGCTGAGAGTATAGCAGACTTGACTGTTTGCCAATGTTCCTCAACCTTTTCAGGGTAATTATCTGGTAACTTTTCATTCAGAAGTTCATGAAATTTCCTTTTAGCAGTAACGTTTTGTAAACGTTCGGTGTTCACCCTGCGCCTGATGTGCTTTCTCTGTTTTCTGTGCTTTTGGAGAATTTGTAGAGTCATTACAGATCTTATTAATCGATGATCCGTCCAGCAGTCATCAGCACTTGTCAGAGCCCTTGTGAGTAGTACGTCACGCTTGTCTCTTGCTCGCACAATCACGTAATCAAGTAGGTGCCAGTGTTTTGATCTAGGATGCTGCCATGAAGTCTTAAATTTGTCCTTCTGTCGGAATAGTGTGTTTGTGATTACGAGGCTATGTTCAGAACACTTGGATAGAAGGAGTGTCCCATTAGAATTGCATTTCCCAACACCATCTTTTCCAATAACATCAGCCCATAATGCTGCGTCTCTTCCAACGCGAGCATTGAAGTCTCCTAGGAGGATGATTTTATCAGATTGCGGTATATCCTTCAAGATCACATCAAGTTGAGAGTAAAATACTTCCTTCTGTTCATCATCAGAGGTGAGAGTTGGAGCATATGCACTAATTACAGTCGCTCGTCGGCTGTTTTTTAACTTTAGTCGTAGTGTCATAAGCCTTTCATTTATACCATGTGGAAGTTCATCGAGAAGGTTGACAAGCTCGTTCTTAATGGCAAAGCCAACTCCATGAATACGTTGATCTTCAGTGTCTTTCCCTTTCCAGAAGAAAGTGTAGCCACCTCCATGTTCCTTCAGTTGTCCTTCATTGGCTAACCTTGTTTCGCTGAGTGCGGCAATATGAATGTTGAATCTTTTCAGCTCACGGGCAACAATTGCCGTTCGCCTTTGTGGTCGATTATGTGTGTCATTGTCCATCAAAGTACGGACATTCCATGTAGCAAAATTAATTTTCATTGTGGTTCGACCGCTTGTGGTGTACCCTCTGAACGCGGTTATCCAGTCGGGTGATATTAGGCTGACTATTTTTAGGGCACCTTTTTTAGCCCCCTCCCCATTCAGGGTAAGCAGAGTGGATCCTAAACAGGCCTGCTTAGTCACGAATGCAGCATACGAATTGCTCTACAGCCCATCCTCAAGCAAAGCGAAGATCACACATTCGTCGCCTACGTGCCGGTTCATCACTAGGAGCTCCCAGACAACACAATCCTGCTCCCGTCACAACTCCCCGATCGCCGCAGGACTTGTGATTAATTGGCGAATAGATTTTGTATCCTTCCTTCGTTGTTTAGAAGACGCCTGTGCGTGACATCTTTTAACGTGGGCATGTTGTTGCACATCAACAAACACACAGTACTTGACAGATACAGGGCCTTTATCCAGTGGCATAGAAGCTATGACGACTGGTGGTCCTGGATTGTTGCAGCCTTCATCCGCCTTCCCAACCGTTCGGGCAATACTAGTTGCTCATGCGCTTGGTCCACCGTTGAGGTCTTCTGTGCCGTTGACCATTATTGGTTCATCCGCCTTAAGAGATAGTTTCCCATCTCAAGGGCAAGAGAGTGCCCTAACCTCAATCTGCTCATCCGCCTTACATAAGCCGTTGGCAGGAGAGAGGGGAACTCCTTATCCCGGGAGTTATTCGGTCGTCAGAGCCTCGTCAGTATGGAGCAGGGTGTACCACGTGCAGGTGAGGATGACGTTTGGATAGAGAGAATCTACCCCTTGCACCAAACACTTTAGAGCAGAAAAGAATGAACTTATCATCGACAGGGCTGTTCGCCTAGTCTTCCAGAAGTTCACAACTCAAGGGACGTGGTTTGGCAACCATAGAACCTCAGATATGTCCGACATGGCTTCCAATAACTTGAGCCACGTTCCTTACTTTTATTATTCATGTCAACCTTTCTTGGTTAACCCTTGCTCTCTTCCAGACGATATTAAGGTATTCGTATTCGTAAATACACGAAACATTATCCACATCCACACCTTACCCGCACGTTCTTTATTCAAAACCGCGAATATCTACAAATATCTGCATCCATTCCATATACGCACTTCCATTATCCACAATCGCGAATATCTGCAAATATCTGCATCCACTCCAAAAGAGCACTCCGGAACAGCAAATATCTACAAACATATGCATCCGCTCCGTATCCGCAACAGGAAAACCCTAAGAATATCCGTATCCACTCCATACCCGCAACAGACAATATCGACGAATATCCGCATTCACTCCATATCCATACGTCCTTTATCCACAACTACAAATATCTACAATTATCTGCATCTGCTCCATATCCACACGTCTTACGCAACAGGGAAAATTACAAATGCCCGCATCCACTCTGTATCCGCATGTCCTTTATCCACAACAGAAAAATATATAATGTCAACATAATGTCAACACAGAAAGATATGTAAACACAAACTTTCACTTCACATAGCCTATTTTGCAGAAACGAATTTCACCATCAGTAGAAAAAATATCCTTGCTGAATTCCGAAATTATTTATTTGAAATGTACAGCCCTAGATGACTTTAATTTCGGCATTTTAAAATACACTCGTAATAACAATCGCAGTACCCGACATTGGCACGATATGGAACGGTCATCCCGAGCTGTTAGTCAATACTTCGGTTACATATTCTATTTTAAAATGCTAATATCCTACCGGTCACCTCCTTGAGGACAGTTACACCTCCCTATGTACGATGAGCGTATTTGGTAAGGCCAGTCCTTGTTGAATCGTAAGTTACGGTTTGGCTATAATACATGCATTATTCATACATCCGCCATATTGAAACTATTTGGTTGATGACCTTGTAGTTTGGGAAAATGACGCTTCCCACATTAAGGAATATTGTTGCAAAATTTGGTACAGATCGGATAAAGATTTGGGTGGGCGCCATTTCTTTTTTGTTATGATGGCGGCAATGTACAGCATGCCAGTGAGTTGTCCCTTGCTAGTGCTACATCTGTACCAAAAGTGGTTCAATTTGGTTTCGTTGTGCTTGAATTCATAGGGGGGATCGATTTCCACACATACACGGCCGCAATCTTCAAACTATTAGGCTGATGACCTTGTTGATTGGTCAAAAGACGCTTATTTCATGAAAGTATGTTGTTGCAAAATTTGGTAGAGATCAGATGATTAAGTTAGTCATAATTTGATTTAAGATTTGAACATTTGGGTGGCCGCCATTACGTTTCCGTCAAGATGGCGGCGATATAAAACATAACACTGAGCTGCCCTTTGCTAGTGCTTCCTCTGTGCCAAATTTCGTTCAATTCTGTTTCACCGTGTTTGAATTGATGGAGGAGGGGGACGGGACAGACATACCAAATCACACACACAAGCACACATACTCACACACACACAAACACACACTTTTAGCCCTGTGTAGATCTCATAAGTCTACTTTCATTTTTTTTTTTCAAAAAAAAAAGTAGGCTAAAAATAATGTCGCCAAACAATTCCGAATTTTACCATCGACATTATTTTGAACTCTCCAAAAATTAATTTTTCTCTGGTCCCTTTAGTATCAAATTATCGAGAGTCCACTGTATTGCGATTTCCATTCCCATGAGTAAGTTTTGATACAAGCTCCTTCTATACATTGACTACACAGGGAACATGTGCGAATAAAACATTCCTTCGAGTTTATATGTAGTTTGTAAGTCCTCGGTTTATCAGACGCTAATGAAGAGCTGCATTTTGTAAAATGGCTAATGTGTTTAAGAGCCATTATTTCTCGATGGAAACAAAATTAAGATTTCTACGTTGCTATATATTTTCCATTCTTTTCTATGGAGCCGAGTCTTGGACCTTGACCGAGACAATGGGCAAGGGACATGAGGGATTTGAGATGTGGCTCTGCAGGAGAATGCATAGATTGCCATGGACAGATAAAATTACAAACAATGACATTCTATACAAAATGAAGAAAGAAAAAGAAGTCCTGAAAACAGTGAAATTCAGAAAGCTACAATATCTTGGTCATGTAATGAGGAATGGATACAGGTATAAACTGCTGCAGAACATTCTTCAAGGAAAGATTCCTGGTAAAATAGGACAGGAAAGAAGAAGAACAGCATCTTAGCTTGGAAACTTAAGAACATGGACTTCACAGACGAGTGAAGAACTATTCAGAACATCCAAAACTGACATAACTATGATGGTCACCAATATCCGGAACTGATAGGCACAAGAGGAAGAAGAATGAAGCTGAGATGTTTTGTCGCAGATGTTTCAGCCATGACGTGGCACGAAGATAAGCGAGCCAGAAGTATTCGACTACAGATAAGCAAGCATCGGAGATGACAATAGCCTATCGTTCTTTAAAAAACTAAAATTAGGAGTATTTATCTGAGCTACATTATCAACAAAAGGAAGTCAACTTCCGAACACATTCAAACAAGATAAACCTAGGTAATATTTGGTCATCATTAAACATGATGCGACAGGTAAGAGTTGCAACCAGTGGTGAAGTGTACTTACTGGGAGGCTCCCCGCGAATAAAGTACAGTACATGGAATAAAAAGTATAAAAGAATATAAAAATTAGGTTGGCTCAGGCAAGGAAAGCATTTCTACAAAAGAGGAATCTGTTGACATCGAATATAGATTCAGGTATTAGGAAGTCATTTTTGAAAGCCTTTGTCTGGAGCGTGACGCTCTTTGGAAGTGAAACTTGGACTATTGGTGCAGCAGAAAAGAGGGGAATTGAAGCGTTTGAAATGTGGTGTCACAGGAGAATTATGAAGATCAGATGGGTAGATAGGGTTACAAACGAAGAGGTATTAATACGAGTGGGAGAGGAGAGATGTTTCTGGCGACTGTTAGATAAGAGATAGGTTGGTATGACACATACTAAGACACCCAGGAATAGCAAGCTTAGTTATGGAAGGAAGGGACGAGAAAAAGATCTGTGGGGGTAGACCAAGGTTAAACAGATTGCCTCGGATGTGGGGTGTGGTAGCTATGTAGAGATGAAACGATTAGCTCAGGACAGGGAGGCATGGAGCGCTGCATAAAACCAGTCAAAAGACTGAAGACTCAAACAACACTAATCATGATGCGAGAGGCAAGAGTTGCAACCAGTGGTGAAGTGTAATTATTGGGAGGCTCCCCGTGAATGAAGTACAGTACATGGAACCCATGATGAGAAACAGGAATAAAATCCGATGTTTAACCGAAGTCCGCTCTTATAGTTGGTATTTTTAACCTATTTTCATTGATGATAAAAATAGGCTTATGAGATCACGTTTTGTCCGTGTGTGTGTGCGCATGCAAGTCTGTGTGTGTGTGTCCCTAATAAAATCTAAACGGTCGAAGCGTTTTCAATGAAACTTCGTAAGTGCATACTACTACCTCGTCCGACTTCGACCGTCCCTTTTAAATTTTAATACGTTTCACCAATCCAACATGGCGCCCACGCGAAATATTTTACTGCATTCTATATCTCCACAACAGTAACAGATATCACCCTGAAATGTTGTACGGTGATGAAAGGTACTACTAGAAGTTCACATATAAAACACATAATTTATTGGAAAATTGCTAACATTATTATGTTAGTAATAATATAATAATAAATAATAATAACCCCTGGCACTACAGCCCATGAAGGGCCTGGGCCTACCAAGCGACTGCTGCCCAGCCATTTGGCCCGCAGATATTGGGGTGACGCGTGATCAGCGCATCGGGTCCCCTCGGCCATTAATCTTGGTTTTCGTGACCAGGGCGCTGCCTCACTGTCAGACAGCTACTCAATTGTCCTCACGAGGCTGAGTGCACCCCGTTCCAGCCTTCACGTCAGTTTCTAAAATCCCCATCGGAGCCGGGAATCGATCCAGGGGCCTCCAGGTGAGAGGCAGGTGAGCTACTCCAACACCACGGGTATTATGTCAGTATAACGCACAAAGACTGCGTTTAAACATAAGACACAATATCAGGCTAATGTCCTCGACGACTCTAGAGCAAAGCTCCACTTGAATTTCACGCATGACACGTCTTATTTCCGTCTTGAGTTTACTTTCATGGTTTACAGAAAACCACTTCCAAGATGACTGAGGTGGAAATCGAGCCTACACTTCTTCTCAGTTTTGCCTCACAGGCTGAGTGTACACCGTTCCAGCGCTCTGATCATAATTAGATTTCTTGGCAGAGCCGGGAATCGAACCCGAACATCCAAGGTGACACCCATAATACTATCTGCTTCAACAGGAAAGGGTCGAGAGAGAATTTAATGCTGATCAGGCCAAGCGTTAGCACTGAAAAGTGATTGATAAAAAGCCAAAGCTTTTGATACACAGGAAAGTTATTTATTGTTGTTTTAAGGGGCGTAACTACGAGGTCATCTGCCCCTCTTAACACTGATTAAATTATATAAATTTGGAATGGAATTTAACATTTAGAGGTGGATACCTAAATTTGAAAAGACCGAAAATTAATAAAAGAATAAATTAATGCAACGAATAATTATAAAAATAAACACAAATTACGGAAAAACAAAAAATTCATGATTCAAAAACCAACAAGTCGTTGAGTAAATATTCACAGGAAAGTTAATAGCAGGTTGGTGCTGGGCTTGTCTGCAGACACACCCTGTTCACTTTCTTTGGTATTCTGAAGCCGGCTCAGCTTCCTTGACCAGCATATATACAGCTGTTAAGATCGATCTGTTGAAAGTTTAGTCTCGTACATGATGCAGAGCGTAGGTGGAACAGCTGGTATCTCGTCCGAACATAGCATATGGTGTGCCAAGGCCATTGCGAAGTGTGTGTGCGTATGTATGTGTAACCGGAATGCTTAGAATGGTTTTATCTCGATAACCTCAAGAGGAAATGGGAAAAGAAATATCAGTTTTATCCATTTGAGGTAAAATTAAATAAGATACTAATTATTAACAAGATGTTCAGTAAAGAACATATAGCCTACTTTCTCCTAAATGTATGAGTATAGTTATAACTCGTTGTTATTATCAAAGAGTATAATAGAACTATTCTTTGTTGAAGACCTTAGAAACGATTTACCTCTACCAAACGCCACAACCTAGATAAAAACTGCTACCATCATTGAAGAAAGAAAGATAAGAAGTATATCAAGAATGTTATGGATCTGGAGACATAATCGACCGGACTGGCGGCGTGGCTCAGCGGTAACGTTCTCGCTTGCTGGGCCCTAGGTTGCAGGTTCGTATCCTGGCGCAGTCAGCTGGCATTTGAGGGTGCACAAATGCGAGGGAGCCGTGTCAGTACATTTACTGGCACGTTAAAGATCCCCTTCGGGCCAAAATTCCGGCACCCCGGTGTCTCTAAAATCAGCAGTAGTTAAAAGGGATGTAAAACCAATAACATTATTATTATTATTATTATTACGACCTGCCGTGGGCAACATCCAACTTTGAGTTGAGGCATGTCTTTACACGTCTGGTTGTGCATGGCTTTCACAACCCTAATTGAATTAACAAATCTTTCCATGACCCTACAGAGACATGTGTATACAAACTATGTGGATATTTTCGATAATATAATCCTAACAGAGCGAGTGCATTCTAGCGGCCAGAAGAAGAAACTTTTCAATAAAATCTGGAAGTTACCTTTTTGGCAGCTAGATTTCTCGAGTAAATCTGCTGGCGAATTATGTTTTAATTAAATATATATTTTACACCATAATGTGCACAATATAACGCTTAATAACATTTTCAAGTAACGCAAAATAGGCTGTTACAAACCCTTTAAAATAAAAAGTTAAAATGTATCGTAGTATCATCTTGTCATTCTTCAAATTCGATGCGCATAGAATGATAATGGTATAGTAATCAATGGATCCCCACGTAGACTAGTCGTGACATCTATTGGTGAAATATCGAACAATATAATCCTAACAGAGCGAGTGCATTCTAGCGGCCAGAAGAAGAAACTTTTCAATAAAATCTGTAAGTTACCTTTTTGGCAGCTAGATGTCCCGAGTAAATCTGCTGGCGAATTATGTTTTAATTAAATATATATTTTACACCATAATGTGCACAATATAACGCTTAATTTTAAAACATCTGAGTCATTACAAAACAATAAACATATAACATTTCAAGCAAAAAACCTAGCTCTGATCGGGTTTGAACCATAGGCATTTGAGCGATAGGCTAACGCTCTACCACTGAGCTAATTGTGTCAACGAATAACGTTCTATTTAAAATGACTTACATAGAACTTGTTAGCAAATAATGATTTATACTAAACGATTTCATCACTGGAGTATATTATTTATATATAAAGCATTTCATACAAAGTTTATTTATTTTTTATCAGTACGCTATATTGCATGCAATACTCAAATTAGTGAAATATAAGTCCGGCACAAGATATCCGCTGCCATCTTGTCTTATTACTGAATCAGTTCAGCTTTTTAAAATCACGTCTGCACTATAGTATTACAAAATAAACTTTTAATTTCGAACGTGCCTCTTCCTTTAGAACAGTTAAAACGATTCTCGGCTCGATAATCGGAACTGGTGGGTCCCATGATATGGATTATAAAGTTTGCATAATTCGCACGGCCGCCATCCTGAAATGGTATGGCGGAAGACCTTGTAATTTGGTCACAAGACGCATCCTATACGAAGGTATGTTGTTACCAAATTTGGTAGAGATCGGATGATTTGGTTAGTCGTTATTTGATTTTACGTTTTGAACGTTTGAGTGGCCGCCATTCAGTTTTAGTAAAGATGGCGGCGATATAAAACATGACACTGAGGTGTCCTTTGCTAGTGCTACCTTTGTACCAAATTTCGTTCAATTTGCATTCACCGTGTTCGAATTGATAGGGGGGGGACAGACATTCAGAGTACACACACTCACACACAGACACACACAGACACACACACACACACACACAGACTCACACACACACATACACACACACACACAGACTCACACACACACATACACACACACAGACAGACACACTTTTTTCTCCCTGTGTTGATCTCATAAGTCTACTTTCATTTTTTGCAAAAATTGAAAGTAGGCTAAAAACAAGGTTTTCGTCATATTCTGACGCTTATTTGTCGCAGAGGAAGTTTTGATAACGGAAAAAGAAAGCCCACACATTGAGGAAATGGAACCAAGCAACTTTTTAGGAACGTGTTGTGGATCACGCAGTGTACAAGGAAGACTTGTAGGTAATCTTACCAACTTCCTTGCAGAAAATCGACCTGTTGCCATGGTAACTAGTTGGAAATTTGTCGCTGCAACATGCTACAGCGCATGCGGTCCAAGTCTCTAATGAACTAGAATGCGCAAATCTAGCACTTGTTGCCCTGGTAACCACCATGTCAGTTTTTTTTGTCCACGCTAATCACAGAGGGACACCCAGCCATGTTAATTAAGAAAAAAAAAGTCAAAAATTGTTAAGGACATTGGTAAGTACTTGCTCATAATAATGGCAATAACATATGTTTGCATTCCATATAGTCCTCCACATTACAACTATTAACTTTGATTCATTGGATCATAAGTAATGGATTACATTGGTTGCAAGAATCGCACGGCCACCATCTTGAAATTATTCAGCTGACGACCATGTAGTTTCGGCGCATGACGCTTCCTACACGAAGGCATGTTTTTTCAAAATTTGATATAGAGATCTGATGATTAGTTTAGACGTAAATTGAATCATTAGCACTCTTCTATGCGGCTTCGGTGGCGTAGTCGGTAGCATGCTGAGCTTCTATGCCCAAGATCGCGGGTTCAAATCCGGCCACGATCATTTCAACCAAACAAGCCAAAGCGCTTTGGATAAAAAACGAATTAAGATTTGCATACATAAGAAAGCAAAAAATTAACCAACAATTATACGACATTCAATTGCAACTAAGTAATTTCTGGCACGCGGCCCAATGGGACAGCTTTACCGAGCACCTACATGACAACATCAAAATCAGAGCAACGAGGAAGCATGAAACGCTAGAAAATAAATTAAGAAAACTAGGAGAAACACAGAACCATCAATCTAACGAACAACATACGAATAACAATGAATTCAATTTCCACAGCAGAGTAAACAACAGAACGAACGTAACCTTTTCTCAAGGTGAAATGAATATGTTAGACAAAGGTTTGAAATACAACTGCACAGACGCACACACGAACCACAATATAAAACAGTTAATCACAGATATTGAGATAGCCAGTCACAAGCTCCCAGCAGAAGACAGGGAATTAACCAAAAATCTCGCCACCAACGAAGCCAAAAAAATCCTCAAACGAGAGGGCGATAGCAATAACATTCAAAACAACAAACAACTCAAAGAAATAAAGTCGTTGAAACAAAAAATAAAAGAACATGACTTAATCATCACAAAAGCACATAAGGGAAACACTACAGTAATTTTGAACAAAACAGAATACATTGAAAAAACAGTCGAATTCCTAAACAACAACGAAATCAAGGAATTAACAAAAGACCCCACCAACAAATTCCAAAAACAAATAAAAAGTGCGCTAAAAGAAACAGAATACATACTGACCAAAGCCGAAAAATCAAAACTAATAAACATGAACCCGAAAATACCGTCATTGAGGGGACAACCAAAAATACACAAAAAGGAATGCCCAATGAGACCAATAGTCAACTGTAGGAATGCCCCTAATTACAAAATCAGCAAAGAGTTACTAAAAATCTTAAAATGCCGTCTTTCCAACGACAAAAACAACTCTGTAAAGAACACAACAGAACTAGTAACAGCATTGAACACCCTACAAATGAAACCTAGCTTCAGGCTAGTATCCTTCGACGTAACTAACATGTACACCAATATTCCGATTATTGAAGCAATCAACACTATCGAAAACAACTTAAAATCCAACAATTCGGTAAAAGAAATTGAAGAGATTGTGAGATTACTGAGGATCGTTCTCACCCAAAACGTGTTTCAATTCGACAATAAAATATACACACAGAGAGAAGGCCTAGCAATGGGATCGCCACTAAGTGGGTTAATTGCTGACATCTTCATCAATGCACTAGAAAATTCGTTCTTAGAAAAGACTTCAACAAAGGGAATAGTAATATGGAAAAGATACGTAGATGATGTAATTTGCATCTACGATACTGAACTAACAAGCGAAGAAACAATTCTCCAATCCATTAATAGCCTTCACCACTCTATCAAATTCACTAAGGAATCCGAAATAGACAAGAAAATAAATTATCTCGATATTACTATTGAACGTAAAGACAACGACCTTTCATATTCCATATTCCGGAAAGCAACACAAACCTCGCATGCAATCGACAATCAGTCTAATCACCCCAGTACGCACAAACTAGCGGGTTTCAATTCAATGGTGCACAGAGCTTTAAACATACCCATGTCAAAAGACAACTATAATAAGGAAATAAGAACTATTATGCAAATAGCAAAGGAAAACAACTTCTCGCCAAGCAAAATAAATCAAATTATAGCCAAACATAAAAATAAAGATAAAACGATTCCCAAACCAGACAGTAATGAGAAAAAATTCGCGCGTTTCAACTATGTGAATGCGAATACATATAAAATCACTAACCTATTCAAAAAACAAGGCATAAAGATAGCTTTCACGACGAAAAACACAACCGCTAGGCACCTCCTAAATAGTAATCTAAATAAACGTGACCCGTATTCAAGGTCAGCGGTATATTCTATAACGTGCCAAGACACCGATTGTCAAGCTAATTACATCGGGCAGAGTGGAAGGCGAGTAGACACACGTTATAATGAACATAGGAATGCGATAAGATACGGAACACATTCAGCCGTGTGCGAACATATGTGTGACGCAGGGCTCAGCTTTACCAACATAGAGTCGTACCTTAAAATAATCCATCACGAATCGAAAGGCAGAGCTCTTGACATAAAGGAAGCAATCGAGATACACCTAGCCAAACGAAACAACCCCAACAATCTAAATGAACACACGTTCATGGAGAGCTCACCCCTCTTCACGCTACTAAACAACACACCCTGTCGGAAACAAAACACAATTTAGCGACACAGCCAAGCTAGATAAAAAGGGGGGGGGGGGAAATTAGGGGTTTTTTAATAGGTAAATGTTATCTGGATCAGGTGTACGATGTACTTTTCTTCTGCAATAAACCAAGGCCCATATTCGCGGCAGTATTAAAGGTGCCGGGACGTCCTCATAAGACCGTCAACGCTTAGTTCGAATGGGTTATGCTCCACGCGTGGCGAGGGCTAATCCACGGTCTTTAATAATTGTAGACCCACCTCATTCAATAACATACATCTTATCTAGGTTGGCAACACCTCACATAAACACATCGCTATCACTCCCCACAGCACGTAGGGACAGGGGGGAGGAGGCAGGGGAAAAACCAGTCGTTAAGATAACCACCGCAGTCGACCGCACAGCGTGTTCCAGTGAGCACGAAAACTGCGAGTAGCTGTAATACGGAAGACAATCAGATAAGTAGTTAGCCAAAATTTTTATAGTTTAACCATAGTTTACAACCATATAATCTCTCTAAAGTACAATCTCCGGATAGCTATCACCATTTAGCATTTCACCTAACATATATACTGCATTTAGCATACACTGACAGTTGCAGTACCAATACTGCAACTAAATAATTGTACATATTGTAAATATTTTCACCTGTATTTCAAACATAGATTTTGTAGCCTAAGTGTAATGGATCTGATGGTGATCGCTTGACGATCGAAACTGGTCATCCTAGTGTTTTATTAATCTCATGTAATTTATTTCAGGATTAGGGCATAACCCATCTCTTTTGGGTACATTCGTGTTGACCGACTGAAAAGCACTAAACTCTTGTTTAATGTGTCAGTAAAACAAAAACTAATAATCTACATTACCAAGCAAGCAAAGAAATATCTACAAAATATGTCCCATAATACCATAGCTGACTTAATAAATAAATAAATAAATTCATTTGTACTCAATCCTTTAAAACAGCGCCAGGACAAACGTCTGCAGCCATCTCCTTTAAGATGTTTATCTGGTCATCGACATCTTCTGGCAAATGTCCTGCTGGTTCCCAGTTCCGTTCTCGTTCTTAGACGTCATCTCGTGCTGAATTAAATAAAATTTTGTCAGATACACACACGATATAATTCCTACTATATTCACCTATCAAGTACTATATTCCTTGACAGTCTATTTGGTGAATTATTTCGATGAAATGGACCCTACTGATAGTGCTGGGACGACAAATAAATCACTGAAGTTACACTTATAACTTGACGACACTGTTCCATGTGCAATAACATGAAAATATGCAGAGTATGAATCTTACGTCCTCAGACGTACAAAATGAGTGAATGAACGTTACGTCCTCAGACGCACGAAATAAGTGATGATCCTCGAAGCATCTTGGATCCTTATAAATGAAACTGACTAGGGTAGGTGTGGAAGGGGATTTATTAAAAAAAATATTCCATAATAATTATCAGACTAGCATGCGATCGGTATCATTTAGTTCGTAGCAGGGTGGAGGTTACGATTTTGCTGTAGCCGGCTCGAATCGATCGTGGAATTAATCTGTAGATAACTCCCGCGTTAATTTACCAGTGTGCGTTATCAAGCCGAGTTGCCGCTAAAACAAGTCGTCTTGATATTATTGGCCCAGACTCGTGTATGTCTTTGCGCGCTTTTACATATTTTTCAGCAGTAGGGAGTGGTTAACATGATGATAGACCAATTGCTTCGTAGCATTCGATTTCCTTCTTGGCGCCAACCTTCCTAGCAACAGGCCATAATGTGCGTCCCCAAGCCGTCTTCCACGCTAAAAGTTGCACCTGTCCTATGTCTCAAGAATATATATGCTTCTTCCTAAAATACCACAGGAGCTTAAACCATTGTGTCCTCTTGGCCACTGATTTCTCAATATTTCCCAACACCGTCTGACTCTCATATCTGTTGTCTGTAGAAATGTATCAAAAGATGATGAATAATTATTAGAATCCTTTATACAGCCTGTGGATAAAGGGGCCAGTATATACAGTAGTACATTTCTGATGAGAAATAATAGAATAACGAAAAAAATACAAAATTAATCTGGTATATAATAATATATTTAATGCAGCCAAATAGCCATAACTTAAAATATAAAATATAGGATACATTGATGGGTTACATATTTGCATATTCTCTTATAGACATTGTTCTTTTTGTACAGAATTCTATGTGGTACCGTTCACACATTTTTCCACATAATGTGCACTCACAGTCTATACTTGTGTCATGGAAGTGTTTTGATTTGCAGAGTAGGTGGTGAAAACCGTGAACTGTCAACCTTGTAATGACATGTCTTAGTTCGAAATTAGTTTTTGTCCACGAGCGGTCTATCATGGCCCCTGTGCCATAGAAGTCTGGTTGTACTTCTTCTCTCTTCTCCGTCATCGTTGCCAGAAGTTTCTCTGATGCACTGGTGCTCGGTAGAGGTATGCTTGTCCTGAGGTCATCTACGAGGAAAGTTTCTTTCGCCAGTAGATATACATGTCTAGATCGTGTCGTTTTTGATACTCCTATCACCATCTTTCTGTAGTTCGCTTTCATCCTTTCCAAGGTGGATAGGTTCCTCGTAGTTAAATGTGTCCAGATGATTTCAATGCCATAGGTTATTATTGGAAGAATTTTTACTCTGAATAGCAACATTGCTGTCTCCAGACTGAGTGATCTGATGTCTTTTATTTCGTGCATTGCCATCATTGCTTGGGTTACCTTATCTGTGACATGTTTTGTGAAACAATATGCACTCGATTGCAGTGTGATGCCTAAATATTTAAAGTCTGGAACTATCTATAATTTTATATCCCGAATGAAAATCTCTGCTGAGGCGTTGTATTCTTCCTCCTTTTCGGAATATCATGGTGTCTGGTTTTGAGATGTTGATGTCCAGCTTGTGTTCAGAGCACCACTTTTGCACGTCATTTACAGTTTCCTGGAGTTTTGTTAAATCTCTGGATCCCATTACAATGTCATCAGCATATGCGCAAGAGAATAGGCCTACTCCCTCCTTTTGGGCTATTTTTAGGATATCTGTGGTTGATATTATAAACAGCAAGGGGCTCAGTGGGTCTCCCTGTAGGACCCCGTTTGATTGGGCTATCGGTTCTGATAGAGTGAGGTTGTCCGAAATTCGTACTTCGTTCCATTGCAGTACTGATGCTATTTGGTTTTATGATGGCTGCAAAGTGCTAAGTGTAATGTCCTTATAAATCACGTTATATGTAGAAAGAAAGCCGTGAGCGTATACTCCTCCAAGTGTTGCAGATTGCGGGTAAGAACAACTAGCCGTGGAATTGTTCGGGAAGTTATATTAAGAGTGTATCAAGCCAAAATTACATGTTAATTAAACAAGCTCCTGGCGCGTTAAAAGTGAGGTTAAGCCTAGCATGTTACACATCACCCACTTAAACAAGAAATTCTCTGCCAGCGCTTCCGTGCCGGGCGGATCACTCGGGAGCCGGAACGCTTCCCTGTCACTAATGTGGGAAGAAATTCAGCAAATGAAAACACATAGAAGCTGGTCGCGATCGCAATAAGTCATTTTACTGCAAACCTTACACATGCTGATTCACACTAGTAACAAGCCTTACTCATGTCGTATATGTATCAAATCGTTTGCTAAAAGTACTTGTACACAGTAGGAGAAAGTCATATATTTGTTCTACATGCAATAAATCATTCATTCGAGCAGATAATTTGCGGAAGCACATTCTAACGAGAAAGCATCTTGCTTGGTAAAACGTTTATTCTTCCTGGAGGCTTGAGGAATGTATTTGTTCGAACACTCATTATACAAGTCTCATAAACATGGCGAACATGCAAGACGAACGAGTGAAAACTGCTCTCACAAAATTGAGAAGTATAGAGCAAGTAAACGGCAAACTAAGTAAAGTTAATCTGGTATATGTAGGCCTACTCTTCATGCATAGTCATAACATTGCAGCTGAAGGTACTGAATCAGCTTATAAATTAAAGAAAGGTAAAATAAAATGAATGTTTTCAAGCTTCTTACTTTTTTGTTTGTTTTTTGTTTTTCTTTTTTTGCATCAGGAATTTGTTGAACGTCCGATCTCCAATGGTGTCATCTTATGTGTCCCTGATGCGTTGCTGCCGAGAAGAACCGTTCGGCGTACTTAAAATTATCACAGATTGCAAAAATCACGGAAATTAACTGCGTATGAGCCCAACACAACACTTCTGACTGCAACTCAAGCTCAACAATGGATACAGACTAAAACATTTAAGACTGGTTCAAACACAGGAGCTCGATGACTCTTTCTACTTTGCCGCCGAGCAGAGCTTGCCCGCGGCTGTACCTCATTCGCTATTTGCTTACCGTCAGCACAGTATGTAGCGAAGCTTCTCCAAATACAGCGCTTAAGATCGAGAGGTTTAACAAACAATACGTACCATTATGGTCACAATCATTCTTAGTATAAACAAATAGTAAAATCCCCGAAATTGGTCTTCGTTGTGTAACGTGTTTTTCGAGGGGATTTTACGCCACTGGCATAAGTCAGTAGGAAGCCATTCTATATTTATTTACGCGGCAAATTGTTCAGCCAAGAGAAGTTTTCATGTAACTTACTATTATTATTAACTTATTATTATTATTATTAAGGTATTTCTTTGGAGCATTTTTATAAAATTATAAGTAATTAGATAGGTTTTCTATGTTATAGAAAACACTATCAAGCATATTATTACGAACAACATTATCGAAGGAAAATTATATGATTACGGAATTTTACGGAGTTTTGTCAGTTAGGGTATTTTGAGAGAGATGAGTCACGGGGAATTCGGCTACAGGCTTAATCTTGTCGAGTAGCATGACGCAAGCTGGGTTGCTGCTTCAAGAAAAGGCGAAATGGCCTGGACCGGTAATCGACATCATCCTCGCGCCGAGTGTAATGACCCGGAGGTGGGGAAGTATCGCGTGGTGGCCCAGCCAATCAGTGAAGAGCGGGCGAGGAGTAGACGGGGTCCGGAGAGGGGATGCAACGAGTGCATATATGGTTTGCGCGCAGTGGAGGAAAGGCGACTATCTTTGTAAAACTTAACCAGTGTGGTTGTACGTGTGGTTGGTTCCGATAGTCGGGCCATAAGTTATCATATCTAGAAGTATCTCATCAACTAACGAAGAAGATGACGACGACCAGGAGGCTGTGGGAAGCTCTCTACAACATCCAGTACGAGGGAAATGCTACGGCAATTTCCAGTGGTAAGCGCGAATGACTCAGAACTACGTAATCTCTCGTCTCTTTGTTTTATATTCAGTATTTCAGTAACTTCATAGCTTGGGAATAAGAGTAAAATCAGTAATTTATCCGAATCCGTTTTCACGTAATTTTCTAGCGGTAATATTCAAATCGCAACGCTCCAATTTAAATTCAAACTTATTATTATTATTATTTATTAATTTTGCAATACTTGTTTTATATAATAAATTCATTTCTTTTAACCATGCAATCTTTGCTTTCAGTAGGTAGCATTAGATATAGACCAAATTCCTTCTCCTGATACAATTGTTTGTTGGGTTAATGATCAAATCATACCACAATCTGAGTGAATAGATTCTTGAAGGTGTTCTACCAGAGCTAGGTGTTGTTAAATATACATTTAGATTTCAACACAGCGTTGAGGTCTTGGCGCCCATTAAAACAACATATCTTAGGCAGAGTAAATATTTCAAAGTGCAACTCAGGGCTAGTAAAGACGTTTCACTTGTCACCCAACAGTGTGGGCTAAAGAAACCGTTTCACTTTACGCTCAACGTGGAGCAAGGAAAACCGTTACACTTGTCATCCCAACGTGGAGAACCGTTTCACTTGTACGCTCAACGAGGAGCAAAAGAAACCGTTTCACTTGTCGCTACCAACGTGAGACCGAAAACCTAATAACATTTGAGGAAGGAGAAGGGTATATATTTCTGTGCCTGTATTTTGGGGGTTTTTCATTTATCGGTGTGTATCAGCATGGGTAGTGTTGAGGAAGAGATGAAGTTGCGTAGTGGTCACCAGTTGGATAGTGAAGATACGAGCAGTATGGCTAGTCTTGGAAATGAAAGCAGTACAGGGATGTCGGAGGTAAATCCCGATACTGAGGGGGGTAATCAAAACAGTCAAGCAGGGTTAGAGAGTTTGCTTCTTCAGTTTATGCAACAAAATAAAATTAGCACAGATGCTTTAAACGCTAGACTTGAACGAAATAGTAGGGAAAATAAAAAGAGTACTGAAACTCTAAATGCTAAACTTGAACAAAATAGTAGGGAAAATAAAGAGAGTACTGAAGCTTTAAACGCTAAACTTGAACAAAACAGTAGGGAAAATAGAGAGAGTACTGAAACTTTAATGCTAAACTCGAACAAAATAATGCTAAACTTGAACGAAACAGTAGGGAAATTAGTGATAAATTTGAGCTGATTAGAGGTGAGATCAGAGGGGTGATGGAAGAGAAGGCTAAAGAGATTATTGCAGATGTAGACAGAAAATTAGGAAAAGTACAGGAGGAGTTAGGATTTAGAATCAGTACACAGGCTGAAAATTTAAAAGAACTCGTGCAACTTGAAACACAGCAGGTCAAAAAGCAATTGGGGGGAGAAATTGATAAGATTCAGGTAGCAACTAAAGAGGTTAAAGAACAGCTGGGGGGAAGAATTGATAAAGTTCATGCAGAAATAATCACTGAAGTAAATACTTTAAGGGAGAGGAATAAGGAAAGCATTAATGAGATTAATGAGAAACAAGCTCAGTTAAATGGTAAAGTTGAAGCATCGGAAGGGAGCATTAGGTTAACTGTAACTAATATTGAAAGAAAAGCTGAGGAGAAAATTGCTGAATTAGAACAGAAGTTGAAAGCTAGAATTAGGCAGGAAAATAGTCAGAGTAGGCCAGTTTATGTGGATAGCACACACCGGGAAATAGAACGAGGAAAATTCAGTAATCGGCAGGGTTGTCCAATGGAGTTCATGAATACGATAGAAAATAAATTCGGGGAGAGGTTGGAAGATGGTAGTATTGAGTGGTGCCAGGTAGTTGAGATTTTAGAGCAAGCGTTTGTAGGGGAGACAAGAAACTGGTTTGCTGTCTACAGAGACAATTTCGAGAATATTTCAGATTTTAAAGTTAAATTTTGTGAGAAATTTTGGAATGAGGTAATTCAGTCTCAGCATCGTGAGGGAATTGTGTGTGGGAAATATAACCCGAGAGGAAACTACACTATGACCGAGTACTTTTTAGGACAGGTATTGACGTGTAAATATCTGGATGGTTTGAAGGAGGAAAGTGATGTAGTCAGGCTATTACTAAGACATTTTCCATATAGAATCAAGGAAGCTGCCTGTATCCAAAATGTTAAATCAATTTCACAAGTGGAGAATTTATTAAGTACATTCGATGCTCTGGGAAGAGGTGGTTACGAGGAGAATTTCGGTATGAACCAGGGTAACAATAATAACAGGCCTAATGAGAATAGGAATCAGGAAGTTCAAGGGAACAGTGGTGAAGGAGCCAGCGTCCAAAATAGGGGGGACCAAAATAATAATAATAATAATAATCAGCAAAACCAATACAGAGGAAATGGGTATAGTACGAACTACCAAGGTAGGAATAATGATTTCAGGGGAAATCAAGGTCGAAATAATGATTTTAGAGGTAACCAAGGGAGGTATAATAATAATAATTATAACCAGAACAGGGGTCAAGGAGGGAATCAGCCCAATGGTAATAACGGACAGAGAGATACCGTTAACACAACCCAGAACAACCAGACCAGTGCAGTAGTGAGTAGTACTACACCAAGCGGTAGCAATGATTTAAACACGAACCAGGCTGCGATGTAAGGTCAGAATCTCAGTCTATAACATGCCCTGTCCATACACTTATACAGGAACCCTATGACCTAAATGTAAGAGATGAATTATTACGTGAACTAAATGATGAAGGTATTATTCAGGAGGTGGTTAGTAAGAGCCCCATAGTTAAATTTAACGTGTCCGAGGCGTACACAGATGTTTAAAATTGATAGTGGTTGTATGAAGAGTTGCATAAGTAGTGCATTTTATGATAAAATGAAAGGAACTGGAGTAAATTTTGAGGAGATGCCAATTAAAAGTACTTTTGCTATCACAGCTGTTGGGAAGAGGTCTAAAGTAATTTCTAAGCAAGTTTTAGTAGACATTAAAATTAATAATCATATAGAAAAGCAGATTTGTCTTGTAATTCCAAATTTAGTATTCAGTGTTATCTTGGGTTCAGAGTGGCTAAGTAGAGTTTCTGGTAACTTATGTTATGATGTAGGGAGTTTGAAATTTAAATGGGGAGATTCTGAAGTAGAAGTAGCGTTCAATGACCATATTCAGAGAAGTAGTGTTGTAGGTGTGATTTGTACTTTAAATGAGATATCGCCAGCCGTAGAGCGGGGTTCTCCATGTTTTGTGGGCAGTGTGATTAGGAATGGTAGTCTAGAGGACTCGTTACGTGATGCTGCATTTCAGGGAAATATAGAGGTGGAACAGTGTGTTCGGCTCTATGATGTGTTATTGTGTAATAGGAGAGTTTTTGAGGATCGCATTGGTATGGCCAATTGCTATACACATTCATTGAACGTTATTGATAGGTCAGTATTCACAGGACATAGATATCCTGTACCTTTCGCTTATCATAGTGCAGTTGAGGCACAAATTAACCAGATGCTTGAAGATGGGATTATTGAGCACTCTATCAGTCCATATGTTAATTCTTTGATAACGGTACCCAAGGCCGATGGCACAGTTCGTATTTGTTTAGACGCTCGTTTGGTTAACAGTAGAATTCGTTCAGATCAGCTGAAATCTATGTCAATAGAGGAATTAATGCAAACATTTGAGGGGAAGAAGTATTTCACTTGTGTAGATTTGAGTTCCAGTTTTTGGCAAGTGCCCCTTATGTACGAAGATAGACCATTTACAGCTTTTAGTCATAAATATAACCTTTATCAATTTTGTAGAACACCTTATGGGTTAAAGAGTAGTTCAGCAGCTTTAATTAGGGCTTTAAACATCGCATTAGGGGATGACACAGGAGAGTTTGTAACCTTTTACATTGATGATATGGTAATTAGTTCACGCAGTTTTGAGGAGCATCTACGTCATTTAAATATAGTTTTTCAGAAGTTAGATCAGGCAGGGTTCACTTTGAAGCTGTCTAAGTCGTCATTCTGTCAGTCAGAAGT
Organism: Meconema thalassinum; assembly: GCA_946902985.2. Classification (NCBI taxonomy): domain Eukaryota; kingdom Metazoa; phylum Arthropoda; class Insecta; order Orthoptera; family Tettigoniidae; genus Meconema; species Meconema thalassinum. The sequence goes on along the minus strand of OX336394.1, from coordinate 355,418,373 downwards.
GACATTTTTAGATCATAGAGTGTCGAGTAGAGGTGTGACACCAGAGGAAAGTAGGGTTAGCATGTGTGGACAGTAGCAACAGGGCATCGTTACAGACACTGAGAAATATGTTACTGGAGCAACGTGATGACATTAAGGATGTGTCATAAAGTGAGTGTGTTTAGCTGGCGAGCCAGCCTATCAAATGAGTAAGTGTGGTGTTTGGTGCGTGGAAGATCTGGTCTTCCAGGCAGGCGTATCAGAAGTCACACAGGGGGTTAGTATGTAAGTAAATGAGAGTTTTTAAGGTACAGGGAAATATGACGGGATTGTCGGATGCTCTTGAGCACTAAAATGTCTCGATACACCAAGGCCAGAATTTGGTAGCGCTGGTGAATTCCCATTTGTCTCCAAGAGATGGGTGAGCGCTTGAACAGGGTGTTTTTGCTTAAGGCGTCCACGAGACAAAATATGGGCCATCAGAAGGCGAGACAGTCCTTCATGAAACGCATACATAACAGCACACGTGATTTCTGTTTACGGCCTCGCCATGTAAGAGTTGTAAGTGTGTATTTTAAAGTAATTTGTACAAAGGTATTATTTGTGTGAGGAGAACTGGTCTGAGTTGAGAACAAATATTTAGTAGAATTTGATCTACGGGAACTTAAGAAGACAGGGCGATTACGGCACAGAAATATTTGGTGTTATATGTAATGCGCACTTACTGTTTTTTTTTCAGAAGTCAATATTAATTTCGTCTTATATAAAGAGAGATTAAGTATTATGGTCACGAGGCGCTGCCACAATAGTGTGATCGTGTGCTCAGTGATAAGTGAGATTAAATTTCACCATAAGGAAGGGACCTCCAGTGAAATTAGGAAGTTCTATGGAGATATAAATATATCAGAACACCTTCAATGCGTGTGATATGACATCATAAATACATAGGGCTCACACATTAATTAGGGGGGCGTGGTGGCTCAGCGGTCTAGCTGTATGCCTCTCACCAAGGCGGTCCGGGTTCGATTCCCGGTCAATGCATGTGAGATTTTCGAAGTGAAATGCCATGTCCTGTGGTTCGGATTCCACGTAAAAAGGAGGTCCCGTGGCTCATGATCTCAAGATTAACGGTCACGTTAAACTACAAGCTTCCTTTCCTTTTACACATTAATTATGTCTATTTCTCCAACATAGAGAAATTTGAGAGGCAGAAATATCCGTGGAACACTATTCTATATGTAAAACATTGGACTGGTTGCAAAGTGCAATCCATAGTGACAACAAACTTTGACGCAATGTGCGTGAAGAAAAATTATGAGCGTATATATCTGTAATTTAGGGTGATCTCATTTATGTAATATGTATTTTGGATGGGGTTTATTAACGTGTCTGGGATAATCGGATAATGGACCGTCGTCACGGTAAATCATCCGATGATCCGAGGCGAATATGTAACGTGTTTTTCGAGGGGATTTTACGCCACTGGCATAAGTCAGTAGGAAGCCATTCTATATTTATTTACGCGGCAAATTGTTCAGCCAAGAGAAGTTTTCATGTAACTTATTATTATTATCAACTTATTATTATTATTAAGGTATTTCTTTGGAGCATTTTTATAAAATTATAAGTAATTAGATAGGTTTTCTATGTTATAGAAAACACTATCAAGCAAATTATTACGAACAACATTATCGTAAGAAAATTATATGATTATGGAATTTTACGGAGTTTTGTCAGTAAGGGTATTTTGAGAGAGATGAGTCACGGGGAATTCGGCTACAGGCTTAATCTTGTCGAGTAGCATGACGCAAGCTGGGTTGCTGCTTCAAGAAAAGGCGAAATGGCCTGGACCGGTAATCGACATCATCCTCGCGCCGAGTGTAATGACCCGGAGGTGGGGAAGTATCGCGTGGTGACCCAGCCAATCAGTGAAGAGCGGGCGAGGAGTAGACGGGGTCCGGAGAGGGGATGCGACGAGTGCATATATGGTTTGCGCGCCGTGGAGGCAAGGCGACTATCTTTGTAAAACTTAACCAGTGTGGTTGTACGTGTGGTTGGTTCCGATATTCGGGCCATAAGTTATCATATCTAGAAGTATCTCATCAACTAACGAAGAAGATGACGACGACCAGGAAGCTGTGGGAAGCTCTCTACAACATCCAGTACGTGGGAAATGCTACGGCAATTTCCAGTGGTAAGCGCGAATGACTCAGAACTGCGTAATCTCTCGTCTCTTTGTTTTATATTCAGTATTTCAGTAACTTCATAGCTTGGGAATAAGAGTAAAATCAGTAATTTATCCGAATCCGTTTTCACGTAATTTTCTAGCGGTAATATTCAAATCGCAACGCTCCAATTTAAATTCAAACTAATTATTATTATTATTAATTAATTTTGCAATTCTTGTTTTATATAATAAATTCATTTCTTTTAACCATGCAATCTTTGCTTTCAGTAGGTAGCATTAGATATAGACCAAATTCCTTCTCCTAATACAATTGTTTGTTGGGTTAATGATCAAATCATACCACAATCTGAGTGAATAGATTCTTGAAGGTGTTCTACCAGAGCTAGGTGTTGTTAAATATAAATTTAGATTTCAACATAGCGTTGAGGTCTTGGCGCCCATTAAAACAACATATCTTAGGCAGAGTAAATATTTCAAAGTGCAACTCAGGGCTAGTAAAGACGTTTCACTTGTCACCCAACAGTGAGGGCTAAAGAAACCGTTTCACTTTACGCTCAACGTGGAGCAAGGAAAACCGTTACACTTGTCATCCCAACGTGGAGACCAGTTTCACTTGTACGCTCAACGTAGAGCAAAAGAAACCGTTTCAGTTGTAACAGGTTGATGCTAAAATTACCTCATCGTTGTAATGAGGGATAATTAACATAGTAAATATAGGAAATCAGCCGGGACCACATAAAATTATCCCTGTACCTGGCTTTATCGTTGTATCGATAATCGTTGGACGGAGGTTTGACTATATTGATATAAGCCATAGCTGCGTTTGATGGTGCAAAACTACGTACCGTACGCTCATGTTTCCAAACCTTCTTTTGTGATTCCCTTAGCCCTAAAACACATGATAGTAGTGAACTGACATGTATTTTGAAGTTTGTGTTCGTGCAATCCTTGAATGAGGGTCTGGTAACACTGTTCGGAAAAATTGAACATACGGTTTACGAAACAATTATGAGATAAAGCCTTTGTCAAACTGCATATCTAACAACCCTTTTCCGGCACGTGCAAGTTTGAACAAGAGGACTAATCCCGGAAATTCCTCTTGCATTCTCGTCATATCCGAGGCCGATGCTATCTATCTTCAAGGTCACCCGGATATTGCTTTTTTTTAATTCCAGGAATTCGGTCATTCATTCATTTCATAAAGACGTGTTCAGCGAAACGTGTTATGATTGTTGTTATGGTCTGATTATTAATGAATTTTATATCATAGAAGCTAATAATGGTGATTAATTACCTTAATTACTTGGGTGGCTTTGGTGGCGTAGTTGGTAGCAAGCTGAACTGCTATGCCCAAGATCGCGGGTTCAAACCAGTCGTTGGATTTTAAGCCTATTTTCATTTTATGAATAAATAGGCTTATGAGATCACCTTTTGTCCGTGTGTGCGTATGTGTGTGTGTGTCCCTAATAACTTCTAAACGGCTGGAGCGATTTCAATGAAACTCGGTAAGATCATAGCATTATTTCGGCTGTCCCCGACCGTGCCCTTCATATTTTATTACGTCTCACCAATCCTACATGGCGGCTGTGCGTAATATGTCACCAACATTATAAATCTCCGAAACTATTACCGATATCACGCTGAAATTTTGTACGGATATAAAGGGCACCACTAGACGTTTACCGATGAGATTTTCAAAAACCTGTCAACTACAAAACCAACATGGCGGCCAAGCGAAGTTGAAACTTTTAAATAGATTTTTCTCGCGATTTAACCATATAAACTTAATGAAACTTGGTACATCAAATATATATACATATTGTAATGCAGTGGCATCTAATTTAGTTCAATTGTTTACATAACCTAGAGATGGCGGCAGTGCGAAATATTTCACAGGCATTCTATATCTCCGAACGTTTTACTGATATCACCCTGAAAGTTTGTACGGTAATAAAGGGCACCACTAAAACATTATCTATGTAACTTTCAAAAACCGGTAAGGTACAAAACGAAGATGGTGGGCAAGCGAAGTTGAAACATTTTAACAGACGTTTCTCGCGATTTGACCGTCTGAGCGCAGTAAAATATGGTACAGTAAATGTTTATACACATTTCAATGCACTGGCATCTAATTTAGTTCAATTGTTTACATAACCTCAAGATGGCTGCTGTGCGAAACTTTAAAATTAAGTATTTATTTATTGTGTCGAAATCATGCGATCGAAGTGAAAGTTTGAATAATGAACCCGCGCAACAATATTCATTTAATGGTACTTTACTCTATGGCCTATACGTATAACAGTCCAACGTGGCGACCATCAGAAGTATTTAGACGGATCTCAATATCTACGAATCTATTACAGCAATTAAACTGATTTTTAAATGTTCATGGAGGCTATAAACATAAGTTCACCTATGGGATTTCCAATAACCCGGTGAGCAAAACTCCAACATGGAGGCGACGCGAAGTATAAATATTTAAATGGGCATTCTCACGATTCAACCATCCGAGTGCAGTGAAACATGGTACGGTAAATGCTTATACAAGTTTTAATCCACTGGTATCTAATTTATTTCAATTGTTTTCATAACCACAAGATGGCAGCTGTGGGAAATTTTTAAATCTTTATTTTATTTCTTGTGTCCTAATCATGCGATTGAAGTTTGAATACTTCTCCTACACAATAATTCTCATGTAAATTATATAAAAATGCAACATGGCGACCATCCGAAATATTTATCCGAGTCTCAATATCTTCGAATTTATTACAGCAACCAAACTGAAATTTTGTATGTTGATAGAGGCAATTAACTTAAGTAGGATATATGAAAATAGGCCTTAGATCTTCACGGAACTACTTGTTATAGAGTGACCAGGTAGAAAAGAATGTTTCAATGCGCAAGCGCACCAAAGTAGAGGAGAGTGTTTCCAGCTCCCTTGTCTCTCCATTGCTAGTCTTTCTTCTGCGCACGTGTGTCAGGTAGGGGAAGTGTCTCTCTCTCTTTCTCGCTGCTACTTGCTTCGTTGTCCTTGTCGCTGGACCTTCCGAAGTCGTGTATGGAGGGGGAAGCTCTTCAGCAGCTACGTAATGCGAGCCCCGCTTCTAACAGTCTTTTCTACCTGGTACCCCTATAAGAGCGTTATACCCTTTAGTATGCCTTCCTTCGGATGGGAAATACAGCCGGCAGGCCCATGTCATAGATTTACGGCATGTAAAAGAACCTACCACTACAATTGGTAGTGTGTAGCAACATTTGTAGAGGGGCTGGCTGCGTGGCTCAGGGGTAACCTTCTCGCTTGCTGAGCCCAAGGTTGCAGGTTCGTATCCTGGCGCAGTCATCTGGCATTTGAGGGTGCGCAAATGCGAGGGAGCCGTGTCCGTAGATTTACTGGCACGTTAAAGATCCCCTTCGGGGCAAAATTCCGGCCCCCGGCGTCTCTAAAAGCCAGTGTAGTTAAAAGGGACGTAAAACCAATAACATTACTATTATTAACATTTGTAGAGTATATTTAGCTGGTTAGAAACGCTCTATCAAGTTCCAACGTTCGCTGCTAGATGTCAGTGACAGTGGCATCTGGTAGCTAAAGTTGGAACTACTGCTATGGCCATTGGCTGAAATTCATATATAATCATTACTTTAGGGGAGATCTATAACATATGTTCGTAATAATTACATAAAATATAAACCCCTACCCCTAAGTAAACATCCAACATAAATTACCTTACGACTTAATATAAGCTAATGGGACGTCCGCCCTGTCAATAACAAATGTTAAATTATTTATATTTCTGTGTTACATGTTTCGAGGTGCCAGAACCTATTCATCAGACAAATCAAAGTTTACAAGCATCTCGAAATATGTAACACATACGTTTTAATAACTTAACATTTGTTTTGTCCGGGCGGATATCCCATTGTCTTACAATAAGTTACAAGGTTTATCAACATTATATCATAATTCTGTATACAATGAAACCTCTATTAAGGTACCAGTGACGGTTCCATGAAAAACTGGTCTTTTTTAGAGGGGTGGTCTCTTAATAGGGGTAGGTATTAAAATAATGTTATACTGCATTAATAATAAAGTACCGTTGGAACACATACTTGATTACAATTTATCTGCATTGGTTCACATTTAGTACACATTAATTACAATTAGTTATTTTCTGAGCTCTGTCACGAATTGATCTCTGTTTCAGATTAGCACATCTTTTTTATTTAACAATTTCGTTTTCTAGAATATTTATGAGTGAGTTCGAAAGTCCATTAATTTGTTCTGGGTTCGAACAATCTTCTAGGAGAGCCGGTTTTTTTTTGTATTTTTTATACGTTTCATAACACTTTTTCTAATGACATTGTATGCTGATGCAGTTCTGTGCCAACAGAACCATTGTTTACATCATCACCCTCATCACCATCTCCAATGGGAAGGCAGACGAGAAGTGGTCTTTTGAAAGAGGTCAGACTGAGAAAATACCTGATCTTCGGTCGGGGAGAGGGGTGGTCCTTAAATAGAGGTAACAAATACATTGACCTTATGAGGTTTTAAATCGGTTCCAAGAAAAATCGGTCTTTAAGAGGGGTGGTCTTTTAGAGAGGTTTCACTGTATTTATGCATGAAGCAGATTTACAGTATATAACGGATTTAGCCTCACCAGAAAATACATTCTAGAAACGCACCTTAACCCATGCGCAACCGACGTAAGACATGAACTATAACATAAAGTCCGATGGTGCGTAAATTTACAAGCTGTGAAGTACTTACCGTTTTATGATCCCTAATAATAACCAGCAATTTATCGTAGCGCGCCACAGCCGAGTGTCACACCGGGTTGGCTGCATTCGTCCGTCCAAGACAGCCAAAGAGCCAAATGTCAATGGGATAATCAATCATCACACTGCAGCAGCGGGGCCGTGGAGCGCAAGATTGGGCCCCTGGGCTAATATTTCCGGCCCCCTCCTCTCCCCCTAGGGTTGCCAGACGTTCCTCTTCACCCGGAACAATTCCGTTTTTACTTGTTTTGTTCCGCGTTCCGTTTCAATCTTTAACTGAACGCCAAATATTCCGTTTCCTGGTTATTTTGATAATACAGTGGAACTTGAATAATTCGAACCTCAAGGGACCGGTAAAAAATCGAATTATCCAAAAATTCGAATTAAGAAAGTTCTTTGAAAAGGGTAGAGAAAATATATTGTATTACGTTTGCATAATGATTAACGTTCAAAAAAGCAGATTAACAGACAACGGTACTTTATAAAGACTGTATCGTGAATAACCTCAAAAGTTATAAATGAAAAATAAAACCAAAATGTACTATTCACCTATTTAACGAGAGTAGTAATCCAGCAATCTAGTTAAGTCTTACAGAAATCTACTGTTTTTCAAAATGGTTTGAGAATTTTACCAGTTTCCTACAATTAAGTCTCTCGGCCATCACAAAAGAATCTAACAAATTTAAGGAACGGAAAACAGAACCACTTACGTCATTTCTACTTTCAAAAAAACGCCCAAGTTCTGTGATGTGGTATGTTGCTTGGGCTGCACTCGGAACAGTTTTTTCGGTAACTGACCCAATTGTTTGGGTTCCTATCTATCGGCTTTTTACACTAAAAACTTCCAACTATCCAAAATATAATTCGAACCACGATTTTTAGCTAGATATTGCTGACATATCATATAGGCCTATGACACCAGCAACTTACAAAATAATGCTTTTCATTTGAACGACCCTTTGCGAGGAATTTTTATTTGTAAGTACCTTCTGATAAAATTCACTTCAATTTTCGTCATAATTGTAATATGTGAACAATTCTTGTTTTAACAAACTAATGGAGCTTCTTTTTATATCATCTCTAGATAATAATATTAAATATAGCAACACTGTCAATAATCTTGGAGTGATATTTGATAGAACACTGTCGTGGGCAGAGCATAGGCCTACGTCTAATGTGGTAAGGAAGGTTCTATCAACTATGCATCTCCTGAAAAGAACTGTTTCTTACACCCCTCCTAACATACGTAAGCTCTTCGTCCAAACTCTCATTTTTCCAATCATTGATTATGGCTCTGCTGTATACAATGATTTACCAGAAACACAGAACATCAAATTACAAAGAGTCCAGAATGCATGTGTTCTGTACATTCTGGATGTAAGGTGAGATGAACATATCACACCTTACTACGTGCAGCTGAAATGGCTGAAACTCCACGAGCGCAGGCAGCTATCAGTTGCCATTCTCACACATAAAATATTACATACCAAGACCCCGTTATATCTCTACAATGCCTTTACAACAATGCATTCTGTTTATAATCGAGAAAATAGATACACAAAATTAACACTCCAGATTCCTATACACCGAACCATGAAGTTCAATAAATCTTTTGTTTGCACCGCCTCACGCCTCTTCAACACCTTCGATTTATATAAGTTCGTCAACATTGCAAGCACTGCAGCTTTCAAAAGATATCTTTCATCCTGCTTCTTGGAGCAGTATACCTCTCATATTTGATTACTGCATTATGTTAAAATACTTTTTTAAAAGTTCAATTATAACATCAGGACAATAGCTGACAACCTGTCTAATTTAATAGCTTTTCTTGTACAGTATATGATGTTTGCTTTTCGGGCTGATACTGTGTCTGTATGCTCTCTTTTGTAAATAATCTTTCCATTATCATTATTATTATTATTATTATTATTATTATTGTATTATTACTGTCTTTTTGTTACTATTGTTAGACTATTATTATTTATATTGTGAATGTAAGAGAAATGTTTTATTTGTATAAGCCCTAACCTTATTTCATGTAGGGCGCTACTGTAAATGAGCTCTTAAGCTCTAAGTGTAGCCGTGAACATAAAATCAATCAAATCAATCCATTTGATATTCATGACAGAAAAACCTCTCTCCGTAAAAGCATTGGAGGAGAAAATGCTGAGTTTTAACTTCACAAGGACTAAGATATTCCTTAATTTTGTTGACCCTCATAAATCCATATCATGTACCCATCTACCAGACACAGACATAGAAATTATTTTCTCTTTCAATGTTACACCTGTATCACCAGAAAACAAGCTAGATATTACAATCAATTCTGAAGCGGGACATTTGGAAATTGGTGCGAAATTGAATATACAGTGAAACGTGGCTAATTCGAACTTCTATAATTCGAAATCTTCTTTAATTCGAATTCTTCTCTTGGTCCCTAGCATTTTATATACAATCAATGCTAAAAAATCGTGGTTCGAATTATATTTTGGATAATTGGAAGTTTTTAGTGTAAAAAGCCGATAGATAGGAACCCAAACAATTGGGTCAGTTACCGAAAAAACTGTTCCGAGTGCAGCCCAAGCAACAAACCACATCACAGAACTTGGGCGTTTTTTTTTTTTTGAAAGTAGAAATGACGTAAGTGGTTCTGTTTTCCGTTCCTTAAATTTGTTACATTCTTTTGTGATGGCCGAGAAACTTAATTGTAGGAAGCAGGTAAAATTCTCAAACCATTTTGAAAAACAGTAGATTTCTCTAAGACCTTACCAGATTGCTGGATTACTACTGCTGCAACAGTGACATAACTCAAAACATGATTCAATTAAACAGGCCTATCGAAGGCATTAAAAGTAATCCACCTCAAATCAATAAAATAAATTACTAGTGTGCCCAATCGGCCACGGCAGACTGGCATCGAACTCAGGTATTATCAGAGATGACCAGGCACATGATTCTGCCTAGAGTCGAACCATTGACCTCTGAGGGGGAACAGCTACAGGGAACCCGAAGAGCAATGAGATGTATAATGACATATGATAATATAGCATGATTTCACGACCAGTATGTGAATATCATAGCTGTTTAGGGGAATAATTGTCAGAAATTGCAGTCATATGTACGTTTTCAAAGTATAGAAACGTGAAGGCAGGCCAGCTTGACATTTTACTAATTGCAGCTAGCGAATGGGAGGAGATTCAGGGCGCCGATGGAACTTTTTCCGTCTGGACCGAGGAGACAGCTCGAAATTAATGACCCTGGGAGTCCCCAATGGACAACGCTTGAGACTGTAGTGGGGATGATTGCCCACGGAAATTAATTGATTGCAGCCAATTGGAGCATCGAAATGGAGTGAAATGTACACCCAGGTGAATATATTTTAGGAGAGATAATTTAGGAGTGGTCCTACACCTAAATTAAAGCCTATATCTCCAAATGAGCGTGTTAACACCGAGCTTACGCTCGAGAGGAGTGATTTGGTGACCAGCCAGAGGGGAATCACCATGGTGGCGTCATGACGCGATGGAATAAGGCAATTAATTGTAATTAATTGGCCGAAGCGATCGCTTGCACGTAAGTGATTATGGGACCTCCACACCTAGATGAACAAGGTGTATACGTCATTTTGAATGGAAATACATTATTTCAAGAAGGGAGTCGCTCTCGTGTGTCCTGTGGATTACATTTTACGAGAAACCTTTATATAGAGGAAGCAGCACAGACCAAGCCAGTCGTCTTTGGTTGTCTTCGAGTTATTCTTCGTTCGTCTTGAGTTCATCAGCAGTCTACACGTAAACTAAACGCTGCCAATAAGTGCGCGAAATGTTAGAATATATTTGAAGAACAATGGAAGCATCATACAGCTTCTAAATATATATCATGAATCGCATAAGATTTAATCTACAGAAGAGATTTATCCATTATTATACGCAAGTGTAGTTTGCTACAGCGTAGCAATAATTTAGGATGGTTTTGGACACTGAATACCAGAAGGTATTGTCATACTTTTAAATGACGCAGTATCGTCAGGATCATTGCAGTTATGGGAGCCGAGAGGCATCACAAGTAATCATGACGGTGAAATAAACAGTATTGGAGGGGAACGAGAATCGAACGCACGGATACGCAGATAGACTTTCACGGAGACCAGCGGTTGTCATAGTCATCGCATCTCTGGGGTCAGGCGTTAGGAGGAGTCCGACTAAGGATTAACCTGTGAAATAGTGAAAAAGTGTATATAAATCTTATTATAGTGTTTTCAAAAGTGTTTATGTGTATTGTGATTAATATGTATTGCGTAAAAGTGAGAAAGGCCACTGATAAGAGTATGATTATCATGTGGGAAATATGTGAAATTAAGTGTCGTGTGAGATATAGTATGATGGCTTAAATCAAGCGTCATGGTAGGCCCGGAGCTGGCGTGCTGGTATAATCCAGCGAAAATTAAAAAGTGAGTACCAATTTACAATGTTATTCTAACTAAATAGTTCACCATACAACGATGCATCACTTTAAGGATAAGATGTAACAGTCACTTATTGTACGAGCTTTCACCACTCGTATTTGGTAGAATATGGCTTGGAAGGTGGTTTGTTTATGGCCAGTCAGGCTGAAATTGTGATGAATGTAACGGTAACGTTAAATGATAATATTAATAATAATAATAATAATAATAATAATAATAATAATAATAATAATAATAATAATAATAATAATAATATCTGGGGTCGGTATAGTAAAGTAATGTAATAGGCATTTCAGGCCTAAAGAACGTTCAAAGTGTGTCATGTCTAATATAAAGATACTGTATTTGGTAAACAGTAGGAAAGTAACGTGAAATATAGCGAGATACGAGAATTTTTCTGTTTTATTTATTTAGCGTATGGCTTTACAGATACAATATGCACATAAAATATAATTAGTTTATGAAGACAAACTATATGTTCATGTCTAAATTGTTTATATAGTTAATTGTCTCGGATGATCCATGAGCGAAATCAGTCACGTTGCCACTGTACTTTCGTTTAGGACATTCGGTGATGATATGCTGGATGGTCTGCTTGGGGGCACCACAATCACAGTTAGGTGAAGACATTATTTTCCATTTGTAGTGGAAGTCTGCACAGTTGCCGTGACCCGTACGAATCCTGTTGAGAGTTGACCATGTTTTCCGAGGAAGCTCAAATCCAGGTGGCAACGATGATCCAATGCGTGGTAAGGTTGATCCAGGCCTATTATCTTGTCTTCCCTGCCTTTCTTTAGTGATGTTGTAGTTGGTATTCTCCAAGTCTATTGCAGTCCTTGTTGGTGGATTTCGGGATCGTAGGCGATTCAGGCAAATGTCAGCAATATCACAGTGTATTGGTAGCTGTGGGTTATCCATTATTTTTCAGTGTCAATGATGTATTGAATGAATATTTGATATGGTCAATTCTTAGGATTGTTTTTGAGTACTATTAAAGTAATGTAAGCCAGTAAATTTTATATTTTGCTTTTAGGAGCTATTTGAAGCTTTGGCTTAAGTGTAATTGCAGAGGGGACGCGGGTACCTCAATAATTGAGTCATCTATGGGAAGTATTGTTTGAGCCGCATTGAGCGAGCAATGTAACGTAGAATCCAGTGATTTACGTAAATAAAGTTGCGGGGACCAAGCTAGCATAGCTTGCACGTTAGGTGAAAAGTTGGCTAATCTACGAGTTAGTACCGCCGTGGAGCGTACTTATATTATTCTCAGCGAATTGGACAGAGCCTGTCTGTATCCATCGCTTGCAGGAATAGTTGCCACAAGGGATGTTCTTCGACACTCCGTGAGCACATGTATTGGTTGATCTGCCCTGAGAGGTAAGAATCAAATTACGTCGTTTAGGAAACGCAGATTTCCTTATATTATTGAGACAGCTGCTGGTGAAAATCTTGTATTTTCATTATGATGCGCGTCCAAAGCCACTAGTATTCACCATAGAACGGCAAGGCTATTACAGAATCCATCCCCAGCCATGAATGTTAATATAGGAGCCGAGTTGAGCCCATTACACTAATTATAGGTGTTAAATAATCAGAATGACTCAATTACTTGAGACAATACTCTGGGTCACTCCACTGTACTGCAATTGTAAACAAAGATGACCTTGCTAGCAGAGGAGAGGGGTGGGAAGTAGTCCACTGAGACAAGCGGCCATCTTGCGCGGCCAGCTGGAACTAATTTTATTGCCTGCTAGGGGAAGGAGAGGTCGGTCGGCCGGATCCCTGTAAATTAGAGTCATAGTGGGACACTGAAGAATCTCGATATTTCGAAATATAATTAAGATATGATTGTTATGATGATGCCAATTGAATTAAATGATGTGTTTCAACACCCATACATTGTCGGATCATTGAAATCGGATAATATTTGGCCCAGTTATTCTCTGAGGAGGAACGCTGAACCAAATAAACGTAGGCATCTTTTTAAAGTGCATTTTTGCCCAGTTCACGCTAATTTATGCAGACGGGTAGATGATTTCTAAGAACATGACACGTTTGTAACGATAATAATTTCGACCAGACCCAGAAAATCGTTGTATGGTGAAACTATAAACATTTTTGTCCATGTGTATTTTGGAAGGGAAACGTACCACTTTTTAAGCGTTTCATATTGATGGGAAGGAGGAAGACGATTCACACGACACAACAACATTTGTTAATTAAGGCATAGAATAATGAATTTATGCTAATGAAAGTGAATGCCCGTAAGAAACGGATTAATGTTTTATTATTGCAGAATTAATGTCATTTTAAGTTATATGTGACTTTTGTGTTGTGATCCTCCTGTTATGTAAAATTGTGTCACATAAAGAACACTATGGAGACTCGTAGAGATCTGAAAGTATCAATGATAGGATGCTAGAAATAGATTTGAGTGCAGTGTAGCACTAATTAAGAAGAGACTCACAAAATAACCCTGATTTGCATTGTGGGAAATTAAATGTAAATTGTCCTATGTTTGTATTTTGTTGTATAGCCATGACTTTAGATCAGTAAATGTTTTATTTAGGAATATGTTGTTTCTTTCATGTAGAGTAGTTACCTGGTAGACTCAAATCCTGAGCATGTGGTCGTATGGTGGGCAGGAACGTCCCATACCTCGAAAGACCGTGAGTTAGCTGGGATGCGAACACATGTTCCACATGATGACAGTTGGGTACACTAGAAGATGTTTATTGAACTAGTTTCGACCAAATTGTGGTCTTCATCAGCATAAACTACAAATAATTGCGACTATATTAGTCTAGTAAGTGGTGTCGTCGTCTTTTCGCGAGAATCAAATACATTTGCTTTTTAAAGAAAACTTATTACTGCGGTATCGTACAAAATGAATTAATCTTAAATATACTATACAATTATCCATTAACAATCTATGTTGAATTAATAATTCTTATGATAATTAGTCGATTTTAGCAGTCTAATAGGACGCACAGTCGCCATCTTGAATGCATGGAGAGTTTGTTCTGTTGCCTTGACCGTACAATGCCACATAATATATGGTCCTACATTGTCACTAAATTTCGTTCCAGTAGCTCTTAAGTGCTGAGAGTTCTTTATTTTTATATGTTATAACTAGAGGGCTTCGCCCGGTGTCTTTAACGGTTTGCCCAGCGTAAGCTTAAAAGGTTCACGGACGACAGGTTTTTCTTTGACTTGATTCACTGAAATCATTACTGCTCTTTTTCCTTTGGTCAAAAATGAATGTTTTTCAACAGAAACCTTCCTCGAAAAATCCTTTACAGAATGGTGAAAACCTCACCAAAATCAATCCAGTGGTTCTCGAGATTACCCGTTACATCTAAGAATCGGGGACTTCGTTTTATACTTTTTAGAGATTTTGTAATATCAAGATGGCATCTGCGCGTAATATACAGTACATTTTATGTAGTTATCACGGAGGGGGGTATCGAACCTACCCCTTATTAGTTTAGCCTCACGTGACTGAGTGTACCCCGTTCCAGCTCTCAATCCAGAATTAAATTCTTGCTACAGCCGGTAATCGAACCCGGAACTCCGAGACGACAGCCAAGAACGCTAGCCGCTACACCACACTTGCAAAAAAAAGGTCGACTCTTATTCGCATGCACTTCAATGTTCAATTTATAGCAAATTCAAGTTTGATGGCAAGTTGAAAGACATACAACATTAATGTGTACTTGTAATAATGAGCCATCAAATCTCCGTCCCTTTTTCTCCTTGAGACTGTTTCTGCTTGGTTGAGCTGTTAAGTGACGTCAGGAAAGAATAATGACTACTCACCTTTGTACTTTTAAACATCCATCTGGCCCATAACTCATGTTATTCAAAAGGCCTGCCTGCAGAAATCTGCACACACACGTGTATAAGACGAGGGGGCATAGCGATCAGCTGATGGGATGACGTCACTCGCCATACGCGTGGCTGCTATCTGCACAGCTCGCCTTGACGCTACCGGACGTGCCTGCCGAGCTAGGAATAGAGAGATGCGGCATGGTAAACGCAAGCTTCCTTATTCGCGCTCTGCGTCTAGAAATAATTCACGATAGACCATGGACATCAGCGCAATAGTTTCCAGAAGGGATGGTTGGTTGGTTCCTCAGATTAGGGCTGCAACCTACGCGGTCTTGTTCCGCCGTGTACTTTGGGTGTTTGTAGAATCTGCCGGATAATCGGTGTTAATTGTGATGGCTGTATTGTGTGTGTGTTATCTGTCTTTAATTCAAGTAAGGACTGCAGACATTCAATTTTCAAGTAGTTCCTACTTTTGCTACCAAATGCCACCGTCAACGACAACTAGTTCTGAACTTGGTTACTAGATGCCACCGCAGTTGGCTCCTGGCGACGAACGTTGGAACCTAAGAGCGTTAGTCATATCTAACATATAATTTAGCTTCACACAAGTGTAATTAGTGGAAGGTTCTTTTACATGCCATAAATTTATGACATGAACCGCCAGCTTTACTTCCCGTCCGATGGGATTTTTAACGCTCTTAAAAAATCCGACGAATTCGGCTGGGTTTGAACTCGCGACCTTGGGCATAGAAGCTAATCTATGACATGGGACCGTCGGCTTTACTTCCCCTCCGAAGGGTTTGAACCCGCGACTTTCGACATGGATACTCAGCATGCTACCAACTACGCCACCGAAGCCGCCCTCTAGCAGGGATATTATTATTCTAGAGAGAATGGGGAAGCACGAAGAAAGTCTTGACACATTTTCTTAAAAACATTCCCTAGACCAGGCATTCTCTACCTATTTGAGACTGCGAGCATCACCCTCATACCATACTAAACACCCAAGCACCATTAAATCGAATAGGCCTATGATTATTATTAATTATACGTGAATTGCAGCCAATGGCCAAAGCAGGGTACTTTAATTTAACACCTGTAGGTTCCCAGCAAGTTAAATTTCAAGTAGTTCCAACTTTGGCTACCAGATGGCTCTGTCACTGACAAATAGCGGTGAACTTTGGAACTTGATAGAGCGTTTCTAACCTAATATAACCTACAAATTTGGCTACACACTACCAACTGTTGTAGTACGTAGGTTCTTTAACATGCCATAAATGTATGACATGGACCCGCCGGTTTTACTTCATCTCCGAAGGAAGGCATACTGAAGGATTTTAACGCTCTTAGGAATCCGAAGACTTCGGCCGGGTTTGAACCCGCGATCTTGGGCATAGCAGTTCAGCATGCTACCTACTGCACCACCGAATAATAATAATAATAATAATAATAATAATAATAATAATGAAACAAGCATGCAGCTCTCTTTCCTTTTCCTATCTCACCCTACCTAAGGAGTGCTGTGATAACATGACAGTTCCCCACACTGACACTTCCACACACTGACCAAAATACTGACATTTCCACACAGTCCTTGGACGCGGCTACCTGTTTAATGACTCAGAAATATTCCCGACTGACAGTTCCACACACATACCCCCACCCCTAAGGCTATAAGCTTCAGTGATCATCGTTACAGCCGCACCTGTGACAATGCACCTTAACATAATACTCATTTGGAGTGAAGAAAAGCGCTCGGTCTATGTACTTCATTACATACCACGGTCTCGAAAATATAATTCTGATGTAGTGTACAGTAATTACCATCTAAATAAAATAAATGCAGAGTCTGATTTCCATCACACTTTATCCAGGCTGTGGACTGGCAAAATAATAACAAAACCGATCAGTTTGGTGTGGTTATCATTTTGGCGTGTTTAAAATCAGCTTTCTAGGCTTCGTCAGATGTTTTGTATTTTTTATTTTTTATTTATTTTTGTTTGCTTTTGTTTTGTTTTTTGTTTTTGTCATATTAATATTAACCTACTCCATTTTCTGTGAATAGGCAACTGCCTTCACAAAACTTTTCATATTTTTGTCATTTTCGAACTTTTTCTGAATGTTCTCAATCCGTCCGTCCAGTTTGACATATTTTCGTCTTCTTTTTTTTTCCCCTTCCATGTTGAGCTCGGCCTTTACAAATGCGCAGTTTGTCTTCTCAGCTTCCGTCTTGAACACTTTGACAACCTCTTTTAATTTGGGGTGAGGTCCCCCGACAAGATTGTTGAGTCGGTTGTTCCAGCCCTCAACAGCATTCGTTGTCCTGTGTCGTGCTTGGTGGCAGTTCCACATCTCGATTGGAATGTCTTGGTTATCTAGCCAGTTGTCAACGAAGTAGTCAACTTGATCTTTTCCATAGTAGCCTTGGGGGAGAGGGGAGATGTGTGTGGAAATGTCAGTCGAGATTATTTCTGAGTCATTAAACAGGTAGCCACGTCCAAGGACTGTGTGGAAGTGTCAGTATTCTGGACAGTGTGGGGAACTGTCCGGACACCGCTGAGATAGCTAGGGATTCACCGCACACCAGGCATGCTGCAACTGCTGGCAGGACTCATACAGATAAGATGCAATTACGTGTGGATAGTCCAGTCGAATAAGCCTCTTTCGTGTTACTCTTTAAAGAGGGATGTTCATTATTTTTACTGTAGATTAAGAATACTATTCCACAAAATGAAAAAAGAATCTGACCTTTAAAACCTGTAATGAAAGCACTACGATATTATTCCGGTTATTCGGGTGTCAAATAACAAAGCTTGCACCCGGCACCCGAGGCCATACGATATTATTATTATTATTAATTATTGGTTGGTTGGATGGTTCCTCTGATTAGGGGCTGCAACAACGCGGTCATGTAGCTCCGTATACTTTGGGTGTGTGTAGAATCTGTCTGATAACCGGTGTTATATTTGTGTGTGTTATCTGGTTTTAATTCAGTAACAACTGCGGACATTCCATTTTCAAGTAGTTCCAACTTTTGTTACCAAACGCCACCGTCAACGACGAATTAGTTCTGAACTGGGTTACTAGATACCACCGCAGTCGGCTCCTGGTGACGAACGTTGGAACCTAAGAACGTTAGTCAAATCTAACCAGCGATTTAGCCTCACACAAGTGTAATTAGTGGAAGGTTCTTTATCATGCCATAAATCTATGACATGGGACCGCCGGTATTACCTCCCCTCTGAAGAAAGGCATACTGAGGGATTGACATTTTTAAAAACTTCAGTTTCTCGTTTGTAATTGCCAAATCACTTGGGCGTCTCTTCTCAAGTGGATATGATACAAATGCCCACTAGAATTAACTAACTAACTAACTAAGGAATATTGACGTATGCCACTTTTCCCCCGGTACTACAGTGTGTAGAGCATTTAGTGTGTGTTTATATTATGATTCACAGTTTGAATCACGTTCAACCTCAACTCAAGTTCGAAGTAATCACTCTCTTCAGTTATTGCACGACAAACCAGACAGGATTTTAATTTCTTTAATGTCTCTCTCTCTCGCATTCTTTCAAAAAATAATCGAAACATTGCAAAAGATCTTGTACTTATCAAAGAGCTTGGACGGTATAATGAATGTGATGTTTACTATATACTCCCGTTTTGTGGAAGGACACCAATTTTTCCCCTTGTCTTTATGGTGAATGATTGTTTCGAAGAGGCACGATGACAGCATTTCTACTTTGCCAAACCAGCTTCAAACCCGAACACTGCTTGAGTGGGTGCCAGGGACTCCTTTGATCTCTGACTGCCTCATGTGTCATGCAGATTGTTAGGTGTCTCATTCTGACCCTCGCCTTGCTTTGCCTATAAATAATATTGCAACAAGTACAGAGCATTGTGAATAGAGCTCAAAGCTGATCTGATGAACAATGTGAATTATATTATCATTTTGACTTTCACAGCATAAGCCCAGAATTCTACATTATGGATAATGTGAATTATGTTCCTAACTCACATGTGTTCATAGTTTGGCTCTATGTGGCCACCTTCCCCCATGCGCTACAGAGGTGTGCAAATCATTAGACTCGATGTTAGTTTTCCATCATTTCTTTAAGATTTTATACAGTAAAAATGGTTACAAGGGCCCTGAAATTATTAACAAGTAGTTCCGTGACGAACTAAAGAGCTTACTTTTCTTAAAATTTAAGATTCATGCCAATCTATATAGACCTATCTAGAATAATGACGAAATCAAGTTGGTAATACTAACATTTCTAAGTACTACAGTTTGAAATACACCTGAAATAGTGTAGCCTAATAGAGTAACTTACTACAGTTGGCAGCCCTGGTGACTCTGAATATATTCTTAATTTGGTTGAAGTCTAATGGATAGTATGAACTTTACATGCTGTTTGATATTGGATTTATCAGTGCTCGTAAAATCATGTTGAGAACAATGTCATGTATGTGATGCTCAGATTTAATCTGAAATATTACGATCTATTATAGTGCCAATTTTGGATAAAATCCATTTGTTAGTATAAAAGTTACATCTAATTAAAATGGAGTAGTTAGTTAGATATTGTTGTTTTATGGGGCGGAACTACGAGGTCATAATTAAAATGGAAGCAATCAGAAAGATTAGGAACATGTTGGCGGCTCTGAGGTATATTAGTTACTCCAAATTGATCGAGAAAGTCAGGAACAGTGGAACGTGGCTAATTCGAACTTCTATAATTCGAAATCTTCTTTAATTCGAATTTTTCTGTTGTCCCTAGCATTTTATATACAATCAATGCTAAAAAATCGTGGTTAATTCGAATTATATTTTGGATAATTCGAAGATTTACGGGTAAAAAGCCGATCGGAAGCCAAACAGTTGGGTCAGGAATTCCCGAAAAACGATGTTGTATCATTGGCATGCGGCCCCTACTCGATTGTTTTCTGTTTCCCGATCCTAGAATTTGTTAGATTCTTTTGTGATGGCCGAGAGACCTAATTGTTGGAAACAGGTAAAAATATCAAACTTTTTTGAAAAACAGTAGATTTCTCTAAGACTTAAGTAGATTGCTGGATTACTACTGTATTTAAATAGGTGAATAGTATATTTTGGTTTTATTTTATCATTTGAAACTTTTGAGGTTATTCATGATACAGTCATTTTACAGAACCGTTTTCTGACAATCTGCTTTGTTGAACGTAAATAATTATGCAAACCTAATACATAGTATATAAACACTTTACTTGTTAAAAACCTATGTAATATTATGTTCAATAAAAGTTCTTGGATGAAAACTTAAAATTTGAATATTTTCTGTACCCTTTTCAAAGAACTTGCTTAATTCGAATTTTTTGATAATTCGAATTTTTTACTGGTCCCTTGAGGTTCGAATTATCCAAGTCCCACTGTACTATACGTGTGCAAAGTTTATAGCTGATGGCTTGCATACTTTCTGATATATTGATATTAGGATTAAACAAATAAAAAAAACAGCATTTATTAACAGTTGGCAGCCCTGGTCGCTCTTTATAATATGCACAGTCATATCTACTGAAGTACACATAGTACATACGAAATTTGGTTGAAATTTAATCCATAGTATAGAAGTTACATGCATTTAGAAATTGGACCTATCGGCAGACTTAGAATCACGTTGGCAACACTGGCATGTGTGGACTTCTGAAAATTAATGTTAAAAGTTATTTATCTATATGTGTGTCAATTTTGGAATAGTTCGCATGCATAACTTCTGAGATATCCAACATAGAGCTCAAATTTCAATTGCGACTTTTCAGCAGTTGGTAGCACTGAAGTCAATTTCAAATATGGCCGTGAGATATGCAGGTATAGATCTTTACTCTTACCAAATTTGGTTACGATAGCTGCAGCTGTTTAGGAGTTGATAGGGCGGACACACACACAGACAGACCGACATTTTCCCGGACCGATCTCGTAAGTCTACTTTTTCCTAATTTTTGCAAAATGAGAAAAGTAGGCTCAAAATGGTTACAAGGGCCCCGAAAGTATTACAAATGTTAAACCAATTGTTGTAATTATATTTTCTTTTAAGAAAAGTACAGTCAAATGATGTTTTAGAATTTTCACTAAAAGATGAGTCTTGTTAATGCTGAATGTCACACGTCTTTGTCTCGATTACTTTATTCCAGTTGTCGTGTGTATTTAGAGTAGAGGGATTGGAATCTTTTATTGCTGATGGTCCACTCTTAAACCATTCAAAGATTTGTGGACCCTGGGTTGAAAACACCTGATTTAGAGTATACATTCCAAAGTCTATGACAAAAAGACGAAATGGAACCAGCTTAGGTATACCTCAGAAATTCTTATTTCCAAAATTTCCATACGCAGTTCCTTATGGGAAAAGTTGTAAGTCCTGAGGCGACAAAACATTGCTTAGTGGGGTTATAAAAGTAAAATAAAATGATTTTAAATAAGAAATTGTAACAGATCTAAATTCGTTATATGAGCCTAATAATGTTCACACCTCTCTTCTTCAAGGATGTGACTTAAATTTTAAGAACATCTTATGATATGATAGCTTGGTAGTCACCTCTGAGTTCCTAGTTCGATTCCAGGTTCTTACACGAAATTTCATTGTAGTGTGAGGTTTGAAACAGGTAAACCTGATAAAATTAGATTCCCTCCCAAACTATCCTACAGATGATTTTCCGTAGTTTCCCACTTCTGCTTCAGACAAACTACAGTCCTAAGACCACAGGTGCCTCCTCCCCAATCCTAGCCCCAAGTACAAATGTACAAACAACTATAAACACAACAATAACACTCAATATCAGACACAATATATACACGGACCAAAATGCACTGGACGGATGAACAAGTGTCGAAGCGCCTAAACGTAGCAGCAACAACGACAACACATGTACTCCTCATACATTAAATCAAAGTGTACTTATGTGTTTCATAACCCATAATAGAATCAGTGAGGCTGGTATTTCGTGGAGAATTTTGGAATTTGGCCTTCCCGTTCCCCAGACTTGACTCTTTGTGTTGTGTCCACTGAGATCTCACTGGTTTGCGACTATCCCTTCTGAATGTAACAAGCAGCTATCTGCAAATGATCTCCTCGACTGTGAAGGCAGATGACCTAGATCATAGGTGGCAAATATGGTATTGTGAGAATTTTCAGAGATCTATGGTCTTAGTATCCAAAACGTTACTTTAGTTACCCTAGCATTCGTATCCTATATTATAGTCTGCAATAAAAATGAAACTTAGTGGCTTGCATTCATGGCTGTCACAGCTGAGGCCCGGGTTGGATTCCCGGCTCTAGCAAGAGATTTCAATCTGGTTTGCAGGCTGGACTAAGGTATACTCAACTTCGTAAAGGAAAAACTGAGAAAAGATGGGTTCAATTCCCACGTCAGCTAACCTAGAAGTAGCCTATATTTCTGTGGCATTCCATATCTACTCCGGGTCAATGCCGGGATGGTAGGTAAACAAATTCCACAGCTGCCTCCTACCCCAAGTACACACATGTACATGGCCAAGGTTTCAAAAGACCCTAAATGTGTCAACAACAACAACAACATACTGTACAGTCACGTTGAAGAAGAATAATAAGAAGAAGACCGTGGGTGAGTGGATAGCGTGTCGGTCTACTAACCCCAAGATTGCAGGCTCGCTCCTGGCCGTGGTAAGTAATTTTTGAAAGGCGGCAAAAATACGACATGCATGTCATACGATGGTGGGATGTCAAAGAACCCTTTTGAATACAGTAGGCCATGTTCAAAATAGCAAAATTAATCTCGGGAGTTTCCGCCAACACGAAGTTCCACATTTCTCTAATAGAAAGCGCTAGAGTGTTCAAGGAGCTTAGATATCTAACCTCCTTGACTTTCATAGTGATTCAAGGAACAACGAAATTCGACATGCAAGCTACCCTCTGAGTGTCAAATTACAACACTTGCACCCGGCACCCGAGGCCATACGATATTATTATTATTATTATTATTATTATTATTATCATTATTATTATTATTATTATTATTATTATTATTATTATTTACGTTGAAGAATAAATATTTGAAAGCTCCGACGGATTTCGAGAAAAGAAGAGAAAAGGGCTATGAAAGAAGGGTTGTTGTGACACATAACTAAGACATTGTTGTTGATTCATTTAGGGGTTTTGTGAAATCGTGGTCATGTAGCCCCGTATACTTGGGTGTGTGAATAATTTATCTGATAACCTGCGTCACTGTGATGTCTGTGCTAGTGTGTGTATTTGTAATTGAGATATGATTTGGATGGGAAGAAGCTGTGGCCTTAAGATAGGTACTATCCCGGAATTTGCCTGGAGTAGAAAGGAGAAACCACGGAAAACCACTTCAAGGATGGCTGAGGTAGAACTCGAACCAGCCTCTTCTTATTTTTCCTCACGAAGCTGAGTGTACACCGTTCCAACCCTCAGACCAAAATTAAACATTCTTGGAATTGATCTCGGGTCTCCGCTGAGACAGCCAAGAATGCTAGCCACTGCGCAACGGGACGGCCGGTTAGGAAGCAGCCGTGGCCTCAATTTAGATACCATCCAAGCATTCTCCAGAAGTAGGGTAACTACGGAAAAGCCACTTCTTCGACAGCTGAGGTATCGGAATCACCTCTTCTCAGTTCAGCCTCATGAGTGAACCCCGTCCCAGCTCTTAGATCAGAAGTGAATTTCTTCTCAGAACCGAATGTTGAATGTTAGTCACTACGCAATGAAGTGGACTCTAAATGACTACGAAGCTACGTCTCTCACCACGACAGCTACGGGGATCTGCAGCAAGTCTGGATATCAGAGGTTCTGATCTCGGCTCTGACATGCCTATTCAGAGCGTGTTCTATAAATCGCGCCCAGTGTAAATCCAGCCCAGAACGGTCTCTACCTGGAGTATTTGTGGCTGATACGGACGAAACCATTGGTCGCTACTTGGTTAGATGACAGTCTGTACGAAAATTACTGATTGCACTACAAGCAAGGGGATGTGGGGCGTAAGCCCCAGGTTAGATTTGTTTTTGTATGTAGAACAGTATTGTCTTCAGTGGTAGCATGCTGAGCTTCTATGCCCAAGGTCGCGAGTTCAAACCCGGACGAAGTCGTTGGATTCTTTAAGAGCGTTAAAAATCCCTCAGTATGCCTTCCTTCCGACGGGATGTAAAGCCGGCGGTCCAATGTCATAAATTTATGGCATGAAAAGGAACCTTCCACTAACTGCACTTGTGTGAAGCCAAACTTTGTAGGTTGGAATTGATAACGCTCTATTAGGTCCAACGTTCGCCATCAGATGCTGACTGCGATGCCATCTAGTTGCTAAGCCCTCAATCTAGGTGTCGTGGGCTATAGCATTTGGCAGCAAAAGTAGGAACCACTTGAACTTATTGTCTGCAGTCCTTACTTGAATTAATACAAATAACACACACTAATACAGTCATCACAATTAACACCGGTTATCAGACAGATTCTACACACAACCAAAGTACACGGGGCTACATGACCACGTTGTCGCAGCCCCTAAACCAGGGGTCTTCAATAGGATTTCTTAGAGAGCCAAATAGTTCGTAACAAATTTTCCTCAGGGCCGCAAGTACAAACTGTATAATTTAGGTTAATTACAAAATATATTTTGCATTTTAAGGCTTTCACGGCCCGGATTATTATATAAATAATTCATGCTTTTGGGCTAATGCCGTGTGTATTTTGATTTGAACCATACGTTTCGGAGAGACCTTGCCTCCTTTTTCAATGGAAATAAACAATGTGGCCAAAGAAAGTATATCAATGAGATTACAAAAAATATAGATAAATTCCTCTGTTCGTCACCAGAGAGCAGCTGCCAGAAATTACTATATGGACCATGGTGGAACGGCGGACAGAGTAGTAAGTAACGAGAAGGTAAAGAGGGCGGGGTGATAATATAGAAACTCCTCGAAGAATGAGGATGTCCAAAAGAAAGGGGGGGGGGGGGGTTGGATGGATATAAGGAAACATAAACAAAAGGGAAGTGTATCTGAACGATACCTAAAGTCATACAGTCAACGGCGAAAAAACAGATGGAAACTCCTCCAGTGACGAACAAAGGAGATCAAATCCAGGCTCTGAGCCATAGAGGGAAAATGTACAATTTTAAATATGTGAAGAACAGAGAGACTGAGAGGAACTATCTCCCTAGATCCTTAATAACTGGTAGCCAAGTGTCACTTAGCTGATATCCAGTGTCTCTGTTAAAATTATTGGGATTTTTACGAATTTCAACTGCCTCCCTTATAATTCTAGACCAGTTGTGCTTAACAAGGGCAAGCGCATGAGCATCCTTGAAACATACATCGTGCTCTGAAGACAGGGCATGTTCAGCTATAGCTGATTTGTCAGGTTGGTTTAGACGGATGTTCCTTTGATGCTCTTTGATGCGAGTTGGAATGGACCGTTTTGTTTGTCCAATGTAGACTTTTCCGCAAGTGCATGGGACTTCATACACCCCAGGTTGTAGTATTGGGGACCATTATATTTGTTTAATGCTAAACGTTGACCAATTTTTGCCATAGTGCCGAAAACTGTTTTTATCTTGTGCTTGCGGAGAATCTTAGCAACGCGGTCAGTGGTGTTGTGAATATAAGGGAGGTAAGCAGTTCCCCTCACGTCGGAGCTCTGAGAAGGTTGTCTATCCCTCCCTCTGGGATGTAGGGACATATATATTGCACCCTTCAATAAAGCATGGTTTTCTCAAGATTCATCTACGGGGTCGTGTTCAGTCCTGACTGCGTTACACAGCAAAGTTCGCTTAAAAACAACATGCTCTAATGAATAGAAAGGTCCATGACAGGGGCTATGCTAGAAATAAAATGAATAACAAGTAGAATAATAGATATTTAATGACTGAAACTTATGTGAATAATAATAATAATAATAATAATAATAAATAAAAAGAAATCCTTCCTGACTTTCACCCCCTTAAGAAATAAATATATTACTGAGCGGTAAGAACTCGCTCGTCACAACAAACAGTGTGGAAACAGCTTCACACAAAATTATAAATCATAACATAAACTTTGAGCGGTAAGAACTCGCTCGTCACAACATATGGATACAAGTTCATTTTTCCTGGTCAAGAAGTTATATAATGCGTGGTGTACTGCTCGTTAATAAGAGAATGAGTACTGATGAGAGTCCGTTTACAACTGAAACAGTCATGTTGCTCACGGAGTTGCATCTTTTAAATCACACTACGGCTATGGGACCCACCCTCAATTAACACACTATAATTACTACTGACACATGCAAGATCTAGTATTACAAAAAGATGAAGAAACTCCCAGAGATTCTAGCTGGTGCCAGAGCACACGAAATAAACAGAGCATGCCAGAAATAGGCCAAAACGCTCACATCGCTAATTGGGACATAGCCTCGCACCTCCTAATGCCACACGGGGTCATTAAACGCGTAAAATAAACACACAAGAATTAAAGCAAAAGCAACAAAATACAAGCCTAACGGCTGAAAACTATGTTTACATTTTTATAAAACGTCAGACAAACAGGAGTTTCGGAAGCTACCTTACAACTATGGGCAACGCCCATTTAATCAATCAAATACTCATTATAACCGATCAGGTTTTTGTGAATTTTAAACAACATCTTAAATTGAAGTACAGGACCCTGGCCTGCTACTAATGACAAGTCGCGTTATCTGATTTGAGCGCGCCCCTCTTGTATGAGTCATCGCTGCGTCAACTATCTCTCTCAGTCCTTCAAGCTAGGTGCAAATTCCATCTCGAAACGCCAACATATCTCACTCATTCACCTGGATGGCAAGAAAACACAAATATATACCACAAGTCCAGCCTCGCGAGGTTATGAACTGGGCTGATGTGGAGCAAGTCAGAATAATCACAATGATAATATATTCTCGCTAACATATCATAAAATCACACTACGCACCAAAAGCTTGGACTGACTCTCTCATAAACATACCAACTGGGTCGGCTCAAACCAGATCAACAAATATTGCGTCCATAGAAACATTAAAAAAATACACAAAAAAAACTCGGGTGCAAAGTGCCATCCCGTTCTGATCTGCTCAAAAAGCAACTATCAAAATAATCCTGATCCGTCATAAATTCTGCTCACAAATAATCTTTACCCTCCAAATTCTATTTTTAATCTCAAAATTAATTCAGTTCCAATTTTGTTATAAGACATACCTCCGAATTATAATGCTTGACCGCGATTTACGCAAGCGAATGCGAGCACGAGCTGCGCGTCGCCCCGTATAGTTGAACCAAACAAAATCACAATATTTACAAATTACACAACGCTCGGCTTGTCCCATACTTAATGTGTCAGTAAACAAGAACTAAGGATCTACATTACCAAACAAGCAAACAAATATCTACAAAAATATGTCCCATAATACCATAGCTGATTTAATAAATAAATAAATTCATTTGTACTCAATCCTTCAAAACAGCGTCAAGGAAACATCTGCCGCCATCACCCCTTTAAGATGTTTAGCTCGTCATCGACATCTTCTGGCAAATGACCTGCTGGTTCCAAGATCCGGTCTCGTTCCTAGACGTCATCTCGTGCTGAATTAAATAAAGTTTTGTCAGATACACACACGATATATTTCCTATTAAATTCACCGATCAAGTACTAAATTCCTTGACAGTCTATTGGTGAATTATTTCGATGAACTGGTCCTATCTGGTAGTACTGGGACTACAAATAAATCACTGAAGTTACACTTATAACTTGACGAACATGTTCCATGTTCAATTACATGAAAGATATTGCAGAGTATGCCTCGTGTCCTCGGACACCTTACGTCCTCAAATGCTCAAATAAAAATCAACGTTAGTCCTCAGACGCACAAATAAAAGTGTGTTCTCTCGAAGCTTTCTGGATCCTTATATATGAAACTGGCAAGGGTAGGTATGGAAGGGGATTTATGGAAAAATATTCCATAATAATTATCAGACTAGCATGCGATCGGTATCATTGTGTTCGTAGCAGTGTGGAGGTTACGATTATGCTGTAGCTGGCTCGAATCGATCGTGGAATTAATCCGTAGATAACTCCCGCGTTAATTTACCAGGGTGCGTTACCAAGCCGAGTTGCCGCTATGTGTCTTGATATTATAGGTTCAGACTCTCGTAGATCTTTGCGCGCTTTTACTAGTATTTCTGCCACAGGGAGTGGTAACATGAAGTTTGACCAATTACTTCGTAGCATACGATTTTCTTCTTGGCGCCAACACTCATAGCAACAGGCCATATAGTGCATACCCAAGCCATTTCCGCGCTAAAAGTTGCACCTGTCCTATGTGTCATGAATATTTATGCTACTTCCTAAAATACCACAGGAGCTTAAGCCATTGTGTCCTCTCGGCCACTGATTTCTCAATATTTCCCAACACCGTCTGGCCCTCATATATGCTGTCTGTAGAAATGTATCAAAAGATGATGAATAATTTATTAGAATCCTTTATAAAGCCTTTGGATAAAGGGTTCACAATCCTCCTGCATGGAAAAAATCATCTCCATCTCATCAGTCTAGTCTAGCCGTCACTGTCGTTGGAGTGTCAACACGCACTCGTGGTTACTTCCTGCCCCCTCATTCATTCAGACATTCCTAGCCTGCCTGCTTGTCTGATCGCCTAAGCCTAGACTCTCTCCCGTCCAGTATCCTTATCTCTCTCGCTCGACCGCTCGCTGTGTCATGATCGTCATAGCTCATTAGTGTTTGACCACAACAGGCTGCTCCCAACTTCCTCGTTCAACTGACGTACTCACTGACCCCCGTATAGTTGGATGTGCAAAAGTACTTCCATATATTCACTTTGCAGCGTTATTTCTGCGTTCCCAAGGTTCGCTAGTAAAATACACTTTTAAATTCGCCGCATTGTAGACAGACATTGTACCTGTACTCAATTCTTTTACTCTGTATGCGTTGTTACCAAGATTACATACAATACAGAAGGTTCCGATAAATTTTCGACTAAACTTGTTGAATACCTTCTTTTCTGGATCAGATGTCGCTGGTTTCCGTACTAATACAAGCTCGTTGACTAATAGTACTCTGTGATACCTCTTATTTCTGACACGACGTAATCTGCGATCCGCCTGGTTTCTCATATGTACTCTCGTTCTCTCAATTCTCAACTCATGACCAACCATGGGATCTTGTGGGCAATTGATGATGTTGCTCCACGATCTTACTGGATATTCGTTCATGTGCAAGACCATGGGAATCTGGCCTATCGACTCATGTCTAGTTGTGTTCATACAGGTCTCTACGTCTTTGATCCTGTCTACCCACTTGTGACGTTCAATGGGAATAAAGATCCTTAAGTATTTAGTAACGCATTTTATTGCGCGTTCGCTAGGATTAGCTTGAGGGTGGCGAACGCTACTAAACATGTGTTTTACATCCAAGTTCTCCATACCTTTCTTGAATTCGGCGCTCGTAAAATAGCTTCCATGGTCCGACAATATAAGCTCAGGTTTTCCAAGGATTGGAATAACTCTATTTCGAATACGACTGAGTACTTGTTTCGATGTAGTTTTCTGAATGGGGCACAATACGACAAACTTAGAAAACACACCAATACACACTAGCAAGTGACGGCAACCTCGCCTACCTTTCGGGATTGGACCGAAACAATCCAGGGCCACAAGCTCGCAGGGTTTCTGAGGTAGCAATGGTCTAGGATACTGCCTCATTAAGTAATTATTCGGCTTCGTCCTCTGACAGGGATCGCAAGTCTTTATTACGTCACAGATGGTCGTCCTCATTCGCGGCCATATAAACGTTTCTCCTATGGTCGCCTGTGCCTTGTTAATTCCCACGTGACCGAAGCTTTCATGTATGTGCCAAGTAAGTCCTCTTTGTAATGATGCAGGTACCATGATACGTAATTTGGCGTGTTCTTCATCTATCCATTTATGCAGTAAATTGTTGAGGTAGACATATCTTCCTTCTCTGGCTTTTGCTTCTCTATAGGCTGGGGTTCCTGCTGGTAATTCCTTCTTAAAATACTGGATCATTTGGTACATCCACGGTTCAGCTTCCTGCTCTCGTCGTATCTCCCGTAATTCCTCCAAGAATGCATGGTCCTTTGCTGTTAACTCAATATGCTGTACTATCGCTGTTTCTTCCGTATCTGGCTCGGGGTTCCTGCTTAATACATCCGGAATTACATTCATTTTTCCTGGGCAGTGTTCAATTTCGATGTTAAATTGTTGTATATAGATGGACCAACGCGTCACACACTCGCTAGCCATAGATGTCTTGAACAAGAACGTTAGTGCTTTGTGGTCTGTTCTAATAACAATGGGGTAACCATATACAATTCGTGTCCATTGTTGCAAAGCATGAAGTATTGCCAACAATTGGAGTTCCGTGACCGTATAATTGCGCTCGTGTTTACGCAATCTGCGGCTCACAAATGCTAAATTATCACGATGTTGAAGGTTAGCTGGATCTTCTTGGTATAACATCGCACCTATACCAACCATGGAAGCATCCGCTTCGATAATAAATTTCCGTTGAAAGTCTGGGTAACCTAGTTTGATACAATTTTCCAGTAATAATTTAGTCTCTTGAAATGATTTCTCACACTCAGCGTTACAAAGCCATTTGTTGTTCTTCTTCAGCATCTCCTGCATAGGTGCTACGGTTTCAGTATATCCTGGGCAATTTTCCTTAAAGAAGCCCGTCACGCCAAGGAAAGCTCAGATATGTTTCACTCTCGTTGGTGTAGGGAAATTCTTTATTGCCTCTATCTTCGCAGGGTTTGGTCTCTCTCCCTCCTGGTCAATGATGTGCCCAAGCATAAAATCTCCTTCTTGAAGAAATGGGATTTCTTCAAGTTGACTTTAAAGTTTGCAGTTCTAAGGTTGTCCAAAAGCTTATCCAAATTTTCCATATGTGTCTCGATGTTATCTGAAGCCAAGAGTATGTCGTCAATATAACGTACCGTCATTTCCTTCATTTTTTCAGTCAGGTTCCGAGCCAAGGCTCTAATTAATGCGCATCCAGCAGTTTTAACTCCGAAGGGCATACGGACGAAGCAATATGTCTGATTATCGAACAAGAAGCCAGTAAGAAGCTGTGACTTCTCATCCAGTTCGATATGGTGAAACGAACTCGTCAGATCTACGGACGAATAGATACTCTTGTTCTTAAATCCTTTTAAGACGTCTCTGATGATTAGCGCTCGGTCATACTCGGGAAAAATAAGGCGCATGTTTAGATTTCTGGCGTCTAGACAAACTCTAATGGATCCATTTGGTTTTGTGACTGCCAAAATCGCATTTAAATAAGGTGTAGGAGTCTTCTTAATCACTCCAGCTTGCAACATATCATCAATAATCCTTTTGACATGCTCCCGATGTTTTTCTGATATAGGGTACAATTTACTTCGAAATGGGGACCAATCCTCAACCTGCATAGAATACTGAAAATTTATTATCTTCCCTGGAACTGTGTCAAACACTGCCTTGTGTCTTCTTAAGATCTCCTCAAGTTTCTTCCTATGTTCAACCCCTAGTTGGATGTCACTGAGCCGCTCCTGTAATAGTTCTTCAAACTGAGTATCGCTGTCTTCTCCTTCTGCTAGTAAAGCCCATATCTCCTGAGAGTCACTCTCTTCATTTAATTCCACAACAGCCACATCTATAAGGTCATCTTCCGCCTTTCGTATCTCCTCTTCTGTCTCCTCTGCTATTGCCTCCAATGCCCATGAACTCACGTCCTTCCCTATAGTGATTTCATCCATGTGTAAGCCCATATCCTTCAGTTTCTCAAACTCCTTAAAACTGACTGTATTATTGTGCAAATCTATGACTGCCTGGTAGTCACAAATGAAATTTGCACCCAGAATAATGTTAAAATTCATTTTGGTCATTATGATAAAAGTCTGTCCAAATATATGGTCTAATATATCCAATTCTATAAATGCTTGACGTTTGCAAGTGTCGGTGCGTTCGGGAATAACGCCCCTCACTTTGAGTTGCGGTACTGGAATCACAGGAACATTCTGACTCCGTCCCAACTCTCGAACCAAAGCCTCCGGTACAAGACTGATTTGTGACCCCGTGTCAACTAAGCATCTCACGTTAATTCCACCGATCTTGGCATAAATAATAGGTAGTTGTTTGATATCATCGTTCCGTGGTTTTACAATCTCCTCCAGGCAATCTTCCGGCAAAGCTATCCACTCTTGTATGTGTGCCACGACCCATCCTTCTTCACAATCCGGCTGTTACTCTCTCAGGGCGAGTCCTTTTGCAATTATTGGGATTTTTTTACAACCCTCGCGACTACCCTCATCCTTCTGTCGTGTATTTCCCTGACGTTCTTCCTGCTTCAATAAACCCTCGGCCCCCTCAATGTGAGTGTCTCGATTTGACCTCCTATTAATTGCATGTTCCCAATGGTTTTGTTCGTCCCCTCCATTAGCGTGTAATTCTTCCAGGTAACGCTGCGATTCGGCGTGCCTGTCGTTCCATTCATTCCTATAATTTTGATAGTCCCCCTGGTTCTGGTTTCTCCTTTCTCGCCACTGTCGATTCTCATTATTATTATTTTCGTACCGTCTGTAGGGTCCCTCATTTCTCCTATTACTTCTCCATTGTTGGTATCCTCGCTGTTGATACCTATTGTTGCCCTGGGTCTGCCTATCATTATTATTTTCATGTCGCAGGTATGACCTATTTTCGTCGCCCTCCTGACCTCGTCTCGGTGTTGTTGAGACACTTGTATTTGTGGCCTGCGACCTGGTGTGTACTTGAGTGGGTTTAACCACCTCCGTTGTGTTTACAAGTTCCAGCTGTCGTCCCCCTCTCTGCTGCAAGTGAGATGTTGTCTCGTCAATCTGACGTAAGATTTGTTCGGCTCGAACCGCTGTGTACACGTTTGCTGCCACTAGTACCTGCTGAACATTTACCGGCAACTGCCGTGCAATCGTCATAACCAGGTCCGATTCTTCTAAAGGAAGATCCAGATCCCGAAATTTCAACAATTGTAACGAAAAGAAATCTGAGTATTTCGTCTGCTGAGTTGACTGATATTTTCTCGAATAAAGTTCCATTCTAAGGCTTTGTTGTAGAGAAGCCGACCAATACTTTCTAAGAAACGCATCCTTGAACTCATCCATCCCTCCGAAAGTATACTTGAAGGTCAAGAACCACGTAAGTACATTTCCCGAAAGAAATCGTTCCATCAGTCTTAAACGACGCGCGGGCGGTATATTATTGTCATTAAAATAGTCATCCATCTCCTTAAGATACGCCTTCGGTGTGACACCAGAATTTTCTGTGAATTTATTTGGTTTACATTCATTTGATCGAATAACTTGTACGACTTGAGGGTGCTGATAGCCATGTTGAGGAGTAGAGGTTCATCCAACGTTGTTGTGAAATCCCTCTGTGTTAGTCGTTAATGGGCTGCCTGTCAGTCCGTGGCTACTCGCCGCGCTAATTGCCCCCTGGCTTGTTGAGCCAACTTCCTTATCTTTAGCGTGCTCTGTCTGAAATAAAGTGTTCTGTCCCAGTGAACGCAACTCTGCCTTTATGATTCTGTCCGACTGTTCCTTCATTTTACTCTTGACTTCTTCCTCAAGTGCTTTAATGCGCATATGATTATCACCTACGATCTTTATGATCGTTAACCGTTCTTCTTTAGAGTCGCTGCTCATCTTACGCCAATCCTTTCTGATGCTATCTTTAATCACTCCCAGTTTTTCTTCCATCTGCTGTTTCGTGTTCTGATTCGATTCTATCTTCTCAAGCCTGTCTTCTAAACGAAGATTATTCTCATCTATCGTACTCTTCAAATTATTCTGGTCCGATTCTATGTTTCGCCATCGCTCTGCTGATTGTATTTCTAATTTATCCATGTCCTTTATCAGGCCCGTAATACTTTCATTTACTGCTGACAATTGTCCCTGGATAAACGTAGAATCCTCCTCCATTTTATCAAACCGCTTTTCAAGACAATCTTGTGCTGTTTTAACCTCACTGTTATTTACCGTGCATGCTAATTCTATCTGAGCTAGTTTTGCCAATACAGCTTCGTCCAAATCATTTAATTTACGGTTGAAGGTGTCCTCTAATTTTTGTATCTGACCTAGCTGTTTGTCGTTATTCTCACTTATATCAAGCGCGAATTGAACCATCTGCTGTGTAGTGTACTCTTTCATCTCTGCAGATAATGTGGCTAACTGACTCGTATTCCTACTTTCTTGCGCTTCTAATTGTTTGTTTATATTTTCATTTACTTGCGCTTGTTATGAGTTACGCTGTTCAATTAATTTAATTTCTAATGACTCACTCTGTTCAGATAATTGTGCCTTCTGTTCAGCTAGTTGTGTTTTTATAGTGTCATTCATTTGAGTCTGGAATGACTCATTCTGTTCAGATAATTGTGTTTTTATAGTGTCATTCATTTGAGTCTGGAATGACTCATTCTGTTCAGATAATTGTGTTTTTATAGTGTCATTCATTTGAGTCTGGAATGACTCATTTTGTTCCGCTAATTTAATGTCTAATTTTTCACTCTGTTCCTTTAATAGTTTCTGGGTTCGTGCCGTGGCACTTTCAATGATCGCCTGGATCTCCGCTACTGTTGCCATTATCACACACGAAAATATATATCACTGAAAAAAACAGGAGGATTGCATGCAAATGTCTCACTGACACACACATATATAATTCTTGACATACATTTACTTCATTTGACAATTTTCAGTTCATTTAAACTTATTCCCTTTTACTCCCGCAAATCAAACTGCATCACTGAATGGTTCTAAATTTACTTAATAAATTTTTAACCCCGCACATATTCAGTCATAAAATTACTATCCAGATCTGATGTTAACACTGACTAATTAACAAAGTATTAATTGTCATTTAAGGCTACCAGCCTCCTAACATATTCATGAGTTTGACTTTCTAAACAAATCTAATTTTACATTTAATCAATGGGCGCCCGATTTCACGTACACTACTTTACTAATTATTTCAATAAACAAAACGTGAATTGTATTTAACTTGCAAACTCGTGATTCAACTGTATATTCAAATTTCTTGGCGGTATTTCTCTTCGCCTTATTTACGTTAACAAAATATCACTTCCCGTGATTTCAAACAGTCCCATATATCAGTGAAATACCACATGTAGGGTAACAGCTTGCCTATGATCCGCTAGAAAAGCCTAAAACAGCGAAAGGCCCCACGTTGGCTAAGCCAGCTTGTCTATGCACCCTTCAATAAAGCATGGTTTTCTCAAGATTCATCTACGGGCTCGTGTTCAGTCCTGACTGCGTTACACAGCAAAGTTCGCTTAAAAACAACATGCTCTAATGAATAGAAAGGCCCATGACAGAGGCTATACTAGAAATAAAATGAATAACAAGTAGAATTAAAGATATTTAATGAGTGAAAATTATGTGCATAATAACAACAATAATAATAATAATAATAATAATAAATAATAAAAAGAAATCCTCCCTGACTTTCACCCCCCTAAGAAATAAATATATTACTGAGCGGTAAGAACTCGCTCGTCACAACAAACAGTGTGAAAACAGCTTCACACAAAATGATAAATCATAACATAAACTTTGAGGGGTAAGAACTCGCTCGTCACAACATATGGATACAAGTCCATTTTTCCTGGTCAAGAAGTTATATAATGCGTGGTATACTGCTCGTTAATAAGAAAATGAGTACTGATGCGAGTCCGTTTAAAACTGAAACAGTCATGTTGCTCACGGAGTTGCATCTTTTAAATCACACTACGGCTATGGGACCCACCCTTAATTAACACACTATAATTACTACTGACACATGCAAGATCTAATATTACAAAAAGATGAAGAATCTCCCAGAGATTCTAGCTGGTGCCAGAGCACACGAAATAAACAGAGCATGCCAGAAATAGACCAAAACGCTCACATCACTAATTGGGAACATAGCCTCGCACCTCCTAATGCCACACGGGGTCATTAAACGCGTAAAATAAACACACAAAAATTAAAGCAACAGCAACAAAGTACAAGCCTAACGCCTGAAAACTATGTTTACATTTTTATAAAACGCCAGACAAACAGGAGTTTCGGAAGCTACCTTACAACTATGGGCAACGCCCATTTAATCAATCAAATACTCATTATAACCGATCAGGTTTTTGTGAATTTTAAACAACATCTCAAATTGAAGTACAGGACCCTGGCCTGCTACTAATGACAAGTCGCGTTATCTGATTTGAGCGCGACCCTCTTGTATGAGTCATCGCTGCGTCAACTATCTCTCTCAGTCCTTCAAGCTAGGTGCAAATTCCGTCTCGAAACGCCAACATATCTCACTCATCCACCTGGATGGCAAGAAAACACAAATATATACCACAAGTCCAGCCTCGCGAGGTTATGAACTGGGCTGATGTGGAGCAAGTCAGAATAATCACAATGATATATTCTCGCTAACACATCATAAAATCACACTACGCACCAAAAGCTTGGACTGACTCTCTCATAAACATACCAACTGGGTCGGCTCAAACCAGATCAACAAATATTGCGTCCATAGAAACATTAAAAAAATACACAAAAAAAAACTCGGGTGAAAAGTGCCATCCCGTGCAGATCTGCTGAAAAAGCAACTATCAAAATAATCCAGATCCGTCATAAATTCTGCTCACAAATAATCTTTACCCTCCAAATTCTATTTTTAATCTCAAAATTAATTCAGCTCCATTTTTGTTATAAGGCATACCTCCGAATTATAATGCTTGACCGCGATTTACGCAAGCGAATGCGGGCACGAGCTGCGCTTCGCCCCGTATAGTTGAACCAAACAAAATCACAATATTTACAAATTACACAACGCTCGGCTTGTCCCATACTTAATGTGTCAGTAAACAAGAACTAAGAATCTACATTACCAAACAAGCAAACAAATATCTACAAAAATATGTCCCATAATACCATAGCTGATTTAATAAATAAATAAATTCATTTGTACTCAATCCTTTAAAACAGCGTTGAGGAACCATCTGCCGCCATCACCCCTTTAAAATGTTTAGCTCGTCATCGACATCTTCTGGCAAATGTCCTGCTGGTTCCAAGATCCGGTCTCGTTCCTAGACGTAATCTCGTGCTGAATTAAATAAAGTTTTGTCAGATACACACACGATATATTTCCTATTAAATTCACCGATCAAGTACTAAATTCCTTGACAGTCTATTGGTGAATTATCTCTATGAACTGGTCCTATCTGGTAGTACTGGGACTACAAATAAATCACTGAAGTTACACTTATAACTTGACGAAAATGTTCCATGTTCAAATACATGAAAAATATTGCAGAGTATGCCTCGTGTCCTCGGACACCTTACGTCCTCAAATGCTAAAATAAAAATCAATGTTACGTCCTCAGACGCACAAATAAAAGTGTGTTCTCTCGAAGCTTTCTGGATCCTTACATATGAAACTGGCTAGGGTAGGTGTGGAAGGGGATTTATGGAAAAATATTCCAAAATAATTATCAGACTAGCATGCGATCGGTATCATTGAGTTCTTAGCAGTGTGGAGGTTACGATTATGCTGTAGCTGGCTCGAATCGATCGTGGAATTAATCCGTAGATAACTCCCGCGTTAATTTACCAGGGTGCGTTACCAAGCCGAGTTGCCGCTATGTGTCTTGATATTATTGGTTCAGACTCTCGTAGATCTTTGCGCGCTTTTACTAGTATTTCTGCCACAGGGAGTGGTAACATGAAGTTTAACCAATTACTTCGTAGCATACGATTTTGCTCTTGGCGCCAACACTCATAGCAACAGGCCATATAGTGCGTACCCAAGCCATCTCCGCGCTAAAAGTTGCACCTGTCCTATGTGTCATGAATATTTATGCTACTTCCTAAAATACCACAGGAGCTTAAACCATTGTGTCCTCTCGGCCACTGATTTCTCAATATTTCCCAACACCGTCTGGCTCTCATATATGCTGTCTGTAGAAATGTATCAAAAGATGATGAATAATTTATTAGAATCCTTTATACAGCCTGTGGATAAAGGGTTCAATATAGTGGATTATTTATAGCCATTACCCTTAAACATGGTTTGTAAGGCATGTAACTCTTCCTGAAGGGTTGATGCTTCACAAATACGTTCCGCTCTTTTGGCTGAGTTGTTATAATACCTTGTTTTTGTGCTGGGTGGTGGTGGGAGTCCGCATGTTAATAACGGTTAGTGTGAATTGGCTCACGGTAGACGCTGTGCCTAATGGAGCCATCCGCTTTCCTCCTCACAAGAACATCCAAAAAAAGGTAAGCATCCACCTGACTCTAGCTCCATTGTGGATTTAAGGATGCAGCTGATTTAGGTGGTTCAGAAAGTGGTTCAGTTTTTCAGAACCCTCCTCCCACACCACGAACGTATCATCCACATACCTACACCAAATCACAGGTTTGAAAGACGCCGAAGATATAGCCTCCCCCTCAAAATGTTCCATGAAAAAAATTGCCACGATAGGCAAGAGTGGACTTCCCATGGGAATGAATCCACTATATATAGGTCCCTACATCCCAGAGGGAGGGATAGACAACCTTCTCAGAGCTCCGACGTGAGAGGAACTGCTTACCTCTCTTATATTCACAACACCACTGACCGCGTTGCTAAGATTCTCCGCAAGCACAAGATAAAAACAGTTTTCGGCA
Organism: Meconema thalassinum; assembly: GCA_946902985.2. NCBI lineage: Eukaryota > Metazoa > Arthropoda > Insecta > Orthoptera > Tettigoniidae > Meconema > Meconema thalassinum. Next base: position 355,379,396 of record OX336394.1, on the reverse strand, counting down.
CTATGACGAAAATTGGTCAACGTTTAGCATTAAGCAAGGAATTATAACAACTCTAGCCAAAAGAGCGGAACGTATTTGTGAGGCATCAACTCTTCAGGAAGAGTTACATGCCTTACAAACCATGTTTAAGAGTAATGGCTATAATGAATGCACTATATATAGCTCCCTTCATCCCAGAGGGATAGACAACCTTCTCAGAGCTCCGACGTGAGAGGAACTGCTTACCTCCCTTTTATTCACAACACCACTGACCGCGTTGCTAAGATTCTCCGCAAGCACAAGATAAAAACAGTTTTCGGCACTATGACGAAAATTGGTCAACGTTTAGCATTAAACAAATATAAATTGTCCCCAATACTACAACCTGGGGTTATGAAGTCCCATGTACTTGCGGAAAAGTCTACATTGGACAAACAAAACGGTCCATTGCAACTCGCATCAAAGAGCATCAAAGGAACATCCGTCTAAACCAACCTGACAAATCAGCTATAGCTGAACATGCCCTGTCTTCAGAGCACGATGTATGTTTCAAGGATGCTCATGCGCTTGCCCTTGTTAAGCACAACTGGTCTAGAATTATAAGGGAAGCAGTTGAAATTCGTAAAAATCCCAATAATTTTAACAGAGACACTGGATATCAGCTAAGTGACACTTGGCTACCAGTTATTAAGGATCTACGGAGATAGTTCCTCTCAGTCTCTCTGCTCTTCACATATTTAAAATTGTATATTTTCCCTCTATGGCTCAGAGCCTGGATTTGATCTCCTTTGTTCGTCACTGGAGGAGTTTCCATCTGTTTTTTTCGCCGTTGACTGTATGACGTTAGGTATCGTTCATATACACTTCCCTTTTGTTATGTTTCCTTATATCCATCTAACCCTCCCCACTCCCCCCCCCCCCCTTTCTTTTGGACATCCTCATTCTTCGAGGAGTTTCTATATTTTCACCCCGCCCCCTTTACCTTCTCGTTACTTACTTCTCTGTCCGCCGTTCCACCATGGTCCATACAGTAATTTCTGGCAACTGCTCTCTGGTGACGAACAGAGGAATTTATCTATATTTTTTGTAATCTCATTGATATACTTTCTTTGGCTACATTATTTATTTCCATTGAGAAAGGAGGCAAGGTTTCTCCGAAACGTATGGTTCAAATCAAAATACACACGGCATTAGCCCAAAAGCATGAATTATTTATATACAAAATATATTTTTCTTATTGCAATACTACGCAATGAAGTGGCGTTTTGTAACTTACAAACTATATGATTATAACATAAGTTTATTACATCAATAAAATGAACTGTTTTCTATGTACAAAAGTAGGGAAATGTCTTTTACTTGAATCAGGAGCACTTGAATTTGTTAATTCTTTGAAGTCGATGGGCGAAATCTTTCACAGCTCTCTAATATGGCAACTATGTCAGGAGGTTGGGAAGAAATTGAAATTCGCAAAATGTTGTAAACGTTTTCACTCGTTAACCTGGATCTGTATTTGTTATTTATGAACTTCAGCTTACTGAAAGTAGATTCACAGAAATATGTAGATGCAAAATGATTAAGTAGAGAAAAACAACGACAGATTTTCAATACACGTAATAAATAAATATAACATATATTTATAAAATATTGTATAATTTTTTCATAAAATGTTTTTTTCATAATTCTTAAATTTATGTTTTTATTCCTATCCCTAACAGTCTTGAGGGCCGAAAAAGTTCGTTCCCGTGCGGCCCACGGGCCGCGTAGTGAGGATCGCTACCCTACACTAACGAACCAACCATCCACCCAACAGTATCGTCACGAGGACAATTTTCTAGACTAGGCGCGATTTACTCACATTTCTCTGTGGGGGCTATTTTCCCTGGGCGCAATTTTCGTACAACTATTCAGAGTAGCGTTTCTCACCGGATTTTTCCACAATTCCTTCAGGAAAATTCCTAGAGAGTGACTTATTTTAAGTCCAGGGCACCTACCCCATCCCTGTGCCACTTCTACAGTCATCAGAGAAATAGAGGTTATTAGAAATGTGCAATGCACACCCAAGTACAAGGTTTGTTATTGTTGTTGTTTCATTTGGGGGCTTCTACATCGTGGTCAATTATCCCCGTGTTCTTCGGTGTGTGTATAATTTGCCTGATAACCGATGCTATTGTGATAGCTTTATCAGTGTGTGTTTTTGTAATTTTAGTGAGGAGTGGGAAAGAGTAGGCTGTGGCATTATCTTAGGAACCATCCCGACATTTGCCTGGAGAAGAAGTGGGAAACCTCGGAAAACCAGTTCCAGGATGACTGAGGGGAAAATTCAACCCACCTCTTTTCAGTTTTTCCTTACGAGGTTGAGTAGATCCTGTTCCAGCCCTCAGATTAGAATTAAATTTCTTGACAGAGCCGGGAACCAACCCCGCACTTCTGGGGCGACCACGAGGTAGAGGCAAGTACAAGGGGCTGATGCCCAAGACGTTCCGATTTCCCCCAACAAAAACGATTGTTGAATGAGTCTTAGCTTGTTTTCATTCTGGATGTTTACACAAACCGCTTTGTTTTCCAAGACTAAACAAATGAGTGTTGTGCTACTGTTGTTTTTCTAGGGCTCCAGTAAGTTCCCTTGTGGTAAGCTAAACCTTCACCTTCCTAAGGTACAAAACAAGACAACATTTCTAGGACTAACGTCATACATGTTAAAAAGGCTGAAAAAGGAAGGAGGATAAACTGCTTCAGTTAAGTTGCAAAGATATGCATCAGGTGAGGAAAAGGTAGGCCTAGGAGAAGGACACAGCTTGACAAATACGGTAGCCCGGTATTTAAAGTATTTCCCCCAGTTTTAACACGAGCACAAACAAGTCATTGAGGATGCCTTATTAGGGCTCAAATGACTACTTCCTTAACTTGAGCGCCTTACAAAGAACGTAATGAGCTCAGTAATGGTGTTTTGGCGAGGCGAGGCGAGGGTTCTACTTAGCCCACAGCCTCATTCCTATCACGTCCGGCTTCTGTGTGCTGTGTGACGTATGGAAAATCCCAATACACTTTCCTGGGGTAGAACAGTTTATTTTTGCCATGTATCATTTGCGTCTTTGGCAAATCTGCCATTTCTACTTAATTGACATTCTGAAAAAAATACGCCTAATGTCAGACTATTTCTGATATTGAATAATAATAATAATAACAATAATAATAATAATAATAATAATAATAATAATAATAATAATCTACTGTAGCCTATTAGAAAACGACCGTTAAAATTTGAAGGTTCTACGCCCAAGTATGCGGGTTCAAACCTGGCCGAAGTCGTCGGATTTTTTAAGAGCGTTACAAATCCCTCAGTAGGCATAATGCCTTCCGTTGGACGGGAAGAAAAGCCGGCGGACCCATGTCATATATTTATGGCATGTAAAAGAACCTTTCACTAACTACAATTGTTGAAGCTAAATTTGTAAGTTATATTTGACTAATCCTTCCACAGAATAAACTTGTTTAAAGCTAAATTTCTAGGTTAGATTTCGTTGTAACGCTCTATTGAAGTTCCAACGTTCACCAGTAGGCATCATTGACTTCTGGTAGAGAAGGTTGGAACTACTTGCAATTGAACGGAACTTGTAGCTCATCCTGGAAGCAGCTACAGACTCTGGCTAGCCGAACATGTCCTCGGACACTCCTGGCACTAAAAGCCATAAATAAATAAATAAATAAATAAATAAATAAATAAATAAATAAATAAATAAATAAATAAATAAATAAATAAATAATGATAATCTACAGTGTTTAGATCCAACGTTCGCCGCCAGCTGGCGGTTGCGGTGGTATGTAGTAACCAAGTACACAGCTAGATTTCGCTGACGGTAGCATTTGGTAGCAAAAGTAAGTACTACTGGAAATTGATCGTCTGCAGTCCTTACCTGAATTACAGATAACACACTAATACAGCATCACAATTAACACCCGTTATCAGACAGATTCTACACACACCCAAAGTACACGGGGCTACATGATCGCGATGTAACAACCCCTAAACTGAGAAACCAACCAACCAACCAACCAATCAACCAAAATGTGATGGGCATATTCAAGGGATGGACACTGAAAGACTTATTAAAAGGATATTTAATCATACCTCCTCATTAGAAGCCAATAATAACTCAATAAGAGAAATTGAAAATGAACTTCAATAAATCAACGTAACGGACGAAATTGTATGGGACAGGTCTATCTTCAGATCGTTGGTGGAAAAACATCATTTATCTCAAATTATAAACGAAGTCTTGTCAATCACTAGAAAGTAGTTTAATAATTAAATTAACACGTACAAGTTTCGTTATATCATAATTACTTCGTCAGTGTGAAAGAATCCTAGAAACTACATAAAAAATGGATATCCTTACAAAAAGTCAATAATTTAAATAAATGAAAGGTCACAAAAAAGAATTAATAAATAATTATTTAAATTAATGACCTTTTCTTTTTGTTTTTTGTTAAGATACCGGTATTGTAGTTTCTAAGATCTTTTCACGCTGACGAAGTTATCATTGATATAACGAAACATGTACGTGTTAATTTAATGACAAGGCGGCTTTTATAATTTGAGATTAATATCAGTCAACAAAGATAATATTTGATACAATCTTCATAATGGTTAATGTCTATGCATTTTATGAAACAACATTTTGCAGCAAACCACCGGATGAGAGCCGACAATGCATGGGCAACAAGATGGAAGAACAATCAGAGTGAGAATATGAAGAAATTTTGGGAAGAGAAGAAAGCTAATTCAAATTCATGTTTGAAATAGGTTCAATCGTGCTCCATATTTGGCCATAACGACGTAAACAATAATAATAATAATAATAAACTCTTGACAAACTATTTACGTCCATAATTGCGGACGACAAACATAACATTTTGGCTGAGGAAAAGAAAGGATGCAAGAAGCTGTCGCAAGGATGCAAAGAACAGATAGTTATTGATTCTGTAATAACGCAACAGGTGATACATAATCAAAGGAATCTATATACGGCATACATAGATTACCAGAAAGCATTTGATTCAGTCCCGCATTCATGGCTAAAGAAATCCTCCATCTGTATAAGATTAACCCTGCTATAATTCACTTCCTGGTGGTCACGAGGGATAATTGGAAAACAGTACTTTATACTGTACCCAATCGTCATCATATGGAACATGTGTTCGTATCCCAGCTAACTCACGGTCTTTCGAGGTATGGGACATTCATGCCCACCATACGATCACATGCTCAGGATTTGAGTCTGTCAGGTGACTACTCTACTTGAAGGAAACAACATATTCCTAAATATAACATTTAATGATAGAAAATCATGGCAATACAACATAAAACACAAACAAAAGATACTTTACATTTACTTCCCACAACAAAATCAAAGTTATCTGTGGGTCTCTCCTTAAAATTAGTGCTTCACCGCACTCAAGTCTATTCAAAACATCCTACCATTGATACTCTCTGACATTTGCGAGTGTCCATAGTTCTTCACGTGGCAAAATTTAACACAAACTGGAATATCACAACACAAACACAAATTATCTTTAAATGACATTAAATCTGCAATTATTAAACATTTATCCGTCTTACACGGGGCATTTACTTTCAGTAACATTAATTCATTATCTTATGCCTTAATTAACAAGTGTTGTGTCGTGCAACTCGTATCCCTTTTCCCCATCAATTTGAAACGCTGAAGTAGTACACTTTCCCTTCCAAAATACACATGGATATAGATGTTTTATAGCTTCACCATACAACGATTTTCTGGGTCTGGTCAAAACATTATCGTTACAAACGTGTCATGTCATTGCAATTACTCTACCCGTATGAATAAATTAGTGTAAACTGGAGAAATACACTTTACAAAGATGCCTATATTTACTTGGTGCAGTATTCCTCCTCAGAGAATAACTGGGCCAAATATTATCCGATCACAGCGATCGAACATGGTATGTGTGTGGAAAAAAAAAGCATTTAATTCAATTGGCATCATCACAACAATCATATCTTAATTACTTTTCGAAATATCGAGATTTTTCAGTGTCCCACTACGCTTTTAAAATAAAAGGATCAGGTCAACAGACATCCTTTCCAAGCGGACAATAAATTAGTTTCGCTGCCTGAGAAAGATGGCCGCCGGTCTAGTGGCCTTCCTGCAACCCCATATGGCTCCTCGCAAGGTCAAGTTTATTTACTGGTGCAGTTATACTGGAGGTACCCTGAGTGTGTTTCCCTAGTAATTGAGTCATTCTAATTATTTAACACCTCCTACATTTAGAGTATAATGGGCTCAACTCGGCTCCTAATTAATATTCATGGCAGGGGATGGATCATGTAATAGCTTTGCCGTTCTGTAGCGACATTAGTGGCTTCTGGCGCGCATCTCAAGTGAGTATCAAAGTTCTCTCACTGGTGCAGCTGCCTATAATAAGAGGAAATCGGCGTTTCCTATACGACGAACCAATAGTCTTACCTCTAAGGGCAGATCAATTAATACATGGGCTCACACAGTGTCTCTAATAGTTATCCCTAGTGGCACAATTCTGCAAACGGTGGATACAGACAGTCCCTGTCCCACTGCGCTGCGAATAATACAAGTATGCTCCAAGGCGATACTATCTCGTAGATCCCGAAGATTAGCCGACTAGATTCGCCTAACGCGCAAGCTATGTTTGGATGATCCCCGCAACTTATTGACGTAAATCTCTTGATTCTACGTTACTTGCTCGCTGTACGCGGCCCAAACAATACTTCTTATAGATGACTCATTTATTAAAGCACTCACGTCCTCTCTGCAATTACTCTTAAGCCAAAGCTTTATGTAGCTCCCAAAACAAGTATAAATTTACTGGCTTACATTAACTACCTTAATGGTTCTCGAATACAACCCTGTAGAATTTACCATAATAAAAATTCATTCAACAATTCAATGACACTGAAAAGGTCTCATTATCTCGATATTTTACGTTTCTTTCTTACTTCTTACAATAACACAGTACTCTTATGTTAGACATGACACACTTTGCACGTACCCTAGGCCTGACATGCCTATTATTTTATTCATTACTGTTACCGACCCCAGATTATTATTATTATTATTTAACGTTACCGTTACTTTCATCATTGTCCGTAAACAAATCATCCTCCAAGCCATATTTTACCAAAATACGAGGGATGTAAGCTCGTACATAAATGAATGTTAATTCTTAGTCTCAGAGTGATGCTTCGTTGTATGGTGAGCTATTTAATCATATCAACATTTTATATTTGTACTTACTTTCATTTTTGCCGGGTTAGTCCAGCACGCCAACCACGAGCCTACCATGATGCTTAGTTTAAGCCATCATGATATTTATCACACGACACATGGTATACACTTCACACATGATAATCATATTTTCCATCACTGGCTTTTCTCACTTTGACACAATACATATTATTTTACCACATACATAAACACTTTTAAGAATCACTGTAATATAATTTTATATACAATTCCCGCACTATTTCACACATGGATCCTTGATTGGACTCCATCTATCGCCTGACCTCAGAGATGCGATGCAGCTAACGCCTGACCACCGCTGGTCCCCATGAAAGTCTGTCTTGCGTGTGCGTGCGTTCGATTCCCGTCACCTACAGTTTATATCACCTCTACTGCAATTCTGTTCAATCCTCTGTCACGACTATTTGTGACGCCTTCCAGGCTCCCGTAAATGTAGTGATCCTGACAATAATGTGTCATTTTTAGCCTACTTTCGATGTTTGCAAAAAATGAAAGTAGACTTATGAGATCACTACAGGGCGAAAAAAAAGTGTGTCTGTCTGTGTGTGTGTATGTGTGTGTGTGAGTATCTGTGTGTGTGTGTGTGTGTGTGAGTGTGTGTACTCTGAATGTCTGCCCCCCCCCCCTATCAATTCGAACACGGTGAGCGCAAATTGAACGAAATTTGGTACAAAGGTAGCACTAGCAAAGGACACCTCAGTGTCATGTTTTATATTGCCGCCATCTTGACGGAAACGTGATGGCGGCCACACAAATGTTCATAGCTTAAATCAAATTACGACTAACCTAATCATCCGATCTCAACCAAATTTTGCAACAACATACCTTTATGGGGGCAGCATCCTTTGACCAAACTAATAGGTCATCAGCCTAATAGTTTGCGGATGGCGGCCATCTATGTGTGAAAATCGATTGCCCCTATTAATTCGAACACGGTGAAACCGAATGGAACGAAATTTGGTACACAGGTAGTACTAGCAAAGGGCACCCCAGTGTCATGTTTTATATCGCCGCCATCTTGACGGAAACGTAATGGCGGCCACACAAATGTTCAAAGCTTAAATCAAATTACGACTATCCTAATAATCCGATCTCTACCAAATTTTGCAACAACATACCTTTATGAAGGGAGCATCCTTTGACAAATCTAATAGGTCATTAGCCTAATAGTTTGCGGATGGCGGCCATCTTTGTGTCAAAATCGATTACCCCTATTAATTCGAACACGGTGAAACCGAATGGAATGAAATTTGGTACAGAGGTAGCACTAGTAAAGGGCACCTCAGTGTTATGTTTTATATCACCGCCATCTTGACGGAAACGTAATGGCGGCCACAAAAATGTTCAAAGCTTAAATCAAATTACGACTAACCTAATCATCCGATCTCCACCAAATTTTGCAACAACATACCTTTATGGAAGAAGCATCCTTTGACAAATCTAATAGGTCATTAGCCTAATAGTTTGCGGATGGCGGCCATCTTTGTGTCAAAATCGATTACCCCTATTAATTCGAACACGGTGAAACCGAATGGAATGAAATTTGGTACAGTGGTAGCACTAGCAAAGGGCACCTCAGTGTCATGTTTTATATTGCCGCCATCTTGACGGAAACGTAATGGCGGCCACACAAATATTCAAAGCTTAAATCAAATTACGATTAACCTAATCATCCGATCTCTACCAAATTTTGCATCAACATACCATTATGAAGGGAGCATCCTTTGACCAAACTAATAGGTCATTAGCCTAATATTTTGCAGATGGCGGTCATCTTTGTGTAAAAATCGATTCCCCCTATTAATTCGAACACGGTGAAACCGAATGGAACGAAATTTGGTACAGAGGTAGCACTAGAAAAGGCCACCTCAGTGTCATGTTTTATATCACCGCCATCTTGACGGAAACGTAATCGCGGCCACCCAAATGTTAAAGGCTAAAATGTAATTACGACCAACCTAATAATCTAGTCTCTACCAAATTTTGCAAAAACAAATCTTTATGTGGGAAGCATATTCTGACCAAACTGCTAGATCATCAGCCCAATAGTTTGCAGATGGTGGCCAAGTATTGGTGAAAATCGATTCCCCCTATCAATTCAAACACGGTGAAACCGAATTGAACGAAATTTGGTACAGAGGTAGCACTAGCAAAAGGCACCTCAGTGTCATGTTTTATATCGCCGCCATCTTGACGGAAACGGAATGACGGCCACCCAAATATTAAAAGCTTAAATCAAATTTCGACCATCCTAATAATTTGATCTCTACCGGATTTTGCAACAACATGCCTTTTTGTGGAAAGCATCTTATGAATGACTACAAGGTCATCAGCCCAATAGTTTGCAAATAGCGGCCATGTATGTGTGCAAATCCATTCCCCAGATCAATTCAAAAACGGTGAAACCGAATTGAATGATTTTTTTTACAGAGGTAGCAGTAGCAAAGGGCACCTCATATTCATGTTTAATATCCCTATAGCACGTTGTATTTCAACAAGCTACTACAACCAACATTCAATTATACTCCTTGAAAAGGACAAAGAGTTATAACAATACCCATGCATTTAGGAGAAAGTAGGCTATATGTTCTTTACTGAACATCTTGTTAACTATGACAACACCTCCTGGTATGTTCGTTGTCTATAAATATCCTAAAATATCCCTACGCTGTACTGAATTTATACTCGCGTATGTTATTGGTTAAACATCTGCTGTAGACTAAATCTTACACGATGCATAATTACTGTTGTGAAGCTGCATGATGCGCTTCCATTGTTCTCCAAATACATTTGAGCGTCGATACTTTATAAATTCGCGCACATTCTTGCGTGATCTGGCAGCGTGTTAGTTCACGTGTTGAGTCAAGACGAACTGAAGACGAACTGAAGACGGACTAACTTCCCTGCGAAGCTTCCCCTATTTAAGGCTTTCTTGTGAAACATAGTCCACTGGACATTCAGGACCGACTCCCTTCCTGAAATAATACATTTCCAGACAAAGTGAAGTATAACTCTCGTTTGTCTAGGTGTGGAGGTGCCAAAATCACTCGCATGCAAGCGATCGCTTCGGCCAATTAATTACAATTAATTGCCTTCTACCATGGCGTCATGACGCTATCCTGGTAATTCCCCCTCTGCTGGTCTCCAAAACCTTACTCCCGAGCGGAAGCAGTCTGTTCGGAGGCTCGTTTATAGATGTAGGCTTTAATTTAGGCGTGAGAACACTCCTAAATTATCTTTCCTAGAATATATTCACCTGGGTGTAAGTTTTATTTCATTTCTATGCTCCAATTGTCTGTAATCAATTAATTTCTGTGGGCGACTGCCCCCTCTCTACTCTTATGCCTTGTGAAACGGTGCATCCCAGAGTCATTAATCTTGAGCTGTTCCTGCGGTCCAGACGAAAATTAGTTCCTTGGCGTCACCTAAAAACGCCCCTTCGCTAACTGCGATTATTCAACTGTCAAGCTGGTTTGCGTTCCAGCATTCAGGCTTATAAAACTACATGGGCTTCGTATTTTCTTGCAAAGAACCACCTTAAAAGCTATGATATTCCCATTCTAGCCGTGAAATCCTGCTATTATGATTATATGCAGATATAACTCATTGCTCATCGGGTTCCCTGTAGCTGTTCTCCCTCAGAGATCAATGATTCGATTCTGGGTAGAATCATGGGCCTGGTCTTCTCTGATAAGACCCGAGTTCGATGCCAGTCTGCCGTGTCTAATTGGGCACAATACTAAGACAGACAATGAATGAGTCACATCTGACACAATAACAGGTAGTTCCGTGAAGAACTATACAGCCTATTTTCATACAACCTACTTATGTTAATTGCCACTATCAACATACACAATTTCAGTTTGATTGCTGTAATAGATTCGTAGAAATTGAGAACCGACTAAATATTTCGGATGGTCACCATGTCGGATTTTTTATATGTAGGTCCTAGAGTTATGTACTGCTACATGCAGATTATTGTGTACGTGTAGTATTCAAACTTCAATCGCATAATTAGGACACAAGAAGTAACAAGGACATTTTAAAATTTCGCACAGCTGCCATCCTGAGGTTATGGAAACAATTGAAATAAATTAGATGCCTGTGGATTACCATTCGTATAAGGATTTACTGTACCAAGTTTCACTGCACTCGGATGGTTTAATTGCGAGGAACGTCCGTGTGAATATTTATACTTCGCGTCGCCGCCATGTTGGATCTGTGATCACCAGGTTATTTAAAGTCATATAGGTGAACTTAAGTTCATAGCCCCTATGAACATTAAAAAATTCAGTTTGATTGCTATAATAGATTCGTAGATATTCCGAGCCGTCTAAATATTTCGGATGGTCGCCATGTTGGATTGTTAAATGTATAGGCCATAGAGTCATGTACCATTAAAGGAAAATTATTGCTTAGGTTCATTAGTCAAACTTTCACTTCAATCGCATGACTACATCACAAGAAATAAAAACTTAATTTTAAAATTCGCACAGCCGCCATCTTGAGGTTATGTAAACAATTGAACTAAATTAGATACCAGTGCATTACAATGTGTATAAATATTTCCTGTACCAGATTTCAGTGCGTTTGGAACATTAAATCGCGAGAAAGGTCTATTTAAAATTTTCAAATTCGCTTGGCCACCATGTTCCTTTTGTAGTTAACCGGTTTTTGAAAGTCTTATAGATGGACTTCAAGTAGTCCCCTTTATCTCCGTACAAAATTTCAGGGTGATACCGCTAATAGTTTCAGAGATATAGAATGCCGGTGAAATATATCGCATATCCGCCATCTTGTGGTTATGTAAACAATTGAACGAAGTTAGATGTCGGTGCAATACAATGTATATAAACATATAATGTACCAAGTTTCATTGCGTTTGGTTGGTTAAATCGCGAGAAACGTCTATTTAAAAGTCGCATTTCGCTTGGCCGCCATGTTGGTTTTGTAGTTACCAGGTTTTCAACGGTCACATAAGAGAACTTACAGTAGTTCCCTTTATCACCATACAAAATGTCAGGGTGATATCGGTAATAGTTTCGGAGATATTGAATGCTGGTGAAATATTTCGCACAGCCGCCATGTTCGATTGGTGAGTCATAACAAAATTTAAAGGGCACGGTCGGAGTCGCCCGGAATTGTGCTATGAACGTACCGAGTTTCATTGAAATCGCTCCAGCCGGGTAGATTTGATTAGGGGGACACCCATACACGAATCACACACACACGCACACACACACGGACAAAAGGTGATCTCATAAGACTATTTTTTCAAAATTGAAAATAGGCTAAAGATTGGGCGTGGTATCTATCAAGGTGACTCGCTAAGCCCATTATGGTTTTGCTTAGCCATCAATCCTCTCTCTAAAATTCTAAAATTCACCAGTTTCGGATTTGACATCAAATACTACAACAGGAAATACAGAATATCCCATCTCCTTTATATGGATGATCTCAAAGTATATGCACACTATGAGACTCAAATGAATTCCATGCTAAATATAATAGATTCATATTCATCCGATGTCGGAATGACGTTGGGAGTGAATAAATGCAAGCGTTTGACAATTGAAAGAGGTAAATATGCAACTTCTGAACCACATGAGCTACGCAAAGGATCTCTAATTGAAGGAATGTCTGAAATAGAAACCTACAAATATCTGGGATTTGGTCAAAATACAACTTTGGATCATAAAAGTATCAAAGATGAACTCATTGCAAAATATGCCACAAGACTACATCAAGTGCTGCGAACCAATCTATGTGCAAAGAACAAAATTAAAGCTATCAACACATACGCTATACCAACCCTAGGATATTCATTTGGGATTCTGAAAAGGTCAGCAACAGAAATAGAAAGCCTGCAGAGAAAAATAAGGTCCCTTCTCACTACTTACCGTTTACATCATCCAAACGCCTGCAAAGAAAGCATCACTCTTCCACGAAAGATGGGAGGTCGAGGAGTACTGGATTTACAAATTTTGCTCCAGAACCAAGCAAAACACTTAGAAGATATTTCTATCAAAGAAAAGAAAACAGCATTCTCCATAAAACCATTGTACTTGCTGATAAACACACTGTATTGAACCTTCGTACAACCTCTGATGATCATATCAGCCAGCCACTACACTTACATGAAAAAGAAAAGGCATGGAGAGGAAAGACCCTCCATGGAAAATACTACAGCAACCCATCCCACCAGAGTATTGATATAAACGCATCGTGTACGTGGTTACAAAGTGGTCGACTGTTTGGAGAAACAGAGTGATTCGCAATTGCCAACCATGATCAAGTCATTGCTACAAAAAATTACAAGAAATACATCATCGAAGATACCAGTGTAATTTCAGACAAATGCAGGCGATGCGCCATTCATCTCGAGACCATTGACCATGTCACTGCAGGTTGCCCAATACTAGCATCAGTTGAATAGACAAAACGGCACAATCAGGTTGCAGGCATCATTCATCAAGCACTCGCACAGAAATATAAATTAACTGAGGAGTATATCCCTTACTACAAGTATCATCCCTCCTCGAAAATGAATTGTGTAAAATATATTGGGACACTGGTATTGTGACAGATAAAACAATGGATCACAATCGACCAGACATCATAGTAGTAAATAAGGTTGATGGCACTACATTTATAATAGACATAGTGTAACGATTCGATCCCGTAGCTATTATATTTAAAGGGTAATTCATTTATTATCATGTTATTATTATTATTAATTAGTACATCGATGAGATGATTTTTATATCAGATGATTGTAAGCGGTTTTTATTATTATATTCGATTAGATTTTTATTAATATTCACTTGTAAAGAGACGAAGTAGTATATATATCGAGTGTGGCAATAAGGACCAACCCTATGTGTCACATACAGAACGACGCAGTCCCTATATACCCTTCCAAAGGCCTTCTAGGATGCTGAATCTTATCTCGGGCGCGGCTCGTTCGGTGGCTAATTAACACTTTTCATCCTAGGAATTTCGAAATTTGGATCATGGGAACTTAGAACTATAAATCATATGCCGGGGGAACAAGGAAACAAAATTTATTCTAGAGGAACTACAAAACAAAAACAAACAATCCCTTAATAAACAACGTGGAACCACAACAAAATAAACTGCGTCATCACTATCCTTCTCTGCCATAAAGACCACAGAGATGGTACAAACAGGGTACCTTAATCTAATTAGTTCGGGCAAAGCCTCAGCTTCCCCTGATCAAACACTGCAGGATCATGGAACTCCAAATAAAACAAATCCAAATAAAATAAAATCAAAATCAAAGTGGCGCACTCTCACCCCAGGTGAGTTCAAAATGGAACAAACAAAAGACTAAATTAATGCCACAAGAAATGAATCATTACGTTAATCAGATCAGAACACAATACACTCCAACGGAGCATCAAATCAACTGAATTTTACAAGCTGGAATCTCATTTTAACGCTCTATATTTGGAAAAGTGAATCGTACAGACGAGATCGTTCCGTTTGGAAAACAGACCTCCCTTCACGACCTCCGTTAGAGTCGCGTACGGTCAGCATGCAGTGCGGCCACACAAACACTACATTAAGATACAACGTGCCTACCTCATTCACATACAACAGTTCCCGTGTGAAACATTTATCAAGACATCAATTATAACCGTCTAGCGGCCACCCAGAGGGTACAAAATCTGATACACTAGTAACGTGGGTTCACAATAAAATCAAACACAACAGACCGAAATCCCAGAATCAACAATAAAATATGTAAACAAACCAGCCATTTTAACTTTGACCAATTAACCTCGAACAGACTCGAGGCCAAGCAAAGCACCCCGCGGCGAGGAGTGGCTACCTGCTTTCACTCCCACCACAGCTGACGTGTACTGACTGACGCATGAGCTCACTATAGCTCAATTCAACAAGCCTCGCAGAATCATCACTTGGCACGCTGCCTACGGGCGTCAGACCGACCCCAGCATCACGGCCGTGATTTTTACCTTGTGGGAATTACGTCGTCCACGGAATTACCAAAATACTTACGTGGTTCTGAACATCCACAACTTACCAATATGGGTTGGTACCAACCTCCACCAACTCAACCAAATACACGTGGGCACAACATCTACGACTTACCAATATGCATCAGAACATCCAGCCATACTCCAATTTAAATACCTCAAATCGCCGGGTTTGGCTGCCTTGTCCGTCACCAATCGAAGATTGCAACCAAAACCATTACCTGGTAGATCTTACCACAGGCGATCCACGAACCTGATTTACCACAAAATATTCAATATGCTCTGGTTTGCTTACGACCACTGTACAAACTCTCCCCCACCTTCTCAACTGAAAATGTATCTACAGTGACAGTAGTTGATGGCCAGATTTCCCTTGAATGATAATCTCCCCAAACTACATTGAAAACCATGAACACACGATACATATTTACACGCACGTTGTATCAACAAACACAACAACAAAAACACAACTAACATTAAGAAATTGAATATGTACACAGCCATTGCAATCATGTCGACCCGTACAACCCTAACTAAATTATGCAAGTTAATTTGTTGTACTTATCACTATTCCTGGGTCCCAGATCTTCTCCCTCATTGCAGCGTGCCCCACGGTTTTGGGTTTACGCCATCATTCCACACATGACGAATTCCACATTTGAAGATCCTCCCATTGTTCCAATCTCAGCATCAGCTTCCTCTTGCTTCGGGTACCTCGTGGTAACGAAGAACACAGAAATACACAATTTTTTTAATGCGGCATACAAGAAAGTAACTCGCACTCACTGTTCCGAGCCGATAATCCTATCATTCTCCTAAATAGCTACCATCTGAACTACTCAATTCATCCAGATTGTCCGCCGTAGCTCCTATCGACACAACTTATATGTTTACCTAGCGCAATGGCTAGCCTATTTCTCAGCCGAACTTGCACTCGCGAACTAGCGCGCATGTCAATGTATTATCTCGCCTCTGGCAGGAACTCGAACTCGTATGCTATAGTATCTAGACATGATCTCAAAAAGAGCGCCACACTGTCTCAATTTTTACCATTGGACATGAAAATTAACAGAGTCCAAATCACGAACTCGACTGACGTGGAGCGTCCGTGACAGAATCACAAAATCGACTGACTTCACTCTCCCAGATGGAGCTATTTAAGTTTTTGAGGCATAACTGGTCGTAGGAGGGGGAAATATGAGATTTATTTCCAAAATAATAGCTCTGTCCCGAATTGACTTATATCACTGAACTCGTCGTAATCTCAATGTCTCATTGGTGATGTCCTTTCCAAGAATCGATCGTGGGCTCCTTATCAAATGAACTCAGTAATCATCCCTCATTGTCTGCCAATTTACGCGCCAAACACGGCTTGGTGACGCTTATCCTCTCATTGGCTGACGCTGAAACGCCCCCCACATCAGGCATTTTATACTGAATTAAATCAGCCTTACATCCAAATTGCACCAAATTACATTACTGGGGGGTTGAGAGTCTCCCGCTTCCATACATGCAACTCTCATTGCTCTCCGGTCATTAATTCTTAAGTAGGTCACATTTGGGCGGTACCAAAACTTGAAGCTGTGACCTTGCCAAACTGCAATTTTCCCACACAAATTCCTGCGTTCAACTACCTGCCTGTCCTACCCTCGCTTGTCTTCTCACGGTACATGTACACACTCGGCACTCCCTGGAAACCTGCTAAGTGCATTTACGACCACTCATCCCTCCTGCTATTCTTCGTACACGTTTCTGCACATCTCCAATAAAAGTTTTTGCCGCCTCTGTACTCTGCATCCGCTGTGCCGATCTGCGTATAGAATTAATGTTGGAAACACAAACTTGAGACTAGATGGATATGCAATATGCCATAAGGTCTCAATATATATATATATATTGCAACGAGTGTGGCAATAAGGACCAACCCTATGTGCCACATACAGAACGACGCAGTAGTTATGTCACCATTGTCTCGGGATCTTGAAAACCCACAATGACCAAGAATCACGTGCGGACCATCGAGGACTTTCGAGAAGGAATAGAACATAATATTACGATGTCTGGTGCAACAAGATACGTCACTACTGCAGCCAAAGTACGATGCTAAATATTGCAAGTAATGATGCAATTAGCCCTCGTAAGAGAATGAAACCAGTGGAGAGGGTAGTTTCCGAATCACGTGACAAGGAAACATATAAGCCGGAACCCCCAACAGAGTGGGCATTCATTCTCCGACAGTCTTCATTAGGAAACGACAAGTCAATTGGGAACAAGAAGACATTCATTCACGGACAGCGACTTCCTGGTTTAAGAATGGACTAAGCAAATATCCAACACAGGGCCATACTTGGTCAATATAGGAATCAACATACAATGGCTTAGAGATCAATACTACAATAAATCTATATAAGGCAGCAAAATGGATCGTGGTATGCTGCATCTTACGATATATTACAACATTTTTACATACGTGACGGAGTATTAAGGTGATCTGTCATAACCTTAAATATGACGAATCTTCGACTGGGTGAGCAAGCAATTAAATAAAACTATCGTCTCTATTATCATTTAACTTCAAGTAATATTCAATTCATTTTATATGTTCATTTTCTTTTAAATAATTAAACCGCATTTGGTAATTTAAATTCTTTGTGTCACTATTAATATTTTGCTTTTGATTCAATAAATTATTTCATTAACTTCATGACTATAACTTTTCTTGTAGTTAGCACTTACTATAGGCAAATTCAACTACTCCTTATAAATAAATACTGAATGGTTAGTCAACTCTGTTACACTACGGCCCGGGTAGGTGGTCTCGACTCTACTGCTGACTGCCGAGGATATCTTTAATAAATTTCGATTCTCTATCATAAATAGGAATCTGGCGCTCAACATTATATCCTATTACACTACAAAGGTAAGGTCACACCACATTGTATTTATTTATTATTATCATGTTTGTTTATTAGACCTGTTACATTTGTCACCACATCGTAAGGCACTTATAATAAAATGTTACATTTGGCGCCACAAAGTAGGACACGAAAACTGTTCAGTATTTAGGAGAGGAGTGTATAATTTCAGTGCTTTTGGGGGACAGTGAAGTGAAGTGAAATTTTGGAAGGGCAAATTTTATACGGTGTATTCGAAATGGCGGATAAGAAAGAAAAGTCTATAGAGGTTCATGAAGATACATTAACTGCGCTCATAAGGCCGATGAGTCAAGATAATTTGGAAAGTAGGAAGGAATTCAATGATAAATTTGAGAAATTAGATAAAGATATGAATAGAAATAGTGAAGAGAATAAAAGAAGTTATTTGGAATTCAATGATAAAGTTGAGAAATTAGATAAAGACATGGGCAGGCTAAATCAAAATATGAATGAGAAGTCGAATGAAAATAAGCGAAGTACGGAGGCCTTTCTTTATGAAAAATTGGAAGAGAATAGCAATAAAATAAATCAAAAATTGGAAGAGAATAATGTAAAACTAGATATTGTGGAAACGTTGTTGTTTGAGTCTTCAGTCTTTTGACTGGTTTGATGCAGCTCTCCATGCCTCTCTGTCCTGAGCTAATCGTTTCATCTCTACATATCTACCACACCCTACATCCGAGGCAATCTGTTTAACATATTCTAACCTTGGTCTACCCCTACAGTTATTGTCCTCGACCCTTCCTTCCATAACTAAGCTTGCTATTCCTGGGTGTCTTAGTATGTGTCCTACTAACCTATCTCTTCTCTTCATTAGCAGTCGCCAGAAACATCTCCCTTCTCCCACTCGTCTTAATACCTTTTCGTTTGTAACCCTATCTACCCATCTGATCTTCATCATTCTCCTGTAACACCACATTTCAAATGCTCCAATTCTCCTCTTTTCTGCTGCACCAATGGTCCATGTTTAACTTCCATAGAGCGCCACGCTCCAGACAAAGGCTTTCAAAAATGACTTCCTAATACCTATATCTATATTCGATGTCAACAGATTTCGTTTTTGTAGAAATGCTTTCCTTGCCTGAGCCAACCTACTTTTATATCCTCTTTTCTTCGTCCATCACTGGTTATTTAGCTTCCTAAGTAACAGAAGCTTCCTACTTCCTTCAGCTTTTCACCTGCCAATGTGATGTCCATAGAGGTTTCTGATTTATTTCGGCTGCATTCTAGTATTTTTGTTTTACAATTATTAATTTTCATCATGTACTCTTTCCGTAAGATGGAGTCCATACCATTCAAAAAATCATTCAAATCCTCAGTCTTGTCGGCCAAGATGACGATGTCATCAGCAAATCTCAGAGTTGAAATTATTTCTCCTTGAATCTTCACTCCCACTTTAATTTTTTCTCTAATTTCCTTCATTGCTTGTTCAATGTAAAGATTGAAAAGTACGGGTGATAAGTTGCAGCCTTGCCTAACACCTTTCTGAATATCAGCTTCTCTCTCATGTCCTTCAGCTCGAATGACTGCTGTCTGTTTTCTGTATAGATTGTAGATCACCCTCCTATCCCTGTACTTTATTCCAATAGATTTCAAAATGTCAAACAATTTTGTCCAATCAACGTTATCAAAAGCCTTTTCTAAGTCTACAAATGCCATGAACGTTCTCTTATCTTTCCTTATTCTACCTTCCAAAATCAGCCTAAGACTTAGTACAGCTTCCCTTGTTCCTACATTTCTCCTGAAACCAAACTGGTCTTCACCCAACTCCCGTTCTATCTGGCTTTCAATCCTCTTGTAAATTACTCTAGACAGGATCTTTGAAGCATGAGTAATCAAGCTGATTGTACGGTAATCTTCACATCTGTCAGCTCCCACTTTCTTTGGTATAGGGATGATTACATTATTCTTGAAATCAGGGGGTACCTCACCTGTCTCATAAATCCTACACACCAAGTGAAATAACCTGATCAGACCTTCATCTCCTATGCAGCGTAGCAACTCAATCGGTATATCATCTATGCCTGGTGCTTTGTTCCTGTTTAAGTCTTCCAAAGCTCTATCAAATTCTGATCTCAATATTAAATCTCCTTTCGCATCCTCATCAATTTCCTCGTCCCTTTCCATTACATGATTCTCAATCTCCTTTCCCTTATACAAACTCTCTATATAAGCTTTCCATCTCTCAACTTTTTCTTCCCTATCTGTTAGAGGCTTTCCATTTGTGTCCTTAATATTATAGCACTTAGTCTTCTTTTCCCCAAAAGTATTCTTAATCCTTCGATAAGATGTGTCTACTTTTCCTAATTTCAGACACTTTTCTATACCTGCACATCTCTCTTTCAACCATTCTTCTTTCGCTTCCTTGCACTTCTTGTTGACCTCATTTCTCAGACGTCTGTATTCTGCTTTCCTCTTTTCATCTCTTAGATTCTTGTGTTTCCGCCTTTCATCCATCAATTCTAGGATATCCTGAGTGATCCACGGTTTTCTACCTATTCTTTCTTTCCTACCAATGATTTCTTCTGCGGATTTTGTTATTTCATTCTTCAAAAGTGCCCATTCGTCTGCAATTGAAGTTTGTTTAGGGTTTTTCATTAGTCCTTCCTTTATACTCTTCTTGAATCTTTCGTTTACATCCTTTACATTCAGTCTGTCTATTGCCCACCTTTTTGGCTTTTGACTTTTCTTCAGTTTCTTCAACTTTAATCTGCATTTCATAACAACCAGATTGTGGTCAGAGTTTATGTCAGCACCAGTATATGTTTTACAATCCAAAATCTGGTTTCGAAACCTCTGCTTGACCATAATGAAGTCGATTTGGTATCGCCCTGTATCTCCTGGTCTCATCCACGTGTATACTCTTCTATTGTGGTTATTGAATAAGGTGTTAGCTATGACCAACTCATGCTTGGTGCAGAATTCCATCAGCCTGCTTCCACGATCATTCCTTTCACCTAATCCGAAATCTCCTACTATCTTCCCTTCTCTCCCTTTTCCTACCACAGCATTCCAATCTCCCATTACTATAACATTTTCATCACCCTTGACATACCTCAGAATTTCGTCTATTTCTTCGTAGACCTTTTCAACATCCTCATCATCAGCTTGACTGGTAGGCATATAGACTTGTACCACTGTGGTGCACGTAGGTTTAGTATTGATTATTGCTACAATAATCCGTTCACTATATTGCTCATTATATTCCACCCGCTGTCCAAGTTTCCTACTCATTATGAGACCAACCCCTGCTTGGCCATTGTTTGATTTAGTGCTTATGACCCTATAGTCTCCTGACCAAAAGTCCTATTCTTCCTGCCCGCGCATTTCACTAATCCCAACCAAATCCAACCTTAACCTATCCATTTCCCTTTCTAAGTTTTCTAACCTTCCACTTCCTAGCAGACTTCTAACATTCCACACTCCGATCCGTAGAATGTCAGATTTCCTCTTTGTCACTTCTGTGATGTTAATCCCCTCTCGAGTAGTCCCCACCCGGAGATCCGAACGGGGGACTAGTTTACCTCCGGATTGAAATTTTACAAGGGAGGAGACCATCATCACTTGTAATTAAGCATAGTGAGGTGCATATCCTCGGGAATAGCATTACGGCTGCAGTTTCCCGTTGCTTTCAGCCGTGCAGCAGGACGCAGTGTAGCCATTATTTGGCTTATATTATCAATATCTTAACCGTCTATAAGACTAGTAAAGAATTGATTTATTCTGAAAGGCTGCTACTCCCTTTCAGAATAAGTAAAGAGCAATTATATTAACAAAAATACTAACCTTCTACTAACAATTAAATACCAAAATTCTACAAACGAAGGAAATAAAACACCTTCAGTTCCACCAACAACAAATACTACCACCAAAACAGTCTGTCACCAGGCTCAAACACATGCACCCTCACACATCACAGTCTCCTGAAACAATGAACTATAACTAATAAACAATGCAACTGCTACCAGACACACTCACACACCACAGTCTAATAGAACAATGACCTATATCTAATAAACAAACTAACTACATACTTACAACTAAAACTAACTACATACTAACTACATGTGGTTTAGGTTGAAAACACAAAATGCAATTGAAATTCAAAATACTAACAAACGGTCCGCCCCCTATATTGAAAGACTTACTAAAAAGCAATTTAGATTGTCAATCCTTACAAAATGCAATCGAGGGTGAAAAACACTCACAAAAAGCAACGTAGATCGAAAAGATTTAAAAATGCAGCGGAGATTGAAAACACCCACAAAATGAAGTGGAGATGCAAAGATAACAGTGCGGGAATCATAAAGGGAAAAGGAAATATAATGAAAAGAAAAACAACAGGAAAGTGAAAGAGGAGAGGGTCCGCCCTACAGGTAACGGACAAAAGGGGGAAACCGGACCCAGCTCAGGTATCTCTCGGGGTCGCCAACTCCCGAACTCACCAGCCGTGAGCCCCTGAGGGTGTAGCACTTTCTAGAGTGCACCAGAAGTGAGGCGGTGGGGGGGGGGCTAGATACACCCTACCTTCTTGAGGGCCTTGAGCAGAAGGCAGGAGATAACAGGAAAAGAAAAAGAGGGCGGCCCCTCCCAGAAGTGATGATGATGATGATGATGATAATTGTTGTTTTATGGGGCCCAACATCTTGGTTATCGGCCCCTAATGATCTGAGTGATAGCGAAAATGATAATGAAATGGAAACTCGAACGAAAATGAAGTGAGACGGACAATACTTACAAAAAGGAACTCAGATTGAAACAACTCACAAAATGTTCTTACAAAAGGGAATTTACAACGAAAAGATTCACAAAAAGAATAGATTGAAAAGCACCCACAAAATGTAGGTTAGGTTCAAAATACGTACGTAAAATAATATATTATAGGCTCAATGGAAACGATGAATAGAGAATTAAGTATGAAGTATGATATGCTGCAGGAGAGTATTCAGGGGGTGAAACAGGAAATCAGAGATGAAATTAAGGAGGAGGTAGAGATGAAGGCTAAAGATATTATTAAGACAGTAGATAAGAAATTAGAAGCAGCAGAAAGTAGGATTCAGGAAAGAATAGTAACTGTGATTGAAGATAAAATAGCAACTCAAGGTGAAAGTTTTAGCAAATTGGTAGAAGCGGAAACTAGGCAGGTGAAAGTAGATTTAGGGGATACTGCAGTAGAATCAGTAAAGACAGCCTGTAAGGAGACTGTAATTGAAAGTAGATTGGAGTCAGGGGAAATGTTAGGTGAAAGCAGATTGGAGGTAGAGGCGATTTTAGGTGAAAGTAGATTAGAGGTGGTAGAGACTTTAGGGGATACTGCAGTAGAATCAGTAAAGACAGCCTGTAAGGAGACTGTAATTGAAAGTAGATTGGAGTCAGGGGAAATGTTAGGTGAAAGCAGATTGGAGGTATAGGAGATTTTAGATGAAAGTAGCTTAGGTAAGGAACAGCAATCAGCGGAGATGATGGATGAAAGCAGGACAGCTATAGAAGAGACTATAGAACGTAGTGAAAAAGAAGTGGAGAAGATGAGAGAAAAGATAGGGATAGAAGTAGGTCAGATAAAGAAAGTACTAGGCACTCAAGAAATTAAGATGCAGAAAATCTTAGGTGAAGAGGATATGTTGACTAGGGAAGAATTTAATGATGGTGTAGCGGAAATTAATGTGAAATTATTAGAGGCAGAGAAGCGTGCGTTAAATCATAGTCAGGAGGACATGATTAGTAAACAGATGAAGAGGAGGAGGGAGATAAATAAGAGCAGAAGCAATAGGCAACGGCTAAAGAGAAAATTAAGTGATAGTAGTAGCGAAGTGAAGAGAAGACATGTAGGTAGATATTTTAGAAGTAAAATGAAAGAGAAGAGAATTAAGTTGTTAGAGGAAAAAGAAATCAGAATGAAAGAGAGAAAGAAAGCATATGATGTGCAGTGGCGTACTGAATTAGCCAGACCTGGGGAAGTGAGAGGGAAAAAGCCGAAGTACTGTGTTACTATGGATAAATGTAGTACAGAGGAAGTAGAAACTAATGCTATAAAGAAGGAGGAAAGTGGAATTCTAGAGAAAGATAGAATTGAAGATGAATGTGGTAAGAACTGTGAAATGCCCGAGAAGGTAGTGATGTAAATTTGTATTACCGATAGTTACTGTTCCGTATGACTTAAATATTAAGTAGAGAAGTTTAGTATGATTTAACAGAGGTCTCTAAGAAACCTGCTGTGTGTAATTTTAATTCAGTCGTGAAGTTAGGATGGTAAGGGGCGAGTAGTGCCTACGCTTATTGATTTAGGTTGTCTAAAGTCATTTAATTTGGAAGATAGAGGTGGTCAGGCTATTTAGCAATTCAGGTAAGTTGACGTGGGTCCTTAAACTGCAGGTAAGTTGGAGGAAGCAAGAATTAAATTTAAAAAGTTAGGAAGATTATTAAGAAGGTAAGTAATCGAAAGAAAGTAATACTTATTATGGCAACCATAGTTATGAAATAAATAATAATAATAATACTGAGAAGAAGTATAATGATAATAAAGATTTAATTCAAGTGAGTGAAGATGATGTAGTACAGTGGTAATAAAATTAATGAGTTGAAGCAGTAAGTATTGATTTAATAAAGAAGTTTCATTTTGAGGACAGCGAGGTTATCGGTGGATATATTTGAGAAATTTAGAAGTGGTTTAGAACACAGTAGTTGATGGTAATGCGTTGTATGAATTAACCAACATCGGGTTGAAATGAGGAAGTAGTAACATGATTAGGGCATCTGGTACTTGGTGACAGATATATGTGTGTGTATGTGTGTATTTTCACGTTAATGGACGTGAGTTTGAAGAAGTAGGCCAACGAAGGTATAATGCCGTTGAGCAATGTGGTTTTAAAGTTTTGGTAAGATGCCAAATGAAGTTGTTGTTCTTTTAGGAAGTTTTTGGTAAGATGCCAAATGAAGTAAGTTGGAGGAAGTTTTTGGTAAGATGAAGTATGCCAACGAGGTATATTCCGTTGAGCAATGAGTTTTTTTTAATGGTATCTACGGGACTACGTGAAGTTAATGTTGGGAGGTTTTTAAAGTATATATGGTTGTATGCACACGAGGTAATAATAGATTACAAAGGTAAGATGCTCCAAGTTTTAGTTACAGTTACGCACGTTCTCTAACTATGAAGCAAGGCTTGTTATCGAGCTAAATCACTTTTAGTAAAACGTTACTGATTAATAATAACGAATTAATGATGTGGTAGATTGTTGTCCTACACACAAAAGGTAAAAGTAAAGATAATAATAATAATTAGATGGTTGGCATAATATTTACTAGTATTGAAAGGAATTTGTTATTATTCGATGTTTTAGGATTTAAAGGTAAATCATTTTTTTTAGAAGAGGAAAAATTAAGTTTTATTTATGTCATACGGAGTTAGTAAAGAGAAGTGTGTAATTATCTTTTTGAAGACAAGAGTAGGTTGGTAAGATAAGCGTGTACCTAAGGGTAATAATGATGTTTCAATTCAAGTCAGGTGTAATTTACGCATTTAATTTGGTAGAGCAGAGAGTATCTGAACTGTGTTGTAACTCAGGACTTGTTTTATGAAGTGAATATGGGATAATATTTGCCAATTAGGAGTGTCGTCGTTAATGACTATCAACTGGAACACTGTCATTATTTTACGAAGAAAATAGTTAGGAAAACAAAGTGTGATGCTATTATTCCAAGGAATTAGTCGAAGCATGTAAGATTTTTTAGCTGAAATTTATTGTTATTGGTCAGTAAGAGGTGACCTGTAACAGTACGAAGATGTGGGATTATACCACGTATTGGAAGGTGGAAGAAGTAAAGAAATGGTGACGAGTTATGTCACGAAGAGTATTGAGAGATTCTGGTTTAATAGAAATGAGCTATAGTCCAGGCGATCGAAGCAAGTAGGAAGTGGTGTCTACAGGACACGGTACATAATTAAGAGTTTTGAGAGAAAACTATGTTTTTTTAGGTATTCAGCGAAAAGTCAAATCATGTATAGACTAAGTATAAAGTATAAGAGCATTAACATTTTGTGGAACGAAATATTTATTCCGAGGAGTTTGTCATGTGTTTTTGTGAAATAGTTTAGTGATATACGTAATTCAGGTATTGAGTAGTATTTTGTCTAAGTCTTAATCATTTTGTTATGGTAAGTAAGAATGACGATACAGTAACGTGATATCTTGATGCTAAAGTTTAATTTAATAATGTGAACAAGAAGTCAGATTTTATGTTTATTGGTGATTTTGAAAATTCAAGTTATTGTTTTCGAGAAATAGTGAAGAGGAATTATGGTTTTATGAGAAGTTAAGAAGTCCTGGAGACTTAGGAAGTATTAATTTGAAATGAGGCGGCCGGGGCCTAAGAAAGTAAGAAGTCACGTAGGCAAGTGAGTAGTAACTTGGGTATTTAAGTGAACTGTTTAATAACTGCTTTGAGGTATTTCGATGTCATTATGTATTTGGGGAAGTATTTACATGTATGACATAAGCACTGAAATTTGAATTGCCTTAGGTATCTTGCTAAATTTTATATTTGTTCTTCAAAAATTAGATATATTTACACCATTAATGTATTTTTCTATAGAGACGAAAGAAATATTTTGTTGTTTGCATCCTATTATCGTGTGCTGTGATAGTTCTTATGTGTTAATCAGCTGGTACTACAATGATGTAATTCTACACCAGACTGGCATACGAAAACTACGTTCACAAAATATGAAGCCAAAATTGTATGTCATGTATACAATCACCACAATTATAAACGAGTGCAGCGTTGACATATATGTCAAAATTAAAAGTGAAGGGCATTATATGTATATTTTTACAGCTCACTAATACATATATAAAGAAGAATGTATGTAATTATGAACACTTGGAAGAGCATATTTTGTCTCTATATGTATTTTGTGAAGAGAATATTTCTAGTATATTTTTGTCCATTGTTGAAGGATATTATTTGTATGTTGTCTTTTTGGGGGTTATAATATTTATATTTATAGTTTTTTATATTGGATGTGGTAAGAGAAATAATGTTAAATGTCATTTAAATTATTTATCTTAGGGGCGATTGTAACGATTCGATCCCGTAGCTATTATATTTTAAGGGTTATTCATTTATTATCATGTTATTATTATTATTAATAAGTACATCGATGAGATGATTTTTACATCAGATGATTGTAAGCGGTTTTTATTATTATATTCGATTAGATTTTTATTAATATTCACTTGTAAAGAGACGAAGTAGTATATATATATATATATATATATTGTGCCCGGGTTCAATATATATATATTGCAACGAGTGTGGCTATAAGGACCAACCCTATGTGTCACATACAGAACGACGCAGTAGTTATGTCACCATAGCAAGCCCTCATTGTCTCGGGATCTTGAAAACTCACAATGACTAAGAATCACGTGCGGACCATCGAGGGCTTTCGAGAAGGAATAGAACATAATATTACGATGTCTGGTGCAACAAGATACGTCACTACTGCAGCCGAAGTACGATGCTAAATATTTCAAGTAATAATGCAATTAGCCCTCGTAAGGGAATGAAACCAGTGGAGAGGGAAGTTTCCGAATCACGTGACAAGGAAACATATAAGCCGGAACCCCCAACAAAGTGGGCATTCATTCTCCGACAGTCTTCATTAGGAAACGACAAGTCATTAGGGAACAAGAAGACATTCATTCACGGACAGCGACTTACTGGTTTAAGAATGGACTAAGCAAATATCCAACATAGGACCATACTTGGTCAATATAGGAATCAACATACAATGGCTTAGAGATCAATACTACAATAAATCTATATAAGGCAACAAAATGGATCGTGGTATGCTGTATCTTACGATATATTACATTTTTACATACGTGACGGAGTATTAAGGTGATCTGTCATAACCTTAAATATGACGAATCTTCGACTGGGTGAGCAAGCAATTAAATAAAACTATCGTCTCTATTATCATTTAACTTCAATTAATATTCAATTCATTTTATATGTTCATTTTCTTTTCAATAATTAAACCGCATGTGGTAATTTAAATACTTTGTGTCACTATTAATATTTTGCTTTTGATTCAATAAATTATTCCTTTAACTTCATGACTATAACTTTTCTTGTAGTTAGCACATACTATAGGCAAATTCAACTACTCCTTATAAATAAATACTGAATGGTTAGTCAACTCTGTTACACTACGGCCCGGGTTGGTGGTCTCGACTCTACTGCTGACTGCCGAGGATATCTTATATATAAAAGTGAAAGTCTGTATGTGGGTATGTATGTATGTATGTATGTGGGTCTGTTCCGTATACAAATCTACACCGTACCACCAATCTCAACCAAATTTTGCATACATATAGTTTAGGATCCAGAAGGAACCGCTGGCTACATGAATTTTCGATAGTCTTTCTCATTCTTCTGATTTCGGCCCTTTTGCACTCAAGCACAGGCTAATCAAATCATAAAATATACTCATGAAGGAATGGCAAGCCAGATAGTTTCCATGGCAACATATCTCAAGTCGAGACACGGCCGACTGGATGCCAGTTCTGCTCTGCACTACCGGTATAGAAAAAGAGGATCTTTACTTGAAATCCCGTTAGTTACTCACCTACTCACACAGCACTGTCAACCGAGTTTAGCATAACAAAGACTTGACACTATCATCTACTATATATATTTGTGAAATACCACTCACTCATTCATTCATCACGAAATCTCAGAAACCACCGACGGATTGGAATGAAATTTGGTATGCAGCTTCCCAAAGGGCCGCAAATGCCCCCTAAGATAGGATTTTTGGATATTCAGGTTCTAAAGGGGTGTTAAGGGGGTTGACCTGCATTTCATTGAATTTCAATATCTCCCGATTGGTTTCATTGGGGGATGTGATACTCGGCACGTAAACTCATCATTAAAAATAAGAAGACACGAGTCTGAGGGTTTTTCGATGTGGTGTATATTATGAGGTGAAAGGGGTGAAAAGTGGGGATGGAAAGATTCCTAACGGAGCGTGTATCTCTTAAACGACATAGGTGAGGAGTTTGAAACTCAGCGGAAAACAATCAGCATACAAAATACGTAAATATGTGTTTGACCGTTTATTCATAAATCCAATTTAAGGGGCCCATGGGGAGGGGTGAAATTCTGGGGGGGGGGGACAGGAAGAAAGTGTCCTAACTGATTGACTGACTCACTCACTCATCAAACTCAGGGGGGAAAAACTGCTTTAAAGTAAGTAAATAGCTGTTCGACAGTTTTTTTTATTAAATCAAATTTAAGGGGTTCATGGGGAGGGGTGAAATTCTGAAAAAAGAAAATTGAAAGATAATGTCCTGCCTGACTCACTCACTCACTCACTCACACACTCATCATCGCCCAGCCAAAATTATTGAAGTTAGAAACATGACAGTTTGGGGATATGTTCATTGTATGTCAAAACCGTCTACTAAGGGAGGATTTTCGGATATTCAGGTTCTGAAGGGGTCTTAAGGGGGTTAAACCTGCATTCCATTGAATAACAATATCTCCCGATTGGTTTCATTGGGGGATATGATACTCGACATATAAACTCATCATTAAAAAGGAAGAAGACACGTCTCTGAGGGGTTTTCGATGTGGTGTATATTATAAGGTGAAAGGGGTGAAAAGTAAGAATTGAAAGATTCCTAACGGAGCGTCTATCTCTTAAACGACATAGGCGAGGAGTTTGAAACTCAGCGGTAAAAAACAGCAAAAAAAAATAAGTAAATATGTGTTTGACCGTTTTTTCATAAATCCAATTTAATGGGCCCATGGGGAGGGGTGAAATTCTGGGGGGGGGGGGGACAGGAAATAAAGTGTCCTAACTGATTGACTGACTGACTCACTCATCAAACTCAGGGGGGAGGGGGAACTGCTTTAAAGTAAGTTAATAGCTGTTCGACAGTTTTTTTGATCAATCATATTGAAGGGGTTCATCGGGAGGGATGAAATTCTGAAGGAAAAAATGAAAGAAAATGTCCTGACTCATTCACTCATGATCGCCCAGTCAAAAATATTGAAGTTGGAACCATGGCATTCTGGGGATATGTTCGTTGTATCTCAAAACCGTACACTAAGGGAGGATTTTTGGATATTCAGGCTCTAAAGGGGTCTTAAGGGGGTTAAACCTGCATTTCATTGAATAACAATATCTCACGAGTGGTTTCATCTGTGGATGTGATACTCGGCATATAAACTAATCATTAAAAATAAGCAGACATGTGTCTAAGGGTTTTTCGATGTGGTGTATTATTATGAGGTGAAAGGGGTGAAAATTGGGGGTTGAAGGATTCCTAACGGAGCGTGTAGGCCTATCTCTTAAACGACATAGGCGAGAAATTTGAAACTCAGCGAAAAAAAAATCAGCTAAAAAATTAAGTAAATCGGTGTTCGACCGTTTTTTCATAAATTAATTTAAAGGTCCAATGGGGTGGGGTGAAATTCTGGGGGGGTAAAGGAGAGAAAGTGTCCTGACTGACTGACTAACTCACTCATCAAACTCAGGGGAAACAGACAGCTAAAAAATAACTTAATAGGTGTTCAAGCGTTTTTTTATCAATCCAATTTAAGGGGCCCATGGGGAGGGGTGTAATTCTGGTAAAAATAATTGAAAGAAAATGTCCTGTCTGACTCACTCACTCATCGCGCCCAGCGAAAACTATTAATGTTGGAAAAATGAAATTTTGGGAATATGTTCGCTGTATGTCAAAACGTCAACTAAAGAATGATTTTTATTTATTCGGGTTTTAAAGAGATGTTAAGGGGGTAAACGTGCATTTCATTGAATAACGATATCTCATGAGTTGTTTCTTTGGGGATGTGATATTCGGTATATAAACTAATCATTAAAAATAATCAGACATATATCTAAAGGTTTATCGATGTCGTGTATATTATGAGGTGAAAGGGGTGAAAATTGGGGATTGAGGGATTCTTAACGGAGCGTGTATCTCTTAAACGACATAGGCGAGAAGTTTGAAATTCGGCGGGATAAAACAGCTTAAAATACAAGTAAATATGTGTTCGACCGTTTTTTCATAAATCCAATTTAAGGGGCCCTTGGAGAGGGGTGAAATTCTGGGGTGATAAAACAGGAAAGAAAGTGTCCTAACTGATTGACTCACTTACTCACTCATCAAACTCAGGGGGAAATCAGCTTTAAATAAGTAAATAGGTGTTCGACCATTTGTTTCATAAATCCAATTTAAGGGGTTCATGTGGAGGGGTGAAATTATCATATATAAATGAAATAAAATGTCCTGACTGACTCACTCACTCATCACGCAAAGCGAAAACTATTAAAGTTGGAATAATGAAATTTTGGGGATATGTTTGTTGTATGTCGAAAACGTCCACTAAGGAACGAGTTTTGAATATTCAGGTTCTAAATAGGTGTTAAGGGGGTAAACGTGCATTTCATTGAATAACAATATCTCACGAGTGGTTTCATTTGGGGATTGATACTTGGCATATATACTAATCATTAAAAATAAGCTGACACATGTCTAATGGTTTTTCGATATAGTGTATATTATGAGGTGAAAGGGATGAAAAGTGGGGGTTGAAAGATTCTTAATGGAGCGTGTATCTCTTAAACGACATAGGCGAGGAGTTTGAAACTCGGAGGAAATCAATCAGCTTAAAAATAAATAAATAAATAAATAAATAAATAAATAAATAAATAAATAAAATAAATAGGTGTTCGACCGTCTTTTCAAAAATCCAATTTAAGGGGCCTATGGGGAGGGGTGAAATTCTGGAAGAAAAACGTCCACTAAGGAAGGATTTTTGGATGTTCGCTCTCATCGACCAACCAAAACTATTAATGTTAGAAGAGTGATATTTTGAGGATATGTTTGTCGTGTGTCGAAAAGATCTACTAAGGAGGGATTTTTGGATATTCAGGTTCTAAAGGGGTGTTAATGGGGTTAAACCTGCATTTCATTGAATAACAATATGACACGACTATGACGCGAGCGAAGCGAGACTAAAAATGAGATGGTGTGTGTGTGTCTGTGTATTACTCAATCACGCAAGTACCACTGGTCCGATTTACATGAATTTTACATGGAAGTAGCAGATTTACCTGGTTAACATACAGGTTACTTTTGATTTCAATACTTTGCACTTTTAAAGATGGCGACCATTTTAGTGACGTCACTCTACCCTTTGGTTTTAAACTTTCATATTTCCATTTCAAATAAAAAGAGAACGCTAAGAAATAGCAAACTTTTGATGGCATGTACGAGGTTAAAAATTGCATTTTCTATCCGAAATGTATCTCCAACCGTTAGCGAGTAAAACCTAAATGTGTGCTATAAAACACGGTCAAGGCAGAGCGGTGTAGTTGGACAAAATGTTCCATCCTTAATCTCCCTCTGCGCAGCACCTCGCCTATCCCCTGTTTTAACTGTCACCTTCACATTTTGATTTATTTACGACCCGTAGCGAAGCACGGGTACTTCAGCTAGTATTTAATAAATTTCGATTCTCTATCATAAATAGGAATCTGGCGCTCAACATTATATCCTATTACACTACAAAGGTAAGGTCACACCACAGTGTATTTATTTATTATTATCATGTTTGTTTATTAGACCTGTTACATTTGTCACCACATCGTAAGGCATTTATAATAAAATGTTACTATAGCAGTCCCCAACGACACCAATATCAAACGGAAACACAATGAAAATATCACCAAATATAGACAGCTTGCAGAGGAAATCAAGAGGATATGGAAGATGATCTGCGTCCGGATAGTGCCTGTAATCTTGTCAGTCAACGGCCTCATATCTCACACACTCCACAAGAGTCTGAAGGAATTAGATCTTCCGCCGACCATCTACAAGAGTATGCAGCATTCTGTCCTATTGTCCACATGCAATATTGTGTGATCCTTCCTTGCTAGTGAATGAGTGATAATGAACTCTACATAAATACAAGCTTTCCGGAAAATGTTAAAACAAGACCCAGAGATTAAACATAAGAAAGGGCAGAGACCAAAGAGGTCAGAAGCAGCTAAACAACTACAAATTCATAAAATGAAGGAGATATGGGCTTGGAAGAAGACTCTTAAGAACGTGAAACCAATCCCAACTAATCCAGCTGAAAACAATTTTGGTTAACCTACGAAGTCCATAGTTGACTCTTTCAAAGAAAGAAAGAAGAAGAAGAACAATAATACAGATAAACCTGCCTTCAACGGTATCCAACTGAAATAGCTTTTTTTTCCTTCTTGTTAAAGATATGTTTCCAGTTAACGGAGGTAGGCCCATCTTTACATAGTATCAAACGAAGTCACCGATTCTTGGATATAAAGGGTAATCTCGAGAACCACAGGATGGAGTTTGATGCGGCTTTCACCATTCAGTAAAAGATTTCTCGAAGAAGATACGGTATTTGTAGAAAAACATTCATTTATGACGAAAGGAGCCGAGCCGTAACGATTTCAGTGAATCGAGTCGAAGAAAAACCTGTCGTCTGTGTGCCTTTTAAGCTTACGCTGGGTAAACCGTTAAAAATATCTATATACTATGAGTGTAAGAATTTTTCAGCATGAAAAGTTCTACAAGGAAGTCCCTGACAGCACAATCTCTACCATTAATACATCACCCACTATAAGTGTGTTTACGTTTTCATTTCCTCCAACAATTCATTGGAAATTTAAATTACAAGCTTCGGACTGAGTGAGCCTATCACCCCACCTCCGGCTAGCATCAAATTGTCGAGTTAAGACTTCAGAGATGAGTATAACTTATGTGTTTGGAATTTCGCTGTTCACCTCGGCTATTCTGAATTGCGTCTGGAGCCTGCCGTCCGTGCTCCTTTTAATCTTACGTTGGGTAAATTGTTAAAGATATCGGGCGAATCTGGAGCTGGTGTTAAAATAAATTAAGCCATGGACATGCAATTAATGGACATACTGAGAAGAATTAAATTAAAATTGTGTACGTATCGTATTCCATGTTGCATTTACATATTACTTCTACTGCATCACTTTTACTCTCATGTTAAGAAAAATGAAAATCCACAGCCTGCTTCCAGTCTCCGACCGGGTCAGGAATGGAATGAATGAAGCCCCCATCTAGCGGCGAGGATATGGACTGTGCCGGCTGCCGAGACCTGACGCACACCTCTGGGGCAATGATTAAATGAATGAGAGATGAAATGAAATGATAGTGGAGAGTGTTGCTGGAATGAAATTTTGACAGGGAAAACCGGAGTACCCGGAGAAAAACCTGTCTGCCTGGAGTGACCGGGATTTGAACCACGGACCCAGCGGTGAGAGGCCGACGTGCTGCCGCCTAAGCCACGGAGGCTACACTCTCATGTTAAGACCAAGCACAATTTTATTCTTACTCTCGAAGCCATAATGACTACTACCGAATTATGTGAGTAATGTAAGTTGAGAAGTGCTTAGAATCCCAGAATGGTAACGTTCATCTCTGCGATGAAAACGGGATAGTCTACACTTCTACCTTTTATCCGATCCTCACCAGTGTTTGGCGGTCCTAAAATACAATGCAAATTACTGTAAACAAAATCCCCCCTCCCCCCCCCCCCAAAAAAAGAAACACAAAATCAAAAATATTCAAAATCCATAAAACCCCCAAAAAATCAAAATTAGTCCAAAAAAGCACACAAAGTAAAAAAATGGTCAAATCCAAAACGAAAATCACAATTAGTCAAAATTAGTGAAGACCAGCTCAAAAATTCTAAAAAGAAATAAGCAATTATTCAGAATCCAAAGAAAAAATTAACAAAACTCAAACAAAATTATTCAAAATCAGTCTCCATTCTGCTAGCCTGAATGAGTAGGGACCGGAACCGGGTGAGTTAGCCGTGGTCGTTACGGCATGACTGCTGGCAGTCGCTCACATCCGGGAGGCGAGGAGGTTCGAATCCCCCCGCCGGCAACCTTGAAGATGGTCTTCTGGGGTTTCCCATCTTCCTTCCAGGCAAATGCCGGGGTTGGACCCTAACTATAGGCCACAGCCGCTATCTTCCAACTCCTCGTCCTTACATTCCAACTTTCCTTCCCAACGGTACTTGTAGCTCACCCATCGGGTGTCCGCCTCGAAGCAGCTACAAAAACTGGCGAGCCGAACATGTCCTCGGACACTCCCGGCACTAAAAGCCATACGCTAAAAATAAAAGAAATAAAAAAGTAGGGGCCGGACATAAAAACACTAAAAATTATTAAAATATGCATGCAATTATGCACTAAAATGTAGAAAATATGCATAAAAATTGAAAAATATGCACATAACAATAAGCCAATCTTATTCACTCCCCTTTCCCTCCTTTTCCGTAATGCTGTCGTTTCTGCACGTTTTTCAAGTTGAAATTGCTTTTCACATTTCACTTCCATCGAGCATACTCGAAAATAGACTACAACGCCACCAGTTGAATAATCACTATTACCTGACACCCACGGATTTAATAAATACTCTCTGCTGCTCTTCTATTAGGTATTAAGAGCAAAGGATATGCATACTAAAGTAACACATTAACTGAAGAAACTCATCTCAAAACTAACTCCGGGCTGCGCAGAAGGTGAAAGAAATGTCCCACCCCTTCTATTTCTTGAAATTCCAGGCGTAAAATACTATTACCTCGTTATCTGTTGCTCAGAAAGTTGCTCACAAGGGATGTCCAACACACATCCGAAACCAATTTTGTTCAAGATTTTTGTAAATTATACTGAATTTCAAATGTATTTGCTCAAATATGCTGTTATGTTCAGAATATGCTATAAATCTAATAAACCAACAAAATATACATTAGCACATGTGCATATGTATTTTCAAATTATCCGATCCCTAGTCATGAGTCACAAATGCATAATTTTTCAGGGAAAGAAAACAATATCGCACAGTACATATTAAGCCATGGACATGCAATCTGAATAAACATAAATAAACATCTGCTTATTCATTCTCATTTAAGTATCTATTGCTATTGAGATGTCGACGAATAATTGTATACCCCTGACCTTCTTGCATAGACTAATCCGGTTACCTCATAACATGCAGTTCCAATGTATAACACGTTTTCATAAAAAAAATGCACATGACCTTTCTGCACTGACCGTGAAATAAAAGTTGACGTAAGAGGTATGTATTATCCCTTATCAGTTTCTATAATCTTAGTCGTCACCGAAGCGAAGCACTACCGATAAAAACGTTACAATTAACGCTACCTTTCTAGGGTGAACCCTCTCAGTGCCACGTGCCGATCAGATCGGATCTCGCTGCTCGCGCCAAAAGTGTCAAAACCGATTCAATCGGCGCGCTGTTTATCTTATATTAGTAGATTTCTGTAGCCATATGTCCGTGATTGTTTCATACTGTTGGAAAGGTGAGGTTTCAAGCTTGCCTGTGTGGTGTTAACTTTTTTCCTTCGAAGTCCGTTATACGATAGGTTTGAGTTTGTATTCACCCCCTCCCTTTGACTTCCGCCAATCACGCGCGTTCCCGCCAAAATTGCGGTGCAGTTGCTTTCTTCTTGTTGAAGTTTTCTGCATACAGATGTATCTAAGAACTTTCTACTGCTGGAAACGTAGTGTATCTTTGAATATGACTGTTAGGTGTCCTTAATTTAGACTCAACACTGATTTTTTAAATAAAAAATTAAACAAATATCAGAATAATCTCAATTAAAAAGGTTTAGATGCCATATTTACATTTATGAACGGAATTGTATGAAAGAATGAAGTATTGGTTATAATGCAAATCAAAAATAATGATTCTATAGTTGGAAATGTGGTATTTATGATTTTTTTTCGAATAGTCTGCATGACCATTGAAAATGGCTTGGCATTCTTGGCAAGTATTTCAGGAAATTGCTTGGCACTAAGAGGGCTTGCTGAATTCTAAGCTGATTGACAAGGGCTGAGACAAAGACAGGCATTTGTTGATTGACAGCTCATTAAAGTGAGCACTTGATTATGATGATGATAATTGTTGTTTTAAGGGGCCTAACATGTAGGTTATCGGCCCCAAATGGGTTGGGTGATAGTGAAAGATGAGATGAGAATGAAAACATAACTAATACTAAGACTTTACATACTAGAAGAAGAAATGGTAAACAAATAAATGATAAGGCAAAAGAAGGACAGGAAGATAAGAAATGCCCTCAACCCTCGAAGAATGAGGTTGGAAGGACTTGGAAGGAAGGAGAGCCATGAAAGGTAGATAGGAAAGGGGGAGAGAGGAGAGGGCCCGCCCCAAAGTCAGAGGAAAAATGGGACCAAAAGGACCCAGCTCAGGAATCCCTCGGGGTCACCAACTCCCAAACTCACCAGCCGTGAGCCCGTGAGGGCGTAGCACTATCCAGGGTGGACCAGAAGTTTTGGGGCTACATACACCCTGCCTCCTTGAGGGCCTTGCGCAGAAGGCAGGGGATAACATGAAAAGAAAAAGAAGGCTGACCCCTCGAAGAATGAGGTTATCAGGAAAGATGAGACAAGGGCCAATTAAGGCGGGAAAGTGAAAGACTCCCTAGGCTTCGGGTACCCTAATACCGTCGGGGTCGGATGAGAACAAGAGTTGACCAAGCGAGGTCGACAGGAAAGAAGGAGAAGAGCCCGGCACAAGTAAGTGGAAGCAATGCCGGAATCAGCTGGGGTCCCGTGGTCGCCAACCCACGTCCCACTAGATGTGAGCCCCAGGGGGTTGTCGTGCATTTGAAAAGGCTTGGGGGAACAGGAAACAGGCAGTTAATAATATATTTATTGCCGCCAGACCTATATGAATTTACACTTTCTGTTTTGCATGTGCACTTATTAATGTTGTCCTTTTGTTACATATAGTTCTATGTGGGTGGTAACGTTCACACTTATTGTTGCACAATGAACACTCATTCTGTTCGTGGTATGCTGTGTTTTTGCAGATACTATGGTGAAACCCATGAACTGCCAGTCTGGTTATCACATGTCGTAGTTCGAAATTCTTTACCCAGTGCCGTAAAATGTTACTGGAATGTCTTCTCTCTTCTTTCTGAGTTTTATTAAAATTCGTTTTGAGGCTTCAGTTCTAGTTAGGACAAGTTTGTTCTTAGATCGTCAATAAGGAAGGTCTCTCTGGCGAGTAGGTGCACCAGCCTTGATCGTGTATGCTTGGATACTCCAATCACTTTCTTCATGTAGGTCACCTTTACTTTTTCTAGTGTTTCTAGGTTGGAGTTTTTTAGGTGTTCTCCAACAATTATTTCAACACAATATGTTATTATTGGCAGTATTTTTGTTTTAAATAATGCCATTGTCGTTTCTAGACTGAGAAGGCAATTAGCCGTACACTTTGGCGTGTAAGATGGAGAACAAAAGAAGGAAGACCTATTTGCATAGACTAGTCCTTGTTAGGTACAGAATTAACTGTTACAGCAGACAATGAAGACTTTCACAGGGTGCCTGAAAATTTCCTAAACACTTCAATCCAAAACTTGGAAATTTTCCGTTAAAATGCCTACTTTTATTTCCGTTGTCCGCATAACACAGTTTCTGTTTAATAAAGGGTCCGTTGAAGGCAGGATTTACGGTATTATTATTATTATTATTAATAGTCTACTGTCCATATTTTCACCATGTCATTGGGTACAATTCACTATTTCAACGGCATTTGTTGCAAGATGGAGTGGAGTACTCTCTGTTGATAAGTTGAGGAACGAACGAATAATAGAACAGACCTCCAAAATAACTACTTTCTGCGTACTGGTATGCAAATTACGGTGGAGTCCCAGTTTATCGAGGTATGCCTTCAGCGACTTCGGTATGATCCATGTGGAAGAGATTACGATAGGCAATACAGTGACAAATTCCTGTCGCCACATCTGTCGGATCTCTTCAGTCAGAGGCATGTACTAAATGTACTGGCGCTGGCAGAGACTACCGACCTTTCGCACCGCAACGCTATCCATTACGCCAGCGCAACATGGTGAGATGAATCTTGCCAAGAGTTAAAGGATTGAGAAGGTAATAGAGGCTTGGGTCGGATGCCTAACTTACAGGGTGTAGGGCCTGAATCAACCCTTATTTTAGGGGTTAAGGTGGCCGCTCCGACGCCAAGTTCCCTATCTCAAAGTACTTCTATACCGTCCCGTACACGACCTATCATTCTCCAAAGGTACATAAAAGACACCCTGTATATTTTGTATTGCATCTGGCCCTGCCCCTAAAACGTTTGCCCATGTCTGCTCTAGATAATCGCTCCAAATAGCTAATAAGTTGGCTATTTGATCGCTCGATTATTGTTATCTCAGTGGGCCATGAAACGAACGCAACAAACCATGTGTTTAACAGTAAGCCCATAACCATAGTGATTGAACATTATCATTTAACTAATTCCATTGCGGTAGACATGTTATGAACGATCGTTACCTTGAGAAACAATCGATGCCGTCTAAACTCTTTCCAAAAAGCAATGCCTGTTCTTGCGGCCAATGGTCAAAAGAGAACTTCAATCCAGTAGATATGTTTTTGTGTCATTTGGAATATTTTATTGGTCTACAAGAACAAGCTGGCCTATCTGCCTGTCAGATTCAATATTTCAGTGAACTACTTCGCCATCTGCATGCATCAAGAAAGTGAGTTTAGTTAGTTATTATTGCTTTAAGGGGTGGAGCAACGAGGTCATCTGGCCCTATAAGAAAGCTAGTCATAAGAATTTTTTGTGAGGTAATTTTTCAACAAAAGATCAGTGTTTTGAGAATCGGTAAGTGTCTAGTTTATTAACATATATCATGTGTCTGTGTGTGCCATACGGTGTTCGCAACTATCTACTCTTGTCATCTTGTTTTCTTTAACCTTGCACATGATAAAGATAAGTTTCGGTTAATTCCTTTGTGTTTCACAGTTACTATTCAGATCTGCATATTTTAATTTTATGTTGTGGCTTCGTCAACATGCCAGTTATAGTCTGCATTATGAGCTTTAAAACGATATCTTGGGAACCAAAATTCGTCTATGGATTCTGCTACAAAATAAGGTGCATGAATTCCTTGTTGGAACACCTCGACTTTTGGCCCCATTGTGACAACTCAAATTTACAACATTTATAGTTTCCTATACCCTCTCAAACGTGCACTTCTTTGGCTGTACCTAGGTACATGGATAACATGTTAGCTGCACTGATTATATCTACGGAAACTCCAGGGGGTCCTGGTATACGTAGCTGTCAGTCAACTCATGGCTTAACCAACATTTCAGGAGAGGTTGCCTACCCCCCACTCTCTTCCCAAACCCATTAGCATGAGCTGACAGGACTGTTTGGGTTTAACCTAATTAGCGGAGTTCGACCATCCCGGTTCCCGTAACTGGTCCTCCGTTGGCTGGTAGACTACTGGAACACTCCAAATCCGTCCATATCATGTGTGGCGGTGAGAGTGAGAGCACATCATCACAGAGCAGTCTCGGTCACTGGTATCGGGAGCACAGCCATGTTAGTGAGGAGGTTACGTTCCCATAACTGGACCCCCATTGGCTGTGAGACTGCCGTACCCTCCAATACCCTAATGGGGAGTTTGTGTGGTTTGAAGTTCTCTTTTGATCATTGGCCGCAAGAACAGGCATTGCTTTTGGAATGAGGTTCGACGGCATCGATAGTTTCTCAGGGTAACCATCATTCATAACAAATCTACCGGAATGGAATTAGTTAAATGATAATGTACAATAACTATGGTTGTGGGCGAATTGTGTGTGTATTACTGTAAAAAAAAAACTAGTGTACAATAGCTCAAGCTCTAGTGAATGGGTTCATACAGGCGAATTCTCACATGTTTCCGCTAGCTGTTACATCAAGTCTGAGACACCTCTAAATAATAATAAGAAGACGGACGGAGAGAAAGAGAGAAATAGAAACACAAGCGGAAATTGCATGAAGAGGGAATACTAATGTTGAGGTGATAGCACTGTGTCAGTCCAGAAGACACACAAGAGTGAAGAATAAATACACTCAACTGAATTATTTAGAAAATAAAGCAACAACGGACCTGATTATGATTTCTATGTTCAAATGAAGCTTGAACGGATCGTCATCGCCGACAAACAGAAAAACCAAACGTTACGATCAGTTTACAGCGGAACGTACGCAGTTTCGGAAGGAAACGAACCCGAATTTCAATGTGGACAACCTCAATTGCCACAGTAACCGTGGACTAGGCCTACTGGGGAGATCACGTAAAAAAAACGCGCCATGTACTCCACCTCATGGTGGTGTGGAAATGAGTATTATTATCATTTAACAAGTGGTTTGAGTAAACCTGTGCGAACCACCAGAGGTACCTGTGTGAATCCATCCATCACTGACTTGAAAGGACTCTTTATCAACTTGCAAAGGCAATGCCTTGTCTCCACAAGCATGGTTCTCTGTCTTCAGCACTTCGATTCATTTCATAGTAGGAACCATAATGAAGAGTTATGCCTATAGCCTATCCTTGCGCAGGAAACTCTCTTCGTAGATGACATAAAACACTGCTTGAGTTTATTAGAGACAAGCATATGCAACCTTCATCGAAGAGAGGAGCAGCAAAGCAAGACAGACCCCGGAGGGGATAACAGAAACAGACGCAATGACAACAGACTCCAGGAAAGGACCAAACTTCCAACTCCAACACCTGTACCCACGATTTGCAGTACACGGCTTTCATGGAAAGATTTTCACAGAAAGCGCATACCACGATCCTAAGGACAGCTGCATCTGTAAGCTATGTAATGAACCGTGCCCCAAATATCACCTGCAGAAGTGTAAAAAAAAGGACTTTATAGCTAATTGAACAAACTAAAGATTGGTGAAATCACGACAATAATGTAACTTACTTTTCATTTGTTCCGTACACATTGTGTTTAATAAATATAATAAAGAAGAGTTAGTGTGATGTCTTGAAGGAAATATTTTCTCGGTCGTCCTCGGCCTTTCTTCCCTGAGATTTTTCCTTTCAGTTACGAAAGCGTTATGTCGCAAAATGTGACCTGTGAAATTAGATTTTCTTAAATGGATCATTGGTCTCAGTTCTCTCTTCCCTTGAATGACTTGCAGGATGCTAATGTTAACCATCCTTTCAAAAGAAAAGAGTAAATACTGTAAATATTGCAGTCCTAATTGTTTGAATGTTATTCGTATTTATTCCAACAAACAGATCATGTTTGTTCTGTATTGGGAGGAGCCTTAAGGTGATAGCACTCGTATAAACGCAGTCCAACCAGATAAGAAGCTTAACTCAATGATTACTGGGCGGTATATATTAGCAGTAAGGAAGTATCAAACATCACCTGATTGGTGCACCAGATAAACCTAGCTTTATCAAACTTAAGTCCACGTATGAGTCAAATACCATTGTTTTCTCGTTCTCTGTTTACAGCAAAGAAGAATATGCCTTAGAAATAATGTCGCATAACTGGCCTGCTTTAATCGACCTTATGAAAACGACAAAGAAATATCATCAAAATATCTACGTCAGGTTACTGAGGTCCTAGAATTAGTTCAAACTGGCCAATTCCTGGCATAACGGAAATTCAATTTCGGTCTCAGGGCTGGAACTGGGCACACACAGCCTCGTGGGACAAAACTAAGCAGAGGTGAGTTCGATTCTCACCTGAGCCTACTTGGAAATGGTTTTCCATATGTTCCTCATATCTATGCCAGGCAAATGCCGGTATGGTTCCTATCTTAAGGCCACCTCCTTTCCAATCCTTGCCTGTATTACAAATACAAACACTAATACAGCCATCACAATAACGCAGGTTATCAGATAAATTCCACACACACACACACGTGCACCCAAGGACACGGGACTGCATGATTAAGATGTCACAAACCCCACAATAAATTAACAACAACAAGAACAAGTTCTGACTGGCTACGTGGCGAAGCGATTACGCCTTCTCCTGCTGTGCCCAAGGTTACAGGATCGTTATAGTTAGTTATTGTTGTTTTAAGGGGCGGAACCTTGAGGGTGAGCAAATGCGAGGGAGCTGTGCCAGTAGATTCTCTGTCACGTTAAAAAGGCAAAATTCCGGGATCCCGGTGTCTCAAAAACGCGCAATATTTAAAAGATATGAAAAACAAAGGCCTGTTTGCCATGTCTTGATGAATGCAATACATTTGCATTTGTCAGTTGGCACAGGCTAGAGTAAAATGTGGCTTTTCACCGATGTCTCAGTCTCACTCATGGCTGTGATTATATGGAGGCTACTGAGGTATGGGTGGTGCTTAGTAATGACATTCAGGGCACAGTCAGTGCCTGTGGATGCTGTGAAAGGTTCTACTTATAGAGTTAGTACTGCTATACTGACTCAGTGAGGAAAGCAATGGCAAACTACCTCACTCCTCTTCTTGCCTAGTACGCCTCAATATAGCGCTGCCTTGGGTTTTTGTGGGCATCTACCCACATAACCTAACAGCGGTGCTTTTTGAGGATCCAACCAGCCTTCAGGCTGACTACCTAACAGACAGATGTAAAACAAATACCGTTATTATTATTATTATTATTATTATTATTATTATATCTCTTCAGAAATTTTGGTTGGTTGGTTCCTCAGTTTAGGGGCTGTGACAACGCGGTCATGTAGCCCCGTGTACTTTGGGTGTGTGTAGAATCTGTCTGATAACCGGTGTTAATTGTGATGGCTGTATTAGTTTTTA
This sequence comes from Meconema thalassinum, assembly GCA_946902985.2. NCBI lineage: Eukaryota > Metazoa > Arthropoda > Insecta > Orthoptera > Tettigoniidae > Meconema > Meconema thalassinum. Next base: position 355,335,456 of record OX336394.1, on the reverse strand, counting down.
ATTCAAGTAACGACCGCCGACATTGAATTTTCAAGTAGTTGCTACTTTTTCCGCCAAACGCCACAGTCGACGACTACTAGTTCGGACCTTGGTTACTAGACGCCACCTCAGTCGGCTCCTGGCGACGAACGTTGGAACCTAAGAGCGTAATTAAAATTTTATATAATTTAGCTTCATACAGGTGTAATTAGTGGAAGGTTCTTTTACATGACATAAATCTATGACATGGGACCGCCGGCTTTACTTCCCCTCCATAGGAAGGCATACTGAGGGATTTTTAACGCTCTTAAAAAATCCGACGGCTTCGGCCGGGTTTGAACCCGCGACCTTGGGCATAGAAGTCCAGCATGCTACCAACTACGCCACCGAAGCCGACTCAGACATTTTAATATTTGAAAGAAGTCAATATACTGTATTATGCTCCGATATACAATATTTACCTTTAAAAAATGATTCGGTTTGACGAGATTTACAATAGGAGTAAAGAGCAATTATATTTTTTTAAATTTCACGCGTCCGCCATATATTCTTCTTACTGTTAGTCGGAGATTTAATTCATTTAAAATCCGATTTGTAATATTATAGAAATCGCCATTATTGGTTTCACTGTAGTTATAAACTGTCTGTTAACGAAGCAGAGTGAGAGCTATAAATCAGACGTAAAGCAGGCGCGTATTCAGAGGAAGGATGAGGGGTGTATATATACCTCCCCAAAACTAAATATCAACTCTAAAATTAAAAGGTAAAATTTAGGCACAGTGAAAGTAATTCCGCGTCCGAATGTACACTGTACTATTTAGTACCTTAGTATCATTCCTTAAATTAACACTATAGGCTACTATTGTTTGTAATGCAGGTATCCTAAGTGATTTAACAGTGTCCAAATTACCCTGAATATAGATTCACTTATAAATGACACACAGTTGAAGCACCTCTAATTTTAAATTAATTGTTTGTGTGTTAAATTGATTTAATTAATTAAACTAAGTAATCAATTTCTTTATTGAATACATAATTGATTGATTTATTAATTTCTCATTTATTCAATAATTAATTTAGTTTTTATTCATTTATTTCTTTTTATTTATTTATTTATTTATTTATTTATTTATTTACAGATTTATTTTCTCTTTTTTATTTATTTTCTTACTCATATCTTCCTTTATTCGTTCATATCTTCCGTTATTCAATTTGTTTTTCTTATTTTCTATTTTTATTTCTATATATCTTTCTTTCTTGCTTTCTTTCTTTACAAATTTCTTTATTTATGTCTTACTAATTTCTCTCATTCTTTCCTTTTCTCTTTCGCTTGCCACGTTGGGTGAGTGGATAACGTGTCGGTCTACTAACCGCAAGCTTGCAGGTTCGCTCCTGGTCGTGGTAAGTGATTTTTGAAAGGCGGCAAAAATTACGACACCGTGTCATACGATGTTGGCATGTCAAAGAACCCATTTGAATTCAGTAGGCCGTGTTCATAATGGCAAAATTAAATTCGGGAGTTTCCGCCAACACAAAGTTCCTCATTTCTCAACTAGAAAGCGCTATAGTGTTTAAGGAGATTAGATATCTAACTTCCTTGACTTTCATAGTACTTCAAGGAACAACGAAATTCGACACGCAAGCTACCCTTTGGGTCTCATATAACTAAGCTTGTACCCGGCACCCGAGGCCGTACGATATTATCATTATTTTTCTCTTTCAATATTTGGGGCAGATGACCTTGCTGTTCCTCCTCTTAAAACCTCAAAAAATAACTTTCTTTCATTTTTTATTTCTGTGTTTCTTTCTTTCCTTCATTATGTATTTATTTATTTATTTATTTAATCAGCGCTGCTGTAAGGCACTTTATAATATTGACGATTGCCATACTGGAGCACAAGGCAGCCCACACAAAGACTCTGTCACTATCTTAATATCCTGTTATTATTGTCGAGACAGGATAACGAGTTTTGGCCTGGTAAAAAAAAGCGTTAATGACTGTAATACTTATGCTAAACAATGAGAAGGCCAGTTCCGGGAATGTTACACACAGTAAGTGTTGGCGGAAATATTTCCTAGAACTTTCGGTATGGAATTAAATATCGCACCGATAATAGCAAAAACCATCAAAATGAGTTCCGTTCTTTTTTTCCACGTTTTTTTCTCACTGTCTCCATGCCCTGGTTTTTGTTGTTGTTGTGTTCGTTATTTTGTTCATGTTTTTTCTCATACGTCTTGGGATGCCCTTTTCTGCATCCCCATATACACAGGCAGTCAGCTAATCTGTGTTTTTGTCACGACTGTAATTGTATGCGTAACTGGAGTAATTTGAGGCAATAGTTGGGGTATTTCCCTTGTAATAATAATAATAATAATAATAGTAGGGGAGACACAGCTAAATCCGCAATATTAAAGCGTTGATGGTAAACATGAAACATTAAGGGAAAGTGTTTATAAAAATCAACATAGAAATTAAATTACTACCTATTTGTGACGAATTCTGTTCTTAACATTTCATCTGGTTTCGATTAAATTTGAATTTAGTTATTTTTATTTTTTTTGTTGAAACTAAAGAAACGAGGGCTAAATCGCGATAACTTTCTTCGGCTTTTCCCAATTAATAGGGGTCGCCGGAGCTAACCAGGCTAATTTTGGTTTGGCCGGGTATTTAAGGCCGGATACCCATCCTGACGCCACGTGATTTTTCAGGTGAAAATTCCACCCCGCTGTCATCGGGATTCGAACCCCAGCCGTCCGGGTGAAAGACGAGCAGCTAAGCCACTAGGCCATCACGCTCCCATTAGGGTTTAATCGTGATAGCTAGTGTAAATCTACAATGTGATAAGTCTAATAACGAAGCGACCCGAATACCCACGACCGCTACCGATCATCCATCCCCAGTCAGCTGTTCCGCGTTGAGGCAGACCAGCGCAGCGGGGCAATAAGAACGTAAGTTACCCGAAACTTCACAACCTAGACCGATCATTAGGGCTAGGATTTTTATGTAAATACATATTATAGGAAACATAAATAAATTTCATTATGTCTGAAAACATGACGTGTACGAACTCGAGAATTCGTATTGTATGGAGCACTTTTTGTTTTCGGGGTGGGAGGTTTAACAGGTTGAAAAGTAGAGTCTTAGGCACTCACTGGACAACTGAAATAAACTAAAGTCCAGCCACTCAGTTTCCGATAGGGTGCTACGTGAATTTTCGTGCCCTTGTCTCCACTAATATATTTCTTCCCTTGCCCTTTCTCAACAACTTATGAAATGCTTGGAAAATTCGTTTCATGTAACTGAGTTTCTAGTGAACAAATATTTACCGACTGTTTAGAATTACCGCATATTTCACTTGCGAATAAATACTCTTTTTTACAGTAAGAGACAGAATATGTAATTTTAAATATATAAAGTAAAATTATGTTTAAAAAATGTCATTTTGATCAAATATGTAAAATAAAAACACAGAATATGTAATTATGCATTAGAAATTTAAAATATGTAAAACAATCGGCATTATGATCAGATACGATATGGAACAATAAAATGTAATTATAATAGCTAAGGTTCTAATTCATTGACATTTATCATTTTTAGGTATGTAGAAGCAAAGGGAAGGATATGTAAAACAATCGGCATTATGATCAGATACGATATGGAACAATAAAATGTAATTATAATAGCTAAGGTTCTAATTCATTGACATTTATCATTTTTAGGTATGTAGAAGCAAAGGGAAGGAATATGTACTGTATTTACATTTCGGGTACGTTCTTATTGCCCCGCTGCGCTGGTCTGTCTCAACGAGGAACAGCTGACTGCCCCGCTGGGCTGTCTCTAAGCCTTAGTTAGTAATATGCTTCATTACTACCACTACCACATCGCCGAATTACATGAAATTTTATAAATACTTAACAAACAAAATATCACTCAGGTTTTCAGGATTTTACCACCAGGTGGTAGCATTTGTAATTTCGAAATCCATAGTAAAGAGAAATTCAATAGAATAATAATAATAATGATAATAAAATTAAAAAGCAATTAAGACTTAAAGCCATTAGGTAGCGTAATGCACAAATAGTATTAGCCGTAGATAGAAGTTTTCATTTCATTTCATAACATTTCATATTTATTTATCAGTGCCTTACACTATTTACAGTACACTGAAGGGAGTCTCTGAAAAGAGCAAAGCCCCACTTTGCATTCGGGATGCGTCAGAGTCCCCAAGAATTAAAATCTCTCACCTGAACGGGATTCGAGCCCGCGACTTCCAGATTTATACGCTGGTGCTATGACCACTGATTTGTTGGGGAACAGTATATACATTTATAACGGTGGCCTACGCCAGCCTATCATACCGTGATTGTTACCCTCTGTGGGCTACTTCCAGATTTATACGCTGGTGCAATGACCACTGACAATGAGTTGTTGGGGAACAGCTAATACATTTATAACGGTGGCCTACGACAACCTATCATACCGTGATTGTTACCCCCTGTGGGCTACTTCCAGATTTATACGCTGGTGCTATGACCACTGACAATGAGTTGTTGGGGAACAGCTAATACATTTATAACGGCGGCCTACGCCAGCCTATCATACCGTGATTGTTACCCTCTGTGGGCTACTTCCAGATTTATACGCTGGTGCTATGACCACTGACAATGAGTTGTTGGAGAACAGCTAATACATTTATAATGGTGGCCTACGCCAGCCTATCATACCGTGATTGTTACCCTCTGTGGGCTATTATATTGATTTCACGAATTGGATTTTCACGGGCGCAATGATCAGAAATGAAGGCTTTAAGCTATTTGCTCGAGTTATACACAAATATTACATGTCATTTAGATTCCCAGTATAATAATAATTATAAAAATAATAATAATAATATTTTTTAAGGGGAATAAATGCATTTACGCACAAAGTATCAGACTCCTGAGTGGCAGACTACTGACTAAATCTCCCCCCTTTACTTCTGAACACTTCAGGCTAGTGCCATTTTATCTTCGCCCGTAGGGCACTCTTCCGTAGTGGCGATCCAGATCTGTATTCTTTGTTCGGAGGATATTTTCAACAAAACTTGCTAAAAACTTCTAATTTTCTTCATTTTGTAGCATCACCGCAACAATATTGTCAGGAGATATCTCTATCTCAATGTGCTCTTGAAGAAACCGTCCACAAGAGAAGAAGGTGCAATTAGTATTTTCTAGTTCATTAATACAATACATGCAATCTGGTGAATCCGTCTTCCCCATCTTCTTAAGATAAGTACCCATGGCCAGTCAAGAACTGAGTGAGATAATAACCAACCTCACCCTGTTTCCTCTCTGTCCAAACCTGCACCCGAGATATCATTCTCTTAGTCCACCGGGTTCGTTCTCCTTGCTCCCATTTGATCTGCCAATTATGAAAGGGTTGCACTCTTGCTGTTCGTCTTGCATTTTGTGAACCTACCTCAGATTTCCTCCAGTAAATGTACTTGCGTTCTTTTGCGAGAAGAAAATTGGAATAATCCCGGCAATAACAAGAACTGCTTCTTCAGAGACCGTGCGATATGCAGATGCCACGCGCAAAGCATCCCGCCTCTGCACTAGCGCTAGTGACTTCCTATAAATTTGCATGTCCAGCGCATTCTCCCATATTTCCGCTCCATATAGCAGATCTGAATGGATGGCTGTCAACGTCCACTTCGCTAGTTTCTACGGAAATGTTTACATCAGCTCCTACTGTTAGGCCCTCTTCACACGGAGTAACTCAAAATAAATTGTAGTAGCCTGAATACCTGGAAACTGATCGACTAACCTACTCTAGTTGCCCGTTCTCTCCACACGGTCTATGCAACTTCAAGTAGCGACCACGTGATAGTCGTAAAAATATCTGATTCTAGTAGTGAAGAAGACATTCTCATCAATTATTATTATAATCACTGCAAAAGGATTAGCATGTTGTAATATAATCCCTCCCTATATTATCCTGCTAAGGTCCCATTCCAGATTTGTACCGAAAATAAGGTCCCATTAACACCAACCTACACATATGGGGTACCTACAGGTTCAGCATAAACCAATGCGTAAGCGAAACGCAATCAATTACTCTTTAAATGCCTCACAATTAAATAAATACCTTAAAACATGTATATTTACAATAAAATAAAGAAAGAATGCAATACGGTAACCATGGTAACAGAATCTCACAGGTCCATCTATTTCTGTAAGACGCAATGCAATTCGAATTATTAAATTACTGTGAAAGTTACCAGACGGTTATAAGGTTATCACTAAACCAATTTAAGCTGTAAAATTCATCAATAAATACATTATATTGCGCTTAAGGGGGTCAAGGGGCACTCTAGATTTTTTTCACGCAATTTTCACATGTGAGTGTGGTACGAAAGGTCTTTTTCGCCCGACTATAAAGGGTCTCCGAAAACCACATATAAAGGCCCTTAAATTAACAGTGCCTGTGATATTCCCAGAAAACTAACTTCGCTCTGATATACCTATGAAGGAATGACAAATCCCTAACACTGGACCAGTAGCTGAATTGATAAAGTCTGATTATTCATACCAAGGATAAATCAGTCATAGCATTCATGATTGAGATTTTGCTAAGTGTACTCTTTACACATAGAATATCCACTAAGTCAAATTGTTTAATATTTAGGTGAATGGATGACTATTAACAACAATGATAAAGATAGCTTAGAGGACAGAGCAAAGAACTGAACGTAGCGTTTCAGATCACCAGAAATATATACAAGAAAAAGGCATTATCTTGGGATACCTAATTATACATTACAATACAGTGGTGAGATCTGAGGCTCGCTTTATACCAAAACACTAAAATTAATGCTGATAGGTGAGTTAAACAAAATCATGACCATAGAAATAAGACTGATTAGAAGCATACTTGGGCCAAGGACAACTGAAACTGAATTCAACAGGCCACGAACTAACAAAGAAATACACACTCACGTAGAGAATATAGGCTAATACACACGATGCACAAAAAAGATTGTCATCTTTTTGAAGGGCATTTATATAGAATGAATAATGACAGGCTGACAAAACATTTTTAGCCTATATTCAATTTTGAAAATATAGGCTTATGAGATCACCTTTTGTCCGTGTGTGTGTGCGTGAGCTTGTGTGTGTGTGTGTGTGTGTGTGTGTGAGAGAGAGAGAGAGAGAGAGAGAGAGAGGAGTGTGTGTGTGTCCCTCTAATAACTTCTAAACCGCTGGAGAGATTTCAATGAAACTCGGTAAGTTCATAGCACTATTAAGGACGACCCTGACCGTGCCCTTCAAATTTTGTTACGTCTCACCAATCCAACATGGCGACTGTGCGAAATATTTCACCAGCATTCAATAGCTCCGAAACTATTTCCGATATCACCCTGGATTTTTTTACGGTGATAAAGGAAACTACTAGAAGTTCACCTATGTGGCATTTGAAAAACTGGTAACTACAAAACCAACATGGCGGCCACGCGAATTTGCGACTATTAAATAGACGTTTCTCGCGATTTAACCAACCAAACGCAATAAAACTTGGTACAGTATATGTTTATACACATTGTAATGCACAGACATCTAACTTAGTTCAATTGTTTACATAATCACAAGATGGCAGCTGTGCGAAATTTTAAAATCTCCTTGTTACTTCTTGTGTCCTAATCATGCGATTGAAGTTTGAATGCTACACGTACACAATAATCTTCATGTAACAGTACATAACTCTAGGACCTACATATTTAAAATCCAACTTGGTGACCATCCGAAATATTTAGTCATTTCTCAATATCTACGAAGCTATTACAGCAATCAAACTGAAATTTTGTATGTTGATAGTGGCAATTAACATAAGTAGGTTATATGAAAATAGGCTGTATAGTTCTTCACAGAACTACTTGTTTAATATAATTTTAAAGCAAAAAATACAGTACAACCAGCGTGGTTTTCACAGACAATGAATGATCTAAAGGAAGCCAACATTGGCATTAAGGATACACATAATAGGGATTTATTTCGAGGCAAACTTCTAAAAGTGATCTTCAGGGATGAGCAAGAGAGATAAAGAAAGCAACCAAGTAATTTCGATCAACTAAGGAAGCAGAGAACAGAGAGGAAGAAGACATTTAGCAAGAATTGATTTAACCTGTTCAGCAAATGTACTATTCGATTAAAGAAAGAAAGAAAGAAAGAAAGAATATAATGTCTCGAACAAGAACAACGCTCAAGGATTGATCACCATCAAGCCTGAGTAGGCAAGAAATTGATTTCCGGGAGCGTACTTTAATACCTTTTATTATAAACCTAAAATACATTTTATAACCAAATACGTTAAAGGTTCTTATTAGCCTTCGGCTATGAATGTTTCTGAAACAATAGCCAACAGATGTACATCTGGTCGTTAAAATATCATTCAAATCATATTATTTAGATTATTCCTGGATTAGGTTACCCAAAAAAATGATATGAGTTTGTCGATTACAGCCACGTTGTAATGCCAGGACTAGTCGCCAATGGCCATGGGTGAACTATACCCGCAGCCTGGTAGTGCGAGTCAAGTCTCGCTCCATACTGCACAGTACAAGGAAACAAGAAATTTTCAAATTAAAGGTTTGAATTCGATGCTGGTAGTGACCATCCTGAGAGCGGATTTTCCTCAGTTTTCCACACTCAGTTCGGGAGAATGCTAAGATTGTAGATAATTGCAGGACTCGGGACACATACCCGGAATTTAGGCCCTTACAATACAGTTACACACACTATTACAGCCATCACAATAATACAGAATATCAGACAAATTCCACACAGGGGAGCGTGATGGCGCAGTGGCTTAGCTGCTCGTCTTTCACCCGGACGGCCGGGGTTCGAATCCCGATGACAGCGGGGTGGAATTTTCACCTGAAAAATCACGTGGCGTCAGGAAGGGCATCCGGCCTTAAATCCCCGGCCAAAACCAAAATGAGCCTGGTTGGCTCCGGCGACCCCAATTAATTGGGAAATGCCGAAGAAATTGATAGATAGATAGATCAGACAAATTCCACACACACCTAAATACACGGGGCTAGTGAAGAAGACATGTTTTAAAGCTGCAAGGTGAACAGGGGGAGGAGGTGAAGACCAGAGATCGAAGGTTGGAATCTCGGCACTGACAAATATTTTATTTATTTTATTATTTATCGTATGGCTTTAAGTGCCGGGAGTGTCCGAGGGCATGTTCGGCTCGTCAGAGTCTGTAGCTGCTTCTATGCGGACACCCTACAAGTTCCGTTCAATGTCAAGTAGTTCCAACTTTCGTTACGAGATATCCATGATACCTACAACTTTGATAGAGCGTTCAAACGAAATCTAACCTAAAAATTTAGCTTAACACGAGTTTAGTCTGTGGAAGGATCTTTTACATGCCATAAATCTATGACATGGAACCACTGGCTTTACTTCCCCTCCGAAGGAAGGCATACAGAAGGATGTTTAACGCTCCTAAAAATCCGGCGACTTCGGCCGGGTTTGAACCCGCTATCTTGGGCACAGCAGTTCAGTATGCTACCAACTACGCCAGCGAAGCAGCTACTGGCAAATAACCACCCAAGTTATTTCCTCAGTATTTCCTGATAAATCCCGGGATTGTAACTTATTTTCAAGTCCTGAGGCTCCTACCCAAAGAACGCCACATGGTGTAGTGGCTAACATTCTTGGCTGTCACCCCGTAGGTCTGTGTTCGATACTCGGCCTTGCTAAGAAATGTTAATCTGTTCTCAGGGATGAAAAGAAATCCCATCAGCCTCGTGAGGCAGAATGGAAGAGAGGTGAATTCAACTCCCTCACCAGCGATCCTAAAAGCGGTTTTCCATGTTTTCCCCAACGCTACTCCAGGAAAATGCTGGGATGGTACCTAACTTGAAGCCATTAATTATTGATTCCCTCCCAATAGCCTCGTTTTCAAATTCACACAACACTACAGGTGCCATAATATACTGGTTAATAGACAAAGTATCTGCACTCAGGATTGAAATTACTGTATGATTTCGATGTCAAAACACCTTAATGAAAAATTAAATCCCCTTCAGATTCCTAGAGCTTAATAATTACAGTTAGACTACATTAACTATTATATTCGATCTCCTCGTGGTGTGGTGACTAGCATTCTTGGCTGTCACTTCAACTTCAGAGGTCTAGGTTCGATTTCCGGCTCTGTCCAAAAATTTAATTCTGGTCTCTGGGCTCAAACGCGGTATTTTCAACCTCGTAACGCAAAACTGAGAAGATAATAGTAATAAAGTTATTGGTTTTACGACCCTTTTAATTACTGCGGCGTTTAGAGACGCCGGAGTGCTGGAAGTTTGCCCCAAAGTGCATCTTTAACGTGCCAGTAAGTCTACTGACACAGTTCGCTTGCATTTTCGCACCCTCGAATGCCAGATGACTGCAACAGGATTTGATCCTACAACCTTGGACACAGCAAGCGAGAACGTTACTGCTGAGTCACTCAGACAGCCAAAAAACTGAGGAGAGGTGGCCTGATTTCCACCTCAGCTGTCTTGAAAGTGGTTCTCCGTGGTTACCCACTTCTACTACAAGCTAAATGTCGGAAGAGTTCCTAATCTAAAAACACGGCCGCCTCCTTCCTAATCCTCACGTGACTACCAAATACACACACTAATATAACCATCACAATAATACAGGTTATCAGACAAAACAATCCCACACACATCCAAGTACACGGAGCTTATGACCAAGATGTCTCAGGACTCTAAAATGATATAACAAAGACAAAGTTCATCCCCCACCCCCGTGACCATGATGGGGAGGTGGGAACCCAGCACTGACAGCGGTTATGATTTTCCAGCGTGTTTTTCTACACTCTCTCCAAGCAAACGCCTGGATAGTACATTATTTGAAGTCCCGAGGCGCTTACCACATCCCTGTTTCTAATACACATACACAGACTACTACCGACAGCACATAAACACAGGGTATCAGACAAGACCAACGCCTACCGAAGTATGCAGAACTGATGGCCAATATTCCCCAAACCCCTAAAATGATATAAAAACAACAAAGTTTATTCGTACCGCTCACGAGATATGTTGCAGTATAACGTTGTTGATTCTTCAGGGGCTTTGCGACATTCGTGTCATGTAGTCCCGTGTAATACGAGAGAAGAATGGAGGATCTCGATATGTGGCTGTGGAGGAGAATGCACAGAATAAGTTGGAAGGACAAAGTGAGAAATGAGGAAGTATTAAAGAAAGTAGAAGATAGAATGACGCTAAAGAAGATAAGGTAAAGAAAAATGAATTGGAATGGACACTGCATAAGAGGAGATGGTTTGGGGAAAAGTGCATTAGAAGGGACAGTCCAAGGGAAAATCCGAAGAGGAAGAAGAAGGTTTCAGATGCTGGATTCCACCAAGATTGATAAATCGTATGAGCTGATGAAACGTGCTGCTGAAGACCGGATAAGGTGGAGAGTCCGACCATGAGGACACCTGCCATCAGGCAGATAAACTGATGATATTATAATAATAATATCGTATGGCCTCAGTTGCCGGGTGCAAGCTTTGTTATTTGACACCCAGAGGGTTGCTTGCATGTTGAATTTCGTTGTTCCTTGACTATGAAACTCAAGGAGGTTAGATGTTAGATATCTAAGCTCCTTGAACACTATAGCGCTTTCTAGTAGAGAAATGAGGAACTTTGGGTTGGCGGAAACTCCCGAGATTAATTTTGCTATTATGAACTCGGCCTACTGAATTCAAATGGGTTCTTTGACATGCCAACATCGTATGACATGCGTATCGTATTTTTGCCGCCTTAAAAAAAACACTTACCACGGCCAGGAGCGAACCTGCAATCTTGGGGTTAGTAGACCAACACGATATCCACTCATCCACCGTGGCAAGCTAACTGATGATGATGAGTCCCGTGTACTTAGGTGTGTGTAGAATTTGCCTGATTATCTGTTTCACTGTGACATCTGTACAAGTGTGTGTATTTATAATTGAGGTAGGATTTGGGTAGGAAGCGGAAGTGACCTTAAGTTAAGTACTATCCAAGAAGAAATGGGAAACCACTTCGAGGACAGATAAGGTTCAAATCAGATCCACCTCTTCTCAGATTTGCCGTACAAGACTGAGTGTACCTCGTTCAGACAAGAATTAAATTTCTTGGAAGAGTCGGGAACGAAACCCGGGCCTTCAAGGTGACAACCAAGGATGCTAGCTACTACGCAACGAGGCGGACTTTGTATGAAGATTCCTCTCAAAGTTAATGTATGGGCTATGAAAGATGTTTCAAATATTTCCTTCTGACTTGAGTTGAGTTTCACATGACAGAGGAGAATTATGAGCCTACTTGTCAACCGACAGCTCTAAATTCTCTATTTTAATGACTGAAGCTTAGCTCTTCGCAAGAGTTAATGTAGAACAAACATTTCCGAAAGATCTAGTTTCTCACTAAGCGCGTGTTTGCTTTGACATGATCTTCATAAGCCTCGTATACTTGGATATGGCATGGGGTAATTTACTTCAAACGAAGTTACCGTCACAGTAACTTTGTGTGGATGCTTAAATATGTAGGCTATGGTAGTCTTATTTAAACAATTAAATAGCACACTGCCGAATGAATCGGTATAAAATATACTGGTACCAGTGGGCAAAAAGGCATATTTTACGCACATCTAGCACAAAAGTAATAATTAGGCCTACTGTACATACAAGAAATAACTTCCATGTGACTCCAAGATGGCCGCCGTAATTGGTGGTCGGACATCAAACGCATGACGTGTGTCAAATGAATCCAACACAACACAAAAAAAATAACATCAGGACGTGATTTTGTCAGCTGTTAATTCATTTTTAGGGCTTGGGAGATCTTGGTCATCAGCTCCGTGCAGTTGAAAAATTGATTGTCTGCAGTCCTTCTACGTGAATCACAGATAACACACACTAATACAGCCATCACAATTAACATTTGTTATCAGACAAATTCTACACACACCCAAAGAACACAGGGCTACATGACCGCGTTGTAGCAGCCCCTAAACTGAGGAACCAACCCAAATCGATTATTTTCGTTATTATATACCAGGAAATTGGCCATGATAATGCATGTGTTTGTGTACATACACGTGTGTCGAATTTCAATGATACTGTGGTGTTCAAATATGTACAGCTCTATTGAAGATATTTAATGTAAAATGAAAGTTTTCGGGAATACACTTAATGCTGTTCAAACAGTACAGTTCAGACCATTGTTGTTTAAGTGGGACGGTGGAATCCGATGCAACTATTGGTGAGATGTGTCCAAAACCCGTGCGGTATCTTAAAAAGAAAAAATAGTGATATTTTCGAATTTTCTCTCGTCGCAATATGATGCTATGATTTTTCAACAGACTGTACACCCCAGCTTCATTGGAATTCGACACACTTGTATGTTCACAAACACACGCATTATCATAGCCAATTTCCTGGTATATAACAACGATAAACAAGGATAATATTCCTGATAAGCAAATCGATGACATTCAAGGACTTCATGGAAAAAGAGATACCCCCTACTGGATTAGACAGCATTCTGAAAGCCACCCAGCAGCATAACTGAGCGCGTCGAGTCACGAACCAGGTAATCAGACAAATTACACGCCCAATAAATATTTTAGTTGTACTTCGTCATCGCAAAGGATACCGTCGACAACCAACGTACACCAGTTGCGTTCTGACTGCTCTTTTTCATTTAGAGGCATGGACATCGTGGTCATCATTCCACGTATAGAACTTGTCTCTACCCTCACAGTAGAATAAGTACGTAAGTTGTTCTTATAGCAACATATAGATGTCTCCACTGGACTAGAATACCATGGCCTGGATAAAACTTATACTCCAGCAATCATTTTAGGCATTTGCTATGTCTGTTGCGAGGTTCACGTTGGTGCAAGTCGAATCAATCATTCGAACGATGTGTAGGTACATTCTGAAAATAAACATGAATTAATGAAAGCGTTTCAGACATCCTAGAAACATAAAACTTGGTACCAGTGAAGCTGATGCTCATAAGATCGAGTCTATGATGTTTAAAAGTAAACCTAAAGATAGTGTTTATTCCTAGGTCTAGTTGATTGAGAGGAATCCTACCTGCCTGAAAATTCAAATATTTTCAGCACTTTCCAGTGTATTGTTTACTTGTTTACTGTCAGGAAAGAGGGAATAAATCTCTTATTGTTTCCAAGTTCCCTATATTCTAAATATACAAAGTTAATTAAACGGCCTACTGTGTGAAAATCACCTGGATTTTATTGAATTTGAATAATTAATACATTTAAGAACAGCAAATATTGCCTAAAAGTGTGAAGCTCTCGGTGATAATGTGATGACTAGGGCCTGGATGTTGAAGCCGTAAAAAAGTTCAAAAAATGCTTTTAAAAATTTCAAAAATGACTGTAATAAAAGAAAAATGTACTATAAAATGGAGAAAATGATCTTATAATAATAAACTCACCAATATTTCAAAAAATCGAAAACTGCAATATTAAATGGAGGAAATGATCTTATAGACCAGGGGTCTCCAAACTACGGCCCGAGGGCCACATCCGGCCCGCGGACAGATTTTGTCCGGCCCGCGGAGAGCTAGCATACTTGAAAACTCCTTTTAGAGAACATATTTTTTTATAGCAAATTAAATTTAGTTTACTGAAGTATTCTAATTTTATGTTGAATAATTATTAATATGACATCTACATTGATATGGTCATGGGCTAACTACTCATAACATTGTTGTAGGCTTATTGTTATTGTTTTTGTGATAAGTTGGATAAAGAAACACAGAATTGTAATGAGTAAAGACATGTATAACATGCAGACATATGAAATACTAATGAGATTTATGTAATTGAGATTTTCCACTGACAATAGTTTGTAGTTGTGGACTAATTTTACTTGTACCAATTATTAAAAGAGATTTAAGATGCTCATCAGTTAATTTAGATCTGTAAACATTTTTTGTGTACTTCATTTTGGAGAAGGTCTTCTCACACAAATAAGTAGTACCAAAAACAGAAAACAGCCCACGAGCAAATTTATGCAAATTATCAAATTGTGTCAGTGGAAGACTCTTATAAAATTCCAACAAAGATGAGTTTTGATATTTGTTCTTAATTATATCACTGCACTGTAGTTCAATCATTTCCATTTGAAGTTCCGGGGCTAGGGTTTCAATGTCAGTATCAAAAGGATCCTGAAAAATCTTAATTTGATTCGCAAAGGCATCGAAGTCCGAGAAACGAGTATCAAAATTTATTTTCAAAGCACTCAAAGTTTCGATTGCAAAATCGTTAGGAAACTCAGTCTCAGTGGTGTGGCTGAATATTTCACATGTTTTAAAATGTGAAAAACATTTACTTCGTAGTTGTGATTGAAACAGTATCAATTTCTTCCAGAATGATTTGATATTAGTGTATACATCAGGAAGATGCTGGTTTTCTCCTTGCAATCTCAAATTCAGTTCGTTCACATGTTTTGTCAAATCAACATAGAATGCTAACTTCCACAGCCATGCGTTGTTTTGTAATTCAGTAAGAGGGCGATGCTTTTCATTCAAAAAAATTTCGATCCCTGCTCGAAGTTCAAAAAAGCGCTGAAGGACTTTCCCACAACTAAGCCAACGTACGGCAGTATGATAAGGTAAGTCATTTTCTCCAATTTCTTCAATAAATTGTCGGAATTGTCGGTGATTCAGCCCAAAAGATCTCATAAAATTAACAGTTGATATGACTGGTTTCAGAACTTCAGACATATCCAAACATTTTCCGCACAGAGACTGTTGATGAATGATACAATGTAAGACTAATGGTTTTGAACCACCGTCATTTTCTACAGCCTTTGACACAAGAGCGACCACTCCTTTATCTTTCCCACTCATGTTTTTGCCTCCATCAGTTGTAATACATTTCAAGTTTTTCCATCGAAGGTTCTTTTGATTAATGGCCATTTCAACTCCTTTAAAAATATCTGTACCAGTAGTTGTGCCATGAATACTATACATATCAAGAAGTTCTTCATGCACTTCATAGCTTTTATCTACTCCTCGAATATAAATCAACACCTGAGCAGTATCTGACACATCCGTTGACTCATCCAAGGCCAAAGAAAACCACTCAACATCTCTATTTTTGTCGAACAGTTGAGAGGATATATTTTCAGCGATGTTTTCTACCCTTCGAGCCACAGTGTTTGCTGACATACTGACAGTTTTTAATAAATTTACCTTTTCAGGGCACATTTCTTCGGCTGCTGCAATTATGCATTCTTTGATCATTTCTCCATCGGTGAATGGTTTTCCACGTTTTGCAATTTCAAGAGCCACACGAAAGCTGGCACGAGTTGCAGCCTCTTGTTCGGTTTTGAGTTTTGTAAATGAAGATTGCTGCGATTTCAATCCGCGCTTCATAGCTTCGAATGATTCTGTCCGCAAACTTCCTGTATATTTTGAGTAATTTTGAAAATGTTTTGTTTCATAATGACGTTTAATGTTATATTCCTTGAGAACGGCTATGCTTTCATTGCAAATCAAACATAGCGCCTTGTTACTGGACTCAATTACGAAATACTGAATGTTCCACTCATCTTTGAATTTTCTGCATTCACTATCAATTTTTCGCTTCTTTTCCATACTACTAAATCATACACAAAAGCAACAATTCAAATCAAAATACTGTTACAAAGATGTCTTAAACTTAAACACGCACAAACACGTTTTAAGGAGGTACGCACTATTTTATTTCACAACAGTGTCATAGGAACTGACTTGTGGTTGCGCAACTAGCCTTCTTATATATTCCAATTACTGCCATCTAGAAGTGAGTGGAAGACACCAGAACTCTCTCGAACCAACGAGATTACTCTGTACGTGCTATTAGCGCCAACTGTTAGCGATAGAAGGTACTACCTATTTCCGCTTGTGTCCACCAGATGTCGTGTCACGTTACTCCTCATGGCTCGTACTCTACGACTAATCTAGAAATTACAGATAATGACAGGAAAATTAATAATATGCAGTGTTGCCGTTTTGCGGACTTTAGTCCGATTTGCAGCCTTTTTTCAACGTTGCGTACTTTTTCGGACTTTTTTTTCCATCAGTGGACTATTTCACTTTTTACCACCGGCAACAATGATAATATGGTTTTGGCCCTCGGAACTTACTGGAGTAATCAGTATGGCCCTAAGGCTGGAAAGTTTGGAGAACCCTGTTATAGACTAATAATAAACTCGCCAATATTTCAAAAATGGAATTTTAAGCTCAAACTGAAAAGTCAATCAAAATAGATTTCTAGCACTTAACAAAAGGTTTATGTGCACTTTAGTCTGAGTTGCACTGCACTACGAATGTCATTCTCATGTTGTCAAATGTAAATGATTTGCGGTTATCACTGCTAAATCCTCCTCAATCCCATCCATGCAGTAGTTTTCACCAGAACGAATGTGTGAGATTCTGCAGAATGACATACCCGGTGTTTTAGTCCAGCACTTTTTTCAGTTCTAATGCAATACCCGCAGCAATTTCACCACGATTGTTGCTAAGACTAGTTTCCACCCGTTGATTAAGGAAATGGAATCAATGTTTCAATATTTTAAATTATCATCTATCAGCTACTAGCTCCTTCTTAACTCTGAGACACACGTAACTCCCTCATATAAAGCTGTGACATGACTGAATTGGAAAAAAATGACCTCAAAAGTCCGATTTCTCTAAAATAAGACAAAAAAAATCTACCAAACTTAAAAAAATGCTCTTAAAATGGAAAAACAGGAAAATATGCAAAAAGTTGCAAAATAAAAATGACATATTGGATGACCGGATGGTCCGTCCTGAGTTTCTATGTACTTCAGCATTGTTTCAGACAGCTCAGTAAAAAGATGACATGTCATCAACATCCGGGCCCTACTAATGACGTATCATTACGGTACCGGTATGTAAAATATTTACACTTGTTGCAATCAGATTTTCTAACAATTAATTAGGCATTAATTTTGAGTCTTGCGCAGTTAATGACAACATTTGCTACATTTTCACATAAAAATCTAAAAAAGAAAAATAATATGTTTTTGAAAACCTAAAATGAAAATTTTAAAAACCTTAAAATCTGGTCCCTAGTTATATAAAAACAAGTGCAAAAGCTCACCTGACGGGTTGTGAGGAAGAAAGGATGGGTGCCGTATTGTATTCTGGAAGAGGACGGAAGTGTTCACACAAACATCGCGAATGATCATCCCTGTAATGATCGTAATCAACACCGTGACACATTATCATATTGCACAATTGTTATGCAAAAGATGTGTGTGTAAAACTTTCTCCTCTTTTTCCTCCGTGTGTTCGTGCACGCATGCAGATTTCCCCTCCGGCATCACACACTTCACGGGCCTCGACTCGCGCCATGCTGGGAGGACTGCAAAAATGGAATGGCAATGTTGTTGAGAGAGTCCTGGAACATGGGCTGAGTCAGGGGCTTATATAAGGGGGGAGTTGTGGTGGCTCCAGCTCCTCCGCCCCCCCCCCCTCCCCACGAAAAGAAACAATAAATATTAAGAAAGTGTTGCTTTGGTAAAAGCATAATATAATTGTAAATTTGGTTGTACCATAATCTTAACTTATTGGCTAACTTATAATAGTACATTATGCAACGAGCCTATAATGGCTATAATTAAGACACGAGTATTTTTATAAAACGAGCGTATGCGAGTTTTATAATTTCCATACGAGTGTCTTAATTACCATTATAGGCGAGTTGCATACGACTGTTTATGTTCGACGATAATTATAACTTTATTATATGTTTTAACATAAATATTCATAATATCTGTTGAAAGTCGGCCACAAGAATTTTGTTATCGGAGAGCGAGCGCGAGACATCTCTCTGTCTTTCAAGATCTCTGAACGACCGACGCATGCGCTCTGTGTGCTTGCAATGCCATATTATGCAGGCCATGTGTTTACATCTGCCGTCCATCAGTAATATTGTCACAGGAGACGTTTGAAGGCTGTGTAGATATTAGGGTTGATGATATTAAGGTATAGTGCTATTTCTTGTCTCATATTCGCCAGTCTATTTACGCGAACATATGGACGGTGTGTATTCCATGTCGGTAATTTATTGTAGTTCGATGTTGTGTTTATGTCCGACATGTTGGATTTTGAGCGCATGCGCGAAGTTATCGTTACCTAATTGGTCAATGAACGAGCTCTGATTGGCTGGAGAAACTGTATCGTAATGAAAAACAGTGTTATAATGACCATCATTATGATACAGTTTTCTGACACATAATAGTGAGGGTCGAACATAAACACTATTAAGAGTGAAATTAGACTATCTCGTGGTGTAGTGGCTGGCATTCTTGGTTTCCGCCCTGGAGGTCTGAATTCAATTCCCGGCTCTGCTAAGAAATTGTAATTCTGGTCTCAGGGCTGGAACGGGGCTGGAGCCTTGTGAGGCAAAATTGAGAATTCCACAGTATGGTTCTTTTGAGAAATAAATTATCAATTCGAAAGATAAAAACTGGTTTACCTTTCTGCTTAGTAAATTGACAAATATATTTTGATATTTGCCATTCATACTCCATAGGCCATAATAGACAACTCAGTAAGTATACAATTTTATTTGTGTGTTTTGTTGTATTTTACAACTCTTTTTGTATCGCCACTAATTGTACGCTATATACAGTAAACTTAGAATTTTACAATTAACTCTCATCTAAAATAATTACACAATGTTACATGCTCTAAGATATTGGTTGATATTCCCGAGTATTTCGCGGTGACACTCCCCTGAGAATACTCACAATTTTCCAGCATAGTCAGCCCCCCCCCCCCCCGGAAAATATTGTATATACGCCCCTGGGCTGCGTACAGACCCGACAAGAGGGAGGACAGATATGACTGTAACCCTAGGGTCTGGAAAGCGGGAAGTCGCTTACTTACGGGTTGTTTATTGTCTTAATAGACAAAATATATATGTAAAATATGGCATCCTGTAAACCGCACCCAGCACAGTCTCTACCTGGAGTATTTGTGGCCGATACGGACGAAACCATTGGTTGCTACTTGGTTAGACGACTGTCTGGACGAAACCATTGGTTGCTACTTGGTTAGACGACTGTCTGGACGAAACCATTGGTCGCTACTTGGTTTGACGACTGTCTGGACGAAACCATTGGTTGCTACTTGGTTAGACGACTGTCTGGACGAAAATTTCAGATTGCACAACAAGCAAAGGGGTCTGGGGCGTAAGCTCCAGGTTAGGTTTGTTTTGTATGTAGAACAGTATTGTCACGAGGACAATTTCTAGACTGGGCGCGATTCACGCACATTTCTCAGTAGGCGCAATTTTCCCGGGGCGCGATTTCCGTACAACTGTAATATACATGTATAACTCCTCGGAAAATATTAAAATGGTATTCATTTCAATTTCATAACTATTGAATACAATAATTTATGACTGGCTGCGTGGCTCAGCGGTAATGTTCTTGCCTGCTGTACCCAAAGTTGCAGGATTGAATCCTGCCGCAGTCACCTGGCATTTGAGGGTACGCAAATGCGAAGGGAGCTGTGTCTGTAGATTTACTGGCACGTTAAAGATCCCCTCGGGACAAAATTCCGGCACCACGGCCTCTTCAGAAGCTGCAGTAGTTATAAGAGACGTAAAGCCAATATCATTGTTATTATTATTAATACAATTTATGGAAAGCAAAAACATTTACCATTATAGGAAAATGTGCGAAAATGTGATTAATATATAATTAAAATGATCCGTCAATCAATGCAAATTAAATTGAAACTATTACATGTTTCAATCCAACAATGGGACCTTCTTCAGCAAATTAGAATTAAACCATAAGACACTAATTTAATAAAACTGTTGAAAAATGAAAATAAGTAAAATTTATACAAGTTGAAATGAAGTAACTGGAAAAACAATCAATAAGAACTATGAAAATATAAAATCCAATGGATAAGTACTGTATTGTTGTAAAATGTAAAATAGTAGAATCAATTTGAAATAAAATGAAATGGATATTCTTTAAAATAATTTGGTTAAATAAAGGTTCTAAATATTGGAATATAATTATAAAAACATCCTGAGATGCCTTTCCAACCATCCATCACGGCTCCAATGACGAGTTTGAAAAGGCATCTGCCGTTCGTGTGCCTTAAAAGGCTAACGCTGGGTAAACCGTCAAATATAATATAGCCTACAAGCTGTACCCGGCATGCGTTGCAATGCCAATCAAAGAAAGTGTTGGCGTTGAAATCCTGTTTCTTGAAGTGCTTTTGGATACACAACATGTTAACTGCCTCTAAGCTATCGTAAAATGGATTTTCTAATTTAGAACCATTCGTGGAAGCGTGCACAACAACTTTCAAAAGTTTCATCGCTGTCACTCGTTTGTTGAATCTACTCGTACGCTACCTGTTGTGAAATGGATTTACTAAGTCGAAACCCTTCCCTGGCGTGTACACAATAACTCATCAATGATTCATCGCAATCGGATGAATTGTATATGCACGTATACGGGGTTTTGTTTAAACGATTCGTGCGCTGTCACTCATTTGTTGAATCTACTCGTGCGCTACCTATTGAGAAATGTATTACTAAGTCGAAGCCCTTCCCTGGCGTGTACACAATAACTCATCAAGGTTTCATCGCAATCGAAGAATGTTATATGAACGCAATAGGGGATTTTGTTGAAACGCTTCGCACGTCGTCACCCATTTGTTGCATCTACTCTTGCGCTACTTATTGTGAAATGGATTTACTAAGTCCCCTTCCCTGGCGGGCACACAATAACTGATCAATGTTTCATCGCAATCGGATGAATAGTATATGAACGCATACCTGATTTTGTTTAAACGATTCGCGCTCCGTCACTCATTTGTTGAATCTACTCGTGCGCTACCTACTGTAAAATGTATTTACTAAGTTAGAAACCATCACGTAAGTGTCCACAACATCTCACCCAAGTTTCATCGCTATCGGACTAATGGGATATGAAGACATAGGGGACTGTATTGAAACGTTCCGCATGTCGTCGTTCATTTGTCGAATCTACTCGTGTGCTACCTACTGTGAAATGTATTTACTAAGCCAGAAACCTTCCTTGGAGTGTCCCCCATATTTCACCCAAGTTTCACCGCTAACGGCAGAATGGTATATGACCTTATACGGGACTTTGTTGAAACGCTTCGCGCGTCGTCCCTCATTTGTTGAATCAACTTGTGCGCTGCATATTGTATAGTGGATTTACTAAGCCAGAAATTTTCCATGACGTGTACACAACATCTCACCCAAGTTTCATAGCTACGGACGAATGGTACATGAATGCATACGGGACTTGGTTGAAACGCTTCGCGTGTCGTCGCTCATTTGTTGATTCTACTCTTGCGCTACATATTGTAATATGAATGTACTCAGCCAGAAACCTTCCCTGGAGTGTACACAACATCTGACCCAAGTTTCATCGCAATCGGATGAATGGTATGTGAACGTACACGGGACGTTGTCGAAACGCTTCGCGCGTAGTCACTCATTTATTGAATATAAACGTGCGCTTCGTATTGTAAAATGGATTTACTTAGCCATAAACCTTTCCTGGAGTGTACACAACAATTCACCAAACATTTATCACTATCAGACGACTGGTATATGACTTTATACGGGACTTTGTTGAAACGCTTCGCGTGTCATCGCTC
The DNA here is from genome assembly GCA_946902985.2 of Meconema thalassinum. Lineage (NCBI taxonomy): Eukaryota > Metazoa > Arthropoda > Insecta > Orthoptera > Tettigoniidae > Meconema > Meconema thalassinum. Next base: position 355,312,726 of record OX336394.1, on the reverse strand, counting down.
ATTTGTTGAATCTACTGGTGCGATACCTATTGTAAAATGTATGTACTAAGCCAGAAACCTTCCCTGGAGTGTACACAACATCTCACCCAAGTTTCATCGCTATCGGATGAATGGTATATAAAATTATATGGGACTTTGTTGAAACGCTTCGCGCGCCGTTGCTCATTTGTTGATTCTACACGTGCTCTACCTATTTTTAAAGGGATTTACTAAGCTAGAAACCTTCCCTGGAGAGCACACAAAATCTCAGCCTAGTTTCATCGCTATCGGACGAATGGTATATGAACGCAAACGTGACTTTGTTGAAATGCTTCGCGCGTCGTAGCTCATTTGTTGAATCTACTCGTGCGCTGCCTATTGTAAAGTGGATGTACCAAACCAGAAAATTTCCCTGCAGTGTACACAACATTTTACGCAAGTTTCATAGCTATCGGACGAATGGTATATGAATGCATACGGGACTTTTTTGAAACGCATTGCGTGTCGTCGCTCATTTGTTGAATCTACTTGTGCGCTATCTACTGTGAAATGTATTCACTAATTTTGAAACCTTCACGTAAGTGTACACAACATCTCACCCAAATTTCATCGCTATCGGACGAATGGTATATGAACACATACGGGACTTTGTTGAAATGCTTCGCGCATCGCCGCTCATTTGTTGAATCTACGCGTGCGCTACCTATTGCAAAATGGATTTATTAAGTCAGAAACCTTCCTTGGACTGTACTCAACATCTCACCCAAGTTTCATCGCAATCGGACGAATGGTATATGAACGCATAGGAGACATACCCACAGACATACCCACAGACAAACTATCACGTTACATTGATTTTTAGCCTACTTTTCACATTTTGAAACAAGAAGTTCCGTGAAGAACTATACAGCCTACTTTTCATGCCAATGATTATTCTACAGAATATGAACCTATCTAGAATAATGACGAAATTAAGTTGCTAATATCGAAATTTCCAATTAGTTCGAAATACTGTATACCTGGCATAATGTATCCTAATAGAGTACTACAGTTGGCAGCCCTGATGACTGAATATATTCTTAGTTCCGTCTCTTACGGTACTAAATACAAAATTTGGTTGAAGTCCACTGGATAGCATGGACGTTACATGCAGTTAAACATTGGATCTAACAGCGCGCGTAAAATCATGTTGGCAACAATGTCATGCATGTATTGGTCAGAAATAATCTGAAATAATATGATCTATTGTTGTGCCAATTTTGAATGAAATCCATTAGTTAGTATAGAAGTTACATGCATTTTAAAATTGGACCTATCAGCTGGCTTAGAATCATGTTGGCAGCACTCGCGTAAGCCTATATTAGTTACTCCAAATTAATCTAGAATGCCAGGTACTACACGTGTGCAAAGCTTAGAGCTATTGGCTTGCATACTTTCTGATATATTGATATTAGGATAACAAAAATAGAGACAGTGTTTATTAACAGTTGGCAGCCCTGGTTACTCTTAAGAATCGGCATAGTTACTCCAAAATATTATAGAATGCCAGGTACTATACGTGTGCATAGTGTAAAGCTGTCGGCTTGCATACTTACTGATATATGGGTATTTTGATTTTAAAAAATGAGAGCATTTATTAACAGTTGGCAGCCCTGGTGGCTCTTAAGAATACGCTCAATCATATATGTTTATGTACACATAGCACATACGAAATTTGGTTGAAATCCAATTGATAGTATAGAAGTTATACGCATTTAAAATGCCGACCTATCAGCAGGCTTATAATCATTTTGGCAACACTGCCATGTATGGCCTTCTGGAAATTAAACTGAAATATTATTATCTATACGTGTGCCAATTTTAAAATAGGTCCCATTCGTACCTTCCAAGATATCCAACATGGAGCTCAAATTTCAATTGCGATTTTTCAGCAGTTGGTAGCACTGACATCATTTTCAAATATGGCCGTGAGATATTCAGTTATAGATCATTACTCCTACCAAATTTTGTTTCGATTGCTGCAGCCGTTTAGGAGTTGATAGGGGGGAACACACACACAGTCAGACAGACAGACAGACAGAAGGACAGACAGACAGACAGACAGAAGGACAGACAGACAGACACACATTTGCCCGATCTCATAAGTCTACTTTTTCCTCATTTTTGCAAAATGTGAAAAGTAGGCTAAAAATAGGCTTATGAGATCACCTTTTGTCCGTGTGTGTGTGTGTTAATAATTTCTAAACGGCTGGAGAGATTTCAATGAAACTCGGTATGTTCATAGCACTGTTCCGGATGACCCGAACCGTGCCCTTCACATTTTGTTACGTCTCACCAATCCAACATGGCGGCTGTGCGAAATATTTCACCTGCAATCAATATCTCCGAAACTATCCCCGATATCACCCTGGAATTTATTTACGGTCATAAAGGGAACTCCTAGATGTTCACCTATGTGACTTTTGAAAATCTGGTAACTACAAAACCAACATGGCGGCCACGCGAATTTGCGACTTTTAAATAGACATATCTCGCGATATAACCAACCAAACGCAATAAAACTTGGTACATTATATGTTTATACACATTGTAATGCACCGACGTCTAACTTCGTTCAATTGTTTACATAACCACAAGATGGCGGATGTGCGAAATATTTCACCGGAATTCTATATCTCTGAAACTTTTTACGGTATCACCCTGGACTTTTGTACGGAGATAAAGGGCACTACTGGAAGTTCATCTATAAGACTCAAAAACCGGTTAACTACAAAACGAACATGGCGGCCAAGCGAATTTGAAAATTTTAAAGAGACCTTTCTCGCGATTTAATGTTCCAAACGCAATGAAATATGTTACAGGAAATGTTGATACACATTGTAATGCACTGGTATCTAATTTAGTTCAATTGTTTACATAACCTCAAGATGGTGGCTGTGCGAATTTTAAAAATTAGGTTTTTATTTCTTGTGTGGTAGTCATGCGATCGAAGTGAAAGTTCGAATAATGAACCTACGCAATAATTTTCCTTTAATGGTACATGACTATATGGCCTATACATTTAACAATCCAACATGGCGCCCAACCGAAATATTTAGACGGCTCTGAATATCTACGAATCTGTTATAGCAATCAAACTGATTTTTTTTATGTTCATAGGGCTATGACCTTAAGTTCACTTATAGGACTTTAAATAACCTGGTGATCACAAATCCAACATGGCTGCGACGCGAAGTTTAAATATTCATATGGACGTTTCTCGCAATTTAACCATCCGAGTGCAGTGAAACTTGGTACAGTAAATCCTTATACGAATGACAATCCACTGGCATCTAATTTGTCGTCAGTTATTGTTGTTTTAAGGGGCGGAACTACGAGGTCATCTGTCCCTGAGGCATCTAATTTAATTCAATTGTTTCCATAACCACAAGATGACAGCTAATTTAATTCAATTGTTTCCATAACCACAAGATGGCAGCTGAGCGAAATTTTAAAATCTCGTTGTTACTTCATGTATCCTAATCATGCGATTGAAGTTTGAATGCTACACGTACACAATAATCTTCATGTAACGGTACATAACACTAGGACCTACATATATAAAATCCAACATGGCGACCATCCGAAATATTTAGTCGGTTCTCAATATCTACGAATCTATTACAGCAATCAAACTGAAATTTTGTATGTTGATAGTGGCAGTTAACATAAGTAGGATATATGAAAATATGCTGTATAGTTCTTCACGGAACTACTTGTTCAACTTGTGACATCACTTTGGAATCACGATATTAAGCTAGCACATTTGAATCAACCCGCCCGCCTCCCCCACCCCAAAAAAAAAGAAGAAAATTGCGGTGAAAAAGTTCCGTGAAAATGTAGCTTGCCCAACTGAATATTATTTCAGCCTCTCATATTTTGGGTCTCTCTGTCTCTCTCACACACACACACACACATTTGTTGTTCATTACTTCAAGATTTTCATCACTGTGCAGAAAAAGTTCGATTCTTGTTGTATCTGAACGTGTTCTGGCAATACAAGCATAAGCCATGCTCCATTCAGAAATGTAAGAAATAAGGAGTCAATTTCTTTTCTGGGATTGAATTAGAAACTTTATTCATCACAAAGAGCTGTTGAAAATTAGCACGTAATAAAGTAAATGGACAATTGTGGCAACGTTGCCATTTCTCCGGAAGAAAATAGAAAAAAAAACAATTGCTATTTATAAAATTAATTACAATATTATGTTCTCTTTGTAATGTTTTGTATACCATTCACTGGCTGTGTTTACATCGACCGAGTCATATCAGAATATTTCATAATAGTTTAGACATTGAATTAAATAAAGTTGTCAACTCAAGTTTGTTATATCTCCTGGGGTCCCTTAGCAAATCCAGGCCCCAGAGCTACAGCCCCACTTGCCCCTCCCTCTCGTCGAGCCTGGGTTCAAATCCCATCACTTGCATAGGCCAACCTGGAAATAGAATCTTTATACACTCCTTGCGGGCAATGCTACCTCATTTCAAGCCCCTTAATGATTAAATAATATCTGTTTTTAATAATGCAGCCAATGGCCATGTACTTTTCTTTTCAGGACGGGTCAAGGAAGGGATTTTGAATGAAAATCGGCCTTGGACCTATTGAAAGCAACCGTCCCGGCATTTGCCTGGTGGTGATATTGGGAAACCACGAAAACCATTTTCAGGACGGCTGAGGTGGGATTCGAACCAACCCACGCTCTCCCGATTCCAGCGAGGCACGAGGTAGCGCGTTAGCGCCCTCGCCCACCGCGGCCAAAGACCACCTGTTTACTATCTCTGCATGTATACAGTATTTCTGCATTTGTTCGTTGGGACAGGCTAGAGTAAAATGTGACATTTTACCAATGTGTCAGCAGCTGAATTTAATGAAAATGAACATCCACAGCCTCTTCCAGTCTACCGACCGGGTCATGGAATGGAATGAATGAAGCCCCCATCTAGCGTCGAGGATATGAACTGTGCCGGCTGCCGAAGCCTGTCGCCCTTCCCTGGGGCAATGGTTAAATGAATGACAGATGAAATGAAATGATAGTGGAGAGAGTCGCTGGAATGAAATTGTGTGATAGGGAAAACCGGAGTACCCGGATAAAACCTGTCTACCTCCGCTTTGTCCAGAACAAATCTCACATGGAGTGTCCGGGATTTGAGCCACGGGCCCAGCGGTGAGAGACCAGCATGTTCCCGCCTAAGCCACAGAGGCTACAGCTGAATTTAATGCACACCTTAATACATAGGACTGAAGACCATGATATCCCAAGCTTCCAAAAGTTGATTCTCTACCCCTCATTATTCCCCTTTTACATTGGGTCAGGGATGAGGGTAGATGAATATCTATGTGGCAAAGGTCTTAACGATAGGATGTCCTTCCTGAAACTAACCTTATTAGAGGAGTTTATGAGATATGAATGAAACTGAATGAGCATTTAAGAAGAAGCTGTTGTAGCTTATTAGACGGCGTTGTCCCGGCTTATGCTTGGATATCAAAATGGAAAACCGTTTTGAATATTGGAGACGATGGGGTTTTAACCCACTTTTCTTTTGAGTCTAAATACCTTGGTCCCGTGGCCTTGCGCCTTAGCACGCGTAGCTATACAGGATGCTTTAAGAAGCAAAAAAACGGGTCAAAAGTTTGCCAATGAGCCCACTATCGGATGTAACAGATCGATTATCCACATCCGTCATCAGAATGTTAAATTAAAGATTAATGGTAGTTGATACAACCTAGTTGGGATTTGACAGTTCATAGCTTCCTTCCATTAAGATTGAGCTTGACGGAAGTGAATTGTCAGGTTCGAGGAATCAATTACCATCCCATTTTGGTGAAAACCCGTTACCACATAGTTTCTCTAGGTACTTCCGGTCCGTTAGTTGTCCAAGTTTGATTCCATCTTAAACTATCCTGGAAGAGGTTTTCCATGGTCTTCCGTTTCTATTTAAGTGTTTGAACTTCCTCCCATTCTTATCCTATTTTCATTATTGAAAAATAGGCTTTTGAGATCACCTTTTGTCCGTGTGTATGTGTGTGTGTGTGCGTATGTGAGTGTGTGCGTATGTGTGTGTGCCTCCTAATAAAACCTAAACGCCTCGAGCGATTTCAATGAAACTCAGTGAGGTCATAGCACCATGTCAGCCGACCCGGACCGAGCCCTTCAAATGTATTACAACTCACCAATCCGACATGGCGGCTGTGCGAAATATTTCACCTTCATTCAATATTTCCGAAACTATTATTGATATCACCCTAACATTTTGTACGATGTAAAGGGAACTACTAGAAATGCACATATGAGACCTTCAAAACACCTGTTAACCACAAAACGAACATGGCGGCCAAGCGAAATTGAGACTTTTAAATAGACTTTTCCCGCGATTTAACCAGCCATACGCAATGAGACTTGGTACAGCAAATATTTATACACATTGTAATGCACTGGCATCTAATTTAGTTCAATTGTTTATATAACCTCAAGATGGCGGCTGTGCGAAATATTTCACCGGCATTCTATATCTCAAAAACTATTACAGATATAAGGCTGACATTTTGTACGGAGCTCTAGGGCACTACTACAAGTTCCTCTATGCAACGTTATAAAAAAAAACTGTCAAGTATAATACAAACATGGCAGCTAACTGAAGTTGAAACATGTTAATAGAAGTGTCTCGCAATTTAACCATCTGAGCGCAGTGAAATATGGTACAGTAAATGTTTGTAGTGCACTGGTATCTAAGTTAATTAAATTGTTCACATAGCCTCAAGATTGCCACGGTGCGAAATTTCAAAATTACGTTTTTATTTTCTGTGGAATAATTATGCGATCATAGTAAACGTTTGAGTAATGAATCTACGCAATAATCGTCATCTGATAGTACATAACGCTACGGCCTACATATATAAAAATCCAACATGGCGACCATCCGAAATATTTAGACGGTCCTCAATATCAATCAATCTATGACAGCAATCAAACAGAAATGTTGTATGTTGATAGAAGCTATAAACATATGTTCACCTGTGAGACTTTCAATAATCTGGTGAGCACAAATCCGGCATGGCGGCGACGCGAAATATAAATATTGAAATTGTCGTTTCTGGCAATTTAACCATCCGAATGCAGTGAAACTTGGTGTAGTAAATGTTTAAACAAATTGTAATCCACTGGCATCTAATTTATATGAATTGTTTTCATAACCGTTAGATGGCAGCTGTGCGAAATTTTAAAATCTTGTTTTTATTCTTTGTGTCCTAATCATGCGATTGAATTTTGAATACAATATCTACACAATAAACTTCATGTAATAGTACATAACAGACCTGCATATATAAATATCCAACATGGCGACCATCCGAAATATTTAGACGGTTCTCAATAATCTATGACAGCTATCAAACTGAAATTTTGTATGTTGAAAGAGGCAATTAACATTAGTAAGTTGTATGAAAATAGGCTTTCGTTCTTCACGGAACTACTTGTTTGTACATACAAGCGTGTTATTTTGTGATAGATATCCTAATGTTATGAAATTAGTCGTCTATATATCTAAGCAATATTTTATAAATCAAAGACCAACTTTGCTCGTAATTCAATTAGTTTTAATTCATTTCATAGGCCAGTTACTGAAGAGGCTACAATGTGGCTGAAACTGTATAATTTAAAACTATTTATTGGCTAAGGTGTATAAATTTAATGAATACTCATGGTATTTTCTTCTTCTGCGCGAATGGGTCTCCTTGGACCACGCGGAATCAACACTTATTGGCCTTGACGTTTGCCCAATAACTCTTGAGCGAGTCTTCATTGCTGCGACCAGACGTGTCTGGTAGGTCTTCCTCTTCTCTCTCAAAACCCCGTGTATGAGTAACTTTCCTAATTTCATCTCGATCCTTGAGATTGGGAAAACCTAATTCAGCCAAGTCCTTTTCCACCTGTTTGTACCAATTGGACCTAGTTGCCTTATTCTGCAAAAACGTATAGATTTTATGTGTTAACCTAGTTGGGCCCATTCTGTACAAATATCCCATGAATTGGATTCTTCTCATACGGATTGTGTCTGTGATTTTAGTAATTTTCAAATAGACGTCAGCATTAGGTTTTGGAAGGTGAATTCCATCTTTGATTCTTGGTCCCAAAATGTTTCGCATGATTTTGCGTTCCTTAATCTCCAATTGATTTCTCAGTGTTTTATGTTGTAGATTAAGTGTCTCGGCTGCATAAAAGCTGCAGCTAATGTTGAATTTTACAATTCCAAGAGAGGCATTATTTTGTTATAAACTTGTTTAGTCAAATGGAAAGCAGTTTCCATTCTCTGTAGTCTTGTGTACCAATTTTGCAAATCAGTACATGTTCATCTTATCTTCGAGACGCAGCAAGAGCTCCAGGCCTGGCCGGATTATCATAGAGCATTCACCAGGCCTCTTCTGAGAATTCCTTTCGCCAAACTGGCGCCTGACTGTTAGTGAAATGGTTCGCCAGGCCCTTTCTGCCAGGATTTGTGCCTTTGTGTGTCCTGTCACTTATAGGCTTATCGCTGATAGACACTTTTAAAGGGAGATAAATCGAGCTTTGTGTCTGCGAACATTGGAAAAGCGAACATTTCTTGTCAGCTACATTCGCCAAGCCTTGTTCTAAGAACAGCCTTGCAAGAACATTGTGTGACGCCTCAACTCCTAGAACGTTTCTACGCAGTAACCTGTGTTGGGGTGAGATTCAATGATACCAACTCAAACCTCGGGCTCTGGCCCTTGTGTTGGCGGGTTGGGCCACTAGTCGCATGTGGTATTACTGGAGTCAAGTGGTGGGGGGACTCTGGAATACAAGGGGTGGAATCTGTGACTCGAGAAACAGTACGAGAGGAAGCTTGGTGACGGAAGGACTTAAAAGCGATCGCCTCCGGGGGAACTGAAGCCAGCTCCTCCGGAGGGCCGAAATACACCAGGTGGTATGAACTCAATTTGTTAGAAGGGGCAACCGTTCGATGGAACATTAAACTGTGTCATTTGCTATGTCGTTAAGGCCATGTGACGGTGGACCATATTTTGAGCGGACTGACATTTTATTTTAGTATATTAGCATGTAATATTTTGGAAGGGTTTGTATGATTTGGTGGTACCTTTATATGTAATTACTGCAGGGTGGGTTATTATTGCCCTATTTCCGGTTAGCTGGATGGGAACCTCGTGGATTTAACTTTGGTCAGATAGGCTTCAGAAGACAGTCAGTGCTGGACTCTGAAGCTTCTCAGACGCTTTCGTTCACTAAGGAACGCGTTTATTGCTTTATGCAATTTGTTTGTGAAACGGCACCGGGCCTGAATTTCATGTTGTTTATTTTCCTTGTATCCTTGCGGATGAAACTACCCTCAATTCTGTAATTCTATTAATCGAATGATGGGGAAATGTAATTTTGCCAACTGGGCAATGTCTGACTTTATTTTATTCACAGTATTATCCATAACTTGCATTACCTTTAAATATTAGCCAAAGTTAAGCGGTTTAGGGTTTTAGTTGTAATTTAATCATGATTTAATTGTATCTTTTGATTTTCATTATATTTTGATATTGAGATGTTGTTTTTTATTGACGGCAGTCAGTAGGAAGATTGTTTCTCTTCCCTTCACCATGTGTGGCAAGATTAGAATTATCGGGCTTTCTGAGTACGCCCAGCCTTCCATTCAACAAGCTGGTCTTGACTTTAGTTTCGTCCCGCCCGATCTCTTTTCCTAAATTAAATCAGGATGTTCTTGAATACCAAGCAAATCGGAACATTCGCTCCTAGGTTTTTTGGCTGTGAACTCTGCTGACCTAGCGAGTAATTAAATTAGGCCCTATGGGAGTATTATAAATTATAAATTTTTTGGTATGGTAATATCATGTTGATTAATTATTTTGATATGCTGATATTACTATTATTATCACGTCTTGGGTTATCAAAAGGGCAGGGGGGGGGATGAGAACTGTTACATTGGTAGCAGAGCGTGGTTTGTTCTGTGATCTTGCCATTAGCAAATGTCTTTCCTGCTGACTGATTGCAGTATTCAATTAAAATTAAATTCAGAAAATTAACGTAGATTGTTGGGTCCTCTTCCTTATTAATCTTTTCTCCACATAGGTAGGATTGGTTTAAACTCTGTGTAATGATGAATTTGTGTTCTGTTACATGAAATTTATGTACGATGGCTTCCCGCAAAATCATCGTGAAATACTTATCGGATGAAGAGGTAACCTACGAATTGCTGTTACGTAACCTTGAAGTGCCCAGGGACGCAGAACTAGCGCGCCAGAGTCTAGAGTATGCCGTGAATTTTGCAGCAACCCTTCCAAAGCTGTCAACTGCTGAATTCAAACTCGGTGAGTCAAGGTTATGTGATGCAGTTAGGGAAATTTGTAATGTAATTAAGTATTGTTTCAGTGAAGTAGAATGTAGCCCTGTTGATCTCACCAAATTGAAAGCTAGAATTGATTACCTATATCTCCGATGTGTGGATTTGTTACAATCTGATGAAGAACGTCCCATCGCCGATTTGAAAGGTCTATTAGAGGCTGAAGTTAATTTAGTGGAATGTGCTCAGACTTTGGACACTGTTAATCGTGTTAGTGGAAGTGGGGATTTATTGAATTCGACTCCAGCATGTAGCCGTAATGTCTCGAACTATCTAGGCGCCAGTCTGGCTGAAAATGCCACTGGCCAAGTTGGTAATCGTGTCGCTGAACCTGCCGCGCTCCGTGGCAATGGAATAGCGCGCCTGCCCAACAGCTGTGAGAGTCGAGAGATTCTTCCTATTGTCGGTAACCGTACCTTTAATCATGAAACTGTGACAACAAATTCTGGGCTTGACCAGGCACCGTTAGGTCCTGATACGGTGATACCAGTTTCGAATACCATTAACCCTAATGCTGTGATGACTTCTGTGCCAAATAATGCCAGCAACGTAACCTTCAACCTCCCCGGACGTGAAAATTGTACTTGTAGTTGTACCTGTGTAACTTGTAACTCCTTCTCTGCTGTTGTCGGCTCGCCTCGTGTAAGGAGGTCGGTAATCGAACCCCAGTCTGTCTTAAATATCCCCTCATCTAGTTGTAATCCTGTTAGTGTCGGTTCTCGAGAAGTAAATTCTAGAGATAATTCCGGGTCTGTTTCATCATTTAAAGTGCCGGGTAACTCAGGTCATCAGGGGCCTACAGTGACACAAAATTCTCCTTCCGAACCGGTTAGGGATTTAAATTCTGTTTATCGAGACTCTCAGGGGAGTGTTTCAAATTCAGGGCGTAACCTCGTTTCTTCATCTTGTTCCGGAAACCAAAATTATGTGCAAGGAAATCCCTGTGCCGAAATGCCGGGTCGTGACGTGTCCAATGTCGAGCATTCTAATTATTCTGTTTTTTCTAAGGCCAGCTTTGGTTCTGTCAGTCACCCCATTTTGGGTTTTGTTTCAAAGTTATCGGGTAAAAGTATGGACACGGTTGAAGGCGTCGTTGATTTTTTGAGAATATTGGTCGATATTCATGAGTGTGCTATCCAATTCGGTGTCAGCGACCAAGTGGTCTTTCAATTAATATCCTCCCATGTGTCCGATACGTTGGGGGCCTATGTGACTAGTGCCATGTGTGAAGGTTGGAGTGTGGAGAATTTTATGTCCGAGGTGTTGCGAGTATTTGTGCCCATCAGGTCGCTCGATACTGTGAAGGGACGTTACCTGTACCGAGCACAGGGTATTAACGAGCCGTTAAATTCATACATTGTGGACATATCCAGGTTTGTAAAAGTCTTTAGAGTAGATATGCCAGAGGCAGAAGTGGTAAGGCTTATTTTGGCCGGTGCTACGCCGGAATTTCGGAATTGCCTATGTGTTGGAATTAATCCGAGTACGATTAGGGAACTACGTGAAGCCGCTATTCAGGCCGAATCCGTGCGTTCGGTTGATATCATAAGGTATGCAACTAGCATGCCCCCTCCTTTCATTAACCCTGTTCCGTTTGTTCGACCTCCCTCGGTTCGACCACCACCTGGGGCCGGTCGTCCTTCCCATAATTCGCCTAGGAATAGTAGTAATCGTCCTGTGACGTGCTTCAACTGTGGGCAGCAGGGCCACATAGCGTGGAACTGTCCGGTAAAAAGAAATTGACTATTCCGAGACAAGCATCCTGAAATCCTCCTTGCCAATGATCAGCGATGTGCATTGGGAAATGAGGTGACGAGGGATGATGCCAAAGTTATCGGAGCAAATGGTGTCTGTTCTAAAGTTTCTGATGTAGTTCTACCCTCTCCTATGGTTGAAATTGCAATTAATGACGCATGTGTAATAGCTTTGTTAGACTCAGGAAGTGCCGCTTCATTGGTTAGCGAGAATTGGTATTTGTCTATGAAACTCATTTGTAAATTCAGTAACCTGTCAAATGTAGATGTTAAGTTGGTTTCTGCCAATGGTGCTCAATTGGACGTTCTTGGTTCTGTGAAGTTCAAGGTTCGGATTCATAAATTTTGTTGGAAATTTTCCTTTTGGGTCATTAAGAATTTGTCATGTCCTATTATTCTGGGCGCTAATTTTTTTGCTCATACTGGCTTACTGCTAGATATGCAACACGAATCATTCTGGTTCAGGTTTTGTTCTGAGGTAAAATTTAAATTCTTTTCTACTGCTGTCCCTAGCGCGACTGCTCATGTTGCCAACCGTGATGCTGAACCCGTCTTGTCCACCGGGGTTGAATCCTTGGATTTAAGTAATTTATCTGACGCTCAAGCTAAAGAGATTCGGGATTTGTGTGGGTATTTTCCCGAGGTGTTCACTGACGAATTAGGAATGACTAAGATCCTGGAGTATAAAATTGAAGTAACGGATACTATACCCGTCAGACATCCTCCCTACCGTTTGAGTCCACCCAAAATGTTGGAATTAAAGAAATTAATCGATCAGATGTTACTGGATGGAGTGATTCGACCCTCCACATCAGCATATTCCTCACCTGTGTTCTTAGTACCCAAGCCAAATGGTGGTTTTCGGCCAGTCGTAGATTATCGTAGGTTAAACAAAAAGATTGTTTTAGAATCCATCCCTCTTCCTGATTTACATAGCTGTTTTTCCTGGTTCAAAACGCCTCCTATTATAGCCTCATTGACCTGACGCAGGCATATTTCCAAATTCCGTTAGCTGAAGAATCTAAGCATCTGACTGCATTCGCCACCGATTGGAATCTCTATGAGTATTGCAGACTACCTTTTGGCATCTCTACAGGGGGCGCTGTGCTTAGTAGGCTTCTCGATCACGTGTTTTCTGGCATCAAATTTGATTATTTGTATCACTACCTGGACGATGTTGTTGTTTATAGCGAGACGTTCGAAGACCACGTGCGCCATCTTCGTGAAGTATTTGAGAGGTTAAAATCTGCTGGTCTAACCGTGAAGTTGTCTAAAGTGTCCCTTGCTAAACCTAAAATTGCCTTTCTTGGACATGTTGTTTCTGCTGAAGGTGTTTCGGTCGATGACTCCCGAACCCAAGGAATTAGAGATTTTGCACCCCCTAAAAATGTGACAGGAGTAGCCCGATTCGTGGGAATGGTTGGCTTTCTGCGCAAATTTATACCCAATTTTGCACAGCGGGCGTTGCCACTTAATCATCTGCGAAGGTCTGACGTGAAATTTGAGTGGGGTCCGTCGCAGCAAGCAGCTTTTGACGATTTGAAGGAGGCACTGTGTAGCACTCCTGTCCTCGCTGTCCCTGATTTCAGTAAGAAGTTTATAATCCAGACTGAGGCGTCGCTCGATGCTGTAGCTGCTGTGTTGTTACAAGAAAGTGAGTTAGGTAGACGACCTATCTGTTTTGCCTCTCGAACTCTGTCCCCTGCTGAAGTAAATTATTCCGTGTATGAGCTTGAGGGGCTCGCAGTGATGTTTGGACTGGAGAAATTCCGAATGTATGTCGAACATGTTCCTTTCGAACTTGAAACCGATAACCAGGCCCTGAGCTGGGTCCTGGCAAGACCTCGAACCACTGGGCGAATCGCCAGGTGGGCAACCCGTATTTCATCATTTCAGTTCACCGTTCGTCATATAAAGGGTTGTGAAAATGTCATAGCCGACTCCCTTAGCCGCATGTATGAAGAAGTTCCTAATAAATGTAAGAATCTCGTTCCCGAGGAAAATCATGAAAATATTTGTGCTGTGTCACGTAAGCGTCTCTATGGAGAAATTCCTGACAGGTGTGAAACTCCCTCTTTAGAGGAACCTGTTGTTGTTGGGGCTAATTCAGCTCAACACATGTTAGTAAATTCACCGTTATTGTTTGGAGACATTGCTAACCATCAGAAGGAAGATCCCGTCTTGTGTGATTTAATTGCTCGATTAGTTTCTGGAGAAGAGATAAAGCCTTATATTTTAAAGTCTGGTGTATTATGTTGTGTAACTAGGCGTGATAGAAAGCCTAAGGTTGTTTTGCCTACTCAGCTGATAAATGGCATGCTAATGTATTTTCACGAGTCACCCGCTGGAGGCCACCTAGGAATTTTCAAAACTCGACAGAAAATAAGGCAGTCCTTTGTTTGGAAGGGTCTCGATAAGGATGTGAGAAAGTTCGTGCTGGGGTGTCATGATTGTAAAGTGAGTAAGCCTACCGTCAGTGGTAAGGTTGGTAAGTTAGCTTCTGAATCTGCGTCTAGGCCCATGGAACGCTTGTATGTGGATTTCGTTGGACCCCTGCCGAGGTCTAAACTGGGTAACCGTTTTGCCTTTGTTTGTGTCGATGGTTTCTCTCGCTTTTCATGGATTTTTCCCACTAGAAATTGTGACTCTGCTACTGTCATAAGATGTTTAAAGTCTGTTTTCTCTTCCTTTGGTCCTAGTCAATACTTGGTGTCAGATAATGCCAAGGCCTTTGTTTCTCATCAGTTTAGGAAATTTTGTTTTGATTATGCTATTTCCCATGTCACCACGACACCCTATTACCCCAACCCTAGTTTGGCAGAGAGAGTTAACCGAAATTTGAGAGCTGCACTTATCGCATATCATCGTGACAATCATGCCAAGTGGGATTCGTCATTACATTGGTTACCCTACGCTTTCAATACTGCTGAGCATGAATCCCATGGGAAAACGCCGTTCTCACTTATGTATGCGTTCGTCCCAAATTCCCCTCTGACGAATCTGTGGTCACTTCATGATCTGCTTCCTGACCAACCCTCTCCTGATCGTGTCAGAGAAATCTGGAAGGAGGCCAAAGCTGCTATAAAGATCTCGCATGATAAGCTGGCTGAGAGATATAATTTGGGCCGAAAACAGGGTGGATATTCTGTCGGAGATTTTGTGTATGCAAAAAACTTCTGGGCTAAGGCCCCAGGTCGTCAGGTATCAGGTAAACTGCAGCCAAAATATGAGGGCCCCTATGAGATTCTGTCCTTTCCTTCTGAAGTAACAGTGTTATTAGAGGATCTGTCCAGGAAACGTGTTTTTAGGACTCATATATCGAATTGTAAACCTGCTAGTGAACGAGAAACTCGAGATGTGTAAAAGGTGAAATTATGATGTTCAATTTCCTGTGAATGCGATGATATGAAGTTCAGAGCGATGGGAGATGGTCTAGTTGTTCCGCTGAAGTCAAATCTCTTATGTCATTTTTAGTAATCCTCAAGAAAGGCTGTGATCTGCTTCTGTTAGCTGAGTTTTGTTCATCGTATTCGTGGTTGATATTTTTGAGTAAATTTTTTGGATAATTTAGTGATAATTTTGTTAGGTTGGTAGTGAAATTTCGATTTTATGTGAAAATAGGTGTAATGCTTCAGAGTGATGCTCATTTCGCTGTGTTGTTCAGCTTCTGACGTGAGGGCTTTAGAAATTGTATCAGTGATCTGGAAAATCTTCGAATTGCAATCTCTTGTCGGTTGAAAATGTATCTGGTTAGGTTAGTCAGTAGGTTACTTGTAATCTGCGGTATATACTGTTAGACTGCTGACTTGCTGGTATTGTCACAACGTTCATGTGGTTGTAGTTGGAATCATAGTTCATGTATCCCCGTATACTTGGGTGTGAAAAGGAAAAATTAAGTTCGATTAGCATCAGCTTCGAGCTGGTAGCCAGGCTATAGCGTTAGTCAGTTGTTCTATGCATCGAGATAGTGTTGCACTGGAGATGTCGTGCCTGTTCTGGAGAAATTTGAGGTATCTATTAGTTGGTGAGCTAACTCTCGTTCTGTGTAAGGTGCTTTTTCTTTGGGGACTATTAACCACCCCGTGCGTTTTGAAA
Organism: Meconema thalassinum; assembly: GCA_946902985.2. NCBI lineage: Eukaryota > Metazoa > Arthropoda > Insecta > Orthoptera > Tettigoniidae > Meconema > Meconema thalassinum. The sequence goes on along the minus strand of OX336394.1, from coordinate 355,296,479 downwards.
ATTTATCATTTTTGTCACCTCAGTGACCTTGTAATTCTGTGTGTGGAACATGATGCAGTGTGTGCGAGATGTTGAAGGTGGAGAACATGTGAATTTGGGGACAGTAACCGCCCCATGCATTTTAAAAAATTATCATGCCATCACATCTGTGATCCTGTAATTCTGTATTTTGAGCATGCTGTGGCATGTCGAGGACCGCTAGGTTAGAGAATCTGAAGTTTTGAGGATATTAATCACCTTGTGCTTGTGGAAATATGTCACATGACACCTATGGGTGTTCGTTGTAGTGAGGTAGATCTGTGTATGGGACCATGGAAGTGGTTTGTTGTCTGTGTGGGAGTAAACGTTGTAAGTAATTTGTGTTTTTTTTTTAATGGTGGAGCCACGTTCGTTTAGGTATGTCTTGAAAATTGGTTGGTACCAACTTGAATTTGTGTCTAATTCTGCTGAGCTATGTACTTTGGGTGTAGAATTAGTGTAGCCTCTGCACCGGGCTCGTAGTTGTTGTTGGTTTGATATTGGTTGGGTTCCGTGCCTAGAAGATGGCATCTTGATTTTGAGAAGATGTTTTAATTTTGAACATTTGGTGTAACTGTGGTAAGTTGGTTCTCAGGATAGGTGTGATCACCTTAGTGTCCTGAGTTCGGTTGGTCATCCTACAGGAACTCTTGGGAGTTTGTAGACTGTTAGGATGCGTTGGCGAGTAGCGATGAAGTTATTTGGTGAAACTTGGTTAGGTGCTTGTATGTGAATTGGTTGGATCGTGGTGTCTATTGTTTAGCGTGGTCTCCCCATTTGGTTATTGTTCTCGTGGAAGGTAGTTGCTGTTTTCTGTCGTTCGTCGGATGGCCACCGTGGACGGTTAGGGGCAGTGACTGGTGAAATGAGACAGTGACTTTTGATATTCATTATGTTTTTATATGTGTCACATACCTGAGACGATCCATATGGTTTGATTATGGTATGTTGTGTTTGTTTTAATATGTTTTGGTGTTTCCTAAATGTGTTCTGTTTTCCTACGGTACTGCGCGAGGCCATCAAAGTAAATGTAAATTCATTTTTGAGTATGTTTAACTGTTTTGGAAGGGTACCAGTGAGTTCCCCCTTGCATTGTTTCTATTTTTATGGTGTTGCCCATAAAATTTCAGGGAATTTCGGTGGGAAAATATCTGAAATTTTGTAAATATTATGGTTTCTGGATGTGTTAGTCAAAAATTGATTGATATAAGTTGATTTAGTTATTCTTGCTAAGTATTGTAGTGAACTTCAATTAAGCTTGTTAACGTCAGTCACATCGTATAGTTGGTTGCCCCTTTCGTGTGATTTTAATACTTCAGTGGACCTTTAATTATGCCCTGAACACTGTCTCTTTGCGTAGAACCTTGTTTGAAGCCTCAAGTATCCCTTGTGACATGAAAGACTCTTAAGTGAACTTCGATGGGACACTAATGCTTCGTGTAATGTTTTTTTTTTTATCCTTCCTGGGATAACTTCAGCTGTTTGGGCTGGTTGACTGGCCTGGAACGATTGTTCCCTCTAAGGGAACTGTATTTGGACCATGCGCTGCTGTTCTGATGTGTGTTTCAGTGGTCACTATGTGGAACGTGTACTACCAATCTGGGGCCCAGTTTGGAGGTACCATCTAGGTCCCATGGCATCATTCTACCCGAGGAGATCTACTTCAAGGTCTGCTGGCGGAGATTGGAGTAGCCTCTTCAGCTGCCAAGAGACCAGCTGGACACCATCACCCTGTTTGTCGTCTCCCCGTCGTCTTCCTTGGGAGGAGGAGGATGTACCAATTTTGCAAATCAGTACATGTTCATCTTATCTTCGAGACGCAGCAAGAGCTCCAGGCCTGGCCGGATTATCATAGAGCATTCACCAGGCCTCTTCTGAGAATTCCTTTCGCCAAACTGGCGCCTGACTGTTAGTGAAAAGGTTCGCCAGGCCCTTTCTGCCAGGATTTGTGCCTTTGTGTGTCCTGTCACTTATAGGCTTATCGCTGATAGACACTTGTAAAGGGAGATAAATCGAGCTTTGTGTCTGCGAACATTGGAAATGCGAACATTTCTTGTCAGCTACATTCGCCAAGCCTTGTTCTAAGAACAGCCTTGCAAGAACATTGTGTGACGCCTCAACTCCTAGAACGTTTCTACGCAGTAACCTGTGTTGGGGTGAGATTCAATGATACCAACTCAAACCTCGGGCTCTGGCCCTTGTGTTGGCGGGTTGGGCCACTAGTCGCATGTGGTATTACTGGAGTCAAGTGGTGGGGGGACTCTGGAATACAAGGGGTGGAATCTGTGACTCGAGAAACAGTACGAGAGGAAGCTTGGTGACGGAAGGACTTAAAAGCGATCGCCTCCGGGGGAACTGAAGCCAGCTCCTCCGGAGGGCCGAAATACACCAGGTGGTATGAACTCAATTTGTTAGAAGGGGCAACCGTTCGATGGAACATTAAACTGTGTCATTTGCTATGTCGTTAAGGCCATGTGACGGTGGACCATATTTTGAGCGGACTGACATTTTATTTTAGTATATTAGCATGTAATATTTTGGAAGGGTTTGTATGATTTGGTGGTACCTTTATATGTAATTACTGCAGGGTGGGTTATTATTGCCCTATTTCCGGTTAGCTGGATGGGAACCTCGTGGATTTAACTTTGGTCAGATAGGCTTCAGAAGACAGTCAGTGCTGGACTCTGAAGCTTCTCAGACGCTTTCGTTCACTAAGGAACGCGTTTGTTGCTTTATGCAATTTGTTTGTGAAACGGCACCGGGCCTGAATTTCATGTTGTTTATTTTCCTTGTATCCTTGCGGATGAAACTACCCTCAATTCTGTAATTCTATTAATCGAATGATGGGGAAATGTAATTTTGCCAACTGGGCAATGTCTGACTTTATTTTATTCACAGTATTATCCATAACTTGCATTACCTTTAAATATTAGCCAAAGTTAAGCGGTTTAGGGTTTTAGTTGTAATTTAATCATGATTTAATTGTATCTTTTGATTTTCATTATATTTTGATATTGAGATGTTGTTTTTTATTGACGGCAGTCAGTAGGAAGATTGTTTCTCTTCCCTTCACCATGTGTGGCAAGATTAGAATTATCGGGCTTTCTGAGTACGCCCAGCCTTCCATTCAATAAGCTGGTCTTGACTTTAGTTTCGTCCCGCCCGATCTCTTTTCCTAAATTAAATCAGGGTGTTCTTGAATACCAAGCAAATCGGAACATTCGCTCCTAGGTTTTTTGGCTGTGAACTCTGCTGACCTAGCGAGTAATTAAATTAGGCCCTATGGGAGTATTATAAATTATAAATTTTTTGGTATGGTAATATCATGTTGATTAATTATTTTGATATGCTGATATTACTATTATTATCACGTCTTGGGTTATCAAAAGGGCAGGGGGGGGGGGGGATGAGAACTGTTACATCTTGCTTCTATAGATTTTCTTTCGTTGCCAGTTCATTGATCCATTCACCTAAATACTTGAAGTCTTTCACTCGGGAGACCTGACAATTACCAATGCGGAGTGTATTCGGAGCAGTTTTAATATCCGTCATAAATTTTGTTTTGTCAAAAGAAATCCGTAAGCCGATTTTTGCTGCTTGTTCGTGAAGTAATTCAATCTGTTTCTGGACATCAGAAATGTTTGGAGCTCATGGTATTTTACTTATGATATAATACTTATTTCAGGTTAGGGTGTATAAATACTTGATTCCCTGCCTAATTTAATATTGGGCACAATTTGTGTTGACCGACTGAAAAGCGTTCTTTAATACTCCCATTTATACTCTGGGAAAATATAGGAATGAGTCCTACTGTAACTCAAAGCCACTGCCACCTCCTTCCCTAGCCTCAAATGAATTACAACTATTACTGATGATGATGATGATGATGATAATTTTTGTTTTAAGGGGCCTAACACCTAATGGTTTGGGTGATCGTAAAGATGAAAGTGAAATGTTAACTATAACTAAAACTAACTAATGACTTATATACTAGAAGAAGAAATGGAAAACAAAAGGAGAATTAGGCAAATAAAGGACAGGAGGAAAAGAAATGCACTCAACCTTCGAAGAATGCGGATTGAGGGACTTGGAAGGAAGGAGAGCCATGAAAGTGAAAGACGAGAGGGTCCGCCCCAGAGGTAATGGATAAAATGGGGAAAACCGGACCCAGCTCAGGAATCCCTCGGGGTCGCCAACTCCTGAACTCACCAGCCGTGAGCCCCTGAGGGTGTAGCAATATCTAGGGTGCACCGAAGTCGTGGGGCTACATACACCCTGCCTCCTTGAGGGCCTTGAGCAGAAGGCAGGAGACAACATGAAAAGAAAAAAGTTACAGTCAGTCTGAAAGACTAGATTTTATATCATTTCAAATGACGCATGCTACAACTGCCTTCTCGCATCGCTCGAAGCCCCAGGTCGCTCGACGCCCCAAGACTCTTTCAACAGACTCCATTACCCATTAACTTAGGCTTTCCGCGTGGCTGAATGACGTCACGCACTCGCCGTCCATTACCCATTATCTTAGGCTTCCCGCGCGGCTGCATGACGTCACGCGGTCGCCGTCTCCGTAACGCATAACGTTAGACTCAAGCTTCCCGCGTGGCTGCATGACGTCACGCACTCGCCGTCCATTACCCATTAACTTAGACTTCCCGCGCGGCTGCATGACGTCACGCGGTCGCCGTCTCCGTAACGCATAACGTTAGACTCAAGCATAACGATGAAGTCGACAAGATGATTTGAAATGATAAAAAGAAGGCTGACACATCGCAGAATGAGGGTATCAGAAAAGATGAGACAAGGGACAATTAAGGCGGGAGAGGAAGAGACTCCGTAGGCCTCGGATACCCTAATACCGTTGGGGTCGGAAGAGAACAAGAGTTGACCAAGTGAGGTTGACAGGAAAGAAGACAGAGAGGAGCCCGGCATAAGTAAGTGGAAGCAATGCCGGACTCAGCTGGGGCCCCGTGGACCCAACCCACGTCCCACTAGATGTGAGCCCCTGGGGGGAGGGGGGGGACAACTATTACTACAGACACCAATATAACCCAGGTTATCAGTCTTATTTTACACACACCCAAGTACACGGGGCTAAATGAATACGATGTCCCCTCAAATGAAACAACAGCAACAGGTCTATATTACTAAAAATCTGTTGGTTTTATTGTTTCAATGGGCTGAGTTCATATCCGTGTAGCCTGGATAATGTCGAGGAACCGTCACGCGCCATACAATAGACTACGTGTTGTCCAACACGCACTCTTGTGGGTAAATCCCAGTGATAACATGTTTTCTGGAACTATTTTCCTTGCCGATAATGGAACGAACAGATGTACAGTAATCCAATGAATGTCGCCAGGGAATTACTGTACAAGGGAACAAAATGTCCCGGTTTTCCTCTGGACCGGGATGCTGTGACAGACTTTGAGTAGCCTTCGTTGGCTGGTTCGTTCCTCAGTTTAGGGGCTGCGACAACGTAGTCATGTAGCCGCGTGTTCTTTGGGTGTGTATAGAATCTGTCTGGTAACCGGTGTTAATTGTGATGGCTGTAAGAGTGTGTGTTATCAGTGATTCAGGTTATTAAGGTGAGCTACAAGTTCCGTTCAATTTCAAGAAGTTCCAACTTTCTCTACCAGATATCAATGATACCTAGTGGTGAACGTTGGAACTTTGATAGAGCGTTCCGATGAAATCTAACCTAACAATTTAGCTTTACACAAGTTTAGTCTGTGAAAGGATCTTTTACATGCCATAATTCTATGACATGGGACCGCCGGCTTTACTTCCCCTCCGAAGGAAAGCATACTGAAGGATTTTTAACGCTCTTAAAAAATCCGACGACTTCGGCCGGGTTTGAACCCGCTATCTTGGGAACAGCAGTTCAGCATGCTACCAACTACGCCATCGAAGCCGGGGTAAGGACTGCAGACGATCAATTTCAAGTAATTCCTACTTATACTACCAAATTCTACCGTCAACGACACCTAGCTGCGAACTTGGCTACTAGATGCCACCGCAACTGGTACCAGGCAGCAAACACTGGAACTTAATAGATCGTTAGTAAAATATCAAATGCACATTTAGCTTCACACAATTGTAGTTAGAGGAATGTTCTTTTACATGCCAGAAATCTATGACATGGGACTGCCGGTTTTACTTAATCTCCGAAGGAAGGTATACTGAAGGATTTGTAAAAATCAAACGAATTCAGCCGGGTTTGAATCCGCGATCTTGATCATAGAAGCTCAGCAAGCTACCAACTACGCCACCGAAGCCATCCTTGAGTAGCCTGGAGGTGAGGCCATATCCTAGGACCATGAAAACTAGGGCCCGCGGGCCATGGCAGGCCCACGTTCAGAGACACACAAAAAGGAAACAAGGCTACGCAAACTTCTTTCCTCAAATCTTAAGCTGTTGTGTACATCCTTGTCCAGCAGCGGGCAGGTTTTTTTTAATTTTTTTTTTTAGCGTATGGCTTTTAGTGCCGGGAGTGTCCGAGGACATGTTCGGCTCGCCAGTTTTGTAGCTGCTTCGAGACGGACACCCAATGGGTGAGCTACAAGTACCGTTGGGGAGGGAAGGAGGGAAGTTGGAATGTAAGGACGAGGTGTTGGAAGGTAGCGGCTGTGGCCTATAGTTAGGGACCAACCCCGGCATTTGCCTGGAAGGAAGATGGGAAACCACAGAAGACCATCTTCAAGGTTGCCGGCGGGGGGATTCGAACCTCCTCGCCTCCCGGATGTGAGCGACTGCCATCAGTCATGCCGTAACCACCACGGCTAACTCACCCGGTCAGCGGGCAGTGAAAAGAGGCAATGAATGCATTGTTTAGTCTGCAAGGATTATGGAATTATAGTTGTTGATTCTTTAGAGGCTTTGTGACATCGTGGTCATGTAGCCCCGTGTATTTGGATATGTGTGGAATTTGTCTGATAACCTGTGTTATCAGGCGCGGATCTAGAGTTTGGCTTTGGCGGGGGGGGGGGGGGGGTCAGAGAATCGAATTGTTAAGAAAAATGGTATCACTAAAAACGCAATCACAAAATAACCAAACTTACAAAACCAGACCAATTTTTTTGCAAGCTACATGGATAGAAATTTGATGCGTTTAGCGCACCAAAAATATTCGTACAAATTGCAACGGCGCGGGGTGATTTGCGACTTTCACATCGAGCTTCGAGAAAAGTATCAAGGTACGTTACAGTTTCGGCAAGTCGAGTTGGTATCGACAAAGGAAGAAAGTCACAGCTTAAATTGCCAACCAAGCTTGCAGTTTGGACGTCGGCAAAATGTTTTGGTGCGAAAAAAAAAGCCCCAAATTCCTATCCGTGCATTGCTGCACATTCATCGTGACATCACTATAAACATCGATTCGGTAATCACAAGGTTTGCTAAACAAATTAGACGAGTTGATTTTGTTATATAAATAATCGTTTTCATATAACAGGTATGAACTTGTAAACATGTACATTTGTAAAAGAACATAATAATTGCAATAAAGATATTTTCAGTATTGAATAAAATGAAAAAAACTGTTTCGTTAAGTTTTATTTGTCTGGTTATTGTGTTTTCATTTTTTGAGTTTGCAAACAAATTTTGTCTCCTTTTGCGAGAAAGGGGGTCATAACCCCCGTGACCCCCCCCCCCCCCTTGAATCCGCGCCTGTGTGTTATTGTGATGGCTGTATTAGTGTGTGTATTTGTAATTTAGATAAGGATAGGGAAGGAGGCTTTAAGTTAGGATTTGATTCCTGGCTATTGTCAAGAATGCTAATTCTTGTCTGAGTGCTGGAACGGGGTACACTCAGCCTAGTTTGGGAAAACTGAGAAGAGGCGTGTTCGATTCTTACCTCAGCCATCTTGGAAGTGGTTTTCTGTGGTTTCCCAGTTCTACTCCAGGCAAATTACGGGATGGTAGTCTACCTAACTTGAAGCCACGGCCGCTCCTACCCAAATCCTACATCAATTACAAACACACACACTAGCACAGTTATCAAAAATGGCAGAGGTTATAAGACAAATTCTACACACACCCAAGTACACGGGACTACATGATCACTAGGGCTCGGATTTTTAGGTAAATAAATATTTATTTATGTCAATACATATTTTAAGCATTTTTTCTATTAATACATAAATTCCTGCTTTTCACTTATTAGCATATAAAATATATAATATTTACATTTTTTTAAAATCAGTATGCTAGATCTTTCAGTTTATTGCATTTTTGTTCTGTGTTACTTCAACGGGGAAGAACCTGTGAGCTATCTAATCTTCATGCAGAGCGTATGTCAACTTGCAACTGTGTTATTCTAAACTTGTCGCTCCGTGCCACTCACTGTGGAAGCCGGGGATTTCCTTGTCCATAGCCATATTGCACCACGTGCTAGACCTCCCCCTCCCCCAGCTACCTGGAACCAGTGTCACTCACATGCAGTTCATTTCTGGCACTGTGAAGTGTAAGACAGTTCTACGATGCCTTAAATAAAAACAACTACAAGTTATCTTCTGTTGCAGAATTTAGGGCCGTTTTCACCAGCATCAATTATCTCTTAATTCATCATTACAGGTTATTTAACTCTGCATGAGCATTTCACCAAACAGAAACGCTCGTTAACTTATCACTAACAAGGAATTACGTTAAATGGCCAAATCCGACCACTCAACTCTCTAAAGCATCTTTAAAGTGGCGGGAAACAGTTGAACTGTGTCTTGCGCATTCCACAAGTTTGTTTCCGAGTTTCACACGTACTTTCATCCATATGAATATAAAATATGTTTATGACAATGAAATTATAAAAGATCACACACATTAGTTTTAATACCTAGAAAGACGAATACGGAAATTTAAAAAAAGAAAAATATCCGAAGGGGGTTTCGAACTGCTTCCAGCGCTGCGTAACAAATTGGGAGATTGCACCTCTACCGCTTAGGCTAAGAGGACGAGCAGAGAGAGTACGTCCTATGAAGCTATCTATTCACACAACTGCCAGTTCTCCTAAATACTTTGTTCATATCATTTTAAGCTTTTGCCACGAATAAGGTATATAAGGTATTCTATATTTCCCTCCCTTTGATAATTATGTTCCAGAAAGTCTCAAGGAAGCATCGCAAACAACAATAAGTATTCGACGCTTCTTGTTCTGTCCGCCATGCTCTCCAAGATGAAACCTAGTCAACGCATGCGCGAGAGTCGTAAATCTTATTTAAGTAATTGCAAACCCGAATAGCCTCGTGAAATGCATCGAAGATTATCACGCATTAAATCTTGTATTTAAGTTAAAAGTCGCCTCCGTAGCGTAGCGGTCAGCATGGTTAGCTGCCGCCCCGGAGGTCCTGGGTTCGATTCCCGGCTCTGCCACGAAATTTGATAAGTGGTATGAGGACTGGAACGGGCTCTACTCAGCCTCGGGGGGCCCAAATGAGTAGAGGGGGTTCGATTCCCGCCTCAGCCATCCTCGAATTGGTGTTCCGTGGTTTCCCACTTCGTCTTCGGGCAAATGCCGGGATGGTTCCTCCTGTAAGGCCACGGCCGCCTCCTTCCCCCTTCCTTGCCTGTCCATCCTGATCTTCCCCTCCACCCTTCCCTCATGAGGCCACTGTTCGCTTTGCAGGCAAGGCCGCCTGGGCGAGGTGCTGATCACACCTCACCAGTTGTATCCTTTCCGACCAGATGTTCCCAGCTCTAGGACACTGCCTGGAAAGGCGGTAGAGGTGAGTTCCCTCGCTGAGTCCGTGGGAGCCACCAACCTGGAGGGTAAAATTGACTAAATAAATAAATAAATTTAAGTTAAATGGGAATTAACTAACTAATCGTTAGTGAAGAGTTGGTGAAAATGGCCCTTAACGATTATTTTACTTCTGATAGAGGTGTTCTGTTCTGCCAACCATGTGGGAAAGTAATCAAGGCTGAACAGCGATCTCGAGTTACACAACACATCAAGGGCAAGAAACATATTGCTGCAGTTTTGCGCCTTCAGAATAATTGTTTCGCGATATTCGTCGGTAATTTGTGATGTACAACCTAAAGATGTATTTCGTTGTGTATTGTAATTGCATTCGTGAGAACTTCATATTGTTTATATTCACATTAATTAACTAAATTATAATTTAAAATATTTACCGTACTTTTTTGTCACATATTTCAGGTATTTTTGATAAATAAAAAATAAATATTTTCCCGATTTTTAGCACCTAAAAATCCGAGCCCTAATGATCACGATGTCGCAAAGCCCCTAAAAGAATCAACAATAACAATCATTCGTGCTACCCTCATATCAGTTAAGGTATGACAAATTTACAGATTTCACACAAACCCAATACACGGGATTCATAACATCAATGTCGCAAATACAATACAACAGAATTCAATGAAGTCTTGAGGAAAGCAAGGAAATGATTCTTGAACGGCTGACAGATTGCGAACAATTTCCTGAAGCGATACTTGCGAAGTGAGTGTTTAGAAAAAGAAAACAGCTCATAAAGTTAAATAAGCAAATAGAGAAAAGAGACTTGATACAAAACGAAGAGTAAGAGAAGCAGGCAGGAGGAGGGGCATGTTATGTAATGCTTTTCTGTGTCAAGGTAGTTGTTTGCGCGCATGCGCGCCGCGCACAGAGCTGGAGGGGGTCAGAAGCTAGAACAGGCACGCGAAGTTGTGTTCCGAGAATACAGGAAGTAATGTAGAGGAATGCGCTCCTGTGGGATAATGTAGCAGCAGGCTATAGTAGACCTTGACAACTAGTATTAGCAGTCGGCGAAACACTTCCATCCGGCCAATACTTCCTGCTAAACTCCATAGCTTCTCCTGTGACACGTGCCTTGCTAATCCTCATTGTGGCAGTGTTAATACCCAGGGCCGGATTTAAGAGTATGCTGCCTATAGGTAGAGCCCTGCGTGGATAAACAAAACCTTATCCGCATCCGCCCCGCATGACTTTTATCCGCCCCGCATCCGCATGCCTTTTATCCGCATCGGTCCCGCATCCGCATGCCTTTTATCCGCATCTGCCCCGCATGACTTTTATCCAAATCCGCTGATATTTCAATAATATTTTTAATTTATTAGATAAAACATAAAGTGTTAAACCAACACATTTAGGAGAAAGTCGTTCCTGACAATTTGCTTCATTGCAAGGGACTTCAAGTTGGATGACACTTCTGGTTCCTTGACGTCCGCTTTAGACAAGAAAAACTGACTGTACTTTTTTTTGGCTACTTTCGCACTTGTGCCTCAGTAAGTTTGATGTGCCTGATTTGTGTCCTGAGTATGAATACACTTTTTTACAGGTAAAACATCCTTCTATATCGTTTACCTTTTCATTTCATTTGAAAACGTAACCAAATGTTTGCCATATCGTTGACTTGAGCTTTGTTTCAAGCGCTATTGAATATTCAACTTGTTTTATTTTAATACATAGATTATCCATGTTGATGAAATGATGTTCATACCCACGGCCGCGGTAACATTCACAAGTGAACTTCTCTTTACGCTTGTAGAAACGGATTGACATTTGGCCGGAAATTTCAAGTCAGTCATCATCCTTCTGCTCTCCGTTGCAATATCACAGCCCACGTGTTTCATTGCCAAGTTGGAAATAAATCTATAGATAAACCTGGAATCAGATCTTCCAGGATAGCTTAGACGGCGAAGTAGTTGACTTGAGGAAAGTTAATGATGTCACTTCGATGAACTAACGAGCGTATTGACAGCATTATATCTCGTACGTATAGTAATAATGGCAGTGAGAATTGATGATGATGAGATGTCAAGACCATCTACTACAAACATACGGCACTTAACAAAATGTAGTAGAAAGCATGTGAGTAAAATAATCTTCTCGTGTATAAGTGCAATTCGTGCCTGAATATTTCGTACGCTATAGGCTATAGGAGTATTCCTCTTAAGCATTAAGCTGTAGATTGGCTTATCAAATATGTAATATTATCGTAAGTTTGTATTCTAAAAACTATCCGCAAATTTACTCGAAACATTATCCGCAGCGTATCCGCTATCCGCACAGCCAAACAAACTATATCCGCATGGCGAAAATATTTGCGGATATCCGAATCCGCGCAGGTCTTTTACCTATAGGCTAAAGTCCATTTGCCGCCACTTCTATAGTTCATATTTGCTTAATACATTTGTTTTATACAACAAAAGGATAGAGTCCGTTAGCGTTTTCATCTTTTTTAAACATAACATTCATTTAGTTTAGATAAAACTACAATTTTAATGGTTCACATAATAAATTACAGTCCAATCTCGCAAACTCGGCATTCGGTAACCCGGCACTCCGGATTTCTCGGCCACCCTGCCAGAAGAAAAACATCATGATTTTTGTTTGTTTTTGTGTTTTCGCACAGAGCGTTATTAAGTTTTCTTTCGTCTTCTCCGCTATGAACATTCTGTTTCTTCGCCGTCTTCGTAACGAGGCCCGAAGAAACAGATTTCAAAGCGGAAAGCAAAAGAACATTACTGTACTTACTTTTTTGCAAAAAAGTAAATGGTAATTTTCATTAAGTGAAAAAACTATTTGCGTACCTGCAGGAATTGTTTTGTACATAAACTGTACAGTGTACATACTATAAAAACAATGTGTAGGCCTAGTTTTTCAAAGTTTTCTTTTATAATTTAACTGTTTCCCTTGATTTTTATGCAGTACAGTAGTACAGTACTGAACTATATATTCAAGTACTGTAATTGTAGTGGCTTAATCGCTTCAAAACTTGTGTTTCTGTTAAAATCAAATAAATGTACTGCATTGCATTACTTTTAAACCAAAACAAACAGCATAATTCTTCTTATTAACCCATTTCCCGATAACCCGGCATTTTCGCGAACTCGGCCACCGTTTGGTCCGTACAGGACAAGGCAAATGTGGATTCCTGATTCACAAATGGGGTTGGGTTACTTCTGCTAACTGCGATTGTGGAGCTACCTTGCAAACCATTGGACATAGTGTTGGTGAATGTCCGCAACGAGCGTTCCAAGGATCAGTAGGTGACATTCATCATGCATCTTCTGAGGCACTTCAGTGGATTGATGGCCTGGATTTGGAAGTTTAAACCAAGAGCTTGTGTTTATGACTATCTATATAACTGTGTATATAACTTTATATGTAGTGTATGAACTTTTATTTTACCTCTGTATCATCATACGATAAATAATAATAATTGAAATCGTTACTGTTCGGCTTCCTTTCGTCATAAATAAATTATCCTTTTCACTTCGGTTATCAAATCTAAGTGCACAAGCATGGATGATGATACCATTTACATTTGTTACGTGCCACCCCCTAGTGGCACTTATGTTAACTGGATTACGGTGGGGGTACAAAGCACAACACCAATTACAGCTTAAAGAAATAATTAACTTTATTGTGGCCAGAAAATTACACTAGTCAGCATATACAAGCAATTAGGAGCCTTATTCCAGTTTCCTCAAGTCTCTTCCTTGAGCGCTCTTGGCCCTTCCACTTGTCAACAGATCACAGAAGTTAATCCGTCCTAATGAGTCCGGTGGCCTTGACAGAAACTACCTGCTCCTCTCTTTTATGTTCACCGACCACAATTACTTACGTTCACTTGCTGCAGGCTATTTCGCTGTCCACACGCTGGAGAAACAATGTCACTGGATTTCGACACCACAATATCTGACACTCAGTGAAAGCACACTTACTCAGAACACGGCAGTCCCCTGTATGTTCCTCACTTCGCCGCTACACTAGGGGTTTCGCAAGTCACCACACTTCTGTCGCTCAGAATAAACGCTCACACTAGCTCGTAAAACACAACAACTGCTTCACGGGTCACTCTTATATAGCAGGCCGGTGACTCAATAAATGGTTCTAGATCCATCCAGGGTCCACGGCTTCTCGAGGTTTCCATCGCTGGTCCAGTCACGAATCTTCTGGACTATCCCTTTGTCTTAGTAGCCCTGTTGCATAAGGCACACGCAATACAGGAGACATGCCACAGCCCAGCCCCTGGGGCAGTTGTGACTCAAGCGGCGAGCGATGACACAAACTCACAGCCGTAACACCACCCCCTTCCTAAAAAGGCTGATCGTCCCGATCAATCATTGGTCCGTCTGTGTCCCTCCGTAGGCTGCCAGGCGATCTCGATGCACGATCTTCATCTTCGTCCTCGGGTTCCGCTGGATCCTGTAGACGACATCGTTGATCCGTTTCACGACTCGGTACGGGCCCTCCCAGGACTTCTGAAGTTTGGGAGACAGGCCTTTCTTCCGTAATGGGTTGAAGAGCCAGACCAGGTCGTCCTCGTGGAATCCGCCGGCATCCGTCTGCTGGTCGTATCGGGTCTTCATTCGGTCGGTCTCGATCCGCAGTTTCCTCCTCGCGAACGCGTGCACGTCCTCCAGTTGGTCGACCAGTTCTTGACAATACTGGCTTACCGGGATCGGATCATTCCCAGGTCGGCCGAAGGCAAGATCGACAGGTAGACGGACCTCCCTCCCAAAAATGGCCCGGGCTGGTGTGCACCCGGTGGCTTCATGCACGGCGGCGCGGTAGGCCAGGAGAAATAGTGGAAGATGTTTGTCCCAATCCCTCTGGTGCTCGCTGATGACTATTCGAAGATGGTTCTCGATGGTGCGATTGAATCGCTCTACCATCCCGTCGGACTGAGGGTGTAGCGGCGTCGTCCTTGTCTTCCGGATTCCCAGCAGCTGGCATAGGTTCTGGAACACCTGCGACTCGAAGTTCCTCCCTTGGTCGGAGTGCAGCTCCAGGGGTACTCCGTACCGGCTGACGAATTCTTTCACCAGGGTCTCTGCAATCGTCGCGGCTTCTTGGTTAGGGAGCGCATACGCCTCCGGCCATTTGGTAAAGTAGTCGCTGACGACTAATATGTAGCGGTTCCCTGCCTCGCTTAACGGGAATGGCCCAGCAACATCGATGGCCACTCTCTCCATGGGGCCGCCCACGTTGTAGGTCTTCAGTGGACCCCGTCGTCTTCGTCCTGGGCCCTTGCTGGCTGCGCAATCGTGGCACCTCGCGCAGTGGTTCTCCACGTCTGTTCGGCATCCGATCCAGTAGAACCGCTCTCTCAGCTTCTCCAGGGTCTTCTTTATCCCTAGGTGTCCACCAGATGATCCTCCATGAACTTCCTTCAGGACTTCCTCCGTCATAGCCTTTGGAACGACGACTTGTTCCCGAGATGTCTTCCCGTCGGTGCTCTCCCAGGTTCGGCAGATGAGGCCATCCCTTACAATCAGCGAGTCCCACTGTGCCCAGTAGGACTTAAACTTTGGGCTGCAGTCACTCACAATGTTCCACCCGGGTCTGGGGACACAGGCCCTCTTCCATTCGGCTATCAGTCCCAGGTCATCATCCTCTGCTTGTGCCCGCGTGAAAGATTCGCGGCTCCAGTTCCCTTGAAGTTCCACAGTAGTCCGTCGGCACAGTATCCCGGTGTTCTCCTCCCTTCGGGCACAGAAGGTGCAGTCTTCGGGGCACGGTCTTCGTGACATGGCGTCGGCGTTAGAATGCAGTTGGCCTTTCCTGTGCTGAATCTCAAAGTTGTACTGTTGAAGCCTCTCTAACCACTGCGCGAGTTGACCCTCGGGCTGCTTGAAGTTCAGGAGCCACCGCAGGGATGCATGGTCGGTCCTGATGAGAAATTCTTGCCCGTACAGGTATTTGTGGAAGTGTTCAATGGTCTTCACGATGGCGAGCAGCTCCTTCCTGGTGACGCAGTAGTTCCTTTCTGGCTTTGACAAGGCCTTACTGAAGTAGGCCACTACTCTCTCCTCGCCGTCCACTACTTGCGACAGGATTCCCCCTATGCCAAAGTCGCTGGCATCGGTATCGACGATGAACCTTGTTCCAGGTCTGGGGTAGGCCAGAATAGGTGCGGTGCACAGAGCCTGCTTGAGTTGTTCGAAGGCATTGTGGCATTCTGCTGTCCACGTGAAGAGTTGGTCCTTCTCAGTCAGTCGATGTAAAGGTTTGGCGATGTCGGCGAATCCTCTCACGAAGCGACGGTAATAAGTGCAGAGTCCCTGGAAGCTTCGTAGTTGGGACTTGTCCTTTGGAACTGGCCACTCCCTCACAGCTGCGGTCTTCTCTGGGTCGGTGTGCACCCCTTCCTCGGAGACGATATGCCCAAGGTACTGGACCCGCTTCTGGAAGAGCTGACACTTCTTGGGGCTCAACTTCAGCTGGGCAGCCCGTAGCTTCAACAAGATCTCCTTCAGGTTGCTGTAGTGCTCCTCGAAGCTCCTCCCCAGAACGATGACGTCGTCTAGGTATACCAGGCAGGTCTTCCAGTGTAGTCCCCTCAGAATGGACTCCATTAGCCTTTCAAAGGTCGCAGGGGCGTTGCACAGACCGAATGGCATGACGGTGAACTGCCAGAGCCCGCTGCCCACAGAGAACGCCGTTTTCTCGCGGTCCTTAGGGTGGACCTCCATCTGCCAGTAGCCACTCTTCAAATCCAAGGTGGAGAACCATCTTGACCCTGATATGGTGTCCAGCGTGTCGTCGATCCGGGGTAGAGGGTAGCTGTCCTTCTTCGTGACGTCGTTCACCCGCCTGTAGTCCACGCAGAACCTGGTGGAACCGTCCTTCTTCTTCACAAGCACGACCGGAGAACTCCAAGGACTATGTGATGGCTCGATCACCCCTTGCTCCTTGATCTCTTCTACCATCCGGTCGACTTCGGCTTGCTTTGCGAGCGGGACACGTCGGAATGGGGCCCTAATCGGTGCGCTGTCCCCAACGTCGATTCTGTGCTGGACCAAGCTTGTCCTGCCGAAGTCTTTGCTCCCCACGGAGAAGACATCCTGGAATTCGCGTAGCAGGTCCTGAAGTTGGCGTGATTGCTCTTCGTCTAAATGGTCCTGGGATCCTTGGTACAGCTTCTGTAGTTCTTCTGGCAGGGCGCGTCTTCTTCGGTTGTCCGTCTGCAGGTGTCCGTCCGTCGTTTCTGTGATGCGGGCAATCCAGGTAACGGGCTCGCAGACTCCTAGGTTGGTGTCCCGGTGAACCGTAATATCGTAGTCGTTCAGGTTGGACAGGTGGACGTACGGCCGAGGTGTCGTGTTGATGAGGGTCTTGGCAACTAGCAATCCTTTTGTCTGGATGTCCTCATATTTTGGCTCGATGACAGCCGCCACTCCCTCAGCAGTTCCGTCGACAATTACGGCAGCGCTGACCTCCGTCCTGGCGGGAACGATGACGTCCTCTCTCAGCCTTACTCGTCGTGCGGTGACGGCCTCGTGTGCTGGTTGCAAAGCAAGTTCCTCACCTCCGAAGTGCAGAGTGTTGGTACTCAGGTCCAAGATGATGTTGTTCTGGTCCAGGAAGTCCAGTCCGATGATCACTTCGTTTGATACGTCAGCCACAAGCACTGGATGCTTTATCACCCGTCGACCGATGACAAACTCCAGTGATGCTTCGCCATGTACCGGTGCGGTCTCTCCGGTCGCGGTTATTAGCTGGAGGTTCCTTTGTGTGGGTTGCACTCTCCACTTCGGGATCACAGTGGGATTGACGATGGTCCTCGATGCTCCCGTGTCGATCAGCATGGGCCAGCTCACTCCGTTGATGACTCCGTCGACCATCAGGCTGCTATTGTCCCTCCGTAACTTCGTCACACGCACTTGGACTGCCGGGGCTTGACGACTGTCACAAGCCAACCTTTGCCCCCCAAGGCTGGCTAATACTCGTTTCCCTGGGCCGCGCGGTCTTCAGAAGACTGATTTCCCGTCGGATATCCTCGGCGGCTGCGATCACCACAGTCCTTGCTCAGGTGGCCTTTCTTACCGCAGGCCCAGCAGGTC
The DNA here is from genome assembly GCA_946902985.2 of Meconema thalassinum. Taxonomy (NCBI): domain Eukaryota; kingdom Metazoa; phylum Arthropoda; class Insecta; order Orthoptera; family Tettigoniidae; genus Meconema; species Meconema thalassinum. Next base: position 355,278,656 of record OX336394.1, on the reverse strand, counting down.
GGTAGTCCTCTTCCAGGCCGCCTCTCCGGTTGTCTTCCGGCTGTGTCGTTGCTGGTGGTGCCGCGACTATCGAAGAAACGGCTTAGCGCCTCCATCAATTCGTCGGCCAGGGGCTTGGTCTCGTTGGTTTTTGCTGGTTCGTCGACGTCCACTTGACGCACCCGCGCGTGCATTCTGGATGCCTGTTTTGCCGTCTCGAATTCAAGTGCGTGGCTCAGCGCATCTGCCAGGGTCTTATTGCGCGCGAGTCGCAGCGCCTGTTGAGTGTCCGAGTCCCGTAGCCCGTCGGTGAAAGTCTGCGTCGCTATCTGCTCCAGAAAATCGGCCGGCGCTGTTGGGTAGGCGAGCCTTACGAGGCGTGCGATGTCCATCTCGAACTCCTGCAGAGTTTCCGCGTTCTTCTGTACCCGGGTCCGGAGCTGCATCTGGTAGGCCTGCTGAAGATGGCTATCTCCATATCGGGACTCCATATGGGCGATCAGTGCAGCGTAGTCCTGGGATCCAGTCGGGATGGCCTGAAGGACGTTAAGGGCGTCGCCTCTCAGCGCTACAATGAGAGCTGTAGCCTTTTCTGTGTTGTTCCAGTTATTTATGGAACAGGCTGCCTCGAACTGACGTAAGTAGGTGCTCCACGGGACCTTTCCGTCGAAGGTTGGGGGCGTCACTCTGCTATGCCCCGTTCCTGATATTCCCGGTGTAACGGTGGGCGGGCGTTGGCGCAGCTCGGCAACTTCCTCTCGTAGAGCGTTGAATTCCTCTTTCACCCCCGTCAGTGGGCATTGGCGCAGCTCGGCAACTTCCTTTTGTAAGGCGTTGAATTTCTCCTCCACCCCCATCAGCGGGCGTTGGCACAGCTCGGCAACTTCCACTTGTAAGGCGTTGAATTTCTCCTCCACCCCCATCAGCGGGCGTTGGCGCAGCTCGGCAACTTCCACTTGTAAGGCGTCGAACTTCTTTTCCACTGCCGTGACTTCCTCACGCAGACCCAGTTCTAATTTCTTCAGGTCCTGTGTCAACTTATTCTGACCGTCTTCCATCTTCTTCTGGCCGTCCTCTATCCTCTTCAGGTCCTCCGCTAGCTTCTTCTGGCCGTCTTCTAGTTTGGCAGTTAGGTCCTCGGCTAACTTCTTCTGGCCGTCCTCCATCTTCTTCTGGCCGTCCTCCATCTTCTTCAGGTCCTCCGCTAACTTATTTTGGCTGTCCTTCAGGTCCTCTGCTAACTTCTTCTGGCCATCCTCCGTCTTCTTCTGGCCGTCTTCCATTTTGGCAGTTAGGTCCTTGGTTAAATTCTTCTGGCCGTCTTCTATGCCATTTAACTTTTCTAGCAATGCTGCCAATTGCGCCTCCATTTTAGTTGTTTGCCTTGTAAAGGGCATGCACTCACAGGAAAATTAGAGAAAATGACCTGCTCGGATTTCGTTGCAGTAATAATTAAACTAGCACACCTAGACAAGGTATGTAATTATTAGCCTATTTTCAATTTTGAAAAAATAGGCTTATGAGATCACCTTTGTCCGTGTGTGTGTGCGTGTGTGTGTGTGTGTGTGTGTGTGCGTGTGTGTGTGTGTGTGTGTGAGGTGTGTGTGTGTCCCCCCCCCCCCTAATAAATTCTAAACGGCTGGAGCGATTTCAATGAAACTCGGTAAGTTCATAGCACTATTCCGGGCGACCTCGATCGTGCCCTTCAAATTTTGTTAAGTCTCACCAATCCAACATGGCGGCTGTGCGAAATATTTTACCAGCATTCAATATCTCCGAAACTATTACCGATATCACCCTGGAATTTATTACTGTGATAAAGGGAACTTCTAAAAGTTCACCTATGTGACTTTTGAAAACCTGGTAACTACAAAAACAACATGGCGGCCACGCGAATTTGCGACTTTTAAATAGACGTTTCTCGCGATTTAACCAACCAAACGCAATAAAACTTGGTACAGTATAATGTTTATACACATTGCAATGCACCGACATCTAACTTGGTTCAATTGTTTACATAACCACAAGATGGCGCATGAGCGAAGTATTTCACCGGCATTCTATATCTCTGAAACTATTAGCTGTATCACCCTGAAATTTTGTACAGAGATAAAGGGCACTACTGGAAGTTCATTTATAACACTTTTAAAAAGCGGTTAACTACAAAACAAACATGGCGGCCAAGCGAATTTGAAAATTTAAAATAGATCTTTCTCGCGATTTAATGTTCCAAACACAATGAAATATGGTACAAGAAATGTTTATACATATTGTAATGCACTGGTATCTAATTAAGTTCAATTGTTTACATAACCTCAAGATGGCGGCTGTGCGAATTAAAAATTAAGTTTTTATTTCTTGTATCGTAATCAAGCGATCGAAGTGAAAGTTTGAATAATGAACCTACGCAATAATTTTCCTTTAATGGTACATGACTCTATAGCCTATACATATAACAATCCAACATGGCGACCATCCGAAATATTCAGACTACTCTGAATATCTACGAATCTATTATAGCAATCAAACTGAATTTTTTTTTGTTCATAGGGGCTATGAACTTAAGTTCACCTATAGGACTTTAAATAACCTGGTGATCACATATCCAACATGGCGGCGACGCGAATTATAAACATTCACATGGACGTTTCTCGCAACGTAACCATCCTAGTACAGTGAAACTTGGTACAGTAAATCCTTATACGAATGTTAATCCACTGGCATCTAATTTATTTCAATTATTTCCGAAACCACAAGATGGCAGCTGTGCGAAATTTTAAAATCTCCTTGTTTCTTCTTGTGTCCTAATCATGCGAGTGAAGTTTGAATGCTACACGTACACAATAATCTTCATGTAACATTGCATAACTCTAGGACCTGCATATATTAAATCCAACATGGCAACCATCCGAAATATTTAGTCGGTACTCAATATCTACGAATCTATTACAGCAAACGAACTGAAATTTTGTATGTTGATAGTGGCAGTTAATATAAGTAGGATATATGAAAATAGGCTGTATAGTTCTTCACGGAACTACTTGTTTTTTTTTTGTTGAGATAAAGATAGTGGTGATTAATCGTCAAGTTTAGTTAGTTATTGAAGTTTCAACGGGCGGAACTAGGAGGTCATCTGCCCCTACCTTCAAGTTTGCTTGCTTCGGGCAGTGGTGTTGGCAGCCATGCAGGAACGGACCACACGTCGCTCAAATATCTAAGTTTACAATCCACATGAACCTGATCATTTAGTAGCAATCTCATAATCACACTAAGCAAGTTAACTTGACAGACAATTCCCACCAGTATTAAATTTATTGGCAGAGTCGGGAATCGAACCCTGACCTCCGCGATGATTGCCAAGTATGCTAGTCACTACACAGGGAGTAGCAGTGCGCGTTCAATCGCTTACTACGACCAAGAGGGACGGTTGTAGTAAGTCTGGATATCAGAGGTTCGAATACTGGCGCAGATTGTGGCTATCCGGAAAGTGGCCTTTTGTAGGGATGTTCCACACTGTCTTCAGACAAATTCCAGGATGGTTGGTTGGTTCCTTTAGTTTTGGGGCTGTGACAACGCGGTCATGTAGCCCCGTGTACTTTGGGTGTGTGTAGAATTTGTCTTATAACCGGTATTAATTGTGATGGCTGTATTAGTGTGTGTTATCTGTGATTCAGGCAATGACTGCATACGATCAATTTTCAAGTAGTTCCTTCTTTCGCCACCAAATGCTATCCTCCACGACACCTAGCTGTGGACTTGGCTACTAGATGTCCCCACAGCCAGCACCTGGTGGTGCACATTGGAACTAATATATAGCGTTTACAATTCTAACCTACAAATTTTAGCTTCACACAAGTGTAGTTAGTGGAAGATTCTTTTTCATGCCATATATGTATGACATGGGACCACCGGCTTTCCTTCCCCTCCGAAGGAATGCATATAGAGGGATTTTTAACGCTCTCAAAAATTCGACGACTTCGGCCGGGTTTGACCCGCGACCTCGGGCATAGAAGCTCAGCATGCTACCAACTACGCCGATATGCCAGGATAGTACCTTATTTTAAATCCCGGGGCCCTGCTCCATAATTACTGCCACAAACACTACTACAGTCACCATAGAAACGCAGGTTAATAGACAAATTGAGTTGTTCTTGTTATTGTTGTTGATTCCTTATGGGCTTTGCGACATCGTGGTCATGTAGCCCCGTGTACTTGAGTGTGTGTAGAAGTTGTCTGACAACCTGTGGCACTTTGACGTCTGTAGTACGGTACTTTTTGTATTTATAATTGAGGTAGAATCTGGGTAGGAAGGCGACCTGGCCTTACATTAGGTACCACCCTGATATTTGCCTGGAGTGGAAGTGGTAAATCACGGAAAACCACTTCCATCATGCCTGAGGTAGGAACCGAACACCCCTCTTCTCAGCTTTGCCTCTCGAGGCTGAGTATACCAGTTTCCAGTTCTCATACTAGAATTAAAATTTATTCGCAGGGCTGGAATCGAACCCGTACCTTCGGGATGACGGCCAAGAACGCTAGTCGCTTCACTACGAGGTGGGCTATTGCATTCAAACCAAGCAACTTGTAGTAGAGGGGAAATGTTATTAAGCAGCTATTTTATACAAAGACAAGGAAAAGTAACTGTAACGGTAAAATCGTAATTCTCTTTGGTAAGTAACGGTAACTTCGTTATTCTCTTTGGTAAGGGTAACTTCGTAATTCTCTTTGGTAAGTAACGGTAACTTCATTATTCTCTTCGGTAAGTAACGGTAACTTCGTTATTCTCTTTGGTAAGGGTAACTTCGTAATTCTCTTTGGTAAGTAACGGTAACTTCGTTATTCTCTTTGGTAAGTAACGGTAACTTCGTTATTCTCTTTGGTAAGTAACGGTAACTTCGTTATTCTCTTTGGTAAGTAACGGTAACTTCGTTATTCTCTTTAGTAAGTAACGGTAAATTCGTTATTCTCTTTGGTAAGGGTAACTTCGTAATTCTCTTTGGTAAGTAACGGTAACTTCGTTATTCTCTTTGGTAAGTAACGGTAACTTCGTTATTCTCTTTGGTAAGAAACGGTAACTTCGTTATTCTCTTTAGTAAGTAACGGTAACTTCGTTATTCTCTTTGGTAAGTAACGGTAACTTCTTTATTCTCTTTGGTAAGTAACGTTAACTTCGTTATTCTCTTTGGTAAGGGTAACTTCGTTATTCTCTTTGGTAAGTAACGGTAACTTCGTTATTCTCTTTGGTAAGTAACGGTAACTTCGTTATTCTCATTGGTAAATAACGGTAACTTCGTTATTCTCTTTGGTAAGTAACGGTAACTTCGTTATTCTCTTTAGTAAGTAACGGTAACTTCGTTATTCTCTTTGGTAAGTAACGGTAACTCCTTTATTCTCTTTGGTAAGTAACGGTAACTTCGTTATTCTCTTTGGTAAGAAACGGTAACTTCGTTACTCTCTTTGGTAAGTAACGGTAACTTCGTTACTCTCTTTGGTAAGTAACGGTAACTTCGTTATTCTCTTTGGTAAGTAACGGTAACTTCGTTATTCTCTTTGGTAGGTAACGGTAACTTCGTTATTCTCTTTGGTAAGTAACGGTAACTTCGTTATTCTCTTTGGTAAGTAACGGTAACTTCGTTATTCCCTTTGGTAAGTAACGGTAACTTCGTTATTCTCTTTGGTAAGTAACGGTAACTTCGTTATTCTCTTTGGAAAGTAACGGTAACTTCGTTATTCTCTTTGGTATGTAATGGTCCCTTCGTTATTCTCTTTGGTAAGTAACGGTAAGTTCGTTATTCTCTTTGGTAAGAAACGGTAACTTCGTTACTCTCTTTGGTAAGAAACGGTAACTTCGTTACTCTCTTTGGTAAGTAACGGTAACTTCGTTACTCTCTTTGGTAAGTAACGGTAACTTCGTTACTCTCTTTGGTAAGTAACGGTAACTCGTTATTCTCTTTGGTAAGTAACGGTAACTTCGTTATTCTCTTTGGTAAGTAACGGTAACTTCGTTAATCTCTTTGGTAAGTAACGGTAACTTCGTTATTCTCTTTGGTAAGTAACGGTAACTTCGTTACTCTCTTTGGTAAGTAACGGTAACTTCGTTATTCTCTTTGGTAAGTAACGGTAACTTCGTTATTCTCTTTGGTAGGTAACGGTAACTTCGTTATTCTCTTTGGTAAGTAACGGTAACTTCGTTATTCTCTTTGGTAAGTAACGGTAACTTCGTTATTCCCTTTGGTAAGTAACGGTAACTTCGTTATTCTCTTTGGTAAGTAACGGTAACTTCGTTATTATCTTTGGAAAGTAACGGTAACTTCGTTATTCTCTTTGGTATGTAATGGTCCCTTCGTTATTCTCTTTGGTAAGTAACGGTAAGTTCGTTATTCTCTTTGGTAAGAAACGGTAACTTCGTTACTCTCTTTGGTAAGAAACGGTATCTTCGTTACTCTCTTTGGTAAGTAACGGTAACTTCGTTACTCTCTTTGGTAAGTAACGGTAACTTCGTTACTCTCTTTGGTAAGTAACGGTAACTCGTTATTCTCTTTGGTAAGTAACGGTAACTTCGTTATTCTCTTTGGTAAGTAACGGTAACTTCGTTATTCTCTTTGGTAAGTAACGGTAACTTCGTTATTCCCTTTGGTAAGTAACGGTAACTTCGTTATTCTCTTTTGTAAGTAACGGTAACTTCGTTATTCTCTTTGGAAAGTAACGGTAACTTCGTTATTCTCTTTGGTATGTAATGGACCCTTCGTTATTCTCTTTGGTAAGTAACGGTAAGTTCGTTATTCTCTTTGGTAAGTAATGGTAACTTTGTTATTCTCTTTGATAAGTATCGCTAACTTCATTATTCTCTATGGTAAGTAGCGCTAACTTCATTATTCTCTTTGGCAAGGGTAACTTCGTTATTCTCTTTGGTAAGTAGCGCAAACTTCGTTGTTCACTTTGGTATGTAACGATAACTGTAATTGTAACTTCGTTATTCTCTCTGGTTAGTAACGGTAACTTCGTTATTCTCTTTGGTAAGGGTAACTTCGTTATTCTCTTTGGTAAGTAACGGTAACTTCGTTATTCTCTTTAGTAAGTAACGGTAACTTCGTTATTCTCTTTGGTAAATAACGGTAACTTCGTTATTCTCTTTGGTAAGTAACGGTAACTTCGTTATTCTCTTTGGTAAGAAACGGTAACTTCGTTACTCTCTTTGGTAAGTAACGGTAACTTCGTTATTCTCTTTGGTAAGAAACGGTAACTTCGTTACTCTCTTTGGTAAGTAACGGTAACTTCGTTACTCTCTTTGGTAAGGGTAACTTTGTTATTCTCTTTGGTAAGTAACGGTAACTTTGTTATTCTCTTTGGTAAGTAACGGTAACTTCGTTATTCTCTTTAGTAAGTAACGGTAACTTCGTTATTCTCTTTGGTAAGTGACGGTAACTCCTTTATTCTCTTTGGTAAGTAACGGTAACTTCGTTATTCTCTTTGGTAAGAAACGGTAACTTCGTTACTCTCTTTAGTAAGTAACGGTAACTTCGTTACTCTCTTTGGTAAGTAACGGTAACTTCGTTACTCTCTTTGGTAAGTAACGGTAACTTCGTTATTATCTTTGGTAAGTAACGGTAACTTCGTTATTCTCTTTGGTAGGTAACGGTAACTTCGTTATTCTCTTTGGTAAGTAACGGTAACTTCGTTATTCTCTTTGGTAAGTAACGGTAACTTCGTTATTCCCTTTGGTAAGTAACGGTAACTTCGTTATTCTCTTTGGTAAGTAACGGTAACTTCGTTATTCTCTTTGGAAAGTAACGGTAACTTCGTTATTCTCTTTGGTATGTAATGGTCCCTTCGTTATTCTCTTTGGTAAGTAACGGTAAGTTCGTTATTCTCTTTGGTAAGAAACGGTAACTTCGTTACTCTCTTTGGTAAGAAACGGTAACTTCGTTACTCTCTTTGGTAAGTAACGGTAACTTCGTTACTCTCTTTGGTAAGTAACGGTAACTTCGTTACTCTCTTTGGTAAGTAACGGTAACTCGTTATTCTCTTTGGTAAGTAACGGTAACTTCGTTATTCTCTTTGGTAAGTAACGGTAACTTCGTTATTCTCTTTGGTAAGTAACGGTAACTTCGTTATTCTCTTTGGTAAGTAACGGTAACTTCGTTATTCCCTTTGGTAAGTAACGGTAACTTCGTTATTCTCTTTGGTAAGTAACGGTAACTTCGTTATTCTCTTTGGAAAGTAACGGTAACTTCGTTATTCTCTTTGGTATGTAATGGACCCTTCGTTATTCTCTTTGGTAAGTAACGGTAAGTTCGTTATTCTCTTTGGTAAGTAATGGTAACTTTGTTATTCTCTTTGATAAGTATCGCTAACTTCATTATTCTCTATGGTAAGTAGCGCTAACTTCATTATTCTCTTTGGCAAGGGTAACTTCGTTATTCTCTTTGGTAAGTAGCGCAAACTTCGTTGTTCTCTTTGGTATGTAACGATAACTGTAATTGTAACTTCGTTATTCTCTCTGGTTAGTAACGGTAACTTCGTTATTCTCTTTGGTAAGTAACGGTAAGTTCGTTATTCTCTTTGGTAAATAACGGTAAGTTCGTTATTCTCTTTGGTAAGTAAGGGTAAGGTCGTTATTCTCTTTGGTAAGTAATGGTAACTTTGTTATTCTCTTTGATAAGTATCGCTAACTTCATTATTCTCTTTGGTAAGTAGCGCTACCTTCATTATTCTCTTTGGTAAGGGTAACTTCGTTATTCTCTTTGGTAAGTAGCGCAAACTTCGTTGTTCTCTTTGGTATGTAACGATAACTGTAATTGTAACTTCGTTATTCTCTCTGGTAAGTAACGGTAACTTCGTTATTCTCTTTGGTAAGTAACGGTAACTTCATCATTCTCTTTGGTAAGTAACGCCAACTTCGTTGTTCTCTTTGGTATGTAACGATAACTGTAATTGTAACTTCGTTATTCTCTCTGGTTAGTAACGGTAACTTCGTTATTCTCTTTGGTAAGTAACGGTAACTTCGTTATTCTCTTTGGTAAATAACGGTAAGCTCGTTATTCTCTTTGGTAAGTAAGGGTAAGGTCGTTATTCTCTTTGGTAAGTAACGGTAAGTTCGTTATTCTCTTTGGTAAGTAATGGTAACTTCGTTATTCTCTTTGATAAGTATCGCTAACTTCGTTATTCTCTTTGGTAAGTAGCGCTAACTTCATTATTCTCTTTGGTAAGGGTAACTTCGTTATTCTCTTTGCTAAGTAACGGTAACTTCGTTATTCTCTTTGGTAAGTAACGGTAACTTCGTTATTCTCTTTAGTAAGTAACGGTAACTTCGTTATTCTCTTTGGTAAGTAACGGTAACTTCGTTATTCTCTTTGGTAAGTAACGGTAACTTCGTTATTCTCTTTGGTATGTAATGGTCCCTTCGTTATTCTCTTTGGTAAGTAACGGTAAGTTCGTTATTCTCTTCGGTAAGTAGTGGTAAGTTCGTTATTCTCTTTGATAAGTATCGCTAACTTCATTATTCTCTTTGGTAAGTAGCGCTAACTTCATTATTCTCTTTGTAAGGGTAACTTCCTTATTCTCTTTGGTAAGTAGCGCAAACTTCATTATTATCTTTGGTAAGGGTAACTTCATCATTCTCCTTGGTAAGTAACGCCAACTTCGTTGTTCTCTTTTGTATGTAACGATAACTGTAATTGTAACTTCGTTATTATCCTTGGTTAGTAACGGTAACTTCGTAATTCTCTTTGGTAAAAAACGGTAAATTCGTTATTCTCTTTGGTAAGTAAGGGTAAGGTCGTTATTCTCTTTGGTAAGTAACAATAAGTTCGTTATTGACTTTGGTAAGTAATGGTTGCCGAACTGTTAAGTAGTAGCCTTAGTAACCCAACCCTTCTCTCAGGGTTGATAACCCTTGTATAAGCGAGCCGAACATCTGAGTGTTTTCCATATTTAACTATACCGCACGAAGTCAAGTCACATAATACGCGATAGACTACTCACCTTTAAGTGGCACATGTGAATAGCATCACATTATACAATTTGGTTGGGACGTCACAGGTGCTCTTAGATATAACACTTGTTTATGTAACTCGCAAAACTATAATTCCAGTAAACTAGAATGCCTGGCGCACCGGAGGTCCGGGTTCGATTCCCGGCTCTGCCAAGACATTGTAATACTGGTCTGAGGGCTGGGACGAGGTACACTCAGCCTCGTAAGGGCAAAACTGAGAAGAGGAGGAGTCGACTTCCATCTTGGCCATCTTGGATTGTTCCCCACTCTGATTTAATGGCATGGCCGCCTCCTTCTCGATCCTCGCTTAATTTAAAACACACACACTTTTACAGCCATCACAACCACACAGGTTATTAGACAACGTCCACAGATATCCACGTACATGTGGTTACATGACCACAATGTTGCAAAGAATCTAAATTAATCAACAACAAAACTACAAACGATAGGGCACGACAATGAAAATTAATCTGCAACAATATTCACTGAGTCCGCCTGGTGGCGCAGGGGCACTGTCACCCCTGGGGTTCGGGTTCGATTCCCCACTCTGCGAAGACATTTAATTCTGATCTGAGGGCTGAAAAAGGGTCAATTCATGCTGGTTAGACAGAACGGAACCATTTCTACTTCAGGTAAAACTCCAGGATGGTCCCTAACTTAAGGCCAATGCCGCATCCTGCCCAATTTTCACCTGAATTACGAAGATACAAAATACTACAGACACCACACCAACACAGGTTATCAAATACATTATACAAGCGCCCAAGCACATGGGGCTAAATGAGCACGATGTCTATGTCCCTCAGAAGACTGTAATCACTGTAATCACTGACCTTAATGTTACAAATCTCCGGACTCAGAATTATGTTGAGAGTGTAGTAACCTTGAGCTGAGCCTGGAATTGCCTCCATTTACTCGTCCCAGGCTCCTCTCTTTCACGTATCATGCCAAACAGTGGCGTTCGGTGACTTTCATTTAAAAGTGAGAAGATTCGAGGACATTTTCTTAAAGAGGCTAATAGAATGACAGGTGTAAGATCTTTCCAGCGCAATGGTTTTGTAAAAATGAATGATACCATACAGGAAACCAATATTGTTTCCATACACCCCTCCTTCTCTATCTCTCTCCACTCAAGTCACGATGTAGATACCTCACCATCGTACGGCCAATTTCAATAAATCATAATTTGAAATACCACTTGCACTTCACAATATCTCTTTATTAAGTAGAACAATTGTATGACTTTAGTAACTACGAAACTACCACTGAAATCGAAAAATTAAGTTACTTCTTATGACAGAACGCCCGTGCTTAGCATGTGTACATAGCAACAGCAGCGTGCACGGAGAGAGTACAATAGGTGCTCTTCAGTCCGAGAGGTGATAAAACGAGATCGCTGTGAGAGTGATGCGGGTGGTCCCATAGAAAGCGGGAATAGTTTCAAAGCTGTCACTTGAAGTCAAACGTAAAATGTGGGAAAAGCGTACAATACTATACCGCAAATCGAGGCACAGTTACTGGGAGATAATTATCACCTATTTGTATTTATCTTTTTTTTTTCAGTTGGGGTACAGAATCCCGCCCCTTTAATCGATTATCCCCTCCTTCCATTACAACTCCTTTGGTCAATTCATGTTCTCTTCAGACCCCGACGATATTTGGTGCAGAGGCCTTTATCATTTTCGCACCCTTCTTGATGCTTCCTTAACCCGTCTCGATACCCTTATATATCAAGGTGTCGGATATCATCCATGATCTCTTCTTCAACGTGACTGTGTGTTATGAGCGGCAGATGATCTCGAAGTTTCTCCCCTTTAAATGACAATCACCATCACCATGCTTGCCACGGTAGGTGAGTGGTTATCGTGTCGGACTACCAACCCCAAGCTTGCAGGTTTGCTCCTGGCCGCGGTTAGTGATTTTTGAAAGGCGACAAAAAAACGATACGCATGTCATACGATGTTGGCATGTTAAAGAACCCATTTGAATTCAGTAGGCCGAGTTGATAATGGCAAAATTAATCTCGGAATTTTCCGCCAACACAAAGTTCCTCATTTCTCTGCTAGATGATGATGATGATGATAATTGTCTTTTTAAGGGGCCTAACATCTAGGTTATCGGCCCTTGATGGTTTGAGTGATCGCGAAGATGAAAATGAAATGCAAACTTAAAACTAAAACTAACTACCAACCTACATACTAGAAGAAGAAATGGAAAACTAAAGGAGAAGAAGGCAAATAAAGGACAGGAGGAAAAGAAATGCCCTCAACCCTCGAAGAATTCGGATTGAGGGACTTGGAAGGAGAGCTATGAAAGGCAGATAGGAAAGTGAAAGAGAAGAGGGTCCGTCCTCAAAGGTAAGGGACAAAAGGGAAAAACGGACCAGCCGTGAGCCCCTGAGGGTCTAGCATTATCCAGGGTGCACCAGAAGTGGTGGGGCTACATACACCCGGCCTCCTTGAGAGCCTTGAGCAGAAGGCAGGTGATAAAATGAAAAGAAAAAGAAGGCTAACCCCTCTCAGAAGGAGGGTATCAGAAAAGATGAGACAAGGGCCAATTAAGGCGGGGAAAGGAAGAGACTCCCTAGGCCTCGGATACCCTAATGCCGTCGGGGTCGGAAGAGAACAAGAGTTGACCAAGTGAGGTCGACAGGAAAGAAGACAGAGAGGAGCCCGGCACAAGTAAGTGGAAGCAATGCCGGACTCAGCTGGGGCCCCGTGGTCGCCAACCCACGTCCCACTAGATGTGAGCGCTATAGTGTTAAGGAGCTTAGATATATAACCCCCTTGATTTTCATAGCGCTTCAAGGACATGCAAGTTGCCCTCTGGGCGTCAATTAACAAAGCTTGCACCCGGCATCCGAGGCCATATGATATTATTGTTATTATTATTACCATCACTATCACACCGAGCTTAGTAGTACTGCGTGATATCACGCAAGACTATGGTGCTAAGTTACCTTCTCACTCGGGGGACGAGTGGGTTCAAACCCCACTGTCAATCGTCCTTCAATTGGATTTCCGCGGTTGCCAATATTTTTAACTCCACCAAGCAAATGGCCCCTTCCTTCCAACAAATGAACAAATTACGTTCATCTATACATTATGCATAGATCACTTCGTTGTTCTGCCTTTTGAATCTTAACCACCCTTACCTTCACCCCCACGGCCACCCCACTATGTTCTATTGACTCGCTAGAAAATAGGCTTATAGCCCAAGTCAGATTTTAACTCATTTCGCATAATTGATCTAGGTGATTAATTGAACCAAAGTATGGCAGACCCTATCTAGACTAATTAATCCAAATAGACTGAATATGAATGATTGTAGTTCAATGAACAATAATAATAATATCGTATTGCCTCGGGTGCTGGATGCAAGCTTTGTTATTTGACACCCAGAGGGTAGCTTGCATGTCGAATTTTGTTGATCCTTTAAGCACTATGAAAGTCAATGAGGTTAGATATCTAAGTTCCTTGACAATGTAGCGCTTTCTAGTAGAGAAATGAGGAACTTTGTGTTGGCGGAAAATTCCGTGATTAATTTTGCCATTATGAACACGGCCTTCTGAATTCAAATGGGTTCTTTAACATGCCATGATCGGATGACATGTGTGTCGTAATTTTTTCCGTCTTTCAAAAAAAAAATCACTTACCACGGCCAGGAGCGAACCTGCAAACTTGGGGGGTTAGTAATCCGACATGATAACCACTCACCCACGGTGTCCACCTCAAAATTTTAAATTCAATTCCAAATTTGTATTCTTTAATCTTTGTTAAGAGGGGCAGATGACATCGTAGTTCCACCCCTTAAAACAACAATAACTAACTAACTAACTCCCAGAATGGCCGTTAATAGATCCTGAGACCACGGGTTCCTGACCCCAGTGTTAGTTGAAACAAGAGAAATATCAGCGATCATGTTTTACCATATTTAACTGTACCGCACGTAACTCAAGTCACATAATAGATCTTCACCTCAAAGTGGAACATGTGAATAGCACCACATTATACAATTTGGTTGGGGCCGCAGGTGGTACAGTCATATAGCAAGGATGCTAGTACTGAAGTATTAGGATCGATTTTCAGTCGGTCAACACGAGTGCACCAATTATATTGAGAGGGGAGCTACAATTAATTTAATCACCTAGTGACTGAAATAAATACACGAATTATCTGTACACTTAATAAAAATACGTCCCCCCATTTGTGCAAGATCATATACTATTTGGGAATCTTACGTAGTTAGTTGTCTATGTGCTGCTCTGAAATCAGTGATACCAACAAATTAGTCATAAAGAGAAATATCTTATTTTTCATAAAATTACTGACTGTGTTTAGTATCGCCACTCCAACAGGCTGCGTTCCGCAGCGGTAACGTTCTCGCCTGCTGTGCTAAAGGTTGCAGGTGTCAGGTGTCCAGTGTTGCACATCTTCACGTAGTTCTGTCCATCCTCGCTGCTTTCTCTCAGTGGCTACGGTGGAAAGTTGACAACGCTGTGCCTCGTGCTGGGAAAACCTTGGCTGCAAGCAGCCATGGAATGCTAGCATATCCACCCAGCTAGATTTCAAAGGCAATTCGTACATAAACGAGTAAAGTGCAAGAACTATAACTCGTAATGGATCACCACTTAACGATGTCTGGCTCCGTGGCTAAATGGTTAGGACGCTAGGATTTGGACCGAAGAGCCCCGGGCTCGAGGACTGGGTGTATGTGACGACTTCATCATCACTTCATCCTCATTACGACGCGCAGGTCGCCTACGGACGTCAACTAGAAAGACCTGCACTCGGCCTGTCTGGAGGCCACAAAAAAAAAAGAATAAAAAGAATAACAAATAGTTCTGTGAAGAACTATACAGCCTATTTTCATATATCCTACTTATGTTAATTGCCACTATCAACATACACAATTTCAGTTTGATTGCTGTAATAGATTCGTAGATATTGAGAACCGACTAAATATTTCGGATGGTCGCCATGTTGGATTTTATATATGTAGGTCCTAGAGTTATGTACTGTTACATGCAGATTATTGTGAACGTGTAGTATTCAAACTTCAATCGCATAGTTAGGACACAAGAAAAAACAAGGAGAGTTTAAAATTTTTCACAGCTGCCATCTTGAGGTTATGGAAACAATTGAAATAAATTAGATGCCAGTGGATTAACATTCGTATAAGGATTTACTGTACCAAGTTTCACTGCACGCGGATGGTTAAAATGCGAGAAACGTCCATGTGAATATTTATAATTCGCGTCACCGCCATGTTGGATTTGTGATCACCAGGTTATTTAAAGTCCTATAGGTGAACTTAAGTTCATAGCCCGTATGAACATTAAAAAATGCAGTTTGATTGCTAAAATAGATTCGTAGATATTCAGTATCGTCTAAATATTTCGGATGGTCGCCATGTTGGATTGTTAAATGTATAGGCCATAGAGTCATGTACCATTAAAGGAAAATTATTGCGTAGGTTCATTATTCAAACTTTCACTTCGATCGCATGACTACATCACAATAAATAAAATCTTAATTTTAAAATTCGCACTGCCGCCATCTAGCGGTTATGTAAACAATTGAACTAAATTAGATACCAGTGGATTACAATGTGTATAAATATTTCCTCTGCCAGGTTTCAGTGCGCTTGGAACATTAAATCGCGAGAAAGGTCTATTTAAAATTTTCAAATTCGCTTGGCCGCCATGTTCTTTTTGTAGTTAACCGATTTTTGAAAGTCTTCCAGTAGTGCCCTTTATCTCCGTACAAAATTTCAGGGGTTTACCGCTAATAGTTTCAGAGATATAGAATGCCGGTGAAATATTTCGCACATCCGCCATCTTGTGATTATGTAAACAATTGAACGAAGTTAGATGTCGGTGCATTACAATGTATATAAACATATACTGTACCAAGTTTCATTGCGTTTGGATGGTCAAATCGCGAGAAACGTCTATTTAAAAGTCGCAAATTCGCTTGGCCGCCATGTTGGTTTTGTTGTTACCAGGTTTTCAA